>CM068367.1:146411126-147741126 GCA_034769895.1 Magicicada septendecula | reverse complement strand
ATAATTTACTAACGTTTATCATAGCGTTATAACTATGATAACTATGTAAATCATAGTTATCATGGCTTTGTGCTACAGAGCCACAAAAATACTACAGAAAATTATTAAAAATAATACAACACTTCATAATAATCATAGCGTTATAAATAGTTCTGACTTCGTAAGTAAAATTAAAGACGTTAAGTTGAAACCACAATACAAGATAGCCTCCTTCGATATAGTAAGTCTGTATACAAATATACCCGTTAATGAGATTGTTGAAATATTAAAAACAAACTTAATGGCCAACGCCACATTAAGCCCACAGGCCGTAAATGATCTAATTATGTTGCTTAAAGAAATATTGCGCGCCAAAATTATTTCACTTTCAACGATACATACTACAACCAAAAGGAAGGCCTGAGCATGGGTTCTCCTCTAAGCGGGATACTTTCTGACTTTTATCTTAATTTTTTCGAAAGTGAATATTTATTATCTAGTAATAATAAATACCTTAAAAACATCGTTTCCTATTACAGGTATGTCGATGACACTTTTATCGTCTTTGATGAAACATTAGACAAATTGGGCTTCTGAAAAACTACTTGAACAGTGTTAACAAACACATACAATTTACACTTGAGACAGAGAAGAATAACCAACTGAACTTTCTTGACCTGACCATAATTAAATCTCAGGACTCTTTCAAATTTAAAATTTACAGAAAGCCCACTACCGCTGACACCACAATACACGCTCATTCGTATCACCCGTGGTCCCAGAAAATGGCGACATACAATACATTTGTCCATAGACTTCTTACTGTACCATTAGAGCAAGATTGCTTTATTGACGAAGTAAACACTTTAAAACACATCGCCATATCCAACGGTTATAACGCTAGTATAATAGATAAACTTATCTCCAGGCGCAAAAACAAAACTCAAATTCCGAACAGCGCGGTGCATAATACTGACAGATATATATCGGTAGAGTACACACCTTTGTTGGCTAACATTATAAAAAACCAATTTAAGAAATACAATATCGAAGTTACCTTTAGGACAAAAAATAACATTGAAAATGCACTGCGCCCCAAGATACACAGAAGCGTAGAGACACGCTCTGGCGTTTACAAAATTGTGTGTGATGATTGCGACATGTTTTACATCGGCCAGACGGGAAGACTTTTTGAAGAGAAGTTTAAGGAACACCTGCACATGAAGAATGTGATAAACAGTACGACTTACTCGCAACACCTGATTGATTGTGATCACAGTTACACTAACTTCTCTGTTAATCTTAAACCCATACACTTTTGTAAGAAGGGCCGATATATGAATGCATTAGAAGAGTATGAGATATATAAAGCGGCCAAGTCACAGAAAGAGTGCCTGTTGAACGATATGGTGTCGTTCAAATCCAACGCGCTCTTCGATACTGTGATACAAAAACTGGCACAGACATGAAGGGTACGACCAACTTATCTCTGCTTTGGACTTTATACTAGAATTAAATTAAATTTTTGTTATTAGCACTGAATGAAATGTAGCTAAGAGCTTAAAAGAAAGGTTTTTTCTGTAATCAATGTCCAGCTCCAACTGACCGTGAAATGAGATTTTCAGGACCGTAAAATGAAACAAGGAGTTTTCTCGGATTTCGTGAAAGCACTCTAGCAAGGAGACGAGATGAAATGAGATGAAAGTAATTGGATCACAACTGCTGTCGATAAGAGAAGAACGTTAACAAAGAAACACAATATCTGTGCTGTATTGTGTTTTGAATCTAGATTATTGTGCACTCCAAACAGTTCTCGTATTCCCAGTTGTTATTAATAGAGACATGTGTAATTAGAAAATGTGTAAACATTGATTATCACTAACTCACTTATGTTGCTGTTAGGCCATTAACCAGTTAATGATTAGTAAGTAGTAAATACTTTAAACTACAGAAACCCTCAGTACATTGAGAGATATTACTAATAGGAGATTTCCATACAGGCCTAGTTATTTCTAGTATTATGCGAGTAAATAATTTAACCGCAGTAGCAGTGTTTTCAGAAAGCAGGAAAAGTTTCAGGTGAAGTGCAATTTATCCTAAGAAAATAATTTCTTATTAGGTTCTATTCATTGGCTTATATTTAGTACTGTTCATGTCCATGGCCACATGCCGCATAATATCTAAAATTGTAGCGAACATTATTAACACCATGAATGAACCTCATCGATTTGAATTTTATGGTAGGTGTAAAAAATTCGGTGTATTGTATTTAAACAGCCAACTGTACAGCTGGCTACACTACAAATTTGTATACTGATGACATCAACCACCAAACTTTCAACACAATCACCACCACCACTTTTGGGCATCACCATGCCATTTATCAATTATTCCTGACAGTATTTTTCAAGGAAAACTGTACCTAGCAATCCCTCTCTTACAGCCTCAAACATACAAATTATTTTTTAATATTATTAATTATTATAAATGCAACTTGAAATCGCATTAATGGCTATAGGAGCATTGTTGTTACTATTGGCAATATCAATATCTTTCTGTTTAAATGAAATATTGGATTCGCAATACATTGCTTCACTATAGAATATATTGTTAGTTTAAAATGATGATGTATTACTAAACGATGAAGGTGCTGTGAAGATTCTACGAACTAACTAAACAGAACGTTCAAATTCTGTGCCGACTTTTTGATAAAATTTATTGTCCTCGTCATACCTTGGGTAGGGCAACCCAGATATAATTAATAGATTTAGGTATGTGATGAGAGCTTTTATGTACAAAACAATATTAACACGTATTACTCTTGTTACGTATTACACTTATATTAGCAAGATACAAATATTGCATATACTCACTGTATGTATTATTTCTGTATTAGATATTTTTATACAGATGTATAATATTTAAAAAAAAAGACGAACACTTTTAAAACTGTGTTTTGACGATACACAGACCCTCGTACATCTTTTAAAATGATGAACCTTACGAATCTCTCAAAATATTTCATCACTAAACGTTATAAAAAAACTCATTTTTGCAAGTAACTTACGGTTTATTATATTTTACTTGCGTCAGATAATACCTACTTCAAGTTAGTAACTTATATTTTGGTTGTAGTTTTAATGTGGTTAATTCTAAACTTTTCGCTTCTCTCATATGTCAAGTCGACAATAGTTAGTTTCTAATAATTAATTATGAGTCTTTCAGTTGAATTCAAAACAATTGCAACAGAACACATTCTCTTCACTTTGAAAATCCATACGTGGGGTTGATTTTACATCGGAGTGCTCAGAATGTCATCTTAGAGGTAAAGCCACGTGAAAAATAATTATTAAGTCTGCAAGTATGCAAGTATCCAAGTACTCATGTATTGAGATCCTATATACCAACAACGTTTCAAAATTCCATGCCTTTAACCATATTTTTATACTTACAAGTCTCAACATACTTGTTTCATTAAACAGTCTTTTTCAACTTAATTTAGCAAAACGTAATACGTAATGTGCAGGCGGAGTAATTCAAAACATTACGAAGATATTCTAAAATGTATTTAAAGTTAAACGAAGCGTGTTAAACATGGCTAGGTTTTGAAACTTCATACCGTGTTAAATGTACCGTGTGCAAGGGAGTGAAAATGACTCTGGACTTTCACCGCCGTTTTTAGTACGGTACATTTTGTTGTTGATAAATTTAAGAAAGGAAGTAGAATATTTTAGATCCCGAGTTAAACGAGATATAGTCAGGATAAGACGATGGAAGGACTGAAGACGGAACAGGTTGTAAGCACAGTCTTGAGATAATACTATTTATTAGAAATATTGATGATATGATAATAGAACGTGGTATGCAGAGGGATTTGCAAACTCTAGAAAGGTAATTACATTTGTATATGTGATTAAATTAAATGTAGTTTAACATTAAGTTTTATTTGTATACTTTATTTGTACACATTTGTACGTTTATTAACTTATATGAGGGTAAACATAAATATTATACATAAAAAATAAATGAAATTGTATCATTATGTTATGCACTAATACAAAACAATAAATGTTGAAATAAATAAAAGTGTATATTACAAATAATTTTACCTACTCAGAATAACTGTATTGCATTGTACCGACTATTTGCACGCGTGCGCTTGCGCGTATGTTTTGGATTAGGATAACGTGGGGGGAGATGATGATGGGCGATCAAGCATGTGGAAGATTACAAAGAAAACTCGGATAAACTGAATGCAAAGAAGATGAATTTCTGGGAAACTGGCTGCGGGCTTGCAAGGAAAAAATGGTGCCAATGTAATTTTAATAATACATCTAATAAAACTAAATTAAATTTTATTTGTCTTAGGGCTTGGCAATTGTACGTCACTTAAAATAGACATACTAATAGTTTCACAAACACAAATCACACTATTGTACTCTACTATATAAACAATTCCCGATTAGCGCTAATAGGTACTACCGATCTCATGATGGACTGAGTGGCTAGAAAGCACTAACAGGAAATTTTTTATATAGTGGTGTGTAACAATGTAATTTCTCCTTGTGATTATAAGTTTATTACTTTAACTTTTCTGTATATATTGTTAAGACCGTCTCACTAATCCATCGTATGGTACAGTGGAAAACAAAATACAGACACTAAGTAAGTCACTAATCACCAGCTTTAATTTATCGCAAATAGTAGTTTCTAATCAACAAGATATTCAATAAGATTATAGTACAATAAGTAAAGTTAATTTGTCCACACCAATAATTATGTCAACTAATAGAGTCCCGCACAATAATTACTTTTCACTAATAACCACTTGAACGCACTCAGTAAATTCTCGTCGTAAACTGACTGACTGAAGTGACCGTCGTTGGATGCTTATATTTATACCCCGCTGAGATGCCAGAATAATCTGTCACTTTTTGGATGACGTGTTAAACAATTGTCTATTACAGGCGCTCTCAAATACACTAGAAACAGTGCAAAAGTCTGGCCTTCAACAGAGTGCGCCGACCGGTGCGGTCTGGAATAGCTTCGATTGTTGACGTTGTAATAAAATAAATATAAGATTGATGTGTGAATCTGTAAGTTGTAAGGTGTTTAATTGGTGTGGCTCTCGACGTCTTACTGGCCTGAAACACTTCCTTAAGTTTCCCAGCTGGTCGAGTCCCAATGGTAGCAAGACCGGTCGAGTAGCGTAAAGTTGATGAAGAAATAGATATGCTCAGCTTCACCGAAAGTTTCAAAACAAAAATTATTGTTTTGAAGAAAATTAAAAAAAAAATTATGTTTATAAAAAAAAATAATAAAAAAAATTTTAATTTTATTAATTAATTAATTAGGATCAATTAATTAATATAGGGCTGTGAAGTTTTAAACAGTGTAATGCTCTTCTGAAAATTTTTATTAAAGTTTTAGTATAATTTAAATAATCTATCACCACTCATAAGACTGTCTGTAAACCAATCGATATTTGTTTACCTTTCTATTTTTTTAGGTTATCTTCACTTACGGGTGGTAAAGTCCTTGTAGATTATCAATTAGAATTATATTATTGGTAATTAGTATTATTGAAGAAATAAAGAACTATTAAGTATTGAAAAGTATTAATGTTTTATTAAGTAACAGCAATATTGACTCTTATCGATTAGTATCGATTCTCAGGATATCGAAAAAAGTTACAAGTATATGTTATAAAAATTATATAGGGTTCTTTAAACAGCCAGTTATTACAAAAGTCAGAGAAATCGGGCTTATATTTAAAAAGTATAACGTTACAATCAAATTAATAGTTATTAATAAACACAGACATTGAATAATAAATTGTAAATATAATAATTGTTTTCACCAAACAGCTGTGATGAACCAAGAAGAGGCACTGGGTTTGTCAAAGCAAATGGCCGCCGTCAAGTTGATCAAAATGTGACTCGTCCCTGCTGCGTTCCAAATAATGTATTTTGACGCAATATTTCTGTTCTCGTGTCCGCAAATCTCTTGTTATATGTTGTGTAGTGACTGGTGTAGTGATTCTGGGTTGTATTTAGTGTATCTGTATAATTATTAGTTCAAACACTTTCTCCGATTCCGTCACTAATTTGGTTTAATGTATTATACAGTTTTCTAGTGTTTTATGGTGTTTTTCGGAGTAGATTTATATTGTTCTGTGTTATGGAGTGTTACTTGATCGTTTCTGTTATAATATGATAGTTTCAAAAGTATTTTACAAGTCACTCGCGATTTCACAATAACTCACTATACACTCGCTTTGTATGACGATTATAGGTTAGGTTATTCACGTTATCAAAGGTATGTCATGTTAACCGTTCAACTACCAATAATTAACTAACTGTTTCCTTCAGTTTCAATTAAACTCTTAGCCCATATAATATTATCCTTAACATTGTTCAAATATTTTTCACATCCTGTATGCACTTTTACATTTTCACTATATGAATGCCTATACTTTGGTTATTTGTCAATTTTATTCACTAGATTTGATTTAAATTAATCTTTCAGTTCATTCTGGTTATTTTCAGATTAAATAATGCCATTTTATAGTGTTTTCTGTCCAAAAAAAATAGTAATTTCACTTTCAGTTTGGTATACTGTGAAGAGTCAAAACATCAAAATTTACTTCCTGTCATTATATAAATTCAGCCATTTTATCAGTTATATTTAATATTAATAATCCTATATTGTATTAAAAGGTTCCTATTCCCTTATTTTCTGGTAATTAATTGAATTAGTTGTATTCTGAAACATTATTCTGAAATATATGACTCCCATGTCTAAATTTCTGAGTTTAGTCATTTTATTTTTATTTATAATTCTGAATATAATTTATTAAAATCTCTCTAAATGGTATGTGCAATTATATGGCATGATCTCAAGTTTATTTTGTCTAAACCCCTTTTGTTTATTTGCATTTAAATGAGCAATTTCTCTGTTTTGATGAAGTTTGGTTTCCATTCTTTTGGCCTATGATTTTTTAAAAATTTTTCTTACAAAATAATTTACAAACAATATATGATGTGTGATACCCTCTCTGACTTTTACAAATAGTATTATAAATTAAACATGCTTTCAAATTACACAAAAACAACTAGTATTGGCCACAATACAAACAATAGTCAAACAGAATAAAGAATATTTTTTTTTAAATAAATGGTTGTCTTCAAATCAGACATTTTGCAACAAAATTCCCATTTCCAACATGGAAATATGGTTTACAACAAAGGTTTTTTACTAACATCTTAATTACTCTCTACTATTTATAAGTGGTAACTATTTTTATAGTTCTGATGTTAGTTGTTTCAGACCCAAACAAATGGCCTTATATCTAAAACATTTTTAAACATTCTTGTACTATATACATTAAAACCTTATATCTATATTCTTATTTCTAACTATTATTATAAGTAGGATTCTACAGTTTTTATACAGTCTTTTATACCTTGTCTTTGGGGAATTGTACCCTGTCATTAACAAATAAATAGTATGAACCGTTCAAAAAGCACTATGAAATCTGTTTTTCTTTTTTCATGTAAAACAAAAATGTTATTTTAAACAGATTCATGTCTTATGAACAACATTGTCACAGTACATATTTTAAGTCATTGAAAAATGCATATTTCATTGCATCCAATGTTTGTGATTGCCAAGAATGAAACACAAGGTTCATTTTTTATAATACCCAAAACTATCACTGGTTCACTTTGCACTTATTATTATGTTAATGCTAAATGGTCGTATAGTCTTATTAACATAATAAATTGGTAGCGTTTTTTCAATGGAGATTTGTTCCATGGGTACTATATTATTGTTTCATCTTAGTTCACAGGAAACTTTTACTTTATACACTCCTCTCTCTTAAATTTATACACATGTGGTTTTTATTTCGTTATACTTTTATTTTTAGATATTTATTTTGGGGATATAGGGATTTGGGTGTCTTTTATAAGAGCATGACATCTTCTTCAGGATGCTGCCCTCTTCTTCTTTCTTCAGTCTTCTTTTCTCCTGCCTTCTGGAACTGGTATCTTCTCCATCTTCTTCTTGTTGCCATCAGGTTTCTTGGGATCTTCTCCATCTTCTTCTTTATTTCAGAAATACACAACCTGTATTGGTTGATCTTGGCTTATTTTAGGGTTTCTCTTCTGTTTATTCTTCCTCGTTGTGGGTTTGGTCATATTGTGTACTACTTTGTTATTTACTATTTTACCTTCCTGGGTTACACCTTGAAAACCTTTGGTTATGAGACTGGTTTTGGATGACTCATCACTAGTAACTCCTTTTATTTTAACTTGTATTTTCTTTATAATAATGATTTCTTTCCACAGTTGCTATGAATTAATCTATTTATATTAAACTTAATGCTTTCTTCCAAATTTAAATATTATAACTTCATTCTAATGATCAATTGCCATTCAATATTATGCTTATATCTGTCACGCTACAACGTATGATAAGTGTCACGTAATTGTCTTTCATCTCAAAGCAGCAGCAATATGTACGCACACAAACACTACAGCTGCGCTCTGCTGGGATAGCCGAGGGACGAAACGACACACTCCATTGTTCGAGAATGTTCCTAATTGCTTAACAGAATAAATATTTACTGTTTCAAAAAACCCGTGAGTTATGAAAACATATATAAAATGTTGTCAATGGAGTTATTAACTTCATCTGAGTGGTTGAGAGACTGCAACACGACGTCAGAGACCGTTACCGAACTTTAAGTTGGGTTCCCCCCCCCCTTCAACGCGGAATAGAACATTTTGCGGACTGAGCTGTGGTCTGCTAACGGATGTTTATTCATTCGTAGGATGTTAGCGCTATTAAAGTACCTGGAAAACATATCACATTACACCGAGGAACCTGTTCTTTCTAGTAGGCATAGAAAACTTGTCATCTTTGTTGTCTTCATTATACAGTTTCCTTATGGAAACAGGCTTACAGTTCCGTAACTTTATTAACTAAATAATCCTTTCAGTTTCCCTTCAGTAATTACATTTTTTGGCAAGTTCACACATTACACATTTTGCACAAAACCTTAATTAAATATAAATGACGACTCGCACAGATTTACCAACGTGACTTAATTCTGATTCTACTAATATTATTTTAATTAAATAATCCATAAATATATAAAAATGATTGTTGGTATTTATACATTTCAATAATTTCTTATAGCAGCGCCTTACTTGCTGTATGACCATTTTCTAGATAGTGGTACCCTGCTATTCACAGAAATTAATTCCATACAGTAATTTCTCCAAATACGTAATACAGTAATGACTGCTGTTAAAATGATAAGAGAGTTATTGTGTGGAAGAATCAGTTACACCTAAATATTTCTACTCATATACTATTTCAATTAACTCATCTCTGTACTACCACTTCTCATCTTTCCCTTATCTTTCACGCCTTTTAAACACTACGATTTTTGATTTTGTCATATTACTTGCTAGGTATCACCCTTCACAGTACCCTCGCTATCTCTTAGTCTTAAACTACAACTCATCCATAGTATTAGATATTATTACCACAACATCCACGCGGACGGAGGGAAAAGTTTACCCACAAATCATCGTTAAGCAGTGCTCTCATACTCTCCCAGTATGTTGATATATATCTTCAGTAAATAAGGAAAAAGCAAAAGTAACATTAGACAAACCTGATTTAGATCGCCGACAGCGACAGAGCTTTGCATTAAACCACTTCTGCACCATATGGAATAAGTAAACGTTTTGTGACAGAAAAAGTGTCTTAAGGTTGTTACTATTGTTGTTACTAAAAGTGAATTTTGTTACTATGCACATTTCAAGCCAAATTAAATACTGTAATTGTTACATTATTGTAATTTTTAAACTGCTTTTCTTTGATTTTTTGTGAATTTCAAACAATTAATTTTATCAGGACACATGGGCGTCTTACCAAGATTTTCTTCGTCTTGTCATGTAAAGTATATGTATGTTGACAGAAATTTTTATGTATAACACAATACAAACTTTCGAACAAGTGAACAAAAGTGTGCAATGTTACCTGAAATACAGATACATGAACGTAATGTTAAGGGAAGCTACGTGTGCAGAGATGTCTTAGGGTACAAAAGCATTCCCTTTACATTCCTTTACACTGGATGCGTAACTCCTCTCGAGGGAATTAATTTGTCTTGTACAAATCCTATTTGCCTCACGCAAAGGATTTTCGTACTGACGTAGCTTTATTTGGTTCAATTACATTACATCACATAGTTTTCTTGAATTCGATAAGCCTATATTACGTGAGCGCGGAAAATTCCTCTAGAACAACGTTTCCTATTTACAGGTTACTATTGTTTCAAATAAAATAGAAATGTTACTAAACGTCAAATTAAAAAAAAATCAGTGTAACATATCAATCACTAAATTGAGGTGGTGTCGAAATATATCAATATCAAGAATAGTTTTTAAGAGTTATGTATTTGAAAGAACATTTTTAGGAAGAGAATTGGGTCAATTTTAGGTAAAATGGTGTTTGAGACGTCGGCCATGTTTAATTAATATTACGTGTAAAATGTGTAATGCGTGAAGCTGGTTAGAAAATTCAGATTACTCAAGGGAATGTGAAAGGTTCGCAAGGTCTATTGTAAGTATACTTGCCAAGCTCTAAGTACCATAAAATGAAATTTTATTTTGTTAGGTGTATTGTTAAAACTGTGTTCTCGTGAGAAATAAGCGCACATTTTAAAATAAATACTTTGTAAATTTAAAAACTGAGTTAATTTTAAAGTAACGTTGTATTCATTAGCTTAGCTTTTACTTTAGAGTAAAAATGACTTTTCATTATTGTTATAATATTTAGTTGAATATTTCGTGGTCACATCCAACTTCTATTCCAATAATTTATCTTTATTGCATTTAGTCTGTCCGAATTTTTTTTTCTAACCTCCCACATATCTAATCCAATGGAACAATAGATTCTAATGAATGAAAACCCCTTTTCACTTTTGCTGCCATAGGAAGAATCGCCGGATAGCGTCTTGTGATTATATTTTTGATTTATTCAACTCTACTGATTTAAGTCGACATTTACGTTATGTATCAATAGCCTAAATAAGTTTACCTCTTGCGGGATTTTCCGATAGGTTTGTATTCCATGTCAAACGAATACTATTCATACTACTCATTATTAGAGGAATACTATTCACCAAAAGTTTGAATGCAGTCGGCTTTAATTTGACGCTCTATAGAACAAGACTCGTCCCTTTGTTTTACTTCAGAAGACTTCAGTACTTATCGTCTAACGCAAATTATGATGGAACATTGTTCAGTTGATCTCGATATGTTAGAGAGTCACTAAATTGATTTACGACTATCACTCTGGGTCATCAAAAAGTTATTTGTATTGATATTATTTAGCTGTCTTCTTCTGCTGTAGAGAAAAGTAATAGCTATTACGAAACGTTTTAAAACAATTTTAATAGTCACCCGGTGGAAGTAAACGTCTAGTTTGCAGGGGCGTATTATAAAAAAACAGCAAGTTTTTGTGGACAACATCGATCTACGTTTAATTTGAAAATTTTCAGTACAGGATCTTGACGGGAAGAAAACTGATTGTTACATTGAAGGAATCCAGTACTGTAGCTACTTCAGGGTCATTTAAGAATCCCATGGACAGAAAGCTTGCGTAATGAAGAGGTTTTGATGATAACGAATGAATGAAGGACTGGGAGGAAAGACAAGCAGTTACCTCCTACGTCCTGGTTTACCACCCTCGTCGACGGAATGGTTAAAGTGTTTAATGGGAGCGCAAGGCCCAATAGGAGTATATGGATGAGAAAAAGAAGGAAGAAGGTGTGTGTTGATTAACGGACTGTCTTCAGAAGGGAAGACATTGCTAGACCTTAGACCTGTACGCTGAAGATAAGAAAAGAAACACTTTGGGTGGCGCAACAGCTTATTCACCTTGTTTACATTAGCTATTTTGTTTATACATACACATGTCTTAAATGTCAGCTGTCTGGAAAGTAACTATGAAAGAGGCTCTGTAAAAATGTATAATAAAATCAAAGCCACTAAAAAAGTAAACAAAAATACACATTAAAATTACATACATTGAAGGCTCCTATAACTCTATAAAGTAAGTACTTCTTATTATTATATTATTAGTACTTTATTCAAACATAAAGCGAATTCACTTCCGATTCTCAAAGATATCGCTCAGGGATATCTATTAACATCTTTTCTTTGAATGTTTTTGTCCATTTGTATAGCAAAGACACTTTAATCACTAAGCATTTATGCAATGCCCACAGATGTAAACAAACCTTTTTTAAAAATTTGTATACTTCATACATTTATAATTTTTACCAAGTAAGAAATTTATATCAAGTTTATTATTATGTTCATGATTATACGCAATAACTTATAGAATTAATATAACCATCATTTACCGATTACAGAATCTTTATTCCCCTTAGGCATTAATCCTGCCTAGGGAACGTGGGAGTCATTGGCGGAATTAAGGTCCTCCAAGTCCCTTATCATAAGTTTCTCACAATAATGTGCCGCCAAGATTTATTTTTAATCTGTAACAATTAAAATACATATCAATATAAAAAGCGTTTGTTTAAAGTAGATGTAATACGATGTAATGGAAAAAGTGAAGGCGGGAGATCGAGGAGATGCGTCCTAAGTGGTCAACTAGGGACTAATACTTCGGAGTTAAGAAGAACAAAATATAACCAAATTTTGCGAAACAGAAACAGTTTAATATAGTAGAAACAGTATGTTTCTATCCATAGTCGTTTAATTTCTACTATAGATTTTAAAAAGATTTCAGTACAGTTTGCCATAAAACATTGCACGATTAAAACCGGCCTCCTATTGAAAAATGGGTAGGATTCCGTAGATTCCTCACAATAAAAATGTGTTGGTTTGAAGGACTTCAAAATATTAATAAGAAAAATAAATTAATAATAATAATAATAAGAAGAAGAACAAAAATAATAATAACAACAATGCCGTTAACAAGTAAAGAAGCATAGTTGCCCCTCAAACTAAAATTTTGTGTAACTTGTTCCTACAGCTGAGACCATTAGCGGAATCTAACAGTACGGCGCAAAGTAATAGTATATTTCTAGTAGTGCAACTAACAATAACTATGCTGGTCTGCAATACGGACAAGGAAAATGAATGTTAAACACAATTTCCACCCAGTAAGGGTAAGTACACGTGCATTTCTCTGCCCTCACGAAGCAAGTTGTATTCTCATGAATATAATTAATTAAAACATGTGGACACGGAGGAAAACTATGTAACTACTTCCTGGAAAGCGTTGGTTTGCTAGTTTTTTGTTGGTGCTACACTCGTGCGCATGTAAAGATACGCTTCCATCAGCAAAATAAGTTGGCCTTGTGTTTATGAAGGAAAGTTATAAAATGTTGGCACTAGGGGTATTTTTAGGTTAGTATGTTTATAGTTGAAGCTGAACAACTGGTTTATAAAATTATTATAACGAAAGATATTGTAAAGCATATAAAAAGCATGATTAAAATGAATACAAATGTTACGATACAACATAAATTTATTTATGTCAATAACCATTTTTTGTGTGGATTTCTTAATTGTTGAGACCTAATAAAAAATATCGAGAACTAAAATATCTATTACTACGTACACAGTATTTTAAAGTTTTTAAACATGTTTAGCTTATTGCCTGACTAGCTTTTGCTCATTGCGAGCATTATCTGTGGCTGCAGTTAGGAGCGCTGTCCGTAGTTTTTGGAGACGGCGCTGTCGTTTTAAAGATCGTTTGTGTGTGTGTGTGTTGTGTAATGTGTTCAAATAGTATGAGTGATTTTTATTGTGTGTGTTTATTTAGTCTGTTGTTTCCATACGTTTTCTTGTTTTGTATATTTCCCGTTGTTCGAGCGTGTTCAGTTACAAGCCTTTTGTGTGTGCGTGTAGAATTTCCGTGTAGTTTGGAAGGCAACACTACAGTGATCATTTCTACTGACAAATTGCACCACAACAAAGTAGAGAGTTTCATGAGAAAAAATAAAATTACTGAACTTAAACATGACGTCACTGATAAGTATCGAAGCACAATAAAACAACATATCAACAAAGCCAAACAGATAAACAAAAACTGGTTAAGGCAATAAGGTAAACATTTTATCTAAAATAGGCCGACTTGTGTTCCGAGCCGTAATAGATAGTTTGGTTTCTGATAACACTCGGACACGTCATGGAGAACAAAATCCCAGGATATCCTTTTGATTAACTATTTTTTTACTTAGAATTTTATCTAATCCATTCCCGCTTATAAAAAAATTCAGTTTGTATGTGTGTGTGTGTGTGTGTGTGTGTTCAATCAAAAAATTGAAATTTTATAATACATTAATATTTTTGCTTTTTTCTATTAGGCATAGTAGTGTTTTAGATAGCCTTATTAAAATTATTTTATATATCGTTTCATTCTGTTAGAATATTACACACGGTACACGCGTCCTCTTAAAGGCAGAAAACTGCATTAAAATTCTAAACCAATGGACTTAACTATTTTTAGGGCAAAGAAACGATACGATAGAAAAATATAATTAAGTACAAGAAGAGAGATAGAGACGGAAATTGAGAGTGACACTGACGGTGTAAAATAAGGAAGAACAATATTAACTGTCAGCACAGGAAAAGCGTATTGTTTGCTACAGATGCAGGGAAATCCTTTTTAAAAATCCGTAATTCTACCTACTGGCACATTTGCAACCATTGTTTTCTGTAACACCGTTTGTAGTGAATTTCTTTTATTTATTTACGTTTGAAATGTGAGCATATTATAAAAGCACGTTATTGTGAGTATAAACAGTCGACTTTTATTAAACTATTTGATTTAAAAAAAAAAACCCAGTGTGCATAAAAATTGGTGTATAGACCTACTGCAGAAACATAACGAAGTAAGATTGGAATGGAAAATAAATCACATTTTTGTTTGATTTTGCAAAGACTCTAGTTGGCAAAGTAAACAAACGTATACAGACATTCAGACTATACAGAAACATATATGTAAAAATATTTTGAGTTTTGTAAAATTTCTTACCCACTTTTTGGAAACGCGAGAACAAAGAAAAAACAGAAAAATTTTGATTGATAGCACAACTTTTTTGACAATAACATTAAAACAACTACATGTGGTTATTGATCTGTAAGCATACTCGTAGCAAACACTTTCAACTTACACATAATAATTAAATACATATTAAAATAATGTTTAATGTAGCAGTGTAAAGTTAGTGGAAAGACAATTGATTACATAAGTATTCAGAAATATTCTATACTGTGTAATGTAAAGAAAATTTCGAATTAAGAAAGTAAGTTAAAAAAAAATTTATAATTATGTTCGGAACAAATACATTAACAGAGGGAGTAACAAACACGTAAATTTTTAAATTCTGTAGGTTTTTTTTAAACAAGTCACTTAAAACTGTCACAAAATCAATTTCCTTTGTAAGCATTCTTTGTAAGTTAAATTTATTCAAAAGATTTATCACTCTTTATTCTCTTTACTTAATATGCATTAAATAACCGTTTAAATAGAACAGAATCCTGCTGAATATCTTTGATTCAATCATGTTTAAACTGTCAAATATTCAAATTGTAGAACAGAAAACTATTTGTAGAAATACCTGAAAACACAAAAAATCTAAAGGAATGTACGTTAGAAATTTCCTTATTTTTGCAGGTTACATTTCTGCCTTTCTGCTTGGATCTCTATTCTGTTTTACCTGAGTATTAAAAACACCAACCGGCATTGATCACGTCTACGAACGGATAAAAATAACGGTCAGTTTACTAAATTTATTTGTACAATGAAGTAAGTACAATTTGATGTAACAATGTAATTGTGAGAATTTTTTAATTTTTGTTTCATGAGGAACAAAATTAACAAATGACATTTGTTTACAAAGCAAATACAGAAAAAGCACTACGAAAATTTTAGAGAAAGAGAGAGAAAGATAGAGAGATGTAGAAAGAGTGTGAGAGAGAATAGTGATAGAGAGAAAGAGTTAGGTAGAAATCTAAGAGGGCAAATGCACTGGCAGCAAGGCACATAGAGGAAGATACAAAACAAGGATAAGTGAAAGTATCTAGTTTCCTTTAGAATTGCCGAGTGTTTTGGATATCTCTGTGAATGGTTTTACAAAATTTCGTTGTTTTGAAATTTATTATATTTGGTACCGGTTTATAGTTATTTGATATATTCATTAAGGAATTTAGTATACATACATCTTCCTGAATAGTGTATTTAATTATTACTTATTAAAATGGTTATTAAATATAATGTAATGGTTGGGTTGATCACTTATCTCTCTTTTTACAGCTGTGTTTGAACCAGTCTCCTTTACCGTGAGGTAATCCCAAAATAAGGCTACTACCCCTGTAGGTTTTGGAAGGCCCTGATATTCATTTATGTCAAAACTTGGTTAGCCGGATAAAAATATACTCACTGGTTAGCCTCGGTAGTTACCCAGCGTGATAGAAAAACCCGTTTTATTTATTGTAGAAGCTGAAATAAGGTTTTTTGTAAACACTAAATTGTTTGTCATAAAGTCTGTTATACAAGTAACATAAATAACTAATTACAAATAAAATTTTGTTTGAAGTTCAGTTACATAGTACCCTTTATCTTACACACATTTTTCGGCCGAACTCCTGAGCTGATAGTGTTACGACGTTTGACCTTTACGTCCAGTTTGCCACTCAAGAAAGTTGTTTTTAATTTCAACTTTTCCCCGACTAACGTGATGAACACTCATCCACTTGCTACAGTCCGCATCAGGGCAATCAATTGCTGTAACCTGGAATTCCTCCTTTAATTTGTACTATCCCAAACTGTGTGACTTGAACTCAATTAAAAATAAAAAAGTTAAATTCAGTAATCGTGTAATCATTCTGTTGAAGATTATTATGATTAAATGATTTTTATTATTGAATATTTTCGGTTATGTTTACGTAAAATTGTTTCTGGTAGGAAGGGAATGTTTATGTTGTGTAAATAATGTTACAAGGTGTATCGGTAGTGTGTTGGCTCGCTATGGAAACTGTGTTGGTTTTCATTTACACTGCCGGTAAAGTTATATCCTACTTTTATATGGTTTGACAAGGTTTCGTATATCGACGAGTGTTATCGCTGCCTACAGTATCTCTCTATATAGTGGTTCTGAGCCAGGGCAGCGTAGAGAGAATGTATAAGCACAAGAATATGAAGAGAAAAGATAAGACAATCACAGAAGAGATAAACAAAAAGCAAAAAGTAACTATTTTCATTGTTCATTGATTTTTTACTAGTCTCTGTCGTCAGGTTTCTTTGATTTTAATTACTAAGAATTGTTTTGTATTCAGGCTTTAGTATACTACCTACTTTACTTTTTAAAATATTTTTACGACGAGGTATTAATGATAGTCAGACTGTTGAATAGTACTTCTGGCCCAAGATGCATATGTCTGACACGGTGTTGGAGAATTTCTTAATCTTCCACTGGGAGGTGTTATAAGAGATAAAATACCTTGTGACATCAAAAATCTCTCAAGTCGTGTAAGGCCATAATACTAAGTAAGGTCATACTCACGGATAAAATAGAAAAATAATTCCTACTTAATTAATGATAACCCACACCTTCTGTACGATGAATATAAGCACAAGCAACTGATAAAGAATATGAATGGAGTAGAAATATATAAACGATTAAGAGGAAGTATATTAAGGTTTTCTGTACATAGATATTGGTTACCACAGACATGAATATTGGTGCCATAATAACAACGTCGTTATGTGCATGGTGATGAAACTTTTGATGTACTTTAAGTAAAACTAACGACATGACATACATTCTAAACATTCATCAACTTATTAAAACTGATTAAAACTGCATTTAGAATTAAATAATTCTGTGTACCGAAGAAATAGGAGCCGAGTAAGAAGAACCTATTTACTATTATTAAACGTTACTATGGAAGCTCCTAATTTCAAGATCAATTATGCGACTTTGTTAAGCAGTAAGCATGCAGTCATAATGAAATTAACCAATTATACTGAACGAAAGGCGATACGTGTACGTATTCATAGACAACGAAGACGAAAGAGATAATGACGGTGGCAGTGTTGCTGGTAAAAACGATGATGACGTCAACGGCGGAGGAGGTGTTAATGACGCTGGTGACGACGAAGATAAATATGTTGATGACGACTAAACAATGTTTCATGTATTTAAATTGGGTGTCTTCAGTTGTGAAGCACAAGTTTATATTTGGAATATTTGTACTTATGCCTCAGAAAAACTTCAAAAACATCAAAAAAATAAGGTTGAAAGCTCATCCACGTGGAGTTAGAGAAGGTTACTGAAAATACCATGGACAGAGATCATATTGAATGACCAAGTTCTGAGAAGGGTAGTAAAAAGGAGAGCACTGCTAAAAATTGCAAAAAGTATAAGTAATATGCGTGGACATTTATCGAGACATTAGCCAGAGCGTCCAACTAGTTGGAGGGATATAGCATGAGGGGAAGACCAAGACAAGAATATATGGATAAGATCAAAGGATGAGGAAAGTATAACTATATGAAGAGCTTAGTTTTGGAAAAAATGGTTAGACCTACCAAACGTCAAGTTGAGAAAATAGAGAGTTCAGTTAAGTGTAAGAAATGGTACCCCTTTCTATGGTATTTTTATGTTGTGTCAGATACTTTGCTAATTTCTAATTTCAAGACTTCATAACGTGTCATTATTATGAGATCCGCATTTATGTTTTGACAATACAATGCATATTTCCACGGAAAATAGTAATAGTCAGTTTGATTAGATATGTTACTTATTTTGTGCGTGAAATGTGTGTGTATGTGTGTGAAATACTTTATCGTTTATTTAGATAAATTAATTATGTGTGATATAAATTACATTCCAACAAAAACAGGAAAGCATTAGGATATTAATTAATTGGAATGCAATGTCGCTTACGTATAAGGAATGCATTGTGTACAGTATGTAATAATTTACATTTTATTTAAAAAATATTCGTTGGTATTTTTCAATATGTTGACATATGTATGTTTTCTTACGGTGTATATGTGATTGAGGTTTCGTTGATATAGACTCATCATAGGCGAATAAGACGTTCAACAGTGTTTCCAAATTTGCTATTATCTGTGAGACTACCTTATCGTGTAAAACTCTACTTTTTCTACTCAGATATGAAAATATTTGCCCTTGTAAGCTATCATCATCATCATCGGTTTTCTTTATGAACTCCTCCACTGTTCTCTGTCTTCTGCCAGCCTTTTCGTGGTAATGTAGTTTTCTACCTTGATGTTGTCCATCAACTGTCGTCTCTTTCTTCCTCTTTTTCTTTTTCCGCTAACCATGCCTTCTAGACTGTCTTTTACAATAGAATTTCTTCTTAAACAGTGTCCTATCAGTTCTTCTTTCTCTTCCTTATTGTTTTTAATATTTCTCTTTTCTCTCCCTCTCTTCTTAACACTTCCTCATTCCGCACTCTGTCTTCCTATTTAACTCCTTCCATTCTTCTCCACATCCACATTTCAAAAGCTTCAATCCTTTTTTCATCTTCCTTCCTTAATGTCCACGTCTCCACTCCATGCAATGGCACACTCCATATATAACACTTTGCTAACCTTTTCCTTAGTTCTTTGTTTAATGGCCCGTTTAACAAATTTTTCTTTTTATTGAATGCTTCTTTTGCTATTGCAATCCTAGTTTTTATTTCTTTCGTGCATTTTATGCCATCTGTAACTATGCTTCCACCAACTACCATACATTTTGTGTTTTTCTCATTAATTCTCATTCCATACTGTTCACACTTACTGCTGAAGTCATCTAGCATCGTATATACTTCTTCCTCACTTTCACCCAATATTACCATATCGTCCGCAAATCTTATACATTCTATCCTCCTTCCTCCTAAGCAAACACCTCCCGTTCCTTTAAAGCATTCGGCTATAATGTCCTCTATGTACATGTTAAACAAGGTTAGTGACAGGCAGCATCCCTGTCTCACTCCTCTCCCTATTTCTATATCTTCTGTTAATTCTTTAACAGTTAATTCTGTAAGCTATCAGTGTTCCTTTTGTTATTAACAGTGTTGGACTGCAAACATAAGGACCATCAGAATTCATATAATAGATTTTGTAAATCAGAATTTTTGTCATAGTAAAATTATCTTACATAATGCAGAAAAAAAAGAAAAACAACTTTATATGTGTTAAAATGTTGTGTTAATAGTTTGCTTTATCAGTCAAATGTTTCAATGTTGCGCTAGTGTTTTGACTTTAATTTGCTATCTGGCTTATTATATAAACGTACCCGTTATTCTAAAACAGAAATTACACACACACATTCATACAATCTTCAATTATTGAAACTAATGGTTTTTGCAGCTGTAACACAGTTCTTTCCAAAATTAATTAGTTTCTTCAACAACCATAAAAACTGTTTTTTTTTCTGAATAACCCTAGACTAGTTTGAATAAAAACATTTTTAAATTGCGTTTCTGACAAAAATGGTTTGTATATATGCAGAGTAAATTTATTATTAGTAGTCATATAAATGAATAGATAAATAAAGAAATAATTACATACACGAATATATAAGTACGTGTGTGTGTGTATTGTACAGCTGAAAATTACAACAGTACATAACAGCTACCAGAATGAAGTGTTTCTGTAAAGATTTTGTGTTTAGAAAGTAAACTTTAGGCCATATTGAGTTCGTAAAATGTCTTAAATCTTGTAGCAGCTATTAAGTTAATGCTTATAAACGTTGTCTACTATATCAACAAACACTGATAAAAAGAATAAGAAATTACAAAATCGATCTAAGTGGAATACTCGTTACAAAATCAGCAACTCATTCTGAGAACATATCGACAAAACAACGCGCGCGCGCGCGCACACACACACACACACACACACACACACAGAAACATATACTACTTTAAAACAAACAAATTCTACTTAATCAGCAAAGCGGAATTTACTAGTGTTTCCAACTTCAAATATTTTACTATTGAAGTCGATTCACGCCGACAGGATTACGTAGATTCTTACAGTTACGAAACACTATTGGTCAATACGAAAGCCACAAAGCTGTCTGGATCGAAAGCAACCGTTACAGCCACCTATAAAACTGTATGTGTTTTGCGCACTCATCGAAAGCAGCTTTGACGATATCTACTGACTCTGCAATTTCCACTACTATTATTGCCCAAGGTTCTGTTTTCGCCAGCACGAGTCTCGCACTTCACTTAGTGTTTATTGTGTACGACTACCAGAAAATTTTCTAAATGTGTTTGTGCGCATGAGTGTCTGATGTCTGTGTATTTGGACACATGCTCAGCAAATGGGTGTTGAGCTAAGACTGTTTCCATTTTCATTTCTTACATTTGCAATTTACAAAAACATTTTTTTTAGTTAAAAAACATTTTTTTAGTTTACAAAAACATTACATTCCTAATATTCTTATTATTACATATAATTATATGTATAAATAAAAATAAATATAAATGTAATTATAAATATAAATATTAAATAGCTGTACCTTCTCAACTACATATTGGTCTTTGTCGATTCTAACAGTCGCGAGTCGGTCCCATTTGTTCAGAATTCTTCACCGCAGCCTACCAATATTCAGCCTCCCAGCTTCTCCTGCGTTTGGTCCTTTGACGTGATTGCTGGGCCTCCTCTGGATCGATTACGTAGAAGCTTTTGATGAAGTACGAGGTCTATCAAAACGTTCATGCAGTTCTCGTTTATTTTAAAAATTTTGCCTTCATTCATCAACACTTGTACTGTCCCATCATAGTAGTCTCAGTCGAATGTAAGACGATTAGCCAGCCGTTTTGCAGTCTTCAAATATTTCAATTTTTGGTGCAGCCTTGAGCTTGCTTAGTGATTTTAGTTTTACGTCTTCAACGGTCGCAAAACGTTGTCCTTTCGTGGAAATTATCGCTGTTGAGAGGAGGAAAGATCGCATTGGAACACATATAGTGAATACCGTAGTTTCCATGTCATCATTATGACGTTTCCTTTAGCCTAGCCTGACAAAATTCTTAACAAGCAATGACGTGCGTCTAGGCGCATTGTCGGGTTGCAATTATCATAAATTATTCTTCCGTAAATCTGGCTGTTTTCTACGAATAACGTCATACAAATGGCGTAAAACATCTGATTAGTACTCTTTATTTACCACTGCGCCTAGCGATGAAATTTCGTGGAACAAAAACCATTATCTTCATCTCACAACCACGATCTTCAATTCATTTACAGCAGTCTTTGAAGCTTGTAAACCATTCGTTCACGCACATCAGTCTCGCCAGAAGCCTTCTGAATACGTTTACCAGGACAGAGCAGTTTATTTCACAGTTTACACAAACTTTAATCCATGTCTTGAATCTTGCATTGTAGAATGACAAGAAAAGGCTTATACACCTAAGAACGACTTACTCAGTTAGCTGTGAAATCTAAAATATGCATCAAATAGGGCCAAAGTTTAGTTGATTGTCACTAATATGTGTACTAACTTCACATACAACAGTTTTTTGATCTTGTAGCAGTGGAAATTGCAAAATTGCACAGACGTTTTGATCAAACCTCATATGAGCCAGTGTGTGTTTGTGTGAGATGCGGGCGCCCGCGCGCGTAATGAGCTCTTATATATATTTGTAGGGGGGCGGGCACATCGGTTTTATGAGTTTTGTTTTATTTTATTTCCGTAATGTTTTTAGTCATTTTCAAGACTTAGAGTAGGTATCAAAATCTGTGATCAATAAATGTCAACTGCTACAGCGCCCGGTTGCAACGTTATTGCATTGAGGGAAATTTAATATAATAATTATTCACCGAGTGTAATTTAGTTGGCATTATTTCCCAGCATTGTTAACGTTTCTGGAAAGCGCAGACGACAGTGAACACAGTCAATCCAACCCTGGTATTAGACAAAGAAAACAGGGAACATTTATGAATATGTGTTAACTGAAATTAATTTCCTTCATATATTCAGCTCACACGTGCAACTGCCATTAGAAGTTCTGTCTGCCAGTCAGCTTCTTACGCCCGACACATTTAAATTAATATACGGCACGTGAATTGTATTGTGTTTGTAAGTCAGTGAATGCACAGTAAAATGTGTACATGACTAATCGTGTAAACTAACAGTACAGAGTCAGCAGATTAAACCAGAGCAGAAATAATGCTAGTGAAATTTACGCTAGGTATATTCTTTATTAGAAGTGATTAACCACAGTGAATAATTTTAACCTAATATTATAATTTTTTTATTAGTGAGAACCGTGTTTGCTATTAAACAATTTTACTCTCTCTCTCTCTCTCTCTCTCTCTCTCTCTCTCTCTCTCTCTCTCTCTCTCTCTCTCTCTCTCTCTCTCTCTCTCTCTCTCTCTCTCTCTCTCTCTCTCTCTCTCTCCCTCTCCTCCCTCTGTCGTATATCTCTGTCTCTCACTCAAAATAAGGGAGTATATTTAATTTATTTTTATATTTATTTTTGAAGTATTTTAATTTCATAAGGAGAAAAAGTCTTATTTGAAGTAGACCTACATGTTAGATAGAACTTGCATAGGAATACAATTTTCATGAAAGGAATAAATCATGAAAAGTTAAAAGTAATTTTTAAAAGTATTTCCGTAATAATATTCCTAGATGAGAAGAATTTAAATACTGTCTTAAAAACAATGCAGTGAAGACATTGAGTTTAACTCTGGAATTCACATCTTTTTTGTAATTATAATTAATATATTTTCCTTTTTTTCTTGAATTGTTTGATTTTTTCTACGTAAGTGATTTTAGTCCCCAAACAGCTTTCGCTCGAATTCCATTGCGTGGAATTTTATACGAAAACGTTATTATAGATTTCCATTTCGTCTTGAGGTATATGGAAAAAAGTAATTTCGTAGACGATGTATGTACTTATAGAAAAGATTGGAACCTTTCGTTACAGTTCATCTTTAAACAACTAATTAAATTTTCATTTTGTTTACAACTAATTAATTTTCACTCTTTATAAGTAGGATTCTACGTTAGGTTTGCTTACTGGGAAATGTTTTACAGAAATTCTATTGGAAACCTTCAGCTCACCATCAAGGATAATTTGTGTAATTGTTATATAATTTTTTAAATTGTTTAACGTAGTATAAAGATAGTACAACATTTCTTAAAAATTTACTGTAATCTTTAAAACAACAGAGAATGTAATATACGTGACGATACGAGAGTGCTACTGATTTCCATATTGAAACAGTAAATTAAATCACTAAACTCCCGACAAAGCTTTAGTTACAGTTTTTGCTAACACCCGATAACAGCAATCGCAGTCGAATTATCTTAACTACGCAGAAACACACATAATGAGGTCACTAAATTTAAAATTGAAGATTTCGAAGCCCAAATGTAACCTTAGGATTGTACTAATACCGTTGTTAACAATTGCAATAACTAATGACTGAATTGCAGCCACACTGAAAATAAACTTTACAGTAGTTTATGACAAAGAAAAGACTTTTTCTTAGCTCAAAATTTTTAAGAAGCAATGACGTATATGCATTATTCGAATGCTATTTCCATAAATTATTACTTCGTTATTCTAGCAGCTTCCTGCAGATAGTTTTTTGCAGGTAACAAAATACTCGAATATCACTTTACCGTACACTTTATACCGTAAAATACAAATTCGTGGACCAATACAACAGTCTCCTTGTTACTATCGTAATTTTTAACTCTTTTGCGACTGAATTTGAAGTTTTTCTATATTTTGTAAGCCGTTCGTTCATGCAAACCAGTCTTGCAGAAAGCATTTTGTAACATGTATACCATGTTATGACAGTGTGCCTTATTGCAATGCAAAACTTAATTAACGTTCTTCTAGAATGTTAACAAAATTCATGCAAAAATACTGTTTTATTCTATAACGCACTTCTTTATATCTCCTTAATATCCTTACGCATTCTGAAAAAATATCACATGTATACAATACCTTGTTTACACACATTTTTAAAGCGATAAAAACTTATCTATAGTAATTATAAACACAAAATCTTAAGAAAAGTATACTTATGCCTTGTAAGTATCTTTTTTATTGCTAATACGTTATGACTCTTTTTTTCTGGTAAATATATTTACATTCTAATAAAAATAACGTACTGTCATTTATTTTCTACAAAGCAAAAAAAAAGTTTTCTATCTAATGTCTTCGCTCCATTTCAAATAAAAAAATATTTTCTAGTCGCTCTATTAATAAAAAAATTATACGGCATTCAAATTAATCACAATTATTTTTGGAGACTAAATTTTACTTTGTTTCAAAAGATAAAAAACCTAGGTAAACTTTGATGAAATTTGATCAAGTTTGCAAAATTATTATTAAAAATAAGTTACATATCAAGTGTTAAGGTTTGTTTAATAATTAGGGCATTAATTTTTAGTGCAGCATATATTAAAAATATTAAACACAAGAAATTGTTATCGTTTTATAATCCTGTAAGAATATCACGATATTTTTTAATACATATGGTGTAACTACTACTTATGCTACTATTATTAATACCTGCTGTAACTAAGAACGTCTTTGCATTTTTATTGCATAAGATATCTATGGCAAAAACAAATCAAACAACCACGTACGATTGTATTTCTGCTAAGGTTCTATAAATGCCAAATTAATTAGCAGACCGAGCTTTACCGACAGACGCATTACGTGTGGAGTCACCGCAATGACGGGACCTGTGAACATAATTCTATATTGTAATTTCGTCTTCCCCGTCAAATGAGTTCAAGCGTTTTGTATTACGTCTCGCCACAACGACACTTTGCTGCTTTGTAATTGTCGACTGCTTCCTTTTTAGATCTTTTAACGGTAATTACAGTTGACATGACACAGCCTGCTGACACTTTGTTTCAACAAATTTCATAAGGGAAATTCAACAGAGCAGATGTGATATTTTAAAAAGGATACGACAAGCTAATACGCATCTGAAAATTATTGAATAGGTAGGCACAATGTTAAAAGATGATGTCTTTTCGTGGTCATGGATTTGTTTTTTGTTTTGAAATGTTTACTGCTGAAGAATAAAATATATAATATGTAATATATTTTCATTCCTGCCTAAGCTTAGTAATTAGATGTAGTCTATAAACGCCAAGTACATTTAAAGTAAGAGATAACAATGCATGAAACTAAATAGGCCTATATCATATTTTAGATAAAGCTTTATATATCACTAGTTTCGTTGATATAGCATACTCGCTTGTCAATAGGGTTATCAACTACACGACAAAGTTACTTACCAATTATTGTTAAATGGTTCCTTCTTTCGTAAATATCCGATGGAAGCTATTTCAAATTTCATTATATTTCGCTTAAACTAAGTTGAATTAAGACACAGTTTCTTAAAATTATTTTCATATTTAATATACACTATATTACTTTATAGGGTTCTCGGTTTAAATTTTGTATAACTCAGGTTGATGTAAATAAAGGGGGCGTGTTACAGTAATTCGCCTAGGAAACATGCATTGCATAGTTTTATCAGCAAGAAATTATAGAAATTTTAGTTTTTTGAATCAACATAACCATGAAAGGCTTATCTTTAATACTAAAGTCAATTGCAAACTTTTTATTAATAAATTTTTTATGAGCTACGTAGATGAACACTACTATTTTTAAAATGTAACGAACAGAATTTAACAATTCTTCCTCTGTAAAAAATACGAATTGCCAGATTTACTAAAAGAAATATGGAAATCTTGTCAAGCAAAAACGTTTTGTTTGCTAAAATGCCTTAAATCAAATCCGACTCTAACTGACCGTAAAATAAAACTTTACATTAAAATCAAATGAAACAAGGAGTTATTTCGGATTTGCAGAAACTGGTTTAAGGAAGCAATCAGGTAGAAAAGCCGATAAGAAAGTGGATCACAAGTGCTATCTCTAAAAGAAAATATTGCGAAGAAACACAATATCCGTATTATATCCGTCATAACAAATTCTAAACTTCAGTATTTTGTTCCTTCTTGCGCTTTATTGGTTACAAATTATTATTATAGGAGCAACAGTAGCTGCTACAATTTATCTGAAAATCATTTTACATTTAGTAACGTATTTTCGGTTATAAAGTAATTATTTGTACCTCATTCAAGACTCTTATCACTGTATCATTTCTTGTTGTACTGTAAGGCATTTAACACTAATTTGACAACAATAGAGTTCCTACTTTGATATTAATTTTAGATTAAATTAAATACTTGACTCTAACAAAAATTAATTGAAGAATTACGTCAGAGGAGACAAAAGAACTGTCTTTTCCCTTTATTATATTCTGTTGCCTTAATTACTTTTTGGTTGTCGTAAATATATCTTAACAAAAGATCATTAATAGTAGTCAGTATAACATTTTACAATTAAAACTAAGTAATTTTTGAATTTTAAAATGAAGAATATTTTACTTGAAAGAGAGATTTGTAATCATTTCATCACATTTGTCTCCCATTTTATCATCAATTTTTACCTTTTCAGCCGGCATAAACTTGTTAATGGCGTCAGTTATTATAGGTTTCAGTAAAAATTTATTTTTTTGTTAAATGTTATGTGCTGTAAAACCGAATATCTAGACTTTTCTGGTTGAGTAAAATATAGTGTAAGCCTACAACAACAACAACAACAACAACAACAACAACAACAACAACAACAACAACAACAACAACAACAACAACAACAACAACAACAACTACTACTACTACTACTACTACTACTACTACTACTACTACTACTACTACTACTACTACTGCTACTGCTACTGCTACTACTACTGCCACTACCACTACTACTACTACTACTACTACTACTACTACTACTACTACTACTACTACTACTACTACTACTACTGATAAAAACAATATTATTAATAAAACCGAAAATCATAGCCTACACCTAGCCTCGTACAACACCATGGTCTCGTGAAGTGAGTAACAGGTTTCAATGTTTAGCTGTTTAACAGGGGAATTGTAGATGAGGCAAAATCGGTGGAACCGATCGTGCTAACGTGTGGATTCCTCTGCATTAGTGAACCGCGAATGATGGCTGAGAGTACCAGGACGCTTCCTGTTTATATGTAGTCCTGCTGAAATAGTTGAGGTCTATACTGCAGTGATCTGTGTTTCCCTGGTACTCTTGAGAACCACACGCTAGTTTCACAATCGAATTCTGGGATTCAGGGATCTCTTAAAAACTCTCCTCTCAGGACAAGCTTTCCTCGAAAGGCGAAACGAAAGAAACACTAGTCTATAGTAGACGCAGAGAGGTATTTCGCGCAGTCAGCCAGTGCACGTAGAAAGTGAATCCCACTTTGATAGAGAAAGCTGTAAAGGCTTGTGCTGTATCAGGTGGTCAAGACTTCAGGAAAGCCGTAGGAGGTCTGTTGACAGAAATTCTAGTCGTTTACAAAGGTACACATTACACATTTTTTAATTACTGAAAAAACGGGGGAGACAGTGTAGAACAGGGGAAAAAGTTAAATAAAGATTGTCCTATTGTCAACACAATAACTAAAATTGTGCTCCATATCACTATGAACACCACAAAGGCGATAGTAAGTGCTGAAACTTAGTCAAATACACAGACGATAGAATTGCAATGGAGCTAGCCACTTTACTTTTAAGCGTAGATATGTTTACGCTTAACCAGATTGTTACGTCTGAAAGTATAAAAAATATTTTTTCTTACACCAAAACACTTCTTTATCTTACTATAATAACTCATATTGAGATAGCATTAATATTCAATCGTCTTATAAAATTATTTAAAGTTAAATAGGCGAGTAGCACAAATGGAAGCAGGTACAGGTTTCAAACAATTCATTTTAACGCATTGTTAAATTTACCGCATATATTAGGACGGTAAAAATTGCTTCCACGTTTTAAGTAAATGGTTAGGAAGAATAAAATATTTGGATGTTAAAAATTTTTTTAAATATTACAGCCGTTTTCGTGTACTTAGAATTACAGCCGTTGTAGGTATTTAGAATTGTTTTACTAATAACAACGTGTGTATGCGTGCGTGAGTATTATAGTTCGTCATTGTCTATAATTAAAATGTTCCTGCTAATGCATATTTAGTTCATATTTTTATTAACTGTTTAAATACTTCTTGTAGACAATCGTATATCCTTGACTTTGTAATGTTAACCACGTAAGAGGAATATATAAACAAAAACTACATTAACTTATGTTCATGTAATTTTTGTTAATTTTAAAATTATATCGTTACTCATTTATATTTATGATGTCCTCTTTGAAACAATCTCATTAAAACGTAACTAAACAGTTTTTCAGTTTCAAAATTTTTCTGAACTGGACTTTTTGGTATATACTTGAGTTTTGCTTTATGTCTTTAATGTGGAACAATGTCTTTTCATGTTTTTTTTTTCAATTGTTAAAAAGTGGGAGAATTTCATCGGTACATATGTAGTGGAGACGGTTGTTGCGGTAAGATTGACGATTCTTTGTCTAAATTTTTGTAAGGGCATTGAGATATGTGTCTCCAGGTCTCACTGTTTTAGCGTAGTCCTCCTAAATCATTTTTTATAAATCTGGATGTTTTCCAGAAATAACTTTACACACTGCACGCTATTCCGGTGTATTTTAAAATAGCTTGTCGAGTGTAATATGTAGGAATCATTGACTCCGCACTTGATAATTAAATGTCCTAAAAAATGCCACAATCTTTGTCTAACTTTCAAAATCTTCAACTTATTCCTGTCTGTATGTGAAGCATTTCTACCAATTACAAACCGCTCGTTGCGCATATGGTCAAATACCAAGTTAAGGGTAGTATATGTCATTCATCTCACAAAATACGATGGAGACTCTTCGATCTGTTACTGTAGAATAATCACCTACTACACCAAAACTCAATTATCTGTCAAAATTTAAATTGTTTAGCTCCTACCACACTTGTTGTTTGTTATCATTGTTCAGAAAGATAAGAAAAGATAAGAATTTTTCAATTTGAAATTATAGAAATAAAATTGTTGACGGATAATAGTGTGATGAAGAAATCGTGGCTGAATGAACATACGATGACTCGATCATCGGAAACATATACTTAAAAAAGAGTAAACCGATGTTATAAATTCAATTTCATTCGATTATACGAACTTACATTAAGTTAGATATTAAAAGGATTACCATATTATTGTATATGTAAAATGACCATAGTTTTAAAAAACTGTTTAATTGTGTCGTTTTGTGCAACTTGTTGAAATTTGTCTTCAACCGTAATATAAACGACTTGATAGCAGTTTTATATACAACACGTGAAAACCATGTACAGCGACACAATGTAGGAAATTATGCCTCATCAGAAACGTAAGCTGACGAACCGTGTCGGTACACAGTGTTGTGTCTGGAAACGACATCTACTATTCATGTAGTGGGTATCTCTTGTCAAGGGAAATACTGTATTCATGTTCACGCCAGCAATTCTTGCAAGTACCCTCCACTTCAAAACTCATATAGATTTAAAGACTTCCTTTCCTGGAATTCTATAAGCCTATAATACGTAACGCAGCTTCGTCACAAGAACCTTGCAGCTGTGGCCTGTCTCCTGTTCCTTATAACGGTATACAGTAAGTCTTAACACTTGTAGGAATTTATTACATGAAAAGTAGAGTTTGAAAAGATTTAAATTTCTATTCGTTTTATGATTACTTTCTATTAATAAACTGTAGCCATTCATTAGTCGGAGTTTTCCTGTAGAAAATCAGCCCGTTATTCCGTTTTCCGTGGCTGCAGAAAATCAGTCACTTTATTCCGTTTTGTGTGTTTTTTATGCATAATTTGCAACTGCATGCCTTTTCTTCCAGTCTTAAAATTTACATCCTATATACGTTCATTTTACGCTGATTATTCAATTTTTCTGTTGTATTTCTGCTTCTGTTTTCCCTGTTATTTTTTAATATGTAATTGTTTGTACCTCTCGTTTTTTGTTTACCCTTGCGTTGGATTTAATAACATTTAATCTATTATTAATTTTTTGTATCTATTATGACTTTTCTTGGATGATTGTTTTTCTCAATGTTTTTCTTTCCAAGTATACAGCTTCTCCTCAATTTATTTATGAGGCACATTGATAACCAACTGTTATGTCTTATACCAACAGAGCTTATACCCTTACAGAAGAGACTTTTGAGTAACTTAATATACAGCAATATTTGTATTACTTAATTATTCTGGATGATATGAGTGCGACAGTCATCAACATTATTGAATTCTCCTTAAAAAGACAATGTGTGTAATGAGCACGATACTGTGCCGAACAGCAAACCAAGAAAAGCAAACGTTTAATAGAGTCGTTTACTGTTATCTGTGTGCAATGTAAAATGAAGCTTTTATAAATTAATTAAAATTTTACGACAAATATGTACCCTACGTTTGCAGTGGTACAAATGTATTGTTTATTATATTTTGTAATGAAAGCAGGCATTTGCTTATAAAAGCTTAGTCTTGTTTAAAGATAAGTTACGTTTCGTATAATGCTAAAAGGAAAGTTTTTAATCAGTTATTTAATGTATTATTTTTTAAGTAAAAAGTCTAACTTATTTTACTTCAGTATTATTTTCTTCTAGCTTTACGTGATAATCATAGGAGGCTTTCTTAAATATACATATAAAGAATCCTATAATGGTTTCTAAAATATACCAATTTCTTACCTGAAATTCCCTACAGTCTTTTCATTAAAATGTAAACATATTGTTTTATTTAAAGCCAGTAATACTATAAGAATAATTATGATAAATAATAAAGTAAAACTCTTGTAACTGTTTATTACAGTTACAAGTAAAACAATACAGTTTTACAGTAAAACAATAAATAACTGTTTATTGTTACTTACATTGTAAGTAACACTGTAAGGAAGGACAACAAACTACATTAATAACGTAGCAATAAATATTCACATAACAAAAATGATAGCAACACCGATTGGTTACCTAATAAAGTTACAGACATATATATGTTACGGGCAAATCGCGATATGCCCGGGCAAATCGTGATCTGTCTATCAGTTTCGGGCAAAGCCCGATGTATCTTGGTATTTCGGGATGTGCCCGGGCAAATCGAGATATGACCGATCGTCTTTGGGCAAATCGCGATTCAACCAAGTCAATATGTTTATATATGCTTCAAAGGTTTTTAATCAATTTACTGAAATATAAAATAACAATGTAAAGAATAGTGCAAATGAAACAAATTGTTGGCAATATAATTTTATTCCAAAATTTATTTTAGAATTTGTTTAAATTGAAACATTACGAAACAAACTTTGAAAATAAACATTTCAATTTAACAATACGATTTTAATTCACAATTTATTTAAAAAAAATTTAATTACAAATTGATACATTACGAAACAATCTTTGAAAATAAACATTACAATTTAATTACATTAAATTGAAGAACATAAGAAAGTTTATTTAAAAAATTAAGAAACTAATGAATTATAAAATATCTTTATTAACTACTGAATAAAAAAATATCTTTTCTTTAAGAAATTATAAATGATAAACATAAAAAATAAATAAAAACTGAAAGTATTAAAAAATATAAACGGACTTGCAGTTCATTTGTTGGTGCACGGAAGAGACGAATGACACTTTGAATTGCATTTACATTTTTTATTAGAACATTTCTGTTTGCAAGAACAATGAACGTACCCCTGCCCACCAGTACGCGATTCTTTTCTGCTTGCTTCTCTGAGACTTATTTCTTTGTTTAGAATGACCTCTGCTCTCAAAAATGATTCTTTAAATCACTTATTTGATTTCTTGAGAAAAGACAGTTGATTTTACCGTTTAAAGTACCTAATTTATAATAACCGTCATCAGTCACTTCTAAAACCAGCCCCAGAATATTCTTTGCATCGAATTTACTTCTATCTACGCAAGGAATTGGAATTTTCACTGTTGTTCCAATAGCCAGTTTTGGAAACGCCTTTTCATTTGATAATTTCATTTTCTTTGCCTGTTTTTTCAGGCTTTCAAGAGCTTTGGTCTTTGATTTTCCTTGTCGCTTCTTAGTATGACATCTCATACAATACAATTTGCTGTCTCCGCTTACTGCACCCGTGTCATGAACTGATTGAGAACATATGTTACACACATGACTATCTTCATGATGCAGCTCACAGATACAACATGATTTTTGTTCATTTTGTACAGGAATTTCATTTGTAGTAATAACCTGACTAGAGTTTATCGCTTCGTCATTTTGTTCGGCTGAATCATCACTTAGGTTATTCTCTTCGTAAACGGTGTGTTGGAGGTCTTCTTCTGAAACTAAGCTATTCAAGACATTATTTGGTAACACAGATGAGTTTAAGCCTATATGAGCTTTACGTCCAAACATGGCTTCGAACGGTGTTTGCTGTATTCCACTATGTAATGAACTGTTCTTTCGGAATTGGCAAAATATCAGTCCCTCACTCCACTGCTTTGAATTATTCTCTTCCATCCAAGTAAATATCATATTTTCTACATCCTGGTTCGCACGCTCGACACTTCCTTGACTTTCGGAATGACGAGGTTTACCATGGACGATCGTTAAGCCTTCCCATATGTTCTTAAGTTCATTTATCACATGATTTGAAAACTCACGACCATTGTCAGACTGCAGCACACTTGGAGCTCCGAAGAAACAAAATACATCAATTAAATTATAAGCAACTTCAGCTGCAGTTTTAGTTTTTAAAGGACGTAGACACACAAATTTACTGAGATGATCTTGATAAACCATTATGAATTTGAATTCTCCATCTCTATAGGTCTGCATGTCAATAAGATCTACTTGCCCCTGAGCATTAATTGCATTAAAAATCATAGGTTTCACAACTAAACCTTTTCTTGGATGACTGAACTTCTTCTGACAGGGTTCGCAAAGATTTAAATATATCATTATGTTATCTCTAGATGTATTTTTATATTTTGATTTTAGACTGTTTTCCATACGATTTCGATCACCATGACCAGTATTTAAATGAACTGAATGTAAAATATCAAAAATTTCATTCTCATGTACATAATAGATTATTTCACCTTTAGTCTTTGTAGTTGGGACAATTAATTTCTTTGTCTCATTTATTGTTAAAACATCAAAACTTTGTATTCTCCTGTAGTCTTTGCACGATTTCTTTGCAGCTTTCTTCGCCCCTTCCACGTCATTCACTAGTTCATAATACTTTTCTTCCTTGAGAAAATCACTGGAATCACTTTTGTTCATTTCAGCTAATTTCGCGTGAAACCGTTCTTTCATATCACCAACACGTGTATCAGAAACCGACGCCATTATTAATAGTTACGCACTACTTGATTGCTTCTAACACTGTCGAGAGCTGGACGAACAATATCGCACACAGCATATGCGAGAGTAACCTGGCACGTGGCCTCTCGTAGGCACTGACTCATTCTATTACAAGACATAAATAAATAAAAACCGCTGACGAACATTTCCGTTACTGACTACTATGAGGTCATCGTTAATTTTACGTATGTATGAGGTCACTTTTCATAATGTGTGAGGTCCCTGACATAACAGTCTGCAGAAATAAGGGATTCTGCTTATAAATTATTATTTATTTATTACATAAATTATTTTATATTTCAGTAAATTGATTAAAAACCTTTGAATCATATATAAACGTATTGAATTGGTTAAATCGCGATTTGCCCAAAGACGATCAGTCATATCTCGATTTGCCCGGGCACATCCCGAAGTACCAAGATACATCGGGCTTTGCCCGAAACTTGTAGACACATCGCGATTTGCCCGGGCAGATCGCGATCTGTCCAATTTCGGCATTTGCCCGTAACATATACATTAAACTTGAACAGCTGGTAATAATAACTAACAACAAAACGTGGGCAGATTAATGTAAGGGAATATCCGACGCCGGTCACCTCTACACATGTAAACGAAGCAGAATGGAGCAATGTTAAACTTCCCTTCCATAGTGCGAGGAAAGCAGAACGTAGCGGGTACAATCTAAGCGATGAAGTGTTCCAATACGGCTCTTTACAACAACAACAAAATCATTGACATAATATTATGTCAGAAATCGTTTAGGGGTTAAAAGTTGTTTCAGTATTCTAGAGAGTAGCAATAATTAGGCGTAACATAGCTTCCCCCTGTAACAACAAAAAAAGATAACAGCCATATTTTAACACAGTCTCCTTTTTAGTATGGCACCTTTGCATTCACGAGCAGGGTTTATACGCTTAGGAAACCCCTGTTTGACTTGAGTTAAAGGACTTAGGACATGTGTTTAGATTATAGGATTACTGCAGTGTTCTCTTAGTGAAAAGAAACTTACCTCCAAATTTTTTACAAATTAATTTTGTCTGTATCTTTTGATGTACGTGTACAAAGTTTCGTACTAACAGAACGAGATGCAGCAGCTACGTATAACACGTTTAGACAACACCAAGAGTCATTTTCAGCTGTCAAGGAGATGCCACATTTACATAACTTCTTCAAGTTATGGGCAGAGATAATGTTTATATAACGCGTGTAGACTGTACACAATTTCTACAATATATATTATGTAGTAGGGTTATATAATGTATATAATTTCTAGACGTTTTGTTACATCATTAATAGTACTTTGTCTGTCTAGAAAAGCAACGACAGTGTGAATGTCATGTTCAGACTTACCATTGGACTGCGTATTGGTATGTATGTATTCAATTACATATATTCCGTTACATTCTGTAGCAATGTTCTTATGAAATGTTTTGAGGATTTCAGCTCCTGATAGCCTTTAGTATGTAAAAAATGATTAATTGAATGTCACTTTACTTTTGGTGACTGTCAATGTGACGACAACAACCAAACCTACGGTGTGTAACAAGATTGTAATATGCAATTGTAAAGCTTTTCAAAAGTATCGACATGCACTGAAACGACAATGTTGACAACAAAAAATACGTACAGTTACATTGCGAATAATTATTGACTAACACTAATTTTACTTCAATAGTATAAGGAACACATGCAAGAAAATAGTTCTTGAATTATGTAGAACGTTTTTTATGCAGTCCAATATACAAGAAGGAAGAACAAAATCTGAAGTTTAATTACATAAAAACTTTTAGATTTTCTAATTTCTGAGAATAAAAGCTTTGCTGCTTTAAAAATGAGGTCACTCTTAGTACAGCAATCATGCAGAAGTTTTTATTGTTCTATTTTTTATGCACAGTAGAAGGAAGACAATTCATTTTTCTTGAAAATACGGTGACTGTTACTAGAAAAAACTCAAACTTGTTTTGAATAGAAACGCTTGTTTGCATCCTCGTAATACTAAGGGTACCCATGGTCATACTATATTATGTATGTAGGACGTTGAAAGTTAATTTAAAATATTTATTTATGTTTTTCAATATGAATGTACAAAAGTAATTATTATGTTTCATTTGGTCTATCAGCTGCATTGTCCTCTTGTTTTATGTGATGACTTTAATGTTAGTAGAGTTATAGTATAAAAATCTGACTAAAAATTTTGTGTAAAGATACATTCAGTCATAATTTCAGTCGTGTATGACATGAGTTAAATGACCTACGACACGTGGTTAGATTATAGGATTACTGCAGTGTTCTCTTAATGAAAAGAAACTTACCTCCATATTTTTACAAAACAATTTTGTCTGTATATTTTGATGTACGTGGATAAAGTTTCGTGTCCGTACTAACAAAACGAGATGCAGGAGCTACGTATAACACGTTTAGACAACACCAAGAGCGTTTTATTTTTTATTAGCGGATATCTTTTAGTTATGATAGCTCTTAACTTTCCTTATACATGGAAAAATGAAATAACATTTGTGGTTTCAATGTGATTTTATATGTATAACAATGTTTCGGACATCTTATATCTGACTCTCCTTTTCTATGTTTACTGACCGCAGAAAGTTACACAACCTTAACTTGAGATTCGGCTCTTATAATTCAAGTGATACTATTACAATATAATATTATACATTTTTATACTATTTAAATTTGATCTATATTAAAATACGTACACTGTATATGCTATATAAAATCTGTAAATGTTTTGGAAAAATCAAGATTTAGGACAGTGGAAAAAATGTATACAGATCTTAAAATTTTGCTACAGTCTATTTCTTGACGTATATAATATATTTAAAATTTATATGATTTTACCTCAAGATGTATTTCCCTTATTTGGAACATGGTTTGGGACGCTTTGTGTTCCCATCCTCAGCCATACTAGTTTTGGGTCTTGTGAAGTACTTGTGTGTTGGTTGGTTGTCGTTATGGTATCCTGTTGGCCTTTATCACTTGAAATTGATATTATTGTGAGCAATTGTGGTGTATACATTAGCATTTTGTGTATTTTCGATGTTGAGTGCTTTGAAAATTGTGTCATGTTTTGTATTGATTTGTATTTGTTCAGGTATTAGTTTGTTTTGTGTTTTGTTTGTATATTTGTAAATTTTCTCAAATGTTTATTATGGCTCCTTTGTGTGGTATGTGTTTCATTAGTGTCATGTTGGTTATGTCTGGGAATTAATGTCCAGTGTTTATTGGATGTTTGGTCAAATTAGATTTATATATTTCTGGGTTTTTGTATGCGGTTAGACTGTCAAAATAACGTTTTTTCAGTTGTTTTTTGTTTGTTTATTTATTGCAATCTTGGCATTCAATTTTGTATATATCATTGGTTGTTGTATTATCTTTCTTATGTGGGTTATTTAGTTTATGTAAATTATTTTTATTAGTTTTGTATGCTATTTTTATGTCTGTGTGTTTGAATGACTTTGTGATTTTATTATTTATGTATGTGAATGTGGCCCATTTTTTACTGTTGTTATTATTTATGTGTTGTCCATTTTGATTAATTCTTAATTATTCCGTTTTTATTTTATATATTATTTTATTTTCTATTTTGTTTACAGTATTTTTATTGTATCCATTTTTATAAGCAATTTGGTATATTATATTTCTTTTGAATTGTGAAAAATATCCGGGCTGTTTGGCCGTGGTCCATGGTTAAAAACAAAACCAAACGTTTCGGCAGCTCCACTGGCTGCCAACATCAGTTGAATAAGATTTCTGCACTTGGGGTGTCTACGTGCAGGCCCACATTACTGTGGTATAGACTAAAGCTGTCCTGCCATGCTACCTGTACATATAAATTCAGCAAAGTCCCACGTACAGGTAAAAATGACACCATCAACCAATCACAACAGAGATGGTATATCATTGGCTCGCACCAAGATACGCCATTATGTGACTCACTTGTTTTCCAAGAAATACTGTGGGGAAGGCTGCTGATTTCCCGCGATGCTACCTGTGCTAATTGTTTACTAATTGCAACCCCCGCACAGGTAAGTACAGCATCACCGGCCAATCAGAAACAAGAAGGTGTGTGAGAGGCTCGTATCGCGCCATGCCATAATGTACTTATGAGATGCTTTCGCCCCGTCGATTCATAGGAACAGTACGGATCTCTCTCCTGGACTGCTCTCTCTAGCTTGGACATTGATCCTCCTATTTCGGTCGACGAGGATGACCTTGCGTCTGTCCTAAGCCGACTGAAGAAGAGAAAGGCCCCTGGCCCCGATCGCATCGGCGCCGCTGCGTTGCAGAATCTCCCGCCTTCGGCAGTTGACGTTCTTCTTGAGCTGTTCAACTCCTGTCTCCGGCTGAGTTACTTCCCTCGCCTGTGGAAAACTGCCAACGTCATCATGATCCAGAAATCTAAAAAGCCGCCCACGCTACCTGGAAGCTACCGCCCAATATCACTATTGCCAGTAATCTCGAAGGTATTCGAGCGTCTTCTCCTGGCCCGTATTCGGCCCCTGGTGGATGGTTTCATCCGCGAGGAGCAGTTTGGGTTTAGGCCGAGGCACTCGACTACTCTTCAGCTAGTACGGGTTGTCACCTATCTAGCCGACGCTGCCAACAATCATCAGGCAACAGGCGCTGTCCTGTTGGATGTGAGCAAAGCCTTCGATAAAGTCTGGCACGAAGGCCTGCTCTACAAACTGGCGCATTCGCCAATCCCGACATCTATCGTCCACTTGCTCCGATCCTATCTGACGGATCGCACCTTCAGGATCAGCGTAGATGGGGCGTTCTCTCGGGTTCGCCCTGTCTCCGCCGGCGTCCCACAAGGATCTGTCCTCGGCCCCGTTCTGTATGTACTGTACACGAACGATCTGCCTGTTTATCCCGGGGTCACGCTATCTCTATTTGCCGACGACGCGATGTTTCATTTTAGCTCGCTTTCGCCTTGGCGGACGAGCGTAATGTTACAACGCCAGTTGGATATGCTTCCGGACTGGCTAAGGAAATGGCGGGTAGCGATCAATACGGAGAAATCCGAGGCGATCTGCTTTACCCATAAGTCCATTTCCCGATGCCAATCCCTCTCCTTAGAGGGGAGACCCATCAACTGGACCGAGACGGTGAAGTACCTGGGTGTTCGGCTTGATCGGCACTTAAACTTCAACGCCCACGTGACTTCAACCCTCAACTTTGCTCGTGGCGTCAGAGCCAAACTATCTCCTATGCTTTCGCGGAACAGCTGCCTGGCTGTCCGTACCAAACTTACATTGTATCTACTGTTCCTCCGAACAGTACTCTCACTTATGCGGCACCCGCCTGGTGGCCTCTCCTGTCGGCCACCAACAGGCATAGGCTGACTACATTTCAGAACTGGACCCTACGCTCCCTCACGGGGTCCCCGTGGTATGTGCGAAATACCGCCATACATCGGGGTCTCCGTGTTCCCACCTTAGAGGTCTTCGTCTGGTCCCTGGCAACGAATTTGTTCGCCAAGGCAGGCGAGTCCTCTTACCCGCACCTCCGAAGGCTTAACAGCATGGAGAATGCTCCGCCTCCTCGCCGCGTCAGGCGCCCTAGGGCGCTGCTAGACGACCCCCCCTAAGTTCATCACATGAACCCCCCAGAAACGAATCTCCCCAACCTTCTGGAAATCTGAACCGATCACCATCAATCACCACCTGCGCCTGCCGAAACTGTAGTCAATCATGCTGCGGCGGATTGAATGGATAGATTTATTGCCAGCATCGGCTTTGCCGATTCGGCAGGGCCTCGATCCGGGACATGGGATCTCGCGAGGTTGTGCAAATGCCTCCTTGCGAAAGCCGACTGCCCCGGTGACAAGTTCCGCCGACTCGGCCGCTGCCTTCGGGAGGACGAGCCTCTTGTATTCGCCGGCGCGTTTCTGAGTTTCCGTGGGCTATGTCCCGGCGACCAATGAGACGCGACCAGGCGTTGCGATTGGCTGAAGCCTTGATCACGATTAAGTTCCCCGCCAGCACCTGCTTTGTTGATTTGGTAAGGTAATGACCTGAGACATGAGCTCCCGCGAGGTTGTGCAAGTGCCTTCCTTGCGAAAGCTGGCTGTCTCGGTGACATTACCCACCATTTCGGCCGACGCCCTAGGGCGCTCGAGCTTCTTGTCCTCGCCAGTGTGTCACCCCGTTCCCAAAGGTTAGCCTGAGGGGACCATGGTGTCGCGCCTTGGCCGGACAATTGGCTGAAGCAAAGCACTAGCTTGCCACCGTGGTGGCCATGTTAATTTATCATGGACCCGCGGACTGCACCTTAACATCCTTGAGCAGAGCAAACGACCGCGCTGAACTGTTGGCACCTGGCGTTCATCAGGCTTAGGCCTGGACAACGCACACAAATTAGGGCGCAAGACGCCCGTGCATCCATCCATCCATCCATCTAGCTTGGAAGCTGAAGTTCGCTGTGATCAGCCGCTGCCCTGCTGCCTACTGCTTCGCCGCTGGACAGCCAACATCTTGGCCCGCTTGCTGCCTTTGACAACAAGAAGACGGAAGACCACAACTCAGCTGGCTGGTGAATCGAGTAGCCAGCACAAGCACAGCTGAGTGCGTCGGACCTTCTAAGGGCCACCAGCCAAGTGACCCTTTTCAGGACCACCAACTTGCCGCTGAAGAGGAAGCAAATAGCCTGCCAGAGCTTAAGGTTGCGCAGCGCATCTTGCCCGCTGACGCTCAGGCTCTTAGGTAGCGCTGCCTAGGACGATCCTTGCGAGCCCCCACCAGTGGTAAGCGAGCTTGGATATCGCCTAGGTAAAGAGGCCGGTGGACACCTCTCTTGGTAAGGAGAGGTATCTAACGAAGCCGGTCATTTGCCCAGCTCGTAGTAAGCCTGAGCGTTTCAGAAGTCCCGCAAGCGATCCGGCTCGGGCCGGACCCTAGGTCCCTGGTTACCGCCGGAGGCAGCCTGGCTGCCTCTGGTCGGCGAACCTCCCGCTCGATGGCGGAAATGCCCGCTTCGGGGGAGTAATCGAGCACGCAGTCGCTCGCCACTGCCCCGCCCCACACGAGCGATTCGCCGTGTTCTCCGCTTATGGAAGCGGACCAAGTTGATCCCCGGTCGGTTCCGCTGCCCGGTGACGAGACCGACGCTTTCGTGGCGGTTGGGCCTCGGGGGCGCCCGGTTAAGAAACCGAGGCGGAACCTATCCTCCTCAACCTCTTCCTCGGCGTCTGCCATGGAAGTTGTCCCCGCCGATGGCGAATCCGGCCCGGGGCCGACTGTGTCCGGCGGTGCCCAAGCACCGCCGGCCTCTGGTCGCATCCCGCCCGTATACGTTCACGGCGTGAACAACGTCACCGGTTTTTACCGGCGATTGATAGTGGCTCCCGGACTTTCCCCGGCCAACGTTGACCTGAAGCTCCTTGGGGGCGATACAGTCAAGATCGTTGTCCGCGGAATGGACGTGTACCGCAGTGTCGTGGCATACGTTGAATCCCAGCGTTTCCAGTACCATACCTTCTCGCCCAAACACGTGAAGCCTCTGTCGCTTGTCCTCAGAGGCTTGGACGTGGAATCTCCTCTCGAGGAAATCCTCGATGAGCTGCGCGAGCTGGGCTATCCTGTTCGCGCGGTCCATCGGGTGTTTACTCCTGCCGGACCAAGGCGTCCAATTCCTCTGGTCCGCATCCTGGCGGAGAATAGCGAGGCAGGCACTAGCCTACTCTCACTTACGCGGCTTTTTGGGTTCCGCGTAAAAGTGGAAAGAAGCCGCGCTCCCGGGGCTCTGCCTCAGTGTCACAGGTGCCAGCGCTTCGGGCACCACTCCGATTCTTGTTCAAACGCTCCGGCGTGCGTGAGGTGTTCTCTCCCTCACGCCTCCAAACTTTGCGATGCACCTGCATTCAAAAGATGCATCAACTGCGTCGGGAGTCACCCCGCCAACTACCGGGCATGTCCGGTGTTTCAGCAGGAGCTCGAGAGGCGAAAGCCGAAAGGGCGCCTGCCACCACCGAGGCATCCGGTAGCTGGTTCCAGACCTGCAACCGAGCAGCCAGGCCCTGCGCCTCCTGCTACGGCTGCCGTGTCTTCCGCCACAGTCTCAAACAGGCAACAAAAGCGATCCAAAGGCCCGAAGCAAACACCTGCAGCACAGGCACCTCCAACTCAGGCTCCTTCACAGGACCCTGTCCCGCCTATGGCGAAAAAGCGCCGTAACCTCGTGGCATCTAGAAGTGAGACCACCCAGCCAACAGAAATCATCTCGGTTGTGGAGCCTGAGACTTCTCAACCCTCCCCAGCAACGGAGAATCCTGCCCCTGCTTTAGAAGCAGCCTCGCCTGACCTCCCGCCCCCGCGGTTTCCCAACGCAGGCAAAAAGAAGCGGCATAGAAAGCCCCGTGGCGCTAGATCCCGGGCTCCTGCCAACCCGGCCGCACAGTCCAGACAGCCTGCACAGCGCGCGAAGTCCGACGCAATCGCATCTGTCCCTCTTCCTAGCACCTCCGCTAGAGGCGCTACACCTGGCCCCAAGAAACCCCTGGCTTCCACCAATCCCCCGATTGATAAGCCTCGGCGCTCTTACGCGCACACAGTCTCCGGGCAAACTGCCTCAAGAACCGTATCTGACGACTACCAGGTCGTCAAAGACTTACTTGCTGAGTTCGATCTCAACAAAGTCGCCCAGACCTTCAGGTCCATCCGCTCCCGCTTGGAGACTGCTGATATTACTGAGAGATTCATGCTCTTGGTGGAAGCCGCCACTTGTGTAGGTCTTCTACGAATCGGGTCCTCAAACGAGATCTCTCGATTCTTTCCTGGAACGCCAACGGGTTGTCCAACAAGATCCAGCAACTCCAAGAATTACTGGCCCGACTCAAACCCGATGTAGTGCTTCTCAATGAGACTCACTTGACTCCTGCGAGTCGGTTACGACTGGCCAACTATGTGTGCTATCGAAACGACAGACCGGGCACTGCTGGTGGCGGTACTGCCGTCGCGGTGAGGCTCACTCTCGAGCATCACCGAGTCGTCTTGCCTGCAATGACTCACCTCGAAGGCACCGCTGTGGAGTTGTTAAACACTCTAGGCGGTGTACAGATGGTAGCGGCGTATAAACCGCCGCAAAAAGAGCTCCTTCACCCCGATCTAGCTGTCGCTTTCGATGCACACAGGAGGGTCATCATGGCCGGCGACCTAAACTGTAAACATCGCCATTGGAACAGTCGCTTGACTGCCCCAAACGGGAAACGTTTACGCAGGTTTGCCGATTCTCGCAGGATACAAGTGATTGGGCCTACCCAACCTACGTTCTACCCCTCACAACGCAACGCGGCTCCCGATGTCTTGGACATAGCGGTGATTCAAGGAATTGACTGTCCGGTCCATGTGTCCGCGCTAACGGAACTATCGTCCGATCATCTCCCCATCCTGATACACGTCGCTACCCAGCACGTCGTACGCAGAGATGTCAGGAAGGTGGTAGAATGGGATCGCTATGGCCCGGCTTAAGTCGCCGATTGCCAGACGCGGGACCACTCGAAACCTTCCGCCAAGTCGACGAGGCAGTTGCCGCGTTTGACGAGGCTGTCGTATCTGCGATCGACGCGTCTTCCAGGATGACGCCTGGCGTCACGCCCCACTGGCAGCGGATCCCAGAGGAGACGAGTGCTCTCGCTTGCGAGAGAAATCGCCTCCGGAGACGCTGGCAGCGGACCCGTGATCCGGCCGACAAGGCAGCGTACAACCAGGCGACCGGCATTTTACGTCGTGAAATGCAGGCCTACCGGAGACGCTGTTGGGAACTCGCCGTGGCCCAGGCAGGGGACGGATCGGACGAAAGTAGCCCTTACCGGATACCTTCGGCGTCGGTAGGGAAGAGGCGCCGGCCTCGCATCCCGGCCATTGCTGGACCCTTCGGTCAAATTCTGGCTCGCCCGGAGGCGAAGGCCGAGTACTTGGGCGCGTGTTTTGAGCGACATTTCGCACCTAACCCGCCCATGGACTGGGACTTTGACGAAGAAGTCGAGAACGAAGTGGAAGACTTTCTGTCTCTTCCGATCACTACGGAGCCCGAACCCATTACTAGGGAAGAGGTCACAGATCGGCTCGTTGAACTCGTGCCAAGAAAAGCTCCTGGCCCGGACGGCGTCTCGAACGCCGCTCTTACTCGACTCCCGGAGCGAGGAGTACTTTTCTTGGTCGCGCTGTTCAACGCATGTCTTAGACTGGCCTATTTTCCCCAGAAATGGCGTAAGGCTACGGTTATAGTGATCCCGAAGCAGGGAAAGGACGCTTCCCGTCCCGGCAACCTCCGGCCCATTAGTCTACTGTCAGCCACGTCAAAGGTCCTCGAACGTCTCGTACAACGGAGAGTACTAGATCATCTAAGAAATTTCGATGTACTGGTCCCCGAACAGTTCGGCTTCCGTGTGGGGCATTCCACCACCCATCAACTGATGAGACTGGTGGAATACATCACGGACGCCGGGTGTCGGAAAGAGCAGACTGTCGGCTGTTTCCTAGATGTGGGAAAAAGGCCTTTGATAGTGTCTGGCATGACGGGCTCTTGTTCAAGCGCCGGGAAATCCAGCTCCCAGATTGCTACCTTCCCTTGATTGCTAGCTTTCTGACGGAGAGGACTTTCTGCGTGCGAATAGACGACCACGTCTCTTCCGAGAGACGTATTACAGCCGGGGTACCTCAAGGTAGCGTGCTAGGGCCTCTCCTGTTCTCCGTGTATGTCAACGACGCACCCAGAGAGCCTGGAGTCCAGATGGCTTTGTTTGCCGACGACACGGCGGTCTATACCGCCGATCGGAACGCAGACTTTGCTATCCCACGACTTCAGCGCGCACTCGATGCGTATTCGACGTGGACGGAAAGCTGCAAAGTTGCCGTCAACGAAACCAAGAGCTCCGCGGTGCTATTCACAAAGCGCCGGAAAGAACCACGAGGCCGAGTGAGACTCGGTAGAACGTACTTGCCCTGGTCGAGAGAAGTAAAGTACCTCGGTGTCCACCTTGATCGTCGGCTCACCTGGCGTGTCCACGCTGAGACGATGCGAAAGAAAGCGTCCGCTCGTCTCGCGCAACTGTTTCCGATTCTTGCCAATAAGGCTATGACCTGCAAGCTGGGTAAGTTGATCGTCAACGCGTACCTGTTGCCGATCATTACCTACGCTCTTCCCGTCTGGGGCTACCTCGCAACCGTTCATAAAAGAAGGTTGCAAAGCGTTCTCGATAGAGGGCTTCGGCTAGCGGCCAAAGTCCCCTATCGGTTTTCTTCTCGTCTCCTGAGAAGAGGACTCGGTGTCCGCTCCTTGGATGACACCGCAAGGCGACTTGCACGTAAATTTTACGTCCGAGCTGCGAGGACCCAGACAAACCCACTCATAGCTGGCCTTGGCAAGTACCGACCACGTCCAGGTGATTCTTGGAAACGGCCTCGACAAATACTGTACTAGTCGACCTAGTACGAGCATGTCGTTGTAACGGCCAATAAAAATTAATTAATCAATATTCCGTCTGGACAGGACCACTAGGCAGGAGCCCCTACCGGAGGCTCAGAACTAGGAACCCATCGGGTCGTCTCACGACGCACAACCCAACAGCTCTGACCTGGCCGTCGATTCATAGCGATCGCAGCATGCTTCTGAATCAAGACGGACTCCATATGAAGACGAGGGAAGTAATCACTCACCGCCGACAAGAGTTTCGTCTCATCGAAACGGATCCGATGGTCGGCATTGGCGAGCGCGTGTTCGGCCACGGCAGACTTCTCCGGCTGTCCCAGTCTACAGTAACGGCTATGTTCACCCACGCGTGTGCGGACGCTGCGCTTCGTGGTACCAATGTACACCTGGCCGCATGAGCAGGGAACTCCGTACACACCTCACGATGACAGCGGGTCTCGGACATCCTTCGTCGGCCGCAAGAACTGGTGTATCTTCTTTGTCGGCTTGAATACTGGCCTCACACCGTGCCGACTGAGCAGCCTACCATCCGTATGAATCGACGGTCAGAGCTGTTGGGTTGCGCGTCGTGAGACGACCCAATGGTATCCTAGTACCGAGCCTCCTATGAGGGGCTCCTGCCTAGTGGTCCTGTCCAGACGGAATATTGATTATTTAATTTTTATTGGTCGTTACAACGACATGCTCGTACTAGGTCGACTAGTACAGTATTTGTCGAGGCCGTTTCCAAGATTCACCTGGACGTATTCGGTACTTGCCAAGGCCAGCTATGAGAGGGTTTGTCTGGGTCCTCGCAGCTCGGACGTAAAATTTAGGTGCAAGTCGCCTTGCGGTGTCATCCAAGGAGCGGACACCGAGTCCTCTTCTCAGGAGACGAGAAGAAAACCGATAGGGGACTTTGGCCGCTAGCCGAAGCCCTCTATCGAGAACGCTTTGCAACCTTCTTTTATGAACGGTTGCGAGGTAACCCCAGACGGGAAGAGCGTAGGTAATGATCGGCAACAGATACGCGTTGACAATCAACTTACCCAGCTTGCGGGTCATAGCCTTGTTGGCAAGTATCGGAAACAGTTGCGCGAGACGAGCGGACGCTTTCCTTCGCATCGTCTCAGCGTGGGTACGCCAGGTGAGCCGACGATCAAGGTGGACACCGAGGTACTTAACTTCCCTCGACCAGGGCAGGTACGTTCTACCGAGTCTCACTCGGCCTCGTGGTTCTTTCCGGCGCTTTGTGAATAGCACCGCGGAGCTCTTGGTTTCGTTGACGGCAACTTTGCAGCTTTCCGTCCACGTCGAATACGCATCGAGTGCGCGCTGAAGTCGTGGGATAGCAAAGTCTGCGTTCCGATCGGCGGTATAGACCGCCGTGTCGTCGGCAAACAAAGCCATCTGGACTCCAGGCTCTCTGGGTGCGTCGTTGACATACACGGAGAACAGGAGAGGCCCTAGCACGCTACCTTGAGGTACCCCGGCTGTGATACGTCTCTCGGAAGAGACGTGGTCGTCTATTCGCACGCAGAAAGTCCTCTCCGTCAGAAAGCTAGCAATCAAGCGAAGGTAGCAATCTGGGAGCTGGATTTCCCGGAGCTTGAACAAGAGCCCGTTGTGCCAGACACTATCAAAGGCCTTTTCCACATCTAGGAAACAGGCGACAGTCTGCTCTTTCCGACACCCGGCGTCCGTGATGTATTCCACCAGTCTCATCAGTTGATGAGTGGTGGAATGCCCCACACGGAAGCCGAACTGTTCGGGGACCAGTACATCGAAATTTCGTAGATGATCTAGTACTCTCCGTTGTACGAGACGTTCGAGGACCTTTGACGTGGCTGACAGTAGACTAATTGGCCGGAGGTTGCCGGGACGGGAAGCGTCCTTTCCCTGCTTCGGGATCACTATAACCGTCGCCTTACGCCATTTCTGGGGAAAATAGGCCAGTCTAAGACACGCGTTGAACAGCGCGACCAAGAAAAGTACTCCTCGCTCCGGGAGTCGAGTAAGAGCGGCGTTCGAGACGCCGTCCGGGCCAGGAGCTTTTCTTGGCACGAGTTCAACGAGCCGATCTGTGACCTCTTCCCTAGTAATGGGTTCGGGCTCCGTAGTGATCGGAAGAGACAGAAAGTCTTCCACTTCGTTCTCGACTTCTTCGTCGAAGTCCTAGTCCATGGGCGGGTTAGGTGCGAACTGTCGCTCAAAACACGCTCCCAAGTACTCGGCCTTCACCTCCGGGCGAGCCAGGATTTGACCGAAAGGTCCAGCAATGGCCGGGATGCGAGGCCGGCGCCTCTTCCCTACCAACGCCGAAGGTATCCGGTAAGGGCTACTTTCGTCCGATCCGTCCCCTGCCTGGGCCACGGCGAGTTCCCAACAGCGTCTCCGGTAGGCCTGCATTTCACGACGTAAAATGCCGGTCGCCCGGTTGTACGCTGCCTTGTCGGCCGGATCACGGGTCCGCTGCCAGCGTCTCCGGAGGCGATTTCTCTCGCAAGCGAGAGCACTCGTCTCCTCTGGGATCCGCTGCCAGTGGGGCGTGACGCCAGGCTTCATTCTGGAAGACGCGTCGATCGCAGATACGACTGCCTCGTCAAACGCGGCCACTGCCTCGTCGACTTGGCGGAAGGTTTCGAGTGGTCCCGCGTCTGGCAATCGGCGACTTAACGCCGGGCCATAGCGATCCCATTCTACCACCTTCCGGACATCTCTGCGTACGACGTGCTGGGTAGCGACGTGTATCAGGATGGGGAGATGATCGGACGATAGTTCCGTTAGCGCGGACACATGGACCGGACAGTCAATTCCTTGAATCACCGCTATGTCCAAGACATCGGGAGCCGCGTTGCGTTGTGAGGGGTAGAACGTAGGTTGGGTAGGCCCAATCACTTGTATCCTGCGAGAATCGGCAAACCTGCGTAAACGTTTCCCGTTTGGGGCAGTCAAGCGACTGTTCCAATCGCGATGTTTACAGTTCAGATCGCCGGCCATGATGACCCTCCTGTGTGCATCGAACGCGACAGCTAGATCGGGGTGAAGGAGCTCTTTTTGCGGCGGTTTATACGCCGCTACCATCTGTACACCGCCTAGAGTGTTTAACAACTCCACAGCGGTGCCTTCGAGGTGAGTCATTGCAGGCAGGACGACTCGGTGATGCTCGAGAGTGAGCCTCACCGCGACGGCAGTACCGCCACCAGCAGTGCCCGGTCTGTCGTTTCGATAGCACACATAGTTGGCCAGTCGTAACCGACTCGCAGGAGTCAAGTGGGTCTCATTGAGAAGTACTACATCGGGTTTGAGTCGGGCCAGTAATTCTTGGAGTTCCTGGATCTTGTTGGACAACCCGTTGGCGTTCCAGGAAAGAATCGAGAGATCTCGTTTGAGGACCCGACTCATAGAAGACCTACACAAGTGGCGGCTTCCACCAAGAGCATGAATCTCTCAGTTATGTCAGCAGTCTCCAAGCGGGAGCGGATGGACCTGAAGGTCTGGGCGACTTTGCTGAGGTCGAACTCAGCAAGGAAGTCTTTGACGACCTGGTAGTCGTCAGGAACGGTTCTTGAGGCAGATTGCCCGGAGACTGCGTGCGCATAAGAGCGCCGAGGCTTATCAATCGGGGGATTGGTGGAAGCCAGGGGTTTCTTGGGGCCAGGTGTAGCACCTCTAGCGGAGGTGCTAGGAAGAGGGACAGATGCGATTGCGTCGGACTTCGCGCGCTGTGCAGGCTGTCTGGACTGTGCGGCCGGGTTGGCAGGAGCCCGGGATCTAGCGCCACGGGGCTTTCTATGCCGCTTCTTTTTGCCTGCGTTGGGAAACCGCGGGGGCGGGAGGTCAGGCGAGGCTGTTTCTAAAGCAGGGGCAGGATTCTCCGTTGCTGGGGGGGATTGAGAAGTCTCAGGCTCCACAACCGAGATGTTTTCTTTTGGCTGGGCGGTCTCACTTTTAGATGCCACGAGGTTACGGCGCTTTTTCGCCAGAGGCGGGACAGGGGCCTGTGAAGGAGCCTGAGTTGGGGTTGCCTGTGCTGCAGGTGTTTGCTTCGGGCCTTTAGAACGTTTTTGTTGCCTGGTAGTGACTGGGGCGGAAGACACGGCAGCCGTAGCAGGAGGCGCAGGGCCTGGCTGCTCGGTTGCAGGTCTTGAACCAGCTACCGGATGCCTCGGTGGTGGCAGGCGCCCTTTTGGCTTTCGCCGCTCGAGCTCCTGCTGAAACACCGGACATGCCCGGTAGTTGGCGGGGTGACTCCCGCCGCAGTTGATGCATCTTTTGAATGCAGGTGCATCACAAAGTTTGGAGGCGTGAGGGAGAGAACACCTCACGCACGCCGGAGCGTTGGAACAAGAGTCAGAGTGGTGCCCGAAGCGTTGGCACCTGTGACACTGAGGCAGAACCCCGGGAGCGCGGCTTCGTTCCACTTTTACGCGGAAACCAAAAAGCCGCGTAAGTGAGAGTAGGCTAGTGCCTGCCTCGCTATTCTCCACCAGGATGCGGACCAGAGGAATTGGACGCCTTGGTCCGGCAGGAGTAAACACCCGATGGACCGCGCGAACAGGATAGCCCAGCTCGCGCAGCTCATCGAGTATTTCCTCTAGAGGGGATTCCACGTCCAAGCCTCTGAGGATAAGCGACAGAGGCTTCACGTGTTTAGGCGAGAAGGTATGGTACTGGAATTGCTGGGATTCCACGTACGCCAAGACACTGCGGTACACGTCCATTCCGCGGACAACGATCTTGACTGTATCGCCCCCAAGGAGCTTCAGGTCAACGTTGGCCGGGGAAAGTCCGGGAGCCACTATCAATCGCCGGTAAAAACCGGTGACGTTGTTCACGCCATGAACGTAAACGGGCGGGATGCGAACAGCGGCCGACGGTGCTTGGGCACCTCCGGACGCAGTCGGCCCCGGGCCGGATTCGCCATCGGCGGGGACAACTTCCATGGCGGACGCCGAGGAAGAGGTTGAGGACGATCGGTTCCGCCTCGGTTTCTTAACCGGGCGCCCCCGTGGCCCAACCGCCACGAAAGCGTCGGTCTCGTCACCGGGCAGCGGAACCGACCGGGGATCGACTTGGTCCGCATCCATAAGCGGAGAGCACGGCGAGTCGCTCGTGTGGGGCGGGGCAGTGGCGAGCGACTGCGAGCTCGATGACGCGCCCGGAGCGGGCATTTCCGCCATCGAGCGGGAGGTTCGCCGACCAGAGGCAGCCAGGCTGCCTCCGGCGGTAACCAGGGACCTAGGGTCCGGCCCGAGCCGGATCGCTTGCGGGACTTCTGGAACGCTCAGGCTTACTACGAGCTGGGCAAATGACCGGCTTCGTTAGATACCTCTCCTTACCAAGAGAGGTGTCCACCGGCCTCTTTACCTAGGCGATATCCAAGCTCGCTTACCACTGGTGGGGGCTCGCAAGGATCGTCCTAGGCAGCGCTACCTAAGAGCCTGAGCGTCAGCGGGCAAGATGCGCTGCGCAACCAACAGCTCTGGCAGGCTGGAATTGCTTCCTTTCCCACGGCGGTTGGTGGTCCTGAAAAGGGTCACTTGGCTGGTGGCCCTTAGAAGGTCCGACGAACGAACTCAGCTGTAGTGCTGGCTACTCGTTCACCAGCCAGCTGAGTTGCAGTCTTCTTTCTTCAAGGCAAGGTGTTGTCCAACAAGCAGGGCAGCAGATAAAGAACGTCTGTCCTCGGCAATCCGAAGGCAGCAGGGCAGCAGCTGTTAACAGCGACAATCTTCCGGAGTCGTCCAGAGAGAGCTGGTTCAAGAGAGCAGGTTCTTCCAGTACGAGCAGCTGAAGTGAAGTGTACACCAACCATGAATCGACGGGGCGAAAGCATCTCATTAAGTACATTATGGCATGGCGCGATGCGAGCCTCTCACACACCTTCTTGTTTCTGATTGGCCGGTGATGCTGTACTTACCTGTGCGGGGGTTGCAATTAGTAAACAATTAGCACAGGTAGCATCGCGGAAAATCAGCAGCCTTCCCCACAGTATTTCTTGGAAAACAAGTGAGTCACATAATGGCGTATCTTGGTGCGAGCCAATCATATACCATCTCTGTTGTGATTGGTTGATGGTGTCATTTTTACCTGTACGTGGGACTTTGCTGCATTTATATGTACAGGTAGCATGGCAGGACAGCTTTAGTCTATACCACAGTACTGTGGGCCTGCACGTAGACACCCCAAGTGCAGAAATCTTATTCCACTGATGATGGCAGCCAGTGGAGCTGCCGAAACGTTTGGTTTTGTTTTTAACCATGGACCTCGGCCAAACAGCCCGGATATTTTTCACAATTCAAGTGACACCGGCCGTGAAAGCCTAAGGAATAATTATATTTCTTTGTTTGTTTGTTTCTTGTTTGTTTAGGGGTATTTTGTACATTCTGTTAAATAGTGAATAGAATGCTGCCATTTTTTGTTGTGGTGGGTGGTAAGAACTTAACATGTTTAAAAAACTGTAAAAGACCATGGCGAGAATCTGAAATTAGTGTTAAGACGTATGGGCACCTCCTTATAGCATTTCCCAGCTAATGCTACGAATAATATATGCGAATAACTTTATTCACATCCTTAATAAAGTAAATGAAGTACTCTAATTTTATCTGATAAAAAAAGAATTTTATTTAAAATAACTATGGGAGTTTGTTAGTAACTTTATGTAAACATTGTCTGTATTTCATTTCATTAGTAATCATGCATATTTTTTACAAATAATTTAAATCATTTCTATTTTATAGGGTATAATAAAATGAAAACCTATCCTCTCGTTAATTTCTATTTATTATTATTATTATTATTATTATTATTATTAATATTATTATCACATTACCATTTTTGTTGTTATATTTATTTTTTGGAACGTAATTGGTTGTTAGTTATGAACTAAATAATGTCATTCACTACAGGATGGCCTAATGGGATTCAAACAAACCATTACAGGCAATTAGTTCGACAGAAAATTGAGTGATTCTTAACGAAAATACAGATATTCAGGAGGAATATTTAGACAAATGTCTAATGAGCTTTCTGAATCTGAAGAAAATGCTAATGCAGAAGGGAATGGAGGCTGAAGTACAACTAAATAAGTTATTTCCACAAAAGAAAATATAATTGCCATGATGTTCCGATTTTATATAAAATACGTAATTACAACAAGCGCAATATAAATTTAACGAAAGTGTCTTTTTAAAGAACTTAACGCAAGAATCAGTTAAAAATCACCATAAACCTCGCTCTTCTTTACAGCGCCTACCAAAAATTTACGGAAGCCAATTCGTGTTCATCAAAATATAAATGAAAGTATTTACTGCTAAGCAGATAGATCTGATCCCCTACGGCTAGGTTTTCAAAATTACCCAAAAAATGAATGTAAATTCTCAAATTACGTAGTTTCAGTAAATCCATTGCATTTATTTGAAAACGCACAAAAAGGTAAACATTTATATAGATTCTATGTGCAGAGATTAACTTGTTTCAAAACAAAACTTTTTTCTTGTATTATTATATATTAATTAAACAACAAAACTATTAAAGAGTAAACAAAGATTGATTATAATCTATTTTCTGTGTTTATAAGTACAAATGATCGGAGGGCTATTGACCCCACACTAGTAGTTATGTGATTTCATTCCACGTGACCAATTAAGAGCTTGAAATATGTATAAAAATAAGTAATATCTGAGAATAATATTGTGGGTTCCATTACTTCGTCATTCAGGTTTACAAGAAATGTATTTTTGTGGATTCAAATGAGATTTATTTGAAGGCATATCAGTGGAAGAGACAAATATATTGTTACGCAATTACGGGACGTTCTCGAACAATGAAGAATGTCATTCTACATGATTTTCGGCTAGCCCAGCAGGTACGAGTTTCAGCCAAGGCCGCACTCAAGTATCCTCTAGTGTTTTCGAGTACCTGTTAAGGACGCATATTATGAAACATTAGTCTGAAATCCTGCAGGCTATAAATAAGCAAAAGCTGCCTATTAGTTTGTCAGTTAATGTTGGGCGATTTGTCAAAAGATATCAAGGGTGTTGTGTTTAGTGTGGAATTCTGTATAGTTGACATTATTATTACATGTAGACAAATTTAAGTTGAATTATTGCATGAGTTGATTAGAAATTGTTATTTGTGATTAATTAAAGCTGGTCCTGGAACAAGTTAGCAATGTGAATACCTAGGCTACTGTGTGTCTTATAATGCCAGCAATGACGTTGTGAATAAGTTGCATAAGTTCAACCTTATGTGCGGGACCATCGGGCCAACCTTTAAGTCAGCAAGTAAAGGAACACTCCTAAAATTCTACAAGGTGATGGCTCCTCCCACACATTTTTATGAGTCTGAGAATTGTGCTTAACGAAAGGCCAGGCCAGTCGCATCCGAGCGGCTGAAATGAGATTTCTCAGGTACGTGGCAGGGTATATTCTCCATGATCGTAGAAGAAACACAGGTATACGGCAGAAACTGAATATTATGAGTATACTTGAGAGGATCACCCAGTATCGGCTGAATTGGTGAGAACATCTTTCCCGAATGGATGACTGCCGCATCCCAAACAACTAATGGAACTATAAGCCGACGGGACGGAGAAGCATGGGTCGTCCGAGGAAGCGCTGGAGTGACCAGTTCTAATCTTTGCCTATTTGAGACCGGAACAATCCATCCTTGGTTTAATCCTTGAAGATGATGATGATGACGATTAAAACTGGTTATTAGACACTACATTTGTGTTTCTATTTTGTTTTCACTGTACCATACGACGATCAGTAAGACGGCCGTAACAATATTAACTCAGCTTAAAGTTTATAAACACCCCCTAACACCGTACTACAAAACTGAGTTTTCTAAGAAAACTAAAAAAAATGTGATTAACGTATTACGTTTATGTGGTTTAGAAATCAAGGAAACCTAGGCCAACGCTTTTTAGTACACACACAAATTACTAACTCTGTTAGAACACACAAACTACAACGTATAGTTTGAAAACAAGATAGATGCGCTTATAGTCACTTTGGGTGAGACGTTGTGAGATTCGGCCTTACGATTTTTAATTGTATTTAAATATAAATATAATTACGACGCTGATTTCACCAAAAAGCTAATATAAATATTTGAGCTTATAAGTTGCAAGAATTTGTAAGAAAATGAAATTGGTCACAATTTCTAAACCCCACACTAATCCTTTACGCACTATAGGAAGTGCGAGCCAGACGTGAAGGATTAAATTAATCAGCGTGTACTGTAACCACATTCCGACCGACTCTGCGTCACTAGCCGTATCGATCGTGGCTAACAATTTCTCTTCTCCAATAATGAACCACTTTTCTTCTAAGAATATTTGCTTTTACGCATTTTCACCAGTTGTATTCAATGCTCAAACTTAACTTTACATGATACATTTCTGTTTAAAAATTGTTAAAAATCTTTTGTTAAAAATTGTTTAGTGCCAAAGGAAATTCAAAACGAAATTTTAAATGTGTCAGAAGATGCTGCGACTTCAAAACCAACGGTTTGTAAGTAGGGACTTGAGTTTAAACGTGGTCGTACCAGCACTGAAAACGTGGTCGCACTGGACGCCCAAAAAATGCAACAACTCCAGATGCGGCAGCCATCTTACACAACGCTTTTTCACACCAAGTTCTTGAGTTAAAGTATGATGCACACGCTCATATGAGATGCCTATGATTTCAGCAACGTCATCCACTCCTCAATCTGCGGTTTTCCAACACTCCATAAAATGTTTTCTCTAATGCTATTTTTTGTTCCATTTTTTGGACGGCCGCTGCTGGGATAGTCTTCAGTGCTTGTACGACCACGTTTAAACTCGAGTGTGCCCCCACTTACCGTTGTTTCTGAAGGCGCAGAATCTCCTAACTTATTTAAAATTTCGTTTTGATTTTCCATGGGCGCTAAAACGTTTTTAACAGAGAATTCATCACAACACGATGTTTGATTTAGTGCATTCTAAAAACACGCGTGACAAAAAATTTCAAACAGCTGGTAAAAAGTTAATAAATTGACAGATATATCTGGATTTTAACAGGTATTCACACGAAATATACGTCTTGCAGGACACGATAGATTTTAGTTCTACCACTGAGCTATAGATGTCGCTCCGCGAACTTTTCAACTGACCCTCGTATTACACTTCTTTACTTAAAATACATGTGTAGTCACATTGTTATTATTACTATCTAACTAGTTTTTTGATTAGCTGCTTAATATCGGGATTAAGTATATGGAAATAATATGTTTCATCTACAATGATCCACATTCTGTTGTGTCTGGTAATTTGTTGAGGTTTAAAAATCAGGCAGATATTAGTAAGGATATCCAATAACAAAGCTGCAAGAAATTCTGATAATCTAAATTTCATTGACTTCAAGCTTGTGTATATATATTATAACTCGACTGTATGTAATGAATTACTTATTTATGTTTCTGTGATGTTTGGCCCAAGTTGTTGGTGCCAATGTTATAACTCTAGACTCATATGTTAATCTTATTTCCTAATCTTACCCTTCTTCAATGTAATGCTATGTTAAAATAAAGAATCAAACTCCTATTCTCTCTTTTCTCAAATTCCATAAAATTTATAATTACTTTCTCTTTGACATATATTTAAATGTACTAACATTCAATGTCCCTTTCTTAGGTTGTAGCTCCTTTCGCTTTGATAACATGAAAACTTTTTTTCTCAGGGTTAATATAAAAATTAAAGTCTATGTACCATCCAAGTCATACATATAAAATAAAACATAATACTTATAAATAAGGTTTAGTAATTTGATGTTGTGTATGTATGTTGATTCATGGGTCCTTTGGATCATACAAAAGAACAACTTAAACAGGAACTATTAATAAGAATAATTATAGTGAACAAATAAAATTCATAATTATAATGTTTATATTGTTTTTGTTATAGTGTTTCACTGTAACTTGCTCTTTAAATGTAGTAATGTTTGTTCAAGTGTTTGTCTTAACATTATGGAACAATCTCACTAATCTTGCAGTTATTCTCACCATTTACGAATTATTGCTTGACATTTATCTTCTGGCCTTTACGTTTTCATTGTATTCCATTAAAACATTAGTCTCCTCGTTATTTCTACAGTTTTTCTTCATCATTTCGTTTTATATCTTCAATTATTTTGTATAAATGTCCAGCATTAAATTAAAGCATTTTGGCTTCTTGTAGAATATTCTTCAGCAATAAATTTCTTTTTACAAAACACCGATTCATTCTGCACAGCTCTTGGATGGATTATTTATGGGTCACAGTTTCGGTTTCATATTTTATAATTCACATGATTCAGTTGAATCTTATTTTTTCTTCGTCACAAATGTATATTATTAGTTTTTAACGTAAGATTTCACTGTTATTAATCATTATACACCTTTTTATATTAACTATAGTTAGTTTATATAATTTATTTATTTTATTCACAGTGTATATTATAACTAGGTCCATTTCCTATTCACTTTTATTATACACTGTTTTATAATGTTTATCACTGTTGTTTTCATTATTTTATATTATTAAACCACTTAACTTTTACAATTATAGCTTAATACGATGCTATTAGTAATTTTAATGTCACTCACATTTTGTAGTTCTGACACAAAATAACTGTTTGAGGTTCGTAGACCTCCCTCTACTTTAATAGTCTAATGCTATAATCAATGTCTTTTCACTTATTTACTAGGTTTAACATTTATACACTATACTTATGTTTACTAATAACTATTTACATTTTTATTATTCTTTAATCTTCTCTTCTGGTTATAATGGTCATTGCCAGTTATCGTCTTGTCATTGTAATTAAATTATTTAATTCCTAAATTTTCATTCCCTATTTCCCTAGTATTTATTTATTATAATATTTCCCTTTTGGTTTTTTATTACTTTTTACTTCTTGATATTATTATTTATCTTTAAATAGTATATTTTGTTTCCATTTCTTCTTTGTTAAGTTTATTCTATTCTTCTTTGTATTTTATTTCTAAAAAGATTGCGTTTAGGGATAACTCGCAACGAATTTTGATTATTTACTTGTCTTTATTCTGAGGTGTAATCTTGTTATGTTACAATATTCATGTGGGTAACTTTTCATATAGGACCTAATGCCGTTGAGTAATCTAAGTTTGTCGTGAAGTAACTACCAACGCCTCTCATAACCCCCACCCAATTAACACTTTCCTAGAGTGTAGGGAATTGAAAACAACAAGAAGAAATAAAGACTGACTAAAAATGTCTCGTAAAACAAATAACTCAATTTTTGATTAAATAATCACCTAAGCCTAATTTTACATTCATAATAATAATGGAGTATTTATTGATATCTTACATAAAATTGTACCCTAACTGTAATATATTTTACAAGAGACAGACAAATAATTTGTCTGTTATCTTCATTCCACACAGGAAGCTCACTTGAACCGCATATCTATAAATGTAATATAATTCATTTATAAATGCAAGTATAATTCATTCACGTTTGTTTGTAACTAATCCTCGTGTGACGCAATCACTTTTCTTGGTACACAATTTCACTTATAAGCCCTTATTTTCCTCATCGTGGTGTCACAAAAATTAAACTGCTGTCGAGTATAATAGTTTTAAGAATATCAGTTTCATTCAGCAAGTGAAAGCACTTTCTATATAAAACGTGAATTATTTTCAACAAAGTACGACTGGTCTCAAATAGTATTCTTATAAAGCGTAACTTTTAAAAGAATGATCATTGTAGCAATAGAAGTAGGCCTGTATTAGTAGGGAGGTTTCACATGGTAAAAGTTTAGTAAATTTTACAGTAAAGTATATTTTCTTATTTGTAAAGTTGGAAAGCTTTTTCAAATCATAAGAAATTTAGCTAGAGTTACACACATTTAAACCTTTTCTTATCACATGTACCCACTGTGTAACAGACATAAATTGTTGGAGAGTGTAACGTTACGTAACTTAAAATACACTGAAAGAGCATGAAGTGACTACACGAAATACCTTAATGTATACAAATGTAACGTCAATAATTTGCTAATCACAAAACAAATTTAATTAAAACAAACTATATGACTTAATTGAATACATTTTCATGATTTAAGTACGTATGTTTTATTCTTCGTATTGTTTAAATTAGCAGCCATCCTTACTTTTCTTTTATAAAATTGCTAAACTGCTATAATTGTTTTTATTATTTAGACAAAGCTTTTCGTCATTACTGACATCTTCAGGTCTTAAACAACGTCTATCAACTGTACGTTGTAGGCTTTTATACTTTAGGCCCCTCCCCTTATGTCATCGCCCCTCCTATTGGTTCTAGCTGCTACCGCTCTTCACGGGAACTTTGTCTACCTTTTTCCGTTAGGCATTTTTCTAACGTCCGTCAAATTGTTTTCAGAATCTCCCGTTAATTTCTTCATTCTTGACTTATAACCTTTTGCATTTCATCATTTTTTAGTGTGTTATTCTTATTATTTTAATTTATTTTTGTTTATTGTTTAATATATAATAAAATATTTCTTCATTTGTAAAATCCACTTTTATATTCATTAATTTATTTTTATCTTCTTTTTTAACTTTAAGTATTTCTAGTTCTTCTATTAATTTTCTTTTTTGCGGATTGTTTTCTATTTTTATTATTTCCATATTTTCCTTGGGATTTATGAATTTATGGCCTGATTCGTTGAAATGTCTTGCATATAGTGAGTTCGTTACTCTAACCCCTTCTCCTTTTGCGTGTTCATTCATTCTAATTTTAAATTTTCTTCCAGTTTCGCCCAGATATATCTTATTACATTCCCCACATTTTAATTTGTATACGCCGCTTTTTTCTGTTAATGGAATTTCTTCTGTTTTATCATTTTTTATATATTCGAATACATTTTTCGTTTTCTTTATTCCTATCTGTATTTCATATTTTTCGAAACATTTTTGTTTGATATCCTATGTATGTTATTGCTCCTTTATATTTCTTTTCTTCATTTGTTTTTTCTTTTTTGTTATTTTCTATTTCTTTATTTTCCTCTATTTTCTTAACTATTTTATTAATTATTTTAGGGTTGTAATTATTATTTTTTGCTATTTGTTGTATTTTCTTTAATTCTTTTTGTTTGAGTTCTTCATTTTCTAGATAATTTATAGCTCTATAGCAAAATGAATTTAATGCTGCCATTTTATAATTTACTGGATGATATGATTCTTGTGGAATTATTAAATCTGAGTATGTTTCTTTCCTATATATATCGAATTTGAGTTTGTTATCTTCAATTTTAATATTGATATCCAGGAAATTAATTTCTAATCCTCCAATTTCTTCTTGAAATTTTATTGTTTTTTCTATGTTATTTAGTTGTTCCGTAAATTTTTTAAATTCATTTACTTCAACTTCCCAAACTATTAGTATGTCATCTACATACCTGATCCATTTTTTAATTCTTCTTTCTTTATCTATATCTTTAAAAATTTTGATTTCAAAGCTATTCATGAATATCTCTGCCATTAATGGTGAAAGCGGTGATCCCATTGGTAATCCATTTTCTTGTATGTAAAATTTGTTATTAAATCTGAAGTAGTTCTGGTTTAGGCATAATTCTAATCCTTCTATTATTTCGTTTTTCCATTCTACATTACTTAATTTGTTTTTCTTTATTATTTCTACTGTTTTTGCTATTGGTATGTTGGTGTACATATCTTTTATATCTAATGACATTAATTTTGTCTTATTTGTTATGGTAATTTCTTTGAATCTTTCTATTACCTTTTTACTATTTTCTATGCTGTGGATTTCTTCTTTTTCATATGCCATTTTGATTCTTTTACTTATTTCTTTTGATATTTTGTATGTTGGCGAATTTATAAATGATACTATAGGTCTTAATGGCATTTCTTTTTTATGTAACTTAATTTGACATCTAAATTTTGGAGCTTCAGGATTATGTTCTATTTTTTGTTTCTTTTGCCATTCTGTTAAATATGTTGTCTTTTTTATCAATTTCTTTGTTTGTGCTTGAAATTTACTTGTGTAATCATATTTTATTTCTTTATATGGTCCTTTTTGTATAAATTGTTCTGCTTTTTCGATATAATCTCTTTTGTTCATTACCACTGCTGTGTTACCTTTATCGGCTTTTATAACTATCAAATTGTTCTCCGTGATTTTCTTTTTTAATTCTCTTATATTTCTTTTTATTTGTGTTTCGTTTTTATTTCTTACATTTTTGTTTTTCTTACATATTTTTTCTACTATTTCTTTTACTTCACTTCTTAATTGTTTTTTAGTTTCTTCATTTTTTATTTTATCGATTATTTCTTCACATTCTATTATTGTATTTTCTTTATCTATGTTTGTTTTTGTTGCATATTTTAAACTTTTCCCTAATAATTTATGTTCATTTTCTGTAAACTTTGTTTCTGTTAAATTTAATACTTTTTCACCAAATTTTATTTCTTTATCTTTTTCTTTATTTTTATTTCTTGTTCCTTCCATTAATTGCTTAAGTTTCTTATTTAATCTCTCTTCCATTTTTCTTATTTTCTTTTCTATGTATTTTTCACCAAACTCTTTTCTCATTTCTTCTATTTCTATATAATTGTAACTTGCATATAATTTTTGATGTAATTGATACATTTTTTTGTTATATTTATTTATTTTACTGTATAAGTTCTTAATTTCAAGTTTTATCCATATTTTTTCCGCCATATTTTTCACTTGGTTTGCTACTTTGCTTTTGTTATTAATTTTAATTTTTGCGTATTTTGGAGTAATTTTGTTAATTAAACACTGTTTATTAAACCAAATTTTCCCTAGCGTTTTTTTCAATTTTGCTTTAATTTTTAAATACTTAAAAAATTCCCTTACATTTTTATATTTATCTGCTTGCAATTCGCATGTTTTATTCTTCGTATTGTTTAAATTAGCAGCCATCCTTACTTTTCTTTTATAAAATTGCTAAACTGCTATAATTGTTTTTATTATTTAGACAAAGCTTTTCGTCATTACTGACATCTTCAGGTCTTAAACAACGTCTATCAACTGTACGTTGTAGGCTTTTATGCTTTAGGCCCCTCCCCTTAGGTCATCGCCCCTCCTATTGGTTCTAGCTGCTACCGCTCTTCACGGGAACTTTGTCTACCTTTTTCCGTTAGGCATTTTTCTAACGTCCGTCAAATTGTTTTCAGAATCTCCCGTTAATTTCTTCATTCTTGACTTATAACCTTTTGCATTTCATCATTTTTTAGTGTGTTATTCTTATTATTTTAATTTATTTTTGTTTATTGTTTAATATATAATAAAATATTTCTTTATTTGTAAAATCCACTTTTATATTCATTAATTTATTTTTATCTTCTTTTTTAACTTTAAGTATTTCTAGTTCTTCTATTAATTTTCTTTTTTGCGGATTGTTTTCTATTTTTATTATTTCCATATTTTCCTTGGGATTTATGAATTTATGGCCTGATGAAGATAACAAACTCAAATTCGATATATATAGGAAAGAAACATACTCAGATTTAATAATTCCACAAGAATCATATCATCCAGTAAATTATAAAATGGCAGCATTAAATTCATTTTGCTATAGAGCTATAAATTATCTAGAAAATGAAGAACTCAAACAAAAAGAATTAAAGAAAATACAACAAATAGCAAAAAATAATAATTACAACCCTAAAATAATTAATAGAATAGTTAAGAAAATAGAGGAAAATAAAGAAATAGAAAATAACAAAAAAGAAAAAACAAATGAAGAAAAGAAATATAAAGGAGCAATAACATACATAGAATATCAAACAAAAATGTTACAAAAATGTTTCGAAAAATATGAAATACAGATAGGAATAAAGAAAACGAAAAATGTATTCGAATATATAAAAAATGATAAAACAGAAGAAATTCCATTAACAGAAAAAAGCGGCGTATACAAATTAAAATGTGGGGAATGTAATAAGATATATCTGGGCGAAACTGGAAGAAAATTTAAAATTAGAATGAATGAACACGCAAAAGGAGAAGGGGTTAGAGTAACGAACTCACTATATGCAAGACATTTCAACGAATCAGGCCATAAATTCATAAATCCCAAGGAAAATATGGAAATAATAAAAATAGAAAACAATCCGCAAAAAAGAAAATTAATAGAAGAACTAGAAATACTTAAAGTTAAAAAAGAAGATAAAAATAAATTAATGAATATAAAAGTGGATTTTACAAATGAAGAAATATTTTATTATATATTAAACAATAAACAAAAATAAATTAAAATAATAAAAATAACACACTAAAAAATGATGAAATGCAAAAGGTTATAAGTCAAGAATGAAGAAATTAACGGGAGATTCTGAAAACAATTTGACGGACGTTAGAAAAATGCCTAACGGAAAAAGGTAGACAAAGTTCCCGTGAAGAGCGGTAGCAGCTAGAACCAATAGGAGGGGCGATGACATAAGGGGAGGGGCCTAAAGTATAAAAGCCTACAACGTACAGTTGATAGACGTTGTTTAAGACCTGAAGATGTCAGTAATGACGAAAAGCTTTGTCTAAATAATAAAAACAATTATAGCAGTTTAGCAATTTTATAAAAGAAAAATTTAAGTACGTAGTTGATAAAGACTGATTATAACGTATTTTCTTATGTTTGTACGTAGAAATGATCAAGAGGTTATTTTGACTTCACGCAACTAGTTATGTGATTTCATTACACATAATCAATTAACAGCTGAAAACAGCTATACAGGTGAATTGTACTACACGTAAATATTGTGCATTGCATTACTGCTTCATTAAGGTTTATATGAAAGGTAGCTATTGTAGAGTCAAATGAAATTTATTTAGCAGTGTCAAGGGAAGAAACAAATATATTACCTTAGTTTAAAGTTTATAAATACAGTACTATAAAACCATGTTTCCTCAGACACGAAACTGAGAATCTCTATGATACAAGGGAAGCCTATTATAAAAAATAATAAATGTTTAAAATAAATGAATAAACACACATATATTCTCATTAACTATTTATTATTTATATTAATTAATGTACTAAAAGTAATAACATATAAATAGTCAGGAATAAAGTAGAATTACTAAACGTAGATGGCTAAATAAATATAGGAAAGAGTGAAAATAAGTTACAAAGGTCTATTTATACATTGCATAAAATCTGCCAGAAATACAACTTTAAGAACTCAAATACTATGTCAAAAGTGATGGCCTTCCTAGGGAAGAACGATAATAGTGTTTTGGAGCGGTTATCACATTTTAATTATTTGGGATGTGATATCTCATATAGGAAGGATAACGATCTCGAAAGAAAGTTAAATAAATTTAGTTATACCTGTGGAAAAATACGACGACTATTGAAGAATAAAACACAGAGGGAGACTCAGCTAAAGTTCTATAAGGTCGTGCCTGTGGCGACTTTAGTGTTTAGATGTGAAACATGGACTCTTGTACAAAAAGATATTATTTCAAAAATATGGGTCTCGGAAATTTTTAAGAGCAGTTAAGGGGTGTACTTTGAGAGATCGTCTACGAAACGACGACATAAGGACAGATCTGAAGTTACAGTCGTTCTGGAGAGAATAAAGGAATACAGACAAAATTGGAAGGCCCATGTGGAACGCAAGGTAGACACGCGTATTCTTAAAGAATCATTTGAATATAGGCCAGTGGGGACGAGAGATCGTGAAAGACCCTAGAAAAAATGGCCTGAGACTCTGTGAAGTTGGGACGGGCTATAGCCCAAGCCATGGAGTGAAGAAGAAGAAGAAGAAGAAGAAGAAGAAGAAGAAGAAGAAGAAGAAGAAGAAGAAGAAGAAGAAGAAGAAGAAGAAGAAGAAGAAGAAGAAGAAGAAGAAGAAGAAAGTAGAGAAAACAATAACAAATATGACGCAATATTAATAAAAAATAACAATATATAATTAAATAAAATTAACATAATTGTAATGATTAAAAGGGAAATATTTAAATTTTAAATGGAAGCATTAAAATATACTCTTGCCACTTGGATTTCTGGAGTGATAATATTATATAATATGTTTTTATACATAAATATTCGTTATGAACTACACGTAATGTAGGCCTATTGTGTCGACTATACTAATATAATAATGTGGTATTAAAAAAGCATTATTATGTGTTGCATATGCTTATGTATTAATTGTGGTACTCAAAATGAAAAGCCGTCAATGTGTTTTCACACTGCTTAACTGTGTGTGTGTGTGTGTGCGCGCGCGCGTGTGGCGTAACATTAAACACAGTAACACTAAACGTGTGCACAACAAATGTGACCTTATACAAGGTGGGTGCGTGATGTGAAGAATACGGAGAGAATTAACGTCAAAGAATTGTGGTGTTTTTACGTACGTCGGCGAAGGCTGTTCCAAGGAACGTCGAGGACAAACACACCAGCACGAATGAACGGCGAATTCGACAAACAACAATATCGACACCAGTTTAAAGGTATACATATACGAAGTTATATGTTAAGCCATTACACTGTTATGGAAACGAGAACATTGACCGCTGTCATCTCGTTCCGATTTTGAAATCTATGACAAGTCGTAATTGACATGCAACTCAGCTTATTAACGCAAAGTGTAAGTAAAACAATAAAAAAGCGCACTTACACTGTGATAATCTAGCAAAATAAAGTGCACTAAATATTCAAATTGAAAGAACTGTTACTTACTGAAGGTCTGAAATCAGTTCGCGTTTGTTGAACGTCGTCAACAATTTTTAATATCATTATAAATACGTTTGATTTTTAAAAATGGTTTTAAAAACAGAACTTAGACATAAATATGAACAGTTTCAAATACAACATCTCATGGTGTAAATCGGAAATTGGACAGTAGTTTATACGCTGTCCAGGCAGTGAAGGCGGCTGGAGGGTTAGGAGACCCTTGGCTCACGCACGCACACTGGCAGGCCGCCTAACAATAGACGGCGGACGGCACTTGACCTGTGCTTCTGTCTTTTTAAATACAGTTTACTATAATAAATTAAATTTTGTTATTCTGCTTAATCTTATAGTTTTGGTCGTTCCATTTAATTCAGACTGTGATTTCATTTAAAATAAGTCCAAACAAGGAGTTTGTACGACGATTTTCAAATGTTTTACTCTTATTTGTTTATTTTGAAATATTGTGATTGCTAAACTTCTGAGAATTATTTACGCGACTGTTATTAAAAAAATGTTATTATTAAAAACTAAGATTCTGATCATTTAATTTACTTTTCAACTATTTTTCTGATACACTCCCTTTGGATGCCAGAAGCCGGTTAAATGGCCCTATGGTTCATTGTTGGAACTGCTAGCGGCCGATTAAATCGGCCCGTCAAATGACACTGAGAACTGCCAGCGGCCGATCTCGCTGGCTTTTTGTATATTCATCGTAGCGGATGCATTACTTTTAGTATATTTTTATACTACACGTCAAATTAATTCTAAATAGTTAGGCTACTTTACTTTTTTTATACAAGGCTTTAAACTCGAGCTCAAAATTCAACTAAGTATATACTCGGAATTTTAAAATTAACTTTCTCTCTGCGTTCAAAACTCTGATGCTTATTTTGCAGGCTTGAGACTGCCGATGGCCGCATTAAAAGTTATATACAAGTTTATCAATATTTACAAATTTACAACAATTAAAAATCAAAATTCTAATAAAATATTTACAAAATGTAGCAATTTTGTTGTTTTGCTAAATGTAGCTTGGGTTGAGTGCAACTTTATACTATAGGTGCACAACCAAAATCGTCTTCATCAGTGGTGTCGTCATATTCATCCTCATCGGAGTCATCAGGTGCTAAGTTTACAATCAGTTCCTGAACACTTGCTTCATTTAACCCCTCGTTCCTCCAGTCTTCATCAATCAACTTCTGTACATGGTCGACGTATTTAGTCCACATGTCGGAAGTAAAGTTGACAACAGATTCTCTAAATAGGTTTTCAATATCTGCCAGTTTAAAGGTTGTATTCCTAACCTTTACGTAATTTTTTAGATTCGCCCAAACCATTTCAATAGGGTTGTAATGACAGTGATAGGGCGGTAGACGAATTACTTTGAAACCCAACTCAGATGCTTTTTTATCGATCACATAGGTAGGCGTTGGTGGCTTATGTAATCGAACTAACGCATATAGTTCCACCTTAAGAAGGTTATCTGGGAAAGGGACACCTCGAGCTTTCAACCAGCTGATCATTTCCGCTTTTGTTGATGACGATGTCGGTGGTTTGTTTAGAATCCTGGAATGATACGGAGCATTGTCCATAACAATAGTTGCTCCTTGAGGAATGGATGGCAGTAATGTATCGAAGAACCATGATTCAAAAACAGTCGCATTCATGTCTTCATGGTAATCTCCTGTCTTCTTAGATTGGAACACAAAAGGGGGAGCGCTAATCCATCCGTTGGAGCCACCAGCGTGACAGATGATCAATCGTTTGCCTTTACCCAAAGGGCCGCCGAGAGTTCCTTGGATAGTGCCATCAGTCCAACCAGTGTCCTTTCTCGTGTTTTCATTGATCCAGGTCTCGTCCAAAAATATAGTGTTTTTAATATTTACTTCAAGCATTTTTCTTAAGAAACGACACCTTAACAGGGCCACTGACGGCTTTTCCATGAGGATTTTTCTGCTGTTAAATTTCTTGTACTGAAATCCCATGTCTGATAATAGCGAGCTCAGTGAAGATTTTCCTCCCATATACAGTCCAGCTTCTTGAAGTGACACACAAAGTTGTCTGAGGGTAGGCGCTTCTTTTCGAGCATAGTAGCTCAATATGTGACGTCGAATAGCTCCTTTGTCGAAGTCATCCATGTCTGTTACTGGCCGCTTTCTCTTCAAACTTTTCTTCCGAGGAGTATGAATAATAATATTTTCCCTTTTGGTGCTGTTTAAGGTGTTACTTGTTGATCGTCCTCAGCTGTGATTAAATCAATATCTTCAACTACACAGGGATCTTCTTGATTTTCCAAACTTTTTTTAATCTCTGCGTTGATACGTTGTATTGTTCTCAACGAAATGCCACAAGCATCTGCTGTTCTCTGCATTACTTTATTAGTATCAAGTAAAGGACCTCCGTTATACTTCTCTTTCTCAAAATAGAACAGAACAGAAGCAATCATTGTTCTGCATTGAGTATGTAAAACGTGGCGTTTTTTACAAGAACTCATAATCACAAATCAACTATACACTAACCACAAATGAACTGATTCACTCACAATATACGCGACAGATCGGCTCTCTGACAAGACTGGCTGGTCTCACTACCCCGTGCAAGCTATTTAACGACTAAAAAAAGTCGGCGGGTAATCAGTGACTCACTCGGGGTACCCGGTACACGAGCAATGACCTCTACTGTTTGTTGGTTTGAGGGTGAATCACCCTCTCTACCTGGAAAAATGACTATAGCGACCAAGTGTAAACCAAGTAAGGAAGGGACGTCTCTCTTGCATGTTACTGAAATCTGTAATACCGGTAATTATTTTCCAAATTACGTGATACAATAATACACATTTAATTCCTGACGCGCTACCTCGTCCTCTCAAGTTATAGTTAAAGTTTAATAACATGGACAGTAAATTTTTAATATATTTACATAGATACATATCACATTTCATTTTGTGTGTCTGTAAAACAATAATATATAATATTTTTATAATAAATAACATTTTTAAAAGTTCGTGCTAGTAAAAAGACAAACAATTATTTCGATAACGTATAACAACTATTATTTCATATATTGTTTATTTGAAATAAAAATATGAGGTTTGAAAATAATCTTTATATCTATATATTAAAATCTGTTACATATGTTGATTAATTTTTTCAGTATTATAACAATAAAGAGGTGGGTCGTCAATCTGCTCTTTATCGAGTATCACAATTGGTGAATCGGAAAAAAAAATTAAAGGGAGTGTCACAGAAAAATAGTTGAAAAATAAATAAGATGATCAGTAACTTAGTTTTTAATAATCATCATTTTTAATAATAGTCGCTTAGATGGTGTTCTAAAGTTTAACAATAATTAACAATAGTTTAAAATAAACAAATAAATGTAAAACATTTGAATATCGCCATAAAAACTTCGTGTTTGGACTTATTTTAAATGAAATTACAGTCTGAATTCAATGGAACAATCAAAATTAAAAGTTTAAGCACGACAATAAAATTTAATTTATTGTAGTGGACTGTAACTAAAAAGACAGCAGCGCAGGTCAAAGGCCTGTCCCTGTCTATTGTTAGGCGGCCTGTCAGTGTGTGTGTGTGTGTGTGTGTGTGTGTGTGTGTGAGGGTCTCCTAACCCTCCAGCCGCCTTCACTGCCTGGACAGCGTATACATGGCAGAATATGACAGATCTTGTATTCCAGGATGTGATAGTAAAAAAATGAAAATTAGCTGCCAACATCGAAAACCGCATTTACATGAACTTGTTTATTATCCGTAATAATAATAATAATAATAATAATAATAATAATATAATATACTATTATAATAATCTATTATACAAAAAAATTGTTTAATAACCTGAAAAAGTTAAGGTTGGTTGTACACGTACCGTCCCACGTACTGTCTCTGTACCATACTTCTAAAACAATATATCCTCAGCTACGTTTACATTTAACTCTATGAAGATTGTAAAAGGAATAACTATAATATAACCAAATAAAATAACCATGTGTACGCCTGTGTGTGTGTGTGTGTGTGTGTGTGTGTGCACGTGCGTGCATTTGTAGGCTGAAGACAAGCGATGGGCCTTAATAAACGTAATGCTCTTAACCAATCATTATTTAAATTAAGGCTTTACAATGGAACCTACTCAAATTAAAGGATACAAACATTTTTCCTTTCACTGACTATGTGTTTAACTGAACATCCTGTGTGAAGTTGACGATTAAAAGACACGGAAAGAGTTGAGCATACTAATCACAGACAACGGAGAAGTATACCCATTGTGTTTAGTAAAAACGGACAGAAAACATTTTAAAAGTTCACATCTTTTGACCCGTTACAGAAACTTTTGAAAACATTTTTACACGCTGTGGTACAACCTTAAAATAATCATTGGTACAGTTAAATAACAACATGAAGAGATTAATGCTTTATAATTAATTCACTCATATAGATAATTTCTTTTTCTTTTCTTTTGTTTTCACTGAAGCTAGATTTAACACCTACATATTCAAAACATCTTTCCGGATTCAAAACAATATTTTTGTATAGTTTTTCAGTATTTACCATTCTTGTGAATGATACTAAAAGCATATAACCATATAATACTAAGAAATATGGAACTGCTCTCAAGTTCTTTAATTTCATTTATTTTGATGGTAGTAATTATTTAGTTTTGAATAACTAAAACAAACTATGTCGTATGATACACTAAATGTTTTTATTTGAAGGACCAGCTTGGAAGCCTAAAACTTCATTTGGCCTGAATTATGTAGTTACCGATGCCCATAACATTGGCCTATAGGAATACTGATGGCATGGGTTCCTGCAAATGAAATTGATTATCGGTTTCTGAAATTCAATTTTCAGAACTGCAGCATTAAGTATCATAATTCACAAAATTTCACGATTGTAGTTTAGAAATTATGTCAGAATTTGTAGAACAAGCTAATTAGTAAATTCTATAAAGATACTGTCATATTTATCCTCTGTTTATATAACTTAAAGTGGCAAAAATAATAATATAAATTAGTAAAATAAATATTACTAACTCGCAAGTTCAATACAGTGAGGAGTGTGTAATATCCTATCACAGCTAGACTACTCATAGTGTAGATGTAACAAACATAGTTATCACACTTTACATTTATTATAATTGGTATACTTGTGTCTGATAAGTCTGCACATTCTTATTTAAAACAAACCAGAGAATGAGATTGCAACTTAGGCTGCACATTCTTACGCAAAACAAACCAGAGAATGAGATTGCAACTTAGGCTGCACATTCTTACGCAAAACAAACCAGAGAATGAGATTGCAACTTGTGCGTAGCAACCGTGAATATTTTAATACAATCTGCATTTTGTAATTTAGATAAAAGGATTTTATAATTCAGAGTACACATGTGCACGTGTGTATACGTTTAGGCGAAAGTAATTTTAAAATTTGTTTACTTTATAAAAATAAGATTTCGTATTTTCCCTTTAATAATAGACATTTATGAGAACTGTTCTCGTTGTATGAAAACTGTAGTTTACGAATACAAAAGTAATAACATGCGTTTGGTTCAACTGTTTACCATCGCTACGCACTAGGCAGATTAAACATTTTCTGCAATTTTAAATTCAGTTTGCATAAATATTTACTTACGTAAATACTCATAGCTGAAATACAAGTCAACTCTGGATATATAAGAATCGAAAACTTTTATACTACTGTCACATGTTATAGAAGCAAAAGTACTGAGGTAACTGTAAACGAGTTTTGAGTATTCATGAATCTCTTTATGCACCGTGAAGATATTGATAAAGTAAAGAGTACGTATATTTGTATCTGTATGTATGAGAGAAAGAGATAGATAGATATGTAGATAGATAGATAGATAAATAGATAGATATAAAGATAGATAGATAGATATATAGGGAGAGAGAGAGAGAGAGAGAGAGAGAGAGAGAGAGAGAGAGAGAGAGAGGGCGAGAGAGAGAGAGAGAGAAAGAGAGAGAGAGAGAGAGAGAGACCGGGATACTTGGAGCGAACAGACCGTGAGCCTATACCAGGAGAAAGAAAGCAAGAGGAGTTGGAGGAGAAGAATGATAATGAGGAGGATGAGGAGGAGGAGGGTAGAAGAATAAAAATACGACTAAAACTTCTACGTATATCATCAAAACCAAATACAACTAATAATAAAGGAAACCAGGGTGCCTATATGCAAGTGAATGTCTAGCATTGAATTATAATTTGGAGAAACTAGAAATATTGGAAAGACAAATTATTAGGAAAATATTAGGCCCACGAAATACTTCAGAAGTTCGGAAATTAAGAAGTCATGATGAAATATATCAAAGTATAGAAAATATAACAGAAACAATGAGAAAAAGAAGACTATTATTTTTCGGACATTTATATATAATGGACGACAATAGGTTAAGAAAGCAGATCTTTAAATATCTGTGGGGGAAGAAGTCAGCATCAAGTTGGATTAAAGAAGTCCAAAAGGATTTAGAAAAAATAATATAAACGCGGAAGAAGCAATTGAAAGAGAAGTTGTTGGGGCAAAAGTGTTAAAAATGGAAGGAGTCCAGGGTAGGAGAGAGAAAAACGCAGGTTCAAAGTGGACTGATGACAGGAAGAAGAGACACAGTGAAAAGATAAAAGAATATTAAAAAAAAGAAATGAACGAAGAATAAAGAATTGAAATTGGCATGTGGTCCTTAGATGGCCGATACAAAAAAAGGAAGCATACCAAATGAAATGATACTAAATGATACTTGCTTGCCTCCTTGCTCTTAAAATCATCGGCGAGGTAAAAAACGGTCTAATAGTCTAAGTCTTTCAAAATTGTCTGTTTTTAAATAATTTTATAAGAGTCAAGTAATACTAAAAAGTGTTTTTCAAGAGTCAAACTGTGTAAGTACAAATACAATCCGCACAGATTGCGGATCGTAATCCGCACAGATTGATCTGTGCGGCTTACTGGAATATTGGTATGAAAAAATAGTCGCCACTTCAAGTATAGTGAACGCTACAAAGTACGTATGAAATATATATGGCTTTATATACCCTACAGTAGGTTCTTATTGTCAGCAGAGAATAGATAAAGCTGTATGGTAGAGCTTTATTGCTTTTGTTTTCCACACACCTTAGAACTTTGTTAAATGTTAAGCTTTGATCCATACGATATTGGAATTATACGACACTGATTGAGTAGTGTTTGGTGTCTGCCGTAATGAAACAAGATGAATAATACAAAACAAGGATAAATATTAAAAATTACGATGACACATTCAACTACAGGCACACACACACACACATATTTAAAAACTCTGAGTTTAAAAATTATAAATTTTGATATATTTGATAATTATCAATTAGAAAGGGTGTCTTTATTTGTTTTATACTTTTAAAAATAGTTTACAATTTTACTTTCCTGGATTCGCTGGGTTAAATTGGATCAGTCCGGACGATCTCGCGGGCTGCTCCTACGGTTTCACACCGTTCGTTGTCGTCCTACGGGGGACATCGATCTCAGGGTTTCCTCGTGGGCGTTGTGTCCGTCCAAGTTGCTACTGATTCAGTCATCGGTCGTTGAAGGTCTCGAAAAGAGTTATGTGTGGTATGCACTTCTGTATGGAGTTGAGTCTTGGACTCTAAGGTTGGCCACAGTTAAAAGATTGGAAGCTCTGTAAATGGTAAGTGGTAGTGGCAATTCTCTTGATTCACAGTCATGACAGCTTGCAATTTCTCTTGGCTTTTTTCACGAGCCTCTTCCACTCATTCCTTGCCCACATCTTCTTCCTTTACTTCTTCCCGCTCATGTTCTTGATATACACTATGAGCTAATCCTACCACCACAAACGTTTGCCTCCTTTATGTCTTTTTATCTGTGTTCTCCATTCTGAAATTTTTCTTAAATTTGTTAGGTTTCTTTCCTATACATACGGCCATACAATCTCATCCTCTGTTCTTTAATCATCATAACAATATATTCTTTCTCTGATTTGACTTCAGCCACCATACTTCATAATTTATGTTATTACGTTTTAATAATACTCTTATCTCAGTAAAATATGTAGCTTGATTATCTGTTTTAGTTTCAATAGCATACCTTACTTTTGTGTCGAGATCAAATAATAATCGACCACATGTTTTGGTATATTGGTAAATACTGATTTATTATTATTACGTCCAGGCCACGTATGCATTATTTGTGACTAATGCAAATGGTAGACACGCCAAAATGGCAGCTTACCTAGTATAATATAGAATATGTTGTAATATAGATGTTACTCTATTTAACCTGGCAGCCATGTTTTGGACTATTGTCTTGGACTATCTTGTTTACTTACACTGCAAAGATAGCATTTAAAATTCAGTTTCGTATCTCGCATATACTGGAAAACGTAACTCTTAAGGTTCTTTTTGTTTTTCTTAAGTTTTTTAAGATAATTCTTATTATACAAAATGCTAGGCCAGTCGTATTCAAGCGTCCGAAATGAGTCTTCTCAGGCACATGGCCAGATATACGCTTCAAGATAGCAAAAGAAATGTCGATGTACTGCAGGAAGTAGGTATTATGAGTATGCTGGATAGAAATACCCAATATCGGCTAAAATGGATGACTGCAGCATCCGCAAACAATTTTGGAATTATAAGCCGAAAGGATAGAGAGTTGTGGGGAGTCCTGAGAAGCGTTGAAGTGACCATTTTTAGGGTACCATCTTGGGCCCGTAGCGGAATAAACCATTTCTGGTTTAATCCTTGCAAGAGATGATGATGATGAATTCTTATCATTACTTCATAACACACTGTTGAAATAATAACTGAAATTAATTTTTATAATTACTATTTGCGGTTTAATAAAATAGCTCAGACTCAGTTATATTAAATTAAACTAATTCTAAAATTACATTTTTATACTAAATTTAAACTTTTGTATAGTCTTTTTAATTATTTTTCCGGCGTTACTCTGTAAAATCCGAGTTTTTTCAGTTTCTAGTTAAGTAGTTTAAGGGATTAAACAACACAGTATACTCTGAGAATTTAAATTAATTATGCCATTTTTCATTTTTATTAATTTCCACCTAAAACCTTTACGTAAGTAAACTCTGTGACATTAGTTGCAGAGTTTAACGTCTGCGTCTTACTTGCATCTTAATGTGCACGTTGTTCAGAGCATTTTGTTCTTGTTGTATTTAATTTACAAACACAGTAGAATGTAGGCCTAAAGGAAACATAAAAACTCGAGAAAACGTTACTGTATGCAAGTGATGTATTCGTGTTTGTGACTATAAAAATAACACTAACATAACATTTATAATTAATAATACTTAAAATTTAAAACACAAATTATACATATAAGATAAAAAAAATAATAACAAAAAATGTATCTTTTCATAACGTAACATCCAGAAATATACATCTGGTTCCTGGTTTAGATCTAGGTTTAATAAATTCTCTTCTTAACCCAGACAATAATGAAATAAGCAGAATAAGTAATTTGAATACATCCATTAAGGTAGTAAACAGATTTTTATATACAAATAACAAATATTTGTAAAATCGCCCAACATCATTACCCAACTTAAAATACTACAAATAATTCTCTTGTATTGTTCTGTTAATACAAAATTAAACTCCGTCCCAATTACTTGCAAATGTTTGGAGATTAAATTCAAATTTGTTTTGAAAATTAAAAAGAAAGCTTTAGCAAACTTTGTCAATGTTGACTAAGTTTGGAACAATACTTAATTCCCTTGCCAGTTTTTAATATAGGTATATGGAGTTGGCAAACAAAAATTAGCGTATAATATAAACACAAAACGTATGAATCTTAATAATTAGCGTATTAATTTAGTGTCATAAATGTCTAAAATTTTTAACATATTAAATTGTATTTAGCGTTTTTAATGCTACGTGCTATAGCAGTTTTATGATAGTTTTTTAAACATAAGACGCAACTACTACTCCTGTTACTATTGTTAATAAGACTTTGCATTTTTATTGCATAATATACGTCTGACAAAACCACCACGACTTTGTACAGTTGCATGTCTGATAAGTGTCTACAAGTGTCAAATTACTTAACAGACCGAGCTTTACTGACAGACACCATATTTGTGGAGTCACCGCAATGACAGTACTAGTGAACGTAATTTTATAATGTAATTTTGTCTTTCCCGTCAAACGAGTTAAAGCGTTTTGTATTCCGTCTCGCCACAACGACACTTTGCTGCTTTCTAATTGTCGACTGCTTCCCTTTTATAACTTTTAGGCTGGGAATTACACAGATTTTGCCGCATTGTTTTAACAACTTTCGTAGAGGAAACTTAAAGAGTAGATATTATATTTTAAAAAAGATATCACTACCTAATACGCATTAGAACATTAAGGGATCAGTGGACTCAGTGAGACGACATAGACACAGATTGGGTTTTGTATTTAAAAACTTTTTACTACTAAAGAGTAAAGTAATCTGTAGGTTTATTCCTGCATAAACCTAACAAGTAATTTGATGTAATTCATAAACGCCGTGTTCATTGAAAGTAAGGACCAATAACTAATGAAATTAAGTATATCATCTTTTAAGTAAAGTTAGAAGTCTATTTCAAAGGTGGATGGTGCTGAAGCAGCCTAACAACATTGTTGCCCTATGGAAAACTCTCGATGAATCCTTGATTTGGAAAAAGCCGAGGAGACAACGTGCGAGGTAGAACTGAATTTCCTTTGGAAGCAGATCGAGGAAGCAAGTAAGAAGAAGGTACAGGTGAACAAAATTTGCAAGGCGATTTTGAAGATACCCCAAGCTGTAGGCAAACAGAAGAACTTAAGCGAATAAACAATGGCCTTACCTATATTGAGAAAAGCTTGGATATCTTCTACATTTTTATTTAGTTGCTACTGTAATATGTCCAAATTTTATGATTAATTGTAAATAAAATTTTAGAATTTTAATTGAATAGATTAAACAACATTGCATGAAAATAGTACTTGAATTAGATAGAACGTGTTTTATGGAGTAAAAAATATAAGAAGAAAGAACAAAAACTAAAGTTTACATAAACAGTTTGAGAATTTTTTATTTTTGAATAATACTGACGAAATAGAAACTCTGCCCCCTTAAAAATTTGGTCACTCTTAGTGCAGTAATCATGCAGAACTTTTTATGTTTTTATTGTTCTGTGTTTGTAAACATACTATATGAAGAATTAATTTTTCTTGAAAATACAGTCACAGTTACTGGTGGCAAAACAAACTTGTTTTGAATAGAGAAGCTTGTTTGCATGCTCGTAATACTAACGGTAAACATTAATTCGATGGTGAGGTTTAATTTTGAATGTTTACCTGTTTACAGTAATTTTTATGTATTTGTTTGGTCTTTTGGTGGCCTTATTTTCTTGTTTTCTGTGATGACGCTATTATTGGTAAAGGGTATAATATATAAATGTGACAAAAACATTTAGTGTTAAAGATGCATACACTTCCAACATTGCATGAAGTGAGTTAAAAGACCTACGACACATGTGTTCAGAGTATACGCTTACTGCAGACTTCTGTTAATAAAAAGAAACTTAGCTCCAAATTCTGTTACAGGTTGCTGCTTATCTTTTGATGTATGTGTATACAATGTTATGTACCTGAAAACATAAGGAGAAGAAGCAACTGTGTATTACTTGGTTCCATGATTCCACAATATTGTAAGGATTTAACCAATCCCTCTTATATATGATATCACTTACCTTTCCTTACACGTGGAAACGTGAATGTGAATTTGTGATACTAATGTGATTTTATATGCAGAAGAAGTATCGGGCTTCTTCTATCTGACTCTGCTTTTCCATTTATACTGATGTCACAAAAGTAGTCAATCATGACTGAAGATTTGGCTCGTATAGTATACATAGACAATTGTATTATTACACAACTATTCAACTTTTATCTATATTAAAATATAAAACAATATGTATATTGTACGAAATTTGGAAACGTTTTAGAAAATTAAGATTTTAGGAAACTAGGAACAAAAAGCATATATTTAAATGCACAGAAAATTTTAAAAATTCCAGGTGAATATTAGAATAAAGAAAAGTTAACCGTCTCCATAATTAGCGTTGAAATTAAAAATATCTCTGAACTTCAGAGGTACTACAGGCCAAAAATAACAGCTAAAATTTTGAAAAGTTTTGGCTGAATTTTGAATTGAGCTGACTGATGTCTAATGTGAGTGGACTCAGACACTGAAAGCATTGCATGCTGTTGACGGCAGTCTGTCTACTCGGTTCTTTTGTATGGCACAGAAGTGTATAATATGATTTCAAGGAGTGTCATATGAATTAATAGAAGGGTCTTCGTATATCATTTATCGCAGAAATTATTTAAAAATCAACAAACACTTTGTTCTTCTTTACAATAAACTTCCAAAAAATTTAGAAAGCCAATTCATGTTTAACAAAATACACATAAGAATATTTTGCGTTAAACTAATCGTTCAGATCCTTCTTGGGGAGGGGCCTACAACTCACCAAAATGTGAAAATAAGTACTCACAGTCAATAGGTAAAGTTCTTAGAGATTGTACTGACTGCGATTATTTAGTATCAAAACACCGAATATTTGTTATGTTATTATTTTTAATTATTTAAAATACAATTACTAAAAACTGAATATACCTATTTCTTTATATTTGTACTTACAAATCATTCGGAGTTATATTGATAATTTCATTGATCATTTCATTGTCAACCCCGACTAGTTAGATTATTTCATTCTACGTGGGCAATAAAGAGTTGAAAATAAGTAGTATATAAAATAGGTTTATTACCTTCTGTCACGCTTCTTAAAATCCAATATAGCATGACTCGAGTTCCGACACCTATGGTGACATCATCAGATCCATTGTGAATAAAGTTAAAACTTCATTTATCGATGTATATACATCTCGTCAAATAATAAAAAAACAACACATACGTAGTACAAAATAATAAATAATTAACACATATTAAAAACGAAATAACAACGAATGAAAAATTAACACAAGCGGCCGCTACGAACCTGTTCAGGAACGCGTTACACGGTAAAACTAATCGATATCGATTTGACCTTTCATCAACTCTATCGATCTGACACATCCAATTTCTCGTTCATATCATTTACTCTATTGAATAAAATATTATTTTTATGTATTGACTTTTCGTTTAGGATACGATCGTAATTCTCTTTAGTGGCTTTATATATTTCGAAACGTTCGAGAGTGTCCAGTTTAAGTGACTTCTTGCATTTATGTAATATGTCCAAACTCTCACTAATACTTGTTATGTTGTGATCATGTAAGCTTAAATGTTCAGCAAATGTAGATCTTCCTATATTTGACTTAGAGCTTGGGATGTGTTCTTTATAGCGTAATTTGAACGAACGACCCGTTTGTCCTATGTAGAATTGTGAACAATCTGAACAATTGAGCCTATATACACCAGTACCGTCATATTCGTCGAAAGATATATTTTTGTTTTTAAACTTAAGTTTGTTCTCGAGCTTATTATTTGCTTTTGAAGCCAATAAAATATTTTGTTTTTTTAATTGGTTTTTTAAGGTATGATGTAACATTTCGCCATAATCTATTGCAATATATTTTACTTTTTCTTTAGGTCCGTCAATATTTATTGGTCTATTTTGTTTCTTATTTATTATTTTATCTATTGTGTTACTTTTATATCCATTGGCTGTCGCTATGTGTTTAATAATGTCAACTTCATTTTTATAGTCTTCTGTGGATAAGGGCAATGACATCAATCTATGTATCATGCTGTTGAAAAATGCCATCTTGTGTGAAAAAGGATGATAAGACGAGGCATGAATAGCATGTTCTGTGGTTGTCGGTTTTCTATAAATATTAAAGCCAATTTTGTTATTTATTTTTGTTAAAGTCAAATCTAAAAAATTTATTTTATTATTCTTTTCCGTTTCTAATGTAAATTGCAAACTCTTTGTTATGGTATTCAAATATTTATAAAGCAGCTCTAATTGTCTACAATTGCCATTATATATCACTATCGTGTCATCCACATATCGACGATAAAATAGGATTTTGTTATAATGTTTGTTGTTAGGTGATAATATTTCGTTAATTTCGATGTGGTTTAAATAAATTTCAGCCATGATACTTGTTAGTGGGGATCCCATTGCTAATCCATCTCGCTGTAAATAATATTTATTACCAAAAGTAAAATACTTTTGTTGTAATACTACTTTTGTCAAATTAATAATCTCATCTACTATTTCGTGGTTTAATGTGGCTTTTGATAATAATAACCTTTTTGTTATTTCCAAAGTTTCATTAATTGGTACATTCGTGTACAAATTAACTATGTCGAATGAAGCAAAGGTGTGCCTTATTTCGGTTGTAAGTTCTTTTTTAAGATCCACCAATTCTAAACTATTTTTCAAACTATAGTTCTTTATTGAATACTATATGTTGTCTTAAGATTTTATCAAGTTTTTTGGCAATTTTATACGATGGTGCAGACGTAAAATTTACTAAAGGACGGACAGGCATATTATTTTTGTGTATTTTTGGAATGCCTCTAAGTCTAGGTGCTTTAGGATCTATCATTTTTAAATATTTTTTCTCTTCATTCGTTATAATATATTTGGTTTTATTTAACAATGATTTCACATTATTATTAAACCTATCGGTTTGGTCGCTCTTAATTTCAATGATGTTATTGCTTGTGATAAATTCTTGCATTTTACATTTATAATCCTCGTGAGTTAAAATTACAAGTGTCTGGCCTTTGTCCGCTTTGGTGACGATGCCGTTATTTTCTATCAATTTCCTTTTTATTTCATTAAATACTTTGGTTTCTTTATTATAACAAGTTCTTATATTTTTGGCTTTCAAAACTTTCTTTATTTTATTATCAACAGCGTGTGTTACAAAAGATTTTGTTTCCTCATCGGATATAGAATTTATTGCTGTTTCAGCGTTCAAGATTTCATTTATGAGTGATTGTTTAAATCCATTGTTTTTAAAAGTGTATTTTAAGCCTTTGTTTAAAAGGTTAGTTTCTTCGTTATTAAAGTTAATATCGGTAAGATTAACTATACGAGGATAAAATTGATGACTTATATTGTTCTTTTGAAGCTCGTTCTGTTCTTTTAATAGGTTATTAATTTTTATATTTTGTGCTTTCTTTTTCTTAATAACGGTTTTGTTTATTTGTTTTTCTATTAAATATGTTACATTGTCGATTTGTAATGGATGTAAATTCTCTAACAATTCGAGATGTTTTTTCATAAGCATCGTATTAAGTGAGCTCTTTTTTCTATATAATTGTTTGATTTCATTTTTGATCCATAACTTTGTAGCTAATTCTTTAGTTTTTTAGCACTATAGGACTTAGATAGTATTTTTATCTGGACATAATTCGGTACGATCCGCAAATGTAAACATGTTATATTGTATCTGATGTTTAGTGTTGTTTTAATAGTTTTAACCTGATATTCATATATTGATAGGCAATTTTTGCCTGACTGGCTTCTAATTTAAACCTTTTGTTTGCCTCCAGAAGCGGTTAAGACTATAAAATAGGTTTATTACCTTGTCACGCTTCTTAAAATCCAATATAGGATGACTCGAGTTTCGACACCTATGGTGTCATCATCAGATCCATTGTGAATAAAGTTAAAACTTCATTTATCGATGTATATACATCTCGTCAAATAATAAAAAAACAACACATACATAGTACAAAATAATAAATAATTAACACATATTAAAAACGAAATAACAACGAATGAAAAATGAACACAAGCTGCCGCTACGAACCTGTACAGGAACGCGTTACACGGTAAAACTAATCGATATCGATTTGACCTTTGATCAACTTTATCGATCTGACACAGCTAATTTCAACAGCATGATACATAGATTGATGTCATTGCCCTTATCCACAGAAGACTATAAAAATGAAGTTGAAATTATTAAACACATAGCGACAGCCAATGGATATAAAAGTAACACAATAGATAAAATAATAAATAAGAAACAAAATAGACCAATAAATATTGACGGACCTAAAGAAAAAGTAAAATATATTGCAATAGATTATGGCGAAATGTTACATCATACCTTAAAAAACCAATTAAAAAAACAAAATATTTTATTGGCTTCAAAAGCAAATAATAAGCTCGAGAACAAACTTAAGTTTAAAAACAAAAATATATCTTTCGACGAATATGACGGTACTGGTGTATATAGGCTCAATTGTTCAGATTGTTCACAATTCTACATAGGACAAACGGGTCGTTCGTTCAAATTACGCTATAAAGAACACATCCCAAGCTCTAAGTCAAATATAGGAAGATCTACATTTGCTGAACATTTAAGCTTACATGATCACAACATAACAAGTATTAGTGAGAGTTTGGACATATTACATAAATGCAAGAAGTCACTTAAACTGGACACTCTCGAACGTTTCGAAATATATAAAGCCACTAAAGAGAATTACGATCGTATCCTAAACGAAAAGTCAATACATAAAAATAATATTTTATTCAATAGAGTAAATGATATGAACGAGAAATTGGATGTGTCAGATCGATAGAGTTGATGAAAGGTCAAATCGATATCGATTAGTTTTACCGTGTAACGCGTTCCTGAACAGGTTCGTAGCGGCCGCTTGTGTTAATTTTTCATTCGTTGTTATTTCGTTTTTAATATGTGTTAATTATTTATTATTTTGTACTACGTATGTGTTGTTTTTTTTATTTATTATTATTATATATCGATAAATGAAGTTTTAACTTTATTCACAATGGATCTGATGATGACACCATAGGTTTCGAAACTCGAGTCATCCTATATTGGATTTTAAGAAGCGTGACAGAAGGTAATAAACCTATTTCAAGTCTTAACCGCTTCTGGAGGCAAATAAAATGTTTAAATATGTAGTAATCAAGATAAACGTTATGTATTGCTTTACTTATTCATTTAAGTGTACATCACAGGTATTTTGTGTTGTAGATTCAAATAAAATTTATTCCTGGAAATTTATGTGGAAGAGACTATTATCTACTAAGTTTGAAGTTTGCAAATTTCTTACTAAGAAATTAAGTTTTTTCAAGCACAAAACTAAAAATCATAAGCAACTGATTACTATAAATGTAGTTCACAGGGTTAAAAATAAGCAGGGTCAACTGTTTTTAATATACAATTTTTACGCCCTACAAATAACAACGCACAACACAATCTAAAAACAAGAACCTGTAGTTATAGTCACCTTGGGTTTCCGTTAGGTGGTTTTATTTTGTTTAAATATAACTATAACTAAGACTCTGATTTCAGCATATACTTAATGCCCATTAATTGCGTAAGAGTTTGTAGGAAAATGAAACTGGAGACTTCGGAAGCCACACTCCCTAAAACCCACACTAATCGTTCACGTAGTGTAGGAAGTCCGAGCCAGACGTGAAGGATTAATTTAATCTGTGTGTACTGTAACCACATTCCGACCGACTCTACGTCACTAGCCGTATCGATCGACCGTGACTACTACTAATCTCTCTTCTCAAACAGTAAACAAGTTTTCTTCTAAAATGATTTCCTTGTATTTTTACAAGTTGTGTGTAATTTTGAAATTTAAACTGTAGACGATTCATTTCTCTTCATAAATTTTATACATTTTAAGCACCATTACACTTGTTTCTTTAGAATACGAGATCCAACCGAAAATAGCCTACCTGAACATTTTGAATATTACTAGAAGCTGTTGTGCAACTGCATTATACCTTAGTAGCTAATTAGTCGGGACATTATGTCATATGCGTGAATATTGCGTTAACCTTTTGAACTATACAGTTAATTGTGAGAGTCCGTTGCGTAAACACATGTCGTCTATGTCTGTTGTATTCATAATGTTTGAACGAGTAGATCAGCGAATTTGTATAAACTTGGAAGTAAAACTCAAACAATCGCCTGCAGAAGCTCTCAAAAAAATTAAGAAGACATTCGGAGAAGACTCATCGAGTAACATACGGACAAAATAGTGATAGAAACGCTTTTCAGACTGTCGGGATTCTGTTGAAAGCGATGAGCGTTGTGGGAAAGTCTTTAACAAGCACAGTACCAGAAAATGCTGAAAGCATGCGCGAGAATGTCCCAACTGATTGTCTACGAAGATATAATGCAGTTGCACAACCGGTTCCAAGTAATGATCAAATTAGTCGGATACTTTTCGGTCAAACCTCGTACACGTGTTGTTAAATTTTTGTTGTTACTCTCCGATAAGTTTTAATATTGAATACATAAAGTTTATACTAGATAAGTAAAAACCGTATATTCATTTTAATATGGTGAACAACATATTGCCTGGTAATTTGTTGTGTTTCTGAACATAGACATATATTAATATGATTATCCAATATAAATACAGTTTCTGACGCTGCAACAAGACGGATTGTCTTTATCAAAAATCATAGACTTTAGACTTATAAAATCGCTTCAGTATATATAATTGTGCGGGTAAGATTTCATGTGATGTAATCGAGGAATCGACGTTTAACGTGGAGTAATTACCATAACTCTCGCATAACCTCCAGCGCAGGAACATTCCTCGACCGTCGGGACTGGAAAACAACAATAGAAAATGAAGACTTCCTAAAAATATTTCATAAAACGAGCAACTCAGTTTTTGAGAAAATAATCGTCTAAAACTAAATCTTAGATCCATAATGAGAACAGATTATATAAAATCGAATATTCTAACAAAAGCGTGTTCACTCTTAGAATAAAATGTTAACAAAACCATGTGTTTGCACTTGAACCGGATTAGTTAGATGAATGGACGCAACACTAAATATACTGCTATAAATAGAGTAATTTCCAATTGTTTATAATTAACTGATTAAAAATACATCATCAAATTTTTATAATACAATTGTCTTATAATTCTTTGGGTCTGTTAAGGTAGTTTCAAGTTCATACTGTACACGCCTCTGTGTTGTATTACTCCACTTTCATTACATCAGGCTCTACTCTAAGAACGAACAAACTGTTCAGACAAATTTCACCAACGGGAGACAGATTATTTGTCTAATAAATGAATTCTACACAGGTAACTGACAGCAAGTAGCATATTTACAAATCTAATTTAGCTGCGTACCCGCTATATAAAAAATATCAATTTCCGTACAGTCAAACTTTATGCTAATTAAAGGATACTGAAAGTACACGAAATGACAATGTAGACAACTTTAATACACAGAACGGTAATGTCATTAAGTCGATAACGACAAAGCAAAAAAGAACAAAGTAAATTATTTATTTAAATATATTCTAAACTATTTTCTCCTCCTCCTTAAGTCATCAGCCTTTTGAGTGTTTTGTACCCTCCCCGCATATACCCGTGGAGCATGTGTTACAGGTTCTGAATTATTGAAATATTCAGAATATCAATAATAATAAATGTGTCTGACACTATATAAATTATATCGTTTACGCATATGCAAACGTAAATGCGAAAAAGTAATAAGTAACTTAAATTAATTAAATTATAAAGATACTATATAAAGTAATTAATTATTGATTATTAATATTAATACATTAAAAGTATTAAAATAAAAAAAAAAAGTCGTGATGATGATTTCTTTTTTAGTTTTTAACAGAGCGGGAAAAATGCATTATGCACCGTCAGAGGAGACCGTGTTTCACCTGGTATGTGGGACTTTAATCCACTAAAAACCCACTTCTAATTCAGGAATTCATATCCATCCTGGAACCACTTAGCATATTACTTCAGCCTACTGCGCCCTTATCGGGCTCCGTATAGTTTTTCCTTATCTTCCACTGCCCGTTGGGTACAAGTTGGGCCTGTCTTTCTTGTTTTTCGTAGGACCCACTAAATGAATGCAGAGATGCGGTCCCATTCCGCCTTGCCACGATGCATAAACTCAATTACGCTCTCGGGCGTGTACTCCCCGAGCTCCATTTCCATATCATCCTCTCTTTTGTGGCAACAATTGCTAATATTGATGATGATGATAATAATAATAAAAATGATACTACTACTACTACTACTACTACTACTACTACTACTAATAATAATAATAATAATAGGCCTAAAATTAATATCATTTTGATAAGTAAAATATAAGTTATTAAATTTTTTAATATACGTATCAAAATAGACTCTTGTAAAATGAGAAACATACGGGTACAATGCGCAATCTGGTGTGATAATATTATAAAATAAATTTAGATGCAGTATTGTAAAATCTGTAGTGTGTAATAAATTACTTTAATACTGTACTTTAATTCTGGTATTCAACATTAAAAGCCATTCTTGTGTTTCCACGGTACTTGAATGTGTGTCTCCTTACAGTGAACAACATCAAAATTGTGCGCAGATCGTAGACAGACAGGTGTACAAACAAATCAGGTCATATAAACTAATGTGACCTTGAACGGGGTGACTGCGTGATCTCATGCATATGGCGAGGAATTAACGTCAAGGAATTGTGGTGTCACGTACGTCGACGAGGGCTGTTGCAAGGACAAACACACCAACACGTGAACGACAAACAATTATTTTCACACGAGTCTTTACCGAGTCACACGACTAATCGATGTCTCTGCACACTTGTTGTTCTTGTTGTAACTTGACTTGCTATAACCATTTTTACTGTAGTCTGATCGCTCAAAATATAAATATAATATCAAGTAATTATGGTATTTTTTACATTGACACATATGTTAAATCATTAACATATGGCACTGAAACGATGACACTAAATAAAAATACTTTAAAGAATTCAGAAGATTTATAAAATTATTAAATTTAGAAAATTCAGAAGCAACACATAATTTAGGGAATCGAAATAGTCAAACAATTGAAAATTAAAAAATCTAAAAATTCATAAATTTTTGAAATCCAGAAACTTTAAAAAGTATTAAGGACTTGTTTGTTTCAATATCCAGATTAAGTGATTGAGAGGTAGGAGAAATTTGAGATGTGAGACAAAAATGAGATCATTAAAGACTTGAGAATTTTGAGATTAACGTGTTGATCCTGACAAAAAAGGCAAGATGGAATAGAGAAAGATAACGTGTAAAAAAAAAGAATTTTAATGATAGTGTTAAGTATTTAGTAATATCAAAGCATTATTCCTAACTTGTAATACCAATAAATGACGTGGGCTACATAACTTGCCTTGTCAAAACTAAAATTGTCCAGCTAATTAAAATTTTATTCTCCTATCAACAGCTTTATCTATCTGTCTATTTATTTATTTCACTGTCCCAACGGTTGCAGTAAACTTCCGTACTTCTTCTCATACGTATTTGACAATAATAAAAATTGTTAATAATGGACTGTGTTTCAGACTATCGTCTCTATAAATGTGAATTTATATGTTTCATCGGGAATAAAAACTAGTATTGTACTGTGCTAATACTGTTTTCCTTATATATTTCAAAGTTAAGAATGGTCATGTCTGCAGGTTATGTAGGACCATTCATCACATTCATAGCCTAGACTGTGGGTCGCTGACTCTAAAACATGTAGTAAGCTTTGCGTCTCCAAGGAAAAACTTTATAGCTTTGCTTGTAATTTTATAAAATTTTTTTGTATTCTTGTGTTCTTCATTTATGTAGTAACATGAAAATTGAATTTAAAGGTAAAATATTATCCTTTCCTTTTTCGTTTTAAACTAACGCACATGTGATGGAATCACTTGTTTGATTCTCAGTTTCACTTATAAATCCTTATTTTATCCTGTGGTGTTACAAAAATTAGATAGAGTTCGTTAATAATATTAAAAAAAAATCAGATTCATTCAACAAGTAAATGCGCTTTCTAAGTAAAACCTGCCATATACGTACTACAATAAAACCGTGTTCTCCTACAAACATAATTTTCTAGCAATACAAGTACGTGTATTATCGTCGTATATTCAAGTACGTTATTATTCTCACCCATTCAGTTCCTCGACAGGACACGCTTTCTGTATACGAGCAGGCAGGCTTGCAAAAAGGTGGCCAGATAATATAAAAAGAATTGTAATCAATCTGATTCCGATGACAGCAAATAGACAGAACTAAGTCAGCTGATGTCTAATGGTAAAACAATTAAACTGGGAATAATGGACATGACAATGCAAAAGTTAAAGGTTCACTAACTTTTACAGTAGGCTACAATATATTTGTTTTATCTTTAGTTTTAAAGTTGGAAAGCGTTTTAAAATCATAAATGTTTCAGCCAGACATACATACATTTTTTGAAAATATTTTCTTATCACTAACGTCAAAATTAATTTCCTTTCACTTTATTTTTGTTATCTTCTCTTTTTATAAGTTTCTCTAGTTTTACTTTGTTTATATGAATCTATATATAGGAATATGAGCAACGTCTTATAAAACAAATCAATCTTCGAATAAAATTATAAACTAAATGTTGTGTCTATTTTTGATCGTTTTCAGTTATGCACGGGCCAATGTATAATATACGTATCTGAACCAGTTTTGACAACATATGTATTTACTTTTTATTGTGGGAACTAACTTCTTAAATAATTAAGTCGTGGTCATTTCTGTTAAGATGGTCAGTTTTGTTTGTATTTCAAACCCCAGGAGTATACGATATAAATTTCATCTCAATATTTTATCGTATGCCTGTCCGAAATTCGTGTATAAAGCGATATCAGACTTCCCATACTGCGCCAAAATTTATGTATTTAGACCTTATCCGGACCAAATGTAAATAACTGGTTTATTCTAACTTCTTGTTTTAAACCATTGGTGTTTCGGGCCATTTTATTGTAATCATAATTTGCTAAAAAAGAGGTAATACAGAAAAGAACAAAATTACTAAAACGAGGGATAAAACAACTTAGCCGACACCTCAAAAATGACTGTGTGGTATGACAAGTAAGTTAAAGTGGCAATGAGTAGGCAGTGTTGTAAGATTAATGTCGGAATGTACGAAAAGAGAAATTGAATTATTACTCTCACCCATTCATCCTCTACAGGACACGTTTTTTGTGTACAAACAGGCAGACTTGCAACAAGGTGGTCAGATGATATAAAAAGAATAGTAAGAAATGTGATTTCGAGGACATCAAACATCAAATAGACAGAACTAAGTCAGCTGACGTCGAACGGTAAAACAATTAAATGGGAACAATGATCATGACAATACAGAAGTAATGAAATATGGGTAATACTCTTACCGCCTTCCAAACTGACAAGTTGTGGAATACGCTCCAAACTACCCTTTAGGTTCGGAGGTTTAGCTAAAGTTAAGGTTACCTAAGGTTTAGGTTAAGTTTAGATAAGCCTAGAGTGTGGCTAGACATGAGAAAACATTTTTCATCTCGAGATGGATTTAAACTAATGATCACTCTTTCGTACACAAAGGTTGCACTGACCTCTATGCCACCTGCAACATAAACTGTTACAAGTTAACAGAAATTAAAAATTTGTATATATAATTCAAAAAAGTAAATATATTTAGTTATATATGTGCAATACGTATTAGGTACGCGAATTTTCATACTTGAGGACACTTCCTGACACCTTGGTATTTTCAGCATGGTCATAAACATAGAAAATGGTTTATTTGACTTCCTAAAATAAGTTTGGTTGAATGACTAGTAGTCGATATTTCCGAATTCGTCAGTCAATTTCCGCAAAATTTAAATGTTTTGAAATTGTTGACATTTATATAATATTATATTCGTGAAGAAAAAAAAGAACGTAGACTTGCAGAAAATGTGACGTAGACAAGGGACGTCATCAATCAAAACCGTTCTAAAATTGTTTGTTAAATACGTTACTGTGTTAGTTTAGCTATTCGGATTTATCGAATGTTCGATTGGACCGGTTTACTGTTGTCTCCATTTCAACAAATTCCAGGATCAGAACATATTTTCCTCTCTTTCTCCCCCTCTGCCACCTCTCAACGGCTCTCTCTCTCTCTCTCTCTCTCTCTCTCTCTCTCTCTCTCTCTCTCTTATCTAAAACACGAAGACAATCTGCAACCAACAAGGTGAAATAGTAGAAAATACTAAAGTACTAAATCTGGCTGAAAGTTATGTAGTAAATAATAGGTCTAAAATGAATGAAAAGAAACGTTCAGAATAATACAAACATTTCAATTTAACACTTGTATGTAATAAACAATTTTTTCCCTAATTTAAAATAAAATGTATTTTGAACTTCACTTAGGTAAAATTACATTTTTTTGACAACTTCTGAAAATATCGTTACAACCAATTGAGAGATACCAAGGACTTTAGTGGCTAATGTTCATTATTACTATTTAATACAGATACTGCGTAAAGAGCGTAGGACTGTCAGTGCTAGGTTCATAAAGAAAAAGATTTCTAGAAGCTTTTTCATTACAACAAATGGTGAGAAAGCTTTGAAAAAGAAATACGAAAGAGAAGACATTTAATTTTCATATTATCATCTAATATTATAATGCAATATACTCAGTTACATTTTAGTAGTAAAAGTAAGCATTTAGTAAGTAAGTAAATGTTTAATAAATAAATATTTTAGAAGTTATATTTAATAGCTTATTAGATGTTAATTTGGTTTTTAAATAGTAATCTTAGAATTGTACTTAAATAATAATTGTGGGATCGGAGAGAACATACTCTTCCCTTGAAATGTTTCTCAAACCAGATTTAGTTTATGCAGTCAAGCAGATAACACAATCTCTTGTTTAACACATGAAAGACAGGAAAAAATTTCTTGTTTCTCCAAGCTCTACAGCTAAAAAGTCTGTAATCCAGTGACAATAACTTTGTTACAGACATCATTTGCGTCATCTTCTCAGTACGTGCTCATAGAAATAAAACGATTTTTCGATAAAGGCATTATAAGCATTTAATTTTTTATTGGTACTACTATCATAAATAAAAATTTGTAAAGAAAAAAGTTCTCTGACTTTATTGTCAGATAAGAACTTGATTATGTGTTGTGTGCCTGTTTAAGTGAATGTGCCCTATATGTGATGAGTGTGTGCACGGGTAAGACGTTCTTGACCTAAATTCTCACAATTTCCAGTAAACGGAGTCTTGGGTTATTCATAGGACTTGCGAATCAACGACGGGCGCCTATGTCTCCAGACAACGTACTCGAGGTTTTCATTTTGATTTGGTCTGACAAATTCTAATTGTCGATGGTTTTTACCGACACGTGCGACATGTAAATTACTTGCGCACGTTCAATAATAAATAGTCAGTGTTATTAGGAATGTTTTAGAAATCTATTTGTCTGCAGTTGTATACGAAAGATCATGGTTTCTAAATACAATAATTTTGAGTTACATATTCCGACTCAATATATATTAATATTATTTTGTAATCAAAACCTAATTATTTTTATAATTAACTAAGTTTATTACAGCTTACGTACATTTAGTAAAACCAAATATTTTCTAATTATGATTCAAAACCTGTTTACAGTTGGCAATAAATGAATCATAATTTAATTTAACAAAGATAATATATATTATTATTTCTGATTATTTGATATTTTTTACTGTATTTTCTAACCAGTCTGTTTTAAAACACTCTGGTTATAGCCTATACTTTCTTTGTTTATTGCATTCGCTCGCGTGCATATTTAATTATAATTATAATTATCTTCTTATGAGTATACTCGACAGGATCGCTCAGTATCGGCTAAATTGGTGAGAAGATCTTTGCCGAATGGATGACTGGTGCATCCCCAAACAACTCTGGAACTATAAGCCGAGGAGACGAAGAGGTGTGGGACGTCCGAGGAAGCGGTGGAGTGACTAGCTCTAATCTTTTCCTATTTGAGACCGGAACAAACCATTTTTGGTTTAATCCGTGAAGAAGATGATGATGAATCCTCTTCTGTTTATACATACATATTTATTCTCAAAAAAATTGAAAGTTAATTTGCCGTGCAGTTTCAAGAACAGTGAAATTATATATACATCGTAATGACAAAGAGTACAAGAGGGACTACTCTAGACCCTTACCTTCAAAGATGGTAGATAGTTTAATCGAATGTTTATTGTTATTCAGAAAGGTATGTATCTAGTATGTCTTGAAATTGCGTATTGTATCTGCAGAAACAATGCAAGTGCAATTCAGATAAATATTCGGCCCACTGTTATCCGATTTATGGTGAATCGCAGTGTAATCCAATTCGGACTATGCCATAATATGAGACATCCAATCATCCCAAAACTATTTACCCTACAGTGAATAAGAGACAGCTCAAGTTTCACAGCCGCCCGCTTACTTACCGACCGGTTGACATTTCCAATTCTGCACCGGTGACTGTTTCTTGTGATGCCCAATATTATAATAGAGTGGCTGCTCGACTTCTACACTATCAGGAAGCTTAGACAATAAGGAAAGTTCTGAACTGACAGCAACACGTACTCGGACGCCATTGTATATTGTTTTGCAGAATACAATTTGCAATACGACTAGGAAAAATATTGGCGAATCAAAAATAAACGCCGGTATAATGATATAACGACATAGTGACATAGGATGTCTACTACATCCAGTACGTCGGATGACAAGATTGTATTGCTGAACGAAGGTTCAAGGCAGCCATAGAAGAAACACAGATGTAGCCAGAATGTATAGTGGAGAATGAGGTATGACAGTAACACCTACAGAACCTAACAAAGGGCGACGTTAAATTCCAGCCGTGTGGAACTCTAGAAAATCTATAGAATTAAAATTCTGTATTATTAAATTACTCCGTGTATGCAACTGAAAATTTAGGTTAATTACTCGCCCTAAACTGTTTGTTTTATCTGTTCATAATTTACTGACAGTTTATACTCTACACAATTTTATTGCAATGGGGAATCACGACAGTAAAGAACAGTGCTATCATATACTAAACCTAAATCTACGTCATGCTGTGGGAGAAAACGGAAGTAGATAACACTCTTCCATAAACTGCACACTAACGTTGTCAATAATGTATTCCTAGTTTAGATAATAAAAGTTTATTTCCTTAAAGACATGGTAAAGCTTCACTTACTTTAAGGTCGACGCTTTATTTTTAACGAGAACTTGATTTTTACTTCCACGTTCCATAAGGAAATGGAAGTATGGTCATGGCGAAAAAATCGTGTTCGAGATAATGGCAGAATGTGATTGTACTACCCTCAAAACATGAAAAAAATCGTTTTTCGAAAAGTGTGTGTGTCTATCTGTGTGTAGAATTTTTCTGTGTTAAACGATAACAGAATCAAATAATTGTTTGCATACAGTCATGCATTGTAGAGGACTCGAGGCTTATTGATTTTGGTGAAGATCGGTTAAGGGGAAGGGGTAGTTTATCTGCAACATTTTACGTTTTAACAAGAGTAAAGTGCTTAATTTTGATAAACAAAATATCTTTAAAAGAAGGTCATAATAATCCACTGTAGAAAGGTAGATCAACTATCTATAATTAAAAAGGGTAGTTGAAGGGGAAGGGGGTAATTTTCTATAAATTAAAATGGTAGTTGATGATGGAGAAAGTAAATTTTGTAAGTTTTATATGTTATACGTTAATGACAACAAAGAAGTAGTTTCTATGGAAACATTTTATTTCACTTTAACAAACTCCTAAATTTTTTCATTTTAATTTAAATCATGTATGAGAGAAAATGTATCGTTCGTGGCAGGCAAGCATATCTCAATTATCTAATGTTTACGTTTTCCATTTTATTATTATGATTACCGCAATAAAAAGGCGGCCAAGACACACACACACACACACACACACACACACACACACACACACACACACACACACACACACACACACACACACACACACACACACACACACACACACACACACACACACACACGCGCACACACACACACACACACACACACACACACACACACACACACACACACACACACACACACACACACACACACACACACAATTCGCGTTATTTCTGGCCTCACTCATGTTTATTTTCTTACATTTGCAAGCTTTTGTTATCGATTTGCTTCCTGTGGATCGCTGAGCAGTGTAACTGCACGTGTTTACAGAGGAAGATTCATAGACAGACTTTTCGTCTTTAGGGAATGAACCCTCTGCAAGGTGCTCAGGGTCCATGAGTGACTTGGAGCGCTTTGGAGGAGGGAAGATTATATGCGTAATTCGGTTTCTTTATAAGAATAAAGTAAGCCTACTTAATTTTTATGGATAAAGAGACTGAAAATAACATTATATTAAACGACTACCCCAGAATTACAAAAATATCTATAAATAGTGAAATTAGTTTGAGGGTGGACGATATTTTTTTAGAAATTACCGAACCGAATTCAAGTAAATTATTTTAAACATAAATCTTACATCATGGAAGCCATGTATGGTTCTCCATACCGATTTTTTATTTTTAGTCTGTTATTGTTGACAAGGAAGGTATGTGCACTTAAGTGTAGACCAGCGTACACCTTTTATAGGTGTTGTTTATTTACAAAGTATTTGTGAACTAACAAATTTTATTCTTCGGCTCTGTAACTGAAAGAACCACTTTTAACAAAATTATTTTTTTTACTCTGATACGTCATATCGCATAAGCTAGCAGAATTACACCGTCCAATGTTTCTCGCATTCTACCTATATGTTCCTCTTCACATTTCTATCTTCCTCTCTTGTTTTCTTTCAAAGTGTATTTCTCCATTATATTTCTTGCTCGATCTCTGCATAAACGTTTTTGGCGTACTTCTGCTTTTATCGCTGGAGAACTGGTGTGCAAGTTCTAGTATTTCGGAGGATGAACATCCGTTTGGCCTCCTTTCAAGCATACTATTTAATTTCTTTGCTTTTGTCATTTTGTTTGTACCCATGCCAACATCAGCTCGTAATATCAGTGTAATATGATAATTTTTATATTGGCAAGTACTATGAGGCTGCAAATTTGCCTCCAGTAATGACAAAGAATTAACGGCTCTAGACTATCTGGACATTTTTTATATTGTCTCTCAAGTCCAATCTAAGTTAGTCTATAGAACAATTTCGATACTAGACCCCTATGATGAAATATTCGATGCAGCAATGCTACTAGTAGGCAAGAAAGACGTGAAAATAATAATCCATGTCCCAAAAAACCTATAGAGAGAAGTAGTACACAGTTCAGTAACGTTACATAACGGGACATGGTTTTGACCTTCGTGAGGATGGTCCTACGGCAGAAGAAGCTTGAACTGGACCCTCTCACAAGTCGATGATATAGACAAGGCTGTAGGAACCTAATTGGCGCAATAAGAGGTGCAAGCCATTCGAATAGTTGTTCCAGGGGGGGTTCCCTGCCTGTAGAGTGGAGGTTTTTTAGTGGGTGCGAGTCCCACACACCGGGAGACCAGCCGGGTGTCTCCTGATGGTGCATACAATGAAATATTCCATTATACCAACAGCGCGTGGTTGTAGTGATGTTTTTCCCTTTCTTTCTTCACTATATTTTATAGTTATTTGCAGTCCATTTACTTTCTGACTTTTACATTTGCTATATCTGCTCCTATATTGGTTATTTTAATAAATTTTCATTATTAACCACAGCTTTTTCGTTTTTCTGTTAGCCGGATAGAGAATTTTGAAAGTTTTATTTTACAGTACGTATATTAGTCTGAGCTTAGAAGTGTACTGTGTAATTACTGAATGTTGGCCTGAGGGTGTCTCAGTTTAATAGTTCATACGTTGCATCCTTTGGATTACAAAGGCAATGAGCTAAGTGCTGCTATCTAATCCAACTTGTCATCCATTACGGTGCAGCCGGCTTTTCCTCTACACTATATCAGATTGCTGTTCACTGTACATGAACTTAGTTTATCATACACAAAATAAGTGGACAGACAAACGAGATAAACGAAAATAAAATTTAGAATCAGCATGACAAATTATCACTACTAATCAGTGTTAACAGCTGCATTTGTTCCATACATATTGTTTATGTTTTACTCTCTAAGAGGCACTAAATTTACAGGATACGTTAACCAATTTATAAAATACTAAAATTATTTTTTACTTTATACAAAAATAAAAATTAAAATCTTCTGCCATGCGTGTGATCGAAACAAATTCACATACACATTGTGTACACAAAAATACTGTGGTGTACGTTTGACATGTAAAATCATCGCTACATATTCACTGCCAAAGTGATTTACATTTTGTAATTGTTACAAATTAATTTTTACGTAATTGTTACAATATTATGAGAACGTGGTACTAAAAGTTATATTAATCTTTGTAAATTAATGATAATAACAGTTATTCTTAAAAAAAAACAATAAAATATTATAAAACATGACTTTACTATTGTCAATCAAAGAACTGACCTAACTGACCTAGTGTCCTGCACTAACTACTCTTATGAATTGTTGTGCGAGGTAATTGTATACTGAATTAGGTACACTAAGCTGTAATTCATTTATGGCAATTGTGGTGTTTAAAAAATAGCCTCACTAGAATAACTGTTAATGAATTCAGGCTTGAAAAGCTCTTAAAGGTTACTTTATTATAAACAGATTCTTAATTATTTTCTACTAACAAGAACCATTTCAAGCCCTGTCGGAAGTCAAAGGGATTTGTTAACGAAGCAATCCTCTTAATTCGGTATAAAAAAAGGAATACGTAATCTACCCTTTTGACATAAAGTACACACCATTCCATATTTGAAGCATCAAAAGGAACTGATTTTAAATACGGAGTAAAGGATTTTACAGGTTTGCTTCTCTGTTTAAGGTGCAAACGTCAAAATATGGGTTGCATTAAACAGAAATTTTAATTTAAAAACGTGAAATTCGTAATTCATTTTGAGGCTTACTTTCTAGCAGTCTAACAAATCCACGGAGTTGTAAATCGCCTTAGATAATTGCCTGAACATTGTCTGGCAAAAATCTTAAAGCGTTCATATTACAATAAATATTTATATCTCTAAAATAGTTTTATTATATTTAAGAAGTCTGCTTTTGTTAAACATTACCATTGAATAATTAACAAAGGTTTATAAACTATTTATTAAAAATAATAAACAATCAACGAAAATCATCGGAAATTAGTAGTGGTGTAGGGAAGCGGGTTTATGGAGTAAATACTCAGTACAACAGTTTCCTCAATATGTAGGCATGCAATTGATGCAAAATATCTTTTCAGTTTAGCTTAAATGATTGTTTTAGAAACATCACAGAGTTGTAAACTCAGCTCTTCTGATTTCAATAACGAGGTCGAGGAAATTTGGAAACGTAGTATCATTCAACCTGGTTGACTGGGCACTGGTTCTCACTTGACGAAGTGATAGCTCCCACAGGAACCCTTACCTGTCTCCAGCCTCTCACGTACTGCGTTGTGAAGTGCCACATCCTACAAGAAGTGAGAAGTGTGAAGTTGATGAATAGTATGGATAGTACGGTACGGATACGTACAGAATAGTACGGATTTAGACCGGAAGGTCGATTAATATTCCTGGTGGAGATCAGCAGGAGCAACTAGTACGAATTTAAGGAAAATTATCCTTTTGGAATGGCTTATCTTTGGAATTTTACAGGCTGGTTGGATTTAGTCTGCTGTAATATCGCGTACAGGCAAAACTTAAACCATGGGTTGTTTTTTAAATACATAAATATTTTTAACTGATTAATTATACATTATATGTTGACTTCAGTTGTTTCTTAGACAAATGCCGCGTCCTTCGATATAATAAAAGAAAATGACACGAAATAAAAAATGGCCAAACGTGGACTTGGGTTGTTTCTTAGTTAACCTGTTCATAAATGCACACATGATTTCTGGGACACTGAAATGTTTAAATAGGTATATCTCGGTCAATTTTATTTGCATAGGAAATACATTGTATCTAAAAGTAAAACATTTTATTCGCCTACACTCTGAAAGAAAGTTAATGCTGTTTTTATCAAATAATTTCCAAATTATCAGAAAAAGTTAATAGAGAATTGTGAGATAGTGACAATGGCAGACAATTCTTAATTTTTATACACCTACATCTCAATCAATGTTAATAGTACAGAAAAATACTGATTTGTTATACATTTTGTAAACATTAAAAAACCATTAATGAATTTTTACTCTGAAATCTATATTAATTTTTAGACAGATTTCCAAACTACCTCATTTTCTACTTTTTACCCAAATAAAAACCACCCTGTGCTCAATCCAATTCTCAGTTCATCAGTTTACAAAACATAATCTTTATGTAACGTCTATGAAAATTTTCATTGATGGAATAATTGTTTCTTTTAAAATATCTACTTTTCTCATCTATATAAAATGCGTAAAAGCAAGGACTTTCAATCATCCTATAAACAAAAAATTATGTGTGTGTGTGTGTGTGTATTTCCAAGTGTAGAACAAAGGATTAATGAACGTAGTGCTCTCAACTCAATAATTATGTAAATTAAAGCTTTCTGCTGGATTCAAAATAAATAGGTGGGAAGAACATTTTTCCTTTAATCAATTGTACCTAAGAGGTCCTTTGTGACTGTGTAAATTAATGGATAGGAAAAGAAACAATGACACTAATCACAGGCGACGGAGAAGTACGACATAGTATTTAATGAAAACGGACAGGAAATGTTTTCATCATTAACATCGTTCGCAATTTATAAAATTCTTTCACCTCCCCAGTGGCACAACCGTAAAGATGCTCATTAGCATAATAAGATAGTAACATAAACAGAGTAATGTTTATAATTAATTCACTAATGCATACGATTTCTTTTCCTTTTATACTTTTTTTTATTCAAGCTATGTTTGACGCCACGTTTTCCATGTTCAAGAAGACTATCTTTTGCATACTCTTCTAGTATTTATATTTCTTTTTGCTATGATCTTAAAAGCAAATAACAATTTAATGGTGGAAGAGATAGGAACTGTACACATGTTCTATAAATTGAATACTCTTGATTACAGTCAGTATTTTATTTTAGATGATATAAACTAATTATGACAAAGGACGTACAATCTGATTTTATTCCAAGAATCTCGTCAGGAACCAAGTAGATCACACTGTACAAAAATAAAAATTTTAATTAAACAAAATTTGCAAATTCTTATATATTATTTGGTGCTAATAACAAAAATGAAAAGAAATGCCTATATGCAAGTGAATGTCTAGCATTTAATTATAATTTAGACGAACTAGAAATATTGGAATGACGAATTATTAGGAAAATATCAGGCTCACGAAAAACTTCAGAAGCTTGGTAATTAAGAAGTAATAACGAAATATATCAATGTATAGAAAATATAACAGAAACAGTGAGAAAAAGAAGACTAGTATTTTTTGGACATTTGTATAGATTGGATGATAGGTTAACAAAACGGATTTTCAAATATCTGTGGGGAAACAAATCAACATCAAGTTGGATTAAAGAAGTCAAAAACGATTTAGAAACAATAATATAAACGCAGAAGAAGCAATTGAAAGAGACGTTTTTCGGGCAAAAGTGTTAAAAATGGAAGGAGTCCAGAGTAGGAGAGAGAAAAACGCAGGTTCAAAGTGGACTGAAGACAGGAAAAAAAGACATAGTGAAAGATGAAAGAATATTGGGGAAAACGAAACAACAAGGAATAAAGAATTGAAATTTGCATGTGGTCCTCAGATGACCAATAAAAATAGAAACAAAATATGAAAAGGAAACTTTTAAATTAGGTGTATTTTTTATTCTATATAAATTGGTGATATTTAGATAATATTTAGCAAAAGTTATCCAAATTAATAAATATTTCTACACCAGAGTGGCAATGCCGTCTTAGTTGTTAATAATTAGCTACTATTTTAGTAGGAAATACCTCCTTCAAAATATTTTCAGTGATTTTCATTTTTTTGTCATATAAATGTGGTACTAGCTATGAAAAATAATACTACTGTATAATACTACTGTTTACGGTCGTGGTGAATAGAGTTTTAGCAATTTTTGTTACATTTGACAAAAAACTGCCACGAGATTGTGTGAACAGCGCAGATAAAGTTTGCTGTGTTCGATAGTAAATGGCTTTGTCTTTTCGAAGACAGGCAATAACAGAATTAATTACAAAAGTCTATCGCTGTTACTTTGAAAGATTGGACACCAGGATAAAACCTGGGCACTGCATAATTTTTGTAACACTTGAACCGACAATCTAAAGAGCTGGATTAATTGGAAAGGACGTTCAACGCCATTTGTTGTGGCCGTGATATGGAGGGAGCCCACATGTCTAAATATAAATAGTATAATAGAATAATGGAAGCTCTTAGAATTAACAACAACCTGGTGACTCCTATTGGTAACGAGCTTTCTTCAATCCCAGGGATTAGATGTTTAAGGAAAGAATCTTTTGACAACGTGAAACTTTTGTTTGTTGCCATTACGTACCATGATTTTTAATGGCGAGTTTGTGGTGATCCAAAATTATTCCACTGTTACTGGGTATGCAATTAGGGTACATCAAATATTGTTGTTCTATTTCTGAGGCTCTTGTCTCTCACCACACAAAAACTGAGTAGCGTCTCAAAAAAACTTTTACACAAGGTGTAAAAAAATATCACAAATAAAACACTGATCCTAAAAAGGTATTGCTTCCACCATTACACATAAAATTTGGTCTAATAAAAAACTTTTTGAAGCAAATGAACTCAGAAAATGAGATTTGCAAATATGTAAAAGGAAACATTCCTTAATAAGGTAAAGTCAAGGCCAAGGAGGGTACCTTTATAGGAACACAGATTTGAGAGCTGTTTAGAGATCACCTGTTTGATGACATTCTCCTGGGCTAAGAGAACACTGCATGGAAAAGTTTTAAGAGTGTTTGATCATAAGTCTTGTTCACAGAGAAGAGGGATGAAGGAAAGTGGATCCCTGGTATTGTAGCAGACTACTGCTGGACTACCGCCAGAGATGCTCTAGAGATACCTTCTAAACGACAAGCGAAACAAAAACGCTCAACATAAGTCTAAATAAATGAATTGCTTTGAGAGATTTATGTTTGAAATTGTCTGTAAAATGTGTAGTGTACTTTTATAAGGTGTGATTTATTTTTTGTTAGTTTAGCTACCTTAATCTTTGTAAATATTAATTTAGTACTTAGAAAATATCCTTTCTTTTTTTATTTTACATTAGTTTGAATTTTTCGTAGTAGTTTCCTGTTTAAATTAAAAATATTGATACTGTCAGTTACTATATGTTCATAGCATTTCAGCAGTTATTTAATCCAAATTTCGACAGATCTGTTTCATTTTGTTAGTTGTTAAATATTTATTGAATACTGAAATAAGTATTTTGACATTGTTATTACAAGCATTTGTTTTCAAAAACTGGAGCTAAGTATTTGTTCTGACAGATATAGATTTTTTTTCATTTGACACTCGAATGTGAAAATTCGAAATTGAAACTCTTTATACATAAGACACATTTCATCAAATGTTTTTCAAGAGTGTTTTATTCATTTATATAATTATATGTTTAATATATTTAAGTTAATCCCAAAACCCCAATACTTTTATTATGCTCCAGACTTTTGTAATTAGCGATGTCAAAATATTTGTTTCACAAATATTGATCGTATTGGTTTGCGAAAGTAAAGTTTAGTATTGCAATCTGATAATTCGATTTCCAAGGCAGTGTGAATGGAAATCCTCATACACAAAATGCTAACACGATTTTAGTTTACAATTCATATTACGATTAGATGAGGGACACATCTAATACACACTATAAAAATACTGTCACCTATTTTTCTTGGTTCCATATAATTCAATAGTCAAGCTTAATAACATACGCTAGATAAAGAAACATTAATAATTATAAACACTGAGTTAAATACTGTAATAAGCGTGTATCTTATTGCAGCAAAACTATGCAAGGCATAACAGTATGGTGTGTTAAGAGAAGTGACGCTATTTTCACGGGCGTCGACAGAAACCTTAGAGAAGATAGTTTTTATTACGGAAAAGTAATGCCTCTCCCACATGACCTCTGAGATTCAATAATACGGAACCAAAATTTTCCTATATTGTTTGCAGCAAGATTACAACTTTTAACTATAACACGCAACGTCAGATTGTCTAAGTTGTAGTGGTGATGTATTGTAACGAAAGCCGTACCCGGAGGATTTTTGCAGTGCTACTAAAATGAAAACAGAACCAAGTCGAAGAATATGGTTCTTAGCGGACACAAGGTATCCATTAAAAGGAAAATGAAACAAAGTAATTATGAATTCCTAATTAACAGGACTGCCATAGACGTTGCTAGACCATTTCCAGTTACGTACGATGCAACCAAAATAGCGTGGTTGTAGGAGACTATGTCATAAAATTATTGGACGGTTATATAATCTCAATTTACGAAGCACTACTGTGGGAAAAGCGTTAGTGCTCAATTTCTCGATGTCATTTCCATAAAATTTTGTATACATCATGGAGTCTTTAAAAATTGCTGCCGTTTAAAGGAAACAATTCTCTATTCGGAGTCTCACGGAAGGTGAAGAATTTTAACGGGACATTGAAGTAATACCTCTCGAGAATTGTCAACAAGATGCAGACAGATCGGTAAGCTTTATTCTTACCATCTTGCACATCAGCAGTATATGAAACAACATAGATGACATAAAAAGAGTAGTATAACAATGAAAGGTTTGTCTCTTGATGATTTCGTGAGAGTGAGCTCCATTAAATAATACTTATTCTATACAATCCGAGTACCAACTGCAATTTTATTTATTAATTACTAGCTGTTACCCGCGGCTTTGCACGCGAATATCTGACTTTTAATAAGTATTTTAATATAATTTTTATTGTCTATATCTGTATGGCGGTCTGGCAGCCCGTATAACAATTTTGACTCATTAGTCAAATTCTCTCCAAAGCTGTTTTCAACACTTGTACTATTTTAACTTGTACTAAATTATTATGTTGGTGCAACAGCCATTGGAGATTTAAAAGTAACCGTTTATAAAGCCTTTGGGGATGTTTATAAAGTACCTGTTAAATCAAAAACGCTAAATTCTTTAAGTGTTACTGTGTTAGAAGCATTTATAACAGATTAAACGTTATGTTTTCCTCAACCATAGCGTTTATTTATTTCAGCAGTAAACTAAAAACTAAAAACCGTTGTAACCGAACCTCACAAATGATAACAACACGTATTTTCGCTTTACATTTTGTAATAGGAAATTTACAATTAGTACACTTCTTCTTTTCCACATCGTAATATATATCGATACATTCGCATATGATATAAAACATCGAAAATATACTGCAGGAATGAATAAACGTACAGTTCCGATACCGCTAAATAGCTTTTGTTTATTTACTTGTTACTATGGTAATTAATTCTGGTCTCCATGGTGTTGCTGACATTCTTATAAGCGTCAACGAAAAGGCATAATTAAAAAAGCCTAAATCGTGAGAACAGGGAAAATATCAAATTCCAAATTAGACAGTATTTTGCGCCTTGTGTCAAAGGTTACCTGTGCAAAATTTGGTGGCAATCGGTGTAACGGTGTGGATTTGTATTCAGTACCCATAAATCCTCAGACTTTGAGTTATATATATATATATATATATATATATAGAGAGAGAGAGAGAGAGATAGAGAGTTTAAAAGAGTAAGCCTAAAAAAAGCTATTGTCTAGATGAAAACACGGGACAACAGTTACAATATTATATTACTTTTAAAGAAGATAACTTGATATGGCAGTAAAATCGACAATACCATTGTGATCAAATTCCAGGCGAACTGTCACGTCCAACTGTAAACAGGTCCGCTCATGTTTTTGTTGGTTGTTTGTAATTTATGTGTTTCCGCTCAGCGAGACTTTCCGGCCAATCATGTGTACTCCGACTTTCTAGTTACGATATTATAGTACCGTCTTTAGTTTCTTTAAATTGGCTGTCAACCTGGCTGCGTGGCTAATGTATGTTTTGAAGAAAACAGCGATATGTAGGCGTTGACACGCGAAATGGCGTTTACAGGCTTTTATTGTCTCTGCAGTTTGTGACTAGATGTCAGTGCTAATCCACCTTCTACATTCTGATCCGTCTTTCCGTCCCGGTATAAATGTAACAAAAATAGTTATCATACTTTACATTTATAATAATTGGTGTACTTATAACTGATATGGCTGCTCATTCCTATGCAAACAAACTAGAGAATTAAACTACATCTCGAAAACAGCCACCGAAAATTATCTAGTTCTATCTGATCTGTGTAATTAAGTAAAAGACTACTATACTTTCACATACAGTGTGTACGTATATTCACATTTATACAAAAGCAATCTCAAACTTAATTAACTTTATAACGATGAAATTTCGTATTTACACATGATAACCTTTTGCTAGCCATTCTTATCGAATAAACATTGTAGTTCAGGAATACAGAAGTAATGACGTGAATTCAATTTAACCGTCTCCCGTGTATAAATAAATACATACGCTAGGCAGTTTAAAAATTTTCTGTATTCAGTTTGAGTAATTTTATTTTTATTTAAACACACAAAGCATAAGATGTGAAATAGAAATAGAATTTATACACGAAGGAATATAAAACTCTTATACTACTTTCAGAATGTAATAGAAGCGATACTACTCAGGTAACTGCAAATGAATTTTGAAATATTCATGGATCTCTTTTGTGCACCAAAAATACAACCATTCTTGTAGCAAATAATAACAGAATGATGCCATACAACAGTGATCTATATTAGTATTAGAATTTTATAGAGATGATTAGTTAGCCTACGTTACATCATTTTATCTGAATTCTTAAATTACTTTGAATTTTGGTAACTGATGGACTCTAAACACCGTATGTCATAATAAAACGTTACTAAAGCTTTGAATACTGTTTTTGTAGGTGTGGGTGCGCGCGCATGCGCATGTATTTTTGGTAATAGAGAAAGAGAGTTAAGAGGGCATAAAGTTGGGCAAATGCTGTTAATTCTAATAATTCTAATCATTAACGAGTTAATTTTGTTGATTGTTATGATTACTCACAATAAGGAGTGTAAGAAATGAACAATACTAATTCGCTAAAAAAGACAAATTCACAGATAAAAAGCAACAGAGCAATAATAAAAAATACATAGGCACAATCTTTGTTTAAGTGAAGTATATTAAAATAATAAAACTGGGGGAACTGTGGCTCAGTATTTGATAAGGAATTAAAAGGTATTGTAATTGCTAACATCAGGTTAGTAATAGTTAATGTGTTCCATACTAAAAGATTGCTCACGTCATTAGCTTTAAAATAGTGTTTGGAATGCTATAGAACATTTTAAGTAAAATAGGACTAACTTCGTATAAAAGAAACTAAAACACTTGCGAAACCTCTCGTTGCGATCTCAGTTTACTAAATTTGAATACGTAGATTACAATTGAATAGGACAAATATTTCTACTTATTTTCAGTTGTTTAAGAAATTTTTCAGTCTCTTACTTGATGAATGTTTCTATTCTAAAAACTTTATAATCTCATTAATTCTTATTAACGTTTTTCTTTGTATATATCGTCGTAATATAATTTTGTTTAAGTAAGTGCCTTTAAGGTAAGTAATTGTGCTGAATTTTTTTTAATGTCGCTCTACCGGAATACAGGTTTGTACACCTTGTTACCATTAATTTTCCTAAAAATTCATGCAGCCTCTCATGAATCCCTTTGCATTAGCTTCCAGCACCATCATTCAAAAATTTCTAATCCTTTCCTCTATGTTCAGCAGTGTATGGTTGAGACGTACATACTAGTAACTGCCCTTCACATAAAAGAAATTGTTTGATTTTTTCTTGTTATGAGACGATTACTTTTTGAAATTAAAGGACTCCCAATTTTTAAGAAATAGCTTTCTGTCTGTGCTATTATAATCGCCGTGGTTTATAAATACCACGTGCGTGAAAGTTTTAATATATCTCGTTTTTGTCCTTCCTCTTTTAGTTTACCTGTGTCGTTTTACACTGTCATCGCCTACTTGTTTTATCTTTCAGAGCTTATGCCTAGTTTAATGTACCTGATTAAAATCCGTATGTTTTTCTGTAAATTGTTTTGATTTTCAACTATAATTTATAAATCACCTGCAGTATCTACATATGAATTCTTTAGAGTTTCTCCATGTTTACATTATACAGAATGGCTTTTACATACGCAGTAACTACTTTTGGCGATTTTAAGAGGAAATTAATAAGTTCTGTCCTCTGTAGAGAAACAAGTAAACATCGGTTCTATCCTTCTAACCAAGTCTAAGTGACAGCTATAAAGAGCAGTTATTACACAGCAGAGGGTGTATTACCACGGGTTAATATATGGGGGATATGGTTTGCACAGCGACGTTTGAGACGTCAGTCTGTGCTTACCGAGCAGCCCTGTTGACCTAAATTGTTAACAGTTCATTTACTAGCCTACTGAGACAGCTGACTGTCTCTTTGATGGCGACATCAAGTTTGCAGAACTAATAGTATCAGTGAGAAACTGACTCCCAGCTACGCCCAATGTACACATTTTTATGTGGTTTGATGGGCACGGGAAAGCAAACTAAATACAACAGATCTCCTTCACACATGGAAATTACACTGTATTTTAGAAAGATTTAGAATACAATTTATTTTATCGCAAGCTCTAATTACTATTTTAAAATGGGATAAATATAAATTACAAACTATACCAATTTTTCTTTTTTCTACTTTACTGACCTATTTCTTTTTAGCTGTTGGTACAAAAGTGTTTAGGTCTACGTTGAAAAATTAATAAAAATCGCTATTGTTTAAAGTCTAACTTAATTTTCCTATTATTATTATTATTATAATTGATATTAGCATAGAATTATATTTATTAAAATTGTAAGATTTTCACTACAGACTTCGTCGTCATCTTGTTGATTGACGTGATAAAGGTAAATCTTAATATAAAAAGTGTTAAGTACTTGGAGTAGTTGACATTATACCAATCATACCTTATGTTCAGAATGCTATAAAATAAATTAATAATATTATTTTGTGAAGTGATGTCACACAAATTTAAATTGTCGTTTATTCTGCAGTGATATGATAACTGGTATTAATATTCTTATACGTTGTAAAAGATGGAGAGAACTACACCTAAAGGAAATCAATAACTTTTATGGCCGCAATATCCAGGCGATGAATACTGTGATGAATCCAATACTAGCCATAATAGCTAAGCGCCTTGTGCATCTTCCTACATGTATTTTGCAAACCCATCGACAGCAGTTGTGTAAGGTTAAATACCAGCTAAAAATGATCACACATTTCATTACCGGAGCCTTTTGTATTTCCATAGTTCTTTTAGTGAGTTTCCTGATATGTATCCTCGTAGCGCAAAGTTAAAAGTCGAACCTTCAACAGCTCAAAAAATTGAAATGTTTTGCAATACGGTTGTTCAGTTTTAAAAACCAGTTAAGAAATAGAAGTAAATCTACACCGGGATTAATGTCCAGTCCGCATATTCAAATGGCAACAGCGTTGTCAAAGAGCTGGGGGTTGTAACTGTCACAAAGAAAAATATAAGTGACCAGTGATGTGATTTGGTGCCGAAAACAAACGGATACCGCTGGAATAGTGCTTTCGAATATCATAACAGCCTGTTGCCAATAAGATTCCAATAACATCATCAAAGCTTGTTCCTTTTCCATTGAGCTCAGAAAAGGAAACTTAACATTTCCCGTCAATAGGACTATCTACAATAAATATATTATTGTGATACATTTGTGGAAAAATTTATAAGAGATACTCCAGAATATAGATAAGAAAGAGGTCCTTGTATTAAATTGTTTTAGAAACTGGTTTAAAAGACTTTTGCACATAGTGTAATCAAAAATAAACCAGTAGTTTTCAAAATATAACAATCACCAGCCACCGGACTGAAAACCAAATTAAAAAACCTAAATTAGATCCTAACCAATTAGTGCTTCTGTAATGCAATAAACACTACAGTGTCTACAGTATTAAGTAGTCAGTATAGGATGATACTTTATTAAGTAAATTATTAGTAGTAAACAAAGCTGTTGTATTAGATCGCTGTAACCAAAATTCTTGGACAATTATAATGTACCTTACAGCCGCTATGTACCTAATAAAGAACCAAAATACCGTAAAAGATCAAAGAAGTAAAAGTGTGTATCTGCAAATAAAATTACTATGCTAAAGTCATACCATAAATGGTATATAATATAATTTGTATGTCTGTTGTTTATTAGACAAGTGAATGATTTTCTAATGTATGATTTGACAAATATACCAAAGTCATTTTACTCAAATTTCATAGAAGAATCACTAAATTGTTGATGTGATGTCACACGTGTCGCACGTGTGATTAATGCTAGGTATATGTATTGCAAACCATTTGTTATTAGCGCAAACGGCTTCAGGGCCTGTTTACCAAACTGATGATTTGGTCAATATTGTTTCCTCAATAAAGGAATACACGCTACGAGTGTCAGTGCTTGTTGTCTTCAAAGGTTTCCCGGATGAGATAATTTTGTTGTAGTGTACCCAACTTTGGGATTAGAAAGCTCTATGTTCTTTTCTTGATAGTAAGGAATTTCAAATGAAAAATAAAAATTGTTAAGTACGAAACTTAGCAACTACACATGAAATGCAGTATCACAGACTAGAGTGATAATGATTACCCTTTTTAAGACAGTTATCTTTCTGGTGATATTGCAGATGATTTCAGAAAGTTGCAGGTAACTTTGTTCATTTATCTCTTCCACATAATGTACTGAGCATTTACACTTGCTGATAAAGCACGTATAAATAACAGTTAACTCGTCTTCAGTGATTGCGTTACGGCTAAACCAGGGATGCATATCTCTAATTTAACAAATAAGCTGCTCATCTAGCTCAATAATTATGGTAGCATTAATACTATCATACGTCGTGGAGAAGATAAGGTAAGGAAATATTCGTTGATAATTTAGTGTCAGAGGATATGACTATATACGTTTAAAATCTGTACGAATGCGCAGTGCTTGCATAATGAACCACTCACGTGTGATGTATTATTGAACTGACAGCATCAGCTGTTAACCTAGGCTAACAAGACAATAGCCAAGCTGTTGGTACAGTGACTTACGATATGCTGGAACTGTGGTCTGTAGCGTTCCAACATATATCATGTCAAAAACACCAGCACTACACATTTTACGCCCAGCTGTGTAGCTATACGAAATCTCAAGTTTGTGTATAATATTGAGGTAGTTAGTTAGTTAGTTACATAGTTGTGGACTTTCATTTTTACTATGCTATTAAAGTACTGCGAGCATAAAGGAATATTAGCCACTTTTTATCTTCTGTTTTGCTTTAGATTTTGACCTTTTAAACAAAATAAATTTAACGAATTCAGTAAACTAGAATCATTACTGTTAATGACTCACGGTAGTTAAATCACTGATTACTGTTAACGGTAGTTGAGTGAATGATGATGTAGACAATTATTATAAGTTGTAATAAGGAAGTACAGGAAGTGACAAATAAAGCAAACACATTAGAAAGATAGACGGAGGGACTGTGTGATACATGACCGTGATATATAAAGTACTAAGAAGAAAAGGTGTTGAAAGATCAAGGAGTGGGTGGTAAAGCAGGAAAAAACAAATCTAGTTAAACATGGAAGGAGATAAGAAGAAGACGGCATACACAGCACATCAACCTCATGAATCTGAGAAGGCGTATACGCGTGTGTATATGTTTAACATCAGTGCTATAAACGAAATGAAATACGAACAAAATTCCGCGTTTGCCGCACACATACACACAAAAAACCACAGCTACACCAACATAGATACTAATCTTGAGATATTACACTACTTACCCAAAGGTCGAAAACTTAACACAGCAGAACAATATGAAATATACAAACACCACACAACACAACCAAACAACATACTTAACGACCAATTACAGTATAAATCACACACACTTTTTGACACAACTATACATAAAACTAACAAGAATTTTGATCCCCGCGCGAATCCCCTTCCTCCACACACCACCGCCACTATACCTTTCAAAATAAAAACCGTTGCAAGTTAATGGCAGTCTGTCTCAAAGCTGACGAAGGCGCACATCACGCCGAAACGCGTACGGGAAGAAAAGAGAAGTAAGTTTCACAAGTTGAAAATTTCAATATTCTATATTAGTTTAGTGCTGTGAAAAAGAAGATGAACAATCAAAACAACGAAAAAAATATTTTAAAAAATTGAAGTTTCCTGAGAAGTAAGTTTAGCATTTCTGTTATAAATACAGAATGTGTCTAGATTTTGAATTAACATTATAATAAATGTATATGCTGTATTACCATGAATATCATCAAAGCACGTAGTTAAATGCAGTCTGATACTTTCTTGGGGAAGTATATTGTGAGATGTGCAGGCCTACAGAGTAAGTCTAATGTTTAACTGAAGCTGATGATAACGATGGAGATGGTTATGATGATGAATGTTATAATGGCTCTAACATATCCTTATATTTAAAGGCGATAACAATAAAGATCCAGTTCATTATGCAGCGTTGGTTGCCCTGTAAAAGATTTTATCTTTGATTATTTTTTAATGCTTTGTGAGAAAAAACTGGAGTAGCATTAATTGGAAAAACATTTTGTAATTTTGGTTATGGTCTAATAATTTTGTATTTACTTCCAATATAAATTATTAGATATACATGTAATATGTTGAAAATATAAATAAAAATGTAAGTAAATTATAAGTTTATGAAATAATGTTGGCTTTCGTTCTCTTCCTATAATTACGTCGTAGAAAACATTTGTAAAAAACACTAGAATTTTATATTACAATATATGTTACTGTAGAGTATGTTTCTGTTGTCTATGAACAATATAATTGCAACATAGACAATAATTGTATGTATTGTAACATAAAATAACAGACATTAATTATAACTTAACATAGACATTGTAATTGCAACATTAGTATTGTAACACACATTGTATACATATAAATATAATTTTTCCCAAACGTCAAACTGAAAGTCCTTTTTCAATTTTGCACATTTCAGTAATTACAAAAAGTATTTTTGATAAAGTTACATTTATTATTAACAATTGCAATAGAATTAAATGAACTTTTTAAAGAGAAAATTGTATTAGTTAAAATCCAGTGTTGTGCGGATTGCCAAAAATAGCGGCTGTAAAAGCAGTCGGCAACAGAAATACACTGGACGTTGCACAGTACTAAGTGACATGTGGCTTTATATAGCTACTGGTCTCGTTGTCTGCACTGTGTAGATAAAACTTTATAGACCAAGTAACTGCTGTACCGCTGCTTTTGCTTCCCACACACGTAACGACCGTCGGACTCTATTGCCACTGTGCGAGGCTGTTTGTATACCGATGCTGTTTATTGTCTACAGTAATGAAAATCGGCGAATATTACAAATCAGCAGTGATTATTGAAAAGAAAACGTCGTATCCTCCGATGTAGCTTGAACTACAGACTCGCGTCCACATTGGCACAGACACAAGAACAGTAACACTAACAAATGTCTTCCTATTTACAAGGTCTTTTCACGAAGTCATATAAAAGCTTAAAAACTTGTTTTTTAAATAATAAAAAGTATAAAGGTGATACAAACATGATCATTATGTTGGAAAACCCTATGTATTTTTGCGTGTATATTAGTAATTTACCCCCCCCCCCGTTTTTAACGTGAAAACGTGACTGACGTTACAAGTTCTGCACATATACAAATTTACTGTTAAATCAATGAGTTGGAATTTGTTTTATTTGTTTTAAGCTATCAATATTGTTTTTTGTTTATATGTGTGAGTATAAATGACTTGAGTAATGACTAATACACACGTCTAATTTTTACATGTTTATTAGTTTTAAATCAATATGACATTTTGCAGTTATTTGCATTTTTTTGTTCAACTTATTTACATAATCTTTCGTTAAAAGAAAAAGATTAGTTTGGGGGGGGATTTTAGTAGCTATTATACGATACATTTTATAGACGGGTTTCTGAGGTCCCTTAAAAATATTATTTTATAGTGTCATTATTATACTGTAGATATTTAATCCTTATAATACAGGGCTTCTGCTGTTCAGAATAACTACAGTAACATAATTTATCGAATATAGTCTTTATATATATATATATATATATATATATATATATATATATTTGAATTTGCATATTTTCTTTTGCCTAATTTATGTTATTGTGTTATTATTTTATTGTCCTAATTACTCAGTTGGTTATCTAGTTAATATAATATCTAGTTATTTATTACATTCTACATTTACATTACAGTTCTTCAGTAATCCACTTTTGAGATACAGTAACTTGACGCATAGAATTATGACCTAGCTTTATGTACTGCAACTTGATTGTTAGCAGTAGTACAACATGGATAGGTGTGTGTGTGTGTGTGTGTGTGTAACAGATGAAAAAGTAAACTTAAGTATGAATAAGAAACTGAGCACATTACTGAATCCCTACAGTGAGAGACGAGGTAGGTACCGGTATTCAGTGTAGTACTGAGGATCTCTCTCTCCATCTCCCTCCCTCCCCTCCTCACTCACTCACTCTCTCTCTCTCTCTCTATGTGTGTATGTGTGTGTGTGCGCGCGCGCGCGTGCAGCGCCCTATTTCCTCTCGTGGTATTTAATTTATTCATGTTCACGCACAGAATTCCCACACGCACACTTCACTTCAGCTCTTCATTTCCGGGTGCATTTCCTAGCATTCTGTTGGCACAAATTGTGTGAACAAGGAAATAACATTAGGTAAGCTATCGCTCCTACGAATATTCCAAATTTTATTAATATGAAACAACATGTAGGAACTGAATATTGTGTTCTTACTACAATATGCGTATATATTAAATTTAAAATATTAAAATGAAATAATTATTGTATTTAAATAGAAGTTTTAACATGTTCTGAGTCTTTGGTAAAAGCCAACACAATTCGTGGTCTGTTGATTGAAACCGTTTGCTGAAACAAAGTCAAAGTTTAATTAAGTGTATTACAAAACAGTTGTACTTATTTTGATTTACAGAATTCTAATATGCTAATTGTTGATAACAAATAAGGATAGACGTTTAAAAATAAAATAAAGGTTTTTTCAAATTTAGTAATGACGTAATAAACAAACCTGCTCTCTAGACTGTTTTCATAACTGTAAGTTTGTGTAGCGATATTATGCAGAGTATTGGTTCGCCTGACGCACAAAGTTATTGGAATATTGTCACTAAAGTCACCGGTAGGCGTTGGCTCTCTCACTCTCTTTCTCTCTCTCCCTCTCTCTCTCTCTCTCTCTCTCTCTCTCTCTCTCTCTCTCTCTCTCTCTCTCTCTCTCTCTCTCTCTCTCTCTCTCTCTCTCTCTCTCTCTCTCTCGTCTGACGACGTAAATACTGGATGCTGCTTAGCATTACTAGATGCGGCCGTTACATCTGGCGAATTTACAATACAAGTGTTGTCCAAGTGTTAGTTGCGGTTTAGTGAGAAGTAAATGTAATAATTAGTTTGAAATTGTAATAATTGACATTCATTGTTGTTTGCTGCATAAATGTTTCTTGAATTATTGCACAACTGTGCTTTAATTATTGTTTGAAATTAGTGGCTTCATTGGTGTCTTTATTCTGTTTTCACTGCACATCATGACAATCCGTGGGTCCGTCGTTACTCTTTGTACATAACAATGCAACAACCAACATGGATGCCTGCATTTAAGACATTATTTTAAAGTCGTAAGGTAATGTTACACAGGGGAGCTTACAATCTGAGTTTCTACGTTATAATTACAAATTAAGAAAATGCAACTCAATAAAAACCGTTATAAAATCTTTTTTAAAAGGTTAATTAATTAAGAACACATTTTAATTTATTTTACGTAGGGCGCTGAAATTGCAACTGGCATACAAAAATAATGAATTTTTAAAACCATATCATGAAAATAAATTTGTGTTTAGATGTGTTTGAGTGTGCATAAAACTCTCTTTCGTGTTTGTTTTCAACCGTCTAAATATAATTTTAATCTCAATTTACTTTTAACCAGAAGATTTGCATTGGTCGTCATAAACTGGATCCTTCTGAAACATTTAATAAACTAGAATATTTCAGAAATCCAAAACTAAAAACTTTAGTATAATAAGATATATATACTATTCCTCGAGAAATATAGAATCATTCTACAATTTTTTCTACATAAAAACAGCCTTTACATAAATTGTTCATATACATAAGTATTCAAAGCCTTAGATACAGAGTAGAAATAATGTTTATAACAGTGAAAGTAATTTCTAGACTACTGACGGAAACGATAACCGTAGTAATAAAATAACAATAACTCTAACCATCTCATAACATTTTCATGAATCACTTTTATGTATTTGGGTATATCATTTTTCATTCAATAAAGAGTAGTAACATAAGTATATGGTGATTTCTGTTTAGAGCAGCTATTTGTCTTTTATTACAGTGGGTCTATACTAGTACGTTAAATAATCTAGACTATGAAATTACGACAGAAACGAGCACTGAGGATATTTTAACACCACCGTCATTCAAATGACTATTACACGGAATGGGGAATGTATATGGTTTGAATAACAATAACAATTTAGATTTATGAATACAATAACGTAAAACATTTGCTCCTTAAAGACAATTTCAGAAATGATCAACACTGAACTAGGGCTTTTATACAGACACTTGTGTTGATTCTCACCCTATACGTCAATAAATACAAAATAAAAGAGTAATACGTAGCTGAATCTTAAAAGATGCCAGGAAGCTGAGGCCTGTTTTGTCATCGAAGCCAAATAAAAATAATCAAAAACATCTAAAACCTACAAACATACGGAGGAACCACATATTAAATATACGATCTACACGAATAGGCAGGTTGAGGCTAGCAAAGTGTCTTTAAGTCTTTATCATTTCATGAATTGTGTTTTCATTAACCTCTTAATTTTTACCCTTTCTGTAACCTGCTCTCCAACCCTTGGTGTGCAGAATCTGTACAGAAGGCTCAAGAGAAAACCAGCTTCAGGGTTTCAAGCTTTTATAGACTTTCGATATGAGTTAGGATTTTACTGCGTACGTGTATTTCAGTTCATTTGATGTAATTTTGGAAAAGTTAATAGTAAAAAAAGAAAGTTACTGGTTAATTGTCTGTTATTAATGATCGCTATTAAGGACGGTGTAGTAGTCTTCGTTTATATTATCAATATCATTGTCATCTTTTATCTCCTCTCTTTTGGATTTACTTAGGTGCCCTCTTCCTTTGGGTCATGTACCTTCTTATCTTCTTGCCGTACGCTACCTCTATCTCTTTCCGTATGTCCATTACGTGTAGGCTATGTGTTTTGATTTTGTCTTACCAGTAAGGTGAATTATTTAAAGATTTTCAGCATTCGGTAGCCATTTATCTTGTCTCTTTTTTGTCATTATTTGCAAGTTTAAAGATTTCGAATATTTAAAAAGTTTTAACTGTTCTGTGTGCCGGTATGTTTTTGCTGTGAAGATTCATACAGTACATGACTTTGCATGGTCTATTTTATCTTTGTAGAGTTACAAGGAGTGTACGATAAATTCTTTGTGTTGATTGTTCTTGACGTTTTTCCTGACTGTATGTAATCTTACAAAAGTTTTAACTGTTTTCTTTCCACATTTATAGCTCTGTTAATTGCAATTTGTGCAATATTTATATCAGATTTATAAGAATTGTCACTTCACGAATCACAGTTTCAGCCCTGACGGTTTGTAGTAATCATCAGATGAAAAAGTCTGAAGTATATTTGGGTAGTGATAGAAAATTTAAGCGTCATAGTAGTTATAATAGTCTTAAAATGATTCATCAAATGGAATTGGTCAGTCCCCTTGTCTCGTTAATATCAATTATCCAAGTTAAGATTTTCAGAACAGTTAGATAAAATAAAATATAACTTGAATTTACTTGATTGTACTCCTGTTAAGTGTAGTATCTTTTTATATTAAACTACCAAGTACAATCTTCGTAATTTTATGTGACTTATTAATATCTTTTGACTTTTTTAGCTTGTCTTGTCTTTGTTCAGAAACAGCATTGCGAAATATATAACCTGTGAAATATTAGGCTAAGTGTTTAAGAAAATAATAAACAGTATATAAAGATTGAAATGGAACGAACATTCCATCAGTAGTGCACGTACTGCTATCGAGATGAAGTGAAAAAAGATATTGGGTATCATAAGCAAAAGTTAAGAAGTATTCTAAGGTATACACATTTGGATAAAAGTAAAACGGTATAAAGAATAAAATAAATAGATCTTGTTCAAAATGAGCAATAAAATAAATGAATTATATAAAAAAATGTTTGCAGTAAATTAATTAAAATAATAGCAGTGTTTGAACTGTTCTATAAGCAACAGGGAAAAATGTATGGTCAGGCCTAAAGCATGGTTGAAACGGAAATAGCTTTAGCAAACTTCATTATCTTATGAGAAAATAATAGAGAAGAAAAAGAACAAGAAAAAGGAAAGATGCATATTGTAGTGTCCAGCTTTTTCGTATGGTTTAACAGCCACACGTTGGTTGCGTCATTTATGTAGTGTCCAGCTTTTTCGTATGGTTTAACAGCCACACGTTGGTTGAGTCATTTATGTAGTGTAACGAGATTTTCCGGAGAATGCCCCACGTTTGGAAGCCATTTATGTAGTGTAACGAGATTCGTCCGTATGGGACGTAGATTTAGCAGTAATCTGTAGTCTCTAGTTGATTGTATTTATTAAGTTTTTTTTTATCAATCTTCGGTTGTTAGTTGAATGTAAAGTGATTAGAGAATTAGCGGTGGTGGTCTTTACTACGGTTTTCACTGTCGACAGAGAGAGAGAGAGAGAGAGAGAGAGAGAGAGAGAGAGAGAGAGAGAGAGAGAGAGAGAGAGAGAGAGAGAGAGAGAGAGAGAGAAAGAGTACGACTGGGTCCCTCTCTTGAAATATTTCCGGTAATTGTTAGTTTGCGTTGACCGTCGACTCCGACGCAGCCGGTTTCGTTGTAGGTTATGTCTCTCTTTGCAGTGTGTGCAATTCGTGTAGTCCGGATATCCACACTCCTCACTGCTAGCTATAAATTTCCTGAAAATTAAGCTTATTCTACAAATAACAAGACGAATTAAATTCCCAATAAAAGGTGTTTATTTTTATTATTCGTTCTTACTGCTTTGACTCAATATATCGACGTTTATGTCGAACTATGTTTGAGTCGTATCGACTCTTGTGCTCGTTTTGATTCTAAAATCTCTTTATATAATTCTTAAAATTGTTAATAACTTTACTTTTTAGTATATCTCAGGGTTTGGATTCTTTGAAGCTGTTAAAAAAGTCAAGAAATGCAAAGAAAAGGTACTATACATTACAATAAACTATAAATTAAATCTTACTAACTAATACTGAACAGTTTGTTTGGCGGACAGCAGTGAATAATTTGTCTCACTACGCAAGGCAGTTGAAACAATCAAAATGGCCGTCCGTATACTTTACCGAGACGCCACGAATTAATGTTTATGTTTTGTTCACTCCTTTTTAAAATAAATAAATTTTGTAGTGTTTTCACTGTATTATATTCAGTTTTTTCTTTAGTTAGCACTTGTGTTTGGTTTAATAGTGCCTGTTGAGTTTAACTATCTGTTGTGTAGTGGTCGTGACTAGTTTATATGAATTGGACAAATCTCACCCAATGTAGGTACTCAGATTTTTTCGTTCAATTTGGTTGATCGTATTTTCTTCTTATTTTTATTTTCATCGTTTGGTTTAAGTACTTAATTTATCCTCTTCTTTTATAGTTTTATTTCCTCATTTTTTAGGCATCGGTCAATTAGTTTTACCACTCAATATGTTGATTCCACTTCTGAATTTTTCTTCGTATTATATAGCTCATCTACACTCTCTGATAGTTAATAATGGAATCATAATTCTTCTTCGTTCATCAACGGTCTAGACCAAGAAACTCTGGCCTCCGATTGGTTAAAGTAGGTGAACTGCATGTCACCTAATTGGTGTCAATGAGATTATATATTCTTACACTTGTATAAAAAATACTCCCTTTTAAACTTTAAATCCCATTAAATTTAAATTACATAATGTTTTTTCTTACTATGTGACATGCAATTTGATACCTATTTGATATGAGTTTGTTATTATAATAGATACCTTTTCCCCTTTACAAAAGTTCTGAATTTTGGACCTATTTTTCTGTTACAATGATGAAATCATAATTACCTAAATTTATCTAATAAATACTATTAAATCAAGTGTTTTTCTCATACGGATTTAATCCTTTTTTGATTTTGTTTACTTTGAATGGTTGATCTACTCATTTCTGACATTATTTTCTTTACATTGCATTATTGGCCTAGGCCCTAAGCTTCATTTCTTTAGCATTTTTTTTTCTAATTTACATAGATTGTTTTTTAATTTATCTATTTTGAACCCTGGATGTACTACTGAACAATAACTGTAACAAAATATTGTAACATTTTACCCTAAGGTGTTGCCTTCATGGCCAAGTTTAACTTCAAACATTAACAAATCATTACAAAATATTTAATATAACTTTGATAGGATTCTTCAATTCTATGAATCACTATTAACTGATTATTTCTAGAATTGTTTGTTTTTAACTTAAGTGTTTATCTAGCCTGTAGGCCTAATACAATTTACAACATTTATCTATAAGCCTTGATATTTAAACATGAACACCAATATACTGTCTAGGCTTTACACAACACTTCCAAAAAATGATAAAATTCTATTTTAAACTAATATAAGTTTATCTTGTCCCCACTGCACGGACACTTATTACATTTTTTTTTACATTTGTTTTTATAAATTAAAAGATATTTATTGATAATACTTTTGTATTGTATCTTTCATTTGTTTCTACATTTTCTGACATAGAAAAAGGCTTTTAATTTAATTGGTGGACTCTGTGAGGTGACATATTCTGACCCCTATTGAAAAATGACTATTTTTGTTAATTAGGGGAGGGCACTGATTATGTCATGTTACAATATATGTGTTTGTGTTTAACAACGTATTTTATTTTGTTGACAGTAAAACCAGTTTTAATAGGAAAAGGTCCACACACACACACACACACACACACACACACACACACACACACACACACACACACACACACACACACACACACACACACACACACACACACACACACACACACACACACACACACAGAGTCACGGTAGAGGTTACACAGTAACACACACCATTACATTGGTGATGCATTGTGTTTCACACGTGTCTCACAAATGATTAATATCAGCCCTGTCTGTTGCAAAGCATTTGTCATATTCAAAACAACAGTAAGGCTTGTTTAGACATCAACATATGAAATACCTATACCGTTGGAATGAAAAAGAACAAACAATTTGACAGCACAGCTTATTTTTTTCATCTTTTTTTTCGAATTGGATACCTTTTTCGTTTCACGCACAGCGGTAAGATCGTATAAGCAGTAATGTTTTAGTTGCACAAATAGTTTTATTTGTGCTATAAAATTTTGTTTTATTGGCATTTTTGGCGTTGGCAAAATTTACATTATAAGGCATAAAAACAAACTTAACTGCTGTTACGTTATGTTTTGGAAACGAAGATTTAAAGTTAACAAAATGGAATCATGTAAGCCTTACTCTCTCCATAGGCGGAAAAATTATTAATTTTTTTTAAATTTTCAAACCTTGTGTTCGACAGGGAAAACATTATTTCTAGTATCCTGTGTGGGTGAATCTTGTTGACCTTTACAAGTCCGTATGAATGAGGCTCGGAAGTGTAGGCTGCTTCATGTGAGTCCTTCTACATATAAGAAAGATACTTGGCTACACCAGACTTCAGCCACCCATTATTACCTCAGAATGTTATTCGAGGTACTTATTTACATGGAGTGAGTTGACCTGGAGTTGAAAGAAGTTACGTTAATTTTATGGTGCGCCCGGTAATAGAATCGGGGACCTCTACAGTAGTAACTAACACTAAGTGTCAATACAGCAGCAATACTACAGTCAGTACCAAATCAATACAGTCAAGCTAAATCTAAACTCTGTACCATTACCGTTGTTATTGAAAAACTCTCAAAGTAATTATTAAAATAGTTTTCTAAAATCTAAAACAAGACATGAGAATTCAAAAATAAATATTTCATTAAAAGATAAAGAGTGACAGAAGAAAGCGGAAGATGGCAACAATACGGTACAACCAGTTACGAAGAACTAATAGCAATATTTTTATTTTAAAATAAAAACCTTAGATAAAGGATTAAATTTTACCGAGAATTCAAAGTCATTAAATTGTGTAGTAATTAGTTACATCTATATTATTCCAATATGAACTACATAATACGTATATGTTGTATTTCTCAGAACTAACCATTGTTGACGTGGTTCACAAAACAATACCACTAGTGGTTGATAATGTGACGTGTGACATGTGTGGACCTGGGTGATAACGCTGAATAGGACCGCTCAACACGTATGAAACACAAGCATTTCTCATTTTATGTACAGCAGGGTCAGTATGTCATAATGTAGATGATTACGTCACTAGTCATCATATCACTTAACATTTGAGCATTGTCATATTTATATGAGTGTCATTACATCATTTGCAGTAATATTGATTACAATTCTTAGTTTGAGACATTTTCATTGTCACGATTGCTCTTGATTTCATGTGTTTTTTTAAAAATAAGCTTAGCAAAAGTAATTACAAGATAATGTTTCTTAATAGTAGTTGTTTAATGTGACGAGTTAGTAATTGACAGTTTAGGTTTTGTGTAATTATAACACATTTAGCACACAGATAATATTGGTAAACGGTATATTACTTTTTATTACAGTGTTTCAACTAGAATACGCAAAGATACCTTCAGTAAATCCGTCATATTAAGGATAAATTGTATAGTCGTCTTCTTAAAAATGTCATAACCAAGATTCAAGAAAGCCTTCAAACAATTTAGCTGAAGATTGTGTTTTACCTTGAATTATGTTTTAATGAATACCGAATTCATGAGAAGCATTAGTTGCTAAGTAAGGTAAGTAAACACCGCGCTGCTTCTTATATCTTGTGTGTGTGTGTAGGCCTATACGTGCGCGTGGGTGCGTATATGTAATTATGCATATGTATGCAACACATAGACAAGTCAAGAAATTGATAACCATTTTGAGTGGTGAAACCATAACTAGATTTTCCCTTCTTTCCAGTACAGAAAAACACTTGAAATATTTGTGGTTTAAACGTAAATATTCGGACGTTTATTAATTTTTTACACACAACGGTAAATGTATCACACAATGAAAGCAACGTAGGGCAAGACAAAATCTTAAAACTAGAGGAAGTGACATTTTAGTTCTAGTTACAAATACATAAATTTGTTAAAAACATTTAAATCTGTAATTAATATTTGTACAGTCTTTAAGTTCCCTGCTGTTACTGCCTGTGTGCGCGTGCAAATTATATTGGGGGAATCGCGATACAGTTCAGCCAACGAATATGGAAGAGTACCTTTAACGTAAAACTGTCAGCGTGAAAGTTTAATACTGCCCGAGTTACCCAGAATACTGAAAAAATGGAATTATGTAGCAAATGTTGTTGCCTTATCAGCGCAAAATAGGTAAAGTCATGTTCATGACCTTCTCCTTTATATTAAATTTTCAAAATCACTTAGTAAATATTCAGATATAATGCACACAGTCACGCGCGCTCGCACTCTACTAGGAGTAGAGAAATCGGTTTACGTTTATACATAAAACAAACATTACGGACATTCTATTGCTGAACAAGGGTTAGTGTAAAACTATTAACACTAGTAACAGGTGCAATTGGTTTTATCTGAAACACGTCACAGGTGCCCGTAAACCGTTTCAGAACGTCTTCATAAATCCATTTTACGATCAGTGGATTTGACCAGTTTCCATCCGATGTAATCAGTTGACCGTTACCGTTACGGTTACCGTTGTGTAACGTATTTGGAACCTTGTTTCTTAAAAAATACAAAAGTGAAAATTCTCTTAATAAATATTATCAACTCGCCACCTTCTGCGTATTTTAGTTATTGTCATGCTAATACACGATCACAGTATGATAATGTCCTTCAAGACAATAGCTGAGCGTTTATATCGTTTTCATGGTAACCTCCTACAAGCTTACCATCATTAATCTGGTCTATAATTAAACAGATTGTTATTCTCCTATTAATTACTATAAAAAAGAAATGGTTCAAAGAACCATACAGAGTTTACGTAGTTCTTCGATTGGCTATCTACCTTTGAGTTTTCTACACTATTATAACAGCTCTTTAAATTATGGCAATGATCAAGTATTCGACTGTGTTCTGTTCTAACGTGTACAACATAATAAATTACACGAGTATAGCAGCGCGCGCGCGCGCGCTTGTAATTCAACATATAAACTATGTAGAATACAAGTTTATGCATATTTTGTGTTGCGTCTATGTAATCGTAGTTAGTTGCGGAACATGAAAAATAAGTTCAATACAATGTCTATGACGTTCAAATATGTTTGTCTCAGCATATCATGAAACGTATAATCCTACTACCCCAAACACCTAATTTACACTCGAACACATTCATGGAAAGAAAAGAATGATTTAGGTGTTACAAATAAAACAGACACTGCTTAGAAGTACTGCACTGAACTTGGAATTATATTCTTTTTAAAGATATTAATCACATAATTATAATTATAAATAATAATTACTTGCTATATAATTTTTAATCTGCCGAGCTACAGTCTAACATTATATGTTAGTAATACACAAAAATGTATGTTATGAAATTTGTTTGTAATGACATGTATGTTACAAATTTTACAGAAATATATATTACATAAAGCATTGACTTGTCGCATCATATAATTTATAATTGTGTAAATTGTATGATAATATAATAAATAATATAATAATATTGGTAGTAATTTGTATTGTAACAATATTTGTAAGTAAACAGATAAAAACAAAAGTAAATAGTTTACTGTTTAATATATTGTGCCTTAAGCAACAATGCATTAAATTAGTTTAACTGTTAAATAATACAGCGAATAATTTACCTGTTCAGTGGTTTATTTTGAGGTTACCACGTACAAAAGACCAATATAGATCGAACACACAATGACACTGTAAACAACATTAAAAAAAGATAGCACTAAATACAACGCGGAACAAACTGAGCGGAGTAGGAATAAAATTTTTACACATTAGTCACTGAAAAAACAAAAAAAATGATACAATTAAAAAAAGAACGTCTCGTACAATGCAAAAAACAAACAAGCAAGAAGATGAAGCCACGCAGAAAGAAGTTCTAAAAATTTTCCTCGTAAGACATAAAAGAACGTATTCCTAGAAGATACAAGAATAATTTCAGCTTTATGTAGTTAAATGCCAGAAAGTAAAGGATGAATGTGCAAACAAATACTGGAGAAACAATTAGAATACGTGCTATGGGCATAAAAATAATGGAGTTAATAATAAATCGTGAATGCTTTTGAAATTTTTGAAAAGCTTAAAAGAAAGCGGAAAGTGGTTACAAGGAATGTCACACTGTAACTTAATGGTTCCCATCATTCCGTACCATACTGTAAGTATTGCGTCTTCATAACAGTAATATCTTATTTTAATTAAATTAGTTTATTTATATGTATATATTTTTGAATCAGTGTTCTTCCATAAATATGTTTAAAAATAGTTAGCGGATAGAAAACAGTTTTGTGTTTAAAACTAATATATAAAGAATCTTTTTATTGGCATTCGCAGACGACTGCTGTAGTCTGTGAACATCTTACATCTGCAGTAACACAAATTTATTTTTTACAGGACATAGCCACTAGAACAGGCATAAGAATTTCTGCAGAAAAAACAAATTTCTCACGAACATTAAAAATGGGCCAAAATTCATAGTAACAGATATTGGTCGAATAGTGAGGGTTAAAACTTTCAAGTATCATGGAGAGATAATTGAAGAGAATGGCTTAGAAAAAGCTACTGTAGAAGAAAGGATTCATAAGATGGAAAGGGCATATGGTGTAACTAAAGACATTTACAATAAAAAGTGCATATCTAAAATTGTGAAAATAAATCATTACAGTACAGTAGTGAAGCCAGAATGCCTATATGCAAGTGGATGTCTAGCATTGAATTATAATTTAGACAAACTAGAAATATTGGAAAGACAAATTATTAGGAAAACATTAGGCCCACGAAAAACTTTAGAAGGTTGGAAATTAAGAAGTAATGATGAGATATATCAAATTATAGAAAATATAACAGAGACAATGAGAAAAAGAAGACTATTACACTTTGGACATTTATATAGAATGGACGACAATAGGCTGTCAAAGCAAATCTTCAAATATCTGTGGGGGAGGAAGTCAACATCAAGTTGGATTAAAAAAGTCCAAAAGGATTTAGAAAAAAATAATATACGCGCAGAAGAAGCAATTGAAAGAGACGTTTTTCGGGCAAAAGTGTTAAAAATGGAAGGAGTCCAGGGTAGGACGGAGAAAAACGCAGGTTCAAAGTGGAAGAAGAGACACAGTGAAAAGGTGAAAGAAAATTGGCGAAAATGAAACGTACAAAAAGTAAAGAATTTAAATTGGCATGTGGCCCTCAGATGGCCGATAAAAAAAGGATCCTTTGTGTTACGCTGTATACATCGTCTGAGTAAAGGTAGTGCTCAGAGTAACAGCGAATAAATTATTTAGGACGGTAAATTATATTGGTAAACATAGATAAAAGAATTTCGTACTAATGATGTGATATAATTGAACACTGGTCCCAATGCAAAATACATGCAGTATCATTTTTAACGTTGAAAACGTTTATTGAAAGCCTGCAAGCCTGCCTCTGAGTATACAGTCGATTTTTGATGAAAGTGTCCCCTGACCCATTTTCCGCAAATGTGTCAAAAGTTCAAAAGGACCGGAAAGGTGTCAAAAGATGTGTTTTGATAAGGACTATCAAATTTCAAGATAAAAGTTTGGAAACCACTTCCGGTCTAAATACTATTTGGCAAAAACATGATAAAATCGTTTGTTTTTTTGCTTGTTTTCATTTGGATTCAAATCTTTTGTTATTTAACTTTTCTGTATTTTTATTGTTCTAAAGTGTTCTCTCATTCAATACCCCCAGACCGTTTTTTCATTTTTCCATTATCATCAAACCGGAAGTAGTTATAAGAATAATAAGTTGCGTATGTACTGTTGATTGAGTAATAGACACTAGCGCTAGTAGTGATAGATTTAGTGAACTACTTATCTTTGTGGATGTGGTTATGTTTCAGTATACGTTGTGCAATCATGCCGAAACCACGCAAAAACGTGCATTCGTTACAGAAAGGATTGAAAACTGGAAAAAACCTAAAATATTATTAAGTGATCAGCCTGGAACGAGTCGAGAAGAAGATAGCGTTATAATACAACCAAACGATGAAGCCGCGAAGAAACGCAGAGTTCGGCAGAAGAAACGTGAACTTACTCGTGTAGAATCGTTCCATCATTATATGAATGATAATTTCTTTTCTAATACATTGACTGAGTATTGCCATGTTTGCGATAGAATATGGTGGTCTAACCAATTGCGTAAAGTGAAAGAAAATACAATCGAGTGGAATTACCTGGTTAAAATAGGTTATGATCCTACAGTGTCTGATTTTAAGGTGTGTGGTACGTGTAACCACGATTTACATAGAAGACGGACGCCTCATATGTCAACTGTGAACGGGTTCGTTTATCCAGAGAAATTGAAGGATTTACCACCTTTGTGTCCAATATCGGAAAGACTGATTTCGCCACGTCTGCCGTTTATGAGTAGACGTCATCTTCGATATTTCAAAGGGGCGAAAAAATTGTGTGGAAAAGTGATAAATGTTCCCGTAGATGTCGACAATATGGTGCGTGTGTTGCCGCGTTCTTTGGATGACGATTACGCATTTACTGTTCATTTAAAGCGAAATCTGATAAATAGGAGTTGGTACTTGGTCGGGTGTATATCGAAAAGTGTCGTGAAGAAATGGTTAGAGTATCTCTTCCAAACTCCTCTGTATCGAAAACATAATATTACAATCAAGGAAGATGATGATTGCTTTACTAGTGACAACCCAGAGCAAGTCATACATGTTCCAGACAAGCGAGGTTGTGGAGGAATTGCAATATACGAATCGCTAAAATCTGGATGTTTGTATTGTCACAAGATCGAAATCGATACACGTAGTGCGCCTTACGGTGATGTACGCTCGGCGTCTGTAAAGTATTACGATAAACATGGTGTAGAGCAGAAGGTCGCCTTTTTAGCGTTCCATTGCAATCCCAAAATCACTGGCCAGCTGTTGATGAATTTATTGGATAGAGCTCTTGTAAGTTTCCACATCGGCGCTATGGGACTTCAGTTGTTTAGACGAGAGGATTATTTATACTGCCCACTCATTTTATGTGGAGACTTCAATTTCGATTTTAAATTGGATCCAGCTGCCGGAACAGTTCTCAATTATTTACACGGGACACATCGTTAACATATGTTAGTAAGAACTTAGGAATCAGTACCAGAAATGGAACGACTATAGACGTCGTGTTTAGCAAGATAACACCACTCGAACTGATGTACTACACGCTCTACTTCAGTACACACAGAGCGATTCTAATTTCCGTTATGAAACGGAAACAAGAATCACGTGATCGAAAGATACAGAAGAAACAAAGCAAGTTTCTAGAACCGCCGCCAGTTTCAGATGTACACCTACAACACTCTAAAAAGACTCTAGAAGAAGATAAGACGAAGAAACTATTCGTCAACAAATTCATCAAGAATACAACACTGTAGGAGGACGAGGACGACGAGGAGGAGGAGGAGGAGTCGGATGAGGATACTAAGAACCCAAATGCTAAAATACCAAAATATCATTTTGAATGAGTTTTATTGTTAATATTGAATAATTTGTTGTTGTAATTACTAGAAATAAAATAAGTGACATAAATTACATTTATTATTATTTCCCCTATTTCCTACAATTTCCAAGTTCCTATTCCCTTAAATTCAAAGTTCTATTACAAGGATAGTTACGTAAGGTACAATAATTACAAATATCTATGTTCCCCATTTTGCATTTGTCCTAAAGACGTTTTCAACGTTCACATTATCGTACCAGGTACGAGAACTGTGCATTTTTACACAAAGGCGGCTGTCGTCAATTTCATGACAATCGTGTACTGCAATTGCCTACCCTTTGCGCCGTAATAAACTGTTTATTCTTGCTTCTCATTCACCAAGTATTGTACGTATTAATTACCATCATCATTACTAAAATTAAGTTCTATAATATAATAATAGTATTTTACATTTATAATTATTTTGATTAAGTATTAAAATATATACATATTTGTGTGTGTGTGTGTAAATTGAAAATTTTTTATGTAAGACCTTTTTACATAAAATCTCTTCATTAGAAAATTAGTACGGCAGTAACATGAGGCTAAGTGATTGTAAATTCTAATAATTCAATTTCATGTAACTAATGTGTTGAATATTTAATTACTTGAAAAATTTAGCTAGCCAAATTGTTCAGTGTTAGTTGTTTTTGATTTATTATATCTTTGTTTTTCTGTTATTAGTTATTTAGTGGTTGTAGTTTGTGAAAACGACCACACATTTGAAATAGAATGTCAAAAGAAAATAATTAAAAACAACGTAGACTAACTTGTGATTTTTCCACAGCAAAAAAATAGTGATAATACATACCAGAGCTAGTACAGTTAATAATACCAGAGCTAGTAGGATGCACGAAAAAACGAAAGATGGCAAATAAAGTATATAATAACGTTATATAATAATATAAAGAAATAAAACTCAAAAAGAATAAGAAATTGAAGTAGAAAAATTGAAACATTAAATAAACCATCTTTTAATCTACTTTTTAAAGTAAAAAAGTAATGGCCAGAGAAACCGAAAAGGGAACAACAGGCTTTTCTATAACTTTGCGTGGGAATTGTGGTAAATACGTATATTAACCGATTCTATTTGCGTTTGTGTATCGCGATGTTGCAAGTATTAACGGATGCTTTAAAAAAATGAAAAGAATCAGAGTAACACTAAGGTATTTCAAAGATTTCAAGGGGTTGCTAGGGAGGGTAAGATCTACTTGATGTTATTGACATTGATGAAGTGTGATGAAAGAAACTGAGAAACGATAAGTTCGGAAACTTAAAATGATTCAGATATATGGTAAGAATACGAAAAGAAAGATCAGTTAACGTGTTGCGAGCAGTATATACAGAACCATGATGAGGTTGCTACACGAAAGACGAGAGGACGCAACCGAACACCAGATATGAGAAAAGAGAGTTATACTTAGGTAAGTAAAACTTGTAAAATATAAGTAAGCATACTGTAATTACTCAATCTTATATGAGTACAGTAAAGCCCCGATTATCCGCGGAACTGGGTGGCAAGGGCACCGCGGATAGTGAAAATTGCGGATAACCCGAAAAAAGACTAAAAATGAGGTGTAAACACGAAAAAAAATATTTCAACATAAAAACTATGTTTTATTGTACAAAAAACATAATATGTAAAACTTTTAAAATATGTACAGTACAGCAGAAACCTTTGCTCTACGTCTAAATTACTAAAATAAAGAACAGTAAACAAAAAACGATACTGTACTGTTAACAAAAAGTGTTCAGTTACGCCTTTTTAAAAAAATCAGTCACTCGTTTTTGCTTTGGAAACACCTTTTCTTTATTCTAGATTGTACCTTCCTTAACATTAGTTTTTCTGCCAGATGTGCGTCGTCGTCTTGTTCCTCTAAATATTGAAGCAATCCGTCTACGTGCTGCAAAGCAGTTTCGTGTGTCATCCGCGCAGGCGCCTCGTCTTCTTCACTTTCACTTTGTTCTTCTTCGTTCTCGTTCACTCCCATTGCTTTATTCGTTATCTCTACGTCAGTCAGTCGTTCAAACCACGGCTCACTTGCGTCGGATTCCAGCCACTCTTCTATGTTCTCTTCGACGACATTCTCACCTCCCGGAACGGATGTCACTAGGTCAACAAGTGTAGCGGTCGGCATGACTTCATTCTCTTCTTCACAAACGTTTTGGTTGACATTTGTTTCGATACTCGGAAAGAGTTTTCTCCATGATTTAACAAGGGTTGATGGTTTGATGTAATCCTATGCAGACGCAATATCGTAAATGCTATCCAAAATTGTATATTTCTTCCAAAATTCTTTGAGATCGCAGCCTTCTTCGATTTTTGACAGTAACAACTTTGTTTGTATGTTCTCTTCATGGTAGCAATGACTCCCTGGTCCATAGGTTGTATTAGCGCAGTAACATTTGGGGGCAAAAACGTTGCGAAGATTTGCCCGTCAGTGATTTAAGCACACATGTAGCTGGGTGTGAAGGCGCGTTGTCAATTAACAAAACAGCCTTCTTTGGCAAATTTTTTGAGTCAAGATGTTTACGTACTTTAGGCACAAAAATGTTTTCAAACCATTCTTGAAAAATCTGCTGTTTCATCCAACCTTTTTCTTGGTTGAAATAATCAACTGGTAAATTTTCTGCTCTTGTCCCCTTAAAAGACCTCGGTTTCTTAGATTTACCGATTACAAGAAACCTAAGTTTGTGACTACCCGCAGCGTTGCTGCATGGCAAGATTGTAATTCTTTCCTTGCTACTTTTGTGACCTGCCGCTTAATGTTCACTTTCAAATGCTAAAGTACGAGTGTGAAGACACTTCCAAAAAAGCCCTGATTCATCAGCGTTATAAATTTGTTCATATGACAGATCTTCAGACAACACTAACTCTTTAAAATCACGTTGAAAATCATCAGCTGCTTGTTGATCACCACTCAGCTTCTCTCCGTGTAGACCAATCTCTCTAATTCCATGACGTTTCTTAAAACGATGTAACCAACCGGACGACGCATCAAAATTTCCTTCCAGGGCTAACAAATCAAAAAAGATTTTTGCTTTAGCTGCAATGGTAGGACCAGACACGGGGGTGCCCTCACTTCGCACCTGAGCTAACCATTCCCCTAATGCCGAGTCAAGTTTATTATAGGTGGATTTCTTCACTGTTTTTCGTTTTTTCATCCCAGAAGCACTGTCCGACACTGATGCAAAGGGTAACAGTTTGTCTTCTTGCTTTAAAACGTCTCGCACTGTTGTTTCCCCGATCCCGTAATTCAAACACATCTGCTTCCTTGAAGCGCCATTTTCTATTTTAGAAATCATTTCAAGTTTTTGTGCAATCGTTAACACAACCTTCTTTCGTTTTTCAGCCATTATTAATTTCAGTAACTAACGAACTGATCACGACTGATCACTAAGCACGCTTAATGACAACTGACACCACTGGCAGACCGAGAGAATATGTACGTAGAGGGGGAAGGTTAGTGAACTTGACCAAAACAAAAGAGCAAGAGCCAAAACAAAATTCCGAGAAGGCCTATAGGATTACGATGCACAATAAACCTGTCAGAAAATTTCGACCTTCGCACTGTAGGGCGTATTGTATTTTCCCTGTTGTTGGCTTGGATTAAAATTGTTTTTTTGAGGTTCGTAATTTAAAAAATTGTTCGCGGCACTCGTGGATAATCCGCACTGCGGATCATCCGCTCCCGGATAATCGGGGCTTTACTGTACTGAAGTATTATGTAATACTCAATAATCAATAACCTTTATATAAAACAATACTCAATAAGCATTAAAGTTCATAATAATTTAACCATTGAAATTGAACTATGAAAATCCGCTTGTTGTCATCTTCTCTGGAGAAGGCTAAGAAGTTAGTAATTCCGGTGAGAAACATGAGAAAACGGTGATTGCATCAATATTTACATTGGTACACAGTGCATCACATCTATGAGAATTGATCATTCAAGATAAGAAATGGTGGCTATTTTCTGGCTAACTTGAAAAAGCTTCTGGCCTTTTAAAATTTGGTAATTGATTACCAGACATAAAACGTTTGTGATTATCCGTTCGGTACAAAAAACTTAAAAAAAATAAGAAACACTGCAAATACTAAAAGAAAAATGATTTAAAACTTTAAAACCACTAAATAAGTCAAACATTATACTAGTTGTAATTTAGAATAAAACACAAACAACATGTTATTAAATAGCTAACAAAACGTATGTGGAAAACCGAGTTGGTAATTTACAAATAACTAAACTAAAAGAAGAATTGTTCTCAAATATCAATTAGTATTTTAATTAAGACTACTAAATAAAGCAATTCACATTATTACATGTCACTACTGTAATTATGTTAATTGCATTGTTGAGTGTGACCATTACTGTCCAGATACAAATTTATATGTGTAACCTAGAAGTGTCAGACTTTAGTAATGTCAGTTAATAACACATTAACGTTGAGTTCCAGTGCAATGATGCCGAAACAGAAATTCATGTCATTGGATAATGCATTCCACCTTACTCCACTACAACATAGTAATAGTTTAGTGATGAAATAATTTAAGTATATTTAGAAGACATATCCTATCTTACAGTTTAAATATTCTACAACAAATAAGTTTTTACAGAACACTAACTTATTACTATTCCAAATATTAATTTAAAGACATGTTTTTTGTTAACAATTTCTAAAGTTTGAAACCCTATTTGAAATTAATAAAAAGAACTCACGTGGCTATAACCAACCTGAGTTGCAAGATTCGCTCAGTATGTTGAAAGAAATGCATATAGTATTAAATAATGAAATAAAAGATTCAAATATGTTAGTAATAATCTTTGTATATATAAAATTCTCAGCAGAAAGATAGAGATATTTTAAGAACACAAATTTATAGCTGCTTTTTTATGTATATTTAAGGTGCCTAGTATCAAAACCGCCAAATCCATATTTTGACAAAATAGAGTTATACATTGTTTCTTATAAATTTGATCTTGAGGAATTCAGCAAAAACATTATTTTAGATCAAAAGCTAACACATCCTATTCAAATACGCATTCAAATATAAGGCTTAGTTTCAAAATCCACCAAATCCAATGGCTGTTTTGGAGTTCTCAGTTTCAAAGTCAGCCAAATCCCTGTCAACCAATGAGAGCTTCCCGTTGTATCACGTGACTTCCCAGCATGCACTCACTACATGTTTGTTTACTGCTTCTTCACATATCACACTGTTTTAACCATTTTGGTTGTGAGTTTGCAGTTATATTCTGTTTTGTTTTGTAAAAATAAGTTTTTGTAATAAATATTATTAAAACTGGTGTTATTTATCATACTTTTGAAATGGAAAGTACTGGGAGCTAATTTAAAAGTGGTTATTGAAATGAAGCTAGGAAGAAAACACCTAACAAACAGGAATGGAAACGTGACAAAACAGAGAAAGATGTTATTAAAAGAAATGAATTGGAAACTCAGACGCGATTGGACAAACTGAAGGCTAAAGCATTTTACTCTATATTAAAATCTGATGATAACAAATTCATAACCTTTGACAGTCAAAAAAACTCACTTCTGCTGAGACTATCTGATCAGTCTGCTTACTTCGGCAGACAGTATTCGTTATATAATTTCACCATAGTTACAGGGAATTCATCATGCAAACTGACAAAGGAAAATGTTGACTGCTACACATGGTGTGAAAGTGAATTTCCTAAAAATTCAAATATAATTTCTTCTTGTGTGTGTACCAGCATCTAGTGAATATGGATTTTGAAGGGAAAACAGTGGTTAAGTGTTTTTCAGATGGGTGTGATGGAACAAAATAAAAATATCATACTCATTGCTATGCTGGAAAAGTGGCTAGTCACTGATGCTCATGAACAAGTGAACATTTCCTATGGCCATTCATTCATCCCACCTAACAGAGTATTCAGTTTAATAGAAAAGGACCTGAAAAAGAAAGATACTATCTTCAGCCATAAAAGTATGAAGAAATTCTTGGGAGACATGTGACAGTACATAAAGTAGGAACTACTGTACAATTAAGGATTGGAAATGTAAAGCAAAAAGAGTCCAAAAAACCTGACCACCTAAAAAATGTTTTGGTCCAAGGGGAAGTTTTTATTGAATTGAAGCTTGTAAAGCTTAATTTGTCACTAAACATGACGCACATTAAACTAAAGACTTTAAAGAGAGGAGTATGCCTGAATCCTGCTAAGGTACTGATGTGTCAAAATTACTGTCAAAACATTTTGGAGAAGAATGGAGGAATAATGAGCTGCTTAAGTTTTATTCTGATTTAGAAAAACAAAAGGCTATTTGACTGCAACGAAGAAGACGTAGTTTATTGGAATGAAATACACACAGATGTAGTGTAATAGGGAAAAAATGTAAAAAACTAATTTTAGACTTTAACGTTACATTGAAAAATGTTAAGTAACTGTTAGTTAACTGTGATGACGTTTAATTAAGAGACAACATTTTTTATAAGGTAGTAATAAAACTCAATTTTCAGATACTCGTGTATTTTTTATTTGTAGCCTAAATTCAATTATGTTAAGTAACCAAAATTAGAAATAAAATTGTATTAGATAGGTAATAAACATCCTTTTTCAGCTTTAAACGTATTTCAAATCTTTCATTTCTTAGTTTCAAAATCCGCCAAATCCGAGTCTGGTATCAAAACCTGACACACCCAAAATTCTCAATTTTATTTCTTAAATATTTTTAAAAATATATTCCAGATTTTGAAATATATTTCAGTTTGATATCTTAACATTATATCCTGAATGACTAATTACTGATATTTTTAATGTTAAAACTGTTTTACTCTAGATAATGGTTTCTTTATGGACAGTTTTTTGCAATTTTCCAACAAATTGGGTGAATGGATTTGGCGGATTTTGATTCTAGGCACCTCATTTATTGAGTTATATTCGTTACAGATATGCAGATTAAGAGGTTTCTTAATTTGTTATATATCAAATTCTATTGATCTGTATTCAAAACGAAAACGTAATAATACATTTTAGGTTATTCTGAAAACGTAATGATGTTTTGAGGGACCTGCAGTGGCCTTATAAATACACCACATAGAAAAACTTCAATTTTCTTTTAAATTTAGCATCTTTATTTGACCTGCTGTGCCCCTAGCATTAACAAATTTCCACGTAAACATTAAATTTGAATTTAGCTTAAAATTTCCTTTAATTTAAATGCAGTAAATGTTTCCTTTAAATTTGTAACCTTTAGGTTAGGTAGGTTAGGTTAGATAATATGTATGATTATTTAAAATTTGGTTAGGTTATTTAAAAATATAACCTTTTCAAATTTGGCCCATTTTCTGACTCTGGCTATAAAAGTTTTGAAATTTGTAAGACAGAACACTATACACAAATACTGAGTATGTTATTTAATATAAGTATTTAATTGACAATTTTATCTTAAGTTTTATACAATGAAACACCACGTATTCGTGAAAGTTTTCAGAATAAGTATTGATTGCTGTTGTTATTTTACTAATGCAATTGTTTTGAATTATGTTCAACAGTCTGTTAGACGTCCAGTGTAAGTTCCCTTTTATCTGGTTTGCTGTAACTATAAACGTGTAGCTCATTGTTTGGGTAGTTACATACACTTTCATGGTTTTTGTTCAAGAGAATGCAGTAAAAAGACACATTTTAAATTGTATAAAACAGTCATTTTTTAGAAATCTGAGTTATCTGTTCTAAGGTCTGTGTATCCTACAAGGCAAATACAAAGAAATATACTAAGAAGTAAGCGTCATAAAGATTAGGCATGTAAGTAGAATTGAACGACAAATGGGATAACAGATTTTGATATAACGCTGGGTAAACAAAAATAATTATACATATACAAACTATGAAGTATTTATAACCATACTTCACACACGCAGCCGATAGTTACGTGGCTGTTACAGAGGTGTACTTAACACCCATGTGACGTGTGCTACTTAAACATTGTGTGTCCTGATATTTAATAACAGTTTATTAGTACCTGCAGTTTAGTTGACCCAGTGATTTGTTTCTAAACAACAAGTTTTGAAATACTTATTAGTTGTTTCGTAGCCAACAAAATAAACTTTCCGTCGTTTGAGTATTATTAAGTAACGTATATTCGTTTACTGTTTTTTTGTTAATTTTATACTATGCAATTTGGACACCATGATTCCGTAAGAAGGGTGGGGTGAGATTACATTAAAAAAAAACAGTATTCAAACTACATTGTCGCTGAACTTTGAGCAACCAAAGTTCCGATGAACATCTCAACAGTGATTTGCCTAATGTAATAACTTTTTTAATCGTATTCGTGTGAAATAATCATTTTTCGCTAATATGTGTATTTGTAACTGTTGTATACGCAAATGTGCATACGCAAATTGAAATATAATGACTTAATTAAGTTTTAATAATTTTTAAAATTTGTCTATGCACATACAAATATTAATAAAAGTGTAATTTTAATTTAATAAACCCCTACTTTGCTAATAATAGCGGAGAGTTTGCTAAACTTGTAATGTAGAGTTCCAGAATTCAAAGTTTTATGGATGTTAAAAACGAAGGAGAAAAGCAAATCTCATACCTGTACAAAATAATCCGCAGGTGCGTGTGACGTTTAATTATATTGGGAATCCTTTGCGTACACAGCCGAGATTCGTTAGGCTTGTTACTTTGTAGGGAAAGAAACCAAACAAGCCCCGTAGGGCGAGTTGTTTGTGAGCAACTCTGCGGTGGTTGATTAACAAAAAACCATGGTTTCTCTGGTATGTTAGCTAATATTTAAGTAACATTCTACTTAAAATGTTAACTATACGAATTGTGCTTTACTGTAACTAGAGGTTCTATGATGTTTAAACAACAATTATTTCAAAAGTCATTGAACGCTAATTCAATTATTCGTTAGAATATATACAGCAAAAAATTGCCCATATTTAATACAATGGATGTGGCGACCACATCGCTCAGTTTCTTTGAAACTGCAACCAGCCTGCCGAGGAGTGACTCCCGGGATAAGGAGTTCCCCTCTACTAAGTGCCAACGGTCTCTTTGGAGGGCGGATGAGAGGGTAGAGGTAGGGTGCTTTCTTACCCTTGGGATGGGAAACTGTCCCTAAAGGCGGATAAACCACTTGGTCAACGGCATGAGGATGTGGAAGGCAACAGAGTACCACCTCATTGAGGAGCCATGTTGGATATCCCTATTAGAGCTAATGGTATGGCCTCTAACTAAAATGTTCAGGGCGTAAAATATCTCCTCAGTCGGATCTCCAGGACGAGAACGCATCGAGGAAAAATACCAAAGGCAGTAGAAATGACACATAACTAGGAAGTGTTGAAAAGAAGAAATATGGCAAGCGTAGGATTGGGACTTGGAATGTTCGCACCCTTTTACAAGCTGGTAAATTGGACAACGTAAAGCAGGAAATGATTAAAACAGACTGGAATTTGAGATGTGGGTTTGGCGAGCAACGGAAAAAGTGAGGTGGGTTGATAAAGTAAGGAGTGATGAAATTTTAAGAAGAATAGGGGAAGAGAGAAGAATCCTGAAGGTAATAGAAAATAGGAAAAGGTATTGGTTAGGTCATTGTTTAAGAAGAAACTGCTTGCTTACAACTGCCATAGAGTGTGTCATAGAAGAAGGAAAAAGAAGAGGGCGTAGAAAAATGAAGTTAACAGGTAGTATTAAAATCAGAGGGTGTTACGAAGACACGAAAAGACTAACATGCGATAGGACAGCTTGGAGAGTTTTAACATTTGAAAACCTGCCTTAGGGAAAAACACCAAATAATAATAGTACAATGGACATTTATCGTCACTTCTCACAAATCAAAGTGCAAAAAGTAAGTATTCCCTGATTAAAAACTCGTTTTCAGAATAACAGCCAAGTTTTACTAGTTCAAACAATAGTTAAAGTTTCCATTCCTATGAAAATTTCGACTACTCTATTGATAAACATGGATGTGCGTCAGCGTGCGTGAACGTGCTTTTTAATAATATCTGACCGAATATCCTGTTTGATTACGCGTCAGCCAATATCACTCTCGAAGTTAAAGGTTGTTTTTCATTGTCTGCTTCTTAGCTGTGACTGCACTTATCCTCGTTAAAGAGCCATAGAAATCGCTCTCCCGTGTCATTAAAAACACACCCGTGTCGGTTTGTGTTAACACCTAAACAAATAATACACATATACACTGTACAACACGACTCAAGCATACCGAGTTTTGAGACCTCATTATTCTTAAAAGTATTTAATAAAGTCAGACTGTGACTGTTTTTTAGAGACTGCTTTTCAAAATTAGTTAATATTTAAAAAAAATTACTTTTGGTAAATTAGATTAAATTATAAAAACTAAAAATTTATTGATTTACTTGTAAGTTAAGCTAATTGAGAGCTACTCTGCATACAGAAGTGGAATTTTTTAAGTAACATCTTAACTGTGTGATCTCTAAATAACTTCATATAACACTAGAAAATGACGGAACGTAATCTTTATTCGTCTTATTTCAGCAGTGTCCAACATATCAGAAAAGTTGAAAGTATGAGAAATGTACTTATAGGAAGGACAATGTTATATACCGTAAATATGACTTCTCTCATATTGTATAGCTACTCATACAGGATGCTTGATGATCGTTGGTCTAAACATTTGTTAAGCTGCTGACTTCAAAATAGATTGATAAAAAAATTAGATCCATGGGACCATGGGAAAAGAATATCTACGGATAAATTGGGAAAATATATGTATGATAAGCAGAGTAGACGACGGAATCCTCCAGTGAGCAGGACATGAGAGTAGGTAGTGGCTTTATGCGTAATCGCCTATAAATGGATGGGGTAACTAACTGCATCATATCGTTGGCGTAAAAATCTTATATCTAAGCTAAGATTAGATACATTGACAGCTAAGCTTTATCGATACCTAAATACTACTGCGATCGTCCGGTTTATATACGCATATCCCAGTGCGGATTGGTTAAAAGTAAATCCTTTTATAGTATGTCAGTTTATCATGTATGGTGAAGTTGTCTAATTTGTTCAAAAGGCTACTATTCTTCAGTATATCACTACGTTCCCCAGTCTGACTATTCTTCGCACTAGAAAATCTTATACAAATAGTGTGTATGTGATCCTCATAAAGTCTGCTGAGCACCCATGAGTTACCATATAAGAGTTATGGTATGGTAACATGGGAACAAATGGTTTGGAGAATATCTACGATACGCTAAAATTTGTGTTCCCTGATGGACGAGTCTACTCTCATACTTATGTTGTAAGGCTGGTATATATAAGCAAAATAAACTGACATTCATTGTTGTTTAAAATGTTGACACTAATGGGAAAACTCTTTTAAGGGCAACTTGAAACTTGAGTTTTCTAAATATCTTGTTCTATTTGATTTAAGTTTCATTTAGACCTATTTGTAATAATTTTAATTTCTTTATAAGTTGATTTGTGTTGTACAATTCAAAAATGATTTTTTTGCACTGACTCTAAAAAAATCAATAAACTTTTTTTATATAAAATTTTACGATTGTAGAAAACTGCAAACAGTAATTTCTAGTATATTTATTGTTGATTTATATACAACCCAAAGGATTAGCATTTGATTAGGAATCCAATGAAGTATAAAAATTTAGTTGCTTTGGAAGTTATACGAATGTACTAGGATTTGTAACATTATTTTTTAATAGAGGAGATAAGGCAAGAAAAGGCAACGGAAGAGCTGCCGACGTTGGAAGCGTAAACGCTCAGTTATCCTGTGTACCTAACGTTGATACAGGGAAAAGTAATTTCTGTAAATCTGAATAATTATTACGGCAGATAACGTATATGAACAAAGCACAGGTGACAGATCTGAACGGTGCTGGAAGTGTGCGTTGGGTCAGGTATATCAGCCGAACGCATCGGCAGCTGTCAAGTTCGGACCACGAATGGAAGCCACACATATCAGACATATATAGATGGTAATCGATACGATTAAACGCGGAATTTTTTATCAGTCACATCAGGGATTATAGTCGGGTGACATGATGGTTTTAAATTGGACAGTTTTGAGAATAGCTTAGTAAAATATTTATATTACTGGGCAATTTTTGTAACATGCAGTAACATTTAAAATCAAGCAGTTCCTGTTTCATATTTGTTTAAAAAATCTTTACACTTTGTTAATATTGTTACTCAGTTCCGCCTACTCAACACGCGTCAGTCACATGACGTTTGTCACATATTATAGTGTAGACTGGAACATCCTGTTAATTTTTGAGACTTCGAGACATTTAAAGGCTTTTGAAAAATGTAATACGCCAGACAGCTGCCACGTCTGATATGCGTAGGAGAACTGCGGCCAGTTGAGTTTGTCAGTTCAAGAGTTAAGATATGCTATTAAGGTAGAGTGTCAGTAAAAGTGTTAAGTGTTAACTGTTTATTTGTCTGACAAATATGTATACGTTTAGGGTATAATCAGGTCTATGTGACCCATTGTGACTACTGAATTAAGAGTATTGATTTATCTGGCTTTCAAAAATTTCTTCGTGCATTTAAAGAGCGCGGTCCATGGTAGCTTCATAATAATAATATTGAAACAAATTAATTGTTAAATTCTGTGACCTGTGTTACTACGTAATTAATGTATATAGAAACTAATACACCAAACTGGCATGGCAATTAATAAAACATTTGTTATCTAAGAGAACTAATTAGGAGCCACTAAGTAACACTGTTCTTTGTCCCCACAAGATAAAAGTGCTCCAGCATGCATTGCTCTACTATAGCGCAGATTACAATTACATAACCTAGGCAACCTATGCAGTTACAGACTTCAGCGTTATTATAGGATTCTAATGATGTGTTGTTTTGCCAATTCCGGCGGTCAATTATTTTAGTTTTTCGACGAAGAAAAGTTAGTCATTTAATTTCCAAATTCAATTTGGTCAATAAAAAAAAACCGTCACTCCTAAACAAAGCAGTAGAGACTAAAAACATTCGTCACCATTTATAGTCGTTACCTATAAACATCTTAGGTGATTAGTATTCCACAAATGTCTTTTTCGTTATATCGAGTTAGAAATGTTCGTTGTTGTAACTACTAAATGTATGAATGAAAGAAACCTAAAGTAGGCTAATACAGTAATGAAATAATATTAGTAACTTTACATTTTTACAAATTAAATAAGAGAATCTTGTAGAAATACAAATTTTTTCAGTAAGCTCTTCGGTTTTATTGTTTGTGACACGTCACTGTATCGCGTACTGTGGGAAAGTGGCATTTGTTATTATCAAAAATTTTAAGAACATTGAAAATGAATTATATATTTTACAAATGAAAGCATGTGATATTACTGTTACTGAGTAAAAAATAAAAAACAGGTTTTTAAAGTTGCGAATTTTGTAATTATTATCTGCGTATTCGCTCTGTTGGCTACGCAGAGCCAATTTTTAAATAAAAATTAAAAATACATAATATTTTGTAAAAAATGAACACAATAAATGTATCGAAATTAAAAAAATGTAGCTTGTCTTCTTTATCTGAAAAGAAAAATGTAATATTAAATTAGGCATACCGTAACATAAACTGACCATAATTGAAACGAAACAATTTGAATACTCAACAGCTAGAAAGACGTCTGACATTAATTTGATAATTCCAAAGATGTTTTATTGTTTACGTGAGTAGAATATGTTTTTATCCAAATACTTAGTATTAAGTGGCCAATGCCTAAAACCCAGAATCCAGAAATGAATTTTATTTAAAATTTAAAATTAATTTTCTAAATTTTAAATTAGAAATAAAATTTGTTATACTCATAGTAATACGGACAAATTATAACTAACAATAATTTTGAAGTAAAGTAAAATAAAACTCGTTAATCTGATACCTAATGAAACTACGTCCATAAACAAAATTGATAATAATCGTGACAATATAAAAGTATGAATTATTAAGTGGAACGAAAGGTATATAATAAAAATTAAGAATAATATTATATATAGTATATATAGTTTATTTTGACGTAAAAATGTAACAGAAACTAACCTAAATTTTTAAAGACGCAGATCTAGAAATTTCGCGTAAAGCATAGCATATTATTTTGATATAATATGAGGCTGAATGTGATATTCACAATGAATATGAAAATATAAAATAGGGTACCCCAAATGTTTAATTTTACATACGAGGGTTGAAAAATATTATATGATTAAATTTTTCGAAGCCTCATATTTATAATTTTGATATAAATCCGTACACTCCATAAATAAAGATATTTATTTCTACACATTGGAAATATTAAACTGACTTTTCCCATTGTCTATGCCTACACTTGTTGTCGATACATCGACTATTTGATAATTTTGATATCTTAGGGTATGAAGAAGAAGTACATCTGTACTGTAAAAATATTTAATGCACTAATGCAAATAGTTAGGAAAAATTATTGAGGTAATTATTACATCCTGGAAAAAGGCAGTACCCATTTCCAGACGAATAACAACGTTGAACGCATAAATTTTATGGTCATAACTCAATGACATTAAAAATAATTTGAAAATACCATTTTTGACATATTAACACCTGAAACACAGATTTAAAGTAAGGGATTTTAATTATAAAATTTGCTTGTAATGTCAACCGGTATTACGTTTTACGCTCCTTTTTTATAATTAATAAACATTTACTTTTATTTTATAATTAATTAACAATACGCAGCTTAAATTACGGCGATCAAATATGATTTTACGTTAGCCGTAAATGCTACTAATAAATTTGTGAACCTAATATACCAAGACCCTTAAATATCTAAATATAAATCGTGTTACTGACATGTCAAAATTAATCATACTGATGCCACATTATTTACTTGTTACTTGGATGTGTAGGATTTTGAGTAGCATATGCCACGTGACCGTGTGGCCTAATGGATAAGGCGTCGGACTTCGGATCCGAAGATTGCAGGTTCGAATCCTGTCACGGTCGCTTCACATTTTTTATTGGAACGTAAACTTGAATATATATATATATATTTCTATTTTGTAATCTTTGTAATTTGTCAATTAGCAACCGTAATTACTAAGTTGTATTTATAACATGATGTTGAATTAATTTGAGATACATTGTTTTTTAACAAAATTACACACACAATACTAAATTTATCACTAGCATTACCTTTTCTTATATCATAATTGAATGCAGTGGTGATTAATTGGCATTGCGGTTATTATTCACTTGTTTTTAGTAGGTAGAAAATCACTACGTCCAAATTTATCATACGCCAAAATCATGTAATTTATCCACAATGTCTTTTTAAATATGTATATTGGTTTCCGGGAAATCTGTTCCCTGTTGCTTTTTATAGTAATCACTCGGTAGCTTAGATTCTTACCGTCTCAGGCTCTGTGTTTTTTGTTCGATTGTCTTTTTGTGTTCTTTTCTCCAACTACTGTTATTGGTTTGGTGGGAGACCGAGCTGTCTTGCCTCTCCTGTAAAACGAAAATTGATTGATGTCCTTTCCAGTCTTAGTAATCGTTATACCAGCCTGGTCGCCTACCAAGTGAATCTCACGGTCACCTGCTGACGGTCGGTGATAGCTCACTTGACCACTTTCGGCTCTGAGCGGATTTAGCGTATAACTTCCTTGCTCCGTATATGCAATACCCGTTTTTGATCGATAATAAAATACTAAAAAAGAAAGCAAAATCGAGAGAAGAAGGAGATAGTGGTGAAAAAAGTAACCACCTAGCTCTCGAAAACTGTAGTGACATCAGTATTTGGAAAACAAGAGTTGGTCAAGAAAGACCAATAGAACAGATTAAAGAGAAAGGAATCACCCAAGACAAGTAAGAGTGTGTCCTGGAGAATGTCCTTTGAGCTCCTTTATTTTGTAAAGGATTGTCTATTCAATATGTAAAATTGTTTTCTTTAAGTACTATGAACACTTTTAAAAAACTTCTCTGAATGTATAATCAGTATTTTTCTAAGACTACGTTTCCTTTTGCTAAGGAATATTGTATGATTTATGATATTTTATATTATACCACACTTTAGTAAGGAACAGCGAATTATACAACAAGCACAAGGAACAAGATAGCTCGTAATCTACGACACACGAACTCTCAGGTAAGCGCGTTATTTGTAAGAAGGTGAGATAGCCATACAAACTAATGTTCAAAATGTGCCTTGCAAGTTAGAACAAATGTATTTTGATAGGTAAGACATTAGTAATAATGTATAGTCCCATTACATATAACAGAAGACTTTATTGGATGTCTTGAAGGCAACGTTACATTAGTGTTATACAAAGTACGTATTTTCTTTATGTACGAGTTAACTATATAGTCCGTCGTTCTTCGAAATGTCATGTGTCTTTCAATTCTGCCTACTAGAGTGGTCAACTGAAAACTCTTAATTGTTTTCTTTTTCTCACGTTCCTGTCATCTTATATTTCTTTTTCTGTAAGTGACAATTCCGTACCTTTTATACCGTATTTCTTAAAGAATACTGTACTTCTCTACGTTGTTGGTTATATTCATGTCAACTTTTAATACCCTGCTCTAGTATTCTTATTTTTCTTACTTTTCCACTACCAATACAATAATTCCCTCTCAAATAATGTATTCTTATTTCTTTCAGTCCCTTGGAATTCTAATTAGTCGTAAGAGTACTTAGAACTAGTATATGAAGTTTGAAGAAACGTTCGTGAAATCTCGTAATTTCCTACAATTAAGACGTCTTATTCAAAAGTATATTTGTTCTCATTTTAATAAAATTCTTTTTATAATTCTGTAAGTTTTTGCAATATTAGCTGCATAATTTATGGAATGTTATAAACAGCATTAACTTAGTAAAAGAACTGCTGAATACTTCTGTCAAATCTGGCGTGCATAAACAAGCGATTTACCTACGGATAATGGAAAAGTTTCACAGACGGTCTTGAATAAATCAAAAGGCCGTGTAGTGAGATAAAAATTATCGTGTATTGTTCAGTAAAAGTTAACTAAATAATGTTGTAGTTAGTAGAGAACTAAGTCAGTATTTTACGTGACGTTCATGAAGGTATTTGTGGAAACTCCTACATGTGTGGATATTGTACGATTCATCAGTATACAATGTGATTGCCTGTTCAAGAGCTTAAAGACAAATGTAATAACTAGCCTGAAACGCCGAATGTACTATACATGTCCCCAAAACATCGTTTTAACTTCCTTGGAGCAAAAAGAAAAACAAAAAACAAAAAGAGCGAAGTTTAGCTACGATTAAAGGTATGACATAAAATAGTCAAAGTGTGAGTTCAACGCTACACAAAACGGTTATTATAAAAAAGTGTCTTAAAATTTTTAAAACTAGAAAAATGTTGGCAGGCATATGTGTATTGTATAGGATGGAGATTACTTCTTCTTCTTCTCCTCTTCAAGGATTAGGTTATATAGGCCTAAATCTGTTCCGGCACCCATCTCATCTTCATACGACCCACATCTCTTCTACCAATGGGTTTATAGTTCAGTGCCACTTTCGTCAACCGTCCTCTGTCATCCTTTGCAGATGATCCCACCATTGTCTTCTGTAAATTGAAATAATTTCATTTATGTACTCTTCTTTGAGTTCTGCTCTGATATCCCCATTCCTTATTCTATCTTGCAATGTATAATTTAAAGTATTTTGAAGAAACTGCATTTCAGCACTCTGAATCTTGCCTTTTTGTCATGTCCCACGCCTTACTTTCATGAATCAATGTAGGTATTGCAATTGTTTTATAAAATTTAATCCTTGTGCTGAATCTTGTTTTACAGAAATTAATTAGAAGCATTTATATAAATATAGATGAATAAAGGTATAAATTTTTCAAAAAATAAAAATTAAAGTGAAAGTAGTATGTCTTCAAATAACAGAGTACAATTTAAAATGACTTTGATATCAACAGAAAAAAATGTGTTTCATATTGTTCTTTATTAACTAGACACATAATAACTACCGAATTACGTAAGCGGTATATATTAATTCATGTAAAAAGGATAATACATGTAATCAACCAGTCCCCCATTCGTTTATGCCTACACAAGTACAAGTTTTCGTCTACATGAAGAACAGAATATAGCCTACTTCGTGGCTGCACAAATGAACGCTACGTGCATGTGAAGTTTTGCACAGCCAGTGACACACAATAGGTACTTGTGCCTATTTTTGTGTGAAAAACAATTGCAACACAGCTGCTTGTTAAGTTCGTGTAGCACAGCAAAACAATGATGCCGCCGGTAACAGACAAGCAGTGACGGGAGCAAAATTATCAATAATTCAACACAGTTTTATTCAAGCCCGCTTTCAATTATACACATCACTTACTTATTCTTTTCATGAGTTCCCGCAAGATATCGTTAGTTTATTATCCGATCATACAGATTATAGTCGTTTTCCCCCGTACCGTAAGCACACAATGGGTGTAACTGCTATTGGAGCAGACGCTTACCTGTTGTTAGGCAAAAAATCGTAATTAACAAAACCATACTGAAACCAGTTTCAGCACATCTGATTCTACTACGGAGCACACGTAGCAACTAAATTTGTAAAATATTACAGAGATTACAGAATTTTAGTCTTCAGAACATCATATCGTATTACTTGTTTACGTGGTGGGTTTGTGCTACACCCGGTAATCACAGAATATCTGGTATTCAGGTTTTGTCCAAATTGCTGTGTGGGATTACTTGAGCGTGTACGGAATGTTACACGAAACATCTTGTAGAAGTAATTGATAATTTTTCATAACAAGTATATGCTATAAAACTAATAAAAATTTTAAATTTAATAAAGAAAAATTATGTGCGAATTACTTCAAGTGCAATAAATTTATAATAAACAGCTAGAAAGTAAAGAAACCGCCATTGAAATTACCGCAAATTTTATCAAACATTTTTGAGAAACATGAAAGAAAAAGCGAGATTATTATTATTGTAGATAAGTAAATAAAACACAAAACACACACACACACACACACACACACACACACACACACACACACACACACACATTGGGATGTACAATATATGCCTGCGCATTTTTTCGCACAACTTCACACGCTAATTATTTTTTTACTGTCAAAAATTAACTTAAACTAACAAATTTATCATGTAGGATGTCTTATTATCTATTATACAATGTCTGAACCTGTAGTCTTTACTTAGACAAATTTTCATTGCAACATGCTCTCATACGCTTAGAGTTAAATTACTACTTCATATGCAAATTCCACATACTGCAACACACACACACACACACACACACACACACACACACACACACACATATACATATATTATCGCAACACACAAATTCAATGTAATTTAATTTGAGTTCATGGGTGTAATCGTAATAAGAAGATGATGCGTTATATAAGAGTTAAAATTTTTCCATTATTTATTTTTTTTTACTAAAACAAATTCTTTTATTTCGCATATTGAAATATACTCATTATTAAATCGTATATACGAATCTTTCGCACACGACTTATAGTTAACAAATTACATACAACAGGTTATACATAAATCGTATTATCTACTCTTAACTAATTAATTATTTTTGCTCTCGGCTTACTCATTGTGTGTTTATGTTTTGCAATTGCTGATTAATTTACTTCAATAATGAACTTAGTTTTATTTCAATTTCTTTAATATTAATTTCCTTTAAAACTTTCTACTGCATATGCATTCTCTTTTATCAACAAAGACTTTATTAATTACTTTAATTTAAAATAAAATATTTCTCTTATATCATTTACGTTACTCGCAATTACTAAATTTTATACAAGAGATATTATTCTAAATTACACTCTGCCTTTATACTTATGTACAAATTAGTTATTTTAATTAACTGTTTGAATTTCTTTCATTCTAACTTTAATTAGTGTCTTTCAAATGCCTGTATTTTACTATGGTTTCTCATCACCTCGTTTGACGTGGTTAATCATCCTTATGTCCTCCTTTGGTCATCAGTCCTCGTCCTCCGTCCTCGGTGTCCTCCGTCCTCGGGTCTTCTTCCTGGATTCCACTGCATGTGCTGTTTAATAGTGGTCTCGCCTCACATCATATGCTGCAGGTGTGTCCATAGACCTCTTCGTATATGCTATGCTGCTCTGGTTGAACTTCCACTTCGTCCTGTGACTCTCACTGTAGATTTAAAATAGCGTCTCTGACTGACATAGCCTCCTGTGGCAACGGTTGAATAGAGAAGAAGAAACTTTATTAGCGCGACCTGGTATTTATAGCCAGGTCATGCAAAAGCTCAGGTCTGAACAATTTTCAACTTGTCAGATTTTGTCGAAGCGTCTTTTCCCCCACTCTGGTTCAATTCACTGTTTTCGCCTATCTTCACGAATTACGAAGTCTGTTTCACACCACTCTATGCTCAATCGATCGCGAATTTTTACATGTTTACTATACGTAAATTACACTTCTTTATTGCAATTACAAAAAGAGCTATTCACTTTTTACGTATAGTAATTGCACTTTCCGTCACTTTAGCACGGTCTTTTAACCCTTTGTTCACCTTTAATTTCTATACACGATGGTGTCTTCTGTTTTACCATATCGTACATATTTTTCTTATAATTAAAATAAAACTTAAAATCTATCAATACTTGAAAAGGGTTGGTTACATTTCAGGAACGGACAGGCTTCACACACACAAACAAAATACATTTGTAAACAACGCTAGCGACAGGTGGGCTAGATGTGCGTGTCCATGCATGAATTCTGCGTTCCCTTTTTAACTACGATCCAGCTTGCAATCTGAATAATGTTTATTAATCCATATTTATTTATTTTTATTATTTATTTAAATTATTTTGGCAATGCACAGTACCGATAATGGTTGTACTGTTGCAATACATTACGCAGAACATTATATATATGAGGTCTTCTTCAGGTGAAGACGTAATTTCCTCCCCACATTCAACCATCCATACTGCGTTTGTAAAGCCATTCTCCGATAACACGTCCTGTGTAGCATTCATATGTCGCGTTTACTAACTCTTTTCCCCTTAAGTGAAAATTTATGTGTTCAGTAGCACATATATATAAACAACAGGCTTTTAAAAGCACTGTCTCTTTTAAAAATATGGGGAGCTTTCCTTACTATCAGATTTCACATTACAATTTATAAATAACTCTTTTCGTAAATCGCGTTGTTTGTTTAATTATAAAACAATTAAATGAAGATAAATATAAATTTAATAATTGTGTACAACAATCTCTCATTATGTTTCCTCTACTTATGTATGATGTAAAACAAGAAAACTTGGTAACAGACAACTTTTAGGTGTTATCTGTTGGTGAATAAATTGACTTTCTGAATTTTTTTTAAAACAATACACTATTTGTTTTTACACATAAAAAATTATTGTATGACAATATTTTATTATAGCGTAATGTGTATGTATTTTTAATACCATTTACAAATTTACTATGGCACACAATTTATTAAACTAATATACAGTTAACGAAATCAAATCGACTTCCAAAAATGATGGGATACTAATTTTTATATGATGTCACTTTGTTTATATATTTTTAATTGATAATTAGTTTTAACCAGTTTGGTAGTATCAAATTGCAAAATATAAATATGGCAAATGTAGTATACAAAATGCTCAAGTAATAAATTTAAACGTAGAAGTTACTTCAATGAGAACGCACAATAGCAAGAGTATTTTGATATTGCTAACAGCTGTCAATTACTGACTTATAATCGCCAATCTATCGCCGCCTATGAAATATCAAGCCAAGATCGCTCTCCATTTGACTGTAAATTGGGTAGCCTATTCTACGATACGTGTTGTGAATAAATGTAGTAATTATATGAACTAATCGTAATACATACTGTGACTAAATTTTGATAACTTTGTTTCTCATAAAAGCCACTTAAATTGAACTAAACTTAAATTAAATTACTAATTCTTACATAGGGTGGTGAATAAAGCTGCACATATTACGCTTGGCTGAAACCGAGAGAAACCTTGTTTAATTAACGGAAAATTTTTTTATAAGGCTTCAGAAGAGCCTGGGACAATGCCACGCGACTAAAGCGTAGTGCGTGCATGTGGCGGTTAAGCCTATTTCTGTGTGGCAGAGGTCAATTTGGGACGGTATCCTTTAAGCCATTTCATAATAGATTCCATTATTGTAGTACTATTGTGTTTAACTCTTAATCAGCGTGTATAAGAAGAAATTACAATATTTTTTTGGCAGAAATAAAGTGCAATATAAAAATACGCAGTTTAAAACTGTATTTAACTTCGCTAACAAACTGAAGCTGTTTCTAAGCCAAAAGATAGTATAAGTTTTATAGCCACTACTGGAATCTAACCAAATCCATTGGTCGTTAAACGGAATTACGACGGCGATAAAAATTGTTTATAGGTACTATGTTCTTAATAGTAAGTATCGACAATAGTTACGTACTTTGGTCACTAAATAACACAAGCACTCACAGATACACTCTTATAGTGCATTACGAGTTTTTAAAGAAAATTAGTTTAAAGTAATATTTTACAATTAAAATTATATTTAAATATTATACTGAGGAATGTGCTTGCAGCTAAAACTTTATAAATAACTGTAATGATCAGTTGAGGAACTAAAAAAAATGTAAACATTAAAAATTAAGACATTAAAAAAATGAACTTAAAAAAAGACAATAAATTCTTACCTTGTAAAATAAAGTTTTTTGCTTTATATATCTATAGAGACTGCAGAAACGCCGAATCTCGGCATGTATGATGACCACCTGTTACTAAGAAATCTAAAAACTAACAGACTAGAAACTCAAAAAATATACACAATACGGGTAAAATACCAATATTACGGTAATAGCTGTGTTTTATAAAGAGCATATAAACATATTTAAAGATAATTACGAGAAGAAAAAGACAGACTACATCAGGGGTCTACGTCTTGTGGATACGGGTTTGGCAATCCCGATGTGCCATAGATGGATTCTCACTTTGCTTCAACTTGTCTTGGGTGAGATCCCTTCCTTTAGTCTTATCTGTGTGGTCTCTCTTGACTGCCTCTTGTTCTTTTCTGATCCCGACGCTATTAGAGTAATCGAGGGCTACAGTGTCTTCCTTTTTCAATTCTAATTTCTTAATTTTGTGTGTCTTAGGACTTTACAGTGCTCACTGATGCTGATAGGTGAGCACTGGAAATACTAAGAAACGTTCAGTATCAGAATAACTGATACAAAGCCACTAAATCCTATCTCAGAAAGAGAAGGGTGAGGGCGAATTTCCGACGCCCTAATACAGGGACCTTTCGAATAACCCTGGCAGAAGACTCTCTGGTCCTCCTGGTAGGAGGTAGGGGGTAATCTCATTCAAAACTCATAGGGCTAGAATTGAAAGTCCCATGTGGAACGCATGATAGACACACGTATTCATAAACAAACGTTTGAATATAGGCCAGTAGGGACGAGAAATCGTGGATGACCCTGGAATACATGTCCATACAACATACAACATGTTCATACTCTGTGAAGTCGGAACGGGCATAGCCCAAGCCGTGAAGTGAAGAAGAAGAAGAAGAAGAAGAAGAAGAAGAAGAAAAAGAAGACTCACAAATTTAATAAAAATAATGTAAAGAATGAATGTAAGATAAAGTAACGGAAGACGCAAAAATATAAACACAGTTGTTGTTGCATGCTCAACGCTCTCGAAGAATTTCTAGAGTTAGTATTGCAATGCGAAGTGCTGCTGGTATAGGAATCGGAAATGTATTTTTGTATGAAGAAGCGGACTGTATGGTAATTGAGTTAAATAGCCATTTATTGAAAATTATATAAAGAAGCGCAGGCCCATGCAATTACGTATGGCGTACATTGCCAAGATACATAACGAATAGAAAGAGAATAATTGTAAAAAGAAGTTACATTAATAAAATTCACTTTGCCGCGGCTACCAAATGGAAGAGAGTAGTGAACAGATGAAAGGCTGAGTTTTAACTAACTATTGTAGCAGCTGGCCGTAGCGAGCTGTACTTTAAGCGAGTGACGTAAGTGCGTGGGCTAATTGCGCGCGAGCATGTAAACAGATACAAAGGTTTAACATACTGCCGCCCAAAATCGGGCGATTTTGACATAGGTTATTGTGTGAAACGTAAATCACAATTATATCAAATGTTGTATACAAATAAAATACATAAAATGCTTAAAGCTTTACACATTAAATAAATTGACCTTTGCTTAACGTAAATAGTCTCTGACATAAGAAATTTGAAAATAACAAAATTAATTAAGCTATCAGAACAAACTCAAAGTAAAACAAAGCAATTTCTGTACTGAAAAGATACTACCTAAAGCTCATGCCAAAAATAAAGTGCTTATATAACTAATATAATCTTCATTGAAGCATTAACATATGTTTGGTAAATACATACATTTAATCTTTAACAGAAAATAAGCGACATACTTTAATTTATATAAAGAAAACATCCTCAAAAAACTGACTGAATATAATAATACAATAATAACGACATAATAGCAAATACAGTAATAGTAGACTAACAATTTAAAGATACATAACCATAGTAAATACAATAGAGAAACAACATAATAAAGTACACGCATAGTATTGATATAATGGTATCACAGTCAATGATACATAACAGTAAGATAGACATATCCGAAAGGATGTAAAATGCATAATGTGAGTATACATAATACATAACGATTGACATAATAATTAATAGTACATAATAACATAATAATAGTCACAAAAAGTTCAATAACATAATGATGATACATAGGAACACAATAATAAAAACTTAATAATAATACAATACACACAACCAATAAAAACATGATAAATGTTCGGAATAATGATGCATGATAATGCGAATTAGTCTGATGCCACGGGAAGTGGACACAGCTTGTGGATAAGCCTACGCAGGATGCCGTGTGTGGTTCGGACATCCGCTACGCGTACTAACGAATCCTGACCTACATATATTTGGGTGACAATACCACGTTTCCACTGCAGAGGTGGTGTACTGTCTTCTAAAATGAGGACGAGTTGTCCTGGAGACAAATTTTTAGAATGGTTTCTCCATTTATTTCGTTGTTGCAGCTGATGCAGATAATCCCTTGACCAACTCTTCCATATAGAGTGGGTAAATCTCTGCAGAAGCTGCCATCTCCCCAAGCGACCCATTTTCACATCCGAATAGTCGGGTTCCGGGAGCGCAGGAAGTGGAGAACCAACTAAGAAATGTGCTGGAGTCAAAGGCTCGGGATCCCCAGCATCATTTGAAACAGTGAATAAGGGACGCGAATTCAGACATGCCTCTGCTTGAGCCAAGACAGTGTAATACTCTTCAAAGTTGAGAAGCGTACTGCCGATAACGCGCCGCAAATGAAATTTAACGCTTTTGACTCCGCTCTCCCATAGACCGCCGAAGTGAGGCGCTGACGGTGGTATGAAAGACCACTTAAATCCCTGTGAACTGACGAAGTCCTGAGTGGATTGTTGAAATTCGTCCTGCTGAAAGAGTTTGTACAAACCGTGTACTATAGTGCCAGCACGACGGAAATTTGTACCGTTATCGGAAAATATTTGTGCAGGGATGCCCCTGCGAGCTATGAAGCGTTTCAAGGCAGCCAAAAAGGCGTCTGCAGTCAAATCTGAGACCAGTTCAAGGTGAATTGCCTTAGTGGCCATGCAAATGAAGAGTGAAATATAAGCCTTTGTAAATGATTTGGACCGCTGCCCGCCCTGACGTAGAAACATGGGACCGGCATAGTCGACGGCACATTGTGAAAATGGCTTAGAAGGAGTGACTCTGGAAGAGGGTTATTGTCCTAAAAGTTGGCTTGAGCCAGTTGCGCGAAATCGATAACAAGTGATGCATTTGTGTATCACGGAGCGTATGTAAGATTTGTCATTGATAATCCAATATATTTGGCGTAGAGAGCACTGCGTTAATTGTACTCCGGCATGGAGTAGCCGAATATGCTCATTTTCCATAATTAGACTAGTAAGATGAGACTGCGGGTGGAGTATGATCTGGTGTTTACTATTATAGTTTAGCTGAGACTGTTGAAGGCGCCCGCCTACTCGTAGTATACCCGCGTTGTCTATAAATGGATTAAGCGAAAAAGTTTTACTAGTATTAGGTACAGGGCGTTGTGCCTGAAGTTCTTTAATTTCGATGTTGAAATGCGATAGCTGGAATTGGCGTATAAAAACCAAAAGTGCGCTGCGTAGCTCTTCCGACGTTAAAAATGAAGTGTTTCTATTAGCGACGAGAGACTTAGCGTTCCGAATGAAACGCAGGCAATAAGCAAACACACAAATAAGTCTAGAAAGCGAGGAGTAATCTTTAATGTAGTTAGAAGAGGATGAAGCAGTAACCAGAGCGAGTAGACCTTGTTTACGTTTTTCCTTGTCCAGATCTGGATGAGTGCAGGAAGAATTGGAATCAAAAGGACTGGTGGGCCATGCTGAAGGCTCCTTTAACAACCAGTATGGACCATACCACCATTGCGGGTGGCGGTGTAACGAACGGGGTAAACAGCCGCGGGATAGAATGTCCGCGGGATTGTCATGCGAAGCGACATGAAACCCAGTACCCTTTGAAGTGAGCTGCTGTATCTCCGCGACGCGGTTGGCCACAAATACCTTCCACCTAGACGACTGTTGGTGAATCCAGTGTAAGGCAATCGTAGAGTCAGAATAAAAATACAACTCGCTGAAATTGTAGGTCACAGCGTTGACAACCTTATAAACCAACTGAACCAATAATAGACAGGCGCAAAGTTCAAGGCGAGGTAAAGATATCTGCTTTAAAGGGGCGACTCTAGATTTGGAACACAATAAATGAGATGATATACTGCATCACACATAAACACAGAACACATAAATACAGCATGCGTAACCCTTTACTGACGCGTCGGCAAACCCGTGTAATTGAAATGAAATGATTGGAAAACTACATGAATCCTTTATAGCTCTCGGGATCCTAAAATGAGTGTCTGAAATTAATTGAGCGTAAAGCTCGGCCCATTGAATTGATAATGAGTCAGACAGCGGGTCGTCCCAATTTGTACCCGATGACCATAGCGTTTGCATAAAGTGCTTGCACCAGAATGTAATAGGTCCAATTAGCCCTAATGGGTCGTAGATTCCAGCGACGACGGACAATACCCTTCTTTTATTGAACACATCAATTTTAAGATCTCTTTGGATATTGTATACGAAGCTGTAAGCATGAACGTCCCACTGAATACCTAAAGTGCGGACGGTTTGGTCCTTGTTGAAGTCCAGGGACGAGTTGGTATGTGAGGATATTATATTCCGGTCATTAGAAGACCATTTATGCAGAGTGAAGCCGTAGCGGCTTAATAAATCAGAAATGTCAGAGTTTAGTTGGGTTAGGACGTGTGAGCTATCAGATCCGGTGACGAGATCGTCGACGTAAAAATCGTTTGCAATGACCGAGCAGGCTAAGGGGTGCTGAGTACTATTTTCTTGAGAGATTTGTTTTAAACATCTAGTGGCCAAAAATGAAGCGCTGGCAGTCCCATATGTGACTGTTCTCAGAGCATAGTGCTTAAGTTCCTTGTGGGGAGCGTCACGCCAAACAATTCTTTGTAAGTTAGAATCCCTCGGGGATACCAAGATATGGCGATACATTTTCTCGATGTCGGCAATGAGAGCGTAACGATGCGTTCTAAATCTGGCCATGATGGTGAAAAGATCCTGCTGGACCGTAGGACCAACCATAAGGGTGTCGTTTAACGATAAATCGTTTGACGTTTTGGCTGAGCCGTCGAAAACAACGCGAAGTTTGGTGGTTGTGCTAGTGGACTTGACGACAGCATGGTGAGGTAAATAAAAAATATTTGACTTGTTAATTGATAAATTATATGAATCGAGTGGAGACATATGACCCAGGCTTAAATATTCCTACATAAAACTAGTATACTCTTTGTGCAAAGACTGGTTTTGCCTAAATTTGAGTTCGAGTGTCTGAAATCTGCGAACTGCTCCGGGGAGAGAATCGCCGAGGTGCTCTGTCCTACAGGGTAGCGACACAACAAACCTACCACTAGCGTTACGATAGGTGTTTGTGAGGAAATGATTTTCACACTCCGAGTCCTCAGCTGAGGGAGTACGGAAAGAAACATCCTCCAACTGCCAGAAGTTCTTCAATTGTGACGAGATGGCATTATTGTCGTCACGAGCCATAAACGAAGAGACCGGTTTTGTCATGTCTACGTTGAAGGGTAAATTCCCGGCGAGTATAAACCCTAGTTTTGTTTCCGGTATTATCGGAAAGTGCGGACTGCGAACAAATTTAGTCGGCTCAATCAACTGCAAAAAATACTGTGCCCCGAGTAATATGTCAATTTGTGACGAAAAATTAAGTTGCGGGACAGCTAAAATTTTTGGAATTTTCAACGATTCTGTAGGTTAAAGGATTCTGTAGGGAGGTTATTTGTAATTCTGGACAGAACAGCGCAGTGGACATTCAAACTGAAATCCCTGTAGCGTGAGTTTAGGCGCACCCTTGTGCTGAAATTGGCTTGACATAGGGAATTATTTATGCCGGTGATAGGCAGTTCGGATTTGTTTAGTTTTAAGCCCATGCGGCGGGCGAAGCCCATCGTACAAAAGTTCGCTTGCGACCCTGAATCCAACAGGATTCTTACCGGGTGTTTGTTAGTTTGTTACCGGCACGATCGGTTGTGATGTATACGGCGGTAGACAATGAAATTGATTTATTAGTTTGTAGCTTTAAGGAACATTGATTACTGTTCCTGTTCGACGAATTATTTGTTGAAGCGTGGATCATGGTGTGGTGCCTTTTCGAGCATGCTCTGCACGAAAATTTGGAAGGGCAACGCGAGCTTTCATGGCCCGAGCGTGTGCAATTTAGGCAGAGCTTGTGACTTATTAAAACCTCTCTACGTTGAGTCGGTTGTAAAGCCACGAATTGTAGGCATTCGGACAATTTATGATTGCCACGACACAGCTGGCAAAATTTGTTGTTTGTTTGAGTATGTATCATTGACCCAGTGAACTCAGCGCGTTTAGCCGATTTGCGATAAGAAGTTTTATCGCTAACTTGTCTGCCGCAAGACGAACCAGTCGGTGCATTCACATTTTGTAGCAGCTGGCGTCTCGTATTTAGAAATTTAATAAAATTATTATAATTCGGGAGCTGTTCGTCAGTTAAACCTTCCTTCCATAATCTACATGTACGATCGTCAAGTTTTTGGGCGAGAAAATGCACGAAAATAATTTCAAATGTGTTCACTGATAAATTTAATGAGTTCAGAGCATTTATGTTAGCGGTGAGATCATCTATAAATTTGGAAATGCTAAGCACAGAATCCTGTTGCATGTGCTTCATGCCCAAGACATTAGCCGCATAATACGCCGTAACAATCAATCTACTGTCATACCGGGCTCTTAACAGCTCAATGGCCACCGTGTAGTTTTCATGCGTGATTGGGAGTGATTTTATAACATTCAGCGCCTCATCCCTTAGTGATGAGTGCAAGTAGTGAAATTTTTGAATGCTGGTCAGGTCTGTTCGGACATGAACCAACTCTAAAAACATATGGTAAAAATGTTGCCAGTCAATTATGTTACCCGCGAAGCAGGGTAGTTTAATTGGTTGTAATTGAATAGGAGGTGTACTAAATGTGACGACTTCGGATTGATTTGCTATTTTCTTGCTCATCTCTTCGGCATGATCTAATGAATTTTGCAACTTGCATTCTATGTTGCACAAATCATCTTCCGTCTGAACTCTATCGCTAGCGGATGTAAAGTCAGAGTCCTCAGACTCAATTTGCGTTTGAATCTCGTCATATTTGGCGGATAGCTCCATCAGATGACGAAGCTTTATTTTTAGCGCATGGTGGGCTTGCGTATCGTGATCAAAATTATCTGCGTAGGTGTTTATGCGCGATATAGAGGCCTTGATCGTGCCAAATTTTTTGATCAGCGACTTCATATCCGTCATGATTGTGTATCACAGAAAATTTGAATGATAATACGAAAAAACTAAGTGAATGCAAAGAGATGAACAAGGCCATGCAGGAAATCCAACTTATAAAGTCACGCTACAACGCGGTAACCATTGTTTAACACATCTTAAACTAATTCTACGTTGTAATAAATACTGATTTAGGCAGTATAAACAGTATAGCAGTATAATCCCTATTGCTATGAACACTATTTGAAAAATATGATTTACAATTAAAAAAGGCTTGTTAAGTTATTTAAATTTGTGATTGATTGACAGAAAAAATTTGTAAGCTTGTTAAGTTCGCAAAAAAAATTCCAAGTTCATATTCAAATGAAACTGATATAAAAAAGTTATATTATTTTTTTTTTAAATACTGCTTCCTTTACTTTAATGCCATTGAAAGATATACAAAATTATGCAAAATTGAAAACTAATATGAAACATGAATTTATAGTCACTTGGCATGTGGTACTTATCGACATGTTCAAGAAGGCCTCAGAGCTTGTGGAAACCTTGGCAGTCCCATCCGGTACCCATGAATTGATGATGTAGACACGGTCGCTGCCTGTCAGGTGATGTCTGATGTGGTCGAATCCTGCACAGATTGGCTGCTTTGGATTTTCCCAAATGATGAATGCCACGTGCTGATGGTGTTCAACTGTTGAAATAATGCTTCGAACGATCCGGTCGGCGAAGTATGACGTCCCCAAAGTCGTGCAATACGTGCTCCAGTTATGGTGATGATTAAAGAACTGCTGATTTAAATTAATGTGAAAAAAGCTGATAGGGCCTGCTTACTGAACTGAATCCATGAAACGAATTATCCATGTAAAGAGTCACATCCGTGAAATAAATTGTATGTGGAATGAATCATCCATGAAATGAATCAGATCCGTTCCGGAGGACCATATGTTGCATGCTCAACGCTCTCGAAGAATTTCTAGATTTAGTATTGCAATGCGAAGTGCTGCTGGTATAGGAATCGAAAATGTATTTTTGTATGAAGAAGCGGACTGTATGGTAATTGAGTTAAATAGCCATTTATTGAAAATTATATAAAGAAGCGCAGGCCCATGCAATTACGTATGGCGTACATTGCCAAGATACATAACGAATAGAAAGAGAATAATTGTAAAAAGAAGTTACATTAATAAAATTCACTTTGCCGCGGCTACCAAATGGAAGAGAGTAGTGAACAGATGAAAGGCTGAGTTTTAACTAACTATTGTAGCAGCTGGCCGTAGCGAGCTGTACTTTAAGCGAGTGACGTAAGTGCGTGGGGTGATTGCGCGCGAGCATGTAAACAGATACAAAGGTTTAACAGTTGTCAATAACAAAATTAAAAAAAGGAAAATAAAATACATTTTCTATTACAAAAGCATTTGTTTATAAGAGTACAATTCAACAGCTTGTAAAATGTGACTGAAAAGTAGCGTGTTATACAACATTCATGCGAACGTGTATAATCCATTCTCACTTCGGTTTAACTAATAAGTAAAATGGAATTGTGGGGAGCTGAAAGCACTGAAATGTTGTAAAAACTACAGAAATCGAGAAAGCTTCACAGACGATACAAAACTGTAAACAGTTGTTTTTCGATAAGTACGCAGAACAGATAAAGTTTTATTGCTGGCTTAATCGTAATAGCTGCTCTTAGTGTTACAACAGTTGTACGACTTTCGTGTTTCCTTTTATGAGCAATCGAATGTAGAAACTGAGTACAATAATCCGGTGACTTATCTTACAACAGGTTAGCACTAGCAGTGAGAGAATTTTAATGTTAAAAACATTAGCAACTTCAACCTAACTGAGTAGTTTGTAGTTATGCTGACATTATTTGGTTTTCCGAATAATTGAAGTATAGTCCAGAACATGCTATAACGACACTCGCTCTCACGAACGTTATAGTCAATTTCTCTGTTGATTGAATCTATGAAGTATAATATATTATATACTTGTATTACTATACAATTATTGTTATTATTAATTACATGAATGTTTTTAGTATTCAACTAGTTATAATATTTATTAATTCTTTATTGTGCTCTGATTTATTCTTACCATGCCCAGTAAAGAGATTAATTGCCCAGAAATTAGTTATGTCAAAATAATTTCTATACCATCATCCTAAATTATATTTTTATAATAGCCGATAAAAGAATTAATTGAACACTATGCTTCAGGTATCTCATTTTATGTATAAACGCTTAATAATTTAGTAAGATTTACCCTTTCCATTTCTCTAAAATTCTGTGTGGCTTTTTTCTGGACATGTCAGTACTTACTGAGACTACAGATATTTCCGTCAAAGAATGGTTTTGATTAATGATACGTCACATTTCGCTGTATTTTGTAATAGCCAAACTCCAATCAGTAAGAAAACAGAACAGATGAGAATTCGAAAAAAAGTAGAGTGACAGGTAAATAAACAAATATTTATAGAATAAAAATTTAAAAAAAATAAATAAAATACCTAAAACTTGTTGAAATGCAGGAAAAGTATGTAAAAAATAATTGTTGAGACTTCTATTAGACTTTTAAAAATAAACTAAACGGTTACCAAATTCCAAGTGTTTGTTTTAAAAATGAAAGTAGAAGAATTGGCCTAAGCAATACGAAAAATTCCGAAATACTTGCAAAATATTTTGATCAACTTTTAAATTGCCCGGAACTGATTCAGAGGTTGGAACTTTCAGACATTTATGAAAATTTAGAAGAAAATACACCTCCGACTATCAAAGAAATTGAAGAAGTAATTAAAACTTTGAAAAAATATAAAGCTAGTGGGGAAGACTCCATATCAGCTGATCTTTTGAAATGGTCTCTACCAAAGATCAAAAACGATCTACAATTAATTTTTGAAGAAATGTAGAAAACAGAAAAAATCCCAGAAGAATGGAAGGTCGCCTTAATACATCCGCTGCATAAGAAGGGTGATAAGCAAGAGGTTAACAACTACAGAGGAATATCTTTATTCCAGTTGCGTATAAAATATTTTCAAAGATTCTATTGAACAAAGTAGATAAAACATTGGATAGCCATTTGGGTGAATATCAGGGTGGCTTTAAGAAGGGTAGATCCTGTCTTAGTAAGGGCAGATCCTGTCTAGAATAAATATTTACTCTGAAGTCAATAATCCGTCACAGGCTACTGAATTCAAAGGGAATTGTAGTAACATTTGTTGATTTCAAAAAAGCCGTTGATTCTGTTGATAGAGAAACTATAGATAAAATAATCCGAGAATTTAGTGTTAAATCTAATTTGGAAAATCTAATCCATGAAACCCTTATGGACACATCCTCAAAAATAAAATTTATGGGAGAATATCTTAACCGTTCAAAATAAATACAGGTGTAAGTCAGGGTGATTGTTTATCCCTAATTCTTTTCAACTGTGTCCTGGAGAAAGCAGTGAGGATTTGGAATGAATAATTAAAGGAATACAAAATATCACTGATCATGTTGGGAAGAAGAAATAAACGTATTGAAATAAAATGTTTGGCATTCACAGATCACTTTGCTACACTTTTGAACATCTTACATCTGCAGTAACACAAGTTAATTTTTAGAGGACGTAGCCAGTAGAACAAGCTTAAGAATTTCGACAGAAAAAACGAAATTTTTCACGAACATTAAAAATGCGCTAAAATTCCTGGTAACAGATATTTGTCGAATAGAGAGGTTTCTAATATTTAAGTATCTAGGTGAAATAATTAAAGAGAATGGCTTAAAAAAAATCTGCTATAGAAGAAAGGATTCATAAGATGGAAAGGGCATATGGTATAATTAAAGATATTCACAATTAAAAGTGCATATCTAAAAATGCGAAAATAAGGTATTACAGTACAGTAGTGAAGCCAGAATGCCTATATGCAAGTGAATGCTTGCATTGAATTATAATTTAGACAAACTAGAAATATTGGAAAGACGAATTATTAGAAAAATATTAGGCCCTCGAAGAACTTAGAAGGTTGAAAGTTAAGAAGTACTGATAAAATATATCAAAGTATAGAAAACATAACAGAAACAATGAGAAAAAGAAGACTATTATTTTTTGGGCATTTATATAGAATGGACGATAATATGTTAACAAAGCAGATCTTCAGATATCTGTGGGGGAAGAAGTCAACATCAAGTTGGATTAAAGAAGTCCAAAAGGATTTACAAAAATGGAAGGAGTCCAGGGTAGGAGAGAGAAAAACGCTGGTTCAAAATGGACTGAAGACAAGAAGAAGAGACACAGTGAAAAGATGAAAGAATATTGGTGAAAAAGAAAAAAACAAAGAATAAAGAATTGAAATTGGCGTGTGGTCCTTAGATGGCCGATACAAAAAAAGAAAGATATTTGCTGTGTAAATAATAAAACATTTATTTACAAATAATTTAAATTATATTAGCGCAATATAATAAATGTTGAATACTAAAGCCTTCTTAGAAGTACTCATTATTTCATTTGTGTCTTCATTTAAATAACATAACAACACATTAAAAAACTTGTAAATAATGACTAAATATAAATACAAAGATAAATCCAAAAATTATTCACTGATAACGAAGAACCTATGCTTATGGACGCTGTAATTTTAATCAATAGCAGAAAAACTATTTATATATTATGAGGCTTACTGCTTAAGCAACGTTTTCACCATCCGGTCCTATACAATGGCGTGTAGGAGTATATTCGTCGCCATTATTGACAGGCTTTGAACAAACACATTGAATATTCCATCATTGAGTTTACTTTCCCTTCACGAATCCAGGTCACGTGGAGACGTCGTTTCCTCCCACACAATCTATCTGAGCTCACATACAAGACTATTTGCATTAAATCCGGCAAACACACACATATGGCATACATGGGATAAACGAGAAAGTTTTGAGCACAGGCAGAAAATTTCTTAAGAGACAGGAAAAAAGTCCCCAACTCTCACTGTATTTAAGACCTAATTCAATAATATTTTGAGAAGTCAAGTAATAAGCTTTTATTTATATTAAAAATACAGTTTGTATGTATTATAGTAGCCTTACATGAGTAAACATTTATGTCAATTGTTTTTCTATAGCAACACATGTGTGGACAAATTTTGTCTACTTTTATTTGGCTAATAATACCTCTAGTTAGAGAAGTACAGGTGTGTTGAGTCTTAATATATAGGTTCTGCAAATTGTTATACCTAATAATGAAAATTCGTCCTCTTTTATTATAAGCTTGTTTGAGAGAAGGAATGTGGAACAGTCTCACCGGGGCGCACTGTTACACTGACGGTAGACATCAAAGACGCTTATAATCGATATGGTATGTATAGGCCTATGTTATTTTGAATGTTCATCCGCTTCATTCACAGTACTTAATGAATATTATTTGCTACATTTTCACATGTGAAATAAATTTGTTTATTTTCCTCTTACGACGTTTCAGCGTGATGTTCGCCTTCCTCAGCGAGGTATGATACGCGAGGTATATTATATATATATATATATATCATGGATTATATAAGACACGCAGAACAACTTTCGCCTTGACAACAAATTTAGGCCAAGTAATTTTAACGCAGACACCACGAGTAAAGTGAGCCCTGGCGTCTATGAATAAACTTAATCATAGGCCTATCTGTATCAAAGTACAGAATGCCTCGTATGGCGATCTAAGTGATAGGGTTATTGTTGACACGATGTTATCGTAAAGACGTGCTAATACAAACATGATCCAAAAACAAAGGAAAATTTACACCTTTATGAACAATTTCTTGTTCAGTGTATTAATGAATACAAGGAGGCCTGTCAAAGACAATGAGGGTTGATTTGACGCATTCTTCGAAATAATTACTTCTTTACATATAATCGTCTATTTTTAATATTAAAGTAATAAAACGTATATTTTAGTGTTCTAGGAAGTAATATAAATCAAACCAAAATCGATTAGCTAATAATTGTAAAGGATAATGTATATAACATTTTCTTTTCAAGTGCGTTGTGTTCCACGAATTGTGTTTCATACAGCCTTCTCTACAGTCAGTTTCTACTCCTAAATTCTTTATCTTTCATAACTTTCGACATGTATTTTGGCCATATTAAGGCCTCTACTGCTATCTTTCTCTTCCTGTTGGTGGCCATTTTAGTATCCATTTAGTATCCACTCATCGTCCATTCAATCCACATGGGAACACCACTTCTTCCCAGGGCTAAGGTATGTAAGGGTACACTACAATAATTTTTTGTTATTTATGTAGACTCTAAACTTTACATGAACATATGATATCAAACATTACCGTTACATTATAAACATCAATATTGGTACTATACAGCGTTTTAAAATAGAATATCTTGGTTGTGTATTTGTTGAATAAAAATAACTTTTACAGATGTTTAAAAATGTAATTAGAGACCGACAAAATAGAAAGGTTTGTACAAATGTATGCGAGGAAACTGTATCACCGCGAAAAGTGGTTTAACAACCAAGAAGTGTATAAGGATACGAACATATTTCAAATTATTGTAAAGGTCAATGTGTTTAAACATTGAACCAGAATGATCTTTTATATACACAAAAATGTACATTTAATGTATAAAAATGTCACTACGGAACAGTAATAAGAAACTGTCAAATGACCGAAAGTGTAATGACTCAGGCAAAAGTGTAATTCACGATTAATAAAAGTCACTCATTTTTCGTGTGACTACATTCCTATTATAATGACTATGGGCTGAGTGATTTTAACAAAAAAAGAAAACAAAAAATATTATTTTGTTAACATTACTGTACGACTGTTACTGCCAGCCTGTTTTACTGTCACATACTGTCACAGTAACGACTATTACAATCATACAAACCTCGCAAAATATTTAATTTGTGACAAAGATATAACAAACTCTGAAGACAGGTTTAATCAGACATCAAATAATCTCTGGTTTTATAAAAATACAGTTAGAGAAGAAAAATTTATTGTAGAATCATTAAAAAAAATATATAAATTCCGTTCCTTAACACAAACAATAAATTAATTTCCCTGTGAGTTAGGATCATCAAACCCTTGTGTTAGGTCAGATTTTAAACTAGGATGTTTATATTTTTACGCTGAACGATGCATTTAAAATTTTCCACGTTTTTGTCTACAATACTGTAAACGCGTCATAGGCTGTTAGAGTTGCACAGCGAATACTGTATATCTCGACGTGGATAGCTTGCGATTAAGTTTACCCGCTCAATAGCAATTTGCCGTAATTAGCTAAAGAGATTAAAGTCGACTTAAGCGTGGTGATAGCAACATTGCCGTACTTGTGAACAGTTCACTGCAGTCCGATGTACATTATCTTTTAAAGTATATAAAGGCTGAGCTTGTCTTTCCATTTTCAGTAATTATAACCTCTTTAATGTTACATGCATTTGAAGAAGCTCTACATAATTCTGTTTTAACGTCATGTATCAAAGAAGTACATTAAGGCTTCTGTCGTCAACGGTTGGGGTCCTTAAGCCTCTTCCTAAACTTCCTTTTCTTATGCTCAAATCTCCTTCTTCGACTTCTAAGAGCTTCTAACTTCTTCGATCTTCCTCTTCTATTAATTAGCTTCATAATACAATCAAATAATTCGATTCTGTGTGTAATTCTTCCTCTCTCTCTCTCTCTTTCTCTGAACGCCCTTCTATTCTAAGAGTCGGCCCTTCTTATTATGTAGCCAAACATTGCTATGATCTTTCTGTAATACATCGGATTACTGTTGGCACAGATTTCTGATGATCATATTCCTAATTTGTTCTCTCCTAGTTCTGAATAATTAAATACCATCAGGAAACATCTGATCTCTGGTAAATCTCTGTGTAGTTTTAAAGGGAAAGGTATTTTTTGTTTAGTTTAGTTTAATGATCAAACTGAACACGACAAAATAAAAGGAACATAAAAAATTAATACGAACACGTATTGTATTCATGAAGATTAGGGCCACTCATCAAATTAACGTCGTATCACTACGTGGAAAGAAAAATTCCTGTACGGAATTAACCAGAATTAACTTCCACTTTGATACATTTATCTGGCTTTAAAAAATGTTATCTTCAATTATATGTATTTTTTATTGACTTATAATAGAAAAAATATCTGCAATGTAACATAAATTTATTAGAAATGTAAATAAAAATAATTTCGTGACAGACTTAGATTTGTGTAAATAAAAGTTGAAGAAGTAAATAGACTCTTTCCATTGTGTACGTTTAATTAAATTTATTTACAGGTTAATTTTGTTAGCAGTTTTTCATAATTTCAACATTGTCGAAAGTTATTGTCGAACTGTTGATTGTTTCGTAATAGACGAGATCTGTCGGGGGTCTCCACAGACAGTCGGTTTCTACTTGATAATGATATAAACACCTAAAGTCTTTTTCCGGTACGAAGCAATTAGTGGTTTAACAGTAACAGAACGAATTAGATTCAGAGTAGAGATTACACACCGTGTCTGAAAGCGGTAGGAGAGGAAATTAAATTTTATGCAGATAAAAAATAGTAAAAATATTTGTTTGCTTTAGTTCACATATAATATTAATTGAATAATTTGCGGATTCGTCCGTTTCTACTTGAATTGTTTAACTGATTGTTAATTACCTACAGACCAAAACAAAATTTTGAACGTCGATTACGAACGGTTATAACTGCAATATAAATATACGTTAAGTAAGAAAATTTAAATGTTTATCTATAATTTCTGTTGCCTATGTAAATTAATATCTTAAAAGCTTCTACTCTTAAAACGTTTCTCTATTATTTAGTAAATCTAACAAGAATGTTAAACCAGTAATGACTGTAATAATGAGGATTATTCTTTTCAGGAATATGGCAGGAGAGAATTTTTTACTAAACGTTCCTAATTACATTTTTATAAAAGTAGTAATGATGTTCCTCTGTTATTTAAAAGTTAGGTAACAATGTTATGGAAAACTGATTCCCAATAAAGCACCACTGACAGAGAATAAATCGTGAAAACTACCCCTTTCATTTTGTTAATTTGCTGTAAAACATCTTGGAATCGGTAATTTGAAAAAAACAACGGTTAAAAAATAAAACTACTTTAGAAAAGGATTAAAACGTTAAAACTCCTAAAAAAGTGTACAATTAAGACAACAAGTTTTCAAGAGGAATTCATTTTGTAATATAAGTTTAATCGAGAAGGAATAATCAAGATGAAGTATGTAGCGGTTGTCCAAAGGTAAGACACATGGTTAGTGCAAAGATTGTCCTAAATGAAACAAAAAGAGTAAAAAACGATAATTTATTTTCCAGAATTGTCTGTCCAATTTCCTAACTTTTTGCGATCAGTAGTTTATCACAATGTGACAGATAAAATTGGTTAGAAAACTTGGTCGAAAATGTTTACCGATACACAGAAGCAGTTTTGTGTCGAACATCATATCGAACATTTTTGTATCGTTTCAAAATGAAGACCATAGGACGTTTAAACACCTCGTGTCTGGAGTTACAACCTGGGTTTCCTATAAAAATTGGCTCGGATCGGTCGAATTACAATAGTTAAAAAATGACAAGCTGAAGACCAAGATTACTAAAATTGGTTCAAGACAGAAGCTATGTCCTTCTACTACAATGAAATAAAGAAGCTGTTGAAATCTGTAAAGCTGTGTGATTGATTAAGTAAAAAACGGAGGAAGTCTGAACAGTTTTTCCTAGCTGTAGTAAATCATTTACATGGTATCTTTTCCTTATTTTAAATCGGAGCTTTTGTAAAAGCATGATTCATAGTTATTAAAATTGCAATTTTTCAAATGTAGTGGATGTCAAATAACTTGCACAAAGATTAGAATAATGTTAGAATCAATGTTGTTTCACGTGTTGTAACGTTTAATATAAATGTTTAGACGGTCTATAGAAATCAGTCCAATAATGAACCCACTGAAAATACCAATTAATAAAAACTATAGAACTTTATACGATCATAGTGATGTTGAACTGTACAGGAAAAAAACAAAGCAATGTTATAAGATTGGGGTAAAAGGAAAGTTAATACGTATACCAAAACACAAACATAAGATTACAAATTTACCCTTAAACTTGCTAGTAGATTTTAAGCTTAACAAAGGGACATACTAAAATATAGCAAAGTACGACAAAATTATAAATAGACAACACTAAGTAAGTTTTCCACCACGAATACAGTAAAGAAGAAGCAGGTAAAGATGGCTTATATGTTTTTTTAATTTGTATAATTTGTAAAATCGTTCCATTATTTATTTATTTAAACAACATCTCTCATATCGGATATTAAATAATACCTCATTATTAAATCGTTTGTACTACGTTTTCGTACATAACTTATTGCTAACAAATTACATACATAAGTTATATACAACTCTTACTATCTAATTGTAATTACTTTAAAATGTTTATTTTGCTCTCGGCTTACTCATGTGTGTTCATATCTTTGCAATTGGTGATTCATTAGATTCAAAAATGAATTTACTTCTATTCAAACTTCTTTTATGTTATTTTGTTTTACTTTCTACTGCATATGCATTTTTTTCTTTATCATCAAAGACTTTACTAATTACGTTAATTCAAAAATTACTTATTTCTCTTATCATTTACGTTACTAATTTCTAAATTTGATACAAGAAAAATTATTCTAATTTTTACTGCTTTTACATTTATGTATCATTAATTTATTTTAATATTGGTTGAATGTCTTCCACTCAAACTTTAATTAGTGTCTTTCAACTATCTGTAATTAAATGTTTTTTTATATCACCTCGTTTGACGTGGTTATTCATGTGTACGTCCCCCGTGTCCTTCTGGTGTGTCATCTGCATTTGCTTCTGGTCCTCTGTTCGTGTCCTCCGTGTGTGTTTCTGGTCCTCTGGTCGTGTCCTCCGTGTGTGCTGATTAATAGTCGTCTCGTCTCACGTCATATGCTGCCGGTGTGTCCATAGACCTCATCGTGTGTAGTTTGCAGCTCTGGCTGTATAGCTAGTTGATCCTGTGACTCTTACGATAATTGTGAATTTGTGTCGTCGACTGACATAGCCTCCTGCGGCAATGGTTGAATCGAGAAGAAGAAACTTTATTAGCGCGACCTGGTATTTATAGTCAGGTCGTGCAAAAATTCCTGTCTGAACACTATTCAACTTGTCAGATTCTGTCGAAGCGTTACTATCCCCACTCTAGTTCAATTCACTATTTTCGCCTATTTTCGCGAATACGAAGTTTGTTTCACCTCACTCGATGTTCAATCGATCACTAATTTTTATGTAATTACTAAACGTAAATTGCACTTCTTTATGGTATTCAAAAAAAGAGTTATTCATTTTTTACGTACAGTAAATGCACTTTTCGTCACCTCTGTATGGTTTTTTAACATTTTATTTATCTATAATTTCTACACACTTTGGTGTCTTTTGTTTTATCCTATCGTACATAGTTTTCTTATAATTAACAATAAACATATAACTATTCTACTTGAAAAAGGTTGGTTACATTTCAGGAACGGACAGGTTTCACACACACTAACAAAATACGCGCGTACACAACGCTAGCGACAGGTGTGTCGAAACTACATGTCCTTGCATGAATTCTTACTCCCTATTTTTACTACGATTCAGCTTATGGAATCTGAATCATGTTTATTAATTTATATTTATTCATTTTTATTATTTATTTTATTTATTTTAGCAATGCACAGTATAATTACTGTTTGTACTGTTGCAATATACTTAATTTTCCATAATTTATAGCTACATACTTACTATACCAGAACTTTTACATAATCAACAAACATGCCATTGTATTATGTGTCTAATCCATGTGTCGTCTCCATGCAACTACATATTTTATTAAAAACGTTTGTCACGTAGTATGACTGTAAACACATTTAATTGTTCCAATTAAAGCCTCATAAAGATAATCTCATAGCGCCTACAGTAGATTCCCAAATACTGTTTACAACATGTGTTTTAATAAAATCCCTTTGTGATTTTTGCACTAGTTATTTTTTCTTCAAGTTGCTAATCTTTATATTAATATCTTTTAATATGTATTAAGATCAAACAAGAGATTAACCACATGCGCGTGTGTACTCTGCTTAAAGCAAATAGAAATAAGCAAAACTGTTTGTTAATTACTGTTGAGTGAAGTGTAGACAGGGGAGGATGTAAAGTCACCATTGTGCCATGAGTTGAAACACGAGTATACCAACGTACAGAGAATGTAATGTATTTTGTGTCTATACGAATCCACATTGACAGTAACAACAGTGAAGGGACACAAAAGCGACGCCGCAAGCATTCCCGCGGATTTTAATTAAGCGCAGTATCAACGAATTCGGTGATTAGAAAGCCAGTAGCTAAGCGCGTGTGTTAGTAGGTTTGTATCGTTTTTACAAACACTGAAGCACACTTAAGCAAAAAACATGTTCTTTCTCCACATTGTAACTGTTAAAATGACTATATCACACATATTTGAAGTAATGCTGTAATTAACATCACGAGATTCCTAATTGTAGATTCAAACAGTAACAAGCGACTACAGAAAAATAATCTTATTAATATCTTTTTAATATTAACATCTTTTTTAATTTCTCTTAACGTATTTGTCTATACAATATTTATCTATTTTAAAATTATATTGTTAACTGTAACGATATTAAAAATTATTTGCAACAACAATCAAATCCCAACAACGCGAATTCCATTAGCCCGGATTTAAATGAAAGAAAAACTTTATTTTAGCAGTTATAAAAGGTTACTGTGCTTAGTTATTTTGTCGTAAAGTTTGTCGTAATTCTTGTGTTTGTGATTAGGCCGTTCCTGAAAAAAAAATTATTCTACATAAAACAAAATGTATATACACACGAGCTCCAAGGGCGCTCGGGTTGTAAGTTTATGCAAGCTCTTATCTTTGTTTTACAACACGTTTACACCGCTGTATAATTTTTTAAAAAGCCAGTATTTGAATGTTTCTAAAACAGGTATACATTTTAAATGCAGGCTACTTTTGCGTAAAAACAGAAAGGGACTAAAGAAACAAACGTAAGTAAAAGTAAAGAAAACGTAAAGAAAACGTAAGTAAGTAAAATTACAATATATTATTATTATTATTTTACGTTATAGAGCGTTCTTTCGAAATAGTATTTGTTTTAAAAGAAATAATTATTTCTCGAACTCGTGGACGAAAATGTAGGTCAAACAATTAGTGCTTCTAGATAGGTTGTTTGCTCATACATAATTTTTTAGAACTTGCGTTTCAATTTTTTTAAATTTTATTCCCCCCCCCCAGAGGAAGTTTAAATTGTGTTTTCTTTTTGCATTGATTAGATTATTTACCAATAGTATGTTATTTTAAATGTCACTAACTATTATCGGCTTCTAATAGTTTAGTGGCCGGAGTTTCAAATTTATTGCATATTAGGGAGGTCATTCAGCGTACTGTCTAGAACCGCACGCAAAATGTTACCGTACTAATCGCTAGAGATATTGTCTACTGAAGCATGTCAACATGTACTGCGCTCGATACTGATAAATACGAGGTACACGTAACTTACTTATACACTGTATGTCAGAATTGTGTATGGTACCATAGCTAAATGTACCGAGGATACAGTTTTTGCCTTCTTTCTGTTTTAAACTTTAAATATTAGCTTCTACTTACCTTTTAACGGCTTCCGTAATTCTTCACCTTTTCTTATTTACTGAACAACAAAACAATACTTACTTTACTACAAAAATATATTATTTTAGAAATTTCTCTTCTTCTTTTTTGTTCAGTATAAATATAATAAATAATATTCTTTTTTAATTTTTATCACTAACGCTACTTGGTACCTCTTTGAACTTGTTATTTTTACCTAGTACCATGTATGGTAAAATAAAAACACAACAAAAATTCGAATAACAAATAACAGTAAGCACTTATACTATGTACAATAGGTAGATTTTCTATATGTATATATTTTATGTATTCTAGTAAAGTATGTTTACAATTTTATGACGAATTATTAGTCGTAATAACCTACATTTGTTAAGTTTGTTAAGTAAAAGAAGAAAAGGGAAATGGAAAACAAAATGACAGAAAAAGAAAATTAACAAAACTGTAAGTGAGCTTTCCTCATTACATAAACCAGTACTTGCAGTGGGGAAAACCTTTTATCTCTGTTTTAAATATTTACGTACATCCACGTGTCTGCCTATAAGCAAACATTTGTCTATAATCCCGATAAATATAGATTTTTATGTTTGCATATTTCTAACTTATTCTTGTAGACAAGTATACAATTATAATAAAAAAATTGATTTAATACTATATGGATTGCTGTAATTCACTTCTGATTATTTTGTTTATTTTAATTCTTAGTGTGTTAAACCTGCGTTAGGGACTATATACTTTTATTAATATTTGTGTTAGTTATGAACATTGTCTAGTAATAATGTATACTGTAACGATAACGAGTTAACATATTACAATAAAAATTAACGTATATTAAAAAATGTATAATCCTACTGTAAATAAAATATTTTATTATATTAATTTTATTATTATATATTGTAAATGTACTGTACAATATACATGCACATACATACATGTGTATACACAGTACATTGTAAATAAATTTTAGACATATTATTATAATAAAAATTTGTATATTGTTTTGCTAATATACAAGTAGATACCAAATTACTAATTACTGTTACTTTTATTATTGTTGTTTTTCTTCTCCTAAATATTATTATTATTATTATTATTATTATTATTATTATTATTATTTGTAGTAGTAGTAGTAGTAGTAGTACTAGTAGTAGTAGTAGTAGTAGTAGTAGTAGTAGTAGTAGTAGTAGTAGTAGTAGTAGTAGTAGTAGTAGTAGTAGTAGTAGTAGTAGTAGTAGTAGTAGTAGTAGTAGTAGAATATAAATTAAACTCTGTATGCTCTATAAGTATAAATATAAAAATATATTCAGAATATTTAAAAATTTATTTTCTACTTTACAGTCACTAAAATATAATTTATTGATTATAGGGGTATTACTTATTATTATTTCACTTATTGTTATGTAATAATTAAATTATATAATTATGAATACAAGATAAAAGAAAAAGTGTATTAATTTTCATCTTTAGATTATGTTAAAGTATCGGTTTACAAGAAAATGTTTCATCCGGGAAAGACGACTTTTTAGATCTCTTTTTCAATTCACTATTGTAAGATCTTATATTAAAGTTTCATCAATATAAACAAATAGATTCAGTTATTTGAAATAACGGTATAAGTTTTTCTAGTACAAGATGAATTAATGGGCATTTGTTGGGAGTAAATACACACTCTGAGATTTGAATTTTAACTGTGGAAAATGATTGAAAACGGAATTCTCATTTAGATTATTTGGTGACATAGGGTTGTTTGAACAGTCAACAGTCCTTCAAAGACAAACACTGTACATAATAACCTATGAATCTGTTTACTGTAACTGCTACGAATCTAGGTCAAGCACATCTTAACTCCTACTTCCTCAACACAATACTCGCGTGTGGTCCAATTTTGTACCAGACAGGCAACAGACCCAGAGCTAGTGAGAGGAGAAGAGGGAGAGGGAAAAAAGAGATAGATAGATAGATAGATAGAGAGAGATAGAGAGAGAGAGAGAGAGAGAGAGAGAGAAATAAGAGAGTGGGAAGAAGGAGGAATTTTTCCTTACTTGAGGCATGTCTTGAGCATGAAGTACATATCGTACAACTTGCTACAATTATGAAGGGTAGGACACTTAGTGTAGTCTGATTACTGCGATAGTGGAATCGACGTCCCATCTTACTACCTTGATCCCGGCCCTTGGCAATTCTGAATATGCATTACTTGCCGTATTTCAGGTATTTATGGATAAGACGGAATATTTTTTTTTCGGCAATCTTAATTAGTTATGCTTGATAGCGATATTTTACACATTTATCAAACTCTATTAGACTTCAAAAATTACAAAAATTTTAATGAAATTGATCATCTTTTAGTGTAATAGAAAGGTGACTCGCCAACTGTTTTTCGTTACAATGAAGACTGTCTGGGGACTAAGTTTTGAAAAAGAATAACATTTTGTTTTAATTTTGTATTTGTGTTTTAATTTTAAAAAGTAGAGCTTCCGTTACTTGGAAATCGACAGTTAAATTTACATTTACAGTAACAGTACTAACGTGAGATTACTTTTGACTGTATTAGGAAGAGTTTGCTCTTGGTATGAGCTATACAATCCGCTAAATAAGTACAGAATTAAATTATTACAACAAATGTTTTGGTGCTGTTAAGTTCTGAATACTAGCAAGTAATTATCTACTGAATGACTAAAATTATTTTTAGAATTATTACACTTCAAAAACGTCATTAATCTCCTTTAAACTGGAAGACTGTAATTTTTATACCTCTTACATTCACTGATCCTCTGTAATCGGTTCTTTACGGTTCTCTCATAATCGTCATTGTTCTCCTTAGTCATTTATTTTCTGTTGAGGTCTAGTAATTCTCGTTTACCGAGTTTATAATAAGAAAGTAGACAACACGAATGAACTCGTCAGTTTTCTTTTGCTCGTCCTCAATTATTTTGGTGTTGCAGTTTTTTTTAAATCGCTGCTGTAAATGTTTACACAAGCTTCTTACAGCGTTATTATTAAATTTAATACTTAATTTCGTAGTGATCGTCAATCAATGAATTTTAACGATAAACGTTTTGCGAAGATCGGTCAAAGAATTATAAAACAAATATTAAATTATTTGTGTTATGCTTCTTTGACCAATCCTCGCAAACCCTTCATCGTTAAAATTCATTAAATGTAATGTTGTTGTCCGCAACCCAGTTCTTTATTTTTATCTAAAGACGTTCTATGGGGTCGAGGCTGAAGAGGGGTTAATATTATATGTCATTTTCCTATAATATTTTATCGATTGAAGTCTGTTTTTCAGTTTTCGTAACTGAATTAAACTTTATTTATTACATTTTTTGAAGATAGAACTACAGTTTTTTTTGTTCCAACCACTTCCGAATTTCCTTTTTCCAAGAGTTGTTTATCACGATAACAGGCGGTATTGTGTATCATTAAAAACTTGTAGTAGATACATACGGCAATAATCTCTGCCACAGTTGCATAGAATGGTTAGTGAAATTCATTGTTCAATCATAAATCCAGTCGTTAACTGTTAACAGGCTATCGTTACGACGGTCTCATGTATCGTCGTATGGTACAGTGGAAACAACATACAGACACCAATGAAGTCGCTAATCATCAGCTTTAATCAGTCGCAAATAAGAATTTAAGTTAAAAAGATACTCCATACAGTAGTTCAAGTTAAATTTGTACACACGCAATAATAATGTCAACTGTTAAGTGTTCCGCACTAATTGTAATACAGTAATCATGTTCCACAACAACCACTTGATCCGCGCTCTATAGTCTCGCCAGATGGAACTAACTAAACCGGCCGCTGTTGCTTATATATAGCCTGCAGATGTTTCAATACTTTTTCCATTCATTTGGCTGCGTGCCAGCATAACTTGCATAGTTACAAGTGCTCTCGAAAAATCTGGACCGGTTTTAAGTGCGGCCTTGGCCGAGACGCTGCACCTACTCCTCTAGTCGAGAACGTGTAGAACTTTTACGTAACTGCACCTGCCTACAGTTAGGAGAGCGTTATGTAATTGTTGCAACAACATGTTAGGAATTAATCCTACCTTTCATCTGCATCTAGCGTTTTAAAGTTGGTACATGTAGCGTAGCCTTCCCTTCCATTTTACACGTACAAATTATGAATGTATGTCTCGTTTATATAAATTACCAGTCTACCTTCATTTCTAGATTTTGCCAACGGCCTTGGAAAGCAATATGTAATGTAACGAAATTGCGGATGCTCATGTTTTTATTATAGGATAAAGGGTAAAGAGTAGTCATAAGGGTCCGTGACAAATTATTTAATTTAACTTGTAATATGTTATAAATTACAGTTGATTTACTGTAAGACTACTTTGTTACTACAGTGACAATGTCGGTTTATTACTTTATTACTGCAGTAGTAGTGCAGACTATTGTAAGGTTTATTTGTTATATTTATTATGCGCATAAAAATGAACGCATGCATACGCATGTACGTTCACGTTAATAACAGAGATGTTTGGCAGTAGTTTAAAATCATACGTATACCGTAGTGTTTTATTATTCAGTGTATAGTTTACTCGACTGCACGTTACGAATGTACCGTAATGGGATACGACTGTATCGCAGCAGACACTGTCTGGTGGGATGAAAGTTTAACTTCTTTCACGGCGGCAATGTAGAACATCTGTCGTCACGACAAATACATTACGTCCGCCGTGGGAATTCGTCTTGGTTCTGTTTTACGACTGTCGTACGTGTGTCGTGTATGGGAGAGGTAAGTGACCTAACATTCCTGCTTGACGCCTGTTTTTCGCAAACCGAGCACACTGAAACGGCATTACAAAGCATTTTCTTCACACACATAGGCAATATATTTTGGAGCATAAGCCTAATTTGTGAGCTTTATAAATGTAATAATAGTAATAATAACAAAGCTTTAACGCCACCATTTCAAAGCATACAAAGCATCTGGCGTATGGCAAAATGGTGATTCAGAGGCTCAGAGGGGAAAACGACGACAAACACAAACGCTTAGAGGCAGATCAACAAAAAAAAGGAAACATTTTTTTGTAGTGTGTGCGCGTGTATGTGTGCGACCAAGGGAAATGGATATATTAGTCAGACAGATATATAGATAGATAAAAAAAAGACCGAGAGAGAGAAAGAGTGAGTTAGGGGGAAGAATTTGTCTTTTAATGGCGTGTAGGCTTGAGTTCTTGAAATAATCAATAAGAGACAATCAATTTTTGAAATTAAATTTAATCAGGTTTTTAGTGCCTTGTTAGATGTTTCAACTTATCTTTACGCTATTTTTTGTTTAGAAGAATATTAAGTTTTTCTTAACAGCAACAAATGAACGGAAATTTTGTTAATATATTCTTGTTTGCGCTGGTTGTACCTAGTAGTACATATAAAAATTTTCTTATAGATAAGGAAAAATTATCTAGCACGAACATTAAAAAAATTATAAGACTACGTTAGTCGTATAGCACACATATTTTTTGGTTATGTTTTATATCCTGTATTAATTACTCCATAGGCACTGATACGCAAACGGTAGAAAATGAACGACATATACCCTACATTGTATAATCGCATTTTAAAATATTGATAATTTTCAGCCCTCGTTTTTTTTATATTTTTGACTTATTTGTTAGGCAGTAGAAGCATCTAAGTAGAAGAAACAAATAGGTTGAGACTATATGGACTGTAACAAGTATTCGGGTTAACAAGTGGTGACTAATACATGATCAAAATAAATCACTATATAAATTATATCAATCAAAAACAGAAGAACGTTCTTCAATTATCAACAGTGTAATATGCAAAGATACAGAAAAAAATATATATATTTGATCCTTGGGGGTAAACATAGATGGGAAATGCATGACAAGAAGAACTGGGAACTTAAAATAAGATGTTCAGAATTTAAGACCTTAAAATAAGGGTGTAAGAGATATAAGACCAATTTAAATATTAATTGCAGTTATAAACATAAATATGAAATGGATACATAATAAACTACTGGATACGGATCTGTTTAATGATTACAAAGTATTTCACGACGCTAGTCTTCATGGTTAATACTTAAAACGTCCAGACTAATTGCCTTCCATATATTATCAAAGTAACTCAATGGTGAATTGTTTCCAGTTTTTGGATATTTTTTAAGTTGTTCTCGCTAAGCTGACCACAGACAATCACCCCAAAAGTTTTAATAATTAACTACTCTCTAAAACTGGCAGCTTGGGGAGACATCAAAATAAAGTACTCAAAAATGTATTCGTGATATGTAACACACAAAAGGCTACACTAGGATGTTTATATACTACACCGTTTTGTCAAAAATTGTATTAAACCCGGTTACATTATCATGCCAGTAATGTTTAAATGTTAAAGTTTAAAATTTACATTTCAAGTTAATGTTTAAAGTTTACGCAAATGTTTGACCCTGGAAGCCAACTGATGAGGCGAAGACTAACTAGTCGAACAAACCTACAAAATCTAATCGTGTAATACTAATTCTTGTAAATGTTTTGTGTACAAGAATAGATACGACATAATCCAACTAAAAACACATGTAGCTAGTAGGAAACAATTATAAAATATTTATAATAATGTCAGTTAGAAATAACTGCAAACATTAAAAGAGTCTTAGTGTTGCGTACTGGAAGCTCTTGAAGTTCTAGAGTTGTTCCAAAAACGCTAAGTAGAAAGGGCTGGGTTTGAGATGTAATGAAGTAGACTGTAATTCTGATGTATAATATACATTTATTGAAAACGTTAAATTTTAGAAGCCATTGCCGACACGTGTGGATGTTTAAAGGCCATAACGCCCGTTAATTTAGTTTTGATAAAAGTCAAGATACATGTAAATTAGACGAAAGTCGTCTGAGTAATCTAGCGAAGACTGTACATGAAGATAATTGGACAATGATCCAGAAGCCGCGGCTGGAAGAGTGATTTTTAACGAGAGTACCGCTCGGAGTCTAATTAGAAACTAAACTTAACTTGTCCACCGTCAGTCCGGCTGACTGCCGGCAGCGCTTGATAAGCAAGTAACGTCATCCGCCCGTGTCGCAGTGCAGTGGTTACGACACACAGATAATAATACAGTACAAAGTTTGAACATACTGCCCGCTCAAAATCGGGACAATTTTGTAATTTAAACATTAAGTTAATAATATAATAATTAAATTTACATGGCAAAAATAATATAACAATTGGCGTATTGGCTACAGCGCAATGACAGTAAGTTAATTCATAACAATAATATGATTAACATGATAAATTCAATTGACAATTATAAGGTATACAAGAAATCGACCCTTATGCAAATAACAAGGGCAAACTGACAGTAAAATTACCCAAAACATAATAGTACCACAGTTCACAAAATAATACAATGATTAAGTAGACGTGTTGATCTTTCCCATTTAATACCCATTAACATTTGCACAGCATTATAATAATAAGTGATAACACAATAAAAAGATATAACAATTCCAACCATAATATTGACACAACAAACCCTAATAAATTTCATAATATCTGACCATTAGAAAATACAATACATACATAGAATAATTGGTACCATAAGTAACACTAATAATTCTCAGAAATTTGAATATATAAACATACAACAATACAACAACATCCATAATTAATTGATAGCACAATGAAAACGCAGTAACTATTGCAATAATAGCTATCAGAACGTAGTAATAATAATTACAACGTTAATGATACAATTGACTTGTATGATCGCCCCGGGAATGTCCCGGGCGTAGTCCAGGCAATGTGACAAGTTCACCATCCTAGCACGTCTCGTATGGCACGCATACGACTAGTCTGTTGCCACCGGAAGGGGGCATAATTTGTGGATGGGTCGGCGTAAGATACCTAGCGCGGTGCGAACTTCCGCGACTCGCACTAATGAATCTTGACCCGCAAAAACGTTAGTAATTACCCCTCGCTTCCACTGAAGTGGGGGAGAATTATCATCCAAATGAGGACAAGCTGTCCGACATTCAAATTCCTTAACGCCGTGCGCCATTTGTTGCGCCGCTGCAGCTGGTGCAGATAATCCCTAGACCATCGTTTCCAGATGGATTGCGTAAATCTTTGGAGCAGTTGCCATCTGCCCAAATGACTAGTATTGCCTTGGGTATAGTCGGGTTCCGGAAGTGCAGCCAGTGGAGCACCGACCAAGAAATGAGCGGGAGTTAAGGGTTCAGGGTCTCTAGCATCATCGGACACAGCACATAAAGGGCGTGAATTAAGGCAAACCTCAATTTGAGAGAGAAGAGTGGAATACTCCTCAAAATTCAAGATAGTACCGCCGATTACGCGACGCAAATGATATTTAACACTTTTAACACCGCTTTCCCACAAACCACCGAAATGAGGGGCTGAGGGAGGGATAAAGGACCACTTGATAACACGGAGACCGGAAAGCTCCTTAGAAGATTGTTCAACTTCCATTGACCTTAAAAACTTGTACAATTCGTATAAGGTGCTGTTGGCACGACGAAAATTCGTACCATTATCCGAAAATATCTGCGCGGGAATACCTCTGCGCGCGATGAACCTTTTTAGAGCCGCTATAAAAGCGTTGGAGGTGAGATCTGACACCAATTCTAAATGGATGGCCTTTGTACTCATGCATATGAATAACGCGATGTATGCCTTTGACGTGGACTTTGAGCGCTGCCCGCCATGGCGTAAAAGTACAGGACCGGCGTAGTCCACGGCCGACTGGGACAATGGCTTAGCAGGCGTTACCTAGAAGGGGGTAACTGACCTAATAGTTGATTCGCGCATCTAGCCCGGAAACGGAAACAAATGATATACTTGTGTATTACTGAGCGGATACAAGATTTCTCGTGAATGATCCAATATTTCTATCTGAGCGAAGCTTGAGTTGATTGCACCCCAGAGTGCAACAAACGGATATGTTCATACTCAATTATTAATTTAGTGAGATGAGAGTGCGGGTGCAAAATTATTTGGTGTTTACTCTCGTAGTTAAGTGGGGAAAATTGTAAGCGTCCACCCACTCTTAAAATACCTGAGTCATCCAGGAAGGGGGTGAGTGCAAGAATTTTACTGCTGCGAGGAAGGCAACGATGTGCCTCAAGTTCCTTAACTTCTATGCCGAAGTGCAACTGCTGAGATTGCTGAACAAAAAACAAAAGTGTGTCATGCAACTCTTGAGCAGACAAAAAGGACGTGACCCTGTCAACAAACGGGAGCCTAGAGTTGCGAATAAATCTGCGGCAATATGCGAAGACTCGAATGAGTCTTGTAAGGGATGAATAATTTTCATCATAGCTATGGGTGGAAGAGGCGACAATCAGTGAAGTTTGGACCTGCTTACGACGTTCCTGCTCAAGGTCGGGGTAAGTACAGGGAGCATGAATGTCGAAGGCGCTAATGGGCCATGATGCTGACTCATGGGCTAACCAGGACGAACCATGCCACCATTTAGTATGGCTGTGCAAACTACGAGGGAGGCAACCGCGTGATAAAATGTCGGCAGGGTTGTCATGTGATAATACATGATGCCAAGTTCCCCTACTAACAAGACGCTGAATTTCCGCGACACGGTTGGCCACAAATACCTTCCAGCAGGAAGATTGTTGATGTATCCAATGCAACGCTACCATCGAGTCCGAATAGAGATATAGTCCGTCAAAATTGTAGTTGACGGCGTTTAAAACCTTAGAAGTTAATTGCGCTAGCAATAAACAAGCGCAAAGTTCAAGCCCGGGTAGCGTTATCTGTTTCAGCGGAGCGACCCTAGATTTAGCACACAACAGGTTTGACGATATGGCGCCGTTCGAATAGACCGCCCGCACATAAATACAACACGCGTAACCTCTAGCCGAAGCGTCGGCGAATCCGTGAAGCTGTAATGAACTAATTTGATAATTGCTCAGACTCTTAACCGACCTCGTAATCTTAAAACGAGTGTCGGAAACTAATTGAGAGTAGAGTTCCAGCCATTGATTGGCTAATGACCCGGATAGGGGTTCGTCCCAACTTGTGCCCGCAAACCACAACTGTTGTACAAAATGTTTGCACCAAAATTTAATGGGACCGATAAGACCCAGTGGGTCGTAAATCCCTGCAATGACCGACAACACGCTTCTTTTGTTAAATACGGTCGAATTGTCATTACCCCGAATGGTATATAAAAAACTGTCCTTGTCAACGTTCCATTGGATTCCCAATGTACGCACGTTTTGACCTTTGCTGAAGTCATGGGATACTTGGGCGCGAGAGGCCTTAATCTCATGGTGATTAGAAAACCACTTATGCAACGTAAAACCATATCTTTTTAGCAACTCCACGATGTCGAATTTCATTTTAGCTAACACGTTTGGATCGTCCGATCCCGTAATAAGATCGTCTACATAAAAATCATTGGCTATGGCTACACAAGCCATAGGGTAATCAGATTTATTTTCGTAGGCTATCTGCGCCAGACATCTAGTTGCAAGGAAAGAGGCACTAGCAGTCCCATACGTAACCGTCCTTAAAGCGTAATGTTGTAGTTCCTTATGCGGAGCGTCACGCCAAACGATGCGCTGCAAATTTGAATCCTTCGGGTTAACCATAATTTGACGATACATCTTTTCTATGTCTGCAATAAGTGCTATCGGTGAGTACGAAAACGAACCATGATCGAGAACAGATCCTGCTGGACCGTGGGATCGATCATTAAAGTATCGTTGAGGGACAGATTATTTGTCGTTTTAGCGGAGCCGTCAAAGACCACACGTAACTTAGTGGTTAGGCTAGAGCACTTAAAGGCCGAGTGATGAGGCAAATAAAAAATGTCTGATTTGTCAAGCGACAAATCGTAATCATTAAGTTGAGACATATGACCAAGCTTCACGTATTCACGCATGAACTCGCTATAGCCCTTGTAAAGGGCAGGGTTCTGCTTGAACTTAAACTCTAGCGATTGGAACTTGCGGATAGCTCCGCGGAGAGAATCCCAAATGAGATTTGTCTAATCTGCGAGGCAGGGATACCACGAATCTCCCTTCGTAATTGCGGACAGTATTTGTCACAAAATGCTTTTCACACGCTGAATCCTCAGAGTAGGTTTCACGACTAGAGATCTCCTCCAACTTCCAGAATTCCTTTAATTGCGAGGAAATCTGACTATCATCCTTACAGACCATAAAGGACGAAACCGTTTTAGTTATGTTCGACATTGAAGGGTAAGTTACCGGCTAGAATGAATCCTAACTTAGTCTCCTGAATAATAGGAAAGTGCGGTCCGCGCATAAATTTAATAGGTTCAATTAATTGGAGATAATATTGAGCGCCGAGGAGAACATCGACTTGCGATGAGCAGTGTAGTTGTAGATCAGCTAAGAATAAGTGCTTCGGTAAATTCAAAGAGGCGAGATCGAACGATTCCGCCGGTAAATCATTAGTTATACTGGGTAGTACGGCACAATGCACGTTTAACGTAAAGGGTTTATAGCGAGAATGTAGCCTTACCTTTGTACTGAAGTCAGCCTGGGAGAGTGAGTTGTTTATGCCCGTTATGGGTAATTGCGATTTAACCAATTGAAGGCCCATTCTACGGGCGAAATCCATTGTGCAGAAATTTGCTTGCGAGCCGGAATCCAATAAAATTCTAACAGGGAATTTTCTACCGGCCTTATTAGTGGTCATACAGACAGCGGTGGATAACAATATTGATTTATTCGTTTGCAACTTTAGTGAGCACTGGTTATTAATGGAAGATCCGTCTTTGTTGGGGACATGAATCATGGTGTGGTGACGCCTTGCACATTTTTTACAAGAAAATTTTGATGGGCATTGTGAACTTTCGTGACCCGGACGAAGGCAATTTAAACAAAGTTTGTTTTTTATTATGACGTTTTTTCTTTCAGGGACAGAAAGCGATGTGAATTGTAAGCAGTCAATAATTCTATGTTTACCGTTACATAGTCTACATAAATTATTTCCGATATGAGAATGGAATGCCCCTCTTGTAGCGCTTATCGGTTTAACTGCCTTCTCGTTGAGGTAGTTGCGCTATCAAGATTTTGTAGCAATTGTCTGCGTGAGTTTAGGAATTTCATAAAATTATTAAAATCAGGGAATTTATGTTCCTACAAGCTCTCTTTCCACAACCGGAAAGTGTAACTATCAAGTTTTTTAGCTAAGTAATGCATGACAATGATTTCGAATGTGTTAACTGGCAAGTTGAGATTATTTAAAGCATTGATATTGGCTGAGATTTCATCAATGAATCTAGATATGCTAACTTGGGATTCTTGTTGAACCAATGGTACGTCCAGGACATTCTCGACATGGTGGGCGGAGACAATTAGCTTACTGTCATATCTATTCTTCAACAGATCGATAGCCACCGCGTAATTCTCATGAGTGATTGGCAATGACTTTATTACGTTAAGCGCCTCGCCAGATAATGACGAGTGCAACTAGTGAAGTTTTTGTATGTCCGTCAGATCGGCTCTTGATTAGTTCAAGAAAAATATGATAATAATGCTGCCACTCAATAATACTTCCCGCAAACCGAGGTAATTTGATCGGTTCCAACTGAATGGGGGGTGTTTTAAGATGCTTACTTTCAGCATTAATTAAGGGTTTCTGGTTCATATGCTCAGCTTGCTCCAGCAGGTGTTGCAATTTACACTCTATGTTACAAAGACCGTCTTCAGTTTGGACCCTATCACTCGCTAAAGCAAAGTCCGCTTCCTCGGATTCGATTTGGGATTGTATTTCATCGTATTTGGTGGATAATTCCATCAAATGCCGAAGTTTTATTTTCAGCGCATGATGATCGCTGGTTTCCAAATCGAAGTTGTCCGCGAAAGTATTTACGCGGGATATCGAAGCTTTAATGGTGCCTCGTTTTTTTATTAAAGCTTTTACATCTGCCATGATTACAATTTAAAAAATACTTTTGAATAATTTGACCGCAGAGCATGTGAACCATAAACTTAAATTTTGATAAATCTGAATACGTTTCGGTAGCTAGCGATCGTTATGTATATGAACACAATACTTGCTACAACATATGCTTACTCTCTCTATTAATCAAACTTTGTTGGCAATTAAAAATTATTAAAATTATGAAATTAAATGATAATAATACATATATTTTTATCTTTGGTGTTTGAACTCACAATGAGCTGCCAACCACTTACTAACGTGTATTGTATAATGATGGTTTGTGTTCACACAAAGGTGTTAAAAATAACTGCTAAATGTAAAATATTGCTTGAAACGTTAAATATAAGTAAAAGGTTCATAGTCACGTGGACGTTGATCCAGACGTGCTGAAGCTGGCTTCGATCCCGCTGCTCGATCCTGTTAGGAGCTGTTGCACCTCCTGTCTCTACTGGTCAGATGACGCCTGATGTTGTAGCTCTCCATAATTTAAAGCTGTGGATCTTTTTGATGTAGAATCACAAATGTTGTCCTGCCGTGTCCCGTCGTCTCTGGTTTACTGCTTTGCAGAATCTTGTCGTGTTGATTGTAATGTAATTTTGAAAGTTTATAGAGGCATGCAACTGTCAGCAATCCAAAGTTGAGAATGTTGGGGCTTGAACGAAACGCCGTTTGGGCCCATTAACTGAAATATTAATTTCATGTGGACAAAATTAAGAAATCCGGTTTGGTTGGACCAAAAATGTTGCGTACTGGAAGCTCTTGAAGTTCTAGAGTTGTTCCAAAAACGCTAAGTATAAAGGGCTGGGTTTGAAATGTAATGAAGTGGACTGTAATTCTGATGTATAATATACATTTATTGAAAACGTTAAATTTTAGAAGCCTTTGCCGACACGTGCGGATGTTTAAAGGCCATAACGCCCGTTAATTTAGTTTTGATAAAAGTCAAGATACATGTAAATTAGACGAAAGTCGTCTGAGTAATTTAGCGAAGACTGTACATGAAGATAATTGGATAATGATCCAGAAGCCGCGGCTGGAAGAGTTGACGAGAGTACCGCTCGGAGTCTAATTAGAAACTAAACTTAACTTGTCCACCGTCAGTCCGGCTGACTGCCGGCAGCGCTTGATAAGCAAGTGACGTCACCCGCCCGTGTCGCAGTGCAGTGGTTACGACACACAGATAATAATACAGTACAAAGTTTGAACACTTAGTAAAGAAATAATGTGTCTGTGAGAGCACTCTGTGTATGATACCAGACGTAGTACTTAAAGCAGGGAACAGCAAAATGCAGTGTAATGGTCAGTAACACGTGGCTACAGCGTGATACGCGACAAATTTTATTATACAGTAGCACTTAGCTCATTACCTTTGTAACGTTAGGGTGCATCCATCCTATGGAAGTACTAAACAGTTAGCACTAGACACATCCGGTAAATTACATACTTATTTTGACTGCAATGTAAATATTATACTTGGACGGGGACATTAAACTGAAAGCACCAAGAAAATATCATGGGTCATGTTGGTGAAAAAATATAAAGATTTATGAAACATTTACTCCAAAAACTTCTAGATTTATTGAAATTTTTATTTTTCAAAAAATAAAACAGCCAAATTACAACACGTATGAAAAGGAAGAAGATAATTATTACTAATCTTTATTTTCTCATCTACTCCATTCTGTTCTTTACGGTTCAAGTGAATTAATTATTATTAATTATTTATATTTTAAATAAGAACTCACAGTTCCGGGAAATCCTAGTATTTATAGTAGCTGCTTCTTATGTTTTAGTCTACGTAATGAAAATTATGTCATTAAAACACGACATAAAATACTTTAAACTTCTTCTTCTACTTTTCAGGGGTTAGGCAATGTGCCTGTTCTGACTACACATTATCAGATTCATTTCTTTCTTGGCATTCCTACATTCATTCTTCCAGAAGGCTTGCACTTGTTTGGAAGAAGAAAAACAAAATTTGGAACCCTCTGATACATGGGAAAACCAGTACTTCTATGATTTATTAGTGTTAAAGATTTCATTACTAATATTAATTTTGTTACTATTTTATTAATTTGATTTATCTGACTGTACCAGTGTTACTGTCACTACCAATAAAATACATAAAAGATAACAGACTACTGATTTTAAGTAGAAAGTGTAATAATGGTTAAAAAATTAATACGTTTAATTTAAACTTACAATTAAACTATTTTTATTTAAATTTAAAATAAAAGTTAAAAAATTAAACTGCGATACGCAGATTTTTCAATTACTTCCTGTATGAGAAATTTTTGTCCGATTACGTTCAACAAAACTAATGTAGTCCTAAGCCAACGGAGCACTCAAGATGGTTTTACATGAAGACGGATATATTATAAAAATATTTAGTTAAAACTTAGGAGACAAATACGGGTTTTAAAATTATTTTCAATTTCTTAGTGCCAAAAATAAGCAACTAATTAACACACATGTTAAAGCTGGAAAAGTCTACATTTTATAAGATTTTATATATAATAAAGCTTTAGTTAATATATAAATATACATGTGTAGAAATAGCGAACAACTCAACAGTATTTAGTATCTCCCACTTTCATAACCTCTCATACTAAATTTCTCAACCTACTGAGGTATACGTATTTCTACAATTTATTAATTCAGAAAGGAAAAGCCAGTAGAACAGCATTGTAAAGAAACAGACATTCGTCACAAAAGATGGTCCAGTTTCTGAGTTTGTTGCTGGGTTTGGTTGCAAAAAACTATGTACAGTGCAATATTAATAAATATTATACTAAATTAAATAATGATAATATTAAATAATATAAATAATTACAAAATACCGCCTTTACATAATACACTCGCGCGCACCCCTCCACCCCACATACACCTTATATATCTTAAGTTTGCTTGAGTTCGAAAGTGAATTATTTGCCTTACGGAAAATATAATATGTTTACAAAACCTCAAGACAACAAAAAGAGAATAAATAATTTTTTCCATTAATGAGAGCTCATGGTGTGTTATTATATATTCTACTGCTTGCGTTTTGTTTACTATATAACATGAACTGTATAAGCAAATAACAAGGCATATAACTGGAAACAAAAGGTAACGACGAATTTCTTCACTTAATGCATGCATATTAAAGAAGGCCACCGAATGCATTAGGCCACGATACACGCATCTAAAAACAACATCCTAAAAATTCATTGCGGTATTCAACATAGACTGCTTGAATTAATTGTAACTTTTTAATTTAAACATTTTGTTGTCTAACAATGCTGAATTTCTTGTACGTTTATCAACTATAAAGAATATTTTTATAAAGCCAAGTCGAGCTGAAAGGTGGCTGTCACCGTGTAATCTCGCGGTGACCAAAGACTTTACAGCAGCATCAAGAAAACAAACTTTTATCACCCACCGTAAGCGTAAATGTGTACAACGTTTTTACACAGTACATCATGCGATGTCATCAGCTGCCGTAGTGTTATGCAGGTTCAACTTTACTACGTCATATCCTTGCCTCTTGCTGTCCAGGCTATAAACCAGCACTGAATAAAGTATCAGTTCAGAACAAGGTCAGCTTTATAAAAAGATAAAACACACTTGATTAAAAAAATTATTAGCACATTTACGGTTCGCCGATGGACACAAAAATTAAAAAGTAACGTTCTCGTACGTAAAATTTCAGCAATTTGATCTCTATTCGGAATGTTTCCATCGTGATATTTTTGTCGCTTGATGGAAGTGGAGGGTCTTCCGAGGAGAATCTGGAATAGTCATCAGAAGCTGTGAATGGCAATTGGAAGTCCTAACAAAAATATAAATAAATAGTCTATAATTTCTTAGCTCAAGTTTACACCGAAAAATGTCCTCATGTTTCACTCGTTTTTGGTTTTTCTATCAGATTCACGATGTCGATTTATTTTTCTCTAAACTATTGTCTTGTTTAAATTATTAAATTTTTTACAAAATTGAAACTTGAAAGTACAGGTTAAACTTATGGTAAAAGTTGTACGGTCACCTGCATTTGAAATATTTATTCTTTACTTTTGGGAAGAAAATTAGACTTCTTTAATGTACATTGAAAAGTGACCGTAATAGGTAGGAGACGAAGGATTGTTTAAAATAAAATAGTATTTGGTTAGTGATGCGATGGAGAAAGAAGTGGAGACAAGCGGAGTTGGTGATTCAATAACATATATGAAAAAACAGACTCACAAAACATTGGAAGCAATAACGCATGATTTCATTGTCTCTGAATAGAATGGTTTCGTATTTACTTCTCGTTGTGTAAGGTTGTGTAAGTTAATTCAAACACACAGTAAGATGAAATAGTAATTTGTTCACATTTGCTCAAGGGTGAATTTCCTTGAATTGTGTAATTGATTGTTTAAATGTGGGGTCTCGTTTTAATTGTAATTTTTCTTCAATATCTCTTCTGCTTCTTTAGATTTTCATTTTTTTTACGTAATTAACAATTTTATTAACTCCGATTTAAGAAACACTATTTTCTTAATGACTACATAATTAGAGAAGTAAAATGTTTTCATCTTTACCCAAAATATACAACTGTGTGTTCAGTCGCTTATCTTACTTAATTATCAGTAGCTCTAAGGAACGACTTTTAAAAATGTGTTTGTTTTTCTTTAAATAAGTAAAATGAGAGACAGGAGTAACAGTGCGATCTTTCATTTACTGATCGTTCTCAAACTATTGGTTTTATTTTGCTCAAATACTTTGTACGAGTTACACATCAATCTACACATACAAGTCAGAGTAAAGAATTACAGCACCCGAAAAATTAAAATATGTTCAACCTTTATATTTTAAACAAAATATAACGCTTATTCATGCATATTATATGTATAGATAATTTGAGTAATATGTGTAGTAATTTTGTTTCTGTGCTTCTGATTTACTCTTTAAAATGTCCGTATGAGGCATTTTGGTTATCAAAAGGAATACTGAACTTGTTACTGCTTTTGGAAGAATTCACAAAATCTAATAAACCGTTAGAAGCTTTGAATTTTGAAAGAAGTAAAGTAATTTACGTGCTCAAATATTATAATACTATAGTCTCGTGTTGTAATATTATAATACTATAATAATATTATAATGTCGTGATGATGTGGTATCCTCGTGACACTGAGAACCGTTGGCCTCCAGCGTTTCTCTGTCTTGGTTGTGTAATATATAGAAATGATGCTGCCGTTCTTCTAAAACCAAAACGAGCATGGCGTCCCTTCTAAAGGCCAATGTATTCTTACGTACTCTTTGTAGGATCAAAGACAAACATCCGAGATGTAACTCGAAGTCACTAACATTAGCACTTTACTACAGCACACCTACACAAACAAAAATACGTAATTACTACAGTACAAAGTTAAAATATATTATGTTCTGTGTAATTATGCCGTATTAGATAAGCTTATTGCACACTGAAACCATTTTTATATGTACAAGCAACATACCTTCTCTAATAAATAAAAAACAACGACCTTACAACGTTTATAAACCGATATGTCGGTTATAAATTTTATTAAATAACATTTGTAAAATAAAGCACATTTCAAGTTACAGTATTACAAATTTCGTAGAGAGATTAGCTATTCAAGTCGAATCTTCAATGATAACAAATTTTTTGCAACCATTTGCTGTAACAGTAATGTCGTGTCATGACTGAGCACCATAATACAATAATAGAAGAAGGAACGGACCGATTTGCAGTGCAATACGCGATTGCCAAGTGAGATCGTATAAAACTTCCAATAATTTGGTAACCAACAGAGATGGAGTATACTAGGAATTCAATTAAATCAGATTTTATTTATTCGATATAATAAGTTAAGAAAATTGCCTAATGCATCATTGCATTATTGCCTTGTTGGACAATTGCATTAATTTCTTAATGTATTATTATTTTGTCCTGTACAGTGAAGAAGGTTTTCACAAGCTACGTTATTTTCTTCGCGAGTGGAAAAAATAGAATATTAGTTAGTATGTAGTTTAGTGTGAACTTGCTACTGAAAGAGACTATTATTGCTTTTTACCTGCGTCATGGTGAGTAGCTGCCTTTGTAGTAAATGTGGGAAAAAAGGTTTTTGTTAAGGAATACACAGACTTTGCTAAAGGCCCGTAGATGTTTTTAAACACCTGACTTGGAAGTGCAATGGTTGGTTGTTCACATTTAAATTTTTGAATAAAATTTTGTGTAAAAATCTATTAGAGATTTGTTAAAGTATTAGAATTAAAATTTGTTAAAAATAGTGTGTTCATTTTTAATGTGTACGTGCATAGAAGGTAAAAGTTTTATCTGATAATTTTTCGGAAAACAAATTTTTCAATTTTGTTACTTTAAAAAATGTTGCTTCCTTTAATAACTTTTTTATTCTTTATTATAACCACTATTAACTGTATAAGAATAAATCATAAAATATAATCAATACAAAAAACTTGAGGAAGAATAATGTCGTAGAATCTGTGCATGTTAAATCGCAATAGACCATTTTCATTTATATTCGCAATTATGTTTTACAAATATTTTCAGGCGCTTTCAGATATCAAAGGAGTTCATTAACAAACGAGTATTCTTAATACTATAGAAGATACACGGAATGTGTCGTCTTAAGTCTTCTTTTTTTGTTTCCGTGTTCCAAGTATAAGGGTACATTTTACTTGGAAAAAGTACAAATACTCTTTTCACTGTATAAAACTCACGTATTACTTACGTGTTTCATAACTTTTTGTCAAAACATACACAAACATTTATGTTTAGAAAATCAAAAGTTAGTAAAAGTCTTTTGAAGTACGTTTCTCTTTAGTGTAGGAAAAGCTGAAGCAAACAGAGATTGTATTATGAAGTTGCCAATGGCTGACTTACTTTTTACAACGCTGGAATTCTGAAGCAATTCTCTTTTAAACCTGTTCCCTGGTTGCTGCATATAAACATTCTCCAAACAAACTTGTAAACAAAATTTTTGAATATTTTTAAAAATTTTGCTTCAATAGACGCCTTGTAAATCATTAAACGTGCTCATAATATGAGTGGGAATCCGTTTCTTGAACAATAAATAAATTTTTAAAACTAAGTTTATTTTAAAAGCATATTCACTTATTACATAAAACAAAGGGGGAGCGTTCACTTCCGGCGCAACTGGAGTAAATTGCGTGGCTGATATAATAGTAGTTTTTTTAATTGTATATTATGCGCCAAAATAAACAGTACTGAAGTTATGTTTTGACATAAGTAATGCAAGTATTATATGAATCTGGCGACACACGGAAGTCAATTCTCAAGATTTTTAAGAGAGAGTGTATATTTGTTACGCTTTTCTTTGCTATTCAGGTAGTACTCATGTGTTCAAACGTGATTCATTTCTCTTACGCAATTTAAATTTTTTTTCACAAAAATCACGAATCGTTTCCGGCGAGTTATCTTGAAAAGCGGTTTCATCTAGCATACTCGAAATGTAAGCGCCAGGTATGTGAATCAGGTGTGATGGTAGGTGATCAGGTGTGAGATCAGATGAATGATCTTATCATATCTGAGTCAGGCTATGTAATAGACATCTATTACAGGGAAATTATGAGGAGTCTAATATTTTCATGAAGCAAATGATGTGAGTTACATTTTGTGTGCCAAGTAGTGTCAGTCTCATCTGCGAGGACACTGCCCGTAAAACGGAATTTTTTACGACTGCTAGGTGGTGGTATTTGGAACCGTTTACAAAATTCATCTGTAACGTGTAACAGACTTGGTTCATTTGAACGTCCAGCTTCGTACGAGCACAAAAAACGATAGATATTTTATTATGCATTGTTAGAACTATTTTAACCTCACCAAAGCTTATGATAGAATAAACATATTGTTACATTTCCATTATAACGATAAACGAGGTGACCAGAAGGTACGCATGTGTGGCATACCCTGTGAACTTCAGTGCTATTTCATTTGAAGAATATCTTATTTTAGTTTTGTTTGTAACAATAAAATCATGTCAAGTAAAAATAGTAATATTGTTTGTAGTATTTGTGTCAAATAGTATATGCACAAGTAGGAAGCTATAGGCCTACAACTTATAAAATATTAAAGTATAGTATAAACCCTATTGTCGAAACTAATTGTACTCTTTTTGTGTTAGTGTAAAGAAAAATATTTTTTTAAATATAACTGTGACTTAATATTCCTATTTGTGTAGACATTTGTAATTGTGGTAAACAATTTAGAAAATAATTAGAAAATGGCTACAACAATTTTCTAGAAGTTTAATTAAAAAAAGAGTTCTTCCTTCTATTATGCATTCAATTCCACAGCCGTAAACATTTATGGTGTTTTGTGTGATTGTCTTTCTGATAGCGACCTCATTCCTGAGACATTTGACCGTGTATTATGTATATCTGTGCATCTTATGTAGTAATGAAAGGCTTGAAGAATTTATTTACGTTATTGCACTCTCAAGGAATTTCATTTCAAAGCTATGCGCTTATTTTTATTTTGTTCTTCCGCCTTCTTATTTCTACGAAAGCTAAAGATTTTTTCTACAATTTCCCAGGAATAACATGGTTTCTATAAAACACTATTTAATGACATATTTGTTTTTGAAATTTTACTTTCAAAAATTGAAAATGTTTAGTGAAATAGAGAGCAAGAATTAGCCTTTTAGACTTTTTAATTGCCTTGTATCCGTCAGTGACTTCGTTTTAGCATTTTTTATATAGACGCGTTTCGTAACATGTGTCGTCAAATGTTAAAATTTACATAAAACACATAAAAACACATTTGCACATATTTACCAAATCACAATAACGACACACACATAATACGATGTAACTTCATCTCCGTTGGACCGGTCCGACCGCGCGTGTAGTTGCCGAGCCACTAATTTAACCAAGTCAATCCTTATCACCAGTCATCTCCGTCATGCGCGATTATATTTAGGGCTGTATCATATAGTGAGTGAGATTGAAACTTTAATTGTTCGTTTAATATACTGTCACTGTTGATATTCTTGTCTTTAAAAGCTTTATAAATTTCAAATTCCTCGAGAAGGTCCATTAACCTACCCTTACCGCATACATGGATTGCTTTGAAATTAGTATTGAAATATGTGTAATTATGGTTATGCATCATTAGATGGCGCGCATAATTAGATTTGGTCTTGTCCAAATCATCCCTTGTTAGATGTTCTTTGTATCTTTTCAAGAAAGACCTGCCAGTTTGACCCAGACAGAAATAATCACAATCATCACATGACATCCTGTAAACACCTGTTTTCTCTGCTAACGGGAATGGTTGTTTTATGCGTAACAAATTAGAAATATTATTATTTGTTTTAAACGCGACTTTTATATTAAATTTAGAAAACACGTTGGATATAATGCTAGGTAAAAGGCTACCGTACACTGTCGTTATATACCTTTCATTATTATTTTTATTTTTGTTAACTTTATTATCATCGATGGTATTATGGTGGGATCTAGTTTTATATAGGTGTCGCTTAAGAAGTCTATCTATCATCGAACTCTTGTACCCATTCGCTATTGCTATGTGCCTTATTATATCCAATTCGTCCTGAAAGTCCTTTTGGTTAAGTGGAATCTTTACCAACCTATGAACAATACTGTTGTAGGCCGCCATTTTCTGACTATATGGGTGGTGAGAATCGGCGTGTATTGTAATATCTGTGGTGGTGGGTTTCCTATATATTTTATATTAGAATTTATTAAGATACTTGGTAACAGTCAGATCCAAAACATTGAGTTTATTGTCAATCTCTGTTTCGAGGGTAAATTGTATGTTCTGTCTAAGGCTGTTCAAATAATGTTTTAATTTCTCTATCTGTCGTAGCGTGCCATTATAAACTATAAAGGTATCGTCTACATATCGTGCATAGAATTTAATATTATTATAAAATTTGTTATTCTCTGAGAACATGTAAATATTTTCAAAATGATGCAAGTATAACTAAAATGATAAAGCAAACTAAAATTTTAGACTTTGTATAATTTGTTTTCGTGAATCAGCTGCCTATGGTGCACGGTATTAAATAACGGTAATTCCTTAAAGGCAGTCTCCCGTATGCACCTCATATCAAGTAAGCACTCGTCTCCTCGGATACTTTGTCTTTACTACTGATCTTGTTTTTTGAAGTCCCTAACGAAGTAACCTTAGAATGATGTACGTTTACATAAGTATCACAGATTTTTCAGCATTACAACAGATATTTACCATCTCCGGGCTTTTTTTTTGTCACAGACAACCAGCATATCTACGAGTAGGCAATTATACACTTGAATGTGTCCAAAAATTGTTTTAATTTTTTTTTCTGTACAGGTGTACAAAAACATTGTGTTTCACGTGAATTTCAACACGACAACACACACTTGTGTAAATGTTCATAATTTTCACATAACCTATTGCTTTGGTAAATGTTATTGCTTTTTATAGAGTACTTTTAACGTACTTTGTTTTTGGTATGCTTCTGGCAATTTGGTATTGAGAGTAACAACTGGCTGGAATGTGAACGGAGCAGCGATTACTGGATCACCTGTAGTCGCAATTTTGAATTCTACTTCTACGGATTATAGCGTATGGCCGATTGTTCTATAAACATTTAGTACACTCTCGTTACTTTAATATGCAAAACTGTTTATTTGGCTGTGTACAATAGTAATGTCTCGGAAACGACCAGCCAGTTAGCGTGTTATTGCGAATCGAAGACATCGACTTGTTTTGGAATTGTTTATTACGACTTAAGGTATGTTTCTTGTCATTTGACAGAAATTTAATAAACAGTTAATTGGTTTCACAGCCATTGTTCATTACTGTGGGCGGGAAATGTTAATTATTGTTTATTGTCATATTGTATGTTGGGTAAATGTTGTATACGTCTGATATATTAAATTTAAAACTGTTATTAAAGTTGTATAAAATTTTCTGGTGACCACTTAATCTGTTTCACTGTTTGATGACGGATCTGTGCAATCATGGTAAAATTTATTTTTGTAAGGCAAAAAGAAAATATGTAAGTTGAAGAAAACTGTAAAACGTAACAAAGTCAGCGTTCAAAGAGGACATATTTTAAATAATATTTGCTTCCGTAAATAATTGCTAATCAGAAAAATCGTATTCTGGCAAACATACAATACGAGAACTGAGAAGGAAAGCATGAAAAAGAAAAAACAAGAGAGGTGGGTCAACAATGAAACCAGAAGGCTTATGAACGTCATTAAACAATGTAGACCTAATTTACAGGAATTAAATAATACAAGTGAAAGCGCCACATATTTATCAGTAAAGAAAAAGTCAGAAAACTTTGTTACAATATTAAAACGTGCTGTGGTTCAATGGACGGAAAAGATTTGTTCTAAAAAGAAAACACTGAAGACAAGATGTCGAGACAAAATAATGGAAGCATTATGTTAACAATTGATAACCGAGTGCTAATGATGATAACACAATGACAAAATAGTTTTAAGACCGGAAATGTATTATACTCTCCAGAAATATCCCAGTATACAAATAAATAACATACTGCGACAACAATAGATTTGAATACTAGAATGCTAATATAATATTATCAGTTAAGTACAAACATTTCCGAGTGTACAAGTTTACGATATGTGCGCGCACGCGCGCCTTTGTGAGTGACTGAGTGAGTGAACATTTCGACTATATTCTCTAACAATTAAACATAATAGCTTGTAAGAATTTTGTAATTATGTACTTTTATATCAAATGTATTTAGTAGTTGTCATATTTACTTGAAAAGAAATCACTTGAGAAAAGATGGGAACATATGTTTATAAAATATTCGGTCAAATATACCAACATATCATTTAAAAAATCACTTTTTTAGCGTGTAACATAACGTTAAAACAACCACGTGTGTATAAACTTTAAACACACCGTTATATGTTTAAACTAGTAAGTAGAAAATAAATAAATTAATTAATTAAATAAATAAATGTTTTAATGAATAACAAATTAAAACGTATGCTTTCTACGTTTAACACAATATAATATATTAAAAAAAAATTTACAGGCATTGCACAAATGCAATGCACAGAGAAGGGCATTGAAAATGCTTCAATAAATCTAGAAAATATATATATTTATGTTCATTCACCAATCAATGAATTCATTCTTCATTCACCAATCAATTAATTCATTCTTCATTTACCAATGTACAGATTATAAGTTAAATGTAGTCGGATTCATAAGCAAAGTTTTATATGTGTACTATGTTATTGACAACAAAGAGGTAGTTTCTATGAAAACTCACCGGTTCCCATTTTCGATAACGCACCAGCGATCGGCCGCAAATGTGTGACACGTCCTTATAAACATTTTCAATGTTAAAATAATACAAAATCTGTAAACACAGACTGCGTATTTGTTAGAAGAATTTAATTTTAACAATAAAAACTGTAATTTGTTTATTGTGTGTAGAATCCTTAAACAACTTCCTTTAAGAGAACAAAAAATAGACAAATGTACTTAACCTTTTAGTTCTCTTGGCACTAACAAAATGTTCTGTTGAGAGTTACGCAATTAAAATACTTATGACAACAAATCTATTTTACAAATGAAAACAGGCATTTATACCTATTTTACATCAATTCAACACAATTTTGTAAAGCAAGCAGATAGTAAAAATCATCACACCAATAACGTCCTGAGAGACACCAATAAGACCAGTGGTTTGGAGACAATAAAAAAATAGAGCCTCATGTAACATACATTGGGTAAACAATGTACAGAAATGTTATTGAACCTCGGACTGGCATGTGCTTTTATGCGTGAGCATTTATACATTTTCCATTGACAGCAGTTATGCAACAATGTAAAGAATTTTTCCCTGAAAGGGATGTCTATGCTTTACTGTATATCACCCAGTTCCTTATTACTTCTCCCCAAAGTTGTTATTGCTTTCTATATAGGATTTCCACCGACTAATATAAATGTTACATGACAAGACATCTTTATCGTATTATATCCACAGTCTTTAAGAACGCAGAAATTGACATGAGGTTTAGAGTTTAAAAAAATAATACTGTAATTTATTGAATAAAGTTAGAGTCTACTATTAAGGTATGCAGGAGTCTAAATTATAGTAATTATAAGTTATAAATGTCTGAAGTTTTTAAAGAGCAATAATGCAAGAAAATATTTAGTTGTTACTTATTAACCTTGTATAACTGTCTGTACCATAATGGAATTTATTAAAATATTTAATCTGATACGTTTAAATAATACGCTCCGTCTGTATAAAGTGTCCTATATTTACATCATAAGAATGGTATATTTCTTATTTTTTGTTTTTACTATTATTTTTACTTTTTGAATAAAAAAACGCCGTTTATAAATCAATGAAAAATAATCTTCACTAGTAAGAAAACTCGTTGCTCGTGACAGAAAATAACGTGGTAACTAAAAATAGGTGCTGGATAGTTACACCGCCTATAGAAGTCTCTATTCTGGGCAAACGTTCAGAGCTGCACTATTACGTCCGTAATATTAACATTTTCTCTCTACTGGAGACAATTCTATTGCTATTATTTCTAGTAATCCGTTCAAAATTGGACTTCTGCCAGCCCAAGGATATATTTTTCTGTTATAGGAAATACTTTATTAAATTGTTTGTCTTCAAGTTTATTATACAGGGTGATTCAAAATTGCAAAGAAATCTCTCGGATGCTGATTCCATAGCTAAAAATAAGAAAAAAAGTCCATATAAACATAGGTCCGAAAACGGTTTGTTAGCGAATTACGGTTCGCGAACCAGTTCGCCCTGATTTCTACTCCCACGGTAAAATGACGCCATACTGAAATCCTTTAGGTATAAAATGAAGGGTAAATTTTGTCGTTTCTTGATCTGAATAATTGAATAAAAGAGGTTCCAGAGCTCTATCTCAATTAGTTTCTAAGAAAAACTGTGTTAAACACAAAGCATTGGAGTCGAAAAACACACTTTTTTAGATTTGAGATAAAATAACTTCGTTAATTTGCCAATTAACGAAAATTTCTAACTAACTTCGTAGAGAATTTAATTATGAGAAAAGTGATGTGTATAACGTCTATTAAATATAAGTACAAATATGAGAAATTTGACTTTAATAAAAAACAAAACAGACCAAAATGCGCTATAAACGTGTTACAATTTACAAGAAATGGTATTGTAAACTTTCGAAACACACACTAGGGCAGAAGAAAACAAACATGAGACTGCTACAAGAGATGACCTATATTGCATCAGGCGGCTTATAGAATTCAATGAAATAATGTGCGTTACTGTAAGAAAGAAGAAAGTTTGAGAATTTCATATATGACAGTGAGTAAATTCTTACATTACCAGGAGTTAAATGTCGCGTGTAAACTAGACTTTATATTTTTCCAGAGACACAAGGAAAACCAGCTTTGTTCCTCAGAGCTGTAAGTAGCAACTACAGATTTCTTGTCTGTCTATAGACCGTCAGTGTGCTGTACATAGACTTGTAGGAAATTAGAAGGTGATGAAAATCACACAAAAGATTTGTAATGGAAGCTAGGACAAACTAGTGTACAAGCCACCACTTAACGTTCATGCAATTCTTCACCTAACTAGTGCACAGTAACACACAGTACGTTCATGCATAACGTTGTATACGTTCAGTTTAATATTGTGTGAAATCACTTTCCTGTGTTTATTTTTATTTATCAGAATAAAGAGGTAGGTAGCTAAAAAAGTTTTAATAAATGTCCATTATTCATATGACATTTGCCTAAACAAATTAAATACATAACAATGTATTTAAACATTACGTTCATACATAACCGTGTATCAAACTTTCATTGTTTTTATCTGCATAAAAGTCTGGACTTTTTGTGTCAGTCTTTCTGATAAATTTCTTATCTGCTTTCAAATTACCTGCACCACCGAAAACTTAGTATAAACTTTATAGGCCTTGCCTATGATACATTTTAGTTTCGTTTATAATTATGCCGTGTTGACGGCTTTGTTTGTAGCGTGCATATTTTACGTAAAAATTTTATAGAGCTATAAAATACTACTACTACTACTACTACTACTAATTAATATTATTACCATCGTCATCATCACCATCGTAGTAGTAATCGTTTTTGACATGATAATGTCTTTTAGCTTGACAACGTTTCAAACTTTCTGTAACATTTAATGCTGTATGACGTCATCATTGCGTGACGCTTCCACACTTTCGATTCCCCACAGTCTAGAAATTTGATATGTAAACGCATCAAGACAGAAATAATCGCTGCTGACATTGAGTTTAGCAAACGTTTTAGTGAGAATAAATTTGGTTTTACATGCTCTTTTGTCTGTACTGCATCGTTTGAAACTTTCTGTAACATGTAACGCTGTATGACATCATCATTGCATGACGTAATTGGGATTGTTGTAAATAAAGGTTTGTTTTGATACGTCGCAATATGTAAATAAAGGTTTGTTTTGTGTTGTGGTGAAATACACTGCTGCTGATATATAGTAACTAAACGTGGCGACTGCTAAAACAGCGTTCGACAATGGATAGCAGCGACGAGAAGGCTCAGATCAAGAAACGACAAAATGCCAAGCAAGTAAGAAAGTGTCGGGAACGGAAGAAGCTCGAGAAGAAACAGCGACTGCTGTCGGCGGTGAAGCTTCGGTACCAGCGGCCCCATCGCAACAAAAACGAAAGGAAGATAACTTGATGCGCGAAGAATTGAACGAGTATTTAATAAATACACCGTTCGCGTCGACGATGACTGAGCAGCATAAAATCGATGCATTCTACAATTCTACAACATGAAACTGGCAGAGAGGCGAAGGAAAACCAACGAACGAGTAAAACGTTGTAGATTGAATAAGAAAATTGAGATGACAACTAAACGAGCGAACGAAGCAGCTGAATTCGAACAGGCAATCGCTGCGGTATCGCCAAAACGCTTGAAAACTGGCCAAAGAGATAGCAGCAGATGCGGAATTCACGAAACGATTCGACGACAACGAGTTCGGTTACGCCTGCTCCGTCTGCGATCACTTATGGTTCGAGAGAGATTTGCGACATTTGCGCAATAGAAACAATCAGTCAGTTATTAACCATAATAATGTTGCGTTTAGCTGGCGCCTGAAAGACATTTTCATGCTCTTAAGCTTTTACCATTTGGTAAACGGTACTGTATCTTTTTTCTGTACCTCCTGAGAAGGTTAGGAAGGCAAGGAGGGCTGCTTAAATAAGCATTCGGTATACGATAAAGTTAGTGTGGTTAACAATAAGCTTCAGTCGTACATTAGCACCCTTGGGACTATCCCAAACACTTGTTTCCATAGGCTGAATCGACCTGATAACTAAAACCGTAGCTTGATTTTATGTTGCCCTCCGAAATTGAATTCTAGTTATTAGGCAGGAACCATACCCACTTATCTGGTAAGGTCCCACAGACAATGTCCACAACGTATTTAACGACTGTGTGGAAAACTTGAATATATATGGTAAGCTTGTACCGTGCATACATATTTTAAGGATATTTATTCTTATTTTAAGGACGTTATGTGGGTTACACCATTAAGTATCTCATTTGTTGTTCACATTAAGCATATTCTTCTTTTCAATCGATAGCGATTGACTTTACACACACTTCGTCCACTCACATATTTGAATAAGTGGTACACCTTATCCTTTGTTTGTATTTGTAACACACCACTGTACGATTTAAATTTCTATTATTTATGTGTTTAGGTTCGTTTAGAAAAGTTTTGTAGTATTATTCCTATAGATAGGCATAAATTACTTTGAGTATCAGATTCGTTACCTGTTATTAGGGCCTGTATTATTAGGCCTATTAATATACTAGTGTTAATAAACTATTAAATTAGTAATAATGTTATTAATCGTATTTATATTTAAACGAAATAAAGGAAAGAAACCTAAGAAAGGTCAAAATCTTTTTCTTTGAACCAACTTTAGTTTTATCTGCTTTCTGTAACCAAGTAAATAAAATAATGAAAAAATAAAGTTATGTCTAGAGTGCTAATAAATGACTAACAACGCTTGTAATTGCATAGCGTTTTAATTTAACAACAACCTGTAATGGAAGTTTATTATGCGTAAACCAAAATTTATACATCGAAATTTGTTGCTATAGTACAATATAAATATTACATTTCTTTCATGACGATCTGTTAAGCAGATAGCATCTGTATCTGTTTCTTCAAATGATTTCACCTTGGTTAGAGAACTTTCTACAAATCCTTGTGAATTCTTGTTACATTTGGCGTTACTGAAAAATCTAATTTCACGGTCAGTTGAAGTTGAGCACAAATTGCAATAAAAGCATTTTTTTTACGCTTTTTCATACAAAACATTTCTTCTTAACACAATATCCTTATTTGTTCTTAGCAGCATGTAACTTATATATTATATTTGCGGAATTATTCAGTTTTTTAAAATTTCATTTTAAACGAAATAATATCGGCTACAAGTCTTTCAAAAAGTTACACCTATATAAAAAAGGTTGGAGACATAAAGTAGGAATTCCTAGCAAGCACCGCAACTTTAGAATTCAATGCTTTATTTCGACGCTAGAGCTGTAAAACCGAAACATTAACAATTTGACTGTTGAGTGGTGGAAGTTTCGTGAGATTCCCTACGATGTCAGACAAAGAAGGAAAGCACAAACCGCTCAAGCCCAACGGACCAGTAAACGTTATCGCTATACAATATTGTTGTATGCAACGACTAGTACGTTGTATTCTTACGATGTTTTTGTAATTTCTTTTTACGATGGTCTGTACTACGCATCCCAAGACACGAGTAACAGTTTCATACAAACCGACCAGTTCCCCACTGACCCCGTACTCCCTGCCGTTTTGATTCTGTTATTACTGTCTGTTAACATTTAGCAGTAAAATAAATGTAAACACAGTAGAAATATTCGATACTATAACACGTTATTGTAAAAAGTTACACCTCAAAGTTATTGTAATAATGACTAAAGTTATTTTGTAAAACTCTTCTCACTCTCCTCGTACAATCTGTGTACGTGAATTAGAGTAAAATTATGATAATGATAGTTTTGCATATTTTGGTTACAAAATAAATTGTAAAAAAATTTACCGTAATATCAAAATTTTGTATATTAATGAATTTATGTTTCTGAACCATAAGTTTCAAAAAGTACGACTCATCTGACTTACGTCTACATACTCTCTAAAAGTGGGTTCGAAACGATATCAAAAACAATTTTAAGTTAAGGAGGGTGCATCCGTTTGAATGAGTTTCTGTCCGCTTGGTCGTAATTATGTGCATATTATAAGTACTTATTTGTTCTTGTGGGAACATAACGCTCCTGCAACAGTGGCTTTAGAATAATTACTCTAGGAGTAATTGTACAGCTCAGCATGAAGTCTCTGGAGTTGTAATTCATTATGCACAAGATAATACTTTTTTTTTTAATCTGTAAATTTGATTTTATTGGTTTAATCCAAACCCCCTCCCCCCTACTGTGAGATGCAAGACAGTATATTTTATACCATAAATAACAATAATACAACACCTCCACCATATTCTTTAATGTTAATAACACGTTACACACGAAAATAATACAATATCTAAGAAAAGACAACACATTTATATATTTAAATTATATTACAATACTACACCACAAAATTTAAAAGCCTAGTTGGCATTAAAAACGTACTATTATGCTTTGAATTAATTTTTAAGTCAACATTAATTATTATGTTAAACTTGTTTTTAACATTTTTGTTTCTTTGGCTACATCTATTTTTGACCACCACTTTCGTGATTACTGTAATTTACGTTCCCTTATAATTCTTCTTTTTTGAGTGTTCTCTAAATTTATCTATTCTTCAGTTAATCTTGATATTTCCGTATAATTCATTAAAACCTTCTAGCCGGCTTTACAAAACCAATACAAAAAAATTCTATGTATTGGTTAACATAGTTGGTCTTTCTTTAAAGTTCATCTTTTAACTACACAAATATTTTGACTTTTTAAGTCCTTGTCCACGTTCTATCATAGCTGCTGTAAACTTGTATCAAACCGGTCAAATTAACCCATCATTTTCATAATTCTCCGGTCTTGTATTGTTTGCCTTTGATCCTTATGACGGACTTGTAGGTATCGCTTTGTTTAATACATCTCTGTATTTTGGACTTTATACCACCTGTTTTTTTAAAGCTATGTGAAACAAAATATTATTATATATTGCACTGAATGTTCGGGCTAAAATTTAATTAGAGAAATATTTTATATTTGCTTAATAAAAACCATTCACTTTATCTCGACAAAATTAATCTAACCATCATACTAAACACTCCATTAGCCATAGATATTTAGTTTTTATGAGACCCTGGTACTCTTAATATTTATTGCCTCCTACAAAATTTATTAATTCTGGCTCCATTCTCAATAAAATTCTCTAAATTCTTGTCCAGCATTATGATTCTGCAGCCCGTAATCCTTCTAGTCTCTCTTTGAAATGATTCAAAATACGGATTCATACAGAATGAAATTTTTGTGCAAACGATTTGAAAAGATGTTACATTGTGAGCCTCTCCTTTCTCAAGAATTATAGGTTACCTTTTGTTATGGCTACAATTTTGTGTGTGTGTGTGTGTGTGTGTGTGTGTGTTTTAGCCTATATTTCTACAACATGAGTTACTGTATATTTTAATTCAATTAGATTTATTATTATGGGTTTGAATCATACGATCAAAATCCTTTGATAAAATTGATTTGTTATTTACTTATGTTGTTTTGCGGTGATTTACTGAAACAATCCGCAGGGATACACAAGCATATGTAGCCTGCGTAATAAAGTTAACGTCTCGTGAGGGAAATCGCTTCGTTTGGTTTTATGGCCGGTCGTTTAGTAACGTCACAAAGTGACATGAACCAAATTTTCCCTCAATATACACTGCTGGATAATACTGTTGCAACGTTGTGTTCTGAAACAAAATGAATTCCGTTCAAATTAAATCTAAGCTGACGTTGAAGTGTGAATTTTTTTTTTGTATTATTAGAAATAAAATTAGATATAAGATAATAAATATATATTATCATAAACATTTTTAAAGTGAAACCCAAATCACTAAGTACAGTAAACTAATCTATTGTCCTACTAAATAGTTACTAAATATAACATACATTTAAAAAACCGCTATACGAATTTAGAATGAGTTCTCACTGTTTAAAATAATAAAAAAAGTCACTGATGTGTACGAATCGGTAATTAATGAAAGGAAAAAAAGGGGAATGCCTCCCAGATATGGGTGGTTTTGGGGAAATGAAATACCCGGGGCGGACCAAAACTAGCACAACAGCAGCGTCTGACTCAGCGTGAGCGGCTGCATACGGCGACTGATCTACAATGGGCGGCCGAACAAAAAGGCCCTCCAAAATGGGGGTTGTGGCGTTTAGGCATAAAGAACCAAACACATGTACAAATCGAAGGAGTTTGAAAGACAAAAGCAGGATGAAAAATAAAAATAATCCCCGGGTGGAAATCCACACCTCAACTAGAGGGAGCCCTGTCGGATACGAGGGCTGATGATTTTCGAAGTCCAGTTGATAACTTCAACCAAGGCAAAGACACAAACAAGACGAAAAAGAGGAAAGAAAGGAGATTAAAGTTCGGAACATGGAACATCCAAGGCTGGAATACAGATGATAAAGAAATCTTAAACGAATTTAGCAAAATGAAATTGGTCATATTAGTCATCCACCGAAACCAAGAAAAAAGGAAACGGAACAGAAGAAATACAATGTACAATACATGTACGGAGTGGAGTAAATAAAGATCAAAGGGCAAAATCCGGCGTAGGAATACTTATCAAGAAAAAGTACAGAAGAAATATAAAATCATGGGAACCAGTGAACGAAAGAATACTAAAGCTATACTTGACTTTGTATGGTAGAGAAATAGCAATACTAGCTCTTTATGGTCCAACGGATGACAGCTCTGCTGCAGAAAAAGATTACTTTATGCATACGCTACAAGATGAAATTACAAAAATAAAACAAAACTACGAAATCATAATAGCTGGTGATCTTAATGGAAGAGTCGGGAAGAGGGAAAATGACAAAACAGTAGGAAGATTTGGAGAACAGATATCGAATGATAATGGAGGTAGACTAATAGACCTATGTGAACTAAATGACTTAAAAATTACAAACGGATTCTTTGAACACACAAACATACATAAATATACTTGGACACAGGAAACAAGAAAGCTGAGCTCGATAATCGACTATGTAATAATAAGGAACAGAACAACAATTATAATAAAAGACGTCAGAGTTCAGAGAGGAGCGGAGTGAGGAACAGACCATAAACTATTGATATCAAAAATGAAATACCCATAGAAAAGAGCCAAAATACCAACAAAGAGAGAAGAAACAATTACGACAACACAAATAAGTGAGAAAAAAATTCAAATATTACAGGACGAATCGATAACGAACCTATACCAGCAACGTCTAGATAAAAAGCTAATAGTATTTATGTATGATGAAGAAGTAAACATTACATATGAACACTTAAAAGAAGCTACGCTGCAAGCAGCACTAGAAGCCCTAGGAGAGATTGAACAGGGAAATAATACATACAAATGGGACATAAAGGAAGAGACGGTAGAAGAGATAAAAGTAAAGAAAAAACTATATAACAAATGGATGTTCACGGAAAAAGAAGAAGATTACAGAAACTACAGAGAGAAGAACAAGGAAGTGAAGGAAATGGTCAGCAAAGAGAAAAACAAAGCATGGGAAAACAGGTGTAGAAATGTAGACCAATTCATAGGAGGAGCTAGAAGTTCAGAAGCATGGAATGTAATTAAATCATTACGAACGAATAGAAAGGATAAAACCTATATTCAGTACATACAAGACAATGAATGGGAGACACACTATAAAAACCTACTTACGGAACGTAGAAAAGAATTCCTGAATATCGATGAAGAAGAAATAGAGGCAGAAACAGAAAATGGAATTACTATAACGGCAGCAGAAATAAGGAAAGGAGTAAACTCAATGAAAAACAACAAAGCATCAGGCCCAAGAAAGTTAGTAGCGGAACTAATAAAGTACAGAACTGAAAAACTTATAAGAATTATAGGAAGAATGTTCGAGAAGGTTGTAGATGTGGAAGATTTACCGGCGGAATGGAAAGAGGAACGAATTACATCGATATTTAAAAAGGGCGATAGAAAAGACTGCAAAAATTATAGCGGCATAAGTGCCATAGCAACAATGGGAAGGCTGTATACTGGGGTGCTAAGAAATAAAATCGAGGAAAATATAGAGGGAAAGATTGGAGAAGAACAAGCAGGTTTTACAGCCGGAGATCATGCGTGGACCAGATATATACACTCCAACAGATCATAGAAAAGAAAAAAGCGAAGAACAGGGAAGTACATCTAGCGTTTATCGACCTTAGAAAAGCATATGATACAGTACTCAGACAAGAAATGTTTAAAGCTCTATCACAATTGGAAATACCGAAAGCCCTGACGCCAGCAGTAAAAAATCTATATAAAAACAACAACGTACAAATTAAAGTAGGTAACAAAATTGTCTGTAGGTTTAAAACATCCAAAGGGTTATTTCAAGGCTGCCCAACATCACCGACGCTGTTTAAGATATTTTTAGAATGTGCATTAACCATGTGGAAACAAAAATGCCATGGAATGCGAATACCGATACGAAACGAACACCTGTACACACTATGCTTCGTCGATGACCAGGTAGTTATAGCCCAGGATGAAGAAGATCTAACCTGCATGGTCAGAAAGCTGAAGGAAGAATACACAAAGATGAGATTGGAAATAAACATAAAAAAGACTGAATACTTGGCAATTAGAGATGAAGAAACAACAGATTTAGAAGTGAACGATTATGTTAAAATTAGATGAACAGACAAATTCAAGTACCTAGGATTCACACTGAGTGAACAAGTCCCAACGGAAGAAGAAATAAAAAAGTAGATTAGGGTAGACTAGAACAGGGATTAGACAATTAAACAGTGTTGTATGGGACAAAGATATTAGAAAAAGCACCAAAAAAATGATATATCAGAACATAGTACAAAGCATTATGACGTATGCAGCAGAAGTATGGGTTATTAACAAAAAGAATGAATGGAAGATTCTTGCAACAGAGATGGAATATTGGAAGAGGTGCTGTGGAATAACGAGAGCAGACCGAATAACAAACGAGGAGATCAGAAGAAGAATGGACACGGAAAGAAATGTAATTGACTACACCGAAGAAAAAAGATTGGTGTGGTACGGTCATGTCCGGAGAGCCCAAAATATGTGGATCAAGAAAGGGACGGAACGGAATCCATTAGGAAGGAGAAAAAGGGGAAGACCGAGCAGATCTTGGTGGGACGAAGTGGAATCTATGCAGCGTATAGGACTTCAGGACAATGGGAACATCGGGACAATTGGAAAGCCAGGTTGAAGGAACGGAGACGGCACTAGCTGTAGCAACCCTATTATATATATATATATATATATATATATATATATATATATATATATATAATCACGTTTATCCATCATTAGCTAAACATGCAAGTTCTGACCAGAGAAGTTCATCTTTTTGAGACCCCATATATAAAAGTTACGAGTAAGCTTAAACATTTTATTCTTACATATTCGTAATCAGCATAACAAAACCGTAAAAATATATATCCGTTTCAAGATAGCTTGTTGAAAAAAGTTGAATAATAATTACCCTGTTAACTTTATCGTTACAAACCACTCACACGTTTAAAAAAATGCATTACTATTTTATCACGGATATCGGTTTAGCTTTTAGTGATGAAAAATATGCACAGTGTTGCCACAAAATGTATATAAAGTCACGAAGGTCACAACGTTGCCAAGTCTACTGAACGTAAGCAATTCCTGCAGCTGCTGTGTCTCGGCTGTTTATTCCAGTCGCCTACGTTTAATTCCTGTATACGATCTTAGTTATTTTTAATTTCAGTACCGTAGTAAAAATAATCTTTGAAAGACGTAATCAACTATTTTTCAACGCTGTTATTAAAAAGTGGGTTAATCATTCAATGACAGAAAACATATAAGGTATAAAATGTTGTGATCACTTTATTCACACGTTCTTTTCTTGACACGTAAATAACTATACACTAAATAAAGATATAATAAGTATATCTTCATTGTACATTAGTATAATATGTAGTTAAAAAGTACAGTACAACCTGTCACATCTTGACCTGTGATATCCGGAACCTCCCATATCCGGACGTATCTCCAAACTAATTTTTGCAATTTTGGTTAGCGAATGGTTAGGGATGTAAAGATACTACTCTTGATGTTTTGGCTGATCACCCCTTTTTCTTCACTACACTTACGTCATTCTGCGATATGGTTCACTATTTTTGAATATTTAAGTTTTTACAATTGAAATACTTTATTTGGGGCAACTGAATCTGGGGCAGCGGCGTTAGGTCGACTCACTTTGGCTTCATGGCTTCCAAAAAACGTGTGCATTGTATGAAGCAGCCGAATCACAAACTTTTTCAAAAACTGATGTAGGCGTACTGTAAGTAAAACTTTTTAACCAATTTTACTTTTTGTATTTTAAAGAGTACAGTGTACAAATGCAAATGCTAAACCAATAGAAACGTCTAAAAAAACACGTTCTTCTTCTGTGTATCTTCTGTAATTGTTAATTATATTAATTGAGATTTTGGCTACTTATAGAGATTTAATTACTGAACACAATGCAGTTTTCAGAATTGCTGTATATTTATTGGTTTTGAAGTTATCGCAGGTTGAACTGCAAAAATGGATTGAATAAAACTTACTCATGCGGCCGCGTGTTTGACGACGAAGTTAGAGCGAGATAGTTGCTTATTATACCCTTTCTGTCTAGCGTACGGCGCAGCGCACAGTGTCCCTTTCAATACAGTATATTTAATGTATCTTTTAAATGTCAATAAATTTCAATGTAGATAATGTAGAATGTAGGAAATGTAGATAAAGAAAATGATTATGATATTGATTATAATTATAATAATTGGAAGCTTGTTTCAAATATATTATACTACATAGAAATGTTTATACACGCACTCATGCACGCACGCGTGTGCACGTACGCGCACCCACCCACGCAGGCATATTATATATATATATATATATATATAAAATTTGTGATGTTTTCAATTTGTTTCTTCTGCAAGTAGTATAATTTCGTATATTCTTTTTAACACCTGACGCACGTTTCACTGAAAAATATCAGTATCATCTGAGGTTTCTAAGTAAATTAATAACAATCGAAATAATTCTATTAATATAAAATTAACGAATAATAAAAAATTCCGACTTAATTTTACATCTTGTGCCATTTTGTCAATGTTATATGTGGACAGACTTGCTTACTTTTCTATTAAATGTAGAAATAGATTTTACCATTATTTTTTGCCGCAAACCATTTAATCTTGTTGTTTAATCCTTTTTCTATATGAATAGCTCATTACAATTATTGTTAATATTTCGTGTAAACAGCAGAGAGATGCTAAGTAGGACATTGTCTCAGGTAAGATTGCATGGTAAATCAAGACTCGCGCGTATTTCTTCCACCAGTCGGACGTCACGCGGCAAAAACAGCTGATCACTAGGTTAGCGCGGGAAGCCGGAATGCCCCCCCCCCCCTGTGTTGTGTCTATTCAGCGCTAACACCACAAGATTTCTCATTCCCGTCAACATGAGTACCTACTCAAGGTCAAATAACATTCTTAATGTTGTAATGACAGACGTGTACGTTTACAAAACACTGTTTTGGCTGACACATATATACACATCTACGTCTGAACTCGCAACCTCTTATTTATCAGCTGGCCGGTTTTACGTTTCCACCAAACGTGTTCCAGAAAATCATATTAAAATAATATGAATATTTTATAGTAAAAACATAATAAAAATAATAATAATATACAATTTAAAAAGTTAATACACTACCTCTTGCTTATCCTAAGTTTTGTGCTGTATCACTTTTCCAAGGATTCATAAAATTGTTATCTCGAATGATACATGGATCTTGTAGAGCTCGTAATCCTAATGTTCCTTGCATGATTGATGGAATATGTATTTTGCTATACGCATATGTGACGGTTGTCATATTGTGACTATTCGTCCTGTCACAATATATATATGTATATAATAAAATAAAAACTCTTACTCATTAAACGCAACACTTACACTACTATGAAACAAAATTCCCTAATTCCCTACCGCCCGCACTCCACCTACATTTATCTGCATGTCTGTCAGGATCACCAGAAGTTACGACGAAATCAGAATTGTCTCAACATGTGCAGGAAGTCTGGAAATTGGATATGTATTTATAGTCAACTAAGCACGATGTTATCCTTATTTATATCGCTTTATTTCACGTACTACGTCACTGTTACAGAACGCGTGCGCGCGCGCGCACACACACACACACACACACACACACACGGGTAAGTTAACGTCATCGGAAAAGGACGTGAAGGCACAGTTATTCAGTCAATAAATTAAAACTGCTCTTGATATCATTCTACAACTAGACATAGTCTGCATGGGCGACAAGTTGGTTTATGCAGATTATATGATAACATGATTCTGTCACGGTCATTGGAAAGCAAGAAAGCTCTACCGTGGCCTTACACATTACTAGCTAGTTGAATGTTATCCAACTACTGCGGTACAAATATACAGTTCCATAAGTGAGTGGATAAATGCGTGCTTGTGTTCTGTGCTTTCACTGTTCGTAGGGGGAAAATTGTGAATGTATATAAAATTTGGTTAATTTGAGACTCTAAGCCCAAAGTAGACCTACAACACGCATTTAAAAATGCTTATCCGCTGTTTAAATTTTATCCCCTGTATAAATTATATCTATAAGCATAAGGATAATTATTTCTGCAGACTGCAATGATTGTTCTTCTGTCTTGGTCCCTAGCATTCCGAACCATAATGCAACGCAGTTAGTAAACTTATATCTTTCTACTAGTAATTTTGTACAAACCACTATGTTATCTTTGGTATTGACGAGCGCTGTCGGCAGTCAAGCCATCTTCAGGTCATTTACCAACAGAGAAATATGAAACTTTGAAAATAAAATAATGACAACGGTTAAAAATAAAGACAAAATTAAGAAATGGATGAGGTATGTAGACGATATCTTGTTAATATGGGAGGGCGATGATGAAGGATTAAAGGTATTTTTTGAAGAGGTTAACATATTAGAAGAGAGTATAAAATTTAAAATGGAAGTAGGAAACAAGGAAATAAATTTCCTAGATTTAAACATAAAAATAAAAAGAGAAAATAAACTAAAATTTGACATTTATAGGAAAACCACATATACGGATGTTATAATACCAAATGATTCATACCATCCAATACAGTATAAAATGGCAGGGATAAATAATTTCTGGCATAGAAAAAAACAGTTGTATAGAAGATGAGGAAAACAGGAAGAAAGAAATAGAAAAATACAAGTATATATACAACAAGTATAATACGAATGTAGTAGATAAAAAACGAAGACAAGAAACAAAAAATGAAAATAGTAAAGAAAAGAAGGAGTATAAGGGATCCATATCATATATAGGTTATAACACAAGAAAGATACGAAAATGTTTTAGAAAATATAATATAGAGGTAGCGGTTAAAAATCTAAAACCGTGTTTGATATAATAAAAACTACGAATTTTGAAGAAGATGACACACATTGAAGAAAAGTGGAGTATATATGCTTAGTTGTGGGAAATGTGGCAAGGTGTATCTGGGCGAAACGGGTCGTCAATTTTGCCAGAGATTTAAAGAACATAAGAGGGGTGAAGGAGAGTTAACGACGAATTCATTATACGCTAGGCATTTTATAGAAGAAGAACATAAATTCATAGACCCAGTTGTAAATTATAAGATAATAAAAGTAATGAGTAAAGAAAAAGAAAGGAAATTAAAGGAAGAAGTGGAAATATTAAAATAAGAAGTAAAGATGAAAAAAGACTAATGAATATAAAAACCACATTTGAAAATGAAGAAATATTTAGCACCTTATTAGACAACAAAAAAGAGTAGAAGATGAGTTAACGTGAATTGTAACGGCTAAAAAAATTGGTAATGTAAGACAACCCACTATGGGTGGAGCTAAGTAAGACATTACTCCGTCAGGGGGCGGGGCTAGATAGGTCCGATAGAACGGTATATAAGAAGTGAACAGTTTCATATTTCTCTATTGGTAAATGACCTGAAGATGGCTTGACTGCCGAAAGCGCTCGTCAATACCAAAGACAACATAGTGGTTTGTACAAAATTACTAGTAGAAATATTTGAGACCACTAACACTCCAATACAACAATAAACGTATATCTGTCTTTGCCTAGGAAATAGTATTTAAATGATTTATGTTCTGTTATGAGGACTGTAGTATACATGGCACAGCTCTCTCTCTCTCTCTCTCTCTCTCTCTCTCTCTCTCTCTCTCTCTCTCTCTCTCTCTCACTGTGTATATATATATATATATATTGTAATATTATTTCCCTCGGATGATATGTACCTCCTTCATTAGCTTCTTTTTTCATTAATACAAATAATTATTATGTTTATAAGAAAAAAAAAGTTTATTGTTTATGAATTTAATAAAAAAATTTTGCTAATGTGTTATTTCTCTTTTTTTTTCTATTTGATCAATTAATTAACTAATTATAATTTTTAATTATTTGACTGGTAAATTGGTTCTTTTGTGTGTGAAAATATTTGTTTCACAAGTGTTAATCTAGTTATGTGACTTGTATCCTGTAAATTCTCATCTCAATCAGCTCTTCTTCTTCTTCTTGATAAATTCTTCTAAGACTTCTTATTTATGTTGAGAAGAAAGAAAAAGCTAATATTGCTAATACAAATAATAGTGAACACAAATATCCGAATAATTCTGATGTTTGTTTTCAAAATTTGAATTTGTGCGCCAATCTTACGCGCATCGACAATGGCATTGGCTGAGACTCACTCAGGTCGTTTGTGATAAATGTCAATAATTATAATATTATAATGTTAATTATTCGAGTTCTTTTAACTGTCGAAATGGTCAGAGAGGGCAAGGAACAAGATACAATACTTACAAATACTTTAATCTAAATTATTATTCGCTAAAAATAACAGGATTCTGAAAATATTGTCAATTAATAAGTAAAAACTCGAACCGTCTTGTAGAATGACGTCACTGGCTCGTGAAGGCTGTGTTCCTCTCGGATCCTTAGTAAATGAAAGTTGACTGCCGTTCACCTCGATTTTCTGCTGCACATGCCAACTGCTATTTGGTCTGCTCCCTCAAATATAAATACGAATTCCTTCCTCTGCGACGGTGTAGTCCCTCTGGATAATTGTGTGATGTGTTTTCTTCTCCTCGGCGATGTTGTTTGGTGTTAGGTTAATAGTGCTGTGTTCCGTGTTCAAAAAATTCTGTTGAGTTCGTTGTCCAGTGAATATTGGTTTTGTATAAATTTGCAATATGGCGGTTGATTTCTTGTGCCTCGTACTGGATCTTATTATTCCTGTTGTTCTGGTTCAGTTTTGGTGTTAATTACGTTGTCGTGTTGTTATTTTCCATTAGGTAACCTCTGTAATATTTTTCGAGGTTGTACTTCAATGTTTTGTCACCATTTATATTTTTCAGATCTTCCGTCCGTAAATTTTGATCTGCACACATTCACGAGTAACAATAGGCTGATGACTTAAAGTCGTCGTTTTAGGTGGTAATTTATAAAATATCTTATTCCTCTTACCATTGTCTGTAAAAATCTACATGTCTTGGATTTGATTTCAACTCATAAAAATACATGACAAGTTTTCCTATTTATGGCTGTAACTTAATTATTTATGAATTTTATGAAAATTTAACTATCTAGCAATATTCTTGTGCTAATTTTACATAACTCAATATATAACTGGATGTGTTTTAAGTTCAGATAAGCCTAAAATTTACAATTTTTGATATTTTTTATAGGCCTTGTATTTCTTACAATATTAGTAATTAAATGGTTTATAAGTGATTTTATGTTAATATTTCCTTTACATAATTTTATTCCCTTCATGATTATTGCTTGTTGTTAACAATTTGTTGTTATAATACTCCAATATTGACTAGTTTACATTTTATCTGAGTTGAGTACCCCTTAGGCCTAGTATTACATATTTCCATAAAGTTAATTTTATTCTTTTGTCATTACATTTACTAATATTTGTTTATGTACTGATTACATTTTCATATCTTTGTTTTACATGGACTAGTTTCTATTAATTATATACAGTTCTATTGAATTTATTCATTTGGGTTTGATTCTATGATAGTAGTTGATTTTGGTCGAAATTTCTGTTTTATTTTTCTATGGGGTTTGTTAATTATTTTGCCCTATTATTCTTTATATGGTTTACAGTTTAATAATACAATATTCATATTATCTACTTGCCTTCTCTGCCTTAACAAACTTTGAAATTATTGAACATTATTTAAATACAACATGACATCTTATATCTACTAATTTTTATATATCCCTTAATTATAATAAAAATATCTTATGCCTATTATCCTTAACTGTCTTATTTAATTATAACAAAATACCTTATCTATTATCTTTATCTATCTAATATATAATTTGATTAACAAAAATTAAAAACATCTTATTACTAGTCATACTCTCAGTTATGAACTGTCCTTTGGTATTTATGTCCTTCTTATAACTTATTTAACTGTAATTAAAACATCTTATTAGTAATAATATTTCTTATATATAATTTTAAACACTCTTATTACTAATAATATTGTCAGTTATTAGACTGTCTTTGATTCTTATGTTTTTTCTAGTATCATTCTACACTCATGGTAGTCCTTTTAAATCTTTTTTTTAACTCCTTCCTTGAATATTTTTTTTATAGATTTTTAACTAGGTTGTTCACTACACTCACTGTAGTTTCTAACTTTTATTATATAACTTCACTTTATATTTTCTACACTATGGTAGTCTTTTTAGTGGTTTCTACTCTATGGTAGCCTTTTGGTTTGTTTTTACATTAGACTTATACTTAGTTTACAATTTAGTTTTAATTGTATTGTATCCTGTAACTTGAGTTACTGGGTCTAATATATATGGGTTTTAATTTAGTTTCAATTGGGTATGTATTCCTTTATTAACATTTTGGGAATAGCCCTCCTTGTTTCTATGTTCTTTTTAGGAACCTTGACATTTTTGTCTCTTCCTTCTTATTATGTCAGTAAATTCCTTCTCTTGTGTTTTCAAGTCTTTGTGGCATTAATTCAATGCATCTTATTTGAATATTCGGTTTCATTTAATGTTTATTTACAGCTCTTTGTTAACTTGTTATTGGTTTTGTATCTTGGGGTTTTCTGCTTCTTAATTTGTATTCTCATTTACTGCTCCTCAATCTACTGGGTATACTGCTGTTGTACTGGGGTTTCATATAGTTGGTTATTTATATATGGACCAAGAGGTTTCTTTGATATTCAGTTTAATTTTATTAACATTTTATCGACTATAATGATCAGCTTCTTTAATTTGTTTTTTAACCATTTGCTTTTTTCTCACTCACTATTGATAGTTTCTGCTTTATTAACGTTGTATTAAGTTAAATTTTAAGGTGATAATTCTGTTATGTTACAATATATATATATATATATATATATATATATCAAACTAAAAGTCTGAGGATTTATGTGTCCTGAATACAAATCCACACCGTTACACCGATTGCCACCAAATTTTGCACTAGTAGGCTAACCTTTGACACAAGGCAAAAAACACTGTCTAACTTGGAATTTGATATTTTGTCCTGTCCGCACGATTTAGGCCCTATATTATACGTTACGCGTATAAAGATGCCAACAACACCATGGAGACCAGAATTAATTACGATAGTAACAAGTAAATAAAACAAAAACTATTTAGCGCCATCTAAACTGTACATTTAGCCATTCCTGCAGTACATTTTTGATGTTTTATATAATATGCGATTGTATCGATATATTACGATGTGGAAAAGAAGAGGTGTACTAATTGTAAATTGTCCTGTTACTTAATGCAAAGCGAAAATATGTGCTGCTTTCATTTGTGAGGTTAGGTGACAACGGTTTTGGGTTTTTAGTTTACTGCTGAAACAAATAAAAGCCATGGTTGAGGAAAACAACGTTTAATGTGTTAAACAATGCTTTTAGAAAAGCCATGTGAAATGGATAGCAAACAGAGGAACGTGACGAGAATATTTGTAGCCGATACATTTTCTGTGACCGATATCGTTTGGTAGGGTTTCCTTTAGTTTTGTGTTTGCCTGTATGTTTAGCGTGATTGAATACTAGATCAAAATAGTTGGTAAAGGTACGCGTTACAATCAGGTTTAATTTAAACTGTATTAAATTATCGAAAATTAAATAATTTTATTTTTTGAATCCTATACGGACGTGGCTGGAATTTTTAATAACAATACTTTTGAGTTGAAAACAACGTTTTATTGACATTACCGACAACAAACGGTTCGCCTATTTAAAGACGCATAGTCTTTAATTAGTTAATCTGGTATTTCTGTAATTTCGTATTAAATGCCGATGAGGAATTTGGTAATAAACTTCTAAAACAACAAAACTTCATTACAGTTACTCCGTATAACAATGTCAATATATTTATCCTTTAGAGATGTTAATCTCCTAAACATGAGTGATCGCTGTGACTGGTATTATCTTTATTCGTTAAATAGCGGTATTATCCTTATTCGTTAATGTCGTGTCGCGTAAATGATATCTAATGATCTGACATATGTCTTCAGAAGACGACTTCCAAACCTGGACGGTATCACTGCTCCATAAGCTCTTTATTTACATAACATTTACCTTTATTCAATAATTTTTATTCACAAATGCAATATTCTATTACGTTTTTAATTTCCACGTTTTACAGTAATGTATTGTAAAATGTTAAAAGATAATTGATAAATTATACTAATTTATTAATTTGCCGAATCCAGCCAATGTTTGTAATCGAACATAATATTGTTGCGAGAATCGTACCGAACAATCCAGAACTTTCTCCACTCCCCCCGTCAAGTGTGGCAGCTGTAGCGCCATTCAAGTAGGTGATTCTAGTGAGTTCTAGGAACTACGCATTAAGCAGCGGCGTGCGGTTAAGGAGGGAAAGCTGTATTCGGCCTCAGCACAGCGTATATATAGCCATAGCTGCTGGGTTGTAAGTGAGTTACGTGAGCGACTTCCGCTAGTGTGGATTGAGTGCTTGTCAAAGTGAAGAATTATTGTGTTATGTGTTTTATAATTGTGCAAGACTCTATTAGTAGACATTGTTTATTGCGTGTGAACAATTTTTATTTTAATTGTTTAAAGAGACTGTGTTGTTAATTACGAACTGTTTAACTGTGAAAATTAAAACTGGTGATTAGTGACTTAATTGGTGTCTTGTACTGTATTTTGTTTCCACTGTACCTACGACGATCAAGTAGACCGTCGTAACAATATTAAATAACCGTAGTTTGTATTTAGCGGTTCGGAACCCGCATTAGGTCTCATACACCTTTGCGGCATTACTCTAACGCAATAACCACTAGTAGGCCTATGTGTAGAGTTACTGCCTATCCCGAGCTGAGTATAGGAAAAAATAAATATTTTTCTTTTAACAAATGAATATATTAAATATAATGTTTTCAACGCACCATTTTCTTGTGTACATACACAGAGTATAATTTATACTTTTCTTCGTGTTAGGGGCATTATCCAGTGCTGTAGCTGCTGCTACAGTTTGACTTTATTCTCAGCAGTACCTTTAGAGACGCCTTCAGAAGAGAAACTACTACGATCATCAGTAACAATAATGTTCTACCGGCAGAGGTACTCTTGCAGTCATATTTTGACTTCAGTAGTACACGAGACTAATCGTTTAGCCTGCTCACCAACCAAGCTGAAATACTGAAATACTATGTTGACTAGCCACTTTCAAAGCAGAATCTTCTTTCCAATTGAAACTGTTACGACCCTTCTAGGTTTCTATTTCCATTTGCAAATGTTTACCTCGGACTTATCGTCAGCAAGTGAAACCTCTGTTGCTACCTACGCCGATGACACATCAATCATAGCGACACACTCCGACCCCTCAATAGCATCACTTTTGCTACAAGAATCATTAAACAACGTTCAGTTATGGCTTGTTAAATGGCGCATAAAGAACGATTCGTCCAAGTCAGTACACGTTACCTTCACCACACTTAAGGCTAACTGCCCTCCAGTAACAACTGACGGTCAACCAATACCCCAACCTGAAAGTGCTAAGTACCTCGGGATTCATCTGGACAGGAAACTAACGTGGAAAAACACATAACTTCTAAGAAGATTGAACTTAATCTAAAGGTCAGAAATATCTAATGTCTGATAGGCAGAAAATCGCGGTTAAATCTTGTCAATAAACTTTTAATATATAAAGCAGTTTTTAATCCGGTATGGAATTATGGTAATCAACTTTGGGGTACTGCTAGTACGAGTAGTATCGAGAGTATACAGCACTTTTAGTCCAAAAATTTAAGATCAATCGAGTCGACGCTCCATGGTTCGTCTCCAACAACTCTATACACCGAGACCTCAAAGTTCCAACTGTGAGAGAAGAAATTATGCGCCTCTGCAGGACTCACAACTCTAAATTTGAAAAGCATCCAAACCCCCTAGCAATTAATTTGTTAGATAATAGTGAAGATATTTGTAAACTAAAAAGGCACAAACTGTTAGACTTACCATTCAGGTTTAACTAATAATGTATTCTTTGTATTATCTGTATTGTAGTGTCTGTGATAACTGTTCTGTAATATCTGTAGGTTTTGTATTCGTGTCAACATTAAGTGTTAATGTCAACCAGTATATGTGCCTTATAGGCAAAGTGTTTAACATTTTGAACTTATTGTATCATGCCAGCAGCAAGCTGAAGTGATTTTTGTTCATTTGTTTACATGTTTTTGTCATTTAGTCTCGTAATTTGTCTATCTGTTTAATCTGTTAACAAAAACAAGAAGAGCTGTAAATGGTCAGCTCTTCATATTCATGTATGTGTTTTTTCATGTATGTGTTTTGTCAGACAAATTGTTCAATGTTCGCTTAGTCAAACAGATCACAAATCTGCAATAAATTAAAAAACAAAATTGGAGATGTTTGTAAATAGAGTAAATATGGCGCGGTCACGCCGTTGTTACGTTTATACAGATCGTCATTTTAAAGCAGTTGAATTCAAATAACTGAACTCCGAGAAATCGTTAATTAAATTTTTTGATTACAGTGTAAAATAAACAAAGATACTCATAATTCTTCCAGTCTACGATTGTTCAAAACACGCACACAGACACACATCAATAAAACTCACATTAAATATTACCTTATTAAAGAGTCGTACTAAAGAATATACAATAATCACTTTACACTAAACCACAAGTTACAATAAAATAAATTTTGATAACGCACACTAAACCGCAAAAGCAACTGTGTGGCAATCCTGTATGTACATTTGCCGCGGTTGCAAGATGAATCTACTGCTTTCTGTATGATGCTGTGAGAATAATCGCGTAGTTGTGGGTGCCTGGAAAGTACTGGAAACTTTTTAAACTAGTGTTTGGATTGCCCACAATGCATGCATTCGTATGACGCGTGCGCCACTGAGGTTGCGAATTTTGAAGGAATTAGTGTATGTTGTGTAAATATAGCGTTGTTATGTCGATAAACAACATAATGAAATATGACGAATGGAAAAGAAGCGTCTACAACTATAAAGCATATCTCCTACCGTAGTATATAACATAACTGAGTAATCTGCAGGATAAAGCGTGTAAGTGATTGGAAAAGCACATATACCAAACAGCACGATTATCGTTGAAAAAGATCGAAAGGGTAGAAAGATAGTTACTGCCCCTGTCGCATGACAGAATAACTTGCAGTCTTACGAATATAAACATTCAATCTGACAAGGTACGGACTGAGGTTACAAGAAACTGACCTACGTGGTGAACGCACAGTGACGTTTGCAATGTTGCATTTATTACTGAGGATTTTAAGCTATGAGCCTTAGCGTACATACCGAGTTATTGTATTAGTGGGGGATCGTTGACTTACCTATTAGGATATAGGCGTTAAAGTAAACTTATTATTGTATAAATTTTGTGGTGTTCAATTTCTTCAAGAAAAATACGTATATAATTACGTTATGCATGTAACTGTAAGTTTGCAAAATTCTTACAGGAATACGTAACATTTCTCTAATTGTCAGCCCTGTAAGTTTACAATCAAGTCGAACTTATTTTCTTATTAAAAATTACCATTTTTTGCCATTTTTCGGTATCAGTTAGAACACAGTATAAGCGTATTCACATACGGCTGCTGGCAAAGTGATTTAAATACACTAACTCTTCAATTGCATAGCAACAATATTTTTAATTTTTGCTATCACGGTAGATAGTCGTAATATTGCTTTTTCAATACCTAGAAAAACTATTTCACCAAATAAATGGTCGGCTTTAACTTTTAAATGTGGTCGTTGTAGACAAAATTTAATGATTTCACATTGAAAATTCATCGAAATTGCCGCAGCTATAAATATAAAATATTCAAAGTATAAAGGAGCTAAAAAGAAGTAATTAATGTTATTAGAGTTTCTGAAAGTTTGTACATAGAAATATTAAGAAGAGTTTCAAATCTCATTTAAACTTAGATTTAGAAGTTTAATAACTATATGTAATATTTTAAGTGAACACTGTTTGATGTGATTATAAACTCAATTTATAAAATACGCTAATATGTTATTTTAATAGAACGATACAGCACGCTAGGGCGCGCGCAAACACAACACACACACACACACACACACACACACACACACACACACACACATTCTCGCACACATTCTCAACCGGTCCAACGGACTTTTATTGAAAAGCGAAATGGGAGATTATTAATAAACATTTGTAAAATGCCCCTAATTTTTATTATAAATATTTATTAATTATTAAATTAATTAATTAATTAATTATTTGATTAATTAATTTATTAATTCTTTATTAAAAATTATAATTAATACGTTTAATACGATTAGTATGCTTACAAAACAAAAATATGATTGTATTAGTGATAAAAATATTATTTCAATCCAATTCCTCTTTTATAATTCCCTGATTCATTGGCCTCTACAAAATAGACCTAATATGTCGTAATTATGTATTAAATCTGTGATGAGTGACATGCTTGATTGAAGAATCCATTTCAAACCTTTGAGAAGCTTGCATAGAAAAGTCAGATGATAATATTTATCTAGGAAAGAATTCTCTTCATAATTTTGTATTATACTCCGCGGTATCGGAGTATAAAAATGAAGGGTTGAAATTAACAGTGTGATAATCATGTGTATGAGAAAGTGTGTAATGTGTGTGTGTGTGTGTGTGTTGTTTAATTACTTTATTTATTCTTTTTTTAGCTTACACAATTTGAATGCTGAGAGGCGGATTGTCGAGGAATATTCAGAATGGTATACCAAATAATATAAGTTCTTGTAGCAGTGTATATTGTCCTCCCGTTTAGGGTGTTCTGTATGTTAAGACTGATGATCTGAGTCTAATAGGTAGTTTACTTATGACATATGATACGCAATCATCATTATAGGCGATATTTGTCACTTAGACTATACAAATAACCTAATAATAACGGTTTAAATATAGACGTAATTATATTCCATAGATTTCTTAGTAGACTCCCAGCGCAGATTGTAAGGTTAGAATATGTTTTATTCACTATTTCACATTTAGTTATTCTTATTACTATGCTTTCGGCGGTAATTATAGTGTATTTAAAACAGCAAACATAATATAATTCATGGTCATATAAAGGTAATTTATTCAGTAAAACGACAGTTCTTCTGGTTCAGTCTTGTGTTCAATGTGTATTCCCTTACAGAAACCCGAACAGTAATAGTTCGAATTTGATCGTGATCTGAGTAGGGTTCTGATTTAAATACACATAGGACTCTATCTCACTTACCAAATCAATACTAAACCAGTGAATGTTTTAATACAGTAAACGGGAGGATAAATGCCACTCAAGCTTCATCCTTCTCCAGATTTACCATCTATTTGAAAATTAATTAGTTACATAATATAACTAACTAGAAGTTAGTCCTCCGAGAAAAGTAAACGATTTTATTATGACTGACAAGGCGTGTGAGTAAAGAAATCAAAGGAAGAAAACCAATAATATCGAAAAAAGATTGAAAAACAAAACCCATAGAAAGATTTATCTTTTATAGGAGTATATAACATAGCAGAAATTATCACAAACTTCCAATGACGCAGATACTGTGTGATACGGTTACCACAGAGACCAGTAATGACCGTCAGCATACCCACCACACTGCCGCTTTTGGCGTTGGTTGTTCCTGAATGTCTTCAGCAAAACACTGTGCATGATTTTTTCAGCATGAACTTTACTGCTTTTTCTCATAATAATATGCCACATTGATTGTTCTGGAAATGTTCCTAATATATATTTTAAAAATATATTTTTTACTACCCAATTTTTTGAATATAGTTTACTTTCTAACACCCAACTGCCGTTTAAAAGACGTAAATGTATTTAAAGGTGTGCACTGTTCACATAGCGTCTATCGAGCATAAGCCATTGCTTTTCCTATGGATTGATTATGGTGTTGTATATTGTCATACGATTGGCAGTAACACTTGAATAACAACTAAGAGCATTTGTAAAGGATTTTGTAGTGTATCGAATTGACAGTAGCTTAATCGTATTGTCATTATACAATACAATGTTTGCACTGACGTATACAGTAATCGTAAATATGTATTACGTATTCAATTCCTCCTTCTTGTACACTCAGTCCGATATACTCACGCTGGATATTGTCTCAGTAGTTTATTCTTTTGAATCCACATCTTCTGAATTAACTTCTGAGTCTTCCTAAACCAAGAACATATTTTTTGGCTTTATTCTAGCATTTATTTTACCGATGTTTCCCATTCTAATTTCTTAGTCATTTGGGTACTGGGAACAATTAGGTACCCTAAAAACCATCGATATTTTCGTCTTATGTGAAGTTTTTTTACACAATTTATATTTATTATCTTTAAAAAGACAACTTTACTCTTTTGTATCCTATATACAGTAACCTAAAATTATTTATAGTAGCTATATTAGAATTACTTCTTAGTAGGTACTGTTGTGAATTAAACGTATGAACTTTTCTTTTAACGTTGAATAAACGTAATATGATTAAAGGAAAAATTATTGTTAGCTATGTATTGATACAAAAAAATTATGTATTTTAATAACACATTAAATATTAAAAAATGAGGATATTAGAACTAGCAGTAACGGCGCTTTCACTGGCAATATGTTAAAAGAGTTTGTACGAAAGCGTTCTTGTTGTCCTTCTGAGAACAGCCTTGCTCTTTGTAAGTGATTACACACGAGACAACTCCTTAACGTTAATCTCCGACAGAGGCTTCACATCACGTTCTCGTCTCTTACACTTTGTTTACATCAGCTGACTTGTTTGTACACGTGTCTAACTACGTAACATAGCTACGCATAAGGGCGCAATAAAGCCAACGTTACAACAGCGCGTGCTTAGCAAAAATACGCAGTTTAAAACATGTTAACTTTACAGGCATGTTAACCAGTGTTTACCTATTCCCAAACACATAAGGTGAAAAGACTTACTTCAACTTACGCTATCGTCATTCTAACAATAACAATTACTTTTCCATTTTTATTTTGTCTTTGGGCTGAACTCACAGCAGAGAATGACGCAAATGCAATTTTTTCTACTACGCTATCTCGTAGCTACAACAATAACAGCAATATCAATCAATAATTAATTAAATATGTCGTATTATTATTAATATTATTTTATTATTTTATTATTATTGTTACTACTGTTATTGTTTTGTTTTTATGGTATTATGGTATTCTGTTATGGTTTTTATGGTATTCTGTTATGGCATTATAAATATATATGAAGAAAGAGAAGAAGAATAACCCCAGTACAAAAGATATTAGGAAGAAGAAAATAATTACTGTAAGAAAAGTCGGAAGAACGGTGGAAAACGGAAAGGAAGGAAAACGTAGTTCAATAGCGCATACTGAACGTGGTTTCATCGTCAGATTGACTGTTGTGTTTATAGTTTATGATGTTCAGTATTCGCTGTTTTACTTGTTGAGATTTGTTTGATAACCTTTGTCAGAAAGAACTGAAGCAATTTCCGTAGTGAGGAATCTTTTTCAACTCAGACGGATGGTATTAACGACATACGAGGCACTGCGATATACATTCTACCATGACTTAAGGTCTATCTTACTTAAAAAAAGAACAAAATGTAAGATTTGCTCTACAATCGGTAATATTTAATAAATTTTCTAACAAAGAAAAAATTGTTAATCCGTCTGTTTCTCTACTTGCCAGAATTAGGGCTTGTTAACAATACCTCGGTCGAACTGTCTTAGTCTCTGGTCAATAAGATCTCGCTGTCACTCACAGTCCAACCAGGGGTTTGCATTTGAAAATGATAACGTGGCATCGGTGGTTGGTTGTACACCATATTTAGGCAAAGACGTAAAATATTAATATACAGAAAAGATGATGTCTTGTATTCCGTAGACATTCTTTATCCAGCTATGGATTTCACTGTTTGTGCGATCAGTTTTTTTGTGATATTTGAGGCTTGTCCAAATGAACAAGTCTTGGGCTGTTTTGTAAACAAGCACTCTTTAGCCGGTTTGGAAATTGATTATTTGGAGACGCACGCCAGTGCAGGCCGGTCTGTGAGAAGGTGAGTGAGTTTAAGCATGGTTGCTTGTGCGAATGTATAGTAGGATAGCCGTATTTGGTACGGTAGTGAGTGTATAACGAGCTTGCGCCAAACTAGTGAGTGTAACGGACAGGTCGTGCAGCGTAGGACGTTGAAGATGGAGGGCAGCCTCTAAGTTACAAAGCGGCGTCAAGGGTACGGCGGGGACTCATTTGAGGGGCGTGAAGGACGTGGTATGATTGCTCAGTATTCTGTGTTTCGACTTTATTCAGTATCTTGGTTTTGTTTTGATTTCGTAAGCAGGAATATGAGGACGCACATACTGTTAATGACATCACTGCTTTAGCACTGGAGATGAAGAATATCACTGCTTTAGCAAAATTGAGGAAATGAGGTTGTGACATTTCCAACGTACCAAAAGCGGTAAGTCTATAGGAAAAAGTTTTCTAACCGTTACTAGTGCAATAACAAGGGCGTTTGTAACAAGCGAAGCTGGAAACACTTTTTACTCGAGGCAAGGTGAAACTGCTTGTCGCAGTACAAAATAATCCACGGGTGGATTTGACATTTAATTATACTGGAAAACCTTTGCGTACACGGCGGAGACTCGTTAGACTTGTTACTTTGTAGGCAAAGAAACCAAACGAGCTCGGCAAAGCGGGTTGTTAGCGTTTAATGCTACTACTGACAACTATGTGGGGGTTGGCTTACAAAGAATTGCATTCGTTCACTTCTCGTGGTAAAATTCTTAACGAAATTATTACTTTGTGTCGGTGATCCGAATTTCGTATATTTATTGTATGAAGTAAATTGACAAAATATTCTATAAATGAATAAATTACCTTAGATCCGTCGTGTGACTTTGTTTTATATTTAAAAGGATGCGTTTGGAACATATGTTCCATTATAATATAACTTCAGTCAGAGTAAATGTTAAATATCAGTATTCAATCAGCCTTCGAAGGGTGCGCACCCATACTGACGTGTGTTTTTAACATTTTAGTAACGTGATTTTAACATTTAACGATCCCAACTGAGTGAAGTAATCTGATGATGGAACATATATTCCGAAACGCGTCATTTTCAATATAAAACAAAGTCACACGACGGATCTAAGGTAATTTATTTATTTATAAATAACAAAGTGACTTGGATATCAATAATAATATGTATGTCAAAAATAATCTGCTGTAAATTGTACAGACACAAGCGGGACGTCGATAAAATTAGAAATCTTAGTTTGTCCGCTAAACATACTATTTTATATTTCCAAGGAATTTTTGTTATTACCATTATGATATTTATTATTATATTATATATTTTATAATGACTTTACCTCAAGATGTTTTCACCTTATTTGGAACATGTTTCGGGAAGTCTTGTGTTTCCATCTTCAGCCTTCCTGATTTTCAGCCTTGTGAGGTGTTTGTGTGTTGGCTGATTGTTGCTGTGGTTTCTGTTGGTCTCTGGTGCCAACAGTTGTTGGAAACCACAGCAACAACCAGCCAACACACAAATACCTCACAAGGCTGAAAATCAGGAAGGCTGAAGATGGGAACACAAGGCTTCCCGAAACATGTTCCAAATAAGGAGAAAAAATCTTGACGTAAAGTCGTTATAAAATATTGTAACGTTATGTTTTCCCCTTACATAAAATAGGCCACAACGTAAACCATTTCATGACCATGATACATGAAGAACAAAATACTAAGTCATTAACTAAACTGTATAACATAAAGATTGTCTGAGATAATAGAAAGGAGTTAAGAATAATGTAATGAAATTGATAAGCACATTATCAATAATAAGATTTTTCTCCAGTAAACTGCATTAAAAAATTGTTAAAAAAGATAAAACTTATACTCCATACTGCAGTAATAAACTGGATACTCAATAAAGAAAATTATTAATTCAATAATTAGTTTCTAAGTACTAAAATAATAAAATCAAATAATAAATTTTATTTATGATTATGAATAGAATAATGTAAATCAAGAAGAGTATTAAAACTAGTGAGATGAAAAGGTAATAATAAAACAACAATGAAACTAAATGTAAGCCTACATGTAAGGTTATGTACCATTATAAAGTTTGAAACAACAGAAAGAACAAAAAAGCATTGTAAAATCCATGAATTGTAAATACAAGGTGAAAACAACTACCTTTGAAGTAGTAAATAAGCTCATCATAACTAGATAATAATGGTTATAATTTGAATTATAACATGAAGAAGAAGAAATATGAGACACTAAAACTTGTCAATAATGGTATGTAAAAGGAACAGTTTTTAATGTAAACTAATTAAACAAACTATATCGTATTTAGTAGAATCAGTATTATTAGAATAATATTCTAGTAATGAAGATATGATTAACTCATAATTATAAACAAAGTAAATAATGAAACAAGATACATGCACTAAACCTTCAAAATACTGATTCTGAAGCTAATAACAACTAGAATAAGTAAGAAAAACAATACTAAGTGAAAAAACTATGTTGTCAAAGTTTCAGTAAATTGTGAAGAAGGTTTTAGAATAATGATAGAATAGGAAGAAACATGTATTGTCAAGATACGAACGAAATTAAGGGTCACTATCATAGGCAAATGAGCCTAGAACATTTGTTTATGTTATTTATAGTAAATAATTGTTAAGTTATGTCATTATTATTGTGGTGAAAGTTGAATAAGGGTATCAAGAACAATGTAAAGTAATTGTCTGATAGCAAAAGTAATTATTTTAAACAAAAGAAAGAAAATAATGTGTACAGTACCATGGGCCAGTATAACTGGATAAATTATTTATGTTATTTGTAAACAATTATTGCTAATAATTGTCATTATTAGTGTAACAAAAGTGAAAGTCAAAGATCAAGAACAATTTAGAATAGTTGTCTCGTATTAAAAACAAGAATTATTAAAATATGAAAAGAATAATTTTCAAACTATTATAGGACAGTATGCCTAGACAAATTATTTATGTTAATTGTAAGAATTAATTATTAATTTTTGTCATTAATATTGTTGTAAAAGTCGTAGGGAGTTATAAGGAACAATAGTGATCAGTTATATCACAATAAAGTTAAGTAATATTAATATAAAAAAGAGAATGATGATGTCAGGAACCCAGGTTGGGTTAGGCCTAGCTAGCCAAACATGATTTTTATAATGTTGTGACATTATTAATTATTGTAAATAATGTTAGACTCAATGGTTTGTAAGTAAATATCATTTTTTAATCATAAATAAGTAAATAAGTCAGGAAATTTAACATTTTTATATGAAAATCTTAAATAATGCAAATATTAAGATGAGTAGTTTGTTGTTACTGAACAAAAACATATCGTATGGGGCATTAAAATGTTCATCTCAAAGAGTACATATGAATGGCATTAATGAATTGTTAATTGGATATCAGATAAGGGAATTATATCAATAATTGACACAACAAAGATAATACAACAACTAACGGTATATACAAAATTGAATGCCAAGGTTGCAATAAATGTTACAAAGGACAAACAAAAAAAAAAACAGCTGAAAAAACCTTACTCTGAACACCTAAACGCATACAAAAAACCAGAAATATATAAATCCAATTTAGCCACACATGCAGTAAACACAGGACATGAATTCCCAGACATAACCAATGTGACACTAATAAAACATATACCACACAAAGGCACCATAATGAACATTTGGGAAAATTTACAAATATACAAACATAAAACACGAAACAAACTAATACCTGAACAAATACAAATCAATGGAAAACATGACACAATATTCAAAGCACTCAACATCGAAAATACACAAAAAACTAACACATACACCACAATCACACACAATAAAACCAATTTGAAGTACTAGAAGCTAACAGGAAGCCACAATAATAATAGTCAACCAACACATATGTACTTCACCAGACACAAAAACCGGAAGGCTGAGGATGAGTACAAGATGGTACCCGAAACATGTTCCTAATAAGGAAAAAAAAGGTATATCTTGAAGTAAATTTATTTATAAATATTAAATGTAATATATGTATATATATAGTGGTATTTATAATTAGTCTATATTGATTCAAAGTTGTCACTTTTAAATACCGATCAGAGCGAATTTTTTCTAGAGGTATCTCCACCAAAATTATTGGGACACTGCAGCACCTTATTTTTCTCTGTCTGCAACAAATATAATTTCATCATAAAAATACACGTAGTGAGTCAACATAATAATGTTTTTCATATTCAGAGACTGAACGATTGTATGCATACAGAATTATTGTTCTGACAAACAATAATCCCGAATTGTCGAGATCCAACAAACAACTGAAAAAATTTAAAAATATTCGGTGTAGTTGTTGTTATTCAACAATAAAATGCTATATCGTTTCAAGTCTCTATCGTCCTTTTTATAAAATTAAAATATAGTTTTATTCCTCTTGAAAAGTACAATAATAATAAAAAATTATGTTCTTACGTATTTTAAATATAACCAATATTTTATTGACAATACTCAGTCACTACACAAACGTAATCAACGTGAATCAATGATTCCGACTATTAACATCAGGACAACTAGACAACAAGACATTAAATAAAGCACCAGACTCATCGCGCATCCAAATCCGAAATACTACCGATAGGATTGGTAGTATATTACGATATTTCCTTTAAAAGACATCAGTGATGGGTTATTGACATTAAGCCTACTAGAGAGACGGCTTCTTTCATCATTGCCTTTTTTATATAAGGGTAGTGATAGTAGAAGTCCGTCCCTATAGTAGGGTTAAGACGTATTCATGCCACAAGAAACTGTCGTTGGTGAGAGTTAAAAGACAAACTTATCTGAAAAAGAAGACCAGATATTTCACATACCTTGTGGCAAATATAACCGTTTGTACATCGATGAGTCTAACCGCCTCAAATTCCACCGGATCGTAGCCAAAAAAATCAGTGTTATCCTACGCGAATGAGGCTGGACATAATTTCAATTTCTATTCTACTACTCTTTGACTTAGACTGGTCGCAGGGAACGCGCTAAGTACAACAGTATTGCTGTAACTTTGTTCAAGTGACAAGGCAAATTCTATTCTAAACCAAGATGTTATAGCCTTCGGATGGTCGGAAATGTTACACCTAGATGCCAGTCGGGTCGAAGGGAGTGAAGTAAGTACAACGATATTTCTGTCGCTTTGTTCAAGTGACAAGGCAAATTCTACTCGAAGCCTTCTCACTTAAAGAATATGTGTGCCGGTTTTACAAAAAAAACAAATATGCAAACACACAAAGAAAGGAAAGAATGACTTAATAGTCCTGTTACAATGAGTCATATTACACAAAAATTGTTACAGCTCTCCTTAGAAAACCTAACACAATACTTCACCTTTAAAATACCACAAACGGTTTCAGATCATTTACCTACCCACTAGCAGTCACAATCATTCCGACACGCACCGATACACAGACACATACGGGCGCGCGAGCACACACACATATTCGTTAACGTAAACGTGAATAATGTATTCAGTTTTGCGCAGCCAGTGACAGACAATAGGTACTTGTGTGTCTATTGTTGTGAGTAAAACAGTAAAACAATGGCGACACAGCTGCTAGTTAAGTGCGTGTAGCAGAGAGAACAATCGGGCTGCCGCGCCGGTAAAAATGGAAGGCACTAAAGGAAGCAGATTCATCAATAATTCAACACAGCATTCGGCGTGTTAATTTATTTATTCCAATATATCCCTCAAGGGCCTTAATGAACTATATTATGCCAGTAAGGAAATAAAGTGATCGAGAAAATTAGGACTTGATTTTGTCGTCGCAAACATATATGTAGAAGGTTCCATGAACTCAGAGCCGCCCCTTTCAAATAACACTAGACTATCTGTCTATCACATCCGTCTGTATCCGTGTGCCCGTCAACACACTGAAAGCATCACAGTTTAACAAAATAGAGTCGTAGTAGTTACTAGTAGCTTTAATATAATTTTGCTCTGATCAAGAGTTGGATTTTCCAATCTAGCATTTCTTTTAGATTGTACTATTTTCTAAAAAGAACACCTAATTGCATGTTCTCTGTTTTGTTTTAAACTTCTTCTTCATAAACTTCATAAACAACTTGATGTTTTTCTAAGACAGGAAAATAATCTAAGGTTTTGAATTACTAGTCAACTGACGTATTCTAAAATTTCTGCGTTAGAATCCTAAATGTCTCCTCGATTTTTACAAGAGCTGCAGATAAAAATTAGTTTTCAAAATCTTACTAATAACACAGACAGACTGTGGACAAGTAGCCAAGAGAGCAGGCGAAATAAAATGAAACTTTCAGTAAAAGGTAATCAAGAAGGAAAAACTATGGTTTAGGTTAGGATATAGATAAGTGGTTTCCAATCTAAAGCGCCTGAGGGCCACAATTAAACTCAGGAATCTACGGCAGGCCACATCATAAGGAATCAATTTTAATAATGATTTACCTTATTGAAACCGTCCAGTGACTTCAAGTTGTATATTTATGACGCGTTTCGAGTCATATGACCCTTCATCAGATAGTTATCACTCACAAGGAGATCATCAAATATTAAAATTCACAAAAACACAAAAAACACACATATGTACAATTGTAAAACCTATACAAGCGTCCGTCACAGTGCACTGCGTGAGGCCCACTGGACTCTGAGCAAACGCGTGCCACGCCGTGTGTTATCTCATAATCGATTGTAGCGCGGTGTCATATAGCGGGTTTGATTTGAAATTTAATTTATCGTTAAGTATGCCATCATGAGTAACTGGGTTATTATGTCCACTATATATTTCAAATTCTTCCCATGCATCCATATAACGACCCTTACTAAAATAATGTAAGGGTATTAAATTCGTATTAAAATTCGTGTACGAATGGTTGCATGTAATTAAATGACGTGTGAAATTAGATTTTATATTATCTATAGAAACACCTTTATTGATGAAATTATGTGAAGTGTGTTCCCGAAACCTTTTAATAAAAGGTCTCCCCGTTTGGCCAATATAGAAACATTCACAATCATTACACATCAATTTATATACACCCGTCCTTGACTCCAATGTCAACAATTGGACAAAAATGTCCAATGCGAACAGCCTGGCGAACCGAATTCCAAAGGCTATTATTGGTTTTAAAAATGGTGGTGAAACCAAGCCTATTAAAAACAGACATTAGAATTTTGGGCATTATCTCCGTGTATGTGGTTGAGATGTACTTATTTTTGGTTTTTATATTATTTAATTGTTTGGATTTCTTAGCCTTGTGTTTCCTAAGAATGTTATCCACCATTCGGCCATCATAACCATTAGCAGCAGCAATATGTTTAATTGTATTTAATTCATCACTAAAATCGTTAGCGTCAAGGGGGACACTCAAAAGCCTGTGTACGAAACTATTATACGCTGCTAATTTTTGCGAATATGGGTGGTGGGAATCCGCATGTATAGTAACATCGGTGGTGGTAGGCTTTCTATATATTCCAAATTTCAGGTTGTTGTCTGTTTAGTTATGGTTAATCCAAAAAATTTAGTTCATTATTTGCTTCGGTTTCCATGGTGAACTGGATATTGTCATTTACAGCATTCAAGCTGTTTTTCAAAGTGATTAGCTGGCGTGCAGTACCATTGAAAATCAAAAAAGTGTCATCAACATAACGACAATAAAAAATAATGTTATTGGTGAACTTGTGGTTATTAAGAAAGTAATTGTTCTCATAAGAGTTCAAATAAATGTCGGCCAACAAGCCGGACAATGGTGAGCCCATAGCAAGTCCGTCTCTTTGACTATAATAACGTCCATTAAAAGTAAAATAATTTTGTTGCAAGATAACTCTCAGTACGCAGATTAATTCGTTTATGGATTGTGCATCTAATTTATTGGATTTGATTAAGTTATTATATAAGAAGTCCAAGGTCTGATTTACGGGAATATTAATATAAAGGTTGACAATGTCGAAAGATGCTAATTTGTATGTGGGTAGCAATTGTATATTTCTAACTTTGTTTATAAAATCCATGCTATTAATTATGCTACGATTATTTGGTAGGTGAATATTATCATTTATTAAAGCAACCAATTTCTTAGCCGCCTTCAAACCCGGTGCCGTGGTAAAATTAACCAGAGGCCTAATTGGGACATTGTCCTTGTGGATTTTAGGTAGGCCAGTAAGTTTCGGTGCATGGGCATTGATAGGTTTTAAATAGCGTCGCGTATGGTCGTCAAACAACTTGGTACAGTTATTAATTGTGTTATTTAAAATTTTTGTATATGAATCAGTGGGGTCAGTGTTCAGCATGATAATGTTGTTATTGGAAATAAACTCGTCGACTTTACGTGTGTATACATCATTATCTATGACCACTAATGTATGTCCCTTATCTGCCTTCGTTATAAGTGCGTTATTATCTATTAGTTTTGCTTTTATTTTCTTAAGAGTTTTGATCTCAGTTCGGGCTCCTAACTGTTTCTGCGTATTCTGAGTATTAGAATTATGAACGTTTATGATATTATTAAATTTATTGTTTATTAAGTAGCGTGATTCTTTTTGGAGATTGGGGTCCTTCATTGTTTTTATAGCGGTTTCAGCACTGATAATTTCACGTGTAACGTGACGTTTATTAGCAGGCGGAAAGTTATATTTTAAACCCTTGTTAAGAAGATTTAATTCATCTTCATCAAATATTATATTAGTAAGGTTAGAAATACGTGGGTAGAACTGATGTTTACATTCAGGGATGGGATGTCGGTTTTGTGATGCCATCAAATTTTGAAATTTTCGGGTCTGTCTTCTTTTTACATCACGCATGATATCAGTAATGTAAATATTTATCTTATCTATTACGTTATCAATGATGGCAGGATGGATCTGCTGGTATAATTGCAAATGCAATTTCAACAATGTACTGTTAAGTATGTCTTTCTTAGTGTATAGCGATTTAATTTCCTGTTTGATACGGAAGAATTCTGCATGTTTTTTCGTGTTTCTGGCTGCCTTAGTGGTGGATCTGATATGTATGGTGGCATACTTAGGAAATAGTTTGTGTTTAATACATGATTTGTTAAATTTAATATGCGCGTTTGTTTTTAATAATCGAATTTTAATATTTTGGTATTTATATACCGTGCTGGCTTGACATGCATCTAATTTAAACATTATTTTATACGGTCCAAGTCACTTTATATAGTAATGATTTACCTTATTGAAACCGTCCAGTGACTTCAAGTTGTATATTTATGACGCGTTTCGAGTCATATGACCCTTCATCAGATAGTTATCACTCACAAGGAGATCATCAAATATTAAAATTCACAAAAACACAAAAAACACACATATGTACAATTGTAAAACCTATACAAGCGTCCGTCACAGTGCACTGCGTGAGGCCCACTGGACTCTGAACAAATGCGTGTCGCGCCGTGTGTTATCTCATAATCGATTGTAGCCCGGTGTCATATAGCGGGTTTGATTTGAAATTTAATTTATCGTTATGTATGCCATCATGAGTAACTGGGTTATTATGTCCACTATATATTTCAAATTCTTCCCATGAATCCATATAACGACCCTTACTACAATAATGTAAGGGTATTAAATTCGTATTAAAATTAAAATGTTGGTTTACCTTCCGCAAATCCATTAACGATCAAGTTTCCACTGGTCTTATGTAGCGAGGAAACTGTGTGCTGTTCTGGGGCTTTACTTCTCCAATTGGTGCGATCACTCTCTTCTCTCGGTACCTTCTTCTCCCAACAGTCTACCTGTAGATGACCAAGTTTTCCACAGTTGTAACACTTCGATCTTCTGTCTTTATCCTTTGGTTCGAAAGATCGTTGCTGCTGACTTCTTAAACTGTTGTTTTTGAATCGTCTCTTTATGCCGTCCGCTATGACGATAGTGTGGTATTGGATCCGTTTGGCTATAACGTGATGGCATACTTTGATTAATGTAGATAACCGACTTGGCAGCTTCAAAACGGAAAGCATGAACAAGAGCGTCTGATTTATTATCATGCCTAGCCATTATTAACACTGACTATCTCTGATACCGTCAATAAACATAGTGAGAGAAATCCACTTCCGGAAGTCCTCCGATTCTTCGGGATAAGCCAATCTCGTCAGTCGGTCGATATTCGCTTAAAAAACTTCAAGGCTTTCCTCTGAACGCTGTCGCCTCGCTTTAAGTTGTTCACGGTACACTTCGCACAAATGCTGGTAACCGTACCGTAATTCCAGAGCTTTAGTTAATTCGGCATAGACATTCTGACTGTCAGATGGCACTTTCTGTATTAGTTCTGCGGCAGGCCCTTTTAAAGCAAGAATTAGTGAAAGTCCTTTCTCTTCTTCCGTCCATTTATTTAAGCGAGCGGCAGCTTCAAATTGGCGAATATAAGTTGCCCAATGAGCTTCCATGAAATGTTGGGGCCTTTGCGTAAACTGGCCCTGCTACAGTTAGATTTCTCTGATATTTTGAATCTTCTTCAGCATTTATTAACGGTCTTTCGTTATCAACTATTTCTTTTACTAAATGTTCGACTTCCTTTTTAATTTGTTTTATTAAATTTGTAATAGAATCTTCCTAATTGCGTCTTAGCATCCGTATGAACTACGTAATTAACTGCGGCCTTGACACAGTCCGGAAGGCTGGCGGCAACGAGAACTCTCTCTTAAATGCGTCTACAAGCACGTACGCCACACCCTTACATTCTGGATCTCTCTGGAATGTTCGATAAACACGTAGATTGTTCTGTGACGTCGTAACAGTATTATAATATAGCAATCATACGTAGTAAAAGTTATAATAAGGATAAATCAAACTACAGTTTCTGTTTTAAACAAGAAAATTAATGATAAACAGGTTTTATTAGAAGGATTAATGAGATAGGCGGCAGAAACTTAACGCTAAGGAAATCTAAAGAAGATTGAGAACAGAAAAATTGCATAGCATATACATTAATACATGAAAAACTCCCGCTTACGTGAGACGGACAAATAGTCTGAGAGGATCTGATGTATTTCCGTAGAGGAAACATTTGCTTAATAGGCACCGTGAAAATAGTTAAATACAAACTCGTAAGTTAATGCAAAAACGAGTAATGACAAATATGTGTGTACTTATCATATTAACAGAATATATGTGATTAAAATTCGACACCGAACCTCGACGAGAATCCAAATACACTTCCGCATAAATTATAGTTAATGATAAAGAAAAAATGAACATCAACACTGGGTGGATGCCAGAACAACGCTTTCATATCGTGAGCTGTCGTGCTGTGAATTACATTTGGCACGTATGCCAACTATAACATTTGATTTACTGAATCAACGTTATCAATACGTGGAATAACCATGGCTGGATAAAAATAGCGTGCACGTGACGACATGTAGATCTACGTGTGTTTATAATAGGAAGGTTTATTCATCGACATCGCCATTATTATTATTATTCTCGTAGTGGTTTGGCCACCTATGGATTTTGATATTTCAACTATTTTCTTCCTTGAGCTTAACTTTTGCCCAGTTTTGAGCCAGTTTCGGCGCGTTTGTTTCCGCCGATTTCATTTCTTTCTTCAGCTTACTTCTTGCCTGATCTCGGCTTGGGGTTTCATAGTATTCCTGATATGCTCCAAGTTTATTCTTAATAGGTTTACGTTGCTCGATGTCTTCACGTGTAATGCCCACTTCCCTACTGCAGCGAACCCCCCCCCCTTTCCATTTCAGTGAACCAGGCCCCCTAGATTGTCTTACTTAGAAAGTAGGCAAAGATGCCATTTGTCAAACTGTGTGCGATCGATTGTGCGACCAGAGAAGGCAATCCTTCTTTTTTGAAGCGTCTGTTTTCTTTTCCACATGTGCGTATAGTTCGTGGTCATGGCGTATTCTCTACTGACCGCTTTTTGATCGGGCCGAAGATTTTCTTCAAGATATTTTTTTCTCTGCTTTATAGTTTTTCGGTTAAAACTTTTCTATTTATTTCGAGACATTCTGTTGCCTTTGTCTGGCAAACTTTTGTACAGTTTGTTTGGTGTAGACGCCTTTGTCCAACAACACGCATGTTCCCTTAGCATCTTACTCATCCGGAGTGTGAGGTCTTCTTTCTCAGATTTAATAGTTTCTATCCATTCGCGTAGGTATTTAAGCTTTTCTGCTTGCGCGTTTTCTCTGATTCTTGGTTAAGTTTTCAGGTGCCCGCTTAACGTTCGTTATGAACTCTGTTTTCTTAAGATGGAGGTCTGGAGCCCATCCATTCCCACTTGGGTCTTGAGTTGGTTGATTTGTTATGCAGCTTGGCTTAGGGAGTGAGAAAACGTTGCAAGAGCATCCTGAAAAGGCTAAGCAGTTGATAATCAGGGTCATGCTCTTACATCGAAGTCTAACCACGATTTGATACTGTCGTTACCTCCAGTTATTTGCTCCACTCTCGGATAACTGATCAAGTACACAGTTGAAGAGTAAACTCGAGACCTCGTCTCCCTGTGTAACTACTGTCCTGATTTCGATGCTGTCCGAAGTCTCTTCCCACAATTTCACTTTGGAGGTGTAGTTAGTCAGTATTCATTGATCGATTTTATTATTACTCTAATAATAATAATAATAATAATAATAATAATAATAATAATAATAATAATAATAACAATAATAATACTTATTATAATAATAATAAAAATAATAATAATAATAACAATAATAATAATAATAAATTATTATTATTATTATTATTATTATTATTATTATTATTATTATTATTATATTACTAATTTTGTTACCGTTGCCATCATCCTTTCAACAAAATATCTCTCTACTAACGTTTCTGTTATTTATTTGTATAATGTATCTAGTCGACCTTATTCATAAACCTCAGCTTTTTCTTATTAACAGAAATCGTTTTTGACGTTTAACACAAGTTTGTTTACGACAGTTTCAGTTGAAACATTGAAAATGCTTCAAAGAATAGACAAAACTCTAGGTATTAAAAGAAAGACGCTTGCAATTAAACTCAGTTTTTCTTTCTTAAATCTTGAGAAATCTACTATTACACATTAATTAAGGAGAGCATTCCTTCAGAAAGCTGAAATCCCTCCCGGCGGTTTCTTTACGTTCAGTCTACCATCTTTGAGGTCGCTATCGTCTACACATCTAGCTAGAATTTTTGTCCACCACAATACAGCGTATATAAATTTTTTTATTCTGCAAAAGTATTTTTTATTTCACCTTAGCCATATATTCTTTTAATAATCTGCATTATTAAACTTTCAATTACTTTCAGATGGTCATTTCTATTATTCGCTTCTTGAACCCGCATTTTCGGTTCTTATTCATTTACTGCTGATCCGTTACTAATTGCATAATATACCAATTTGATGCTTCTTAATCACAGTGACAATACGTGATAATTTTGTTTTCATGTAGGAATAACAATTTCATGCAGCGTTGAATGTTTCTTTGCCTTCAGAGTCACAGTATTTGTGAATTGGGGATTTATATTAAAATAAAAATTTAAAAAACTGGTCGCTTTAAAATATGTATCTGTGACTACTGTACGTGTTCGTAAGTATAGAAGTGGGCATAAATTAATATTTTACAACATTTAAACCGGTTCTAATATGTGGGTGACTCGGGTTGGCAAAAACTGACACAGAAATCGTAATAAATAGTGTCTTTAATGTCTGGTAAAGATGTAACTAAATTAGTTACTATAGATCTGTAAAATATGGCATACAAATAATAAAAAGTATTATCCCTGATAAGGGTTGAAGGTCTTATTAAACTATTTTAAAGTCATTGCACTGGTATCCGCGTTACAATTATTATAATTAAATTTTTTTTTACCTTAATCCGTCACTGTGACCGCTTGGTTTCTGTCTTCTAACGCGTTTCGGATTAAATTTAATCCATCATCAGAGTAAAAATTCGTCAGTTATGACTTCGTTAAAACATTAAAACATTAAAAAGACACTAAAATACATCTATGTATATGTTGTACAAACACAGCGACGTACGCGGATGTGAGTGCGCACTCACATCCGCGTACGTCGCTGTGTTTGTACAACATATACATAGATGTATTTTAGTGTCTTTTTAATGTTTTAATGTTTTAACGAAGTCATAACTGACGAATTTTTACTCTGATGCTTACTAAACTAGTTATGACAACACTTTAAAACGTATGAGAAAAACTGAGACTTCAAATTTTACAATCGATATAACAAAGAATCGAAAATGGTAAATAGTTCATATGACCAAATACAGAAATAAATAAATCTTCATATCCTGGTACAGTTTCGATAATAACAGAATGAATAATTCCTTAGATACTGTAGAAAAAAGAATTTTAATTTCAAATAACATTATAAAAAAGGGAAATTTAGTTTTAAATGTATCAAGAAAATTTTCTCTTCTTCCTTTATAGAAAGTTTAAATGTTAATAATTTTGGATAAATTTTATTTTTTATTTAAAAAATAGACGACGGATTAAACGAGTAAACGAATAACTAATTCACAGTAAAGTATCAAAATATTCTGAACATAGCTTTACGAAGTATTAAGTTAAAAAATAAAGTTTAGTTTTGACATTTGCAAGAATTATACGAAGTTTTAAAATGAATGAGACTACGAAATTATGATGGAGCATTAAATATTTTGTCTGAGGAGTTGGCAGTGAAACAGATAGGTTAATACCTCTTACTCCAGTCATTAGGACTATCTCTTTTGCTAATCCGTTGCCGTTGTTAGAGTTGTAATTAAAATGGAATAATATTATCTTACGACCTGTATTATAATAATGTTCTAGCCTCCGTTTGACTCGGATGGTACAAATACGCAGGCTTGTAAATATGTGTGCTGTAAGGTAAAGTTAATACGCAGGCTTGTAAATATGTGTGCTGTAAGGTAAAGTTTTAGCGCGCGCGCGCACATACACACATACACAAAATACGCACGTAAAATTCTTGACGTTATTATTATTATTATCATTTACTTATTTTCTCACAAAGTCATAATTTATGTTAATGCAGCTTATTTTTAAGTGATTTAAATAAAGTGTCTGTAACGACTACGCATATTAATCATACATTGCTTTAGAAACTGCACTTAGTATTTTACATTACAATAAAAAACCTATAAAAATGTATCATACAGTAAAACATATTTCTTTAATTAGGCTAAAAATTGAACGGAATGAGCTTCTAAAAATCAAACCACAAGCAGCTGATTCTGCCGATATAATGAAACAAACAATTAAAGCTTCATAAAAAAAAAAATTGTTTTCGACCGTGACAGGACTCGAACCTGCAATCTTCGGATCCGAAGTCCGACGCCTTATCCGTTAGGCCACACGGTCCCTTGATATGCACGTGCTCTAGTTGCCTAGATTCGGCGACGGCTAAAGTTGATAATTATTTATTAATCTTGGCATCACAAATACGCACACTATCAAGGAATAACATTGAAACTGATATTTTTTCAACAGCTGAAAAATAGTAACACAAAAAATATATATTCAATTGGAATCAATACTACAACAGCAACAACTATAACTACTACTACCACTACTACTACTACTTCTTCTACTATACTACTACTACTACTACTACTACTACTACTATAACTACTACTACTATTATTACTATAAAGTTGATCTCATCTGATTAATCCTTAGCTTACATAATGACTTGTCCACTTTCTGTCTCACTCCTGTATGCACTTGTCTGTAAGTATGGATATGAATGCGTTGTGTGTGTGTGTGTGTGTGTGTGTGTGTGTGTGTGTGTGTGTGTGTGTGTGTGTGTGTGTGTGTGTGTGTGTGTGTGTGTGTGTGTGAGTCTGAAGGGAGGGAGAAAGTTAACATAAACAGGCTGACAGGCAGACAGGAAGAGACAGATATATATATATATATATATATATATTATAACGGTATTATTTTTGTAAATATAAATTTATTTGTGTTTGAGGAGCCCCACGATCTTGGAGCGCCATTATTATACAACGATACATATTATTAAATGTAAGCATGACGAGCCCCAAGTTAACGGGCAACAAAATTATATAACAACACAATTAGATATCCAGGTTGTAAGTAATTATAACAATACCTAGTGTAACTATAATAAGAGTATTAGATTTATGAGTATTTAAAAATTCATATTTATTGGTTTATCAAGCCTTATAAGTAATAAAACATCATTAATAATCTTCGATCAAGATATCACTCCTTATTAAGTGTTTGTCTCTTAAACTATACGGTGTTACACATTTAAAACACTCTTACATCTAGACATGTTAATAATCTTAATCTAGACATTTATTCAATTTGATTTACTAAAACAAATAAAATTGAAATATAATGTGAATTGAATTCTTTTAATTGACCTCAGCTTGCTCAGTCTATACCAACGTTTAAAAATTAAATTTAAAATTATATTAATTACTTTTATACTGGCATTTGTTTTGTATTCAAAATTTAAATTATTATTTTCTACAAATGCAAATATCAAATCAATTCAATTATTTACTTTGATAAAAAAAAATATACTATCTCAAATTTAAACTCTTTTTTTTCTTATTTCTTTATATGCGATTCTTACGACTATACATTTATCTAAGATTCTAATATATTATTTCTAATTATAAACTTTTTTTTATAATTTATTGTCTTTTTATATAGTCTTTATGAGCTCTTTTAAAAAAATTATTTATAAATGCATTATGCATGTCACCTCGAGTTTTGATGATATTACGACTTATTGACAGGGTCCAGCGTTGTCCAGAGTTGGGCTTCTGTTACTCCTGGCTTGGCGTGGTCCTGGATATGTCCAGAGTCCAACGTCGTTCTCCAGCAGTGTGTGGTCCGTCTTAGAGAATTGCTATCTGCTGCAAGGTGGATCTCAATCATCGGTTAGGCGTCAAAAAACATCTCCTAACGTCCAGCATCCCTCGTCGCTCTTGTAGCTTCTCCGTAGATACTCTTTGTAGACTTAAACGGTCCCGGTACTTTACGCTTCCCGAAATATTGTCAACATAATTACTGAACGTCTTTATTCGTTCGTCAATGAGACTTGTAATAAAATAAAAACTGTTCTGCGGACGGACAGCATATCCGACTGCAACTGTATCTTGAAATGAAGAGAAGGGTTTTCAGTCGAACCCTTAATTTATACCCTCTCGGGATTCCGCACCTGTTGGTTCCGAAATTGTCCTGTCGAGACCTGCAGTCACATGCTAGCCCCCACTCCCGAACCTTTTCATATATTTGCTATTTTTTGCACATGGCAATGTTTTGCACGGAATCGAGATAGCACAAACCATAGCTAATTCTATTAAGCACTCACTGTATTAAGTTGAGCGTCTTATTGCAATTTGCGTATTTTTGGCACGTTTATTTCGCACTGACTTCGCGTAGTGTGTCCTATTAACGTCATTTTCTCACTGGGGATAACTATAAAATTTACACACTATTTGGTGCCTTTTGTTTGTTTATACACTAATTAGTTTTCACACAAATAATTAAAGTAATTATTTTAGTAATTACTTGGGGAGGGTAGCTGAGATTCCTGTCTGTACATGCATCACTAACACACACAAGATACACGCGTAACACACATACAATCGAGCAGGTGTTCGTTGCCTGTCGAAACAGGTTAATTTCTCCTCTAATATAACAATGTGATATTTTTACAATCTCAGACCTGTCCATTTACCCCTAACTTATAATAATTCTACAAAATTTATATTTATTTAAATCAATGCCCAATACAACATATGGCTGTATCGTTGCAATATATTGCAACATTTTAAATACCAACATTTAAGTGCATTTTAAATTTGTGGAGTCCCACGTTCTTTGGGACGCCAAAAGGTGAGAAATTACCCTTCTTTGTGTATTTTAATCTGTACATTAATTAAACTCATACTCTTTATATAGCATTCCTATAATGGCGTGTATATATTTGGGGTTCAGGTGTATCTGTAATAATAACTCTATGTAACTTGTAACGGTATTTCAAATTTATTTATTAATAATGAAATTGTGCGCAAGGCACTTGATTCGACTTAAAAACATTCATTATTGCTTTGTTATTATGCCGTAAGGCTTACGCTGTATACATCCTTACTGACTAAATATTCTATTCTAATAATTACTTTGTTAAAATATCATTTCCTGACTACTCAGACAATTAGTGTGCTTCTAAATATCAATGCTTAAATATCTCTTTTTTTAGATATTGTAACGAAATTCAACATATTAATAGCTACTGAATTTATCTTTCTTTTTCAGTACTGAATTATAAAACTCTACTTCTTTACTTAAATGCTTTGCATTCTTTTCATTTCAATACTAATTTCAGCTCTTGTTTACGTTAATCTTACTTCGATAATATCTACCATTTTAACTCTATATTTACAAGAAATATTGGCTCTTAACTTTAAAATCAAATAATAATGTCTTTAATTGTCTTTGAGTTAATTGTTCGACTAAGAGATAAATAAGTTGTTTATCACCTTATTGTTGTCAATCATAGTCAATCGCAATCGATCCATCTGTAATCGTCCTCGTCTCGAACTCCAGCATCAATTCCTCTTGTCCAGCGTCGCTTCTCTTGTCCAGCGTCTTTTCCAGATTTCAGTAATGTTCCTCTTGTCCAGCGTCGCTTCTCTTGTCCAGCGTCGTTTCCAGACTTCAGTAATTTTCCTCTTGTCCAGCGCAGCCGCTCTAGACTCCAGCGTCGTCTCGCTATCTGGAACTAAGTCGTCAGCTCTCTCGCTCTCCGGAACTTCATGTTACTTCTTTTCGTGCTGTTTCGGATGTCAGTTGATCATCTTATATGGATTTTCTTCTCGTGTAATTCTGTTACTATTTAAAAGTGATTGTATTTACAACTCAGTTACATAGTTTTATGTAACTGGAAGGATGAAACTATTTACAAAAAATAAATACTCTGTGCGGACGGGCAGAAGCTCCCGCTGCAACTGTGGGTGATCGAACAAGATACAACTGTAGCGTGTGTGTCCTATTTATACCCACGTCTTGGTTAACACCTGCAGTGGTACGAAATCGACATGTCTGAAATTGTTTCTGGGTTTTATTCCCCCACTCCTCGTCAATTTCGCTATTTCTTATATTTCTGCGAATTGCATAGTCCTGTGAGTATACTCTTATACCCATCTTATAACTATTTTCACTACACATGTTCACTGTACTTTTGGAAATTGTAACTTAACCCTTTCGATCTGTACACAGTTATTTCGCTACTACACTCGTACAGTGTGTCCCTTTCACGTGGTTTTCGTACGCAGTATGTAGTTAATTTTATTACATTTTATTGTGTCTTTGGATTTTACTCTTTATTTATAGTTTATGAATAATTACGGAAAAACAGTAATTACGCAATTATTCATACTGGGGTGGCAAACTCGCCTGCATAGACCTGCGTCACACACACATGGAAAATACTGTTGTACACACTTTCAGTTACATCTGTGTGTGTGTACAAGTCGATTCAGGTCGAAACACCTGTCCATATTTTTGTCTGAGCCAAGCTTGCAATCCCTGACATGCTTACTTCTAATACATTATTTATTATTTTACAATTTATTATGTATATTTAAATTTTATATTCAATGCTCAGTACAGCACTTATCTGTATTGTCGCAATATATATATATATGTATATTATATTTAATATTTAATATTTATAAAGAAATTACCTCAAGATATTTTTTTCCCTATTAGGAACATGTTTCGAGAACCATTGTGTTCCCATCCTCAGCTCTCGTGACTTTGCGTCTGGTGAAGTACTTGTGTGTTGGCTTGTTATTGTGGTTTCTTGTTGGTCTCTGGTACTTTAAAGTGGTATTATTGTGTGCGATTGTGGTGTATGTATTAGTATTTTTTCCAAATGTTCAATATGGTTCCTTTGTGTGGTATGTGTTTCATTAGTCTCATACCACACAAAGGAACCATAATGAACATTTGGGAAAATTTACAAATATACAAACATAAAACACAAACCAAACTAATACCTGAACAAATACAAATCTATACAAAACATGACAAATTTTCAAAGCACTCACCATCGAAAATACACAAAATACTAATACATACACCACAATCAGAATGGGCTAAGGATGGGAACACAATGGTTCTGGAAACATATTCCTAGTAAGGAAAAAATATCTTGGCGTAATTTCTTTATTAATATTAAATATAATATATATATATATATATATATATATATATGTATATATATTGCAACAGATCAAACTTTATTATTCTAATAAGGATATTGTGAGTGTGTAAAAATCGATACAAGTCTATTATGGAGGAGATGAAATATTATTTATTATATACAAATATTGTTTATAAAGATGTATAATGTATTTTAAATTGTCATGTATTGATAATATATTTAATTGTTTGTATTGTTCTATAATATAAATCGATTTTACTTGTTTGCTGCAACGTCCTCCTCTCGTCTCGTCGGTCCCGTCTTGGCGTCCTCTTCTTCCTGTCCCTCCTTCCTGGTGTCCTCTTCTCCTGGCGTCCTCTTCTCCTCGTCGTCCTCTTCTACAGCTTCACTCCTTCCTGGTGTCCTCTTCGTCCTGGCGTCCTCTTCGTTTCGTCGTCCTCTTCTACAGCAAGCGGCTCCAGCGGTGATATTTCACAGAGTCTCGTAGTTATGTTTGAATGCTTCCACGATATCTTGTAGTGTCTTTAAGTTCCCTAAGCGGATATCTTAACTTACACGACACAGCACTGTATTATATTTAAAATTTTATCTAATTATTTACCCTCTCGGTTCTTATCGCAAAACTTCGTTAAGAATTTCAAGGTTTATAGTTTATTTTATATAAGATATTTCTACGTTTATAAGAGAACAACTCTCTTCACCGGGCACAACTTCCCCTAGCAACGTCGACAGACAGACTGTGTCCATCCTAGCTCTGCAACGTATGAATCTCACTGAATTTGGTGTATTTTGATAGGCCAAGCCCAAGTCACATGATTGATGGAACGACCAGATACACAAATTTCATGAAAAACTTTGTATAATTTTGCATAGTCCTGCATAGAAATTATCTACAATTTTTATTACCCTATCATTGATAAGAGTTACACTTGAGTTTTTATTTACTTAAAAACCCCATATTTCTTAAATAGTTACAAACCTCAGAGTAAACACAAATCGAAGCTATTTACTTAAATAATTCCATGTCAAATTTTCATGTAAATCGGTTAACTACCACTGTCGCTATAACGATCGCAGATTATCACACCCGCACACCCGCACCAATTCATACAAAAAATACATGACAATATCAAAAGTACATCTTTTTCTGAAGAGTTTGGTGTAACCTACATGCTTATCATTTTTTAAATACAAAACTTATGACTAAAAGACAAAATATTACACAAAACAAATTTAAACAGAAAATGCTCGTCATTCATGTACTCTGATACAAACAGCATATCTTATCATCCTGTGTTCTGTTGCAATATATATATATATATATATATATCTGTCTCTTCCTGTCTGCCTGTCAGCCTGTTTATGTTAACTTTCTCCCTCCCTTCACACACACACACACACACACACACCCACACACACACACACACACACACACACACACACACAAAACGCATTCATATCCATACTTACAGACAAGTGCATACAGGAGTAATACAGAAAGTGGACAAGACATTAAATAAGCTAAGGATTAATCAGATGTAGTAACAATAGTAGTAGTATTTATAGTAGTAGTAGTAGTAGTAGTAGTAGTAGTAGTAGTAGTAGTAGCAGGAGCAGCAGCAGCAGCAGCAGCAGTAGTAGTAGTAGTGGTAGTGGTAGTAGTAGTAGTAGTAGTAGTAGTAGTAGTAGTAATAGTTGTTGTTGTTGTTGTAGTATTGATTTCAATTGAATATATATTTTTTGTGTTACTTATTTTACAGCTGTTGAAAAAATATCTGTTTCAATGTTATTCCTTGATAGTGTGCGTATTTGTGATTGCCAAGATTAATAAATAATTATCAACTTTAGCCGTCGCCGAATCTAGGCAACTAGAGCACGTGCATATCAAGGGACCGTGTGGCCTAACGGATAAGGCGTCGGACTTCGGATCCGAAGATTGCAGGTTCGAGTCCTGTCACGGTCGAAAACAATTTTTTTTTTTAATTTTATGAAGCTTTAATTGTTTGTTTCATTATATCGGCAGAATCAGCTGTTTGTGGTTTGATTTTTAGAAGCTTATTCCGTTCAATGTTTAGCCTAATTAAAGAAATATGTTTTACTGTATGATACAGTTTTATAGGTTTTTTTTATTGTAATGTGAAATACTAAGTGCAATTTCTAACGCAATGTATGATTAATATGCGTAGTCGTTACAGACACTTTATTTAAATCACTTAAAAATAAGCTGCATTAACATAAATTTTGACTTTGTGAGCAAATAAATAAACATTGAATTACAACGTTCTTTCCAATTGATTACTCTCTGTTCACTCAACTGCAGCCAACGTTACCTAGATTCCAGCGTTCAACGTTAAACTGAAGTACTGTACAGTTTAAAAGCTATGTGCATTAAATTGAAATCAAGTGGTATTGGCAATAGAACTCATTTCCGTTCTATTAAAATTCTGATCCAAACTGTTAATTGCTAGTTGTTTAATGTCGACTGTTGAAGTGTGCCTATTACAAAAGGATATGAACATACGGTTAAAACAGTGCTTTTATTGCTTTGCAAGTGTTGTGATTGTTTACAGTGAAACGTATTTATCTCACAGTACTATTTTATTTATACTTTCATATCATTAAGTAATTATTGCATAGGTGAGTGAACTACATCCTTAACGTTTAGTTATTTGTAATACTTTTATTCTTTTTTATAAGAATTTTCGAGGGGTCGAGGGTGTTTGGAGAGATAGCACCTTTGCTCTGGGTTGACTGGGCACTGGTCCTCACAAGTCTCAGTATTGGAGAAATTTCTCTCCACCCAAGATTGTACTGCGTGGTGAAAAGCCACATCCTACAAGAGGTGACCCTGTTTTCGCAGAACAGTACGGATCTAGATCGGAAGGTCGATAAATATTGCTGGTGGAGTGCAGCAGTTGCTACAAGTACCAAGTTAAGGCAAGGCGTAAGGGAAATGATCCTGGACCGGCTTCTCTTTGGAACATTACAGGCGTAAATCTAGGTGGATTTAGTGGGCTGTAATGCTGCGACTGCGGGGTATGCAGTGCCCTGCCCTGGGTAGATGAGACTCAGTAGCCGTGTGAAGGCAACACATCTCGAGAGGATGTCCCGAACAACATCACTGCATGCTCAGAGGCAGAGAAGTGGTAGCCCCACTACTGAGCTAGATCTTTCTCAAAAACAACCATATTATCGTCAACAATATTGATTTCATAAACAAGGTCAATGACATAAAATTGCAAGCCAGTTACAAACTAGCCTCCTTTGACATAATCAATTTATACACAAATATTCCCGTGAACCAAACTTTAGATATTTTGAATGACAATCTCCATGATACTAACAAATTGGACACACAACTCATTAAAGAACTAATTATCATACTAAGACTCATCCTTCAACAAAACTATTTTACTTTCAACGGTAATTATTATATTCAAACAGACGGCCTGGCCATGGGTTCACCGTTATCCGGCCTGTTGGCTGATATATATCTTGACTTTTATGAGAACAATTATATCCTTAACAATAATATCTTCGCCAATAATATTATCTTTTATGGCCGATATGTTGATGATACTTTTCTAATTTTTAACGGTACTTTACGCCAAATCAGTAATCTAAAAAATCATATGAAACTGTTACCCACAATATTCAATTTACTATGGAAACTGAAACCAATAAAGAACTCAACTTTCTTGATCTCACTGTCACCAGGCAACTTAACAGCTTAAATTTTAAAATTTACAGAAAACCTACCACCACAAACGTGACCATACATGCAGACTCACACCACCCTTTCTCTCAAAAATTAGCGGCCTACAACAGTTTTATTCACAGACTTTTGATGATCCCCCTAAATAATGATGATTTCGAGTGTGAACTCAACATAATTAAACACATAGATCTGGCCAACGGATATGAATCCCAAATGATTGACAATATTCTTAGAAAACACAAATCCCGTCGTTCCAAACAGACACATGATAATACACCTAACAACAAATACATCACAACAACATACACTGAGTTGATGCCTAGGATCCTTACATCCACTTTAAGTAAATTAGGTTATTCTGTCATTTTTAAAACAAATAACCGTCTACGGAACTTGGTTCGCCCAGTCGTTCAGACAAACATTGAATCTAAAACCGGTATTTATAAGCTCTTATGTGACGATTGTGACCGATTTTATATCGGCCAAACAGGTAGACCGTTCATCAAAAGATTCCGCGAACACACACCACAAAGCCATTTTAACAGGGGTAATTTTTCCATAGATAATATTAAATCTAACTTTACAAGGCATCTGATTTCGTGTAATCATTCTTATACAAATTTCAACAATAACTTCATACCCCTACATTATTGTGCCAAAGGCCGTTATATGGATGCACCTGAAGAATTCGAGATACATAGAGGTCATAATAACCCTGGTGTGTGTGACGACATACTTATTTATTTTATGTGACTGCCTGTCTTCATATATATACGACTTCGTTGTGTATACAGGAAGCACGACACGTATAAGCTCACACCCTGAATTTGGTTTCGGTGGCTCTTTTGTTGTGACACTTATGAATGGTATGTTCGACCAGGGTCACACACTGTATATTGACAATTGGTATTCTAGTCCTAAGCTCTTCAAGATCCTGAGTGAAAAACGAACAAAAGTATGTGGTACTGTAAGGATGAATAGAAAATGCATGCCAAAATTCACAAGTGAACTCAGGAAGGGTCAACATGAAAGTTTTGTAGCCAACAACATGATGTGTCTTAGATGGAAAGATAGGCGGGAAGTACGTATGTTGACTACATTTCATGGAGATGACTTTGTTGTTTCGAGTAAGAAGGATATAAAAACAGGGCAGGAAATTATGATACCAGCATGCGTAAAAGATTATAATAATCATATGGGTGCAGTAGACAAGACTGATATGCTGCTTAGTTCTGTGGAATGTGTCCGAAAAACAGTAAAGTGGCACAAAAAACTATTTTTTCATTTCATAGACCTATCTATTCTCAATGCCCATTCATTATACAAGAAGGTAACAGGAAAAAATTTTTCAGTTGCTGATTTTCAGTTAGCCCTTATAAGAGAGATGCTAGAAAAGTACCACCAACCATCACTAAAAAGGAAAGGATGCAGACCATCATCAGGAGATGATCCTCTACGTTTGAAGGAGAGACATTTACCATCACTAGTACCACCCACAGAAAAAAAAGCAACAGCTGTTCGAAGATGTGCTGTCTGTGCACCCAGGAGGAGAGAGTCAAGATATGTGTGTAAAGAGTGTGATGTAGGACTATGTGTTTATCCGTGTTTTGAGATATATCACACATAACGAAATTACTGAATACGTTAAAATATATTTATTTTATTCCTAATTTGTTTGTACATAAATACAGTATTATTTCAAACTCAGTTATAATCTAAATTGCAGTGACAATAAAAACTAAAAATTTCAATATTTATGTGAGTGGTGACGCTTCAGAATACAACAAGAACATCAAAACGTAAGTACATATTATTAATTTAAAAAAATTCTAGTTAATTAAGTAACCTATTTCTATCATCAGCTATACACAGAGAGTTAAAAGAAGTAAAAAAAAACTCAGCACGGGGGGGGTCAAAATTTGGTCAAAAACATAGCACTGAAAGGGCTAGTGATTCGCTAAACGTTTTGAACCATACCATTTCTTATTGATTTGCATAGTAATATCCGAACTGACAGTTTACCGATATAGCTGCAACAACTACATAACAAGTTTATTAATCCTAGCGTTTAAATTAGAAAAAAAATAACATAATCCAATAAAAACCAACAAAAGGTTATAACATGCAAATTGTTACACCTGCACAGTATTGTATACTGTGTGTCCTATACTACATTCTTTATAGATGACAGATGGAGAGGGCATTGAGATTGTGCTAATTAAACAATACATGGATGACAAAGGCAGGATGTTTGTCGTGAGTGCCCTTCATCAGTTTCAAACGTTGAAATATGATAGCCACTAGCGAGGGAACAATTGATCCTTAACAAATAGCAAGGGGACATCCGTTAAACAAACATGCACATTCTAAGTTAGTGCCATTTAATGTTGAGAGTTGTCGTAAGAGATAGAAATTAAAAGAACATATGCATAATGACAATGTACTGTTTTATTTTTGATGCTTTTTATAGTATTAATATTAAGTGTATTATTCTGATTTATGAAATGCCTAACTTTATATATAATTACAAAAATGCATACAAGTAATGCATGCATTACTGCAACTCACCAGACTTGCAACAAATAACGTATTAGACAATATAAATATCGGTATGGAGAAACATACATGACTTCCATATTCTAAGATTTATTTTTAAAATCATTTTCGAAATGAAATATTACCATAGAAACTACTTCTTTCTACTTACTGCTTCAGGTTTAACCACAGTACTGTGGTCATTAACATATACGGTACCACCTCACGTTATCGCACTCGATTTTCACTGATGATGGAAGTCAATGGCATTGCCGAAACGTCTGGTTTTGTAGAAAACATTGGACTACGGCCAAATATCCAGGGAAGGAATTTTAACAAAAACTACTTCTTTGTTGCCGATAACGTTGTACACATATATATAAAAAATATGCATAAAATTAATGGCTTGTATAAGTTAATGATTGATCTCCATTAAAGTAGTGCTCAAGTTTCCAAAGTTTTAATATTATGATGTCCGTAATTAAAACATCAGAGCAGGTTTAGTGTGTATGAGGGTTCACCGTGGACAAACATTTTCAACATTTCCTATTGAGCGTTGCTTAGAATAAATCTGCGAATCTACAGTGTACGTTTCACAGAACAAACACACGGAAAAGAAGGAGCGCTCCGAAGTCACTCATGGACCCTCAGCATCTTGCAGAGGGTTCATTCCCTAAAGACGAAAAATCTGTCTATGAATCGTTCCTCTGTAAACACGTGCAGTTACACTGCCAAGCGATCCACATGAAGCAAATCGCTATCCACGTTAGACACTTTTTCGGCTTGTATGCGTTATGTTCGGCACTTTCCATTTAAAAACCGTGCAAATGTAAGAAAATAAACATGAATGAGGCCAGAAATAACGCGAATTGTGTGTGTGTGTGTGTGTGTGTGTGTGTGTGTCTTCCCTGCCTTTTTATAGCGGTAGTGATAATAATAAAATGGAAACGTAAACAGTACATAACTGAGATATGCTTGCCTGCCACGAACGATATATTTTCTCTTATACATGACTAGCAGAATACCCGTGCTTTGCTACGGAGTTTCACGTTGTACGTAATGAAAATGTTAGTTTAATTAATAAAGTTTAATTAAAGTAGCTTTTCTTAAAAATAAATAGCTGTTGCCCACAACTTCGTTCGCGTGGTCTTCAATTTAATGCGATAATATATTTAGAACAGAATCTATTCTATTGGGTTGCCATAGTAACCAGATCTAATAGTTTTTTAAGACCGCAAAGGACCCCCCAGAGGATCGTATCGAAAAAAACACCTGTCCTATGTTGGTTCTCCCGTTGCGTAAAATATTTGTGCCAAGTTTGGTTGAAATCGGTCCAGTGGTTTAGGAGGCGATGTGGAAGACCCCAAAGAACCCCCAAAAGGACCCCATCGAAAAAACACCTATCCTATGTTGGTTCTCCCGTTGCGTAAAATATTTGTGCCAAGTTTGGTTGAAATCGGTACAGTGGTTTAGGAGGAGATGTGGAAGAAACCTTCCCGGACGTGCGCACAACAACTCACCGAAGTTTCATCGCAATCGGATGATTGGTATGGGAACGCATACGGGACAAACAAAGAAACATTCATTTATATATATAAGATATAAACTATACCACTTACTTGACATAAACCGTGATAGCTAATGTACAACATATATGTATTAATTATACACATAAATGTTCCTCGATAGACACTCTATCTATTGGCGAAAACTTGAATAAAATCCGTTCAGTATTTCCTGAGATTAGCGATTTCAAACACAGTGAGAAAACGCACCGACTTTACTTTATACTATGTACAGATTTACATTAAAATGAAAAAATTATAATTTTATTGCCTGGCAACAAAATTATTTTATTTTAACAATTACCATTGTTTGAAAAAGTTTAAATGAATTTTCATGTACTTTACTCTTGTTAAAACGTAAAATGTTGCTGGTAAACTACCCCTTCCCCTTAACCGATCTTCACCAAAATCAAAAGGCCTTGAGTCCTCTACAATTCAGTGACGTATGCAAAAAATTATTTGATTCTGTTTGAATTTGCGGCTGTTAGCGTTCGTCATAGAAAATACGCTTGATAAAAAAACGTTGCTGGTAAACTACCCCTTCCCCTCAACCGATCTTCACCAAAAGCAATATGTTTTGAGAACTCTGCAATTTAGGGCAGTATGCAAATAATCTTTTGATTCTGTTTGAATTTGCGGCTGTTATCGTTTGCCATAGAAAATACCCTTGTTAAAACATAAAACGTTACAGGTAAACTACCCCTTTCCCTCAACCGATCTTCACCAAAAACAATAGGTCGTGAGTACTCTACAAATCAAGGCTGGATGCAAAAAATTATTTGATTCTGTTTGAATTTGCGGCAGTTATCGTTTGCCATAGAAAAAAAATCTACAGACACACAGACAGATAGACAGATAGACACACAGACACTTTTCGGAAAACGACTTTTTTTCATGTTTTGAGTGTAGTAGAATCAGAATCTGCAATAATCTCGAACACGATTTTTTTTGCCATCACCATACTTCCATTCCTTAAGGAATATGGGAGTTAAAAAACGAAGAGATTGTAAATGTTTTCAAGCATAAAAGCATTATAAATATTGGATAGATAAATAAAATGTTTTTTTACTTCGTTTTGTGATAATACAAATAAACGTGAAATGAAAAACACAATTTTTATATGGAAATGACGTACCAGGTTTTGACGGATTAACACAAACAACTGGATGGTAGTAACACAGAATTATGGTAACAGCAACCGATCAGAAATACGGGACGCGCTTGTAGTTAGAACAACACATAGATAGAAAACATGCAGTTCCAACAAAATACCTCATTTACAACATTACTCATAAATCATTACATAAAAGCATGCATAGTAATGGAATATTATTTTCTATCACTGAAATGTTTAGACGTCATTATTGAATGTTCGACATTTACAGGGTTTTTAAAAGGATAAACAAATTTAACAACAAGCGGATATTTATATTTTCAATAGGCGTTTGGAATAATAAAGCGTTTCGTGTTGGCTAATATCTTGTCTTGTTGGTTTAGGATAAATTAAGTTCTAAACATGGTATTTAGTTTTGATTGCATACCACTTATATTTACCTTTTTACACTCTTCTTATTGCTGGGTTCTCTTAAGAGAGTTGGATTTTAAGCTACAATTTTCTTACCTATTTCCTCCATCTCTCTTGACTCTCATTATTTCTCTTGATGTGAGTGTGTGAACTTTTTTTAAAGTAAAAATTTCATCCCTTGTAACCATAATCTTTAGTCTGCCTTTCTTATGTCTTCTGTGTTTCCACCATTTTGCATGACCTTGAACAATCTGGTCTGATAAAATATCCTATCACGACCTTACGTCATGTAATAAACTTAAATCTTCTACCCAAGTAAGTAATGACTTTTTTTAATTACACATATTTTAAAATATGAAGGAAACCAAGAAATACTCGAATACTGTACTCAATATTCATAATTATTAATTTTGTATATGCCGAGTTTTGTTAAAGAGTTTTAATTGTAAAGTTTGGACTCGACGGGAAACGTTACTAATGACAGTAGACGATACATTATGGTTTTGTATGTAAAAATACATGTCCTAAATATACGCGTACAGAATTTTACTTGAATATTCCTTAAGGAATGGAAGTATGGTGAGGGCAAAAAAAATCGTGTTCGAGATTATTGCAGATTCTGATTCTACTACACTCAAAACATGAAAAAAAGTCGTTTTCCGAAAAGTGTCTGTGTGTGTGTCTGTCTGTCTGTGTGTCTGTGTGTCTATCTGTAGATTTTTTTTCTATGGCAAACGATAACTGCCTCAAATTCAAACAGAATCAAATAATTTTTTGCATACAGCACTGATTTGTAGAGTACTCACGACCTATTGTTTTTGGTGAAGATCGGTTGAGGGAAAGGGGTAGTTTACCGGCAACGGTTTTTTTTTATCAAAGGAAATTTTTTTTTTGGCAAACGATAACTGCCGCAAATTTAAACAGAATTAAATAATGTTTCGTATACAGCCTGAATTGTAGAGTTCTCAAGACCTATGGTTTTTGGTGAAGATCGGTTAAGGGAAAGGGGTAGTTTACCTGTAACGTTTTATGTTTTAACAAGGGTATTTTCTATGGCAAACGATAACAGCCGCAAATTCAAACAGAATCAAAAGATTATTTGCATACAGCCCTAAATTGCAGAGTTCTCAAGACCTATTGTTTTTGGTGAAGATCGGTTGAGGGGAAGGGGTAGTTTACCAGCAACGTTTTTTTATCAAGCGTATTTTCTATGACGAACGCTAACAGCCGCAAATTCAAACAGAATCAAATAATTTTTTGCATACGTCACTGAATTGTAGAGGACTCAAGGCCTTTTGATTTTGGTGAAGATCGGTTAAGGGGAAGGGGTAGTTTACCAGCAACCTTTTACGTTTTAACAAGAGTAAAGTACTTGAAAATTCATTTAAACTTTTTCAAACAATGGTAATTGTTAAAAATAAAATAATTTTGTTGCCAGGCAATAAAATTATAATTTTTTCATTTTAATGTAAATCTGAACGTAGTATAAAGTAAAGTCGGTGCGTTTTCTCTCTGTGTTTTAAATCGCTAATCTCAGGAAGTACTGAACGGATTTTATTCAAGTTTTCGCCAATAGATAGTGTCTATCGAGGAACATTTATGTGTATAATTAATACATATATGTTGTACATTAGCTTAGCTATCACGGTTTATGTCAAGTAAGTGATATAGTTTACATCTTATATATATAAATGAATGTTTCTTTGTTTGTCCCGTATGCGTTCCCATACCATTCATCCGATTGCGATGAAACTTCGGTGAGTTGTTGTGCGCACGTCCGCGAAGGTTTCTTCCACATCTCCTCCAAAACCACTGTACCGATTTCAACCAAACTTGGCACAAATATTTCACGCAACGGGAGAACCAACATAGGATAGGTGTTTTTTCGATGGGGTCCTTTTGGGGGTTCTTTGGGGTCTTCCACATCGCCTCCTAAACCACTGGACCGATTTCAACCATACATGGCACAAATATTTTACGTAAAGGGAGAACCAACATAGGACAAGTGTTTTTTTCGATACGATCCTTTGGGGGGTCCTTTGGGGTCTTCCACGTCTCCACCTAAACCATTGGACCGATTTCAACCAAACTTGGCACAAATATTTTACGCAACGGGAGAACCAACATAGGACAGGTGTTTTTTTCGACACGATCCTCTGGGGGGTCCTTTGCGGTCTTAAAGAACTATTAGATCTGGTTACTATGGCAACCCAATAGAATAGATTCTGTTCTAAATATATTATCGCATTAAATTGAAGACCACGCGAACGAAGTTGTGGGCAACAGCTATTTATTTTTAAGAAGCCTACTTTAATTAAACTTTATTAATTAAACTAACATTTTCATTACGTACAACGTGAAACTCCGTAGCGAAGCACGGGTATTCTGCTAGTCATGTATAAGAGAAAATATATCGTGCGTGGCAGGCAAGCATATCTCAGTTGTGTAGTGTTTACGTTTCCATTTTATTATTATCACTACCGCAATAAAAAGGCAGGGAAGACACACACACACACACACACACACACACACACACACACACACACACACACACACACACACACACACACACACACACACACACACACACACACACACACACACACACACACACACACACACACACACACACACACACACACACACACACACACACACACACACACACACACACACACACACACACACACACACACACACACACACACACACACACACACACACACACACACACACACACACACACAATTCGCGTTATTTCTGGCCTCATTCATGTTTATTTTCTTACATTTGCACGGTTTTTAAATGGAAAGTGCCGAACCCATACCAACATAACGCATGCAAGCCGAAAAAGTGTCTAACGTGGATAGCGATTTGCTTCCTGTGGATCGCTGGGCAGTGTAACTGCACGTGTTTACAGAGGAACGATTCATAGACAGACTTTTCGTCTTTAGGGAATGAACCCTCTGCAAGATGCTGAGGGTCCATGTGTGACTTCGGAGCGCTCCTTCTTTTCCGCGTGTTTGTTCTGTGAAACGTACACTGTAGATTCGCAGATTTATTCTAAGCAACGCTCAGTAGGAAATGTTGAAAATTTTTGTCCACGGTGAACCCTCATACACACTAAACCTGCTCTGATGTTTTAATTACGGACATCATAATATTAAAACTTTGGAAACTTGAGCACTACTTAATGGAGATCAATCATTAACTTATACAAGCCATTAATTTTACGCATATTTTTTATATATATGTGTACAACGTTATCGGCAACAAAGAAATAGTTTTCGTTAAAATTCCTTCCCGGGATATTTGGCCGTAGTCCAATGTTTTCTACAAAACCAGACGTTTCGGCAATGCCATTGACTTCCATCATCAGTGAAAATCGAGTGTGATAACGTGAGGTGGTATATGTTAGTGACCACAGTACTGTGGTTAAGGCTGAAGCAGTAAGTAGAAAGAAGTAGTTTCTGTGGTAATATTTCATTTCGAAAATGATTTTAAAAATAAATCTTAGAATATGGAAGTCATGTATGGTTCTCCATACCGATATTTTAATACCTAGCCTAAAATATGCTCTTCCTGACCAAGCTTTTATTTACAATAATGTATCCTACACATAATCCTAAATAAAATTCAGTACAGAAGCAGTATAAACATCAGCTCCAATGTTCTCCACACTTTGCGCATGTTCTACTCAAAAGTTTTTCTTTGTGTTCAAGTCTAAACTTTCGTTAACTATCTCAACCTGTCTTTAACATCTGTAGTCTTTATTGTGCACTTGTTCCTTGATGAATCGAAATAATATGACAAACTATACTGCTCTAAGAATATCTGATTTACGTAGAACAATAAATTTTGATTGCCCTTTGGATCAAAAATTTAAGGGATATCAATAATGTTCCTAATTAAGTTCCGTGGTTTACTGTATTTTCCGTTGCGAGTGTTTGGTAAAGTTTTTTTACGTGTATCCTCACGAAATCAATATGGCAACACCATATACAAAGATCTCTTCCTCTTTCATTAGACTGTAGGCACATTGCCTGTTTCGTCTTCACAGAATATCTCTCAGTCTTCCTACATCCCTTGTTCCAAAGGGAACACTAAGAAGCCGTCTACTTTAGGTAGCCGTCTATCTTCCATTCTATCCAGACATTGCGACCATTCCATGAGTTGCTATATTTCTGAGTTTATCGTTTATGAGGAATACTTGTAGCTCATTTATAACGACCTCATTTTGCTAACGTTCTCGCCTTTTGCAACTCTTTGTTTATCTCAGAAAACTCATTTCTGAGCCCTGAATTTGGTTTTGAATGTTCCTTGTAGGCACCCACGGTTTTCACCCATTCAATAAACTAGATATTGCTATTGTTTTTAAAATTTAATCCTTGTTTCTTTACTTGTTTTATACTTTAATGTTCTATGTATAATGAAATTGTGTTCTATGACATCATCTGAAACCCTGATACTTTCAAATTTACATCGTCGTGTGTCACTAACAATACTGATAATAGAACAGAGAGACTTTTTACAAAACTGTTCTCTCAAGAACAATTTTTGTTCAGACTAAATATTTTTCAGAAAGCTATTATAGTCTCTTTTTCCTTTGATATTATAAAATCTTTGATATTCTTAACCCTATAATATTTTTTAACAATGTAAAGAATACTGAAACTGATGCCCAGTTTGTTGTGTTAAGAGAACATGCTCAGCCTATAATGAAATATCAAAACTACTGATCTCAATAAGTTTAATTCCTGTTCTAATAATCTTCTCCCCATGCTTTGAAGATGTTGTAAATATTGATAATCAAAACGTCGGCGAAATACTACACCCCTGTATTACGTCTTTATTTACTAAACTTTTTTTGTTCGAGTCTTTTCTGTATTTACTATTATTTTGGAGTTGAAATATAAACATCAAACTACACTTATTAAATACTATCGCTAGCCACAGCGCTGTATAATAAGTTATTCTTGTTCACTCGACCAAACGCCTCCTCGAAATCGACTAATGTAACGTGAAAGTTAAGTCCTTTCCATTTTACAAAAATCTATTGTGAGATAATTACGTTACCTCTAGTTGAGCGTCAGGACTTAAATCAGTATGGAAAAGGAAAAGAGAAGCTATTCGAACCTACTTAAGTATTGCTAAGGAAAGACGTACTGCGTATATGAGGAACCAGCTGGAACGTAAAAACAACAGAAGCAGCACCAGTCAGGACGGCGACAGATCTGCAGTAGGAACTATGAAACTACTTCGCCGTCACCAGTCTACCACGACCTGAAGAGTTATTGCTATTGTAAAATTTAGGAGCCAGTAACTATTGCCAGTTATCAAGTATAAGTTTAGAGTTCACATGATCACTGTAAAAGCAAATTATGGCTGGAAGAACACAACTGAAATTGTATCACAGTTTTAACATGATGAAAATTGAAACACAGTCAAGAGTTATACTAAAGCCGAGAAAAGCACAAAGATAATTACAATAGCCTTTCTACATTAGACTTCTGATATTATAACTTTTTTTTCTTCAGTGCGACAGGTGTTTGTATGTCATATTTTCAGGAACGTTAAAGTGCCAGTTGTAGAATATGTGAGTGCGTGGTTTTATGTACACAAGTATACATAAAGCACTGACATATGTGAACACTCTTGAACAGATTTAGAAAATTGTTTCATGACAAAAACATAAGGAAGTGCAGCTGACATTTAATTATAACTTCTATTCTTCGACTGCGCTGTTCATATCCGTTTCTTTGCACGCTGACTGTTACAGACGTGGCAGGCAACAGTTCATACAGCGAAGCAATTAAAGTGTGCTGCTATCGGAAAAGGTACATTCTGCAAAGAGAAATATGCAATAAAATGTATTTCATTTTGATTCTGAGAAATGTCTTGATAAGCAAAGTTTGGTGTTATTTATTTTGCAAATGCACTTGTGGATGCACAGGAGAGGTAATGCTTTTACAAGTATCTTTATTTTTCTCTTTGCTCGAAGAGAGTAGACAAATTATTATAAAATGGATACCAATCTATTTCCTTTCGTCTCTGAGCATCGCTAAGTATTTATGTTCTTTGACTATAGGCAAACTGCTCAAAAAGCAAGAGCATAACGTGATTTGTTCTGGGCGATTCGTTATCTATATTTTTGCAACCATTTTGTTTCCACATTATGCACATAGTATTTAAAAAAATAAAGAAGCAAAGCTGTTACGCTAATTTTTATAATAGAATTCATTATCTAACGTATAATTAATATTTTTAATTCTTCGGCCACCATTTTTAATTTTTCAATATATTTATGCATGGAAATTCTTAAAACGTATACGACTGTTTCGTCTTTTGTCTAGTTTAAAACGGTGCCATTCTAAAGACATGAACACATTTATATTAATATTTTAATGAAGATATATTTAAAGTTCTAAAGCTTTGAAATGCCTTCATAAATTTTAAGTGAGAATGAAGTTGTTACTGTTTAATTCAAAGAGTAACATAAAATTATGTTGAATAATTATAAGAACTACTGTCCGGACTCTGTGTCTAACACCACAGTACTGTGGCAAAGGCAGACGGACATCCTGTCCGTGCAAACATAAATCCTTTAGGTACAAAGATGGCCTCCAGTGGCGAGGTTGAAACATCTGTTTTGAACAACAGAAGACCACGGCCTGATACCCCGGACAGTAGTTACGACGCCGACTGTAAAAGCTTAAGGAATCAACTATATTGAAAAATTCGTTTTTTTGTATTATAGTATTTAATACGATGTAAAGTAAATGATATAGTGTTATTCTTGAATGCTTTTCTAATACAGATATGTAAGTGATATTTCCTGCAGGCAATTTGTTTTATGTTTTTATTTTAATAATTATTAGTTTTTCCGAATTAATTTGATTCACTTCTTTTATTCTGTTACCGTTTTCTCGGTCTAATAACGATTACACTAAATTACACTTCTCTACGGAACGCAAGTAGAGAAGTGTAGATAAAACTGAGCCAAACACTTACAATAGAAATCCTTAAATTCGTAGTGACCGTCAATCAATGAATTTTTCAGTGAAGGGTTAGTGAGGATCGGTCAAAAATAACACAAATTTTAACTTATTTGTGTCGACGTTTCGACAATGTTTATTGTCATCATCAGGACCTGTGTATGAAATACAAAATAAAAGTCAAACACAAGAGAACAGTTAAATATTTGGGTGAATGTGTTCCTGTATGTGAGTTTGTGTGCGTCCGTATGTATGTACCGTTTATGTGTGAAGACTTGAGATAGTTTGTTTAGATCTTCCAATATTATCTTTAAGAAAACGAGACAATTATAGTATGACAGAACTTAATTTATACACTATTACAATTTAAATTACTATATGTATGATATTTTAATAATGAAACAAACAGTAATCAACAATTGGATATAGGATTGGTACACAAAACGTTTATACATACAGCAGTCAATATATAGCATATTAAAATATTTTACCTATACTAAAAACAGATGAGGGGATGTTCAACTATGTAATTATTAAAAGTTATTTTTAACATGTTGCACTCACTTCTCGTATTAAAAAACAATCACTTTTTAGAAACATACAAATTACACAATAACTGTAGAACTTTATGACCTTACATCAGATAGTTGACATAAGTTTACAAACAAAAGTTTATGGTAAATTTATCTAACAAGTAAACTTGGATATTAATTGTAATCATATTATAAATAATAGTCAAGAGTACTATAGAATATTGTAAATTTATGTATATGTCCACAATCACACCTTATCTCTCACCCATTCTCCCCCCTACCTCTCTTTCTCACAGCCTCTCACTCTAATCTGAAGTCACTATCTCACTCACTATCACTCCCACTCACTCTCTCTCTCTTATTAATCTCACTCACTCTCTCTCTCTCTCTCTCTCTATGTCTCTCTCTCACTTGTCATTGTCCACAATTGGCACTCTATAGTTATATGAAGTTGCTGGCTCCGTTTAGGGCTATCTCATATAAATCACTTCAAGGAGTGCAGCGGACTGTCATTCGTGAGTCATCTAGTACACATTGTCTACGCAAAGTCAATCTTATAAGGCTGCCGAATTACCAGATAACGTTAATTTTACTCAACGCTACATGAAGGTTCATAGGAGACACGTCCAAACGAAATGTATATATGCCACTTACTAATGTTTACAGAATCTTAATCTTGTCATGTAAGAAATAGATTGAATACACACTAACAACGAATTATATTTACATCTATCGTTACAAATAATAAGACGATTACTACTCCATTCCACCTTTAGCAAGTTGTTTTATTGTAATAGATGCCCAGTATATGAGTCATGCCGAGGACGAGACTCCCGTTCCTAATCCGCTGGTCCAACCACCTTTGGAAAGATAACAGAAAACAGGCTGCTTATATTCTGAACATCTGATAAAACCTTCTATCCATGACGGACTGGTGCAGCTAGAATATATTCAGATCTAATGAAAGTAGTATATTCTCACACAGCGGTTAACCCACAACATTATCTTGTGAATCAAGTGTATTGATCACTGCATGACCCCATGCAGAGTACCCTTAATAGTTTACGTAAATATACGTAACTTGACGTAACATGTTACCTAAACATAATATTCTAGTTTTGTACAAAATAATATAATTATTTTGTACAGTTATAAAATGTTTACTAGGTTTAGTTATATTTACAAGTAATCTAAAGGACGTAACCAGAGATTATCTACGTAATCTACATGAACCACAGATTATCTACTTTTTATGTAAGCTACATAAAACTATCTAACAAAAGTAAGTTAGCAGGTTCCGTAATAACAAAAAAAAAATCTTAAAAACTAGCAAATATTTGTTGACAAGAGTATCTTGTGAATACTGATAGCAGTATGTACAAATGATTTTGTTAGATATTTAGATATAATATAAGCATAATATTGTTACCAAAATTGTATACCATGTATTTTTTAAGCAACCCATTGCCTAACATCAACCATGATGAGCTTTACTTATTCTTTTTAAAAAACTAAGGTTTCATTTAAGTTAAAAGTAAATTATTTATGGAGATACAGTCATAACGGACAGATTTCATTACTTTCTCTGTTCCTGTACCCAATGACATCGTTCCAATACATACAAAAATCTTTATATACGTAGGCAGTAAAGAGCGAAGGGATGTGTAGAAACAGTACTGTGACGCACAGACTAGACTATGCCTTCTACATCCGTAATCCTATACAGCGCGCCATCTACAGTAATAATACTAATTGCCCGACGGTGCTCGTTATTGGGTCGCGAGATATTCTAGGCCTCATTACCAGGGCGGAAGTTATGCAAACTAAAGGCTATGTCATTTTCTCCAGTGACAGTGTGTTTAAAACGTGAGGTTACTACTTATTCCTTTTTTAACAAACATTACAGTTAAATAAACGTTGGTTTTAAAAATTGTGTGCATGTACATGTACATTCTGCATATATAGCAGAGGATTTCGTCTTCCTTGGGTATCTACAGTTAAGCATACTTCTTGTGTTTCACAGACATGCCAAAGAATTTAATGTCAGATGACTTCAACATTGTTTGCTACGTGATTTTATCATTAAGAAGAACAGCAGTGTGTAACAGAAATATAGGGATTGTAACAGTCTATACTGTTAATATCTTTAAATTCGTAGTGAACGTCAATCAATAAATTTTTCCGGTGAAGAGTTTGTGAGGATAGGTCAAAAAATTATAACACAAATTTTAAATTATTTGTGTCGACGTTTCGACAATGTTTATTGTCATCATCAGGCCTGGGTATGAATACAAAAGAAATGTCAAACACAACAGAACAATTATTTGTGTTAAAGTGTTTGTGTGCAATGTGTGCGCGCGCGCGTTAGCGTGCGTATGTGTATATCCTTGTATAAAAGGAATTGAGATTGTTTTACATCAAATATTTTCTTTAAAGACACAGAGACTTGCAATCTAAAACGTTAGACTGTCTTGTATATCTCTCACTTTCAGTCAAAAATTAAACTATCTGAAAATCAGAGCAAACTGATTATTTCACCTTGCAGTTTTACTATCTTAAAATATCTTGTTTCCAAATAGTGTTCAGCTATTTAGTGTTGGAGAATTATGGTTTTAATTTACAGCCTTTTCTCAGTGTTTTCCTCAGTAATCTGACAAACATATATTCACGGCTTGTTTTAGCGTCCGGAAATGTGGCATGCTGACATAGTCCTAAGAGTACCAGTTTCTTCCGGTACTATGCGGTCGTGGGCAACACAAGTATGCTTCCAGCGTCACCTAGGATGCATGTCCCCGAAAGCCTAGTAAACGTTTTAAACTTAAGGCTAATATTAAAACAAGAGACGTACTGAGGCGGGCAATGGACACAATAGACGCGGCTTTTGTTGTGGTCCCGTTGCCGAGACTGAACCTTACTGCACAAACTCACATCCGGATCTCTATGGCAGCGCAATCGAAGCGGCTTAGCAGATTCTGTGCTTATATGTGTGTTTTGCACTGCAACTTGCCCCATCCTTGGAAGTTGATTTGCGGAAGAACAGAGGTGTGTTGGCTTGGGTTATATGGCGACCAACACATTAGGCTACTATTTGATACCTGCCGCCTTCGGTAGAGAGTCGTGGGTAAAAAGGCATTTGAACAACCTCACGGAAAGCAGGGATTACGATAGCTTGTCCGAGGTGAGCTGGTAATTTTAGATTCTGATTCCTTATCTGAGTCTCCTTTTTGATATTTCTTACAGCTTATTACCATCACTACCGTCCTCATTGTCCGACTGAATCATTTGGAATCGGTCTATAATCGTCGGCTTTAGGTTTATATAATATTTACTATGAGTTATGTAAGAAAATTGTCGAAATAGTAATTGTTAGTAAAGAAAATGTGAAGAATAAGTTAGTATACAATTAATAAATTAAAGAGTGAAAAACGTGCTGGAATTATGTAAACTAATTTAGGCAGTAATTACAAGGAAAAAAGTGTAAAAAGCACTAATTGTTATACAAAATATACGCCTACTGGCTTACTTAGTTGAAAATCGTTAAATTTGATTTTTACCAGCGGAATGAATGTAATTGGGAAATAGGATATTTTTAAATTCTATCTGCAGTTTTCCTGTGTTACTACATCCTATGGCAAATAAGTACGATTTAATTCAAAATTATAGATGCGTGTTTACTCATGATCAGAATCTAGTTTAGAGAAGAGGTTAGTATTACTACTTTTGCTTTCTGATGTGGAAATTTTGGTGTTACAGTTTTATGGCATTTATGAATATTTTTTACACTTTTAATAATACTTTTCGATCCAGTTGTGTTTTCTCAATATCATAAGCGATTACAAAACGACATCATCTAAAAATTGTAAGTTACGTTACACAAAACGCAAACTCAGCTAAATTTTAAACTGCCAAAACATCAAAATTCCTGTATTTTAGTTTATTTGTGTGTAATTAAGGATATAGTATGCGATTAAAATAAAATTTTACTTATTCATTTGGCAGTTGCTTTTAGTAAATGTTACAGTAATACTTTAATTAACGGAATTAAACTAACCAACGATCTACGCCAACCAACAGAAAAAATTTGCTTTACATAGACGCGAAAAATTATTTAATTTGAGTATCATCCGCCGAATGATTTAGCGGACCAAACAGACTATCCACGTAACCTATGTCTCCACTTTTACTCTTCCTCTCTCTCCTCTCTTTCGTCGTTCTTTATTTCACATAATATTTATTTATTAATAATTATACAAAAATATAAAATTAGAATAATATAAAATAAACATTTACCTCAGGCAGCTATACCTACACAATAAAAGCGCAGATAATTTAGTTTAACGAATTCGCCAAATGTTTTAAAAATTTGTCATTTTCTTTGTCTTCAAGTTAATGAATGCAATCATTAATATTTATGAAATTAGTACAGAAAGCAATGCCTCGTTAGATCACAGACATTTCATTCTACAAACAAGATTCGCCATCCATTTTTGTTAATTCCTCTGACTTTTAAATAAATATAAAGCGTTGAATTTAAAAATCTGAAATTAGGAGATTTTTAGTTAATTATATTTTGAAAAAAAAAAAAAAAATTTTCTTGTAGAGAATATTTTAATTTTTTTAGTAATTGTCAGTTTCTCGATGTTATTTGAAGACGTCGCGTTGCAGACTTTGTTTAATATGTTTGAGGAAATGGAAACAGATACAGCATAATGACTAAATATTTATTAGTTATTAGTTTCAAAACAAAATTTTCTAGGACAAATAAAATGTAATTAATAAAACAAGAAGAAGGAAAAAACAGCAACAACAACAACGACGATGATTATTATTTTTTGTTTAACAACGCAAATTTATTTACACGCCAACTGTGGGAATCCCACCTTAGATGAACTACGTACTAAAACGCGCTTATATAGCAATCTGGACGTAGCTTGAGACTGTTTAATATATTAATTCAAGTTATGCCACTTCCCTGCACCCATTGTGCTCACATTTATCTGTTTACTTTACAGACAGTCTAAGTCTTTCTTTGCCCTAAGAATCCTCTCTACGTAGAATTCTGAGCATACATTCCTTCTGAGCATAGATCCAACGATGTTTGCAGAACTATCATGTCAATCTTTGCCACCATATATATTGGGGTCCACGTATCATATCTGAAGAAAATGACTTCCAGACAGAATAAACAATCCGATGATTAACCCCCTCCATCATGAGGAGATACGATCGGTCTGTGACCGCTTAGGAGCTCCGTCACATCCGACCTCCCATGCTTCTCCTTGACTTACGGCCTCACATACTTGATGAGCATCTCACTCTAGCGTGCTCTCGCCTCCCCGTTTCAAACTTCTTGTCATCTCTCGAGAGTGCAGAATCTCTCTCTTTGGCTTGCGATTTTCTTGCTGCCCTCGTTTTACCTGAGAAAGACAACTCTTTGCTCCTTGCAAGAAATCTATGAGGACGACTCCATTTTTACAACGACTCACTGTCCCGGCTGTCTTGGGGTCAGTGCGGTAATTAGAGATATCCTCAACGATCCCGGCTTTTGTCCGTGAGACAAAACTTCTAGAAAAATATTCGCTCATACTTCTGATAGTAGAAAAGTGTTGAATAGAGCAGCGTTTGCTGAATTTGACCCCCTCTAATATTATACATATTCTACTAGATGCTCTTCCACCTTTAACAGCCATGCCTGGCGTCTGCCGTATGTACCGGAAGAAGCTCATCCTCCGGTCGAGTGGGACACAGATATTTGACGAAAGGTCATGATCACATCACCGACCTACAAAAGATGGTGGGAATTCTCTTCTTGGTCAGGATCATGATCTCGTTTTTGTATTTTTGTACAACGCTAGCGATTGTACGTTTGGCGCCATCCAAATGGTGACGTTCCGCATTAACCGGTTGAGATTGATCTGTGCCAGATCAACCGTGCGAGCCACAACTCGTGTTGCTACCACGACACGTCTCCTAAGTCATATCTGCCCACATCAAACTGCCATTCCAGGATAAATTCCAGAGATCAGATTCTAGACCCGATCCCTGGGCTACCTAAACGTAACCTCCACTTTCCCCAGTACTTCCCTAACTGACTAACGTAGGGTACGTTCTTTTAAGTAATCATCTACCACATGCAAAATGTGTCTAGTTATACAGAAGCGAATGCTTCTAACATATAGCACCACATTGGATATTTGAAACCATTTCTTACGTTGAGGGTTACAAACAGAACCGCCTTACGAGGGAAGTGAATGTGATCTTGTACACTTCTGACCGCATCAGATACATTTATGATAGCGTGATCGTAGACTGCCCGCTCTAAAACTATCTTACGTTGGTGAAAGATCACAAGCAGCATGCATCTCTGTCATGAGACTTTCCGAAGTGTCCAATGAGCCTAGTCAGTCATTTTCCGATGTGTCCAACATGAACAAGAGGCGATAAGACGAGATGAAGCTCAGGGTCGCCTTTTTGTTTGCTGATAAGCACGAGAAACTTTTCAGCGGTTAGGTAAAAGCCTTCTAAGTCAGGCATTCGATGCACTTGTCAAGCACGGACTATGTCGGAAAACTTCACTTAGCACCTTCCTTGTATATCGTCTAAGCCTTTTGCTTTTATTCTCCTCATCAAGAAGACAGCCTTTTCAAAAGTACTTTATTGAAGAAGAGAGTGAAATCGTAAAAATGCCACAAATCCTGTTGAGTTGGCAGGAAAGCCAACACAGTTATTTCCATTCTCTCCATAGTAGTCACGTCTATCAGGCCGGTTTGACTACAGTATCAACTACAGTTGCTAACACTAATATGTTTTTTACAAATAAAATTGTGGAAAACTAACTTTTGCCGCAGAATGGCCTGCATTCCTACTGTGTGTGGGACTTTTACCGAAGACACTTCTTCTTGGCGTCAGTACACCCCGAAAGTTGGTGGTATCTTACTACTTGACGACAGTGCACGCCAAAACCGCTATCACATGTTACTTCAGGATGATGTCAGTCATACGTTGCATTATAAAGCACCGTTATATTTATTCTTCATGTATAACAAGCACCTCACTCTAGGTTTGCGTGAGCTGCGTTCACCTTATCGTCGCCTCTTCATTACTTCAATACTATTATGAGGAATACAGTTTCGAGGCGTTTTCATCGAATCAACATCTGTGGTATTCAAAGGAAGAGTGAAATGGATCATCTCGATGCCCATCCTGGATCTTCTATTTTCCCATTTTACTGAGGTAGGAATGAATATATCAAAGGCCTTAGAGAAACTAAAAACTGGTTAAATAGTTCAGTGAGTATTGCAAGTGGAGTTTATTCCATTTATTCTCTACCTTGTTGAACAATGGGATACATAAGAATAGGTTACTCAAGTTTTTACATGTGTTTTCGTTATATATTTTTTTGTAAGAAGAACGAAATTGGTTTACGATAATCTTGCAAAATTTCAGTTTAGCTGCAATCTTCTAAGAAAACCGATGAGATTTACACTTATAAACAAATTTTACAAAGTATTTTCTTGAATTATGTGAGTTTAAATCCATAATTTTTTAAGTGGACGTTTTGTGAAAAATTTATAGGCATTGCTCAAATGCAATGCACAGAGAAGGGCATTGAAATGCTTCAATAAAACCAAAAATGAATTCATTCTTCATTCACCAATCAACGAATTCATTCTTCATTAACCAATCTACAGATTATAAGTTAAATGTATTCGCATTCATAAGCGAAGTTTTAAATGTGTACTACGTTATTGACAACAAAGAAGTAGTTTCTATGGAAACTCACCGGTTGCCATTTTCGATCACGCACCAGCGATCGGCCGCAAATGTGCGACACGTCCTTATAAACATTTTCAATGTTAAAACTTCAAGTGAACTAAAAAACCAGTAAAGTGAACGTAAAATCATAAAGTGACCAAACTACTGCATGCATAATGTGTATATTTTGTAAATCTATACGTTTTAATTTCTTTGTTTTTAGAATGACAGTAACTTTAGTTGGTTTACAGGGAGTCATATCATTTGATATGTAGAGCAAGCTAAGAGTGGACTAATAATTTTATGCTGCACATTTCATATCCATATGCTCAACAACATACGTAGCCTACATTCACGAACAAACAAATGCTGGAATAGAGTTTCTGTACATCGTTCCTTTAAAATTGCTTTTTGCCGCTTGCAGAAAAATCGGGTTTTGTGTAGTAGTTGGTAGAAAAATTGATGCAGTAATTGCACATGTGGCTATACGTGCATCGCTGTGTGTGAAGTAACGGAGTCTTATAGTGTACATATACTGTTGAACACAATATAAAGCTAAATTGTTTCATAGTAAAAAAGAGACGGATGTGTTTTTGACGTTTAATTACAACTTCAACACTCTGACTGCAGTCTTTGTATGATACGTGACAGTTTCACTGTTGGCTGTTGGTAGTTCATACGTCGAACAAATACATATTATTTATTGTCTACAAAATATTTTATCCTATTTTACTGTTGAGGAGAACCGCTTCGAAAAGGCAAATCTGTGGAGAATCAACAATAGACTAACGTTACCATCGAACGTCGTATTAACAAGGACCGCATAGAATAAGTAATCGAGATGGATGTTATTAGAAAGAAACGGATTTATTAATGATGTTATGAATTTTTTTGACAGTCTACTGTGTTTTTAATACAGCTCAAAAAACATAATTAATATGTATCTGTTGGCACTCGTAACACACACTAAAATTTAATTTCTGTACAATAAAATGAATTAATATATATAAAGCTTTTTTTGTCTTATAGTAACTACGATGTCTTTACAAATGTAACTTGTATTATTATTCGTTAAATGTAATTGTTGCACAATAAACTTTTTTTCTTTAATATATAGATGCGTGAGACTTTGGTGGCATTGAAATAACTAATTCACTATCGATGGAAAGTAACTCGTGAATGTAATAATTATTATTTTAACAAAATAATTAAAATTTAAAAATTAAATATATGAATTCAGAATACATCCTTTTATAAGAAGCTAGAAAAGAAACGTATTGTACATCTTATAGATATCAACAAGAATAATATACGAACACCTAAACAGTAAAGACATATATTCAAAAAAATTAAAAACCTATTTATATTGCTTTGGTGTTTGACATGGGTATCGACTTTGAATCATTGTTTTTTTAACCATAGAAAAACATGTAGAAAAGTATTATTAACTTATTAAATAACACTAAATGTTTACCTTTAATATTTTAATATTTACCCTAAGTGAAAATAATAATTATTAGTTATAACATTGCGCTTATTTTGAATTAAATATAAACTTATTTGTACTAAAAAATTAAAATTATTTATACTTATTTTAGTTTGAATAATTACACTATTTACATTATTGGATTTGTTTTGCTTTGTTAGGTTATGTTATTGTTCTTTATAAGTTCTTTCTTTAAATATAATTGTTCATGTTTACTTGCGTGTCGGTGTGTTTGTTGCCGCTGAGAAGCTATTGCTGCTATTTTATGCGGCTCCCGAATATTGATGACGATGCGCTGATTGCCACGTAGACTTGTCAGTTGTCTGTGTTAGTATAGTGTGATGATGATGATAATGATGGTCCTGGTGCTCTTTTGTCAACAGTGGTATGTTCTGGTTACGGCTTGATGATGATGATTTTGGTGATAAGTCTATATCTCGGAGCAAACAGACATAGTGACCCCGTGAGTTAATTATTAGCGTCTTTCCCTCGTCCAAAATTATCGGAGGTATTTATAGTCTGGTGCAAATCAACACGTAAGGTATAGAAAACGTCCGTCTTCAACTTCTTCAATTTGGTCTAAGTGTGCCTTTTCAACACATTGATTTTTCGTGTTTTTGTTTGCAATAACAGTACAGTATATTTTATGTTCAAGCTAGCGGTTTCTTTAAATCGTTACATTCATGAAATGAGCCTGAACCAGAGTTTACTAACACACGTGAAATACATACGTACACACAGATCAGCAACACCCTGCCACATTACCACATCTGTCTCCTTGAATCAACTCATCAGGATGTTCGTGACTGAGGGTGACTGACAGCCACTCTCCGGCTTATTCACCTACTATCTCACAGAGGTAGTGACAACTATAGTTTCGCCGGAAATATCCTTCAGCCCACTATGGATTTCCTTAGGTGCGCAATTCTCTTTAGCCAGAAATAAAATAACAGCTCTTTACTGTAGAGTCAGATCCGTGGTTTAATTACTCAACCTAAAAACTAAAAGAGTACATCTGTATGGTAAGAACACCTCTATGGAAATGTAATCCGGACACATACTGAATCTTGTATTTTACATTTCCTAAAATATACTCCATTCTTAATAAGTTGTAAGATGGAACGGGAATATAAAAACCAGATACACGGAAATAATAGCTCAATTAAAGACATTACAAAAAAATTCAATTTATGAATTTGCTTCTTCAATGCGTCCAACTATAATTGCCGTAACAATTAATTGAAATGGGAATTTCGTGACTTAACTTGGAATTTTACTATGTGTGTCACTACTGTAAGAACTATTTCATTTAGTGGAATTAACTAGTAAATAGTTTGCACAAAATAAGAGAATTAATTGAAACTACATGACTCACTCGGAATTGTTTTAGAATGGACTGTGAACAAGTATTTTAATTAAATGATTCATTTATGTCAACAGAGACAATCCGCTGTTTTAATCGTTGTGTTTTTGCAGAACCAATTTCTGTTATCTTTGGCTTACACTAAATTGTCAGCAGTTTCTTGGAATAGTAACCGCATTTACTCTAATTGATTTCGTGCTGTATAAAGAGTATTATTACAAGCATGCAAAGCTAAATTTAATGCCTTTACTACACACTTGACAAGGACACTAGGACGTGACAGTCACCAAGTCTGTTCGAGCTGAGTGAGTAAGAGAGTTTTCCTATGCACTCCCATCTCTCGTCGACAGTTGGTCCAGCAGGTTATCACAGGTCATCGGAAACTTTACTCATTTGTCGTCCAGTTTGTAGTAGTTGTTTGTAGTTGATAGGTTTCCTCCTCTTCGTCTTCCTCCTCCTCCTCTCCTCCTACTCCTTTGCTCATCCTCTTCTCCTCCTCTCCTCTTCCTCCTCCTCCTCTCCTCCTCTCCTCCTCCAATTCGTCTCTTCTTCTTTCTTGCTTTAAGGGAATCTTCTGTTTATTAACAACTTCACCCCTTGATACAACCTTTACAGCTTATTCTCCGTAGCTCAAACTCTTATTTTACCTTCTGGACAATTTCTCCTGCCTTTTTGTTTAATTTGTCGACATAGAATACCAGAGTCACCAACCTGTGCTTTATTTAATCCACAATTTATTATTTTGTTATTTGTATTTAAACATTTACATACGTTCTTCTTTTGCTTTATTCCTATTTTTCACCTCAACATGTTCTTTTCAGCAGCTTCTGATTTTCCCTTGCCTTCTAAGGTTTTTAGACTGTCTTCTGCTTCATACGTTAGTCTAAGCCACACTATTCCTTTACGTTTTTGTTACCATTTCAATACTAAAAAATGTTTATCCTAGATAAAATGTATTTCCACTGTTATAGAATATAATTAAGAAAGTTGTGTTAGTGGTTATAACCACAAACTGAATTAACACTGTTGCATACTACTATAGACAAATTATTCCGATTAGCATTTTCAAGCTTCACAGCTCATCGTTAGATCGGAAATCTCATTTATAGAAATTTCCGATATGAGGATAGCTGTGAGGTTTGAAAGCGATAATAGGAATAATTTTTCTATAGTGGTGTGCAACAGTGTTAATTCAGTTTACTATAAAATAATACCATCTTTGCAGAATTTAAACAATTATGGTTATTATTTTTCCAGTGAATCATATTTTGCGGCATAACATTGTAAGTGATCAGAAAATGGAAAGTAAAATCAAATTGAAAGTGTGAAAAAGGTAATTAAAGATAACAAAAGTAAATGAAATTCGATATAAATAATCACTACTTGTCAATGAGACCGGTTTAAAATGCTTACTTAATGAGTGATAGTGTACCCTTTTGGGATTACAATTCGCCTTGCTAGATTTAAGCCAAGTCCGTTGTCTCGTTTTTTCAGTCTGTTATCTGTTCTCATCGTCTACAGCGTCACGCATGATTCTGTTTTCGGTGCTCTATTGCTGCAAATAGCTGTAGTGACTTCATAGCTTACGTAGTGCTCTGCGGTTTTGACGCACCGTCCAAGAGCTGATTAGTCACGTGACTACTTGTGTTATTTCCCACTTAAGTGTAATAATATAGTAGCTTCGTCTGATTCACATTAAACTCCGCAACTACTTCATATTCTTTTTTTAATCTTTACCACATCTTAAATATTATTGCATAAGAAGTCAATATGGCCGGTAAGATCAAGGTTCTATGGAATTATTATGTCACAAAATCCGGGTTAATTTTAAATGCGTTTGTGTGGTATCTTTGGTAAGAAGAGCTGTATCTCTAACATTGTTGGGGTCCTGTTAATGTAGTAGTTGGCGCATGCCGTATCGCGTAGTGACTTGACTTGCTGATGTCTTTTGTTCGTCAGTCATAAAAACCAGCACAAACCATTGTTTGATGATCTAAATGAGGTGATCAGCGTGGTGGTGTGGAAGATGATGTGGTAGCAATTCGTATGTGTTTGGTTGGTAAATCATATAACGCTGGCGGCTACTGTGTTCCTTTATTAGGGAAAAGCTCAGGTGTTGGAAGAAGGAAAGCATCTGTCTTCTTTCTTAACAGTAAAGTGTCTAATGTTGATATATCTCAACCAACGATCCGTCTCTTGTTTACTGAGTGAAAACAAGGAAGGTTTCATTTGTACATTTAAGTTGCAGGATGAGAAAGATAACGCTTTAAGAGTCTTTCTCTCGAAGTGTCGCGAGCAGAAACTTGCAACTCTCAGCGACAGCCGTCAACCCGTGAGAGTCACATCTATCTGGCGATTCTCGTTATCAATGAGTATAAATATGTGTTGTAGTGGTAGTGTTCATTGAATTCTTTGTTAGTGTTGTGATATCTGCTGCAGACTGCTTTGACGGTCTGCTTGAGTGGAAACTTGGTGTAGTGAGGTAACTACTCGTCAACGCCGGCCAGTAACGTTAAGGGCTTGGGTTCGAAGTGTATCTCTGAAGTGTCCTGATATTGTGATGGCTGAGCATACGGTGTCTATGAGCGAACGCAGGTCCTGTGATCTAAGCAGTGTTGGTGGTCTGCTAGCGTTGGAAATACCTCTAAGTAGTATGCCCAACTTGTGTGTGTGTCTTTGGTTAGCCGTACGGATTAGGTTATCCAGACAATTTTTCTTTCGGCGTAATTCTCTGTTGTATGGTTGCGTTGATGGGCGATGATTCGTTTTTAGTAGTTTCCTCCAGTTATACGGTGGGATCCATATTCACATGCATGTCTATTCATATGACCGACGTTGTTATCTAGTCTCTACAGACTTTAGTTTTCACCATTAAAGTGGCATTTGTTTGTACTGTGGCAGTAATATTAAATGCATATATGTTAATAAGTCTAATCTAATGAGCAAGAAGCTATTATTCCTATAAAAACAACAGAAATAACACATACAGACACACACACACACACACACACACACACACACACATACTGAACGCCTAATTGTCTTTAAGCTTTGGAGACACCTTAGTATTTACAAATATGTTAAGGAAGTTTAAGATATTTTAACTTTTATGTAGCAAGTGTTTCTTGGCTATATGCATTCTTGTTTCAATAAATCTGTTCTCGTAGGAAGAAGCAATATTTTAATATGTTTAATTACATTCATGTTTGCTAATTTTTACTTGTATATATTTTTATTATTCTTGTTAATAATAATACAACTTTTTGTACAAGAATATATTTTATTACTGTGTGAATTACCAATAATATAACAATAACAATGTGATGATGATATTTAAATACTATTGAAACATTGTAATTCGAGAAATAATAAAATATATTCTTGTACAAATAGTTTTATTATTTTTAATTTATTATCTTTGTAAGTTTATTAATCCTTCATCAATCTTCTTTATTTTTTCGAAACACTGTATTTGGTTTTCCTTTTTCTTTTGCAAATATGAAGTTTGTGTTTTCAGTTTATTTTCAATAATAAATCTTAAGTTTGTAAACTGTAATATATAACAGTTTCTCAGAGTACTCTTCACCTCAGTCCCCGCTGACTTCCCTCTTCTTCTGGATTTATAATGCTTTCAGTAAACCCAATAGCAGTGTTAAGGTTTACCCGCCCAGTCATTCTCTTGGGTCACATATATTTCTTTCCCACATCATTTTATTCTTAAAACCGCTACGTACTACTGTATTGTTGAATACGGCGCAACGCCTGATATATTGCAGAGTACTGTACACCGTAGGTTTTAACCGCATTCGCCTAGTAAGATTTATCTTTCTGCCACCTCCCTCCATATGGATGCTAACGAACTCCATTCTACATATACACATCTGGACAACACATATCCAATAAAATTTGTAAAAGTACAAACTTACAGTTGTAGCTGTAAATTTCTTTATTTGTTATTTTGTTGTTATAAGAAAACAAACACCAACTTTTTCAACTTTAGATAAATAGCAATTATAAACAGTGAATATTTAAAGAGTTTTATGAAGCAGGTTTTGCCTTCAAGTTTCAGTCTTACCGTAAAAACTTTGTTCCGTAAGACATGCGTTGTGACTTTCTAAGGAAGCACCGACAGAGTTACATAGTCAGTATTATATTTATTACAAAATCAATTACAATAAAATTCTGCCAAAAAAAGTATTAGTCAAATAGAGAGGGTTAGAAAACTTAAATATCTAGGGAAAATAATTCCAGAGAATGGTTTAGAAAAATCTGTTATAGGAGAAAGGATTCATAAAATGGAAAGATCATATGGTATAACTAAAGATATTTTCAATAAAAAGTGATTATCTATGAATGCAAAAATAAGGCATTTTAGTACAGTAGTAAGGCCAGAATGCCTATATGCAAGTGAATGTCTAGCATCGAATTTTAATTTAGACAAACTAGACAAACATGTCTAAATTATTACATTGAAAAGACGAATTATTATGAAAATATTAAGCCCATGAAAATCTTCAGAAGGTTGGAAATTAAAAAGTGATGATGAAATACATCAAAGTATAGAAAATATAACAGAAACAATTAGAAAATGAACACTATTATTTTTTTAGATATTTATATAGAATGGACGACAATAGGTTAATAAAGCAGATTTTCAAATACCTGTGGGGGAAGAAGTCAACACTATGTTGGATTAAAGAAGTCCAAAAGGATTTAGAAAAAATAATATAAACGCAGAAGAAGCAATTGAAACAGACGTTTTTCGGGCAAAAGTGTTAAAAATGGAAGGATTGCAGGGTAGGAGAGAGAAAACGCAGGTTTAAAGTGGATTGAAGACATGAAGAAGAGACATAGTGAAAAGATGAATGAATATTGGAGAAAAATAAAATAACAAGGAGTAAAGAATTGAAATTGTTATGTGGTCATCAGGTAGCCGATACAAAAATTTAAAAAAGTTCTGCTAATGTTATAACATATAAATAAAAAACTATATCGTAATACATTTTTTAGTACAATGTAAAAATCTCCAAAATATTGAAGAAGATATGTTCGTAAGCGTAATAAACATCTATGGATTTAAATTCATACAATGACTAGTCTTAACAAACATTGTTCAGGACTATTCGTTAAAAGATTTGGTATATGTTCAGGAAATTCAAAGTACTAAGTCTGATTGTATTCTTCTTTCTAATTAAGTACATCACTACTTTGCCTAGTGTTCATAAACTTGAAGTTTAATCTGTTTAGTGAAACAGTGATATTGGATATTAAACAATAAAGTTAACATAAATTATGGTACTGATTATATTGTTGTTATAATCAAGTATATAAGTGTACGTAATACTGCATAAAGTATTAGTCAACTATAATTATAATACTAAAATTCCTTGCACTTAATTGTAGACTCATTATCGTGTACTCATTGGCTTAGAAAAAATCTTGAAAAGTATTGTTAAACGTCACAATTTTTTTATTTTAATAACAATGACTTATTTTTGTACTAGTAAAGTGATTTGTGATTCAGGTAGCGCTGTCATATGTAATCTCTTCTGCTTAAAGAAAAGTAACATGACATTCACTAATGTCAGTTCAAACACATTAGTGAAAAAACACATTAGCCTTGAAATTTTATAACTTTTACAATATATACATCGCGGTAAAGTAAATAACTGCATCGCGGTAATTCACATTTTTCTTTCTACTTGCTTCAATAGTCTTGTATTTTTTGAAGTTTTAGTTATTTTATAGTGAAGTGACGGCCGAAAAAAAATCAGGGTTTTTTCTAACTTCTGGCTCAGATGTCAAATTTTTGTAGCCACTGTTAATATCCGAGCATCTGAAAATTTACTGTTATGGTACGATTTATACATATGTTTCTATTACATCTGAACGTTTTATTTGTGCGGGTACAATATACTAAACGTTATTAATGTTTTCTTCTATCATACTATCGAGTTGCCTGAAAACAGGTGTAAATTTTACTTCTTTTCAAACAAAATATTTATTAAAAGTATCATCAAGTAATATCAGAATATAACTATTTGTAACTTTTTATTCAATATATATCTGAAACACGAATATTATACTGCAGAAGGAAGTGTATACTCACGTACTCTGCGAAATGGTCTCTTCCATGCTTATGTTTAGCAGCGATTTGAACAATGTTGCTTCATGCCTATTGGTACTAAATAGTAAACAATACACAATCTTGTGCCCATAAAGTATTACTCACGTTCAAGTGATGTATTATTTGCGTAAAAGTTAAGTCTATGTTTTAATTCATATTAAACGAAAAACGCACGCACTAAGGACCTCTGGTTAAAACTGAGCTCAAGCGTACTTAATCCTATCAGTAAACATTCGGTACGACCAAGCATTTCAGTTATTATAAAACTGTACAACTCAATCTAACGCTGTATGCATGTGTGTGTGTGTGTGTGTGTATGGGTGCGTGCATGGGACACAATAAAAAAAATAAAATTTAATATTGTGACTACGTTGTTTCCTAACTGATGGTGTTGTGCCACTCGTCTGCCGTAAGGAGAAAAAGTTTGGGTGCGTGTATCAGTAAGTGTGTACACGCGGAAGAAGTGAAACTTCTTTGGGTTATATCCATTAATTTTTGTTTATTCATTATTATTATTATTATTATTATTATTATTATTATTATTATTATTATTTTTAACTGCATACTTAAAATTTAATAGGATGGGAGAGGTATCAGTATAAGACAAATTTTAATTTTTAGTAAATTAAAAATATTGTATTAAAAATATATAATTATAAATATTAAAAATTTTGTAGTAGATATTTTTTTATCGTTTTGTATAGACAGGTTTAAATTATCTTTTAAAAATTCACCCAGTTTTATAGATTTGTCTAATGCAAAATTGACATTGAAATCTCCACTTAAAATCATAGGTATTTTATGATAATCTATACGAAGTATGGCGGCACCTTTTGAAGTATACGATAATAATGAACGATGGAGAAAATCAATAATGTCATCTAATTTTTTATTAGGAGAAATATACACTGCTACAATCACAACTTTTTGCCCATTTTCCATTTTACATTCAGCCATACACAAATCGCCAACTGTAGATGCCATTGAACCATAGACATCAGATTGAGTAACGGAAAAATCCATGGAGTTATAATGTTAATAATATCGTCAGAATTTTGAAATATCCCGACACTTCCCGCTCTAATATTTGGTCGTTTAAATTTCACAATGCAGTTGAAATGAAGAACAGATACGTCAGCTTCATTGGCTAGCCAAGTTTCTGATAAAACTATGACATTTGAATTTTTCACAACTCTATCTTTTAGATCAATAGCATGAGCTGTAATACTTTGGAAATTAAAAGTGAATATTGATAAACCTTTTCTGTTATTGATGAAATTAACTAAATTTTCATTTATAGTTTCTAGTTTGTTTAGTGAAAGTCGTTTAAATCAATTGTTGATGATGATCGTCTTCGGGCATGGTAGAATATCTTCTCGTTGTTCTGTGTCGTAATATGTAATCCTTCAATACTCGTCACACGTGATAAAGCAACGTATAATAATGATTGAGAATGACGTCGATCGTATTGATAAACAATTTCTGAGTATGTGTTACCTTGGGATTTATGATTTATTGTAGCACATGCACAAACCAATGGAATGTGGGTACGTTTAACAAATACTGTTTTGTTGTTATTGAGTGGAATAGTGGAAGATCTTTGTACAATTGGTACAGCCATTCTACTGACGTTATTTTCTGCTGCGTGACCTGCTGCTTTGCGTCTCAGATTTTCACCTATTTGAGGTAAATCTGGAAACTCGAGCCATATTATTTTAATTATTCCTTCATCATTTATCTCTGCATGAACTAGCTTTCCAACGGCACCATTCGCCAATCCGTCTGCCACATCAATATTTGTGGTACTCATGTAATAAATATTTTTTCACAAAAACTGTTTGATAAGGCAATCCATTTGTATCAATTAATGACATTTTATGCAATTTTTGATGTACGAAAGTTTCTTGTTCTTTTGAAGTACAACCAATGTATACTTAAATCTTTTGCAGTCGAAATTATTTTCTCCGCATACGAATTCAATATTTTGTTATTGTACTCATTGACTGAATTGTTAGTGTCAAATAATCTTATACCTTGAGGACAGCTAATTTCAGCTTCTTCTACAGTACAAAAACGAGACTCAATCAGAGCTATTTCGATTTCATCAAGTCGTTCACCATTTCCAATTTTCGTATTTATAGAATAAGCGGTTCGATAATTTCAGTTAAATTATTATGACCACCATTAGCTTCAAAAATAATATTATCGTCCTGATGATGGGAAATGGATGAAACATTACTGGTTACTTGAGTTCGAAGCTTTTTCCGGGCTCTGTATTCTCGCATCCGTTGGGCTTGTGTTTTTTTTTATGGCTAATTTTGATTAAAATATAGGTCTGACTGACTTGAGAAGAATGACGGTGATGAACATCAACTGCTACGACTTCAACATTTTTCTGTTTCATTTGATTCACAGGTTCACTAGGTACAACATCATTATTTTGGTTTGGAATAGGATTTCCATTAGATTCTGCCATTGTAGAATCTGAAAATTAATTAATCATATGTCATTAAATTATGTAGGTATGGGTAGATTATTTTTTAAATATCGTTAACTTAAAATATTCGTAACAATAATTATATATAACTGTACATTTCCTCATTTTGGTATACTACTAAACACATATACACACATGCATGCATAAAACGCATAACGCATAACGCGTAACGCGTAACGAAAATTTGCCTACCGTGCCCAAAGACGTTTCATGGATATAACGCATAACGCGTAACGCGTAACGAAAATTTTTCCAACCTTGCCAAAAGAAGTTTCACTTCAAAAATGGTCCCAGTATGGAACTGATTACAAACAGACGCATACATAACTTTAAAATTATGCTAATTAACAGTTTAAACAGTTTAAATATTAATAAATATAAATTAGGTAGATACAATTATTCCATTTTTAGTGTATTAGTAGACAATAACGGTAACTTTTAAGTATTTCTTAAAGTGTGCCCGTTATGGAATTATCAGACGTTTACAAAAAATGTACAACTTATAAAAGAATAAATCTAGAACAATAAAAATTTAATATAATACATAGAACACGATGATAAACAAGTCATTGGCAGAAAAATGTTTTTCTATTACTATGTTTGCATTAGTTAGTCGAAGTATGCTTACTGTTAAAGAGCGATAAAACATTGACTTCTAACAGGTTTTCTATTAATTTTCTATTAATTAAATAAAAAGGGCATAAAATTTAAAACTACAAATTGCAGTAAAGAAATAAACGTGAATCTAGATGTATTTATTTAATTTTTGCGTTGAATATTGTTAAAATTGTAACGTTTTAAAGTTATGGCTCTCCTTTGAACAGATATTAATTTGAACAGCTATGAGGTTAATTCGCCCATTGTTATCCAGGATGTTATCATGGGTTCATTAAAAAAAAAAAACAAATCCAAGTACACTGTACGTATTGCTGTCCGTATAAAAGATACTATTTTAATATTTTTCGAATTCAGTTGTTTGTATTTTTGTTACAACACTTTGTAGAATAAATCGGAAGGAATACTTTATGTGTTTACTCCCATATCCGCCACAGGTTTCGGTTCCAGCCACTCATGGATAATGCACACTTTCTATTGTACATAATTAACAAACCTGGATCGATGACCACAAAGTGGCCTGCTCGCTGCGGACTTGTAAACAGAATAAAGCTACACAGGTAGTAAAGTTCCACTTCAATTTGACTTACTTTAGATTTTCTAAAAATTAATATTATTCTTATTTGGAATATACAATTGTTAAGTTTTAATTAATGCATCCTAAATTTAACATTTAAGCTATTAAGACAAAGACTTTTTGTGTTTTACTTTACGTTTTACTTTTTAGGTTTAAATTATTTTAGTTACTTCTGTGTTGATAATTTCCCTTTAATATTAGCGATGTTAATATTTATTCAGTATTTAGTATCGCGTTTTAATATTCAATGAATATAAATAATTATTCTTCCACCAAAAACTAATTAAATAACTTCTTAAATATAAGCGAAAATGGATTTGGTAAATTTACTTTGGTAACAAAATATTGTATAACGTATGAACGATATTTGTAACCTGAGTAATAACAAAATCAATGAGAGTAATTCAGTGAGGTGGTTTCCATGGGACCGTGTGGCCTAATGGATAAGGCGTCGGACTTCGGATCCGAAGATTGCAGGTTCGAGTCCTGTCACGGTCGTATGTATATTTTTTATGTTGTTAGGAAAGACTTTTATTTTTGAATACATAAACTGTTAATACCAAATGATTGTAGGTATAAGATTTGTTACATTTTTAAAAGGTTTAATAAAATAATTTCATGTATTCCAATGTTTGGCTTAATGGATTTTTAAGCTGGCAGTATTTAGTTACTCTGAAAAATTTTAAATATGCATATTAAAAAAACGTATATTATTATTATTAACAACGGTCCATACTGTTAATCAGCTCTCATAACACTATATACGTTATTGACGAAATGTGTCGACGAGTATATACTATGTAGAAAAATATTTAGCAATACAATAAATGTTTAATTTAAAACAGGATTTAAAGTAGAACAATACAATTCTAAAAGCGGAAATCATATGTTATGAGACTTTTCCATGACATGGTCCATTAGATTTTGATAATACTGTTAAACTCGAATATAGGGAAAAGTAAAACGACTATAAGTTTAAATTAACATGGCAATGTAAAAAAATTTAAAATAACATTTCTGGATTATAGAACTCAAATCATAAAAATTCATTTAAAATTTTAGGATCTTTTACATTAATTTCAGTAGTACTAACTTATCAGTTTATAACTAATTATAAATTTTAAAGTTGTTTCTAACCTATTTTAATAAGTATTATCCATTTTAATGTATCCGGGTAACAATCGCTCTGCTGATGCAACCCTTATAGACGTACTAAGGAAAGTCTTACAGGCTACCGCCTACACTAGCGTTACGGCCAAGTATACCTTCCCGTGTGAAGTACGTATAGTAGCGTCCTTAGTGTAACTTTTATATATGGGTAAACGTATTTCAGAGCAACGGTATAATAATAATAATGATGATGATGATGACGATGATGATGATGATGATGATGATGATGATGATGATGAAATCATATATTTCATTTCCGATTTCACCTTCAACCCCCGTTCCAAATTGCGTGGGCCAAGGTCAGTATTCCTTCGCCCGTCCTTTGCACGAACAGGTCCTTTAAATTTTAGTGGAAACTTTTCATAAATATATGTTGACTAGTTTAAAAACTATAGTCTTCTACCATAAAGATGGTAAGTCAAACTGATAAGTGCATGGGCTAGGCCTTCGGGACCTGGTCCTCGATAAATTACTTCTGTTAATAGTGTCTTTGTATTCTAAACTTTCTTACATTCTAAACGTTGTTATATTTTTACTTTATATTCCTTTCAATAACAAAATCAATTACTTTATACTTTTAATAATACCGACTCCGACTAACTTAGAAGCGATCTAAACAAAGACCGTTGCTAGTGACCTAACTAAAGATTGTTTTCCTTTTGTTTGTATAAAGTGCACAATTTGAGTGATAGTTTATAGCTCTCGACTAGCGCGTTTTAATTAGCGCAAAGTGATATTAATTGCTTTTGTTATTCAGTCGTATTTTATAAGCCTAATGCATTCGTGATTGAAGTTGTTACTGTATGGTGCGCAATTAGTGCGTAATGGATTCTTCAGTATACGATTTGAATTTTTGGTAAAAAAAACCGTCGTGGCTGTTTTATGTATCTGACGTCACTCTAATGTAACTACATTTAATATTGCTACCACGCTAAAATATCATATTTAGCACATGCCACTTACATGTCAGACAAGATTTTTTGCATGTTCACATGAACATGAAATATAAATAAGAGATTTAATCAAATTCAAGAGGCGTTAATGTTAAAAGCTGATAAATTGTTTAGTGCAGTGAATACGCACGAAGTGCAACGAACTGTCTGAGATGAGTCAGAAAGTGAAGGTATCAAATAGATGTTAGCTTGACAGCTATTGTCGACGACTGGTGTCTGGTAGCAAACAAAGCGGAAAGGCAGGTTAACCATTACTGATAACAATATTTTGACGTTTACTGGCAGCTGCCAGGAACATTGGAAATTTTAACAGGAAAATTTTATTATAATGAATTCACTAGTCTGAGAATTCTGAGGTATTACATAAACGTGTTTGTACGTGTGTGCTTTAGTAAATTTTGATATTTTGTATTTCTTCAAATTATAAAATGAATATTATACAACTAGTTATAGTTTATTATAAAATAGTTACTTCCATACGCTCATAAGAATAAAAGTATTTGTTGTGTGTGCGCGCGCATATGTTCATATACCTTTACATAAACGTATCACAGGAGGACCCATAACACATAATTACAACTCAATTCAATATGGTAGTTGTTAGTTTGTTTAATTTTTAATTACTTTTGTTACTAAGTGGAAATAGTCTATTTCTTAATTTTACATGCTTATACGTTAAATTTTATAATTTTCGTGGCATTGATGAAATAAGAATATTCTTCTTCTTTATCATCTACAAGGATTAAACAAAATTTGGTTTGTTCTGGTCCCTCCAGCGCTTCTTCGGGTGTCCCACGCTTGTTCCTTGACCTTCGGCTTATAATTCAATAGTTAGTTAAAATATTAGTTTAAATAGTTAGTTTAAATAGTTAGTTTAAATAGTTAGAATGTTCGTTAATGTTCCCATAATTTTAACGGATAACGATTATTCACTTCAATAATCATTTAATGAAATTTTCCGATGAAATAATATTATGTCACCCGTTAATAGTTTAGTTTGTTTCGGATGAAATCGTGTAAATAAAAAAAAACGGTGGCACATTTATACTATTTAATTAAAGACAAATAATATTTCATTAATATTCCCCGAATATTTTATATAATGAAATATTATTCATCTTTAATTAAATAGGAGAAATATTCCACCGTCTTTTGACTTAAATTAAGTAAAGAAATTCCATCACTTATTACACTTATAAAAGCATTTTGCAAATGGTTCCTGATATTTAAAAATATGAGTATTAATTTACTGTACCTGGAATTTTTTTTACACGTAATTATATTTAAACCTAATAGCCTTATTATTAAGTCTAAATTATAATTTTTATAATCACCATCACCTTCACATCACCGCATAGGAGAGGAACTACCAGTTCCGCCTTCAAAGATCCTCTAGACATCTCTTCCTCAGTTTACCATCACACATGTGTCTGCAGGTTTATATTTCCATGTTATAGGAATCTTACAGGTTTAGGTAAATTTGACAGGTTTATGTGAATTCTATTTTTATCTTAATTTTAATCAGAATTTAAGCACGTAATTGTTAGTTCTTTAAGTTTTTTAAAGTTTTCTGATGCCTTTCTGTTATGATGTGTAAAGCAAAGTTCACGTTCATGAGTTCCTCGTGGAAAATCTCGATCTTTTCCATAGTTCGAATTTTATTACACTCTATGATTTCTTAGAGCGCTTACAGCAGCTGCAGACACCCGACTCGCTTGATAATCTCAAACGGCTTATGTGGTAAGTACAATTACACCTTCTTCTTTTGAACGACCAAACGAGACTGTAATAACCATATGTCCTCCGCACGTTGGTCGAGATTTCAGTCATATTTACTTGATCCTGTTGGTTACTTTAAATTAAATTATTGTGTTGGAACGTAGATATAGTTTATTTCAATGGTTTGCTAAAGCTTGTTTGTAGATCTAGCCATTACAATTTGACTAAGCGTTCGGCGAGTAACTCATTTATTTAAAATACCCATGTTTTAAAATAAATATTAAATCTCATGATTACCTGTATAGTTATTTACAGTGTTCTCTAAATTAATATATTTTTATTGATGCGATCAGTGTATTTTTAAAATACTTTCACTAAATTTTCTACGCACAGGACATAATTTAAGGGGTTCAAATTCACAAAGTATTTCATTCATGTCTTAATTGAACACTTAATTTAAACTTTTATGTCTAAAAATAACTTTGTACTTAGACATTTACTATACCTTGGCTAGGTTTTATTTATGGCTAGACTCTATTTATGATTAGATTTTATTTATAGTAAAGTCTTATTTATAGTTAGGCTTAAACTCGCACACATATATGTATAAACTTAACTATAAACGCACACACAAACACATAAATATAAACTACTAAAACTGTGAGAAACGATGATAGTTCTGCGGAAGATTCTGATCAACTTTAAATTTTATCGAGTAATACTGGAACCAAAATAGGCTATATTGAAGGACGTAAATGATAAATTGAGAGACACAGGTAAATGAAATATCTGCGAAGTTTAAAATTCATTCTGAAATAAATAAGAGAAATATTTACTCTTACTTACATTCTGTCTGTCTATCATCCTCTCTGTTGTCTGTCTGTCTCTCCTCTCTCTCTATTCAACTATCTATCTATTTATCTATGTATTTATTTACTCATCTATCCATTCTCTCTCTCACCCACCAAGACACACACACACACACACACACACACACACACACACACACACACACACACACACTCACATGTATAAACGTATATTATATAGTGTAATAAGTAAATGACAAAGAAAACATATTATTCATCAAGTTTTCTTTGTTAGAAACATATTTCGTAAGCAATAATTAATTTTTCAAACGAAAAATAGTGCTCTGACTCACATACAAACACGAGCACGTTTAAAACAAATAAGTTTTTGTATGTTAAAGCATAGACATTTGTTTACGTAAACATTTAAATGAAAGAAAGAAACAGAAAGCAAGAGGCCTATAGCGACAGTGAGAAAGACAATTTGTGTTAGCCATAATTTGTTTCCTGTCAGGAAAAATACTTATCTTTGGCCATTTACATGTGCTGCATATCACTATTCCTCACTCCATCTGCACAGCTTCCTGTATTTTTTGCACTTCTTTATTTCCTGGTACTGTAATGTAGGGCTTTGAATACGTACAAACATTCCAGACGTCAAGATATTCCCGCAGTGGGTGGAACCCGGAAGCCGCAAGGACAAATGACTTCCAGGAAATAAATTTTAATGTGCGTGCGGAAAACAATTTTCTGATGACTGAAGAGATAAGAATTTTCCTACGAATTACCTTAAGATAAATAATGTTTCTTTATTTACATTGAATTTAATTAAGTTTCATAAAAATAAAACAAAATAATTAAGCGTTAATGTTTTTTAAAACCGTGTCAAGTTTTTCTCATTCTTCATATTATGTCTTGTACTGGGCACGATTAAAATTTTAAAATTGTGGTTTTCTTTAATTGTGCAATGATACATAGCATATTGTTATGTAATTCCAACATATTGTTACGACGGTCTCACTGATCGTCGTATGGTACAGTGGAAAACAATATACAGACACCAATTAAATCACTAATTACTAGCTTAATAAATCACAAATAACTTTTTGTAATCAACGAAGTACTCTCGTACAATAACGCAAGATAAATTTGTGCACACAAGCAATAATAGTGTCAAGTAAAAGAGTTCAACACTAATTATAACACAGTAAACACTTTCCACTAATCTTCCACAACCACTCAATCCGCACTAAGAAATTCGCTCAACGTAACTGACTGACAAACCAGGCGCTCTTGATTTTATAAGTCGCGCAAGTGTTCCAGAATAACTTTCCAACCTTACTGCCGCTTTCCAGCATAATGCGTATTTCAAGTGCTTTCCAGAACAGTCTCGAAGCTACTTGAGTACTGCCTTGAGTGAAACGCGACACCTGCACAACTAGCGGAGTAACGGGTGGAAGGGCGCTCTCGAATTTTCGTTTGTTACAACTTTTTTGATGGCATAATGAACGTGGCGGCACACCAGATCGTCATACATTGCGTAACGACATATAAGTAGCCCATTCTCTAACACTGTCCAAGCTTCTACACGAATCTGGTGTAAATAGCGGACGTGGTCAAGTCTTTTTGACCTATTGTTAACATTACGACGATCTGTATAAAGCGGAGGTAGAGTTACGTTTATAGCGCGTTGTTTAAAACTAAACATTTTAGTGTTGTAACTAATGACAATTTAAAGTGAAATATTACATTACAGATGTTTCCTAAAATTACTGACATTAACAACGGAAGTGACTATTTCCAAATATTGCGTAACGGATTATTGTGACTGAAAAGTAGGCTCCTTGAATTGCATTTGCGATTTTCAAACAGGTGTTTAATAATTCATAAAACTATTTTATTGTCTTTTCGCCAATTTAAAGTCTGCCACTCTAACAGTAGCTACCACACGTCACAATCGATAATGGTGTTCTAAGTATTGAAGTGAGAACGTTATATACGGCACTATGGTGCCCGGCTGACTCCCTTACACCTCACGCTTCTAGGACAGTAAACTGATTCAACGCATCACGAAGTAGTGAAACAAAAAATCAGTGCTGCCTGGTCAATCACGCCTCTTTTCCTTATATAGATATCCAAAATTTCTCCACTGCCACTGTATATGAACGTGTGGTAATTTTTTTCTTTCACTTACGAAGTCTTTATTGACAACATTAAAATTCAACCATATTGACAACGGTAAATTTTTCATGTGAGGTATAATGAGAAGACATTATACTTCAACCAAAACGTATTGAGTAATAACATCTCTGTGATTGCATTGACGTAACAAATTAGATCAGAGTTCGCAACAACATAATGCATTCAGTGTGTCGTGTTGTCGCTTTGCGTTGGGGTAGACAAAATCTCATTATTGCTGCATTATGCTGTTACTTCTGCTGTGGATGCATTGTCGCAAACGCCAACGTTTGTGAATTACATAGAAATACGACGCGTCTCTACGCTTAAAAGCAAAATCTAATAATCACTAGAGTACAGTGCGTTCCAAAAGTTAGAGATATGTAACAATGAAATATCGCGAAATACTTGGATCTGACCACAAATGACGAGCTCCGTGGAAGGTGAAAGTAAAGAAAGAAGAAAACAAGATTTAAAATTTACAAAGTGTCATTAGTTTACAAGATATACGTCAGTTTTCTCTACGTAAACTTGAACGCTATTTTATTAGTAAAGGTTCTTAAACTGGTACAGACCTACAGCTTCCAAGCGTGGATCTAGGCAAAGCTAATTAATATTCAGGCTGTTTCTTTTTTAAAAATAAATGCTTTCAGTCATTCCAAAGGTACAACACTAGATTGTGTCGATGAGTCGTAATACATCTAAAATGTTAAGTTCCAGGGAAATACAACACTTTCTTCAGAAACACGAGGACTTACGACACCAGTTAGGAAACAAAAACTGAGGTTAAGAACTAGTAGTTCACTTGGCAAAACTGCTTTCTTCTCATGATAGAGAGGGAAAACATAGATACCAAACACAAAATAGAAACGGACGAGTTGAAGGAAAAGACAGATACAAAGTAACTAGGTAAAAAATTTAACTATGGTAATTTCTAAACAAATCTGGGCATTAAGGATATTGGCCTTAGATGATATACCTAACTTGGAGGTATAAATTGGCTACAAAAGCACACAAATATAAAGAGAACATCGATGTGGTATAGCCGTTGAAGCTGAAAATCTACATTGATTACTTGTTGGTGATGTGTATTAGACTCTATTTATCAGAGGAATAGTGATGATAACTGTTACCATCACTGAAGTGCATCACTAATTAACGTTAATATTTAAATGCGGAGGGAAAGGTTTGACTGAATTTATAGTACGAGTATTACAAATATCCAAGATTAATTTGAACAGCTAATGATTATTATATAAAAACTTCTATTTTGCAGAATTTCTTTTTGGTAGGCAGAATTAATAATTCGCTATACAAAATTTTTATAACAGACTTGGAGATAGGCAAATAAACTAGAAATAAATATTAAAACTAAAATATTACAGTCCATTGTTTTAGAAAAATAAAACTTTAAGTGAAGGAGACGTGGGTTGTTTTGTTTTATCAGACGGTTCAGTAACTGAATACAATGTTGCAAATCTGGAGGCATTTCTTCTAGGATCAAAGAGAAACAAATGGTGAATTATATATGCGTCACTCGGCAAAGAGTAGTTGTTTATATATTTAGAAGTGTTTTTTAGAAGTATACTCAAGCTAGGAAGCAAAAAAATAATCTGTTCTTTACACTATTCTGCGAAACGTGTTCTCTGATCAAAAGGCGACAAACACTGAACAAATTTTACAGTGTTGAGAATATCTCGATTATCTGTTTTCACATATATGACTTATTGTGTTTTCCACGAATATGTATTACATAAAAATATTAACGGGTAGTAAACAATTATATATTTGAAACTAATTACATGTTAAATTAAGTTAAAAACTCTCTCTGCGTTAGACTGTAAACGTCTTATTAGAAACGTTATTTGTATAGTAACAGTGAAAACATTATTTAGCCCTCGTATTATATTTTTGAATATACATAACACTTCACTACTACTAATGAAGCATTCTTTATTATATGGGCATGAAATTTTGTTGGTAATCATTGCAAAATACCTGCGTTTCCATTTTTCATTTTTAACGTCAATTTCGTGCCAATGGAGTACCTCGATTGCCTATTCTTTGCGCCTTAACAAAATGACCCCAATCTCATGTCCCCAATCTCATACTATTAAAACAACTTTAAAAATTCAGTCTCACTTAATGAAAATATTGTGAATATAAGTGAGTGAATGTGTGAGTGTGTGTGTGTGCGCGCGCGCGCGCGAGTATGTGTGTGTGTGGAGGGCAATAGCTACTGTTATAAATTTTTGGTATTGTGTATGGATTTCTATTGCAAAATGAATTAATATTACTGGCTAGCAAAAAACTATATACAGGTCGCAATTAGGCTACAATACGTGGTGAATACAGCAACACATCCGAGCAAATTAAATATTGCGCAATGAGCGGAGTAACACAATATTCTGGAATATCGGAGAGATTTCTACCTTAGATTACAAGCGTGTATATAGAAATGCCGTTATATATTCCAAAATATTGCCTACCTTATGCCAAATTGTCCTCTTACTATTACACAACAGATGACCTTGTATCAGAAAGAATATCGGTGCTTTGACAGCCGTCAGCCAATTGAAATTTGAACGGCTCCAAGCTACAGGGCGAGCTATTAACAGAATGCAATAATTATAACTTTCACAAACATTAGAAATGCATATTCGTGTTACAGACTACTTCAATTATTTAACTTGATAACTCGTATTACTGATTGTGCATAATGCGTATTCGACAAATCTATAACACGAAAGTATTTGTTTCACAAAAATGCAGATAAAATGGTAATATCCACTTCTAAGGCCTTCAATTAGTCACTCGATTGTTGTAACATTGCGATGCACGCTAATGTGTTAAAAATATATATATTGCATATTGCACAGGAACGTAGGTTATTCAACTTGTGAATATTGTCTACACTTGTACATCCTCAAATTTACCTAGATCGGCGAAAGAAAATAAAAATACTCTGTACAAAAGTCAGGGCAAGAAGCATAATTTGCGACAGCTAGTTTTTTAAGAAGGTAACATGCGTGTGCACCAGAATAGCTAAAAATAAATTGAAGTTACAATAAATACGTAGTCTGAAAGTGCATTTTGTGATTAAACAAAGAGGAACGGAAAACTGAAAACGTAATTTTCATGTATTATAAGATACAAAGTAGAGAAGTATTAAGAAATAATTTTCACCCATAGACGTGCGTAGCGCAGATTTCTAAAATAACAATATTTCTTGCGGTTATTTTATTAATGTGAAAACTACGTTTTATTGATATCGTTATTAATACCAAACATTTTGCCCATTCTGTGATGCACCATCATTGTTAGCTTTGTCAATGAAAGTGCCACATCGTAGATTGGACAAAACATATGGTATGAATTACGATATAATTAAAACGTGATTACCAATACAAAAACGTGTTATTACAAAAGAACTTTAACAAAGGGCCAAATTGATGAGCACATAGTCTACTTAAAGTATAGTTACGTAGTATACCTTAGATTACTTAAAGGTAAAATAGAATACTTGTTTTATTGCTTTTTACTGTATATAAATTATCACAACATTCTGAAACGTCTAGTCACCGTCACGCACAGGATACCTAATCAAGAGAAGAGATCGTGTGTTATTTAAACAAATGATACTAAATTTAAAAAGAGCAATATAAATGATTTAGATAATATGGATGTTTATTTTTATAATTTAACTTGTCTGAAGCAATCGTATGTAAGCCATTTCATGCGAGAAACAGGTGCTAAGTCTGTTGCTAATTTCTAAATTTTATTTTTTACCGTACTTGTTTGAAGACCACAGAAGGAGATGGTGTGAACACTTGAATCGCATGCCTGATACCCGTGTTTCTGTGGCTACCTTGGGTTATCACCTTACTGGTAAGAGAGATGTCGGTAGACCGAGGAGGAGATGGGTTCCAGAACGGGTCTAAGGCTTAGTCTTTGGAGTGGTGATGATTATGATGGCTGTACTTGTGAGGATGCACTTCGTATAGCAGCTACCCAATTTTAGTTCACCAGGTGGCTCCATAAGGAATCATATGTACTTCATTGAACTTTATTGTACGCCTTTCTTCTAAAGATAAAAGCAATTCAAAACCATAAAGTATTTAATAAATTTTATTAAATATAGTTACGTATATCATTGCGCTTAATATTCGTTGTACCCTATAGTTAGGCAACAGTAGACTTTTCACTGAACGCTGTACCATAAGGGGCTTCAGGTGATCTCGAGTAACAAAATATGTTGATGTATAATGTTGATGTATGAACAATAAATATTTGCGTACTAAAGTTCTTAGAAATAACACGGTTTTTAGTAAAGTGGTGAAGAAAATCATGGTATGAAGAATCAGTACGTTCTTTGAACACCACGCTTAAGAAGATAGTAACGTTGTATAGGGAAACGTGGAGTTAGGCCATGGGAATGGTTAGATCATCAAGACGGTAGATAGGTGTTAGAAACCCCTGGGTAGAGAGATAAAATTTGAATGGTGTAGTTGAATTAAAATAAAAACATGCCTAAGTTTATTCATAAAGATAACGTGGGAACAGCAGAATGATGAACGGCAGGGAGTCCCTATATATTAATTCTGCTAATACATACATGTATAACAAGTAGAATAGAAGTCTTAATTTTAACGTGATGTACCATTAAACAATAAGCGGCCACAAAAAGTATTCGCGGGAATGCCGTACATAATAGTTGCTTCGTTGAAAATAGTAAACACTTCATGAATTTTAATCGTGTAGATTGACTGAAATAGTAGAAAAGCTATAAAGATAAGTTTACTCATAATTAGAAATTCTAAGTTAGTGTCTGTTAACTATTTTTCTAATCTAAATAAATAATTAATTACTTGTGATAATTTCATAAAATACTTATTAAAAAATATCAAAAAGCAGAGAGAGAGAGAGTGAGAGAGAGAGTGAGAGAGAGGCAGGGAGAGAGAGGTAGTCAGTGACATTACTAAATTGCTTTAAAAATTAGAAAAGAAATTTGTTTTTATCGAGAAAAGAGACAAAAGTGGTATTCATTCTTTTTCGTTACACCCAATCAGACGCTTCTCAGTAGTATTAAAGTAGGTTTTGAAATACACAATGGAAGACAGTAACAATTCTGTAATGGAAAAAACAAGTTTTTAATTTTTACTTGTAAAGACATCAAACTGTAAATTGTTTTCAAAAGGAGTACATATTATAATTTGGCGTCTATTATAATTATGAGGCACTTAGTAGGCCTACACGTGAATGTGTTTTAGTTAAAAGTCATGTATACTATTAGGCTATAAAAAGTATAACTGACTCCATTATTGAAATGATATACACCAGTTTAAAACACTGTAATTTTTCCTACTGAAAACAAATTTTTTTAGAGGTTAACATACTTTAATTCTACACTGCAAATAGTTTGTCCAGTCAATGACAGAAACGTTTTATTGGTCAAACTATATTGACGATATTCATAAAAAAATTTAGAAAAGGTTGGTGTAATCAAAACTGAAACGTATGTTTAACCTAGAATCAAGTGTTCGTAATTTTAAATTTATAATAATACATGGCAATAACAAGAAAAGAAATTTAAATGATTAAAAAAAAACTTATTTTTCTATTATGTCTTTGAGGGCTCGGCAACTAAGGCCTTTACCCCAACGAAGACCACCAGAAGCGTTGCTCGACAGGATGTAACAGAGCAGAAGCATCTGTAAATACTTTATAAAGTATTACAAAATACAGGTTGTCCAAAGGAAATACGTTTTATAGTCTACAATTTTTATGCATATTTCAACGCGTAGCACTATCTACGACTTAAAATACATACTATTATGTTTACTTCTAACGCCACTAATAGAAAATGTATACTGTAAAACCGCAACCTATAAATAATATTAATTTCTTACTATACTAAAGATGCAGAATTTTAATTTAAAAGTGGTGATTTTCTCCTTGCACGTGTATTAAAATCTAAATGTGGCTAACGTATACTGGATATAAATAAATACCTGATGTTATAAATAATGTCACGGTAATCTTTCTTATACCATAATCTTTCTGTTACGTCAATTGCCATGACGGTTGGTAAGTACTTATAAAGTCACTTTGTAAGCTTTGTTTGCAATTTATTATATAGTCATCGTATTTTACGGCACGTACTGATGCGTAGACACCTGACTCATCTTAATTCTCTTGGTGTTAACTTTGCTGCGTTATTCTGTGTTAGTCTCTAAAATTAAACGGCTTCTGCTTTACCAAATTGATATTCCTGGGAAAATTTTGAGATTATGTGGCACGTTTTACTTACTTCTATTGTTCAAGCAATAATATGAATGAAATAATTAATTTTTGAAAATCTCAGTTTCTGTTCTTAAGTTTACGTTAACACGATTAGGTATTATTATAGCCTTCCGTGTAGCCAGAAACCGATTTGATACACTGTTAAAACTGTGACTGTTAATACAATAAAAGTTCAATTATTCAAAATTTTCTCAACTTATACTTTGTTTGGTTTCATTATACACAATTACACACTTATTTTACATCATTGTTTTCAGTTATGTAAATTTGCGTTGTTAGAGACCTACAGTATTTTATGTTTCTAATGCTGATTATCTCGTTTTGGTAGTTGCTATTCCGATATAATTATATACAACCAATTCTGTGATACAAAATCCAATGATGTGAAAACAATCACCATAATTTTCAGCCTGGGAGAAAAGAGTTTGAACTCGGGTGTCTAGTTCGTGGATATAGTTGTTTTCCATGCTATAATTATACCATTAACCTTGGCTTAGAGGCATAGATTCCTCCTCTTCCACTCTTTAAAAATCCAATTTTCAGCCTGGAAGAAAAAGAGTTTGGATTCGGGTGTCTAGTTCGTGGATATAGTTGTTTTCCATGCTATAATTCTACCATTAACCTTGGCTTAGAGGCATAGATTCCTCCTCTTCCACTCTTTAAAAATCAAAATTTTTTAAATCACAAGAGCGTGTGGGATCGTTCATCAACAGCGGCTCTTATTCAAAATGTCAGAGCAGTTATCATTTGACAGTTATATATGACTTTTGAATGACGTAGCCGAACAAAGAAATAGAGAAGACTCCAAGAATAATTAAACAAGGAAGGGGTACTCTGTCATGTGGAGTCTTATATAATGTGAGACACTGTTTTACAATACTTTTTTTTTCAAATTGTCCAATGATGTTTATTTCTGTGTATACAGTCTCTTATTTGCTGCTATATCTCGCCATTTTCTGAAGCAGATGATGTTACTTGGCATCACTTCATTTTGTTGGCTGATGTATTCCAAATGGCATCTCTTATCGCCTTAAACCCCTTATGCTATCCAAAAATTTAATGATGAATCCGTAATATCAACAGTGAAAGAAGACATTGTATAGCCTGCGATACCTAATTCTTTCTAGAACAAAACTAAAACTTCTACAACGATACCAAAACTTATTCTTATAGCTACGGAGTACGGAGAACAAAACACATTGCGTGGCTCAATGTACGAGTATGAAATGTAATAGCGTTACGCTCAGCCATTTTCACTGGTTACCTTCTCTAAGGTTAGGTAAGAATAAGTACAGTATTTAGCTCAGTTAATTATATTATAGCTTAGACACCAAATATTTTCAACTAAATTACTCACTGTAATAATTTATGTAATCAATAAATTATTTTACTGGCTGTAAGTGAAAAGCTATGACTAAATATGGAAATGATCTATTTGATATTTAATAATAAAATGCTTATTTAATATTAGGAAGTAAGTATGTAAATCATTACTGTGACAAGACAAGCTGAGTAAGACAAATTGTCTGCAATTTAAACCGACCTTTGCAGTGGTACTGTCTGCTAATACCGTCTTTTATATTATTGCTAGTCAAACATTAAATTTTTGAAATATATTTCGTGTTGTACCTTAGCTGGTTTATCGCATAATGCCCTACTGCGTGGAAGAAAAAAATGATATATTGCTGTAATCAAAAGTTATTTGTGTTCAGTATCATTTAAGAAACACGAAAAATATTTTATGATAATGCAAGCGTTTAAGCTAATAGCATTATGCAAATATTGTTTGAGAGTAATGATAAATATACCATCAAATTGTTAAGATACTTATTTATTTTGATTTGTAACAATTTCATGTAGCATGTTAAAAATAACTGAAGACAAATCTATGACTTATTTCCCAATATATTGCTAAATTGACAAAGTAGCCTTACTACTGTATTGTATTTGAAGAATAGCAAGAAACACTAAGAATGTTGTGTAAAAAGATTGTGAGACGTGTTTATGGCCCAGTTAAAGAAGATGATGAATGGAGTATAAGAAATAACAAGAAGATGTATGAGCTATTGGAACATTAAGGATATTGTAAGATTCGTAAAGGCTCTACAAATAAAATGACTAAGTCACCTGGTGCGGGTGGACGATCAGCGTATGCCAAAGAAAAACTGAGGGCGCAGAAAGAGGGCATGACCCTAGCATAAGAAGGCTTGATGGTGTGCTAGAAGATATAGTAAAAATAGACGTGATGGGTTACACTGAGATGGCAATGGATACGAGACATTGGAAAAGATTGGTGTTGGAAGCGAGGGCTTACGTTGGGCTGAAGAAGAAGAAGAAGAAGAAGAGGTAAACAACAACAACAACAACAACAACAACAACAACAACAACAACAACAACAACAACAACAACAACAACAACAACAACAACAACAACAACAACAACAACATGAACAAGGACAAGGACAATGACAAGGACAATGACAAGGACAAGAACAAGAACAAGAACAAGAACAAGAACAAGAACAAGAACAAGAACAAGAACAAGAACAAGAACAAGAACAAGAACAAGAACAAGAACAAGAACAAGAACAAGAACAAGAACAAGAACAAGAACAAGAACAAGAACAAGAACAAGAACAAGAACAAGAACAAGAACAAGAACAAGAACAAGAACAAGAACAAGAACAAGAACAAGAACAAGAACAAGAACAAGAACAAGAACAAGAACAAGAACAAGAACAAGAACAAGAACAAGAACAAGAACAAGAACAAGAACAAGAACAAGAACAAGAACAAGAACAAGAACAAGAACAAGAACAAGAACAAGAACAAGAACAAGAACAAGAACAAGAACAAGAACAAGAACAAGAACAAGAACAAGAACAAGAACAAGAACAAGAACAAGAACAAGAACAAGAACAAGAACAAGAACAAGAACAAGAACAAGAACAAGAACAAGAACAAGAACAAGAACAAGAACAAGAACAAGAACAAGAACAAGAACAAGAACAAGAACAAGAACAAGAACAAGAACAAGAAGATCTTATTCATTTATTCGTACATAATGGAAATGATATTTTATTTTTGTTAACTATCTTTTTGCCGCTATTGACTTTTGTGTCTATTGTTTATAATCCATGAGCACATTGTTTTCCCATAACTGAATAAAAGGGTTTTCAATGTATATACATTTTCCGTATCTCATAAAGTGTCTTTCTCATTATGTTCATCTACACATTACCAGCTGGGCCTTAAATTCAAAGTATTATTTCGCCTGAGTGAATGCGACAAGAACAAAGTAAAACGTACCCGATCGTACCAAATATAATGTGCTTATAATGTGGGCCCGACAGTCTGCAAATTGTAACGTGTACAGCGTTGTATCATCAGTTACTGGAAGTTAATAGTATTCTTCATTTCAGAGTTCTATGTTTTATACAGGAAGGTTTCATACAGACATTGGTTAAGACAGGTTTCAACCTCAGCGTAAACATTTTGTCTACAATAAAGGCTTTTAGGAGATCATTTATTCAGTTAACGTAATAACTTTTAGGAGATTCAGTCGAATTGACGTAACGAAAGTTCTATATTTGGAATAATAAAACACATGCACGCACACATATACACATATACACACACAGACACGTGTACGGTGTGTCAATCGAAGAAGAATCACCAAATACCAAAACGCTACCCGGTTAAAAGTATATTAACCAGATAATAGAGCAACACTGAGTTCAAACTTGACCAAAAAATGTCAATTGCTATTTGAAAATAAAGTTCAGTCTTTACGAAACAGGTCATGCCGATTTTAGTGAGTATAAATAAACCTTAATAGGGGGGGATTTAGTAAATATCGGAATGAAGAAAAAAATATTAACAAGTATCTTACTTTCCTTCAAACACAGGAAAGCTCCATTTGAATTTGAATTTTAAATATATTTTAATTTTAAAATGCTTAATAATTAAAATAATTAAAATCGAAATATTCTACTAACTTAAGTGGATCGTTACAAATAATAAAACACTATTTTACGATATGTTTATTTCTAATATCTTCCTTTTATTATCTATATTACTTTTTTAAAGGTTTCTTGATAAAAATGTTTGAACAATTTTCACAAAAGTGTTTATAAAGTGATCAAAAATAACACTCGTTAGTGAAGTAGGCTGTGAAATTAATAAATTCCATCTTCAAAATTACACGCTTTTGGACTAAACAGTATTATCGTAGGAACATATATATGGCTATACAAACTCTACGTGATACAGAAAATAGTACATGCCGTGCGGAAGAAAACAGGGCAGTAAGTAGTCTATATCATGCATTTTTCTAATATAATTCAAATTCAGTTTATTAAAACAGAGCACCAAGATTACTAAAACCCACAAAACTCTCTTAGGGACATCATTCATCAGTGCACCAAAAATCTAGACGACGCGACGTAGGGTTCTCGAAACTTATTTTGCAAGTTGAGCTTCAATGACAAAACGTTTAACGCATAAACTTTACGACAAATGTCTAATGAGTAATTGGATAATTCAATGAGATCACTGAAATCGGACATGTAGACCGCTTGTAGGAAGAAACAGCGAGACATACGATGAAGTAAATCCAAGCGAATGAAAGAAGTAAACATGATTTGATTTCGATTAACGGAGTGGAAAAAAAAATGATAAAACTGAGGTGTAAAAAATGGTTAACGTCACCTCAGGTAAATATTTACCAGGTTGCTTTAGCTATATGTTTTCTATGTCGCAGTTAAATATTTATAAATGATCACTATTTACACTGTAAGAATAAATTGGAGAACAGAGAATAGATGCATTAAACTTATCGTATATATTACTGTACAATAAACTACTTAATAATACTTACTGCAGCTTCTAATTACCGTTTACATACGCAGAGAATTAATATGTCGTATGACGGCATTAACACTGCTAATACATGCAACTTGGAGAACATACCACTGGCATTGTTTGTGTCATGTATGAGACAAATACGATAGCCTTGTGTGTGTGTGATTTAATTTAGCACAAAGAGGGAAATTATGTACTATGGTAATGTAGTTTCTGTGTCTGCCTTCGCTGCATTAAAATTAGTGCTTTACAAATGTTGTCACGATTCCGTGTCCCCACCAGCAAAACGGAATGGGACCTTATATTTGATGCATATAAAAGGCATATTTAATTTTCAGTGAGACGATTATCATTTAAATATAGTGGTTAACAATTTAGTATTCTAATAAGTTTTTTTGGTAGCTTACCTTGTTTGTAAATTGAAACAGTTAAAATTTCTCAGTGTTACAAAATCTTTTAAATTTTCAGTTTAAAAATATTTAGAATGGCTGGCAATGTTCAAGTCGTGTTTCTAAAATTGAAGTCTTTAAGACCTGAATCCAATGCACATATAATTGGTAAAAGAAAAATTCATAGAGTTTACGAATTTTAATCTAGCTTTGTGAAGTAAAGTAATTGGTTGGCTTATAAACATTGCAAGGCGAAGCTGGACAAGTAAAATCATCAATCATGAACCGCAATGAATAGACATGTTTCTGAAGTATGTGAAGTAATATAACATTGTGAAATTATATAGTCTTTCTTAAGTAAATAGATTAAAATTTTAAATTTTGTTTATAATTCCATGTGTTATATTTATAACTGTGTGTAACTAAGGTTGCTTGTTGACACACAGAATAAGTTAATAAGCGCGTAAGTGTGAACACACATATACGCTGAACACAAATCTTGTCTGTTAAGTGTGTTAGAAAAAATTTCGCGTAATTAAGAGAGAAGAATGTTGTTATGGATCGGTACGAAACAAATCTATATAAAGAATAGAAAAGAACACACTTCCAAATGTTTGAATGGCTATAAATTAGGGTGTTTAGTCAAGGAAGTTAAAGCCTACGTTTAAGTTTAATAAACATAATATGTTATTATTATATAATATATAATATATATTTTTAATATTGATAATAATACACAATGAACAATATAAACCATTTAGTACTTTATAATATACAAATGTCCTAATAATTATTTAACATATAATAGATATCTCAATAACTATATAACACCCAAGAAATACAATATTGAAATATCTAAAAATAAAAAAAATAAACAGATATCCTAGTGAAACCCTTAAATGAAAAAAAAACTTAAACAATAAACAAGATCATTTTCAAGAGGGACGAAAGTTTAAATATTACATATGGAAAAAATGAAGATATTGAGGAAATGTCACTTTAGTTACACGACTGGGACAATAAAAGAATATTAATGTATAAGAGTGTGACGATTTAATAGGGTTAAATAGCACAAAATAAAAAAAAAGGTAAAAATAATATAATCCTAAACGAAACTACATAATTTCCATAATTTCTCTCCCTATGAAATAAATAGAAAACTAAATAAGGTTAAACAAATAAATATGTAAACCACCTCCTGTTTCTTCAGCCAGTATTAAATTATAGAGAGACGTAATAAACCAGCAATTTAAAATAAGTAAAAATAATAATTAATAAATTAAGGACTATTTATCGCGCCGGTAAATAACAACACGCGCGGACAAGCACTTCGCTAAGCCAGCGATGCGCCCCAAAAATTAGTTGTAAATCAGACTCCGCAGCGAGAACAACACAGTTGAAAATGTAGTCAGTAACTTCAAAATTATAGAGAATGAAGGAATATGTCATTCACTCTCTTAGTTTCTTTAAGCTAATGCTTAGTAAAGCTGATAGCATATATTATCAGTAATTTCAATATGTTTAACACCTTTGTACGTTTTAAGTGTGTGTTTATGAGATCTCTGCAGTTGATTTAATATCACGTCAACGTGATAGAGATCACAGTATATGTAACAGTTTAACTATAAGTAAAAAGTGCGGAAAACCGAAGTAAGTGAGTTCAAGTGAAAGTTTCTCACCACCGCCAGCACCAGAATCTGATCAACCTTGCAAAAAGAGAGAGAACCACACCTTCCATTATTACACCTTTCTTCAGACCTCCAGGATATACCAGAAGCCGCATAGCCACCGTTTACTACAGACAACCCCGATTCGCCGAGGATACTACATACAGGTGATACAGAAGTAAAACTTCTGTAGTTCAGAAATCACTTAATAAAAATATGAAAGACAATTGACACCAAAATAATAATAATATCATAATACAAAAGACTGGCCGAATTAAATTACCATTGTAACTTTGTACTAAACAATATGATGTATTTAGCTTTAATGACTATAACATGCTAATATTAATAAGTCCATTCTTCAAATGGCAGCCAAAGTAGATTGTTTAACTGTAATATAAAGAAAGGATATATCTCGAATCCGAGGGTATGAATTACCAAAGTTTTATAAATAATTAACCAAGTTGATTAATGAATACATTATGCTGTTATTATTTTTTTATAGTTAACTAATCAGTTGAACGAAATAGAATAAACGAAAAGTAGGTTAAGTATATATATGTATGTTTTAACTATACAAATCACAAGCCTAATTAATTTTTAATAACAAGAAAGTAACTCATTTTCTTTTATGCTAATTACCAGGTATGTGAATAAAGAGATGTCATGGACGTAAACATGCGTGAATTAATTTGGCAACACGAATCTAATATTCCTTAATTCACAGGTTCCAGTTAAGTGTTTTGTTACGTTGTATTTTAATTAAATATATATATATATATATATATATATATATATATTGTGAATATTATGGCAGCCTGTTTAATTGACTGACGTCAATTAACCCGGCTCCCGAGGTTATAATGGCGATAGTATACAGAAGTTATAAAAGATAGTATACAGCCGTTATAAGAGACAGAGGGAGATAAAGTCAAATATTATAAAGTATTGACCGTCCAAACGTTAGTGCACGGAACTGAAACATGGATACTCCTGCGATACGATTTTTCATAAATAAAAACTTCAAATATGAACGTCGTAAGTTTTCAAGGGCCGTACTTTAGGAGGTTACTCTATGAAGGGGTATATAAGGAAAAACTTTATATTTCCAGTTTTAGAAACAGACGAAACTTGAAAGTCATGTGAGCTGACACACGTTTTCGTTAACACGAATTACACGTAGGTAGATGATTTCGTGGAAAACTATACCAACAATTTCAGAAACTCTGTAAAGTCGGAATACGCTTAAGCTTCAATTAAATTGTCCGTTATTTTTAGTCCGCTCAAGACATTGACTAAATGTATTTCTATTACTGTATTCAAAAGTTAAACCAGTAATCAAAATTTCGTGACATCTCGGATACAATAAATTTAGACTCACTCTAAGTTATGGAATCATCAAAGGTATGGCCATTGTAGGTACGCCACGCAGCTATTATAACATGAGTGTAAGACAAGTATAATAATAATTGAAACAAGACAACTAGTTTGTTTTACATAGTAGCAAAGACACTTTCGTGATTGGAAAATTTCTTATCTGTCGAAACCCGCCTCCTAACCTTCTATTGCTGCCAGTAAGTTGCCAATATCTGTGCAGACTTGCAGCAGTAATAATAGTAATTGCCCTTATCTGAGTGACATTCGCGATATCTGATAAGAAATACAAACAAACTGCACGTCACGGAATTAGTTCGGCTGTGTAAATTATTGTAAAGTAATACGTTATCATTAGTACAGACTATAGAGACATCCGTTTCGTAAACGCGAGAGGTAAACCCATAGCTGTAACGTTTAACAACTGGAGTAGATACTGATTTACTGAAACTGTAATGTAAAATACAATATTTTTTTATAAAGAGTGAGTTTTTGAAATTGCCTTTTCTCTTTGCTTTGACTTACCACAGTACCACACCGTATATTTTATGGTACTTCGTGAACTCTTATTACAGCTGGTTTGTGTTTCAACATTTTCTTGGAATACCAGCACCTGCCATTTGTCTCACAGAGCCCAATTCTTTGTATTTTCATTTATCCTATTGACAAATGAAAAAAATTTAAATAATTTATTTATTTGATGCAATCCCTTCAATAATAATTTTTAAAGTACACACAGTTCTGGAAGCTTAAAAATGTCAATTCAGAAACCTTTAACTTTTAAATATGATTTTTTTTGTGAAGATTTTAAATTCTTCTTAACTATATTAAAATTTTAACGTCCGTGACTTCATAAAACTAAGCTCTGTCCCTTTCAAGTCTTATTCTTTAATACCTTTTTAATATAATTCACGCTAGACAAATTATTAACAATACATTTTTATTACGACATTTACGAGAAGTGTAAAATATAATTTAAAAATAGTTATGCTTTTGCTCTATATTGTGCAAACTATGAAATTGTAAAATATAGTTTTGTGTCTTATAGAAAATTTTTCACAAAAAGTTATTTTTAACTTTACACGTTTAACAATTAGAGGGGCGGGAAAGTGTAAATAAAAAATTACGGTAAGGTTAATACATATGGAAGGTGCAAAAAGTATTGTAAAACTAGCTGTCCAAGCACTTTAACCTCACTTTATAGCATTTTGCTTTACAGGTTACGTTGAAGTGGCAGAAAATTTAATATTATTGAAACATAGTGAGTCAAATACTTTATTAAAAGCACGAACAAACTTTAATTTAATTATTATTATCCAGTATATAGAATTATGAGTTTTAAAAATTATAATGGTTTGATTGAAATGGGTATAACTTTAAAAGATTGTTAAAGATTTTAAAGATTGTTATTCATATAACAATTTTTAAACTATAAACAACAATTTTATAGTACATGTTAATTTTTAAGAAATAACTTCATAAAAAAATTGTCTTCCTCTCAGTATCAAATTTCCGTATTCAATTATAAGAATAATACTTTTAGTAAGTTTTTTCTCCTTCAAGGTTTGAGTTACATAAAATTTTAAATAAAGAAACGGAACAATTTATCATTCTGAAATCAAGAGTGAGAAATACTAATACATTTAAGAAATAGCGTTCAATTTGCCGATGTAGATAATATTTTGTAATATCTGTAGTAGCCTCAAATATTTTAAGTGTGTATAATAGATGATGGTAAAAATAAATATATTATTTTAATTTTATAAAAATTTAATAGTTTTATGAACTTTTAATATTGGTAAAATGCTGTATATAATATTAAATATTTTTAAAATTATACAAACCATTGTATTCATGTACTTTATCAAAATTATTACGTGTTTGCTAGTGTTAACGTTGGAAATGAATATTACGTGCACAGCCGTCCATATGAAGCAGTGAGTTGTCCGTGTTGAGATCCGGAAATTAAGCCTTCATTGTGTTAGAAAATTATGTTAGTAGCTCTAATGCCGCCTTTTGGGACACTGTCTCTCGCCTTTATTGACTATAATACGTCAGTTAACGTAACGTAATTTGATGATAACCTACTTTTACTCAGTTTACTGAAAATTGTTAGTAACTTGAAAAATTCCAAATTTGAAAAGTCATTAAAAAGAACCACTCCTCCCTAGACACACACACGCGCGCGCGCGCACAAATATACAAACACACAAACGAGGGCGTCCTTTCGTGTGCGCCTTATTTACACGTGTTTGTCGGTGTGTCGAACATAGCTCTAATACATTTACTACCCAACCACGTCGTGGGATTCGATTAACTTCTAATCTCCCTCTCTCCCTCTCCCTTCCTCTCTCTCTCTCTCTCTCTCTCTCTCTCTCACACACACACACACACACACACACACACACACACACACACACACACACACACACACACACACACACACACACAATGTGATTCATAAACTGAAGTACTAAAACATACGTAGGGAAAATATATACAAGCATACATCATTAAAATAATCACAATGACATAAATTACGTATTAAAAACAAAAAAAAAGACTTAAAATACCTGTACATTTAGAAACATAGCCATTTTTCCAAAGAGATCAGGAAAGTAATATGTGATTTGAAGGATTATATACAAATTGGCATTTGTGTAAGTTGATTGAAGGCGCAACATCTCCCAACACGTTTACCATTTCTGTGAATTTTCATTGGCTCTAGACCTATTTTTCGAAAACAACCAACACGCCTGACACGTAAATGTCAAACAGCTGGTTAACTGCCATATAGATTTGGTAATTGAGAGGTGTTTACATATAATATGAAAGTTACAACACACGAAAAAGTTTAGGTCTGTCTCTAAGCTATAGATGTCACTCGCGAACTTTTCAACTGGCTCTTGTATTGTACATGATCTACATGCTCCGTTTATACGTTTACAATACACTTGAACACCAGTGAATATGCACGCATTTCGTATTATAAACGAAACATTTAAAACATTAAACAATTTGTTTAATGATTTAAAAAAAAATTTTCAAAACGAATACCGGTAGTGTAACTTTTAAGCAAAACATATAGGTGTATGGGAAGGAAACTGCATGATTATAACTGCCTCTAGCTTCAAATTAGTATAATTTCATTTTCCTTACTACTTTAAATCTAACTCAGTTATTTAGTTTTTGTTAAGAAATGGTAATTAAAAGATAAATAACAAACGCTTTTAAAGTAGCAGACTGGGAATGCGTTGCACGAGGCAAGTGTAAATAGTAAATATGCGCAGTGATTACATTTTTTAAGCCAACGCGCAGTATGCTTGGTGCTGGCTGTACTTCAGTAAATTGCATTCCCTTGGGTTGCACTTCATACAACTGTAGACTCGTGAGAAATCGTAACATTGTTGACCCAACAGCAGAACGTGAGACTAGAAAAGCTTCGTGAAGATAAGGTCAGATATTCGACTGGGAAATAACCTACGGTTTTCCCACCTCCTGAAGGTCATCAGTCAAGGGCAAAATACTACCGTTCCAGATAAAATTAAATAAACGAAATAATAGCATTACTGTATGATTCTTATTGGTAATCTGCAAATTACGGTTTTAGATTATTTCTGTGTACCGGTAACGTTCTGCGGAAACGAAAATCGTCAGAAGCATAAAAGATTATACATATTTGGTTTCATATTCTGAAACGTCTGGTGCCTTATGTTTTCTTATTATTATGATTTATTATATTAAAAATTAGATTTCCAATGTACCTTCTTATTTTATGGCATTGCCCAATAGTATTTATTTGGTTACCCTACGACTTACAATGGATAGTGTATGCATTTCTCGTACGTAGGCATATTCTCAATTGTCTTAAAAATGAAAATTGGGAATTATACAAAATATTGTCACAGAGATAAATCGGATTGAATGCTTTAAGCAAAGTCAATTAGTGATTTGTCGGCTTGTCGAAGTATGAATTATTGCATAACGCACAAAAACATAACAAAAGCCGTTGGCTTACATGAGAAGTGTGAATGCTTGGACAGAGATATTGATAGTTATTATATTACAATGATTACGTATAGTATCCATAAGGTTAATCATCATAATTCGTTGTTTCCTCCATTTTCCCCCATTTTTGTACATTGTAAGCATTAGAAAAATTCGCCAAATTTCATATATTCAACGATAGAATAATTTTTTGATATTCCGGCTGTACAATGTTTACACATTTTCCGGAACAAAAGATTACAGCATTGATTGAATTCTCATCTTCTACTGCTGCTTGTCCATCCAAAGTCCTAGATCAATATAGTCTGGATTTCTTCTATCCAAGTGATAGGTGGTCTTTCTCTTTTCCTTCTTCCTGACGGGATCAATTTCATAACTCTCCTTGGTAAACTTTCCTGTGGAATTCTTTTTGCGTGTTTATACCATTGTAATTTCTTTATTTGAATAAAGTCAACAATTAAATTTAGAATACATTTGCCAAATACAACTAAAAATTTCATCGTCTTAGAATACATTTTCTTAAATTGAAATTTTGTATTGTTAAGGCAAATTCATGTGATTAATAAGATTCTAAAAGACTGCTACCTTATCTTTTCAAGTAATTTAGTTTTAATTATGTACGACTAAGTGTGTACAGGTCTGAAGTTCAAAGACTGTAAAAGAGTTTCTATTTATTTTAAGTAATTTTCTATACTTTAATGGATATAAAATATTTATTGAATACGCATGTCTTGAATATCTAAATATTGTTCTCGGAAAACAAAGTCAACCTTTATGTCTAAAAATATCTGTTATAAGAGAGGTAAATCAGCACCTACACGTAAAAGTTAAACTTTGAACTTTTCCACTTTTTTCGTATTTGTCGCCAACAATGGAAGCAATATAGCACAAAAGAGGCAGAATGGGGTAAAATTTTTCTGCGCAACGGTTGTGGATGCTGTTAAAGAATACATTTACGTATAGTGACAACGGTTCTTTGCCAAATGGTGCACACATAATTCACTATCTGCTTCTCTTTGATCATAGAACAAAGACCATCAGGTTTTCAACTTTTTTGTCATCCATTTGTTGAAAGGAAAGGCAAAACAAAAAGGTGCATTCGACAACAATAGCAACCTACGTTACATTCATTTTCCCTACTTTTTGTTAAGTCTTTTTGTTTCAAGTACTACCACTTTATTTTGAATAATAAATTAAAAATTATTTTATCTAATGAGTATTTTTATTTTAAACAATTGTTTTTAATTATTTAAGAAACGTTAAAATGGCTTACCAGGTATTTTAATTAAAAAAATTAAAAAGTTTTAAAATAAACTATATTTATAATTTTGTCTCACTAACACAGACAATAAATTATGTTATGTTTAAATTTAACCTAGATTTATAATAAGTCGGACCCTACAAGTGTCACCATCAGCTGAAATTTTCACCTTCAGCAAAATAGTCACAACATACAATAGTGAAAACCCGTTCTGTCTGCTAGCTGCCTACAGATGACAGATTGAGTAATGCAGTAAACGGAAAACAGTAAATAATGTGTCTAAAATTGACGGTGTAGAAAATTATATAGGCTATACTCTTTGTAGATAATGTACCTGTCTTTAGTTTTGACAGCCTTCAGCCAACTGAATAAGGAAAGTTTAACTAACAAACTCTTATAATCTTTTTCACTAACAAAACGTTAACGTTCTGTATTTTACCTTACGCTTTCTAATAAACTGATAAAATTTAGTGTTTCAATGGTGAATTTTTGCAGTGAGTTTATACATTTTCTCTTGGCTCCTACTTTTAAGTGGATACCTCGTTTGTGCTGTTACTGATCCAGTAGTGCCGACAGTTAATACGTCACATTACAGCAGGGTCACAGGTAAGTCGTGACACACACACACACACACACACAAAACCACAATAAAACACACTTCTTTGCGTACACTCGATAGCGAAAGAGTTAGTTCCCCTATAGGGTGAGTGGAAAATATTTTGTAGTTACGTTACCAGTAGTAAACGATATTGTTTTAGAGTCAGCCCATTGTTAGAGTAATTGTCGCATACTAAAGTCTTTGTTTTAAGATAATCCACAATGCCACGTCAGTTTACTACCGAAATGAATGTACAGTGGCGGCAGATGTATAACAAAACTATCCTCAGAGTTTTAGAAGAATTTCCTGTTTTGTTTCTAAACACCATAGTAGCGGATGCGAAATTCTATTTGAAATTTGAATTCGTAAAGTGGTAAACTAGCAGACGCATCAGATGTCCACAGTTGCCTCATACTGAAGAAAAAAGAAGTGATTATGTCAATGAACACGGAAAGTGTCTTTTGAATTTCATATGTTTTAAAGAAGTATAGCCAGAATGGTAAGTGTGGTACGAATTTAAGCTGTTTTATACGTCTTGTAACGTATCGTTGATCTTTTGACGTCTCGTTTCATCCCGATGACTGTGAAAGCCGAATAAAGTCCCTTCAGTTATACGTGATCCGTAAAGAAGCAGATACAATTTTTTTCCTTTGTTTTATAGACAGACGAATCATTTTAAAAAATGGACAGGTTTTTCATAGTAGTTTCTCTGTTGGTCAGCCGAAAATCCTCATGATATTTCCTGTGTGAAAAGAAGTTTCAAAGACTGTATAAATAAGATTTTAAATTTTTAAGAGAACTATTAAAATTTTATACTCTGCAGGCTTCTTTGCGATGCTACAAGAATTCATGGGAACAATAGTTACGGGAATAAAAAACAATCCTAATTATGAAAATCAATCGTTTGTTTGGCAAATAAGGTACAGTCTCACTTTGTTTCGGAACTCAGAAAGGTTTTACATTGAAATTTTAATAAATGAAGCAAACGTCGTAAAACAATCAATTGGCCTCCATGCGTGTGCAATTTAACACAACGTGATATTACTGTATAATGTATAATTAGTAGTATGGAATTTTCTTCACTAAAGAAGAAACTAAATGAACTGGTGTGACATAATCAGAAATTGTACAAGAAATTTCTCGTGTAATCTAGTGCTTTCTCTCACCGAATCCACAAATTGTGATACTAACCCAGTTTAGAGCTACAGATTGAAGTATAACGGTCTAATAAAGACTATCTGTAATCTAGAGCTTTCTCTCACCAAATCCACAAATTGTGATACTAACCCAGTTTCGAGCTAAAAATTGAAGTATAACGGTATAATAAAGACTATCTGTAATCTAGTGCTTTCTCTCACCTAATCCAAACATTGTGATACTAACCCAGTTTAGAGCTAGAAATTGAAGTATAACGGTCTAATAAAGACTGTCTGTAATCTAGAGCTTGCTCTCACGAACTCCACAAATTGCGATACTAACCCAGTTTACAGCTACAAATTGAAGTATAACGGTATAATAAAGACTATCTGTAATATAGAGCTTGCTCTCACCAAATCCACAAATTGTAATACTAACCCAGTTTAGATCTACAATTTGAAGTATAACGGTCTAATAAAGACTATCAGACGCAAGGGAAAGAAGAAGATCGTTACGTACAGAGCGTTGTGTGAGGCTAATTTTAAATTCTCAAACAGAGACAGTAAAATAATACAAGTTTCTAAAAGCTTCGTATACAAAGTTCACTGAACTTAGTATTTGTCTTCGCACAATTACAATCTCCCACCATAAGCACCATAACAAAATCCAAAAAAAAGTCGAGCGACCTCCTCTTGCTCCAAAATAGACACCACATCTCTCTTTAGTGAATCGTATTGCATTTTAAACAATTTCTTCTGGCAATTAGTGCTACACTGTATTCATTTTAAATACATTTAATAAATTGATTTGAAAATGTAATTAAAATTGCTTGGAAAATAGTGTACAGCTATGAAGTAAAGAAGACATTCTCTAAATTAAAAACATTTCAGTCAAAAAGTGAAACCACGAATAGTAGGCTCAATGGAAAGAAAGACTTGATTAACTTAAACAATAGGTATTTTTGTTTTTTAGAACAGCTGACTTATAAAATCAGGCGTATGACATTGCTAGTTTTTAAAACTCAAAAGCTTTTCATTATTTTGTACCGTTAATGCTGAAACCGTTTAAACACAAAGTATATATAATGCTTTACTTCTTGAACTGTATGTTTTATTTTACGAAAAAAAAATACAAATACTGAAACGGATAGTACGACACTGTTTATATATATATGCAGTGAATTAGACATTGAGAATATCTACATGTGACAGTGATTTTATTCATATAAATAACTCGGTCAGCACACAACTGCGCTGTTCCTGTCACACGTGTGACAAATATGAGAGACGTTTGACGTTGATTTTGGAACAAGGAGGAAAATTATATCCGGTGGTAATGTAGTTCGTGTGTTTGCCATGGCTGCATACTAATTGTACATTATGGCTGTTGCCGGAAGTCCAAAATCCTACTGACACAGAATACTACTTTCATTTCATTTATGAACAAGCTTTATTTAATTTTAATAATTAAATCGCAATAAAAATAACAACTATATTGAAATTTAAATGTGCTTAAATCAAACTATATATACGTACTTAATAGCATTTGAATGGTTTTTAAAACCATGGTTACGGGATGAAACCCCTACGGTATTTTGCAAGAAATCTAACTCATATATTTCGTATAACTCTAACTGGCTGTACTTTATTTAATAATTCTACTTTTGTGTCACAAATTGACGATTGGATGTCCTTTTTTTTATATGCCATTTCATTATTTTCGTTTTTACGTAATTAGTAGGTATTATTTTATCCTGAATAACGAACTGATAAAGTGCGTTGTACAGGTAATATGTGACAGTTGATTAAACAAAATTGGCATTTTTATAATCCGCTCTTTAATTTTTGGTCATTTATTTTGTTTTGATAATTAGACACTTCATTTGTCTTTTAGACACTTCATTTGTCTTTAACACCCTCTTGTAGTTAAATTTGAATCCGTATTCTACTAACCCTTTGTAACAAATTATTAATATTTGTCCCTTCCTCATATTCAATCCACTGTTTTATCCGAATTTTACTATGGATATTTTTTTAATTTTATTTTCCCAATTCTCATCTAAACTAGTAAAACCCGGTTTCGTGTCTACTGACAGGTCTACTGTAATGTCGTGAAGTTAATGGAAAAGTCCATACGCAAGGATCGAATACGATGGTGTTTCATTTAAAATTTCCTTCTGTCTTTCAGTTTCTTGTAATTAAAATTAAAGAAATCATTCAGTATTCTATATTTAGACTTACATGAACCGCAATAATTTATTATTTTTATTGTAAGAAAATTTTCCTCATTAGGGATTTCTTTTAGTCTCGTAGATTTTGAACAGGGTTTACTTAAAAACATGTGTGTCAAAAGAATTAAAAAACGTTAGTCTTTTAAACTGAAATATGCCGACCGAAGTTTTTCTTCAACTAAGAACGACATATTCTAATTGTCACATTTATTAATTTATACCATTTTTCTAAATCACGGTTACCGCTTATCACTTATACCCCATGGTTAAACGAAAGATAAACGACTTAAATTAATGTTTATAGTTTTCTAAAAATTGTTAAAACTATATTTTTCCGTTCCTTTGTACAAATTTCACTTTAATAACCGACACAGATTCCTAGACTTTTTCTACTGTTAGGAACTAAATATGATTTTAGTTAAGTAAAAACAGTGGCACAAATACGTCACAATCAGACATCTTCACCGAGCGGGCAATGATGAGAACATAGCAAATACTTTTATTATACTTACGAATGTAACACGCTCTTATCCTAAATACGCATAATGTAGTGCGTACCGAAAAACATTTTACTAAAATCAATTACTGTAAAGACAGCATGTCTCATGAAAAGAACAGTATTACAGTGAACTAAGACTTTAGTGATTACACTGGCGTTACGTGAGTCAGCAATCAGTATACTGATATGAAAAATTCCAGCTTGAATAGATAACGTGTGTTTGTGTGTGTGTTTGTTTACGCGCGTGTATGTACAAGAATCGGCTTATCTATTGGCGGCTTCTTCGGTGACGACCAGTAAAGTTTAAATGTAAATAAGAAAATTATACTTGACACTCTATGGCATTGTATCAGTTGAGTATAAGTTGTATTTATTACACAGTAATTTTCAAATTAAAAGAATTCTATTAAATTCTGTGAATAAATTGAGTTTGTTATACGCGTAATACAGACATAAATTCTTTTGCAAGCACAGGGTAGCTATTTTTAACCTCTAAACTACTATTCTTTGTAATAGGCCTACTAGTTGTGTAAAGTTGGATAACAATAAACAAACCTAAAGCGAAAAACGTGTGTAGGGAAATTTTTTAACATGACCATCATGTTGAGCGTTCTACACGATTTACTTAATGTACTGTGAGTGGTAATTACGTTACTTTTAAGAAATGCTTATTGGTGATACAAAATGTGTTGTATTGCAGGCTGCTATCAGCGAATGCAAAAACAGACAAAATGGGTGAGACAGAAAAATTTAATTTACCTACTCTTTGCAAATTAATCTAATTGTATCTTACCATCACTCTGGCGGAACGTTATACTGGGAATATTAAAACAATAAAAGGAAAGAGACCGGCTTTAAACGTAACCAAAACGTACTGATATAATCTCATTAATCACATTAATTAAAAAAGTGTTTTGTCTTTAATTCTTGAATGATCTTAATTTAATTCTTTAATTCCTGGAAATTCATTAGCTGAAAAAAAAGAAAAAATGTAGAAGAAATCGGAGAAACGAAATTATTGAGGTCATGGAGTGAGGAAAACTGTGGACCAGTAGCTGGATGAACAGAGGTTGATAAGAGGAACGCCAGAAAAAAACGTAGAGGACAGCGGCAGTAGAAAGCAGAAATTTATATATATATTGCAACGATACAATTTAAAACTGCATAGATAGGTAATATAGATATTATTACAACAGAGTCTATATCTGGAGGTAGGAAAATTTATTAATTAAAACAATAAAATTTACTATTGTCTTATTACTTTATAATATTAAATTGTTTATTTAAAATTTGTATTTCAATAATTGAGTATATACGCTGGTTTTACAACTATGTTACTTGTTTCGTTGAATTCCGACAGTTTGCGTAGGCACCAGGCGATCCGCACGCTGCTCGCTCCTGCTACTCTGCCCGTCGACTGAAGATCAACCGGTTGAATAATTACGTCTCGCCACATACATACACTGCGATATGATCTGTTATTGTTTATAATTTAACTTCGCTTAATCTCAGGGATTTAAAATTGGGTAAAAGAGATCGTGTATTGATCTTACACAAACTCCGGTTTCTTGAAATGTTCTCGCGTAACTATCAAAATATCCCCGTAGATATTTTGCACTTAGCGCGGATATCTTCCAAGCACTAGAATGATCTATTTTTTATTTGAGTTCTGTAAGTGGTATTGGTTTTAAAGAACTCGAACCGTGAACCAGCTTCTAAGTTTAAACGAAACCGACCTGTCTTGTCACGAAAAACTCGTGGCAGCGAGTGCGTCTTTCTATAACGAGTCATTAGAAGAAATTGGGCGAAGTGCTCTCGACAGAGGACCAACTCAAATAATTTTTAAACCGTCTGATTGGTTGAAACTTTAGCAACGTCACAGATGAGAGCACAGATAGACTGAAATCAAGATTAAACTCTGTCCGATTCTGCAAAGGCCTGTTTAGATTTAATCTACAAATTTTATTACTTTCTAGGAGAATAAAAGACGATTGATTTCATTTAAGAAACCATATAAAAATTATAGGTATGGAGAATTGAGTACCTATATGGAAAATGTAGCTTATAACCATGAGAATACTCTGTCCAAGATTCAGAACGAAATGTTAATTTTCCTCGAAGTTATTAAATAATATTTAAATCACACGCGCACCCGCTCACTTACACACAAACATACAAACATTTCACATTAAATAAAAGAGAATACAATTGTGAACATTTTGACATATCATACGTTTTTAAACATAGCTTGGTTCCAAACTTATGACTACTTTAAAAAGAAAGAACAAAATCAATTTAAAACATGTCTATGGCCATCGGAAAATGTTATATAGCATTAGTATTCCACTTAAGTGAACTTCATATCCTATGTACTGTTGCTAAATATATATATATATATATATATATATATATAAAATGGAGATATACAGCATAGACAACAAGGATACTACTGTCAAGGAAACGTCAGGTAATAAAAAGGAACTCATCAAGTCTTTATTCAGTGATCCATATTGAGTCAGTCCTTGGCTGCTAATCTAGAGTTCAAGGTAAGCAGTCTACCGTCCTTTTTTTAACCATTTGATGATACAGAGACTAATCTTGTACCTTCAATATAAAGATAACATTAAATGAACTAATGCAAACGTAGTTACATGTCTATGGCGTATCAGGATGAGAGACAGATATATAGTTGGCAGACTAGAAACAATATCTCTAATAATAATAATAATAATAATATCTCTGATAGCTGTATCAGTTTCCGTAATGACAGTGAAAAATCAGACATTATTATTGCAAAGCAACGCCCGATAGACGTTGAAAGTACAAATTTAAATAGAGATAACAAGACTAATGAACCCAAGTATATTATTTATCAAATGCAAATAAAGTAACACTTTGTAGAAGAAATAAAGTACATTTTGCCATTTTCTTAATGTAATCGTTGTCGTACTGCTGAGTTGAAAATCACTTAAGTAGTAAAGTAGTAGTTTACTACTTTACTACTTAAGTGATCATCAACAATTTGCATAATTTCAATTTAGGCATATCACGATTGGGCAATTTGAATATATCTTAAATCTCACTACACTTACATCTTAGAATTTGCCATTTTAACATTCTGGTTTTGCATGTAAATTTGAAACATGCTTTATTTTTTTTGCACTTCGTAACGAACTTCAAATAGAACTTTCACTAACTAGACGAGTTTTCTCATTTTGATTCCTCGCTCCAAGTCCGTATTGGAAAAGTTAATTGGATTATTTCAACATCTTTATGATGCTGTCGCTTTTCTTCCGGTTTTCTTAAAATTTTTCAGATTTTTTTGTATCGGCCATCTAAGGACCACATGCCAATTTCAATTCTTTATTCTTTGTTCTTTTCTTTTTCTCCATTATTCTTTCATCTTTTCACTGTGTCTCTTCTTCCTGTCTTCAGTCCACTTTGAATCTGGGTTTTTCTCTCACCTACCCTAGACACCTTCCATTTTTAACACTTTTACCCGAAAAACTTCTCTTTCAAGTGCTTCTTCTGCGTGTATATTATTTTTTTCTAAATCCTTTTGGGCTTCTTTAATCCAACTTGATATTGATTTCTTCCCCCACAGATATTTGAAGATCTGCTTTGTTAACTTGTTGTCGTCCATTCTATATAAATGTCCAAAAACTAATAGTCTTCTTTTTCTCATTGTTTCTGTTATATTTTCTATACTTTGATATATTTCATCATTATTTTTTAATTTCTAACCTTCTGAAGTTTTCGTAGGCCTAATATTTTCCTAATAATTCGTCTTTCCAATATTTCTAGTTTGTCTAAATTATAATTCAATGCTAGACATTCACTTGGATATAGCCATTCTGGCTTCACTACTGTACTTTAATGCCTTACTTTCGTATTTTTAGATATGCACATTTTATTGTAACTATCTTTATTTATACCATATGCCCTTTCCATCTTATGAATCCTTTCTTCTATAGCAGATTTTTCCAAGCCATTCTCTTGAATTATCTCTCCTAGATACTAAAATTTTCAAACCCTCTCTATTCGACCAATATCTGTTACCTACCAGGAATTTTGGCGCGTTTTTAATGTTTGTGAGAAATTTGTTTTTTTCTGCAGAAATTCTTAAGCCTGTTCTACTGGCTATGTCCTCTAAAAATTAACTTGTGTTAATGCAGATGTAAGATGTTTAGAAAGTATAGCAAAGTCATCTGCGAATGCCAAACAGTTTATTTCAATACGTTTGTTCTTCCTTTTTCATTATTAGATTCAAGATTTATTATATCCGATTGCCTTTTGTTTTATAATATTTAGCTTTTCTGATGTTTCACAAACGCGACTCAACTACTTTAACCTATCAGCTATTCATATCAGCTGTGAGAACCGTCTTAATTGTACATTTATAGTTGTGTATCTTAGTGCTTTCAACACAGTGTTGCTTACATAATAAAAAGGTAAGTAATTTGTTACCTACATTAAATCCTGATTTACTGATAATGGCATAACTGATTGAGTAAATACAATAGTGCCTTCAAGCTGAAGTAGTAGGACAATTATATTAAGCTTATAGTTCAAAATTTGTAACAGCGCAGACAGCAATTGAGTGCGCTTACATATTAGGCCAATTTGTCTCTGTCCGCCCTTCCTCTAGTGGACAGTTCACTAAATTAACAGTCCGCAGCAAGGCAGACTTTACATTTAACAAGTTTCCGCAGGCTGAATGAATTATTTAAATGTTTAGCGCCCGCCCAAGTTATATTTGCTGTATCGTAAAGTTGGTTTATTCCCTCCATAATCTCGGATACAACATACATATTTACTGGTTTGTTCAAAAGGATAAGTACGGACGGCTTTTAATTTGTTTTTATTATTACCCAGACATTTAAAGTTATATATTTTATGCTATTCAACTCCTCTACCTACTAACGTTAAAATAAAATAATCGTTTCTCTCTGTCTACCATTGCTGTTCTACAATTGATGGAGTTAATTTTATTAAATACACCATCTTAAAATGGTCCGTTTTGTCATATTCTCAGAACATTGTTTTGCTGTGGTGTCACCAAACTACGTTTCTGTTCTAGTGCGGGTGACGTGTGAATTGGCAAGTGCCACGATCACAGTACTATTTAGTTCGCCAAGCATAGTTTTTTGGCGATAACTTTGCCTTCTTTGTGGTAAGAGGTATACTTAAAATCATTTTCGTGTAAAATTTCCCTCTTCGTTCTTCTCATGTGTTCGCACAATGACAAATGTTTTTCGTCTGTTATGTCCAGTAACATGTCCATTACAGGCGGTTTTAAAGCAAGCTTAACTCACATGATTTTACCCTTTTCCCCGTAGCGGGAGCTCATGTGAAGCTCGGGATGGGGTGAAAACGGGCTTTCCTGTTTGCTTGTGCAGTTCCTGAGGTCGTCACTGGCTTTCCTAAATTTAATCTTTCTGCAGTAGTATAGATTATATCAAGTTTATATATTTTAAAAGATAGACTCTATAGTGAAGCCATTTAAAAAAAATTGAACGATTTTATTATCCAAGATGATATTCCAGAAAGCAAAAAAGGATATTCCAACATAGGATGTCAGATGGCGGGTTGCCTAAGGAAGATTGGCAATACTATTGCCTATTGGACAAAAAGTATAGGAAGACTTGTGAAGTGTTGGCGAGTGTATATTCCTTTGGGACCGGGAGAGGTGATCCATCTATTCCCCGATGAAAGAAGAAGAAAAGTATATATTTTAATACTTGCGTTGGTAATTTTTACATTTTATTATAACTTTCTGTTTAATAAATTTAAACTTACACTCTAATTCGACTTTTCAATGTTTTTATTATATTTGTACATTTTTTTGGTAAATCAATACATAACCTTTCTGTTACTATGTAATTTTGTCCAACTTCAAGTGGACACTAGTGGACACAAGTGGACACAATAACAAAACATGATTATTTCAGAACGGTAATTATTTTTATTTTCAGGATTTCACGTTTGTTGATGTGATTTTTCTACTACTGTGTTTTTAAAGATATTATCCACTTCTTGACATATCTAAAAGCACAAGGTTAGCTATTAACTTTTTTGATTAATTTCTTTCCTTATTTTCATGAGTTTACGTTATTGGGAAGCTGAATTCAACCATGGGACGAGAAAAGCATTAAGTGAGTTGTTTATGGCCATATAGTTTTCCTTAAGTTTAGTGCAAAGTAGCCGTAAATCTTTAATTGTTGTGGGTGCGAGTTGTTGTATGGAACATTTCTTTCTAAACACCCAATAATATTTTAATCCACCGCCCCTCCAGATAAGCACTTTTGAGTGATTCAACTTTCATCAGGTGGAATAATAGTTGAGCTGACGATGAGCGAAATGCTTGTCAGAAGACTAGTGAATACAAATGTGTGTTCCTCTATATAATCCGTCTATAATTTATTAATAAATTTTGTCAAAAAATCCATGTAAAAATTCTCTCTCTCTCTCTCTCTCTCTCTCTCCCTCTCACCCTCTCTCTATTTATGCATTCAAAGAAATTCGACGAAACCGAAACATCGAAGCATGATAATGTTTTTAGGCTTTCGAAACGTATAATGTGGATTACGTTTGGTGGATTACGTAAATCATTTCCAAACCACAGACGATCACAAACAGAGCATGTAAAACCAAATTCATTCTCACTAAAACGTTTGCTAAACTCAATGTCAGCAGCGATTATTTCTGTCTTGATGCGTTTGCATATCTAATTTCTAGACAGTAGGGAATCGAAAGTGTGGAAGCGTTACGTTTTTCGATGACGATTTTTGTGGAATGACCCCCAGCCTAAAAACATTATCATGTTAAAAAATTGTTTAGTACAATTAATACTGGAGTAACTGTTGTTGTTGTTGCTGTAATAACAGTGTTGGGGTAACCAAAGTGGGGTCCGCGGACACTTTTAAGAAAAAATAGAATATAGATTTTTTATAGTTTAAAATCTAAATTTTAGAATCTGAAAACTATTAATAGAAGATTCTAGTATTTTTTGGTGCAAACTAATTGTAATTGTAAAGTAATTTCAAACTAATGGCTTTAATAATGTCTTTAAATCATTTCGCGCAGCAGATCTGTTTGTCAGCCGAACTGATTTTTCCATGTAGCTGGATTTCGACACGTGTGGGGTTGGAAAGATAGAGCCGAGGTTGGCAAAGTTAAGAAATAAACTTGATGTCAAGAGTGACTTAATATTGAAATTATCAGACATTAAACCTAATATTGCAGAGTTAATTGTTCAAAAGCAGCTTCATTGTTCACATTAAACTATGTTTGATATCATTAATATAGTAATTTTGCAAGATAAGAAAATTTTGATTTTAATACATTTTAATTAAAATATGAAAGCTTGTGTCATATTTACTGTTTGTTTTGTTTCATAACTCAGACGGGGTCCGTAAAAGTTTTATTTTTTTAGGGGGGTCCGCGGACTGAAAAGTTTGGGAAACACTGGTGTAGTGGATTGTTGAAACTGAGTGACTTTAATGAAATACTAAACAGTATTTATTAAAAGAATTTAAAGGCTTTAATTATGAAACTATGACTGGTTTACTAATCTCTTGAATCAAGTTTATTACACCCCATTAAAAGTAGTTATACGAGTAACAAAGTATACTACACGTATGTACCAACCTGCAAGCATGCGCTAGGATGCTAGGATTTGTATAGTGCCTGCACGGTCACTATACACAGAGACCAGCGATTGGCGTCAAATAATGGCTGCTGTTAGCTGAACACCGAGGCATATATTTCATTATTTACTTTCATTGTTTATTATAGAACAATTGTGTGCGCTGTCCTGATATTGTCGGTAAAACCTGAGTATATTTTATCCCATCCAGTACTCATATGTGTATTGTGTATTGTTGGTCCACATATTTACCCGAGTTGATCGAATATAACATTGTGTTCAATTATATAACGCAGCAATAATATTAATCTACCTTGACGATAATTTAGATTACGGTTGAGTTGTTATGACCAGATGAAATATGAGTCATGCTAAGTATTTAGCACTGAGACCATTACATTAAAGTACGTATATTTAATTGTTTCACTATGGTATAAAATTACAAAACACACAGAAAATCTTTAGTTTTTGAATTTTGATTCAATCTGATTTCAACAACACGAGAACACATGAATAAAATATGTAACACTCACATGTAAACTTAATTTTACGTCATACGCGTCCTATGAAATTTATTACAAAGTTTTATATGAATAAATGAAATAAAAAATTCTGTTTTAATTCAGGGATTTAAATTTAAGATTAAATAAATTTAATTTTTCACTAAAAGCCAGGTGAAGGCGGAAAAAATATCGTATTATTTTAGATTTTGGACCGTATTGTATGTGTGGTTTGCTTCAATGAGGTGGTTTGCAAAGGTGGATTCAAATCAAAATTCAAATCACACGCATTATTCGTACATATCACACACAACATAGATCCTTCAAAGTCAATACCGTCGCCAAGAACAAGACGGATAGTGCTCCCAGCGGCAGCCTCTGAAGAAGCTTTTTAAAAGCGAAAACTGGTTCAGGGTATAAGGTAAAACTTTTATGTTTTTACACATAAAAAACTTTGTGTTCCGAGTTGGTAGTGATTCAATTATATTTAGTTAAACGAAGACTTTGAATAAAACGTTTTACGACATAGTATAAATATTTCTTGTTCAAAAATATTTGCTTACTTGAAGTAAACAAAAAGGTGTACAAATTAGTGGGAAAATTACTTTTTTAATAATAATAATAATAATAATAATAATAATAGTTATTATTATTACTGTTATATTATTTCAACTTTCTTTTGTAAGTGACTTAAGTATTTCTTGAGGGTTTTTATATTATGAACAGTTCTTTAAATATTAACTATTTCTGCAAGTAAAACTATATTGTATTATCACCTTAAGCACGTTTCACTGATTAAATCAGCATCATCAGAGGTTTATAAATGAATAAACAGACAATCGAATTAATTCAATTTTAATATAAAAAATAACGGATAATCAAATTTAATATGAAATATTCGATCGATTTAAATTTACTGATCAATAGTTTTAATGTTTATTTACCCAATCAGCTGTTTTGTCGGTTATATTGGAAATATATTATGTTTACATTTAATTTATTTTAATAAATTTTCAATTTTAAATAGATTATTTTGTTTTGTTTTTACTTGAGTTTGTTCTTTAATTATTAAATTATTGTTATCATGTTTGTATATATTAAGAGTTTCCCAAATATTCATTTTTTCACCTTTTTGTATTTTTTAAAATCAACTTCATACTTTTATTTCGGAAAATCTAGGTTTATTATTTATGCAATTTGTGGCTAAATTATATTTGTAAATATTTTATTTTGAACGAATCTATCGTGTAGTTTTTTTCTTTGTCTGGCCTACGTAAAATTGATTACAATCTGGACATTCTATTTTGTACATTATATTTTATTGTAAATTTTGGATTTAGTTTTAGGTTTTATTGAATAAAAACAATATTAACTGTGTTATAAGATATTTTAAAATGTGTATCGTTAAATAGTTTACTTAGTGTACGAGTTATATTTCCATAATAAGTAAAGGTTTTATATTTTATTTTATCATTAATAGATGGATTTTTATATGTAGGTATAAAGGATGTTTGTTTAGTGGGTTTATTATATATTCTTATTTATTGATAGTTTTATACATTTCATTGTGGGTTATGATGAGTGTGATAAGTAGTAAATATAGAACCGCTCTTGACCGTAAAATAACTACTCTACATACAAATTACAGAATTGAAATTTACTGCTTTTGTGAAATAAACTAAAGTGTATTACAAATATCGTAGTTATATTACCATTTATTTTTATGCTACTGTGGTAAACTATAAACTATATAACAAATGTAGGCGCATTTGAGTGTATTTGAGTTTGAATAGAAATGTTAATTTGTTAGATTGTTTCTAACAGAGTAACATAAAATTTTTAAAATTATCCCTAAAAATTAATTAATTGTAAAATTAAATTATCAGTATTGTTTTTAAACATCATTACAGCTTTTAGTAATTTTTTTTACGTAGTAAATTTCCTTTAAAGGAAGTCATTGTTTCTTTCTTGGAATTGGTTTAAATCGTATACTGTGCACATTTCAATAAACACAGCGTCTGTCTATTTAAAACTAGAAGAAGCTAGCAAAAGCTAGGAAAAAATTTAATCAAGTGTAAAGCAACATGATACTTGTAACAAAGTAGAGTAGATTGCATTTCCAAGTCACAACAACCTCATTTAATAAAACTCTTGACCAGTTAGAAATGGATCTTAACAAATACAGAAATCTTTACAGAAATACAGGAAGCTGTGGTAATGTTAACGTTCATTATGTTATCTCTATTGTCTCTTCCGTAATTATTTGATTCAGAGTAAAGTTTTCCTCTACTCGTATTAAACACGAATGCATTCAGGTAAGTTCACGTAATGCTTTGGAAACAGCACTTTGCCACCCACAGCATTCCTTTTACGTTTTTTTTCTCGATCTATACATTTTAAAGTGAAGACATCCTAGTTTTAACATATAATTGTATTGGAGTCTGTGACCCTTAACTGTATAGCTCTTTGTTTCCCTCTTTCTTTTCCCTGTTTTGAATTTGATAACTTTCCCTCTATTACGATGAACAGTTGTAATAATAACAAATAGAATATTCGTTCTCTGTTCCAATGGATTTCAGTATGCAACAAGGCTGAAAATGACTATGTATATTTAAATATAATATGCATTGTTTTTTAATATATAGTGTATTTTTGAAACTTTAATTTAGAACACACACACACACACACACACACACACACACACACACACACACAATACGTGTGATTTACATATCGAAGTGTGAAAAATGGATACAATTCAAAACAAAATGACATTAGATTAAGCTATTTAAAGACATACACAATCAAAAAAACCTGTTAATACTTCTTTCATATATATATATATATATATATATATATATATATATTGCGACAATACCAGCATATGCTGTAATGTGCATGTATTAAATAAAATAAATATTTAAATTAATTTTAGTAATATGTAATAGACAAGCAGGTGTGAAATTGAAAGCTGAATTATGAACAGGAATCAACAGGAAAGATCACGCGATTGCCGCTGAGAGCGTGTACACGAGTAAATAGTGTGTGTGCGTGAGGCCTGTTCATGACTGAAAATTCGCAATCTCACCCCAAATAGATACTAAATTAAAGTTATATTTAATTATAAGCAAACCGTAATTAGTAATTATTAGAAAGATTGTAAAGACTTCTAAAAATGCATAAAAATCAGACACATGTGCAGTGTGAATTCTATGTAATTATGACGTTCAGCGCAAATTCTGTGCGATTTTTAGAGCATAGTAATTACACTAATGACGCGATCATTATGATAATAATTTTGTATAATATGTGTAATTGAATCAGACAACGTTAGATCACTTTGAAATCCGCATAAGACATTGCAATTAGCAAAAATGTGCGAATATGTGGAATTGGACGATGGTTGGGAAACTGACGCCACTGACAGCTTCTTACCTGCAGAATCCTGTGACGACAGGTGTGGTTTTTTTGGTGAATATTGTACTGTAATTATTTGCAGATATTTTATTTCTATATGCCATACATTGTGGATGCCATTTAATGTACTGTTATTTTATTATTTGTATGGTATTTCTATCTGCTCATAAAAAGAAAACTCTATCTCAGGGTTGATAATTACTAATTTGATTTATATTATTTAATACTGTGAATGATTTATTCTTTTCTTTAATCCGTCCCAAATAACGTTAGTGTATATATTTTTTAATAAATATAAAGGTAAGAATATCTACCATATAAATGTAAATAGTTTGAATCTGCGCTCTTCACAACTGCAACGGGTTCAATTCTAGTTGATGTTTATCATCTTAAAGGTAATGTTAGGCTTCGTGGTTTGTTTCTTCTCTGGGATTTCTTATTAGATTAAATGTTGAATTATATTTTCTTCTATGATTACTAAATTGATACTTCTTCGGAATATCGAATTTTACTGTATTGCCACTCAAACTATCTTCCAGGACAGCCTTCTTCTTTTATTATTTCTTTTATGAATTTGCTAACTGCTATAATTTTTATTGTTCGACTAAGCTTTTCGTCATCACTGACATCTTCAGGTCTTAAACAACCTATCAAAAAACCTTAAACAAACTACCTTCTTCTTTTAGTTCGGCGTTCTATAAATGATATACTCAGCCGTCTTGAAATACTGTTGTTTATTAAGTTGTATAAAATTATAATTCTTTCAATGTTACAAATTTATACTCTTGTATGTTTATTAAATTCAATATCAATGTTAACTCCCTTCCTTTAAAGGTTTCCTTTATTAAATACAAAATTAAACTCTTTTACAAGACCACTCTTAGATGTTTATGTGATTAAATATAAAAACAGACTTTGTGATGTGTGGCGTATTACATATAAAATTAAACTTTTTGATGTGTATCTTCTGAAATATAAAATTAAACTAAACAAATTTTCTTCCATTTCAATACAATTCAAATCTAACAATTTACAATTTGCCGTTTAGATACCTAACTACATTCGTCACATCTTTCCATCATATGACTCTTAACAACATATATAATTTTATTTTGTAATTATACAGAAATTCTCATACAGATGCAGTAGCATATATTAAACTAGAAGGTGCATAGTGAAGAAAAACATTGCAACAAAATACATATGAACTGGTACAATTAAAAACTACATTCAATATTTGATTACTACTTCTTTTAACTTCAAAGTAACGTGGAATAATTTTGCAATATCTCCTCCTTATAGAAAGTTATTAGTTTTGTATTTTTTGTTTATTTTTATATATTTTTTTTACAAAACATTGTTCCAAAAGAATATTTAAGATCCTTTTAATTTACGGCTGCACTTGATCCTTGCTACGTTTTCGATTTCCGATGTGTTACTGTTGCTTATTCAGCCAAAATCCTCAGCTACTTTTACGGTAGTCCCTCGTTGGTCTCTCTCTAGAAATTGTCTAAAAAATTGTGAAATGACAAACAATCACTTCATTGGGGACGGTAAAAGGGAAGAAAGTAGGAAAACTGCTTTTACGTTACCATTTAGAAGGACAATGCTGAGAAAAGCGCATAAAGTCTACTAAAATATATACAAAAATATTTTGCTCGTGAAAATATAACTTTTACTTTATTAGCTAAGATTCCGCAAATCAATCGCTTTGAGGCTCTGTGAATGAATATAAGTAGCCGAATAACAAGAGCGAACGTCCACTTTTGTTTACAAAAATGACATAGCCACTGAACAACATATCTGCAAAATAGATACAAACGTTCGACTAAAGAAAACAATAACCGAACACTGCCAAATACCCGGATAAGAGATTTCTGTCTAGGTCACTAGATCAAATCTGTTACAAAAATATTTAGTATATATAGAAAAATCCATAGCATGATTTGATAATTAATGTATCTGAATTACTATACAATCAATTTTATTTGTTTAACTTCATTTATCATCGTGCAGTTTTAGACTAGGACTTTATTAGATTTACATAAACGACTGGTCACTTCTGAAGCGTTAATTGTTATTAATTTCTCAGGTAAAGTCATTTTACCTTATATAGTAAATTCGTGTTCCTTATCATACAGGTGTCATAAATTGTTGCAGAATATAGACTTATAGACTACTGTTTTGGAATTAATTGAATAATTTAGATGGGTCAGAAATAAAATATTGGTCCCTCTGTGTTAGCAAGTTAGAGACAGACGGATAGTTAGAAGACAGCTGGATGGCGACAGGAACCAAGGATCCGTGTATTGTAATACATAGGAATTTACTGAATAAATTGATATTAATTTCAGCTACTAAAACCCTATTGGCAATTTTATAAAGCGATGACATAGATTTCTAGTATTATTTTCTAACGCGATTGTGTACATATTAATTTTTTATAATAAAATTTATGGAGTTCATTTTATTAAATACACCATCTTAAAATGGTCCCTTTTGTCATATTCTCAGAACATTAGCGACGTCATTTGACGTTTTTTGTCACACGCTACACGTCCTTTGTAAATAAAGTTATGAGTAATAATTGCATTAAAAATAATATAATTTTAGTTATCATTTATATAAAACATATCTTCCGTGTTTGCGAGAGAACTAAAGTAAATACAACGTAGCTGCTCAAATGTTTTTGGTAATATATTTCCTTACAATAAAAATAAATATGTAAATCAATAGAAATATAGCCTCATGTTGTCCTGTAACAGAAGTCAGTAAGTCAACATATTTATTACACAAAGGTAATTGTGGACGGCAGTGCATGGCGGTATCAACACCCGTTTATACGCGTACGCGCACACACGAAACAGAGCCGATTGTAAACAAAGGTCGACCGGTACCGTGATTTCCAAGAGTATAAATTGTTGCTGAACAATAATATTCGGGTACTATTATTGCTATGGAACGACCGTTCCAAGCTATCATTGTTGAACGATAATATGCGGCATTCGGAAAACATGTATTAATAAATTTAGCCCCGAACATGGTATAATTTTGTCATTGAAGTCGTGTTTGTGTTTAATCTTTGTGTAGGAGGGTTTACTTGTCATTCTCCATTACTGGTCAAAACACACTGTTCATAGTAGTTGACAACGTTTACACAATCAATTTTCCAGCGCGACATCAATATGAACGATTGCGTAGCCAATACTACTTTGACTGCGTCGTCCCTATTATTACTTTACGCTTTCTCGTATGCATGTGTCTATTGTGTATTCTGTTCCTGCAATTGTTATATTGCAATTACGAGGCTAATATTGCTAAATCAATTACTGTTTAATATCTACTGTAGGGTAATATTTACAATTTAATACGAATAAGAACAATGCTTGCACGTCATTATATTCCGACACCTTCAGGAAATATTTTGATTATGGTTTATGCACTTGCCTGTACAGTCTTCAAGTAGCCGAGACAGTTTATAATTCCTAATTAAATCTTCAATGTAACTGCTAAGCAGTAGGTAACATATTAACAACCATGCGCAACTGTACGATTTGTTTCTACTTTCTCAAATAATTTTTATTTTCTCATCAATGTGTTATCTGTAGTCTGTAAAACCTACGGAAAAATTAATGTTTTATACTAACGTATAGGTCTGAAACGAATGTAATAGGTCATTTACAGGTAGTCAACTTTCTACCTTTTACTTATCACTTACCTTTTATGCATTTACGTTTGTAATAATATAATTAGCAAAATCTGACATTTTGTTGGCTTTATCTCGTCTTACTATTTATACTATGTTCAAGCTTGCTATGAGGCATTAGCCTTGCCTTTTTTTATAATGATTAAAATAGTCCAGTCACAGTAGGATTCCCATAATCTATAATTAGTTTCTTTTAGTTTTACATATTAGTACCGTTAACACATTATTTTAATAAACTTGCTTTGCTTGTATTAGTTAAAGTGGTCTGTAATAAAACGAACGTACTAAAAGACTTTTAATAGCCTACTTCTTCAAAATATTGTTAGAAGAAATTTACGTACTATGATCTTATAAATGCGGAATGAATACTTGTGCAGCAGACAAATTATTAACTATAATTTTCATAACGGTTTACATGAAAAAAACAGTGTCCTGATATTTTTCTCAGGTTATAAAAATAAGATCTGAGCGGATTAATTTTTAAAAATAAATCAATAATTTGGAGAATAGCAAATTCTCGTTCATTGTTTATACATCAATGTTCTAGCTGCTACATGTTTCGTGATATGTTACGGTATATGCGCCTAACGGTGAACTAATTGAAAAGAGAATGTTTGAAGAACGTCTGTATAGCCAGAGCAACAAGGAAATGGTTGTGCTATGAATAAAAATAATCTGCCTAAGAAAGTCAAACTAAAGGGTACGCAATTAAACTATTATAGATGACATTTAATGAAACAACAAATAAAATGAATGTAATAAATAAATATTTGGTTTATGTCTACAAATATTTTGTTAGCTTTGCTATTGTTTCAGCCGTTACGGCCACTTCACATAAGTTCAGCTGTAACTTTTAAGCTGCTTTAACAAGTGAAATAACTAGAACTAAACGAAGTTATTATTTATTACATTTAAGTAACATAATATCTTCTATCACGAGCTAAGCGACCGTTCAACCAGTGAATAAAAAACGAATTTAAGCGGGATATTTGGTTAGTCAAAAAAGTGGGAAATGATCAATGGGGGTATCAACAGATTAGAAAAAAGTAAGTGTAAAAGGAAAGTGTCTACAGACCTTTTATGGTTAAAACAAAAATGAAATACGTTTTCGCACGTGAAAAAATGAAATAGTCAGGAATTAATTGGGATAGAAATAACGACTGTGGAAGAATTCTCTTAGCGCTGGTCAGAAAGCTGGTTGTTTTCCAATCACAATGATAATGATTATGATGATTATATAATGATTATTACGTCACATTAATAGCAATACCGTATATTTTTTCTAATAATATTGGTGCAGCTAATATCCATTTTTTTATGCCACCGTGTTTCAGAGTGCCGATGCTTGTTTAATTATCGTTTGAAATAACTATTTGTTTTGTCTAACAAGCGGTACATTGTTCTACAATTAATTAAAAACCGCATAATAAAGGGATGACAGTTATTATATATCAGCGCAATATTCATTGTTACAAACAAAAAATTTATTAATTATTTCAAAAAAATTTCATGACACAAAATTCCACTTTAGTGCTTTAACAATGTTAATTATAAAGTCATATAATATTAACCTTAATTCGTTGTTTACGCTTCGTTCAACATCGTTTTATTCATCACATTCAAAATTACCTATCATTAATGTTTGATAAAGACAGATATAGTACCACTCTAATATAATTATCAATGTCAAATAAATTGTACATAATGTTATTAGTGCCTTCTGTATTCGTTTCTGGCTCCTCCTTTTCCTACGTGAGCATACAAACAATAAATAATTCTAATCATCATCATCATATCTACCTCACGGCCTAGGCAAGGTTCTGCCTGTTATCCCTTCAATGATCTTTCAGCCAACTTTTTCTAGGTCTGCCCACAAACTTTTGTCCTATAGGTTTATGTTTCCAGACTTGTTTGGCCACTATAAGATCGGTAATTCTTTTCACCGTCGTTTATAATCTTTTAGTCTGTTATTCAAGTTAGTTACTTGTATATCTTTACTTATGACTTTATTCCTTATGCGATCAGTTTTAGAACATTTTTTAACTCTTCAGGCGTTGTATTTAACTTCTTGATTCATTGCTTCGTTCATACACATAGGATAGTACACGAATCTCCATAACTTAGTAATTTTTCTCTTCCCGTATTCTGTTTTTAAAAATACATTTGATTTTTCCACAGATGGACTGTAATTTGACTAACTTAACATTAATATCATAATTCTTATCGTAGCCAATGTAATTCTCCAAATAAGTAAAATCCTCACCTGTTGTATGATTTGATTTAATTATTGTTTTTGTTCTTATTGGTTTCCTGCCTCGTAAACCAGACAGGAATTATCTTTGGTTTATACAATGGAGGTTTTCATATTGTATTGCTTATAGACCTGATGAACCATAAGAACTTTTTTTTTTTAAGCAGGCTCTTTATTTTGCATTACAAGCAAGTAGGCCGCACACGACATATTAAAATATCTCTCTCGTGATATCTTAATACCAGGTTTCCATTTACTTACTAGATCGTCGATGTAAATGTTATAAAGAGTCGGTGATATACTACAGCCTTGCCTACCACTTTGATTAATAGGTATTTGTTGCGATATCCTACATCTATTTTTAATAAAATGTTGTGTTCGGTTATATAGGTCTTGTATGGTTCTTGTAAGGAGTTGTGGGTGTCATCATTCAAACAATACTAGACACAGAATATATCTATATTTATATCTACTAAATTAAAGGCCTTCTGCAAGTCAATGAAAGCTATATGCGGTGCTTTGCTGAACTCATGATGCTTCTCAATTATTTGTGTAATAACAAAAGCATCGTCTGTACGAGATCTGCTCCTACTATAATCGTTTTGTCCTTCTAAAATAAGAAGCTTTGAAGTAGTTTGGAGGGGTTGGTTTTATTTCATTTCTCCATGCGTACGAGAAGTAAATCGTATCGTATATTTACAAAGTGTAGTGTAGTAAAAAAGAAGTTAAAATGGAACTTTAAGAAGTAATAATAATTTATAAAAAAAAATCAACGTGTAAAGTAGTATTAACAAGAAGAGACAAAGTTTCTAAAAAATAACCTAGATTAATATTACTTATTTTTCTCCTTCCGGGATGTAAAAAGTGAATTCAAATGGAAGCTTACTTGGATTAAATATTCCTACGCAAACATGTTATCCTGCTTATCTACTTAATATACGTGGCGTGATTCTGTGTACGAAAGTTAATTAGTAAGAGAAACAGTGTGGGTGCGGGAAATTACTTCACCGGTGTGTTTTGAAGGTTTTTTAATTAAGATTTTATGTGCTATGCTTATGTCAGAAAACATGTTGTGTAAACGTAATATCCTTTTTTAGTCTATTTTTGGTGTAAAACTACAATTCACACCGAGGATGAGATGGATGCCGGAACAGGTTTATATAATCTAATTCTTAAAGAGGAGAAGAATTACAAATCACTATGCAAAACGTAAATGTTTTTATATATCTATTTTCTATATACGTACCAATTTGTTTTTATATAAGCAGTTACGTATAAAATTTATGCAGAAATAAACCATCTTGTAAATTTATAAAGCGATCACGGCCTCCTGAAACTCCTGAAAGTTACCTGTTAAATTCTTACTTGTCACGGCCATATCACAAAACTACTAAGATTAGTGGTCATCTAATACAGATATGGCAGATATGTTTCTGTCAAAAGAACAATTAAAATTAACTTGAATAAAATGAATTTTCTTAAGAGAACTTGTAGAGTTCGTAGGTCAGAAGTACCAGTAAAAGAGAAGGATAAAAGTACACTATATCTTAATTAAAAGAAAATCACGCTCAAGTCGGCTGTATTTCCTACAAGCAGAAAAAATGGTGGGCAACTTAAACCTTTGAGACACGAAGTAGGTCAGGTGATAGAATCAGAGCCTCTTACTACATGCGCAATTAATTTAAAAGTTCATGAAATAAAAATGGGTTTTAGTAGCAACATTAAAGTGTTAAGTGATTTGTAACATATTGACATAAAATACAAAGGAATCCTTTCATAGGATTATGTAGTTATAGAAACTGGATTATAATTATTTCTCAGATTTCTCAGGTTTACTTTACAAAAATTGCATATTATCATCTCATGTTGTGATCTATTAAGCAATATAATTAACTTTAAACTCTAAAGAAAGTCTTTAAAAATACGCGCATAGGATATAAACGTGAAGTTAGCCATGTCTATGACTATTAAAAGTAACATATTATTTAGACATTAGAGACACAGAAACGATAAGAACAACTCAGAAATTTGTAACATTTGTATAGAATGGGATAGGACACGTTAACGTGAAAAATTTTCGAAGCTAGAGAGTCTAAAGAGAAGAAAAGAGAAATACTTCAGAAAATGTAGATAGAAGATACTACAGTATCAGAAGAGAGAAGGGTAATAGATAAAGTGAGATATTCTGTCATAGGGGCGGGAAGAATTGTAAGACGTTTTGTAAGAGACATAGGGTGACAAACTATACAGGACAACAAGCAATATTCTTCCAAATCTAAACTATAAGGCCAATAGTGTGAGGTGATTTTATAAACAGTAGATGCGTAAAAATGATTTTTGTTTAAATTTTGAATAGTTTATTTTAATAGTTTATGAAGTAGAAATACTATGAAGTGTTTGTGTGTAATGGTAGGTTTATATTTTTTATTGGCTTTAGATGTTTTATATGGCCAATACAAATATACGCATACCTTAAAATGTAAAAAAGGTATTATTGACTTAAAGAATATAAAAACAATAATTTACTGTCACTTAATCTTCAATGATAAATTATGTGAGAGTTAAAATCTGTACATATTTTGTTTAAAAAATAAGTTATAATAATACGTTTAACTAGTTCTGAGCTTGTAAATGACACACATTTATAACGTATCTCTTATACATTCTTTCAAGCTCTCAGTTTATTCTGCAGTGCATTATTATTTAATAACTCTGTATCTCTTATTGTCTCTTTATTTACTTTTTTGGTTCCAACCCTCTCTCACACTTTCTCCCTCTCTCTCTCTCTCTCTCTCTCTCTCTCTCTCTCTCTCTCTCTCTCTCTCTCTCTCTTCCTTCGCTCTTTTACATTTGGTCCCTTTCCGATGTTTGGTCCCTACATTTTACGTAGATCAGATGTAGTCAATATCAAATATTGCAATCAAACAACTGTCGGTGTTTACAAAAGGACACCATAAAATGTAGGCAAACCTAAACATATAATTCAAATTTAATTTTTTATATGAAACAATATATTATAATTTACACACAGGGTTTACATGTTTACAATATATTGCATGAATTTGTAGACTATATTGATAACTGTACGTTTGTCATCTTAACAGTCTGATTCACAAGACCCAAAGGTTCAGTGTAGACTGGCTGTCGTAAAAATGTCTCTCCTACTGTAAACAGTGTAGAGAGAAAAACGATGAAGGAAAGAAGTAGCATAGAAATTGAAGGAAACCAACTATAAAAGTGCTAAACTCTGAACAGGGTTGTAAAATGTTAACTACAATGAGGCCAGCAGAGCAGTGTGGTAGGCAGACAATAGAATTGTAATGTAATTTACTGCCTGAGGTAACCTACTTTTGCAGCGAAAAAAATTTCGTGACATTTATATCGTCCTTATTTATTACGATTACATAATTAACAATTTAATAAATTTAAAACGTAGCTTATTCCGTGTATTATACGCATACTGTAATATGACATAAGATAGCACCAAAAAGCACAAATAATTGATAAAAGAAAAAGCTGAAGGTAGAAAGAAAATAAAAAAAAAATTATAACCTGAAGAGTGATAACCCAACACTACGAAATAAAAATTGACTAAGACGCTGACTACGACTTAACCCAACAGATTGGAGAAGGTGAAGGAACAAGAAACCAGTATGTAACCCAAAGTGTGACCACAATCATTGTAACCCCAAAAGTAGCTAATAAATAAAATGTAAAATAAATGCACTAAATAAGATAGGGCATAAATAAAATGTAAAATATATAAACCATAAAAATGAAATAGATATATTATGTGTGTTAAATGAAAAGAAAAGAAACATGAATGTATAAATATAAGATAGGAAGATAGAAAAAAAAACCCTATTAAATAATAAACTAGCCAAAAGAAAGTAAAATATAATCAAGCTTAGCAAAGGTAATAATTAATACAAAAGTGGCAAATGTTAAATGATAATAAAACAAATGTTAATGACCAATAACCACCCAGTGATGATATACTAAATAAACAAACAATGTGTGAAATGTCAGGTGAAGTATAGAACTACATAAATAGAAATAAATGGCAACGAACTATGTAAATAACATAGAGTAAAAGTAAAAGTGATAGTAGATAAATAAACCTCATGTGAAAGGAAAAGTGCAGTGTAAGTGTATACATTGTAAAATACAATAAAAAAGCAGGCTATATTAATATAGAAAAACAATCTTTAATAGTATGTTAGCTAGTAAGAATATAAAAATAATTGTATCACTATTAAGTTAAGTGATCGAAAGCAAGAAATACATAAAAACAAGGTAAAAGTTAAAATATTAGAGTGGAAGATGGGAGAAGGAGACACTATGTTTTAGTGAAGGAATTTGTAAGTGAGATATGTTGTTTAAATTAGTGTTAAAAAATTATTATTATGAGAGTTTTGTTGTTGTAAGAACCATAGTATTAATAAACTTAGAAGACAGGTGAGATAGAAGTAAGAAAACAATAATAATTAGAAGTTTAGTTTCAGGCATGGACCTGGTAAGAAAATATGTTAATGATATAAACGGTGTAATATTAAAAGCACCTATGTTTTTTGTTAATTAGTTTCCTTAGAAAATGTTCAATGAACAACTAAATAATGTTAATGAATATAAAAAGATTGTAAATAATGTTGAATAGAAGTATTGTGAAACCCAGGCTTTAGGCCTAGCATGAAGGAAGGAATTTTGTAAGTTTAAAGAGAAAACAATAACCAAAGGTCAATTAGAGTATATAATATGTTTAGGTATTTAAGTAAGAATATCAGGTATAATAATGTGTAAATAATGTTCAGTTTAAAGATATTTACATAAAGAAATATCAATAGGAAAAATAAGAAATATGTTATTAATTAATCAAAAGTAACTATGTCTGATATCAAAATAATCTTTAGTAAAAAAGCAAAACAATGGTGTTAATATAATTCATATTACTGCTAGCATAAGAAAGTAATTACAATTTAATGGATTTTTATAAATTTGAACAGAAATAAAACGTTAAAATATAACAACGTTATAAGATATTGGCCAATGAGAACTAGTATATCTTGAGTAACCATGACAACTAGAGTTTGTTACATGTTTTAACCGTTGAAATCTGGTACTCCATTATTGACTAGCATAGAGGGTGGACGTATGGAACCCTTGAAGACAAATAAATACTAAAATCATTAAGTTTTACTAATGTTGAATGCTAAAGTTACAAGAAGAATATATAAATTAACGGTTGATGAGATGCTAAATAATTAAAAATAATTATATAAGAAATATTATATTCAAAACTTGAAGGAAACAAACCGAATTAATAGACGACCAATACTGGAAGAAGAACAGAAGATACCCAACCCAACCAGAGGAAACAGATAAATCTACAAGTCTGATGGAAGCGGAACCTTAAAATTCGATCGTGTGAACTTCGATCTCAATCAATCCACACAAGAAGGGACCCTTAGACGTTTTCCAGAAGAAGAAGAGGATCGCAAGAGAAGCTGCATTAAGGAATTGATGAGTATAAATTAAATACTTCACCCCAAAAATAAAACATTCAATTACCCACAGTTAATGAGCAATTTTATTTTTCACTTCACCAGTCACTAAATTAAGTTTCGATCTGAACTTTTGATTAAATAATCACCTTTGATAAACCATATCTACCTCTGAATTTTGATTTTATATTAAACTATTTTAAAAAAGTAACTTGCTAACAAAAAACTTAACCAAGTGAGCACTACTTCTCATTTGCAATAACTTACTTTTCATATTTTAAAATATCACATATGGTGTTTTAGTTATAAGGAATATTATAAAATTATGTGCATTTATTAGTCTGTAAGCCAACATTCTGTAGTCCAAAGAACTTTTCCCTGAGATAATATTATAATAAACAGAAGAAGCAACATACGCCATTATTAAGCGTCTCCACAACCAGACTGAGTGGATTGCCAACTGCGCAACTCGTAAACGCCGGAGCTATATTAAATGTATGTTTCATTTTCCAATTGTAATTGACATAATTATATAAAAAGAGTTAAATCAATCTTCGTATCCATCAACCGCTGTATGTTTGATTAATTTAAAAAAGGTAATATAAGAATTTGGGACATAAACAATAAAAATACTGTAGTTGACGAATTCGACTCGGCCAGACAGTGGGAACCAATCAGACGGCGAGGCGGAAAATTTGAACTGAGCGACGAGAATACGTTCGACTTAGTAAGTATTAAGAAAAAGTATTAAACGGCTCGTTACTATTAAAAATAACAAATAAGTAAAAATACATATAGTTAACACCGGCAAACCGTTACGTTACTACTTTACAAAGTGGCGCACCAACTAGTAGGGCTAGAGTTAATTGAAAAACTAGACAATAAAATTAAATAGATTCTAGCGGCGGCTGCTGAAAATGGAACAGGCAACGCACGACACAAGATACAACGCTAAGCAACGCGAGGAGAAGGGAGAAAAGGAAGCAGAGAGGTTAGAAAAGGAGACCGAGGAAGAAATCAGAATGGAAGAAAGGGAAATAACATCGGTGGAAGTTGTGGAAGAAATATTACCTCCAGCGGAACATATGAAACCCACACAGCAGGAGGAAGCTAGAGGAGGACCTGATTGGAACCAGTAATGGAATTAATGTGTACTATGAAGAAGAATATGGACAAAATTAATGAGAAAACTAGTCAAACTTTAAAACAAATGGGAGAACAGAGAAAGGAAGACAAAGAAGTATTAGATAATAAATTTGAGTCAATTAATGACAACTTTAAGAAACAGAAGGAAGATAATGAAGCATTGTTAAAACAAAATAACGAGGAGTTAAAGAAACAAATGAAGGAGGAGAATAAATTGATAAGTGAAAAAATAGAGAAAAGTAATGAGAAAACCAGCGAAACCTTGAGACAAATGAAAGAAGATATAGAAACATGGAACGATAAAATCGAGTACAACCAAGATACATTACAACAACAATTGACAGAGTACCGGGAAGAATTAAAGCAAACCGTAATGGTGACCGAAGAGAAAATAGAGAGGACCAACGAAACATTGTTACAAGTCCGGGAAGAAATATTAACCAAAGTAAACGAAGCTGAAGGTGAAAGCAAAAGGAGGATTGAAGGACTCCAGCAAGAAACAACTAATAAATTCGAACAAGTAGAAACAAGAGTTGAAGAGAGGTATAACCAATTAGATGCGTCCGTAAGTGAAGTTAAGGGTACCACAACAGCCCAGGAAGGAAAATTAGAAGAATTCCGAGTAAGTGAGTTCCGCCTCCAAGAAGAAATAAACGCACTGAAGGACAGACCACTACTAAGTTCACATGTCTCATGCAGTGAATATAGGGAGATAGTTAATTTTAAGAACTACAAGCGTAATCCCATTGAATTTATTGAACGAGTGGAAGAGAGTCTAGCAAGAACCCGGGAGACACGATGGACCGTTATAAGGGAATGCTGGATGAAATTTTTAAGGAGGTCCACGATAGTTGGTGGACGGCAGTACGACCGGACATCCACAATTTTTCCGAATTTAAAGAACTTTTCAAAAATAAATACTGGTCTGAGGCGACGCAACACGTAGTACGGAACAACATTAGTAACGGCAGATTCGACCCGTACTTGGGACAATCTCCCACAGCCTATTTCTTGGGTAAGGTCAGTGTAGCGAGAAATTTAGTGCCGAACATCGCAGAAGAATGTTTGGTAACACAGCTGGCATACCACTATGACGGGGAGATCACTAAAAGTAGACTGAGTGGGCGGATCAAGACAATCCAGGATATGGCCGCTTTATTGGGGGAGTATGAGCGAGAGAAACATTACTTACTAAATCGGCAGAAGAACATCCCGAGTAACAGAAACTATGATATGAGAAACCACCAAAATGGGCCCCAGGGAAACAATGCACCGGCGAATAACCCACCGAACTATCCCAATAATTTCCGAAACTTCAATAACTATAACAACAGCAATTATCCAAGAAATAACAATCAAAATTACTACAATAATAATAGTAATCATAATAATTTTTACAACCAAAATATTTGAAACGATTTATTCATGAAAAAAGAATTTTAAGGAAGAAAAATTTATCTAAATTCAAAATAATGGTAAGAACAACTTACAACAAAGAGATTTGAAACGATTTATTTATGAAAAAAGAATTTTAAGAAAGAAAAATTACCAAAATACAAAAAATAAAAGTAAGAACAAATTACAACAAAAATATTTGAAGCGATTTATTTATGAAAAAAGAATTTTGAGAATAAAAATTTACCTAAATTCAAAATAAAAGTAAGAACAACTTACAACCAAGTGTGTGAAACAAAGTAAGTGAAATAATTTAATTTTGAAAAAAAAAATTTTAAAGTAGTGTCATGAAAAAACTGATATAAAATACGAAAACTTTAAAAAAAAATGATGACATTAAATAACATCATTAAATAACCCTATTGCGTAAGGGGATCACAAAGAATTAACATTTTAAAAAGAAAAGACAAGACAATCAAATAAAGAATGATCATGAAATACTAAACGGACTATCAATGACGAAAAAATGGAATAAGTAAACCAAAAAACAGCTACAATTTTAACATTAATTATAAATGAGAAGAGAAGTGATAAAAAATAAAACAGCTATCATATGAAGTAAATTAAAGAAACAATGCAAAATATATGTTAAGAACATCGCCACAAACATAGAGAAGAAATCCAAATAAATCAATGAGAAGAGAAGATCATGATATGTATAAAAACAGAATAATTAATCCCAAGAGTGTTTTATTATAATTATATTATATGAGTCGAAAATAGACGACTATTATTATTACTAGTATTATTAAAGGATGATTTTATGTTGAGATAAGTCCAACAATCATTTTATTTTATTGAGCAGATAGGCATGACCTCTGAACTCAAAAGTGTATAAATGGATAGCAGAGTCATAAAGCCACACGTGCCCTCTGGCTAGTACCAATTTATATGAATGGAAGAGAAGAAAATTTTAGGGAGATAAAACTTGCAAGGGATACAACACTCATAATAAAAGAGTAGAAGAGGAGAATAATATCAAATCCAGAATCATGAACCATGACTTAACAAAGATAAACTAAAAAGGAAGATGACGATTGATGAATTCCATAATAATAACTTTATCTAATAAACTATGTAAACAAGAAGAAAAGATAATTGATGATTTCAGAAAAACAATCTTTATTTTGAAATAATCAATTTTGGCGGCGATGCATTATGAAACTTGACATAAGATAGCACCAAAAAGCACTAATAATTGAAGAAAGAGAAAGCTGAAGGTAGAAAGAAAAATAAAAAAAACTTATAACCTGAAGATTGATAACCCAACACTACGAAATAAAAATTGACTAAGACACTGACTACGACTTAACCCAATAGATTGGAGAAGGTGAAGGAACAAGAAACCAGGATGTAACCAAAGTGTGACCGCAATCATTGTAACCCCAAAAGTAGCTAAAAAATAAAATGTAAAATAAATGCACTAAATAAGATAGGGCATAAATAAAATGTAAAATCTATAAACCATAAAAATGAAATAGATATATTTTGTGTGTTAAATGAAAAGAAAAAAAACATGAATGTATAAATATAAGATAGGAAGATAGAAATAAAAAATACCCTATTAAATAATAAACTAGCCAAAAGCAAGTAAAATATAATCAAGCTTAGCAAAGGTAATAATTAATACAAAAGTGGCAAATGTTAAATGATAATAAAACAAATGTTAATGACCAATAACCACTCAGTGATGATATACTAAATAAACAAACAATGTGTGAAATATCAGGTGAAGTATAGAACTACATAAATAGAAATAAATGGCAACAAACTATGTAAATAACATAGAGTAAAAGTAAAAGTGATAAATAAATAAACCTCATGTGAAAGGAAAAGTGCAGTGTAAGTGTATACATTGTAAAATACAATACAAAAGCAGACTATATTAATATAGAAAAACAATCTTTAATAGTATGTTAGCTAGTAAGAATATAAAAATAATTGTATCATTATTAATTTAAGTGATCGAAAGTAAGAAATGCATAAAACAAGGTAAAAGTTAAATATTAGGGTGGAAGATGGGAGAAGGAGACACTATGTTTTAGTGAAGGAATTTGTAACTGAGATACGTTGTTTAAATTAGTGTTAAAAAATTATTATTATAAGAGTTTTGTTGTTGTAAGAACCATAGTATTAATAAACTTAGAAGACAGATGAGATAGCAGTAAGAAAACAATAATAATTAGAAGTTTAGTTTCAGGCATGGACCTGGTAAGAAAATATGTTAATGATATAAACGGTGTAATATTAAAAGCACCTATGTTTTTTGTTAATTAGTTTCCTTAGAAAATGTTCAATGAACAACTAAATAATGTTACTGAATATAAAAAGATTGTAAATAATGTTGAATAGAAGTATTGTGAAACCCAGGCTTTAGGCCTAGCATGAAGGAAGGAATTTTGTAAGTTTAAAGAGAAAACAATAACCAAAGGTCAATTAGAGTATATAATATGTTTAGGTATTTAAGTAAGAATATCAGGTATAATAATGTGTAAATAATGTTCAGTTTAAAGATATTTACATAAAGAAATATCGATAGGGAAAATAAGAAATATGTTATTAATTAATCAAAAGTAATTATGTCTGATATCAAAATAATCTTTAGTAAAAAAGCAAAACAATGGTGTTAATATAATTCATATTACTGCTAGCATAAGAAAGTAATTACAATTTAATGGATTTTTGTAAATTTGAACAGAAATAAAACGTTAGAATATAACAATGTTATAAGATATTGGCCAATGAGAACTAGTATATCTTGAAGAGTCACCATGACAACTAGAGTTTGTTACATGTTTTAACCGTTGAAATCTGGTACTCCATTATTGACTAGCATAGAGGGTGGACGTATGGAACCCTTGAAGACAAATAAATCCAAAAATCATTAAGTTTTACTAATTTTGAATGAAGAAGTTACAAGAAGGATATATAAATTAACGATTGATGAGATGCTAAATAATTAAAAACAATTATATAACAAATATTATATTCAAAACTTGAAGGAAACAAACCGAATTAATAGACGACCAATACTGGAAGAAGAACAGAAGATACCCAACCCAACCAGAGGAAAAAGATGAATCTACAAGTCTGATGGAAGCGGAACCTTGAAATTCGATCGTGTGAACTTGGATCTCAATCAATCCACACAAGAAGGGACCCTTAGACGTTTTCCAGAAGAAGAAGAGGATCGCAAGAGAAGCTGCGTTAAGGAATTGATGAGTATAAATTAAATACTTCACCCCAAAAATAAAACATTCAATTACCCACAGTTAATGAGCAATTTTATTTTTCACTTCACCAGTCACTAAATTAAGTTCGAACTGAACTTAATTAAATAATCACCTTTGATAAACCATATCTATCTCTGAATTTTGATTTTATATTAAACTATTTTAAAAAAGTAACTTGCTAACAAAAAACTTAACCAAGTGAGCACTACTTCTCATTTGCAATAACTTACTTTTCATATTTTAAAATATCACATATGGTGTTTTAGTTATAAGGAATATTATAAAATTATGTGCATTTATTAGTCTGTAAGCCAACATTCTGCAGTCCAAAGAACGTTTCCCTGAGATAATATTATAATAAACAGAAGAAGCAACATACGCCATTATTAAGCATCTCCACAACCAGACTGAGTGGATTGCCAACTGCGCAACTTGTAAACGTCGGAGCTATATTAAATGTATCTTTAATTTCCCAATTGTAATTGACATAATTATATAAAAAAGAGTTAAATAAATCTTCGTATCCATCAACCGCTGTATGTTTGATTAATTTAAAAAAGGTAATATAAGAATTTGGGACATAAACAATAAAAATACTGTAGTTGACGAATTCGAATCGGCCAGACAGTGGGAACCAATCAGACGGCGAGGCGGAAAATTTGAACTGAGCGACGAGAATACGGTCGACTTAGTAAGTATTAAGAAAAAGTATTAAACGGCTCGTTACTATTAAAAATAACAAATAAGTAAAAATACATATAGTTAACACCGATAAACCGAAATCTTTACAACACGCATATTTATTAATTCTTATTTCATTTCTAATATTTTGTTATCTGAAAAATAAGATGTGTTAGATACACTCAAGATTAACACAGGTACAAACAACCTGCGCTAGATCGATCAAAATCTAATGTAAACAAATTTAATAATTTGTATGTGTAGCTGTTAGAGTTCTGTGTCTTGATAAATACTTGGCTTGCCATAAACAGTTAGTCGACTTTCGATCGTCCAGCCCCGAAACTGGTTTGGTTGTGATTTATAAGATTTTCGACTGTGCTACGTATTCATATATTTAGTATTCATGTATATTTTGAAGCGATGAACAAAAATGTCTCTACATTTCTTACGCTTGTCACCTTGTTGTTTACACTGGACATATTATATTTCTATCACAATCTACTGGGAGTTGTTCTGTCTGTCATATCTCGTACTACGCTGTTATGAATCCTTCAACAAGGCCTCGGGAAGGTCTGATTATAGGCAACGATTCAGGCAATGGAAAATGGAAGTTAACTTGGGTACACGGAACGTTAGGACGTTGATTAATACAGTTTCATAATTAAAACGTTTGGATAAATTGGTAAAGTACAAAATAGTAATAGGTTTAATATGAAACACTAGATCCTGAAAAATAACAACTTTGATATGAAAAATAATTTGACAGTGATACTAATAGTAGAGGTAGTGATGGTATACTCGCGCAAGTTAGCAATTTTCCTATAATTGCGGAAGACAAATAAATACAGTATAAGCATGTTATATGCAGGAGTACTCTGGAGTAGTGGGAAAGTTTAGATTATAAGACAATATTTGCTTTCACTTTGTTTGAACAGTGAAATTGTTTTCTATGGGTAAACGACCCGCTGTTGAGCGAATATTGCAGTCAGCATTATTCGTATGATTGCTTTTTGAGAGTGATATGCTTTAAAACCTTTTTGAAAAAACTGATAAATGGGTTTAGAATGTAATTATTTTAATGTAGCCTACCCATAAGATGTCTATAAACAAAAAGAAAACAAAGTGCTAGTTTCCTTATTTAGGTAGACACATAAATGCAGATGAAAGCAGGTTTACTTAAATATCTTAGGTATGTGATAGATAGGAACTAAACGCTTACGTGGATATGAAAGCAAGGATAGGGCACCAGGAAGTAGATTTATTTGATATAAACATATGACCTTGTCATAATTCTTATTTCAATTCTTATCGTAAAGTGCTCCTATCAATTCGTATCGTAACAACAAGGAAACAGTCCTACCTTAAACGTAAGTATTTTAGCAAATTGAAAGACATAAATAAACATTATCCACCTAGCGTAAATTTGAATTTGTCTTACATTCACTTTAAAATAACAAGAATCGATTTGCAAACATTGTTAATGATCGTTTAAAACATTAGCAAAATTTTACACAAACACTATACGTATGTATAAAATTGTACGTATGTATATGTACGTACAATGTATTAAAATTATATACTTTCAACGTGGTAAAATTTATTTTTAAAATAACATTGAAAATAATATAAAATCGTACAAATTTCACACTTATTAAAACTTGCAAATTATTATATTGTTCGTACATATTATGGTATCAGACGTAATACATTTGATTCACTACATATGTTACATATTTTGAATGTTATTATGCAGTTTGAAATTTGACTAACGGATTGCAATTTGTTGAGTCTGTATATTCCACTGCATTATACACAGCAATCATTTTTCAAACCACGTACTTTCAGAACAATACGTTTCGTTTTCCAATACACAGGTACACTTTGCCTACTATTTTTGAATATTTACAAGTAACTATACAAGTAACTATATTTGTTACTTTCATTAGCGCACAGACTTCAAAACCACACGTAATGAATTTGAGATGTGAATTGGACAAACACCCGTTGCGAGGCTAATATAATTTTAATTCAATTAGCAAATGCATAGATCAGACATAGTCTTTCATAGTGACGTAGTGTGTATAGTGTTTTATAGTGTATAGGTTGGCTGTAACAGAGCAGACAAAAAGATTACAAGCATGTAAGTGCCGTTGTGAAGAGCCAGTATGTCAGAGAGAGATATTGAGCTAGAGAGACAGCAAACTGTTATCGCTGTTTCTCCTCTTAGATACCTTAAGCAAACACTTTTACGTGAGGGTACTTCTTACTTAAATTAAGAATTACTTAAATTACGCTCTCGGAACTTCTGTCTATTTGTCTTTAGAAGTGTTAGAACAGGCAGGGCTTTTATTAGAAGGCCATAAAACACAAACATCGTGGACAGGCTGAGACACAGGGTCAAATGGTAGGTTCTGGGAAAGAAGATAGAAATTGAGAACGAGTAGGCGTAGAGAATAGGCGTAGGAGTGATAAAAGATACAAAGGTGAACACTTGGCACAGTGGAAAACATTATACACAAAAAACAATGCTTGATGGAAAATAATGAAGAGAAAGAGAATGATTTCTAGATAAAACGGAGGAAGAAAAAAACAAACACATAAATGCGTTAATATAGGGAAAAGGAAAGATTGTTATAAGATACTAGAAATGACAGAGAGACGGAAAGATTAACAAACAGTTTTATATTGAGTAACATAGGAGAGGAAGAGATGTAGGAACATAGATGGAGATAGAGATAGACAGGCAGACGGCTACAGAGAACCTAAGAGGAATAGGTGTAGGAAAATAAACGTAGACAGAAAGCATGATGTAAAATGATAGAGAAACTGCAACAGAGTTTACTGTAGAGAAAAGCAGAGAGCTAATAAAAGGCGCACTTGCTGATTACTTTAGGATTATCATATTTAAATTCTGTTGTTACACTGGGACTATAGTTTATATAGACCTGACGATTTTGGACAACGAAATTGAGATGCGCATTAAACGAATATCCGTTGCGAGGCTAACAAAGTTTTCATTCATTTTGCACATGCGTAACTCAGTTATGTGTAGGTTCGCTGCAACAAAGCTGGCAAAAATATTCCATGTACGTGTCGTTGTGAACAACCCACTAATATTATAATAATATGATGATAATAATGTGATGATAATATGTTTTATTCTCTCAGTGTTATTCACGTGTGAGAGAGCAGTGTGTCACTCCTTTCTAGGAGGAGGTTAGTTATTAATTCCTGTTGGTCAGCAAAACATATGAAAGTATAATATCTTCTTCTTCTTCTTCTTCTTCTTCTTCTTCTTCTCCTCTTCAAGGATTAGGTTATATCAACCTTATCCGGCAACTACCTCATCCTCGTACGACCCATGTCTCTTCTACCAATGACTTTACAGTTCAGTGCCGCTTTTGGCGATCCTCTGTCATCCTTTGCAGATGATCCCACCTTTGGCTTATGTAAATAGCAATAATTTTATTTATGTCCTTTACTTTGAGTTATGCTCTGATATTTCCATTCCTTATTCTATCTTTCAATGTATAATGTAACGTATTTCGAATAAACTGAATTTCAGCACTCTGAATCTTGCCGCTTTCCTTTTTTGTCATGACCTACGCCTCACTTGCGTAAATCAATGGGTATTGCAATTGTCTTATAAAACTTAATCCTTGTGCTGTGCCTCTTGTTTTATTTCTAAGATTTCCACGAGTCGTACTACAAATATACCAAAATTTATTTATCTTCTTTCTTATATTATATTTTGATCCATAGCTTACTGCTCAGCCAAGATATGAAACGGCTCACTTGTTCTAAAGTGCTGTTGTTTATAACTATTGTAGTCCTCACTGGATATTTACCTTTAAAGGCAATGATTTTGGTCTTTCTTACTGAAGTTGAGTACTCTCACTGAGTACTCCCTTACCACTTCTTGTAATTGCCACTCTTTGCAAATCATTCTCATTTTCTTGAATAAGAACTAAGTTATCCGCATATAACAAGGAACCCATACAAATTGTTTTGTTAGACTGTATTCCCGAAGTCACGCTGATTTTCCATGCTCATCAACATGTCGTCAATGTATATATAAAAAAAGGTTGGGAAAACACAACATCTCTTTTTAACTCTATTATTTATTGGAATGCCACCTGGGAGCCCACCATTCAGATCCAGAACTACAGATGTACTTTTATAATGGATCTTAACTGAATGTATTAAATGTTGTGGGTATCTTTATATACGAGTATATTATTCCATAACTTTTGACGGTCTACATTATCGAATGCTTTTTCCAGATCAACAAAAGCGATATGCGTTTCCTGGTTATACTCCCGCCTTTTCTCTCTTACCTGTCGTAATACAAACAATGCATCCACAGTCGACCTATCCTTTCTAAAACCCATTTGCTCTTCAAGACGTAATGCTTCTGTATTGATTCTTAATCTTGGATTGAGAATTCTTGTATATATTTTCTACGATGCTGTTTATAAGTCCATTATTAACTTAGTATAATATCAATAGAGGAATATTATTGAGGTTTCAGTGTTTGAGTTGATATAAACATGAGCTGAACCGTGTTTATTAAAATTATGTGGGTAATAACTTTACGCATAGACAAAAAAAATGCGTGCTTTAAACATTTCCCAATATTTGCCGTTCTGTAGACAGTTTTGAAATCTCACTATTCCATTTTGCTGACTGTACATTTTCCCAAGCTTAATAATTGTAGCATTACTTATGTCATCTTATCCTATTCTAATTTCAATTGTTGTAAGCAGCAACATACGCTGCTTTCGAAGTGTATGTTAGTCTAATCGTTGTGCTTGTTAAATGTGTAACACTATAGTTTCTATTACTCGTTCGTTTGCTATCCTTTGTTCGGTTCCTACCTGTTACTTGTCTACATAAATCAAACTAGCTTACATTTCATTTATTAATGCTACTGTTTGTTTACGGGCTGAATACACGTACTGTTGTTCTAAAACTGATGACTTTTACTTCTTTCAGTAGTCTGGATTCTGCTTAAAAATTTCGAAGCTGATATTTCACGTGTCAGAGAGGTGTTTGTGAAACCGGAAGTGAAAAGCTGAAAAACTGAAGGAGAAACATTACAGTAGCTGCTTGCTTTCCAGGAAAAATTGAGTAGCTGAAAGACCCATAGGGTGGCTGAAAGTGTGTGTGTGTGTGCGCAAGACTGTAGGTCTAAATATAATGAACAGAGTAGACAGAATAATATACGCTGAGAAAGAGATTTAGTTTATTTAATTAACAAAGGCTGCAGCACATCTTTTGACTTTATATTTTTAGCAAAAAGTATAAAAATATCAAAACCTTACGTTATTCCTTTCAATAGAAAATGTTTTTACCATTAAAAACTTCTATGTATAAAGAGATGTCATGCAGTAAGTAATTTATTATCTTATGGTTTCATGTAAATCTATATAGAACAGCCTGTTAGGAAGTACAACTGGAGAGTACTCTTTTAAATTTTATAAATTGATACCTAAAGCCTAATTTATATAACCTAACCTGACATTATAACATTAATTCTTGCGCATTCCAGTAGCACGATTATTTGCTTGGCATGTCAAACTCATTTGCGAACTAATTTTATTTATGCCGAACTTTGTAACAGTGTCACAAACTAAGTCCAAAATGTTAAATAACCGGGCACACCTTTTGCAATTAAGACGTTTATATCTTTAATTATAGATTTTTTTGTTAATGGTCCATTGAAAGGTTACTCAAATGCAGTGTTTATATTTCAGAGTAATAATAATGTTATTTGTCACACTGTAAAACGTGAAAATAATTTTTCCCCGGAGAAGAGTATTATAGTTTTCTAATTTTCTTATTAAAAAATTAAAAAGTCCATTAAAATATTACACTTAAATAATGTATTACCTGTGTGTTTATGCTTGTTTCACAGTTTATATAGTCTATGTGGAATGATAAGATTTAATTGTCTCACATATGCTTTGAGTGTTCCTTTTGAAGTTACAAAAATATTAATATGGACCATTATCAGTTTGATAGCCATTTTTACTTTTCCATTCCCATAAAATATAAACTTTATACAACATTATTTAATCTCTCTGTGTAGAGGCATCGGCAACTTTATACATGTAGATACTCTCTTTAACGTACAACAAGCTGTAGACTTTATATTTACATTACCATTTTTTTGTTTTAGTTTCTGATACAGTGGTTGCGTTGCTCTGTTTAGATATTTGAATGTATGTGGTTGTTTAGTAATCAGTACAAATAAGAAACCAGAGGATATAAATACGGCATTCCTCTTAGACTGCCATATTCTCACAGTTAACAAAGTAGTAACACAAAAATGAGGAGCGTACAGTTTTGTACATACCTGTATTCTGTTATAATTGATCGCTTAGTAATAAAACGTTTACCTGACACTGTCGTAGTTTGAATTAGCCTGTATATTGTATAATATGATCCTGCTTTCTGGACGAATAAAAACATTTTCATTACGTTGAATTCATGAAAGGTTGATTTCAAACATTGTTGAGTTGTGTTTATTTTATTTACTTACATTTTATGCAGTAATTGGAAGCACACTATAAGTCTACGGCCCTCAGAATATTATTCTAAGTATTTCCTTAATTTAATTTGTGTACTAACGTGAAGAACATTAATGTGTATTTCTTTATCTCTCCTAATACCTTTTCTACACAGTCTCTGTACTCATACCGGAAAATAACAAGTAAGCAGTAATAATAAAGTGACAAAAAGAAATTAAAGTACGGTAGATATTCTTGGAAACTGATGTAAATATTTGAACTCAATCAGACCAGCAGTGCAGTTACTGCCTGATGACAATAATTGAATTCTTGCGAATTCTGTCTGAGGTAACCTACTATTGCAGTAAAATCTTGCATTACAGTTCTATAATTTATACTGTAATTACATAACGAACAATTTTTTATTTTCTCTTTTTAGTGGCACGTACAACGGAAACGGATGGATGGATGTACGGGCGTCTTGCGCCCTAATTTGCGTGCGTTGCCCAGGCCTAGGTATGATGAACGCCAGGTGCCAACAGGTCAGCTCGGTCATTTGCTATGCATAAGGGAGTTGTGATGCAGTCCGCGGGAACATGATAAATTAGCATGGCCACCACGGGAGCAAGCATATGCTTTAGCTTCAGCCAATTGTCACGCCGAGGCGCGGCACAATGGTCCCCTCGGGCATAGCCTTTGGGAACGTAGTGACGCACTGGCGAGACAAGAGGCTCGAGCGCCCTAGAGGGTCGGCCGAAAATATGGGGAATGACTCCGAGACAGTCAGCACCGGCAGGAAGGCACTTGTACAACCTCGCGGGAGCCCGTGTCTCGGGTCATTACCCTGCCGGGTCGGCAAACAGGTGCTGACGGGGATCTCAATTGACATGGCTTCAGCCAATTGCCACGCCTGGGCGCGTCTCCGTGGTCCCCGGGGCATAGCCCACAGAACCTTAGAGGCGCGCTGACGAGGATAAGAGGCTCGACCGCCCGGAGGCGGCGGTCGAGTCGAAGGGACTCATCACCGGGGCAGTCGGCTCTCGCAAGGAAGGCATTTGCACAACTTCGCGGGAGCCCGTGTCCCGGATCACAGCCCTGCGGAGTCGGCAAAGCCGATGCTGGCAATAATTCTATCCAATCCAATCTGCCGCAGCATGATTGACTACAGAGTCGGCAGGCGCAGGTAGGGAATTATGGTGATCGTTTCAGAATTCCAGAAGGTTGAGGTGTTCGTTGCTGAGGGGTTCATGTGAAGAACTAAGGCGGGTCGTCTAACAGCGCCCTAGGGCGCCTGACGCAGCTAGGGGGCGGTGTATTTTCTATGCTGTTCAGCTTTTGGAGGTGGGGATAATGGGACTTTCCGGCCTTGGTGAACAAATTCGATGCCAAGGACCAGACGAAGACCTCTAAGGTGGGTACACGGAGGCCCCGGTGAATGGCGGAATTTCGCACAAACCACGGGGACCACGTGAGGGAGCGTAAGGTCCAGTTCTGGAACGTCGTCAGCCTATGCCTGTTGGTGGCCGACAAGAGAGTCCACCAAGCGGGAGCCGCATAAATAAGTACTGTCCGAAGGAACAGTAGATATAATGTCAGTTTGGTACGGACAGCCAGGCGGCTGTTCCGCGAAAGCATTGGTGGTAGCTTGGCTCTGACGCCACGGGGCTTGTTGAGGGTTGAGGTCACGTAGTCGTTGAAGTTTAGGCGCCGATCAAGCCGAACGCCTAGGTACTTCACCGACGCGGTCCTGTTGATGGGTCTCCCCTCTGAGCAGAGCAGATCGGCATCGGGAAATGGACTTATGAGTAAAGCAGATCGCCTCGGATTTCTCCGTATTGTCGCTACCCGCCATTTCCTTAGCCAGTCCGGAAGCATAGCCAACTGGCGCTGTAACATTACGCTCGTCCGCCAAGGCGAAAGCGAGCTGAAGTGAAACATCGCGTCGTCGGCAAATAGAGATAACGTGACCCCAGGATAAACAGGCAGATCGTTCGTGTACAGGACGTACAGAACGGGGCCGAGGACAGATCCTTGAGGGACGGCGACGGCGAAAGGGCGAACCCAAGAGAACGCCCCATCGACGCTGATCCTGAAGGTGCGATCCGTCAGATAGGATCGGAGCAAGTGCCGGAAGTGGCGAATGCGCCAGTTTGTAGAGCAGACCTTCGTGCCAGACTTTATCGAAAGCTTTGCTCACATCCAACAGGACGGCGCCTGTTGCCTGATGATTGTTGGCGGCGTCGGCTAGGCAGGTGACATAACCCGTACTAGCTGAAGAGTAGTCGAGTGCCTCGGCCTAAACCCAAACTGCTCTTCGCGGATGAAACCATCCAAAAGGGGCCGAATACGGGCCAGGAGAAGACGCTCGAATACCTTCGAGATTACTGGCAATAGCGATATCGGGCGGTAGCTTCCAGGAAGCGTGGGCGGCTTTTTGGGTTTCGGGATCATGATGACGTTGGCGGTTTTCCACAGGCGGAGGAAGTACCTCAGCCGGAGACAGGAGTTGAACAGCTCAAGAAGAACGTCAACTGCCGAAGGCGGGAGATTCTGCAACGCAGCGGCACCGATGCGATCGGGGCCAGGGGCATTTCTCTCCTTCAGTCGGCTAAGGACACAAGACCGCAAGGTCTTCCTTGTCGATCGAATTAGGAGGGTCAATGGGGGGAGCAGAGAAATATTCAGAAAGGAAATCCCTGACGACGGCCGTATGAGCCGGGTCAGAGATGCCTCTATGTACGGTGAACTGTTCCTCAATACAGTCGGCGAAGACTTCCGCCTTGCCTTCGGCAGAGTACACAGCGCCGTCCGGGGTATTCACGTGATGGCGAGTCCTCTTTTCGCCTTTCAGTCTACCAGCAGCTCTCCATACGGAGGCGTGGTCGACTTCCAAGGACTCCAAATAGGAGTCCCATCGATCCGCGTTTACGTCAAGCAGAAGCTGCGAGACGTGTTCCGACTGGGCTCGAAAACGCCGACTAGCGGGAGGGTCACGGGTATGCTGCGATCTGCGGCAGAGCTGGCGCCGTAATCGGATGGCCTGGAGAACTTCCGCAGGAAGGTCAGAGCGTTTATTACTCACCGGGACAGTGTAGGTGTGCCTGTCCATTGCAGACTGGACGAGATCCTGAAGTTGATTTACCCGGAGATCCACGTCGTCATAAGAGACGAGTGGATCCGGAGGGACAGATGGCAACTGCCTAGCCAGATCGTCGTGGCAGGATCGCCAATTTACTCTCCTATCAGGACGATCGGGAAGTCGGGGTGAGACCGATGGCAGCAAGACAGTTATAAGCAGGGGGTCGTGATCAGACGAGAGGTCCGACACCGCGCTAACTTGTAGATGAAAGGTGACGGCCTTGGCAATTACAATGTCAAAGACGTCCGGCGGATGGCCCGCACAGGAAAAGATGTCGGTTCGGACGGGCCGATGACGAGGACACTGGGATCATCTTCGACAGCCCTACGGAGAGAATTACCGTAGGGGTTTGACGTTCTGCTGTTCGACGAGGGATGCTTGGCATTAAGGTCTCCGGCAACGATGGTTGGGAGATCGCTGTCTAGGAGGTCGTCCCACTTCTCGTGCGGCGGAGCTCGATGGCCGGGCGGTTGGTACGCAGAAACAAAGCGCACCTCCAGGCCGGCAACATCGAAAGCCACAGCACATGCCTCAATGCGGGTCGTTGCAGGGGCATGGAGTTCTCGATGAAAGTGGACTAAGATCGCCACTCCGCCAGATGCGTGGCGGCGATCGGGACCATTCCCTTCTTTCCTTTAGCAAGCATATGCTGACAGGGAGAATCGTCGTTTTGGGGGTAAGATGAGTTTCGGAGAGGAGAACAACATCTGCATCGTACTCCACAAGGAAAGCTGCCAGTTCGGCCCGACGCGCCGGAACACCATCGGCATTCCACGCGACGAACCGAAACTGTCTAGTCATGAGTAGATGTCGGGATAATCAAGGCAATCAGTGATGTGAGGATGATCATCAGCATGGACGGGACATCCCGAGCTGCAAGAATTTGCGGGACAATGTCGCTGACTCAGGCCATCAGCTGAGCCTCAGTGACCAGTGGTGAACCACTGGCCGCAGGGGCCTGACTAGCCGGCACTGGGGCCGCGGAAGGTGTAGATGCCGCCTCCAGGGGAGGTTGGGCAGTTGGGGCTAGCAAGACTTCCGAGGAAGTCTCAGGGGACTGGGCGACAGTAGCAGGCTTCTGGCCGGGTAGCCGGAGGCGAGTTTGTAGCCTCCGGGTATAGTTGTTTGACCACTAATGGCAGTCTAGCATTACGCTTAGAGCGCCGTTTCTTAGGCGGCTGTGTCTGTGAGGGGGGTACTGCGGGCGATGCCGCTTGAGGGGATAGCACTGCGGCAGGTGCCAAGGTTCTGGGGGCTACAGGGGGCGCCGGGGCGATCGCTGCAGCGTAAGTTATGGTTCTCCAGCGGCAGGTGCCGTAGGAAGAGCCGTAGATGCCGAGGCGGGTGGTAGTGCTGCCGCCAGCTTCGAGGGTCGTGGAGCAGGGCGAGGAGGTTCAACCTGACGGTTTTGCTCCCGTTGCTGCTTCTTGAGGGCCTTCTTGAAATGATGACAACCCCCTAAAATTAGCCGGATAACTGCAGCACGTCGCAGGTTGAGGCTTCACAACGGGACAATTCTCGTTGTGGGCCTCCCCGCAGCGTACACAACGCGGCGGCATCTTACAAAAGTGGCCGAATCGCTTACACAGGAAGCACTGCGAAGGCACAGACTTACTACTGAATACCCTAACCTGTACTCGGAGCGACAGAATGGTTTCCAGTTGATATACGTCAGCGAAGGAACCAACCTTCTGAATCCTGATGTAAAAGGAATCCATTTTCCTTTATCTATCACCGGATAGGAGAGGGACGACTGAGGTAGGGAAGAATCCCTTCTCCGCTAGATCCTCCCAGATCCACAAGATCGGGGTGTCGTGGGGAATCCCAGACACCACAATCTAGAGTTCCCTCTCCTCAGGAAGGGGGAACGTATGAAAGGCGCGACCGGAGTCGGCCAGGAATTTCTGGCAAGCCCGAAAGTCCTGCACCGACTTCGGCAGCAGTCGAATGGACGAACCTTGGCTTTTGGCCTCGATTTGTACAGACGGCATTACTTTCTTAACCTCCCGAAAGAGGGTATGCCAGTCGCCGCACAGTGGCACGACGATTGGCGGAATCTTGGGTCGTTTTGGTGTTGGTTCAGGTTCTGTAATATCTGGGGAAGGTGATATGCGGCCTGCCGACTCTGCAGCCACGGCTCGTGTCGCCGGGACAGTCCGCTTTGGAGACGTCGGCCTACTTCCACCACTACCTCGCCGTTTCCGGCTAGGCACGGGCTGGAAGCCGTCCTCCGTCTCCATCTCGGTGTCCGATGACAACATAGCGCCGAGGGCTGCGGCATAAGCGGTGGATAGTGTTCCTGAGAAGGACCAGCAGAAGGCTGGTCCCCCACGGGAGGGTCAGATGTTTGGTGGCTCTTAGCAGGACCAGTAGAAGGCTGGACCTGCAAAAGAACAGAAGACGATTGGTGGTCCTGAGAAGGACCAGCAGAAGGCTGGTCCTCCACGGGAGGGTCAGATGCATGGTGGTTCTTAGCAGGACCAACGGAAGGCTGTGCCCGCGAAGAATCGCCAGATGCTGGGTGGTCCTTAGAAGGACCTTCACCGCGGATTGCGGCAATTTCAGATTTTTAGGTAGTTGAGGTTGGGATGCTTACTGTTGGTAGATCTGTGGAGGTTAGCTTAACGATTCGCAGCACAGATGGCTTCAGCAAGGGGGCTACCCTGCCATCCGATCTGTTATGGTCCCTTATTAGGGCCACGACTTTTCGCGGATGGGTTCCCCTTGGGCATGTCCCGAAATCGCCGTCGTCAACGGGTGTCGGGTACGATCTCAGGGCGGATGAGAGAGAAAACTCCCGTACTGTACTGCACTAGGACTTTCACTGGCACTCACCACACTTCGGCACAAGAACACCGCGCGCGCACAAAGTAGGAAACAAAATAGCCCGCACACGACAGCTCGCGAACTCGCAAAATTCTGGCCCACTCGGACTGAACCGAACACTTAGCCAACTGGCTGGTCCGGACTGGATTTTTTGGTTATGTTTCGTGTTCTGCTTCCTTTCAATCGTAAAGGCAGAATGAATTAATTGGATGTATGGATGGATGGATGCACGGGCGTCTTACGCCCTAATTTGTGTGCGTTGTCCAGGCGTAGGCCTGATGAACGCCAGGTACCAACAGGTCAGCTCGGTCGTTTGCTCTGCACAAGGGTGTTATGTTGCAGTCCGCGGGTACATGATAAACACATGGTCACCACGGGAGAATGCATTTGCTTTTGCTTCAGCCAAATGTCACGCCGAGGTGCGGCATCTTGGTCCCCTCGGGCATACGCCTTTGGGAACGTAGTGTCGCACTGGCGAAGACAAGAGGCTCGAGCGGCCTAGAGCGTCGGCCGAAATCATGGGGAATGACTCCAAGACAGCTAGTATCCGCAAGGGAGGAACTTGCACTACCTCGCGGGAGCCCATGTCTCAGGTCATACCCCGCCGAATCAGCAATGCAGGTGCTGACGGGAATCTCAGTTGTCATGGCTTCAGCCAATTGCCACGCCTGGGCGCGGCTCCGTGGTCCCCGAGGGCATGGCCCACGGAAACTTAGAGGCGCGTCGGCGAGGACAAGAGGCTCGACCGCCCGAAGGCGGCGGCCGAGTCGAAGGGACTTATCACCGGGGCAGTCGGCTCTCGCAAGGGAGGCGTTTGCACAACCTCGCGGGAGCCCTTGTCCCGGATCACAGCCCTGCCGTTTCGGCAAAGCCGATGCTGGCAATAATGTTCTATCCAATCCAAACTGCCGCAGCATGATTGACTACAGAGTCGGAAGTCGCAGGTAGTGAATGTTTGTGATCGATTCAGATTTCCAGAAGTTTGGGGGGTTCATTGCTGGGGTTCATGTGATGAACTAAGGGGGGTCGTCTAACATCGCCCTAGGGCGCCTGACGCGGCGAGGGGGCGGTGTGTTTTCCATGCTGTTTAGCCTTTGCAGTTTGGTACGGACAGCCAGATGAATTAATTGACAACGGAAACGTATCTTATTCATGGTATTATCCTTAAGTGTTACGTTAAACCCATGTTATTATACGTTTAGTAGAGGATGTATATATTGGTTTTTTAAATTGTTTCCTTATATGATTGAGTTTATAACGTAAGCACTATGCAATATGCTGTCTGTTTCACGACAGATTTTCCGCTAGGAAGGGTTTCATACTTACTTTAATTTGCTGAAAAAAAAAAAAAAAAAAACAGGAAAGGAAACTGGGCTTGTCATCTCCTCCTATAATAATTAACGGTTTGTAGGTGTTCTAATAAAAGGCTGTTTTCTAATTTCTTTTGGTTTATTATACAAATTTTCTATGCAAACACTCGTTCCTAATTCCTAGGTTTGTACGCGATTATAACAATCCAAGAATATTCGCAGTTTACAAAATCTGTATAAAACGCATTATCAAAATTACAGAGATAAAGTTTTTCTCATTTGGATAATACAACAGTGGTCAAAATATTTTTTACTACTTACCGCATTCAATTAGAGAAACTAATACAAATCATATTAGTAAAAATTTAAGATATTTTAGTTATTTAAGCTTTTACGGACAAATTTATTTGACTTTCCTGATGTACGACTGTTTTCCATTTGGTTGTAACTTTAATGTTGACTCAGTTCACCAGCGTCTTTAAAACTACTTCTAGTCAAACTGTTGCCTTTGGTCCTAAAACCTAACTGCCTCAACGCCTTCGTTTAGCCTCAGAGCTTTCTAATTTTTAGTAATGCAGCGTCAAGAAAATGTCTTTACTTCTTTGATCCTTCGTGTTGTCTTTGTGGTATAAATAGCAGTGGTTCAGATAATAGCGATTGTCAACGGTATGCCAAGAAAGACCGTTGAGCCAATCTTGGCGTATGAAAGTAAAATGTAGATATTATGTGTTCACGATCAAGAATAAAGAGCCTCAATGCTATGTCCATTGATTTTTTACGACGTAGTGCTAAAATCCCTAGACAAAATCTTTTTAGGTAAGAGATATTAAAATAAATGTTAGTTCCCGTCACAGAGTAACAGATATATTAAAGATTTATATATATTGTAACGAAACAACGCTGTAAAAATAATTATAAATGATAAACAATGAAACCCTATCCAGGGATGGAACCCAAAACAATGGTCAACAACAGAAATCAATCAACCAAAATCAACAGAAACCATCAAATTTTGAAGATCATGAATGGACCAAATATGACTCAACAACATCAACCATTTACCTAACTATGACTAACAAAACATAGCCAGATATTACCCAGTAGGATAGGGCAGTAAGTCAATAGAAATTAACAGAAAAAACTATAACCAAACCTTAAATAAATAAACCTAGAAAACCAATAAAAAGTACAATCATCCTACAATATAAAATGTATGTGAACTATAGGTAAAATAGGCCAATAAAAATCTGTCCGATTATAAACTAAAGTGAGAAAAAGGGCAGAACCTCTTATAGTGCTATAAATGATAATAAACACAAAAGTGGCCCAATGATAGTCACACAAACTACAGTTTATAAGTGTGCTATTATTTAGATTAAAAAGTGGTCAATCATGATTGACAGTAGTGATGTAGGAATTATAACACAAACAATTGTTAAACAGTGTGCAATTAGTTAAGGTAGTAAACTATAATTGTTAAAATAAGGAGTATCATTCAGAGTTTTGTTTTATATTATGAGAGTTTCATGTTACCAGCAAATTAAGTTAAAATAAGGTAATGTCAAGGGGTCATAGTTAACTGTCATCCACCATTATAAATTGTTTCATAAGATAAATGAAGAATCCACAAAAAGTTAAATTTTACAGGACTAAACCAGGACATGTTTAGTACCAAATGATTTGTAATTGTATTCTTAATATCCACATAAACATTGTATTAACTATTATTGTATAATGATAAAATAATAAGTTAAAAGCAAATTATAAAATGTAATGTAATTGATGGGTCTTGATCATATAACATTTGAAATTTTGTCTGATGGGCCAATCAGGATCCAAGAAATTTTGGTCAGTTCTATGACAAAAAGAAGAAATTAGACACTTGATTGTTAACTACGATTGAATACGGTTGAGTAGTGCTCGCAGAAGAATATTATGTAAACAATTTTAAAAACCAGGAACCAAAATTAGAAGAATAAATTATAAACAAAAAAAAATTAGAAAAATAATGAAGTTATTAACAAAAGTCATCTAACCAAATATGAACAACTACCAGTAAGAAAATAAGAAATTATCAAGTGATTAACAAAAAGAAGCCTAACTATAACTAACTCAGAATTGTAACGTATCCTACAATTATTTTAACCAAACAACTTTAGTAATCCAACATGAACAATCACTTGTAACAGCAATGACTCACACCACAGTTAATCACTGATGGACATTTTATAAAGAATAGAAAAGCAGTATATAAAAAGTAGTGAATACAAAGTGAACATATTTATTACAATACATTGGGAACGATTTCACACACATTTACCGACTACGAGGCGGCCATGTTTATGACGTCATGTCACGACCAGAATGCATTGCACACATAGCGAACTAAATATTGCAACCCATTTTAGTCAATATTAATAATTATTTATAGGATTTGAATGTTCAATACCATTCAAATTGTAGTTAACCTATTATTTTACTTCATTGTGCATGTGCATTATTTAGGGTATTCAAACAGAATATCCATATATGTGTATCAAGTGTTTTTTGCAGCAGAAGAAGTCACCAACAAGAACATTGAAAACATCCACATATGGTAAGTGGGGAGGTTGACAGTGAAGTGTTAAATACTCTTTTAAACTGAAAAACTTAAAAGTGAACACCCACACGAACTCTATTAATAATCACACTCATAATAATAATCAATATAATTTAAAAATTATCGTTGAAACTATTAATTACGTTACAACGTGGCGCTCCATCGCGGGGCAGGATTGATTGAAGATAACACTTCGAATAATTATAAAATATATATATCTTCTACACACTACTACACTGTAATCTGTTTTGTAACAACATTAACAATTATTTATAATATCACATTAGATCATAAGTATTAAGATTATATTGTAATGTACTCTATGTTGTTTGTTAATAATTAATGGAACCTTTCGTAGCAACCAAAAGAATTCCCACTTTATATATTTAATTCATTTTTACTATTGACCCTGAGATAGATAATCGATTATTGATAGCGTGTATATCGAAATGAAAATTTTTATTAACTTGAATTAATTTTGCAAAAATTAAATAATAATATTACCAAAATCATATCCATGCGTTTTATTTCTTGAATGTAAGGTACAATCAGGATTCGTTCTACACTCACGAATATTAAGAAGACGTCGGTGAGCCGTAAGAACAATAGAAAGTACGAAACCAAAATTAACCTCAACGAATAGGGTTAACACGAAGGTCGAACGTAGACTTTGAGAAATTGTTTGGAGCAATCCAACCGATACATTCAAATTAGAACAGATTAACTGAAGAATTATAATGAGTCAATTCTAACTAGTAAATAAAGAAGAGTAATTCAGCTATTACAATTACATTTGAATAAACTTCACAAACACGAGGAATAAACACGCAACAACAGATACACTTTGAGCAGAAAGTTTTTTTATTATGTAGTTTTACAGGCCTACTTTATAAGATTAGGATGGAAATTCATAGATAATGTGGGTGCTGCCTGAATAGATAGTAAGTTATTACAGAATATGGTATATGTTGTACATAACTTAGTAGTCCTGAGAAGCGTGTCTAGGATAGCAGAATATGGAGCTTAGCATATAGCTTCGTTTGTTAGGCTATCCTTATTTTTCAGACTTAGTAGATCGCTTAAACCCCATTTTCAAAATATAAGTGACTATAATAACGCGGATTGATACTACTTAATGCTGATTACTGTATTCCGAAAGAATTACTTCGTTAAACGTTGACAGATTGAAACAGCCAATAAATGTCTGAAAAATTTAGAGTTTATAATGTGTTCATTTGTTTACCTTAAGTATATGTTGCGCGCTCAATCCTTTTGCTCATCCTTTTTGCCAGTATCCTGACTGGCTTGATGGTTTTAGTTTATTTGAACCTGTGTTCCAACATCAAGAAACAAGAGTATAGACTGTTTCATAAATAAGGGTACCTAAGCAGCAAACGATTACTAAAGATTACGTGTAAAATTTCATGATAGATTAAAAAATTTAAAGTTTTCTAATGAAATTACTCATATCTATATCCTTGACAGGATTTTTGTTTAATGTAACTTAAGATAGATTGTGTTACACAAAATAGGACAATACCGTTAAAGTCCGATTAGATCATTTTAACTTCCCCAACTTATGCCACGGGAAATCCATTACTGTTACAAGTCCCCAGAATTAATATAACGAATGTCTTAAGAAGCGGGTTTATCTTGAAATTAAATGGAAAAAGTTTTAGATTTTTTGAAATTACCTGTTATTATTCGAATTACTGTGTGTTTGTTTATCATACAACCATTTTATAGACAACCTGCTTAGTATGTACATTTTTACATAAAAATATACCACATCTCTAAAACAATTTACTTGAAAGCAAGTAAAGTCAAAGTATTTGAGTTTAAGCTAGTAACTGACCCATTTACGTCAGCGGACTGTAAGCTACAGTGTCATTTAAGTCGGTTTCAACCCAGCAAAACGTCTTTTACATAGCGGCGATGCGGAGACACCTTACTTTCCTGATGTTAAAAGGTCATTTGTGTCTATGACTTTTAAATCATTCAGGTCATATATAGAACTATACCATACGTGGGATCAAAGAAGTTAGGAGTTACAACCACGCATTTTACATTTTACAACAAAACGTATAGAGATTTCATTTTAAAATTCATGGTGATGAAAGCAATTTTGACCCACTAAATACTAATTAAAATAATAGTTTTTACTTAGGTTCATGATTGTCTTACAGAAACGCTCTCCTCTCTCTCTCTCTCACTCCCCCTCTCTCTCTCTCTCTCTCTCTCACGCACACACACATTTAATGATTCATAATTAAAAAGAAACAGCTTATTAGCTTATTGACACATACACGTTCACCAAACAGGTGCGTTCGAATATTCATTTCGAGGTATAGATATTACCATCATTTTGGAGTTACCATTCTAACCTTTTTCATTTCTTTTATTTTGGTGGTGTTTATTTCAGTATATTTTTTAACACTGTCTAGCAATCTTAGTATACATACAAGATTTGTCCTACTGTATTCATACATTCTTCGACAGTAGCTCATTTATCTATACTGCTTTTACAAAATTCTGTATACTTAAAATTAAATCAAAGGTTATTGAATTCTACATAATATGTAACATTATTGTAACTGATTTTAGTTACATTGATAGGAAAAGATCAGGAATGTACGTACATAACTCATTCCTCTTCAAACTTATATTTAGTTTTCAGATGTTTATGCCGAAGTTAAATGCCTTGGGCATACAACTGCTTGAGTTTTTATTAATTTTAAAATAATACTCATGTATACAAAACAGTCAATTTTATCAGTTAATTAAATATGTTGAGTTATTGTCATCTACAAATATGTGCGAGTTTTAACTCTGCTCACTTTACTTCTATGAATTCCTCGAGCTTCTATGAGAGAAAATGTCTATAACTACGAGTACCTTTTGTGCTTGGCTTATATACACGATTTTATGCAATATGTTTACACAATGAGATGTTAAATTAATAGGGTTAGTTTGGCTTCATTTTTGTAAAGATGATTGTATTTTTTTATAATACAAAAGGCCTATACATAGTGTAATATAAGGTTACAATTCCTAACACGGCAATTATTTGTTTTAATATAAGCAGTATTTTTTTCCCGTATAGTCCATTAATGCTTCTGAAAATGTATTGTTTCTGAACCCACATCCGTTTCAAAACAACAGTATGTCATGTCTTTTCTTCAGGTTTTTAGCTTTTTTCTTCTAATAGTTGCCTTCAACTTACATTAGCTTTGGTTTACTAATATATCAGCTTTTAATTATTTTTAGCTGATAACGTCACTGATGCATTTTTACTAATCAAATGCCACCTCCCTCTTGTTTAATGGCCAACTTAATGTCATTTTAAAATTCTCTTTGGTTTTCTGTACTCCTGCATGGATCAAAATTTTCTCACGTAAATCTTTCTTTATCAACTATTTATTGATAACGTATATAATTACTACACGTTTACATCTTTCGTAATTACTTATGCGGTCTTTCCGTAGACAAAAATTAACCTTTTCAATTAATTAGCATTTGTCATTTTAATTTTGTAGACGTATCTACTGTACTTTTAACGTAAGAGGTTACATGTACGCTAAATTCAATCTTTTAATCCAGACAATTAAGTACCAGGTACTAGGTGCAAAAAAAAGAACTAACTATGAAATAATCTCTTTTTCATTTGTCGTGGAATAGCCACATTCTACAAATCTTAACGTTGTATAGAATAATTACTTGTTTGTCGATCTTTTAAAAAATTAAAATCTGTTTGTTAGCAACTCTATTTTGTTGTGAGTTATAGTAAGTATATCTTTTATTAAAATTTCGTTTAAAAGAAAGAATCGTCGGTCAATAATTTTTCAGATAATATAAAAACAACTTCTATAATTCAATGTAAATATTGTATTTTTACTAGTTTCCGTGCAACATTGCATAGCATATCTTCGCAACTATAAACTTAAGTTTTACAACATCCGCTACCTCATTGGAAGTTTATGTGGTTTACATGCTTGAATGGCAACAGGCTGAAACATCAGATTACGTACAACGTGCTCAAAGCATAACCTACAAAGCTGACTGCGGACTGCATTTGCGTTTCTTATCAGATAATGCAAATGTCGTTTCACTGAAGAGAAGTGTTACAGCTACTGCAAACTTGCATCAAGCTGATTTGTTAGTACAGTTAGACAGTATATTTAGCCATTTTGTTTGGTCAGGAGTATAAGTTTGATATCTGTTGGTAACTTAATATAACCAGACAGGATTGAACACAAACCCCATGCTGTCACAAAGTTTGTTATATTTGTTACACGGTGTATACCCTAGGCACTCAGATGATTACACGTTTCCCTTTAGTTATGAAGTTTCGGTGTAGGCCTACATATTGACCATCCTGACACTTGTAGTGCTATAGTTTTGTCAATGTGAAACAACTTGCATCTGTATCACTAAACCCACTTTAGTCTTTACGTATATCAGTGTCTTATATATTACACACGTATAAAATTGTCATGTTCGCTAGTATTTATTTTACGCTCTAGTTTTTACTTTTAATTTTTTTGATGGACATTTATTTGCCTACACAATCTTTTGTATCTTATGCAATCATACCACACAATTTGACAAACAAATAATAATTTTAATGTTTTAGTTAATACAATGAGAGAAAGGAAAATATGCCGCATCATTAAAACTCCCCGTTCTAATTGATATTGTCTTATGTTACTTTTTTCAATGTATTGTTATACTTCATTTGCTGTATAATAATACAAACTAAAAATAAAAGGCATGCAATTTCGTGCAAATACAAATCAGTATCTCCTCAAATAGCCTAGAAATTGTTTTACACACACGCGGACACACACACACACACACACACAGTTCATAACTACACTAGATCTTACGTATCTTCAAATTTAAGGTTACAGATGTTATACTCCTCTTTAGTTAATATACCTTGAAAATTATAAGTTATTTAATGATATTAACTAGAGAAATGACATTGTTAACCTACAAATAAATAATCTGCAGAAGCCAAATAAATGTAATGTAATGTTTAATAATTCTGCACTATTGAAGAAAGAAGTAAATGGCCAGTGTGTGTCAGCCATAAACGATGTAAAGTATTTGGACAGTACTGTAAACGAAACAATTCTAGAATGGAAGCCAAATAACGTCAGGGTAGACGGCTTTTGAAAGTTAAGCAATATTATGAAGGATATCGCACTTTCATTGCTTAAACAAACATTTAATCAGTAATTGCTGCCTCTAAATCTAGTACTTAGTTCATTAAAGTTGGTTTATTAAGGGGAGTTTGAAGGCAAAAAATTAAAAATTTTCACGTATCAAAATTATTGTTTTTATTCAAATTTTGACTTTCCTGAATAAAAAGATATTTAACTTACGATACAAATAAACTAAAGAAACACATTTTGTATATAATCTGAAGTATGTTTGCACACAGTAAAATGATTAAAATTTAAAACACGATTCCTTTCAATAGTATATGATTTAAAAAAGGGTTGAACTACAGGTGTGTAGAAGGGGATATTTTGTGCTTCATGCTGGAAACTCTGAATACAACAATATAGATGCATGTATGTTTTGTTTTTGTGCGTAAAAATAGTGTTTAGTCGTGAACTTGTGTTTTACTTCCATATTCCTTAAGGAATGTAAGTATGGTGATGGCAAAAAAAATCGTGTTCGAGATTATTGCAGATTCTGATTCTACTACACTCAAAACATGAAAAAAAGTCGTTTTCCGAAAAGTGTGTGTGTGTGTGTGTGTGTGTCTTTCTGTCTGTCTATCTGTCTGTCTGTCTGTCTATCTGTAGATTTTTTTCCTATGCAAACGATAACTGCCGCAAATTCAAACAGAATCAAATAATTTTTTGCATACAGCCCTGATTTGTAGAGTACTCGCGACCTATTGTTTTTGGTGAAGATCGGTTGAGGCAAAGGGGTAGTTTACCGGCAACGGTTTTTTTTTAGCAAGGGTAATTTTGTTTGTTTGGCAAACGATAACAGCCGCAAATTCAAACAGAATCAAATAATGTTTCGCATGCAGCCCTGAATTGTAGAGGTCTCAAGATCTGTTGATTTTGGTGAAGATCGGTTAAGGGAAAGGGGTAGTTTACCAGTAACGTTTTATGTTTTAACAAGGGTATTTCCTATGGCAAACGATAACAGCCGCAAATTCAAACAGAATCAAAAGATTATTTGCATACAGCCCTAAATTGTAGAGTTCTCAAGACCTATTGTTTTTGGTGAAGATCGGTTGAGGGAAAGGGGTAGTTTACCAGCAACGTTTTTTATCAAGCGTATTTTCTATGGCAAACGATAACAGCCGCAAATTCAAACAGTGATGGCAAAAAAAATCGTGTTCGAGATTATTGCAGATTCTGATTCTACTACACTCAAAACATGAAAAAAAGTCGTTTTCCGAAAAGTGTCTGTGTGTGTGTCTGTCTGTCTGTCTGTCTGTCTGTAGATTTTTTTTCTATGGCAAACGATAACTGCCGTAAATTCAAACAGAATCAAATACTTTTTTGCATACAGCCCTGATTTGTAGAGTACTCGCGACCTATTGTTTTTGGTGAAGATCGGTTGAGGGAAAGGGGTAGTTTATCGGCAACGGTTTTTTTTTAGCAAGGGTAATTCTGTTTGTTTGGCAAACGATAACAGACGCAAATTCAAACAGAATCAAATGATGTCTCGCATACAGCCCTAAATTGTAGAGTTCTCAAGATCTGTTGATTTTGGTGAAGATCGGTTAAGGGAAAGGGGTAGTTTACCTGTAACGTTTTATGTTTTAACAAGGGTATTTCCTATGGCAAACGATAACAGCCGCAAATTCAAACAGAATCAAAAGATTATTTGCATGCAGCATTAAATTGTAGAGTTCTCAAGACCTGTTGGTTTTGGTGAAGATCGGTTAAGGGAAAGGGGTAGTTTACCGGCAACGTTTTTTTACCAAACTGCTCCTCGCGGATGAAACCATCCAAAAGGGGCCGAATACGGGCCAGGAGAAGACGCTCGAATACCTTCGAGATTACTGGCAATAGCGTTATCGGGCGGTAGCTTCCAGGAAGCGTGGGCGGCTTTTTGGGTTTCGGGATCATGATGACGTTGGCGGTTTTCCACAGGCGGGGGAAATACCTCAGCCGGAGACAGGAGTTGAACAGCTCAAGAAGAACGTCAACTGCCGAAGGCGGGAGATTCTGCAACGCAGCGGCACCGATGCGATCGGGGCCAGGGGCCTTTCTCTCCTTCAGTCGGCAAAGGATACAAGACCGCAAGGTCTTCCTTGTCGACCGAATTAGAAGAGTCAATGGGGGGAGCAGAGAAATATTCAGAAAGGAATTCCCTGACGACGGCCGTATGAGCCGTGTCAGAGATGCCTCGGTGTACGGTGAACTGTTCCTCAATACAGTCGGCGAAGACTTCCGCCTTGCCTTCTGCAGAGTACACAGCTCCGTCCGGGGTATTCAAGTGATGGCGAGTCCTCTTTTCGCCTTTCAGTCTACCAGCAGCTCTCCATACGGAGGCGTGGTCGACTTCCAAGGACTCCAAATAGGAGTCCCATCGATCCGCGTTTACGTCAAGCAGAAGCTGCGAGACGTGTTCCGACTGGGCTCGAAAACGTCGACTAGCGGGAGGGTCACGGGTATGCTGCCATCTGCGGCAGAGCTGGCGCCGTAATCGGATGGCCTGGAGAACTTCCGCAGGAAGGTCACAGCGTTTATTACTCACCGGGACAGTGTAGGTGTGCCTGTCCATTGCAGACTGGACGAGATCCTGAAGTTGATTTACCCGGAGATCCACGTCGTCATAAGAGACGAGTGGATCCGGAGGGACAGATGGCAACTGCCTAGCCAGATCGTCGTGGTAGGATCGCCAATTGACTCTCCTATCAGGACGATCGGGAAGTCGGGGTGAGACCGACGGCAGCAAGACAGTTATAAGCGGGGGGTCGTGATCAGACGAGAGGTCCGACACCGCGCTAACTTGTAGATGAAAGGTGACGGCTTTGGCAATTACAATGTCAAGGACGTCCGGCGGATGGCCCGCACAGGAAAAGTATGTCGGTTCGGACGGGCCGATGACGAGGACTCTGGGATCATCTTCGACAGCCCTACGGAGAGAATTACAGTAGGGGTTTGACGTTCTGCTGTTCCACGAGGGATGCTTGGCATTAAGGTCTCCGGCAACGATGGTTGGGAGATCGCTGTCTAGGAGGTCGTCCCACTTCTCGTGCGGCGGAGCTCGATGGCCGGGCGGTTGGTACGCAGAAACAAAGCGCACCTCCAGGCCGGCAACATCGAAAGCCACAGCACATGCCTCAATGAGGGTCGTTGCAAGGGCATGGAGTTCTCGATGAAAGTGGACTAAGATCGCCACTCCGCCAGATGCGTGGCGGCGATCGGTACCATTCCCTTCTTTCCTGTAGCAAGCATAGGCTGACAGGGAGAATCGTCGTTTGGGGGTAAGATGAGTTTCGGAGAGGAGTACAACATCTGCATCGTACTCCACAAGGAAAGCTGCCAGTTCGGCCCGACGCGCCGGAACACCATCGGCATTCCACGCGACGAACCGAAACTGTCTAGTCATGGGTAGATGTCGGGATAATCAAGGCAATCAGTGATTTGAGGATGATCATCAGCATGGACGGGACATCCCGAGCAGCAAGAATTTGCGGGACAATGTCGCTGACCCAGGCCATCAGCTGAGCCTCAGTGACCAGTGGTGAACCACTGGCCGCAGGGGCCTGACTAGCCGGCACTGGGGCCGCGGAAGGTGCAGATGCCGCCTCCAGGGGAGGTTGGGCAGTTGGGGCTAGCAAGACTTCCGAGGAAGTCTCAGGGGACTGGGCGACAGAAGCAGGCTTCTGGCCGGGTAGCCGGAGCCGAGTTTGTAGCCTCCGGGTATAGTTGTTTGACCACTAATGGCAGTCTAGCATTACGCTTAGAGCGCCGTTTCTTAGGCGGCTGTGTCTGTGAGGGGGGTACTGCGGGCGATGCCGCTTGAGGGGATAGCACTCCGGCAGGTGCCAAGGTTTTGGGGGCCACAGGGGGCGCCGGGGCGACCGCTGCAGCGTAAGTTATGGTTCTCCAGCGGCAGGTGCCGTAGGAAGAGCCGTAGATGCCGAGGCGGGTGGTAGTGGTGCCGCCCGCTTCGAGGGTCGTGGAGCAGGGCGAGGAGAATCAACCTGACAGTTTTACTCCGGCTGCTGCTTCTTGAGGGCCTTCTTGAAATGATTACAACCCTCTAAATTTAGCCGGATGACTGCCTTCGCAGTTGCAGCACGTCGCAGGTTGAGGCTTCACAACGGGACAATTCTCGTTGTGGGCCTCCCCGCAGCGTACACAACGCAGCGGCATCTTACAAAAGTGGCCGAATCGCTTACACTGGAAGCACTGGGAAGGCACAGGCTTACTACTGAATGCCCTAACCTGTACCCGGAGCGACAGAATGGTTTCCAGTTGATATACGTCAGCGAAGGAACCAACCTTCTGAATCCTGATGTAAAAGGAATCCATTTTCCTTTATCTATCACCGGATAGGAGAGGGATGACGGAGGTAGGGAAGAATCCCTTCTCCGCCAGATCCTCCCAGATCCACAAGATCGGGGTGTCGTGGGGAATCCCAGACACCACAATCTAGAGTTCCCTCTCCTCAGGAAGGGGGAACGTATGAAAGGCGCGACCGGAGTTGGCCAGGAATTTCTGGCAAGCCCGAAGTCCTGCACCGACTTCGGCAGCAGTCGAATGGACGAACCTTGGCTTTTGGCCTCGATTTGTCCAGACGGCATTACTTGCTTAAGCTCCCGAAGGAGGGTATGCCAGTCGCCGCACTGTGGCACGACGATTGGCGGAATCTTGGGTCGTTTTGGTGTTGGTTCAGGTTCTGTAATATCTGGGGAAGGTGATATGCAGCCTGCCGACTCTGCAGCCACGGCTCGTGTCGCCGGGACAGTCCGCATTGGGGACGTCGGCCTACTTCCACCGCTACCTCGCCGTTTCCGGCTAGGCACGGGCTGGAAGCCGTCCTCCGTCTCCATCTCGGTGTCCGATGACAACATAGCGCCGAGGGCTGCGGCATAAGCGGTGGATAGTGGGTCCTGAGAAGGACCAGCAGAAGGCTGGTCCCCCACGGGAGGGTCAGATGTTTGGTGGCTCTTAGCAGGACCAGTAGAAGGCTGGACCTGCAAAAGAACAGAAGACGATTGGTGGTCCTGAGAAGGACCAGCAGAAGGCTCGTCCTCCACGGGAGGGTCAGATGCATGGTGGTTCTTAGCAGGACCAGCAGAATTCCGGACCTGCAAAGTAGCTGTAGACGGTTGGTGGTCCTTAGCAGGACCAACGGAAGGCTGTGCCCGCGAAGAATCGCCAGATGCTGGGTGGTCCTTAGAAGGATCTTCACCGCGGACTGCGGCAATTTCAGATTTTTAGGTAGTTGAGGTTGGGATGCTTACTGTTGGTAGATCTGTGGAGGTTAGCTTAACGATTCGCAGCACAGATGGCTTCAGCAAGGGGGCTACCCTGCCATCGGATCTGTTATGGTCCCTTATTAGGGCCACAACTTTTCGCGGATGGGTTCCCCTTGGGCATGTCCCGACATCGCCGTCGTCAACGGGTGTCGGGTACGATCTCAGGGCGGATGAGAGAGAAAACTCCCGTACTGTACTGCACTAGGACTTTCACTGGCACTCACCACACTTCGGCACAAGAACACCGCGCGCGCACAAAGTAGGAAACAAAATAGCCCGCACACGACAGCTCGCGAACTCGCAAAATTCTGGCCCACTCGGACTGTACCGAACACTTAGCCAACTGGCTGGTCCGGACTGGATTTTTTGGTTACGTTTCGTGTTCTGCTTCCTTTCAATCGTAAAGGCAGAATGAATTAATTGGATGTATGGATGGATGGATGCACGGGCGTCTTACGCCCTAATTTGTGTGCGTTGTCCAGGCGTAGGCCTGATGAACGCCAGGTACCAACAGGTCAGCTCGGTCGTTTGCTCTGCACAAGGGTGTTATGTTGCAGTCCGCGGGTACATGATAAACACATGGTCACCACGGGAGAATGCATTTGCTTTTGCTTCAGCCAAATGTCACGCCGAGGTGCGGCATCTTGGTCCCCTCGGGCATACGCCTTTGGGAACGTAGTGTCGCACTGGCGAAGACAAGAGGCTCGAGCGCCCTAGAGCGTCGGCCGAAATCATGGGGAATGACTCCAAGACAGCTAGCATCCGCAAGGAAGGAACTTGCACAACCTCGCGGGAGCCCATGTCTCAGGCCATACCCCGCCGAATCAGCAAAGCAGGTGCTGACGGGAATCTCAGTTGTCATGGCTTCAGCCAATTGCCACGCCTGGGCGCGGCTCCCGTGGTCCGCGAGGGCATGGCCCACGGAAACGTAGAGGCGCGTCGGCGAGGACAAGAGGCTCGACCGCCCGAAGGCGGCGGCCGAGTCGAAGGGACTTATCACCGGGGCAGTCGGCTCTCGCAAGGGAGGCGTTTGCAGAACCTCGCCGGAGCCCTTGTCCCGGATCACAGCCCTGCCGAGTCGGCAAAGCCGATGCTGGCAATAATGTTCTATCCAATCCAATCTGCCGCAGCATGATTGACTACAGAGTCGGAAGTCGCAGGTAGTGAATGTTTGTGATCGATTCAGATTTCCAGAAGTTGGGGGGGGGTTCATTGCTGGGGTTCATGTGATGAACTAAGGGGGGTCGTCTAACATCGCCATAGGGCGCCTGACGCGGCGAGGGGGCGGTGTGTTTTCCATGCTGTTTAGCCTTTGGAGGTGCGGATAAGGGGACTCGCCGGCCTTGGCGAACAAATTCGTTGCCAAGGACCAGACGAAGACCTCTATGCACGCAGACCCCGGTCAATGGCGGAATTCGCACAAACCACGGGGACCCCGTGAGGGAGCGTAGGTTCCAGTTCTGGAATGTCGTCAGCCTATGCCTGTTGGTGGCCGACAGGAGAGGCCACCAAACGGGCGCCGCATAAGTAAGTACTGTCCGAAGGAACAGTAGATATAATACGGACAGCCAGATGAATTAATTGACAACGGAAACGAATCTTATTCATGGTATTATCCTTAAGTGTTACGTTAAACCCATGTTATTATACGTTTAGTAGAGGATGTATATATTGGTTTTTTAAATTGTTTCCTTATATGATTGAGTTTATAACGTAAGCACTATGCAATATGCTGTCTGTTTCACGACAGATTTTCCGCTAGGAAGGGTTTCATACTTACTTTAATTTGCTGTGAGCAAAATCGGTCCTTATTAGGGCCGACCAAGCCCGCTAAGGCCGGACCTTCCGGCTGCATGGCCGCTAGTAGGCCAAGCAGCCCAAATCCTCTGCCAGAGTCTGACTCCCCAGACATGGAGACCTCGGCTTCCACCGACTGGGTGGTAGTAGGGCACGGAGGCAAGCCGAGAAAGTCTCCCTCCCTGACCTCCTTGAGTTCGGCCACGGACTCGGCGGCATTCCAAGCCTCCGCCGAGGTTGCGCCTAGTCGCACCTCCGAAGGAAGGATCCCGCCGGTGTTCGTTACGAACGTCAGGGACGTAATCGGCTTTGTTCGCCGGCTCCGCAAGGTCGTTGCGCTGGCAGATAGCGCTTCGGTCAAGCTCCTTGCGAGCGAGACTGTGCGCGTTACCTGCCGCAGCGCATCGGAGCACTTCGGAGTTGTCCAGTGGCTGGAACGTGAATCGTTCCAGTTCCATACCTACACTCTGAACAGAGTCAAGCCTGTAGCCCTCGTCCTTCGGGGCCTGGACATACAGACGGATCCGCAGGTCGTCGTAGACGAACTGCGCGACGCGGGTTATAAGGTTGTGGGAGCCTCTCGGCTGTACACCACTTATGGCTCGCGTCGACCACTCCCATTAATCAGACTCCTGGTGGAGAAGGGCGACTCCTCCCAGGCCTTATTAGAGTTGAAACGGCTTTTCGGGCTCTGCGTAAGCGTAGAGCCCTGCCGCCAGACCGGGCGACTTTCCCAGTGCCACAGGTGCCAGCGGTTCGGCCACAGCAGCTTCGGTTGTCGGAACGCGCCGACCTGCGTCCGCTGTGGAAATGACCACTTGACGCAGGCCTGCGCTGTCCCGGCCAACCACCGATATTGTATAAACTGTGGCGGCGCCCATGCTGCAAATAACAGGCGCTGCCCAGTATATAGCGAGCAGCTGGACAAACTCAAGAAACCAGTCCAGCCTAAGCCTCGACATGATGCTAGACAACCTGTAAAAACGGCCAAAGCCGCTGAACCTGTGGTCCGGAAACCAGCCCCTAGGTCTGCTCCGGTTCCGAAACCCAGCAGTGCAGTGAGCCCGAGCAAAGCTCCACAGGCCAAACCAACCATCGCGCCCCCGGAACCGGAACGCGAAGTCCCCCATTATACCCAAGTCCCGCTGCCGGACAACGAGGAAATTGATCCTCCATTGCCGCCGCCACCCAAGCCTAGATTCCCCAGATCGGGCAAGAAAGTTAGAAACCCGGCCAAGAACACGGGCCAGCCTAAACCACCTGCCACTGGACCCAAGCCCGTCCTCCAAAAGCCAGAGCGGCCACCCGCTCCAGTACCAGCCCCCAAGGCTTCCACCGTCTCGCCCCGCCGCAGCTATGCAGCTGCCGCCAAGCGTTCTCCCCCGGCCTCATCTTCCGATGATCTCGCCGTAGTATCAGACTTTCTGGCAAGCTACGACTTGCAGAAAGTAGCCCAGACTTTCCTTAAAATCAAGGAACGCTTGGCAACAGCCTCGCCCCAAGATAAGTTCCTCCTCTTGGTGGAAGCATGCCGTGTTACAGGTCTGTTATGAACGGACAACCACGGCAATCCCTCAAGCGAGACCTCGAGCTCGTGGCGTGGAACGCCAACGGCCTCGCTTCCCGGCATTCTGAGCTCTTAGAGTTCGTTGCCCGTCACAAGCCCGACGTGCTTCTTCTTGGCGAGACGCACCTGACCCCGCATCGTCGTTTCCGACTACCCAACTACGTGTGCCACCGGGACGACCGGTCGGGTCGCGCAGGAGGGGGCACAGCCATCGCGGTGAAGGCGAGTCTTCGCCATCACCGCGTTGTCCTGCCTCAGCGGCGGAACCTCGAGTGCACCGCGGTCGAGCTCCATGGTGCTCTCGGCGGTCTACTCGTGGTTTCCGCCTACAAGCCTCCACACACGGAGCTCCTGTCGAACGATCTGGAGGCCGTCTTTGGAGCACACAGGAGGGTAGTCCTGGCGGGCGACCTGAACTGTAAGCACCCCGATTGGGGGAGCCGCTTGGCGAACCCAAACGGGACCCGCTTACGCAGGTATGCTGATGCGGCTCGGGTCACAGTCATGGGTCCTACCGGGCCTACGTACTATCCCTCTCGGGCTAACTCCCGCCCTGATGTACTGGACATTGCCGCGGTCAGGGGCGTTTATTGCCCGGTCCACGTCTCCGTCATTTCGGAACTGTCCTCGGACCACTGCCCTATCAGTGTGCATATAGCTACCCAGCACGCCACCGTCCGCGACGAGCGGCGGGTAATCGAGTGGGACCGCTTTGGCCCGGCGTTCAGTCGCCGCCTACCAGAGCATATCCCGCTCGACACTACCCAGCATGTCGATGAGGCAGTTGCTGTATTCGACACAGCCGTCGTCTCGGCGGTTGACGTGTCCTCCCGGATGAAGCCGGGGCTCACGCCCGACTATCAGCGGATCCCCGAAGAGGTGTCTCAGCTCGCTAGCGAGAGGAATCGCCTCCGGAGACGCTGGCAGAGGACTCGTGACCCGGCCGACAAGGCTGCGTTCAACAGAGCGTCCGGCAAGTTGTGTCGCGACATGCTGGCGTTCCGTAGACGCAACTGGGAGCTAGCTGTAACACAGATGGATGGCCCCGCCGAGGACCGTAATGTCTGGCGGATTCCCAGTGCCCTAACGGGAAAGCGCAAACGCGCGCCTCTCCCCGCACTGGCCGGACCCGGCGGTCAACCCCTTGGTCGCCCCCTCGAAAAGGCAGAGTTCTTGGCTGATAGTTTAGAGCGTCAGTTCGCTCCCAACCCATCCAAGAACCCGGCCTTCACTGAGCAAATCTGCCGCGAGGTAGAGCGCTTTCTTACGGCCGATATCACAGTCCAGCCGGAGCCCATCTCCCCGGAGGAGGTCTCTGAGAGGATTGTTCAGCTCAAGCCCCGGAAGGCGCCTGGCCCGGACGGAGTCATGAATTCCGCCCTCCATCGCCTTCCGGAGCGAGGAACTCAGTTCCTCACTGACCTGTTCAATTCATGCCTCAGACTGGCCTATTTTCCGGTGAAATGGAAAACGGCTACCGTCATCGTGATACCCAAGCCGGGAAAGAATTCTTCTCGAGTGGAGAACCTCAGGCCCATCAGCCTCTTGTCCGCGACGTCCAAGGTTTTTGAGCGTCTGATCCAGCGTAGGATCCGCGACCATCTAGAAAGACTAGACGTGCTGATCCCCGAACAGTTCGGCTTTCGTGAGCTGCACTCCTCGACTCATCAGCTGATGAGACTCGTGGAATGCATAACCGAGGCTGGCTGCCAGGGCAAACAGACGGCTGCGATCTTCCTAGACGTAGAGAAAGCCTTTGACCGCGTGTGGCACGAGGGTGTCCTTTACAAACTAACGGAAGTCCTTCTCCCAGACTGCTACGTTCACTTGATCGGCAGCTTTCTGCGAGACCGTAGCTTCCGAGTGAGAGTAGACCACGCTCTCTCTTCGGAGAGGCGTATTACCGCCGGCGTCCCTCAGGGAAGTGTCCTTGGGCCTCTCCTGTTCTCGTTGTTTGTCAACGACACGCCCCGAGTTCCTGGAGTGAAACTGTCGCTGTTCGCGGACGACACTGCGGCTTTTGCCTCAGAGCCGAACGCGAGTTATGCGGCAGTTAAGCTCCAGCGCCAACTCGACGCGTATGTCGGGTGGACCGATGACTGGAGAGTTGCCGTCAACGCTTCCAAGAGCGCCGCGGTAATATTCTCGCGAAAACGCAAGCGGCCTCGGCCGCTTAAAGTAGGCCCCGTCGAGGTGCCCTGGACCAACAGCGTCAAGTACCTCGGGCTCCACGTGGATTCCCGACTCACCTGGCGAACCCATGCAAATTACATCAGACAACGCGCTTCGGCGCAACTCAGTAGACTCTGGCCCGTGCTATCTAATCCGGCAATGACCCCCCGGCTAGGTAAGCTCATAGTCAACACGTACGTGTTGCCGGTGATTACCTACGCCTGTCCTGTTTGGGGATACCTGGCTCGTGGTCATGGAATCACGCTCCAGCGCGTACTCGACCGGGGACTGAAGCTCGCGTGCAAAGTCCCCCGGAGGTACTCTTCTCGTCTTTTGAGGAGAGGACTCGGTGTCCGCTCTCTTGATGACACCGTGAGACGCCTGGCGCGACGATTCTATGTTCGTTCCGACAGAGTGACCCACACTTCCATCATTGCCGGACTTGGTAAATACACCCCGCGACCAGGTGAGTCCTGGAAGCGACCTCGTTTGCTAGTCCCGGTGGTATAATCCACCAATCGCAGGTCGCTTCAGACCCCCCCCCCATAAGTAGATAAAAAGTATAAAATGAACTCTACCAGACCCAGTGGCAGGAGTCCTTTCTGAGACTCGGGACACTGCACTACTCGCGACCCGCGCTTCGCGCGGGCCGCGCAACCCCCAGTTGTGTATTATACGTTTAGTAGAGGATGTATATATTGGTTTTTTAAGTTGTTTCCTTATATGATTGAGTTTATAACGTAAGCACTATGCAATATGCTGTCTGTTTCACGACAGATTTTCCGCTAGGAAGGGTTTCATACTTACTTTAATTTGCTGAATTAAAAAAAAAAAAAAAAAAAAAAACAGGAAAGGAAACTGCATTTTTTAATCTTGAATAATCTTTGTCTTTGAGTTTCCTGATAAGCTTGTCATCTCCTTCTATAATAATTAACGGTTTGTAGGTGTTCTAATAAAAGGCTCTTTTCTAATTTCTTCTGGTTTATTATACAAATTTTCTATGCAAACACTCGTTCCTAATTCCTAGGTTTGTACGCGATTATAACAATCCAAGAATATTCGCAGTTTACAAAATCTGTATAAAACGCATTATCAAAATTACAGAGATAAAGCTTTTCTCATTTGGATAATACAACAGTGGTCAAAATATTTTTTACTACTTACCGCATTCATTTAGAGAAACTGATACAAATCGTATTAGTAAAAATTTAAGATATTTTAGTTATTTAAGCTTTTACACACAAATTTATTTGACTTTCCTGATGTACGACTGTTTTTCATTTGGTTGTAGCTTTAATGTTGACTCAGTTCACCAGCCTCTTTAAAACTACTTCTAGTCAAACTGTTGCCTTTGGTCCTAAAACCTAACTGCCTCAACGCCTTCGTTTAGCCTCAGAGCTTTCTAATTTTTAGTAATGCAGCGTCAAGAAAATGTCTTTACTTCTTTGATCCTTCGTGTTGTCTTTGTGGTATAAATAGCAGTGGTTCAGATAACAGCGATTGTCAACGGTATGCCAAGAAAGACCATTGAGCCAATCTTGGCGTATGAAAGTAAAATGTAGATATTATGTGTTCACGATCAAGAATAAAGAGCCTCAATGCTGTGTCCATTGATTTTTTACGACGTAGTGCTAAAATCCCTAGACAAAATCTTTTTAGGTAAGAGATATTAAAATAAATGTTAGTTCCCGTCACAGAGTAACAGATATATTAAAGATTTATATATATTGTAACGAAACAGAACGCTGTAAAAATAATTATAAATCATAAACAATGAAACCCTATCCAGGGATGGAACCAAAAACAATGCTCAACAACAGAAATCAATCAACCAAAATCAACAGAAACCATCAAATTTTGAAGATCATGAATGGACCAAATATGACTCAACAACATCAACCATTTACCTAACTATGACTAACAAAACATAGCCAGATATTACCCAGTAGGATAGGGCAGTAAATCAATAGAAATTAACAGAAAAAACTATAACCAAACCTTAAATAAATAAACCTATAAAACCAATAAAAAGTACAACCATTCTACAATATAAAATGTATGTGAACTATAGGTAAAATATTCCAATAAAATTCTGTCCTATTATAAACTAAAGTGAGAAAAAGGGCAGAAGCTCTTATAGTGCTATAAATGATAATAAACACAAAAGTGGCCCAATGATAGTCACACAAACTACAGTTTATAAGTGTGCTATTATTTAGATTAAAAAGTGGTCAATCATGATTGACAGTCGTGATGTAGGAATTATAACACAAACAATTGTTAAACAGTGTGCAATTAGTTAAGGTAGTAAACTATAATTGTTAAAATAAGGAGTATCATTCAGAGTTTTGTTTTATATTATGAGAGTTTCATGTTACCAGCAAATTAAGTTAAAATAAGGTAATGTCAAGGGGTCATAGTTAACTGTCATCCACCATTATAAATTGTTTCATAAGATAAATGAAGAATCCACAAAAAGTTAAATTTTACAGGACTAAACCAGGACATGTTTAGTACCAAATGATTTGTAATTGTATTCTTAATATCCACATAAACATTGTATTAACTATTATTGTATAATGATAAAATAATAAGTTAAAAGCAAATTATAAAATGTAATGTAATTGATGGGTCTTGATCATATAACATTTGAATTTTGTCTGATGGGCCAATCAGGATCCAAGAAATTTTGGTCAGTTCTATGACAAAAAGAAGAAATTAGACACTTGATTGTTAACTACGATTGAATACGGTTGAGTAGTGCTCGCAGAAGAATATTATGTAAACAATTTTAAAAACCAGGAACCAAAATTAGAAGAATAAATTATAAACAAAAAAAAATTAGAAAAATAATGAAGTTATTAACAAAAGTCATCTAACCAAATATGAACAACTACCAGTAAGAAAATAAGAAATTATCAAGTGATTAACAAAAAGAAGCCTAACTATAACTAACTCAGAATTGTAACGTAACCTACAATTATTTTAACCAAACAACTTTAGTAATTCAACATGAACAATCACTTGTAACAGCAATGACTCACACCACAGTTAATCACTGATGGACATTTTATAAAGAAAAGAAAAACAGTATATAAAAAGTAGTGAATACAAAGTGAACATTTATTATAATACATTGGGAACGATTTCACACACATTCACCGACTACGAGGCGGCCATGTTTCTGACGTCATGTCACGACCAGAATGCATTGCACACATAGCGAACTAAATATTGCAACCCATTTTAGTCAACATTGTAACGTACCAAATTGGCAGTTACATAAAGTAACTAATTATTACGTCAAGTAACTGGAGATCATGAAAATATTTCAAAGTACATAAAATAATGTAAACAAAATGTGTGTATCTACAAAGATATATTATTGAAAAAATCCAACAAAGAAGAAGGAAGAGTAATATAGCATCATCGAGTACAAAAGAGAGAGAAAATGACAACGAGCCAATATAAAATGTTAGAAACCAGGCCCAATAGATTCCAAACAGTGAGGGGAAACGACTAAAATAACTATTAAAATGAAGAGGAGCCAATAGGTCCAAACAGTGAGGGGAAACGACAAAAATAACTATTAAAATGAAGAAGAGACAACTCAAGAACAACCACAATGATGGTAAAACAAACAAATTTATTTATTAGTATAAAATAGTATGGAACAATGACTACCACGAATAGAAATATTGAAGAATATGACAAGAATAAGGGAACATTGATTATGACAAGTAATGTACGACCCAGGAGAACACCGATAGTGAACAACAATTAACCAGAAGAAGAAAGGAAGAAGAAGAGCAAAGGAAACATAACATGAAGAATGAAGATAATGTATGGAAAATACAAGAAATCACCATTCACCAGATATACAAGGAACTATACTAATGACCGGAAGAAGTGTAATGATTATTCGAGGATCAACTATAAAGAAACCAGTGTTTAGCATAATTGAGTAATCACAAACAATAACAGTGAAAACTTAATATAAGTGTGACAACCTGTAACAAGTTAACCAATTTTACCCCAAATAAACACCACAGACAATACAAGTGAGAATGTTTATAACAGAGGATAATGAGTTACCATTATAAGTGGAAGAATCCAAGATTAACTAGTTAAAATGCACAGCCAATTAGTGTGACCAGTTTAATCAAGATTGTAACCCAAAATAGATAATCATTAAGACCACCAAGAGAAATGTGAGATAGAACAGTGAGTTAATTGTTCATAGGAACTGATAATGAAAACTTTGTAAGCCTTAAAATGAAATGTAACTAAATGCCACGGCAAAACAGAGTAAAATATAAAAAAATCCAGAACAAATAGTGACAAATAAGCTAGTTTGTTAAGTATCAAACAATCAATGTACCAAGAACTAGGTACAACACAACAAGAAATGTAATACTATTAGATTAAGAATACTTGTGTTATTGTTTCAAAAAATAGTGTAAACATGTGTATTACTTAATAATTAAACCATTGTAGTAGAATACCATAATGAAATGATAATAGTAGAATCAAATACTGCATAAGAATATGTTGCACATTGTTACCAGATAACTGACACATAACCTCATAGAAAGTGCACCTACAACATAAAATCATGTATATTAATTAAACCAAGCAACTATCAACAATTGTTTCAACCAAAGACTAATTATGAATAGTAATGCAAACTAATAAATAATATATGTACTGAAATACACAGCAGATGAATCAGATTAAATATATCATAAAGCCAAAAGAACAGAAACCCAATGTGACAAGATAGTTAAGCAAAATGCACTATCAAAACTTGTTAAAAGATTACTAAAAATGTTATCAGTAGTTAGAGAAATATCTGATACTACTATGAGAACATATTACAAATGTAATAGTAGTAGTTTAGTAGTTGAATTATTAGAAAATAACTGACTACAATTGTAAAACCAGATGTAAACAAACACATTGTAACAAGATAGTTAATCAAAATGCACTATCAAAACTTATTAAAAGATTACTAAAAATGTTATTAGTAGTTAGAGAAATATCTGATACTACTATGAGAACATATCATAAATGTAATAGTAGTAGTTTTATAATTGAAATATTAGAAACTAACTAACTATCATTGTAAAACCAGATGTAAACAAACACAGTACTAAGAATTGGAAAGCTTTCAGATAACGAAAGACTGATAAATACATTAAACAAACAAGGTACTACAATTGTACACTATTTTAATGTATAACATTATATACCTTATGTGGTAAAATAATTGAAAAAGTGACAAATTAAAGAAATGAGAACAGAAGGTAATTTTGATAAGACTATTAGTATATGAAAAATAACATTGTTCATAAAATAATATGTGAACAAATGTGAATAAATGTATATATTATTGTTAGAATGCCAAACAAATGTAATTAGGTAAGAAATAATAGCGATACATGCAATTATAAACAATCGAATATGGTCGCTGAGGACGCCATTACCAAATATTGTTTAAATGGTAATTACAACTATTCTATGTATTAAAACGAAAGAGAAATGGACTCGAGACGTTTAATAATGAGTGTTATGGTGTAATCGAAACAAAATATAGTGAAACAAACTTAGTTATATTAAGAAACACCATATGAGTTTGTGCAACGGCTAAGTGAGTTAATAATGGACGGATTTAATCCTTCTTTAAACTTAAATTAAAGCCACAAGTGTCCGCAATTTAATGCCACTAACCGTTCGACGATACGATAATTAATAAAAAAGTTATGACACTTATAAACTTTTCAGTCATTTCTTATATCGATGCATACGTCACCCGTAGCCTCGAACCCAAGCGAAAATTTGTAAAAAATTTAAAAGTTTTATTTAACCAAAGTGTTTTGGGGTTGAGAGTTTGACCCTTTAAACCAATCAAATTGCTTAAAATAACCAGACGAGCAGGAGACGCTTTGATGAAGCAAGGATTCGTTCCGTATCACTCAACAGGCCAGGTTCACGAAGGAAGTCATCAAAATTATTTAAAATGTGCGCGTCACCAACACGAGTTACTCTACATACATTAACCTATACACAACAGAATAATAACGAGTGTCCAGTGCTTTAAGTGAATTAAAATAATAAACCGACCAGTGTATAATAAAGGTCGTGTTTTGTGTATTTTTTTAAAACAGGGAGTACTCTATTTTAATTATTTTAATGAATTGAATTAAAATAATAACTTTCGTTTGTAAACGAAGAGATATTGTTTTGAGACTCCACTAGTCAAAAGTACGGAAGTGCTTAACCCACGATGAAAAATTATCAGAACTGAATAAATGAATTATTGCGCAATTATTAACTTAGAAAATAAATATTTTACGATTTTATCGTGATTGAGAAAATCGGTATTAATTTAAATATCGACCATCCATGTATAACGAATGGTCGCTCATTTGACTAAATTTGTTTGAATTAACGAATAACTAGTTTATTGCGAAAAATATTCTAAACGACTGATAATTATACATCAGATAACGTATGAATAAAATGTATATGTTTATAGTATTAAGAATTTAATGAATAATATACTTATTCAAAATAATTACTTACTTTTGTTAGGTAACTAACCTAGAAATAACAATGGTAACTTTGTCACCAAGTAATGATTCTGTTCTCAAATAATTTCAATCCAATGAAAGCTATAACAAGAGTTTTTTATTCTAAATTTTTTCTCTTGCCAATAAATAATTTTAATAATTAACGAATAAATAATAATAGTATTTTTAACAGTGCAGCACAGAGCACGTGTTTTCATCACAACTGCTGTAAGAATTTTATAACCGTACGATAGTACGATATATATCGGTTTATGGTACCGGCTTTTATAATTTTAAATCTTTGTTTGTTTTTATCGTAATCCATTATTAAATATTGTTAAATAAGATAACATCTTGTTATCTGGTATCATGCATCTTCCAAGAACACACGAATTTGGTAATATAACTGAATAAAGAGGACATAACCTCGTTAACTAAAACTATTGTACCAGACATCAGTGTTACCAGCCTTGAGGTACAAAGAGCTCAAGAATTATTTATAGTAATTATTGTTTTGTAAAAACATTATTAATTGATTGTTTTTTCAAAAGAGTTCATTGCATTTTACAATTGTTAATAAACCCCAATTTATTTACCAGTGGAACAGAGTTTTTGATTTTTTTTAAATTAGTTTAATTTTTATGATCAGTTCTATCAGAAGGTGGCGGTAGGATTTGAATGTTCAATACCATTCAAATTGTAGTTAACCTATTATTTTACTTCATTGTGCATGTGCATTATTTAGGGTATTCAAACAGAATATCCATATATGTGTATCAAGTGTTTTTTGCAGCAGAAGAAGTCACCAACAAGAACATTGAAAACATCCACATATGGTAAGTGGGGAGGTTGACAGTGAAGTGTTAAATACTCTTTTAAACTGAAAAACTTAAAAGTGAACACCCACACGAACTCTATTAATAATCACACTCATAGTAATAATTAATACAATTTAAAAATTATCGTTGAAACTATTAATTACGTTACAACGTGGCGCTCCATCGCGGGGCAGGATTGATTGAAGATAACACTTCGAATAATTATAAAATATATATATCTTCTACACACTACTACACTGTAATCTGTTTTGTAACAGATTGGCGCACAAAGTCTGAGCGCGAATCAGGAAGAAAACACTTAACAATTTAGGTAATCAAACAAATAATTTCCTAACCTTATTCGACAAAAAGACAGCAAGTGCATTACCAAGGTAACAAGATGTACACGAGGTCGACTTCGAAAAAACGAGCAGCAGAGGCAGAGAGGGAGGCCAGATTAGAAGAAAAAGAAGCGACATCGGCAGAGGATGTCGAAGAGATATTGTTAGAAGTTGAAGATAGGCAATCTGAACCGGCGGAGGAGGTTCAGCGACCGGATGATAAACCGGAAGTCATACCACAAGAAATTCAACCTGAAATAAACCAGCCTGAAAAACCAGTATCAACAGGAGTGGCAGCTTTTCAAGAGTGGATGAAAAGGATGATGGAGTCTTTGAAGGAGGACAATCAATCCACAAAGCAAAATATTGAGTCACTGAAGGAAGAATTGAACAATAAAATAGATGAAACCAGTCAGTCCACAAAGGAGGAATTAAGCAAGAAAATAGATAAAGGCCAGAGGGAGAGCCAGAAGAATATGGAATTGTTGAAGGAGGATTTAAATGACAAAATAAATGAAACCAATAGGAGGATGGAAGACGGACAGAAAAAGACTGAAGAGTTATTGGAGAGAAAGATGGAAATAATGAGGGAAAATTTGTCTGCAGAATTAGGAGCCAAAATCAATGAATTCAATGGGAAATTAGACCAAATTAATAAGAAAATGAAGGAAGATGACAAGGAGAGCATGGAGTCGATAAACCCGGTAGTGGATGATGATTATAAGCGATCGGGAGAGACAACCAAAAGATGTTGTGAAGAGACAAAAGAGAGTGTTAAGAAGATAAGAAGAGAATTAATAATAGACAATCAAATGGAGGTTGAAGAAGTACCTGAAGATAAAAACTCGGAACAAGTGAGTCCAAAGCCTAAAGAAAGTGGAGAAGAATAGATCCAAATAATTCAAGAAACGGAAGAGATGAAGATGGAAGAAAGAAGAACCATACGTCCAAAGAAGACAAGGGTTACAAAAGAAATAATTGAAATGACTCGAGGCGGTCTGATTAATATGATCAACTTACCAATAGTCGACCATGAAGAAGGGATCTTTAGGAAGGAATACCGAAGGGGTTTCATGAAGATGAACGAGGAGGAGAATTATGTAACAATGAAGAAGAATATGAGCTATAAAGTATCTCTACCAAAGATTTCCAAAAGAAGAGTGAGATATTTTAAGAAAAAGGAAGGCTATCAAGAGCAATGGGACCGGATCATCGAAGGGTACGCCAGAGAAATAAGAGAACTGAGGAAGAAGAGGAGCCAATTAATGGAAGGACCGAATCAGAAGACAGATAACGGTCAAACAGAATTGGAAGAGATACCAAACGTCAGTACTAACAACAACCAGAAGAACACTGAACACAAGTACACCGAAGAGGAGGAGAAGAAGAAGACGGAAGAACGGAAGGCAGACGGAGCCCTAATAGCATCAAAATGGAAAAACCAAATGATAGCCAGATATATGACGAAAACCGATAGGAACATGAACACTGAAGAAGTTCGAACGACAAGAAGAGAGGAGAGCGATGATTACGGATAAAAATGAATAAAAAATACATTGAAATATGGGACGGATTATTTTGATAACAAATGATGCTGACATGAACTTCCATGAAACGGTATATTGAAAATTAAATTATAAAGAAAGAGTGAAATATTGTGATGAAGATTATTTGTTATTGATACTAAGTAAAAAATGAAAATATAATTGTGAGAATAAATGTTGATTATATAAAGAAAGGGTGAAATATTGCTATGAAGACTATTTGTTGGTTATACTAAATAAGAAGTGAATATATAACTGTGAGAATAAACATTGACTATATTGTAATTTTATAATAATACAAAAATGTGTTCTAAAGAAATTATGTAAAGGATAAAGAAAATTGTACTTACCCGTACACACATAAGAAAAAAATATTATACGAGAACGACAAACAACATCTTTGGCACAAAATAATTCCAAGAGCCAAGTCAACAAGTAAAACAACAACTTACCCGTACTACAATTATAACTATACGAGACAGACAAATACCATCTACGGCACAAAATAATTCCAAGAGCCTAGTCAACAAGTAAACAGCAACTTACCCGTACTACATGAAAGAAAAAAATATAATACGAGATCGACACACAACAGCTACGGCATGAATTAATACTCCCTAGAGCCAAGTCAACAGTAAATCAACAACTTACCCGTACAGATAAAAGAGGAGACAATGGACTAGATGATATGTAGAAGAAGAAGAAAATAAGAAGTTGGAGGAACGAAAACGAATAAATATCATTAATGCAGTTAATAGATAACACACAACCATAGTGTACCGCCTCGACACTAGAAGACACTAGAAGACACTAGAAGAGAGTTATATTTTATTTGACACCATGAGAATATATTCATGAATTATATCCAGAGAAGTGAATCCCGAAAATGAAGAAGATTATGAAATGACGTTTAATGTAATACCAAGAGAAAAGATTAATTGATGACAAAGAAGAATGAAAAAATAATATATTAACGAAGATGATCATGAGAGTATACCAGCGATGAAATGTAAAACAAACTATCCCTGTAAAATGTGAAGAATTTAGTTAAGTTGAATCAAGAAGAAGAGAGTATAACAATGTATAAACCGCAGATGCGTGAGATAATCCCAAGGATATTTATTATTTGTCGAAAGAACGACCACTTTATATTTTTGAGGTAATTTGAGATGAATTGACTGATGAAAAATGCCAGCAATCATTTGTATTATTGACGGAGACGATGTGCCTCTGTATTTATTGATGTTAGTATGGCCAGTGGAGTTGTATGCCAAAGTGAGCCACTCTGAACTGCCCCAGCTAAACTTATGTTAGGGAATTAGGGAACTAAATAAACAAGGGATATAATTACATAGAAAAGAAATAATTATGCCTCAAATAGAAGAAAGTGAAGGGATATATAAAAAAGCATAAGAGTCGACATGGAAATATATAACAATTGATGAATTCTTCAATAAAAAATAAATATACTAATTCAGAATTAATCAATTCTTATAGGAAGGCATATGTAACGTACCAAATTGGCAGTTATATAAAGTAACTAATTATTACGTCAAGTAACGGGAGATCATGAAAATATTTCAAAGTACATAAAATAATGTAAACAAAATGTGTGTATCTACAAAGATATATTATTGAAAAAATCCAACAAAGAAGAAGGAAGAGTAATATAGCATCATCGAGTACAAAAGAGAGAGAAAATGACAACGAGCCAATATAAAATGTTAGAAACCAGGCCCAATAGATTCCAAACAGTGAGGGGAAACGACTAAAATAACTATTAAAATGCAGAGGAGCCAATAGGTCCAAACAGTGAGGGGAAACGACAAAAATAACTATTAAAATGAAGAAGAGACAACTCAAGAACAACCACAATGATGGTAAAACAAACAAATTTATTTATTAGTATAAAATAGTATGGAACAATGACTACCACGAATAGAAATATTGAAGAATATGACAAGAATAAGGGAACATTGATTATGACAAGTAATGTACGACCCAGGAGAACACCGATAGTGAACAACAATTAACCAGAAGAAGAAAGGAAGAAGAAGAGCAAAGGAAACATAACATGAAGAATGAAGATAATGTATGGAAAATACAAGAAATCACCATTCACCAGATATACAAGGAACTATACTAATGACCGGAAGAAGTGTAATGATTATTCGAGGATCAACTATAAAGAAACCAGTGTTTAGCATAATTGAGTAATCACAAACAATAACAGTGAAAACTTAATATAAGTGTGACAACCTGTAACAAGTTAACCAATTTTACCCCAAATAAACACCACAGACAATACAAGTGAGAATGTTTATAACAGAGGATAATGAGTTACCATTATAAGTGGAAGAATCCAAGATTAACTAGTTAAAATGCACAGCCAATTAGTGTGACCAGTTTAATCAAGATTGTAACCCAAAATAGATAATCATTAAGACCACCAAGAGAAATGTGAGATAGAACAGTGAGTTAATTGTTCATAGGAACTGATAATGAAAACTTTGTAAGCCTTAAAATGAAATGTAACTAAATGCCACGGCAAAACAGAGTAAAATATAAATAAAATCCAGAACAAATAGTGACAAATAAGCTAGTTTGTTAAGTATCAAACAATCAATGTACCAAGAACTAGGTACAACACAACAAGAAATGTAATACTATTAGATTAAGAATACTTGTGTTATTGTTTCAAAAAATAGTGTAAACATGTGTATTACTTAATAATTAAACCATTGTAGTAGAATACCATAATGAAATGATAATAGTAGAATCAAATACTGCATAAGAATATGTTGCACATTGTTACCAGATAACTGACACATAACCTCATAGAAAGTGCACCTATAACATAAAATCATGTATATTAATTAAACCAAGCAACTATCAACAATTGTTTCAACCAAAGACTAATTATGAATAGTAATGCAAACTAATAAATAATATATGTACTGAAATACACAGCAGATGAATCAGATTAAATATGATATCATAAAGCCAAAAGAACAGAAACCCAATGTGACAAGATAGTTAAGCAAAATGCACTATCAAAACTTGTTAAAAGATTACTAAAAATGTTATCAGTAGTTAGAGAAATATCTGATACTACTATGAGAACATATTACAAATGTAATAGTAGTAGTTTAGTAGTTGAATTATTAGAAACTAACTGACTACAATTGTAAAACCAGATGTAAACAAACACATTGTAACAAGATAGTTAATCAAAATGCACTGTCAAAACTTATTAAAAGATTACTAAAAATGTTATTAGTAGTTAGAGAAATATCTGATACTACTATGAGAACATATCATAAATGTAATAGTAGTAGTTTTATAATTGAAATATTAGAAACTAACTAACTATCATTGTAAAACCAGATGTAAACAAACACAGTACTAAGAATTGGAAAGCTTTCAGATAACGAAAGACTGATAAATACATTAAACAAACAAGGTACTACAATTGTACACTATTTTAATGTATAACATTATATACCTTATGTGGTAAAATAATTGAAAAAGTGACAAATTAAAGAAATGAGAACAGAAGGTAATTTTGATAAGACTATTAGTATATGAAAAATAACCTTGTTCATAAAATAATATGTGAACAAATGTGAATAAATGTATATATTATTGTTAGAATGCCAAACAAATGTAATTAGGTAAGAAATAATAACGATACATGCAATTATAAACAATCGAATATGGTCGCTGAGGACGCCATTACCAAATATTGTTTAAATGGTAATTACAACTATTCTATGTATTAAAACGAAAGAGAAATGGACTCGAGACGTTTAATAATGAGTGTTATAGTGTAATCGAAACAAAATATAGTGAAACAAACTTAGTTATATTAAGAAACACCATATGAGTTTGTGCAACGGCTAAGTGAGTTAATAATGGACGGATTTAATCCTTGTTTAGACTTAAATTAAAGCCACAAGTGTCCGCAATTTAATGCCACTAACCGTTCGACGATACGATAATTAATAAAAAAGTTATGACACTTATAAACTTTTCAGTCATTTCTTATATCGATGCATACGTCACCCGTAGCCTCGAACCCAAGCGAAAATTTGAAAAAATTAAAAGTTTTATTTAACCAAAGTGTTTTGGGGTTGAGAGTTTGACCCTTTAAACCAATCAAATTGCTTAAAATAACCAGACGAGCAGGAGACGCTTTGATGAAGCAAGGATTCGTTCCGTATCACTCAACAGGCCAGGTTCACGAAGGAAGTCATCAAAATTATTTAAAATGTGCGCGTCACCAACACGAGTTACTCTACATACATTAACCTATACACAACAGAATAATAACGAGTGTCCAGTGCTTTAAGTGAATTAAAATAATAAACCGACCAGTGTATAATAAAGGTCGTGTTTTGTGTATTTTTTTAAAACAGGGAGTACTCTATTTTAATTATTTTAATGAATTGAATTAAAATAATAACTTTCGTTTGTAAACGAAGAGATATTGTTTTGAGACTCCACTAGTCAAAAGTACGGAAGTGCTTAACCCACGATGAAAAATTATCAGAACTGAATAAATGAATTATTGCGCAATTATTAACTTAGAAAATAAATATTTTACGATTTTATCGTGATTGAGAAAATCGGTATTAATTTAAATATCGACCATCCATGTATAACGAATGGTCGCTCATTTGACTAAATTTGTTTGAATTAACGAATAACTAGTTTATTGCGAAAAATATTCTAAACGACTGATAATTATACTTCAGATAACGTATGAATAAAATGTATATGTTTATAATATTAAGAATTTAATGAATAATATACTTATTCAAAATAATTACTTACTTTTGTTAGGTAACTAACCTAGAAATAACAATGATAATTTTGTCACCAAGTAATGATTCTGTTCTCAAATAATTTCAATCCAATGAAAGCTATAACAAGAGTTTTTTATTCTAGATTTTTTCTCTTGCCAATAAATAATTTTAATAATTAACGAATAAATAATAATAGTATTTTTAACAGTGCAGCACAGAGCACGTGTTTTCATCACAACTGCTGTAAGAATTTTATAACCGTATGATAGTACGATATATATCGGTTTATGGTACCGACTTTTATAATTTTAAATCTTTGTTTGTTTTTATCGTAATCCATTATTAAATATTGTTAAATAAGATAACATCTTGTTATCTGGTATCATGCATCTTCCAAGAACACACGAATTTGGTAATATAACTGAATAAAGAGGACATAACCTCGTTAACTAAAACTATTGTACCAGACATCAGTGTTACCAGCCTTGAGGTACAAAGAGCTCAAGAATTATTTATAGTAATTATTGTTTTGTAAAAACATTATTAATTGATTGTTTTTTCAAAAGAGTTCATTGCATTTTACAATTGTTAATAAACCCCAATTTATTTACCAGTGGAACAGAGTTTTTGATTTTTTTAAATTATTTTAATTTTTATGATCAGTTCTATCAGAAGGTGGCGGTAGGATTTGAATGTTCAATACCATTCAAATTGTAGTTAACCTATTATTTTACTTCATTGTGCATGTGCATTATTTAGGGTATTCAAACAGAATATCCATATATGTGTTTCAAGTGTTTTTTGCAGCAGAAGAAGTCACCAACAAGAACATTGAAAACATCCACATATGGTAAGTGGGGAGGTTGACAGTGAAGTGTTAAATACTCTTTTAAACTGAAAAACTTAAAAGTGAACACCCTCACGAACTCTATTAATAATCACACTCATAATAATAATCAATATAATTTAAAAATTATCGTTGAAACTATTAATTACGTTACAACGTGGCGCTCCATCGCGGGGCAGGATTGATTGAAGATAACACTTCGAATAATTATAAAATATATATATCTTCTACACACTACTACACTGTAATCTGTTTTGTAACAACATTAACAATTATTTATAATATCACATTAGATCATAAGTATTAAGATTATATTGTAATGTACTCTATGTTGTTTGTTAATAATTAATGGAACCTTTCGTAGCAACCAAAAGAATTCCCACTTTATATATTTAATTCATTTTTACTATTGACCCTGAGATAGATAATCGATTATTGATAGCGTGTATATCGAAATGAAAATTTTTATTAACTTGAATTAATTTTGCAAAAATTAAATAATAATATTACCAAAATCATATCCATGCGTTTTATTTCTTGAATGTAAGGTACAATCAGGATTCGTTCTACACTCACGAATATTAAGAAGACGTCGGTGAGCCGTAAGAACAATAGAAAGTACGAAACCAAAATTAACCTCAACGAATAGGGTTAACACGAAGGTCGAACGTAGACTTTGAGAAATTGTTTGGAGCAATCCAACCGATACATTCAAATTAGAACAGATTAACTGAAGAATTATAATGAGTCAATTCTAACTAGTAAATAAAGAAGAGTAATTCAGCTATTACAATTACATTTGAATAAACTTCACAAACACGAGGAATAAACACGCAACAACAGATACACTTTGAGCAGAAAGTTTTTTTATTATGTAGTCTTACAGGCCTACTTTATAAGATTAGGATGGAAATTCATAGATAATGTGGGAGCTGCCTGAATAGATAGTAAGTTATTACAGAATATGGTATATGTTGTACATAACTTAGTAGTCCTGAGAAGCGTGTCTAGGATAGCAGAATATGGAGCTTAGGATATAGCTTCGTTTGTTAGGCTATCCTTATTTTTCAGACTTAGTAGATCGCTTAAACCCCATTTTCAAAATATAAGTGACTATAATAACGCGGATTGATACTACTTAATGCTGATTACTGTATTCCGAAAGAATTACTTCGTTAAACGTTGACAGATTGAAACAGCCAATAAATGTCTGAAAAATTTAGAGTTTATAATGTGTTCATTTGTTTACCTTAAGTATATGTTGCGCGCTCAATCCTTTTGCTCATCCTTTTTGCCAGTATCCTGACTGGCTTGATGGTTTTAGTTTATTTGAACCTGTGTTCCAACATCAAGAAACAAGAGTATAGACTGTTTCATAAATAAGGGTACCTAAGCAGCAAACGATTACTAAAGATTACGTGTAAAATTTCATGATAGATTAAAAAATTTAAAGTTTTCTAATGAAATTACTCATATCTATATCCTTGACAGGATTTTTGTTTAATGTAACTTAAGATAGATTGTGTTACACAAAATAGGACAATACCGTTAAAGTCCGATTAGATCATTTTAACTTCCCCAACCTATGCCACGGGAAATCCATTACTGTTACAAGTCCCCAGAATTAATATAACGAATGTCTTAAGAAGCGGGTTTATCTTGAAATTAAATGGAAAAAGTTTTAGATTTTTTGAAATTACCTGTTATTATTCGAATTACTGTGTGTTTGTTTATCATACAACCATTTTATAGACAACCTGCTTAGTATGTACATTTTTACATAAAAATATACCACATCTCTAAAACAATTTACTTGAAAGCAAGTAAAGTCAAAGTATTTGAGTTTAAGCTAGTAACTGACCCATTTACGTCAGCGGACTGTAAGCTACAGTGTCATTTAAGTCGGTTTCAACCCAGCAAAACGTCTTTTACATAGCGGCGATGCGGAGACACCTTACTTTCCTGATGTTAAAAGGTCATTTGTGTCTATGACTTTAAATCATTCAGGTCATATATAGAACTATACCATACGTGGGATCAAAGAAGTTAGGAGTTACAACCACGCATTTTACATTTTACAACAAAACGTATAGAGATTTCATTTTAAAATTCATGGTGATGAAAGCAATTTTGACCCACTAAATACTAATTAAAATAATAGTTTTTACTTAGGTTCATGATTGTCTTACAGAAACGCTCTCCTCTCTCTCTCTCTCCCTCTCTCTCTCTCTCTCTCTCTCTCTCTCTCTCTCTCTCTCTCTCTCTCTCTCTCTCTCTCTCTCTCTCTCTCACACACACACACACACACATTTAATGATTCATAATTAAAAAGAAACAGCTTATTAGCTTATTGACACATGCACGTTCACCAAACAGGTGCGTTCGAATATTCATTTCGAGGTATAGATATTACCATCATTTTGGAGTTACCATTCTAACCTTTTTCATTTCTTTTATTTTGGCGGTGTTTATTTCAGTATATTTTTTTAACACTGTCTAGCAATCTTAGTATACATACAAGATTTGTCCTACTGTATTCATACATTCTTCGACAGTAGCTCATTTATCTATACTGCTTTTACAAAATTCTGTATACTTAAAATTAAATCAAAGGTTATTGAATTCTACATAATATGTAACATTATTGTAACTGATTTTAGTTACATTGATAGGAAAAGATCAGGAATGTACGTACATAACTCATTCCTCTTCAAGCTTATATTTAGTTTTCAGATGTTTATGCCGAAGTTAAATGCCTTGGGCATACAACTGCTAGAGTTTTTATTAATTTTAAAATAATACTCATGTATACAAAACAGTCAATTTTATCAGTTAATTAAATATGTTGAGTTATTGTCATCTACAAATATGTGCGAGTTTTAACTCTGCTCACTTTACTTCTATGAATTCCTCGAGCTTCTATGAGAGAAAATGTCTATAACTACGAGTACCTTTTGTGCTTGGCTTATATACACGATTTTATGCAATATGTTTACACAATGAGATGTTAAATTAATAGGGTTAGTTTGGCTTCATTTTTGTAAAGATGATTGTATTTTTTTATAATACAAAAGGCCTATACATAGTGTAATATAAGGTTACAATTCCTAACACGGTAATTATTTGTTTTAATATAAGCAGTATTTTTTTCCCGTATAGTCCATTAATGCTTCTGAAAATGTATTGTTTCTGAACCCACATCCGTTTCAAAACAACAGTATGTCATGTCTTTTCTTCAGGTTTTTAGCTTTTTTCTTCTAATAGTTGCCTTCAACTTACATTAGCTTTGGTTTACTAATATATCAGCTTTTAATTATTTTTAGCTGATAACGTCACTGATGCATTTTTACTAATCAAATGCCACCTCCCTCTTGTTTAATGGCCAACTTAATGTCATTTTAAAATTCTCTTTGGTTTTCTGTACTCCTGCATGGATCAAAATTTTCTCACGTAAATCTTTCTTTATCAACTATTTATTGATAACCTATATAATTACTACACGTTTACATCTTTCGTAATTACTTATGCGGTCTTTCCGTAGACAAAAATTAACCTTTTCAATTAATTAGCATTTGTCATTTTAATTTTGTAGACGTATCTACTGTACTTTTAACGTAAGAGGTTACATGTACGCTAAATTCAATCTTTTAATCCAGACAATTAAGTACCAGGTACTAGGTGCAAAAAAAAGAACTAACTATGAAATAATCTCTTTTTCATTTGTCGTGGAATAGCCACATTCTACAAATCTTAACGTTGTATAGAATAATTACTTGTTTGTCGATCTTTTAAAAAATTAAAATCTGTTTGTTAGCAACTCTATTTTGTTGTGAGTTATAGTAAGTATATCTTTTATTAAAATTCCGTTTAAAAGAAAGAATCGTCGGTCAATAATTTTTCAGATAATATAAAACAACTTCTATAATTCAATGTAAATATTGTATTTTTACTAGTTTCCTAGCCTAGAAATTGTTTTACACACACGCGCGCACACACACACACACACACACACACACACACACACACACACACACACACACACACACACACACACACACACACACACACACAGTTCATAACTACACTAGATCTTACGTATCTTCAAATTTAAGGTTACAGATGTTATACTCCTCTTTAGTTAATATTCCTTGAAAATTATAAGTTATTTAATGATATTAACTAGAGAAATGACATTGTTAACCTACAAATAAATAATCTGCAGAAGCCAAATAAATGTAATGTAATGTTTAATAATTCTGCACTATTGAAGAAAGAAGTAAATGGCCAGTGTGTGTCAGCCATAAACGATGTAAAGTATTTGAACAGTACTGTAAACGAAACAATTCTAGAATGGAAGCCAAATAACGTCAGGGTAGACGGCTTTTGAAAGTTAAGCAATATTATGAAGAATATCGCACTTTCATTGCTTAAACAAACATTTAATCAGTAATTGCTGCCTCTAAATCTAGTACTTAGTTCATTAAAGTTGGTTTATTAAGGGGAGTTTGAAGGCCAAAAATTAAAAACTTTCACGTATCAAAATTATTGTTTTTATTCAAATTTTGACTTTCCTGAATAAAAAGATATTTAACTTACGATACAAATAAACTAAAGAAACACATTTTGTATATAATCTGAAGTACGTTTGCACACAGTAAAATGATTAAAATTTAAAACACGATTCCTTTCAATAGTATATGATTTAAAAAAGGGTTGAACTACAGGTGTGTAGAAGGGGATATTTTGTGCTTCATGCTGGAAACTCTGAATACAACAATATAGATGCATGTATGTTTTGTTTTTGTGCGTAAAAATAGTGTTTAGTCGTGAACTTGTGTTTTACTTCCATATTCCTTAAGGAATGTAAGTATGGTGATGGCAAAAAAAAATCGTGTTCGAGATTATTGCAGATTCTGATTCTACTACACTCAAAACATGAAAAAAAGTCGTTTTCCGAAAAGTGTCTGTGTGTGTGTGTCTGTCTGTCTGTCTGTCTATCTGTCTGTCTGTCTGTCTGTCTGTCTGTAGATTTTTTTTCTATGGCAAACGATAACTACCGCAAATTCAAACAGAATCAAATAATTTTTTGCATACAGCCCTGATTTGTAGAGTACTCGCGACCTATTGTTTTTGGTGAAGATCGGTTGAGGCAAAGGGGTAGTTTACCGGCAACGGTTTTTTTTAGCAAGGGTAATTTTGTTTGTTTGGCAAAGGATAACATCCGTAAATTCAAACAGAATCAAATAATGTTTCGCATACAGCCCTGAATTGTAGAGTTCTCAAGATATGTTGATTTTGGTGAAGATCGGTTAAGGGAAAGGGGTAGTTTACCAGTAACGTTTTATGTTTTAACAAGGGTATTTCCTATGGCAAACGATAACAGCCGCAAATTCAAACAGAATCAAAAGATTATTTGCATACAGCCCTAAATTGTAAAGTTCTCAAGACCTATTGTTTTTGGTGAAGATCGGTTGAGGGAAAGGGGTAGTTTACCAGCAACGTTTTTTTATCAAGCGTATTTTCTATGGCAAACGATAACAGCCGCAAATTCAAACAGTGATGGCAAAAAAAATCGTGTTCGAGATTATTGCAGATTCTGATTCTACTACACTCAAAACATGAAAAAAAGTCGTTTTCCGAAAAGTGTCTGTGTGTGTGTCTGTCTGTCTGTCTGTCTATGTGTAGATTTTTTTTTTTGGCAAACGATAACTGCCGTAAATTCAAACAGAATCAATTACTTTTTTGCATACAGCCCTGATTTGTAGAGTACTCGCGACCTATTGTTTTTGGTGAAGATCGGTTGAGGGAAAGGGGTAGTTTATCGGCAACAGTTTTTTTTTAGCAAGGGTAATTCTGTTTGTTTGGCAAACGATAACAGCCGCAAATTCAAACAGAATCAAATAATGTCTCGCATACAGCCCTGAATGGTAGAGTTCTCAAGATCTGTTGATTTTGGTGAAGATCGGTTAAGGGAAAGGGGTAGTTTACCTGTAACGTTTTATGTTTTAACAAGGGTATTTCCTATGGCAAACGATAACAGCCGCAAATTCAAACAGAATCAAAAGATTGTTTGCATGCAGCATTAAATTGTAGATTTCTCAAGACCTGTTGTTTTTGGTGAAGATCGGTTAAGGGAAAGGGGTAGTTTACCGGCAACGTTTTTTTAACAATGGTATTTTCTATGGCAAACGATAACAGCCGCAAATTCAAACAGAATCAAATAATGTTTTGCATACAGCACTGATTTGTAGATTACTCAAGACCTATTGTTTTTGGTGAAGATCGGTTAAGGGGAAGGGGTAGTTTACCGGCAACGTTTTTTTATCAAGCGTATTTTCTATGGCAAACGATAACAGCCGCAAATTCAAACAGAATCAAATAATTTTTTGCATACGTCCCTGAATTGTAGACGTCTCAATGATTTTCGATTTTGGTGATGATCGGTTAGGGGGAAGGGGTAGTTTACCTGCAACCTTTTACGTTTTAACAAGAGTAAAGTACTTGAAAATTTATTTTAACTTTTTGAAACAATGGTAATTGTTAAAAATAAAATAATTTTGTTGCCAGGCAAAAAAATTATAATTTTTTCATTTTAATGTAATATAATATTTTTCATTTAATACAGCAATAAAAAGGCAGGTAAGACACAGCCCGGCTGTTTGGCTGAAAATGATTTTAAATATAAATCTTAGAATATGGAAGTCATGTATGGTTCTCCATACCGATATTATATGGTAAACGATAACAGCCGCAAATTCAAACAGAATCAAATAAGTTTTTGCACACAGCACTGATTTGTAGAGTACTCAAGACCTATTGTTTTTAGTGAAGATCGGTTAAGGGAAAGGGGTATTTTACCTGCAACGTTTTATGTTTTAAGAAGGGTATTTCCTATAGAAAAGATAACAGCCGCAAATTCTAACATAATCAAATGATTATTTGCATACAGCCCTAAATTGTAGAGATCTCAAGACCTATGGTTTTGGTGAAGATCGGTTAACGGAAAGGGGTAGTTTACCTGCAACGTTTTATGTTTTAACAATGGTATTTTTTCTGTGACGAACGATAACTGCCGTAAATTCAAAGAGAATCAACTAATGTTTTGTATACAGCCCTGAATTGTAGATTTCTCAAGACCTATTGTTATTGGTGAAGATCGGTTAATGGAATAGGGTAGTTTACCAGCAACGTTTTATGTTTTGTCAAGGGTGTTTTCTATGGCAAACGATAACAGCCGCAAATTCGAACAGAATCAAATAATTGTTTGCATACAAGCCTGAATTGTAGAGTACCCAAGACCTGTCGTTTTTGGTGAAGATCGGTTAAGGGAAAGAGGTAATTTAGTAGCAACGGTTTTTTCAAGGGTAATTTTTTTCCATAGTAGACGATAACAGCCGCAAATTCAAACAGAATCAAATGATGTTTTGCATACAGCTTTGTATTGTAGAGTTATCAATACCTATTGGTGTTGGTGAAGATCGGTTAAGGGAAGGGGGTAGTTTACCAGCAACATTTTTTGTTTTAACAAGGGTAATTTTTTATATGACGAACGATAACTGCCGTAAATTCAAACAGAATCAACTAGGTTTTGCATACCATTTTGAACTAAAGAGAACTCAAGGTCTGTTGATTTTGTTGAAGATCGGTTAAGGGAAGGGGTAGTTTATCAGCAACGCTTTATGTTTTAAAAAGGGTATTTTTTTTTATGACGAACGATAACTGCCGAAAATTAAATGAGAATAAAATAATTGTTTGCATTCTTTCCTGAGTTGCAGAGAGCTCAAGGTCTATTGATTTTGGTGAAGATCAGTTAAGGGAAAGGGGTAGTTTACCTGCAACATTTTATGTTGTAACAAGAGAAATGTTTCCATGACGAACGATAACTGCCGCACATTCAAACAGAATCAAATATTTTTTTGCATGCTTCCCTGAATTGTAGAGGACGGAAGGTCTGTTGATTTTGGAGAAGATCGGTCAAGAGAAAGGGGTAGTTTACCAGAAACATTTTATGATTTAACAAGAGTAAAGTACTTAATTTTTATAAATAAAGTATCCTGATAAGAAGCTCATAGTAATCCACTGTAGGAAACGTAGATGAAATATCTATAAATGAAGAGGTTATGTGAACGGGGTGGGGGTAATTTTCTATTATTAAAAATTATAGTTGAAGGTGGAGGGGAGAATTTTTTATATGTGTACTACGTTATCGGCACCAAAGAAGTAGTTTTTTGTTAAAATTGCTTCCCGGGCTCTTGAGCCGTAGTTCAATGTTTTCTGCAAAACCAAACTTTTCGGCATTGCCATCGACTGCCATCATCGGTGAAAATCGAGTGCGAAAACGTGAGGTGGTATACGTTAGTGACCACAGTACTGGGGTTAATGCTGAAGCAATAAGTAGAAAGACGTAGTTTCTATGGAAATATTTCATTTCGAATATGATTTTAAATATAAATCTTAGAACATGGAAGTCATGTATGGTTCTCCATACCGTTATTTTACTTCCATATTCCTTAAGGAATGGAAGTATGGTGATGGCAAAAAAAATCGTGTTCGAGATTATTGCAGATTCTGATTGTACTACACTCAAAACATGAAAAAAAGTCGTTTTCCGAAAAGTGTCTGTGTGTGTGTCTGTCTGTCTGTGTGTCTGTGTGTCTATGTGTAGATTTTTTTTCTATGGCAAACGATAACTGCCGCAAATTCAAACAGAATCAAATAATTTTTTGCATACAGGCCTGATTTGTAGAGTACTCGCGACCTATTTTTTTTGGTGAAGATCGGTTGAGGGAAAGGGGTTGTTTACCAGCAACGTTTTTTTATCAAGCGTATTTTCTATGGCAAACGATAACAGCCGCAAATTCAAACAGTGATGGGAAAAAAAATCGTGTTCGAGATTATTGCAGATTCTGATCCTACTACACTCAAAACATGAAAAAAAGTCGTTTTCCGAAAAGTGTGTGTGTGTGTGTGTGTGTCTGTCTGTCTGTCAGTAGATTTTTTTTCTATGGCAAACGATAACTGCCGTAAATTCGAACAGAGTCAAATACTTTTTTCATACAGCCCTGATTTGTAGAGTACTCGCGACCTGTTGTTTTTGGTGACGATCGATTGAGGGAAAGGGGTAGTTTACCTGCAACGGTTTTGTTTTAGCAAGGGTAATTTTGTATGTTTGGCAAACGATAACAGCCGCAAATTCAAACAGAATCAAATAATGTTTCGCATACTGCCCTGGATTGTTGAGTTCTCAAGATCTGTTGATTTTGGTGAAGATCGGTTAAGGGAAAGGGGTAGTTTACCGGTAACGTTTTATGTTTTAACAAGGGTATTTCCTATGGCAAACGATAACAGCCGCAAATTCAAACAGAATCAAAAGATTATTTGCATACAGCCCTAAATTGTAGAGTTCTCAAGACCTATTGTTTTTGGTGAAGATCGGTTGAGGGAAAGGGGTAGTTTACCAGCAACGTTTTTTTAACAAGGGTATTTTATATGGCAAACGATAACAGCCGCAAATTCAAACAGAATCAAATAATTTTTTGCATACCTAACTGAATTGTAGAGGTCTCAACGATTTTCGATTTTGGCGAAGATCGGTTAAGGGGAAGGGGTAGTTTACCTGCAACCTTTTACGTTTTAACAAGAGTAAAGTACTTGAAAATTTATTTAAACTGTTTGAAACAATGGTAATTGTTAAAAATAAAATAATTTTGTTGCCAGGCAATAAAATTATAATTTTTCATTTTAATGTAATATAATATTTTTCATTTAATACAGCAATAAAAAGGCAGGTAAGACACAGCCTGGCTGTTTGGCTGAAAATGATTTTAAATATATATCTTAGAATATGGAGTCATGTATGGTTCTCCATACCGATATTATATGGTAAACGATAACAGCCGCAAATTCAAACAGAATCAAATAAGTTTTTGCACGCAGCACTGATTTGTAGAGTACTCAAGACCTGTTGTTTTTAGTGAAGATCGGTTAAGGGAAAGGGGTAGTTTACCTGCAACGTTTTATGTTTTAAGAAGGGTATTTCCTATGGAAAAGTTAACAGCCGCAAATTCTAACAGAATCAAATGATTATTTGCATACAGCCCTAAATTGTAGAGTTCTCAAGACCTTTTGTTTTTGGTGAAGATCGGTTAACGGAAAGGGGTAGTTTACCAGCAACTTTTTATGTTTTAACACGGGTATTTCATATGGCAAACGATAACAGCCTCAAATTCTAACATAATCAAATGATTATTTGCATACAGCCCTAAATTGTAGAGTTCTCAAGACCTATTGTTTTTGGTGAAGATCGGTTGATGGAAAGGGGTAGTTTACCAGCAACGTTTTTTAACAAGGGTATTTTTTATGGCAAACGATAACAGCCGCAAATTCAAACAGAATCAAATAATTTTTTGCATACCTCCCTGAATTGTAGAGTTCTCAATGATATTCGATTTTGGCGAAGATCGGTTAAGGGGAAGGGGTAGTTTACCTGCAACCTTTTACGTTTTAACAAGAGTAAAGTACTTGAAAATTTATTTAAACTGTTTGAAACAATGGTAATTGTTAAAAAAAAATAATTTTGTTGCCAGGCAATAAAATTATAATTTTTCATTTTAATGTAATATAATATTTTTCATTTAATACAGCAATAAAAGGCAGGTAAGACACAGCCTGGCTGTTTGGCTGAAAATGATTTTAAATATAAATCTTAGAATATGGAGTCATGTATGGTTCTCCATACCGATATTATATGGTAAACGATAACAGCCGCAAATTCAAACAGAATCAAATAAGTTTTTGCACGCAGCACTGATTTGTAGAGTACTCAAGACCTATTGTTTTTAGTGAAGATCGGTTAAGGGAAAGGGGTAGTTTACCAGCAACGTTTTATGTTTTAAGAAGGGTATTTCCTATGGAAAAGATAACAGCCGCAAATTCTAACAGAATCAAATAATTTTTTGCATACCTCCCTGAATTGTAGAGGTCTCAATGATATTCGATTTTGGCGAAGATCGGTTAAGGGGAAGGGGTAGTTTACCAGCAACCTTTTACGTTTTAACAAGAGTAAAGTACTTGAAAATTTATTTAAACTGTTTGAAACAATGGTAATTGTTAAAAAAAAAAAATTTTGTTGCCAGGCAATAAAATTATAATTTTTCATTTTAATGTAATATAATATTTTTCATTTAATACAGCAATAAAAGGCAGGTAAGACACAGCCTGGCTCTTTGGCTGAAAATGATTTTAAATATAAATCTTAGAATATGGAGTCATGTATGGTTCTCCATACCGATGTTATATGGTAAACGATAACAGCCGCAAATTCAAACAGAATCAAATAAGTTTTTGCACGCAGCACTGATTTGTAGAGTACTCAAGACCTATTGTTTTTAGTGAAGATCGGTTAAGGGAAAGGGGTAGTTTACTAGCAACGTTTTATGTTTTAAGAAGGGTATTTCCTATGGAAAAGATAACAGCCGCAAATTCTAACAGAATCAAATGATTATTTGCATACAGCCCTAAATTGTAGAGTTCTCAAGACCTTTTGTTTTTGGTGAAGATCGGTTAACGGAAAGGGGTAGTTTACCAGCAACTTTTTATGTTTTAACAAGGGTATTTCATATGGCAAACGATAACAGCCGAAAATTCTAACATAATCAAATGATTATTTGCATACAGCCCTCAATTGTAGAGATCTCACGACCTGTTGTTTTTGGTGAAGATCGGTTAACGGAAAGGGGTAGTTTACCTGCAACGTTTTATGTTTTAACAAGGGTATTTTTTCTGTGACGAACGATAACTGCCGTAAATTCAAAGAGAATCAACTAATGTTTTGCATACAGCCCTGAATTGTAGATTTCTCAAGACCTATTGTTATTGGTGAAGATCGGTTAATGGAATAGGGTAGTTTACCAGCAACGTTTTATGTTTTGTCAAGGGTGTTTCATATGGCAAAGGATAACAGCCGCAAATTCAAACAGAAACAAATAATTGTTTGCATACAAGCCTGAATTGTAGAGTACCCAAGACCTGTCGTTTTTGGTGAAGATCGGTTAAGGGGAAGGGGTAGTTTAGTAGCAACGGTTTTTTTCAAGGGTAATTTTTTTCCATAGTAGACGATAACAGCCGCAAATTCAAACAGAATCAAATGATGTTTTGCATACAGCTTTGTATTGTAGAGTTATCAATACCTATTGGTGTTGGTGAAGATCGGTTAAGGGAAAGGGGTAGTTTACCAGCAACATTTTATGTTTTAACAAGGGTAATTTTTTATATGACGAACGATAACTGCCGTAAATTCAAACAGAATCAACTAGGTTTTTGCATACCTTTTTGAACTAAAGAGAACTCAAGGTCTGTTGATTTTGTTGAAGATCGGTTAAGGGAAGGGGTAGTTTATCAGCAACGATTTATGTTTTAAAAAGGGTAATTTTTTTATGACGAACGATAACTGCTGAAAATTAAATGAGAATAAAATAATTTTTTGCATGCTTCCCTGAATTTTAGAGGACGGAAGGTCTGTTGATTTTGGAGAAGATCGGTTAAGAGAAAGGGGTAGTTTACCTGAAACATTTTATGATTTAACAAGAGTAAAGTACTTAATTTTTATAAATAAAGTATCCTGATAAGAAGCTCATAGTAATCCACTGTAGGAAACGTAGATGAAATATCTATAAATGAAGAGGTTATGTGAACGGGGTGGGGGTAATTTTCTATTATTAAAAATTATAGTTGAATGTGGAGGGGAGAATTTTTTATGTGTACTACGTTATCGGCACCAAAGAAGTAGTTTTTTGTTAAAATTGCTTCCCGGGCTCTTGAACCGTAGTTCAATGTTTTCTGCAAAACCAAACTTTTCGGCAGTGCCATCGACTGCCATCATCGGTGAAAATCGAGTGCGAAAACGTGAGGTGGTATACGTTAGTGACCACAGTACTGGGGTTAATGCTGAAGCAATAAGTAGAAAGACGTAGTTTCTATGGAAATATTTCATTTCGAATATGATTTTAAATATAAATCTTAGAACATGGAAGTCATGTATGGTTCTCCATACCGATATTTTACTTCCATATTCCTTAAGGAATGGAAGTATGGTGATGGCAAAAAAAATCGTGTTCGAGATTATTGCAGATTCTGATTGTACTACACTCAAAACATGAAAAAAAGTCGTTTTCCGAAAAGTGTCTGTGTGTGTGTCTGTCTGTCTGTGTGTCTATGTGTAGATTTTTTTCTATGGCAAACGATAACTGCCGCAAATTCAAACAGAATCAAATAATTTTTTGCATACACCCCTGATTTGTAGAGTACTCACGACCCTATTGTTTTTGGTGAAGATCGGTTGAGGGAAAGGGGTAGTTTACCTGCAACGGTTTTTTTTTATCAAGGGAAATTTTTTTTTGGCAAACGATAATAGCCGCAAATTCAAACAGAATTAACTAATGTTTCGTATATAGCCCTGAATTGTAGAGTTCTCAAGATCTGTTGATTTTGGTGAAGATCGGTTAAGGGAAAGGGGTAGTTTACCTGTAACGTTTTATGTTTTAACAAGGGTATTTCCTATGGCAAACGATAACAGCCGAAAATTCAAACAGACTCAAAAGGTTATTTGCATACAGCCCTAAATTGTAGAGGTCTCAAATCCCATTGTTTTTGGCGAAGATCGGTTAAGTGGAAGGGGTAGTTTACCAGCAACCTTTTACGTTTTAACAAGAGTAAAGTACTTGAAAATTTATTTAAACTGTTTGAAACAATGGTAATTGTTAAAAAAAAATAATTTTGTTGCCAGGCAATGAAATTATAATTTTTCATTTTAATGTAATATAATATTTTTCATTTAATACAGCAATAAAAGGCAGGTAAGACACAGCCTGGCTCTTTGGCTGAAAATGATTTTAAATATAAATCTTAGAATATGGAGTCATGTATGGTTCTCCATACCGATGTTATATGGTAAACGATAACAGCCGCAAATTCAAACAGAATCAAATGATTATTTGCATACAGCCCTAAATTGTAGAGTTCTCAAGACCTTTTGTTTTTGGTGAAGATCGGTTAACGGAAAGGGGTAGTTTACCAGCAACTTTTTATGTTTTAACAAGGGTATTTCATATGGCAAACGATAACAGCCGCAAATTCTAACATAATCAAATGATTATTTGCATACTGCCCTCAATTGTAGAGATCTCACGACCTGTTGTTTTTGGTGAAGATCGGTTAACGGAAAGGGGTAGTTTACCTGCAACGTTTTATGTTTTAACAAGGGTATTTTTTCTGTGACGAACGATAACTGCCGTAAATTCAACGAGAATCAACTAATGTTTTGCATACAGCCCTGAATTGTAGATTTCTCAAGACCTATTGTTATTGGTGAAGATCGGTTAATGGAATAGGGTAGTTTACCAGCAACGTTTTATGTTTTGTCAAGGGTGTTTCATATGGCAAAGGATAACAGCCGCAAAATGAAACAGAAACAAATAATTGTTTGCATACAAGCCTGAATTGTAGAGTACCCAAGACCTGTCGTTTTTGGTGAAGATCGGTTATGGAGAAGGGGTAGTTTAGTAGCAACGGTTTTTTTCAAGGGTAATTTTTTTCCATAGTAGACGATAACAGCCGCAAATTCAAACAGAATCAAATGATGTTTTGCATACAGCTTTGTATTGTAGAGTTATCAATACCTATTGGTGTTGGTGAAGATCGGTTAAGGGAAAGGGGTAGTTTACCAGCAACATTTTATGTTTTAACAAGGGTAATTTTTTATATGACGAACGATAACTGCCGTAAATTCAAACAGAATCAACTAGGTTTTTGCATACCTTTTTGAACTAAAGAGAACTCAAGGTCTGTTGATTTTGTTGAAGATCGGTTAAGGGAAGGGGTAGTTTATCAGCAACGATTTATGTTTTAAAAAGGGTAATTTTTTTATGACGAACGATAACTGCTGAAAATTAAATGAGAATAAAATAATTTTTTGCATGCTTCCCTGAATTTTAGAGGACGGAAGGTCTGTTGATTTTGGAGAAGATCGGTTAAGAGAAAGGGGTAGTTTACCTGAAACATTTTATGATTTAACAAGAGTAAAGTACTTAATTTTTATAAATAAAGTATCCTGATAAGAAGCTCATAGTAATCCACTGTAGGAAACGTAGATGAAATATCTATAAATGAAGAGGTTATGTGAACGGGGTGGGGGTAATTTTCTATTATTAAAAATTATAGTTGAATGTGGAGGGGAGAATTTTTTATGTGTACTACGTTATCGGCACCAAAGAAGTAGTTTTTTGTTAAAATTGCTTCCCGGGCTCTTGAGCCGTAGTTCAATGTTTTCTGCAAAACCAAACTTTTCGGCAGTGCCATCGACTGCCATCATCGGTGAAAATCGAGTGCGAAAACGTGAGGTGGTATACGTTAGTGACCACAGTACTGGGGTTAATGCTGAAGCAATAAGTAGAAAGACGTAGTTTCTATGGAAATATTTCATTTCGAATATGATTTTAAATATAAATCTTAGAACATGGAAGTCATGTATGGTTCTCCATACCGATATTTTACTTCCATATTCCTTAAGGAATGGAAGTATGGTGATGGCAAAAAAAATCGTGTTCGAGATTATTGCAGATTCTGATTGTACTACACTCAAAACATGAAAAAAAGTCGTTTTCCGAAAAGTGTCTGTGTGTGTGTCTGTCTGTCTGTGTGTCTATGTGTAGATTTTTTTCTATGGCAAACGATAACTGCCGCAAATTCAAACAGAATCAAATAATTTTTTGCATACACCCCTGATTTGTAGAGTACTCACGACCCTATTGTTTTTGGTGAAGATCGGTTGAGGGAAAGGGGTAGTTTACCTGCAACGGTTTTTTTTTATCAAGGGAAATTTTTTTTTGGCAAACGATAATAGCCGCAAATTCAAACAGAATTAACTAATGTTTCGTATATAGCCCTGAATTGTAGAGTTCTCAAGATCTGTTGATTTTGGTGAAGATCGGTTAAGGGAAAGGGGTAGTTTACCTGTAACGTTTTATGTTTTAACAAGGGTATTTCCTATGGCAAACGATAACAGCCGAAAATTCAAACAGACTCAAAAGGTTATTTGCATACAGCCCTAAATTGTAGAGGTCTCAAGACCCATTGTTTTTGGTGAAGATCGGTTGAGGGAAAGGGGTAGTTTACCAGCAACGTTTTTTTAACAAGTGTATTTTCTATGGCAAACGATAACAGCCGCAAATTCAAACAGAATCAAATAATGTTTTGCATACTGTCCTGATTTGTAGAGTACTCAAGACCTATTGTTTTTTGTGAAGATCGGTTAAGGGGAAGGGATAGTTTACCAGCAACGTTCTTTTTATCAAGCGTATTTTCTATGGCAAACGATAACAGCCGCAAATTCAAACAGAATCAAATAATTTTTTGCATACGTCCCTGAATTGCAGAGGTCTCAAGGACTTTCGATTTTGGTGAAGATCGGTTAAGGGGAAGGGGTAGTTTACCTCCTACATTTTACGTTTTAACAAGAGTAAAGTACTTGAAAATTTATTTAAACTTTTTGAAACAATGGTAATTGTTAGAAATAAAATAATTTTGTTGCCAGGCAATAAAATTATAATTTTTTCATTTAATGTAATATAATATTTTTCATTTAATACAGCAATAAAAAGGCAGGTAAGGCACACACACACACACACACACACACACACACACACACACACACACACACACACACACACACAAAATTCACGTTATTTCTGGCCTCACTCATGTTTATTTTCTTACATTTGCACGCTTTTTAAATGGAAAGTGCCGAAACCCAACCCACACCAACATAACGCGTGCAAGCCGAAATTTTTTTTAAGGTATCACTAAAAGGACGGTGGTTCAAATCGGACGCTGAGGTGGAGTTTGCTGTAACCGAATGGTTCCACAAACAGCCGTAAGAATTTTACTAGCAGGGAATCTACAGGTTAGCGCAACAGTGGAACTCATGTCTTAATGTTATTGGAGACTTCTTTTAAAATCGTTGAATAAAAAATGCTTTATAAATCGTTGAATAAACACGGCTCTATACGTGTTTCTATTGAACAATCCTTGTATTAGTCATACACAATAATACAACTGATTGAACTTCAAATTTTTAAACTTGATTAGTTTCTGTATATATGTTTAATGTTACAAATAATTCAAATAACAATCTTGATCATCTGTTAGTTCAGCGGAATAACAGTGACACTTTTAATAACCGCATAAAATAAACACTTAGAAACAACGCAGGCGCTTTAACTTAACTGTTTGGACCACAGAAGTGAGGCATGCCTCAACGCTCTATGTGTACAGCGCGGGACAATCCCCCCTCCCTACACTTCCCTATCAAACCACTACATTGCTTACATACGATGTATACAAAAAACGCTGAGGCAAGTTCAGGTTGCCTCATTCGCTTTAAACGAACTCTGCCGAATCTCACCTGTCACCATCTAGCGGTCGCTCAATAAAGCACGTTTCGGTTTAATAAATTTGACAGTCGCAGTAACAATGTATAATCTTTACGTTATGTAGTTCATACGTATTTATAATTTTTATTCTACAGAATTTTTTAGGGTAGGCATTGCCTCAATTGCCTCCATGTAACTTCGCCACTGATATATATGTGTACAACGTTATCGGCAACAAAGAAGTAGTTTTTGTTAAAATTCCTTCCCAGGATATTTGGCCGTAGTCCAATGTTTTCTACAAAACCAGACATTTCGGCAATGCCATCGACTTCCATCATCAGTGAAAATCGAGTGCGATAACGTGAGGTGGTATACGTTAGTGACCACAGTACTGTGGTTAAGGCTGAAGCAGTAAGTAGAAAGAAGTAGTTTCTATGGTAATATTTCATTTCGAAAATGATTTTAAATATAAATCTTAGAATATGGGAGTCATGTATGGTTCTCCATACCGATATTTTATTAGTTCTCACTTATATACGTTAAACGGTTTTTTTGAATATCTCAGAAACTGTGCTAAGTAGGATACTGAAATTTTCAGAGGCGATGTAAGTCACCGTTGCCTATCTACTGAAGCAGAATTGTAGAACTAAAATATATTGTTTGGATGATGAAGAAATAAACGTTTACTAATTTTTTCAGAAAAAATGTTATACAATGAAGTAAACATAAATCTTGTTGTGGTAAAAGAAATTAAATAGAGACATAAAATTTATACATAAAACACCCACAAAAAGTTAAAAAGTGTATCTCATCAGGTTTCAGAGAAAACTGTATAAAATATGATCAATTCAACATTTCCAATATATTAGAATAATAAGGACTATAGAAATTCTCTGAACATAAGAATAACAGAAACTCTTTATTGCACATAGTAGCAAGAAGAAGCCGGCACAAAAACAATCGATTCGGCACCAATTTTGAATAGATTAATAATTTTCAGAAGCAAGAAAATAAGATGAAGGTGGACAGGACAGATGTGAACGAAAGATAACAGTTATTAAAAGATTGTTACATTTGAGGGCAAGGACTGTAAAAAAGGCATGACAACAGTTCAAATTTTGCAAGCGTTACTTTATTAGGGCAGTAAATAATTCCCTGCACTAAATTACACCAATTAAATTAATTCGGAAATAATAAACATTTTAAATCAAATTTAATATAAATAAGAATATTAAATTCTTCAAATAAATAATTTTATGAACCAAAAAGCATCAACCTATTTGTCTAAAATATAATTCTTCAATACACTTACTAAATTAAATTTACTATAAAACTGGGAATACGTAAAGAAGAGTGGACACAAGTAGACTTTTTTTTAGATTTATAGAAAGATACCCGCACGTCTGAAGGAAGGAAAGAATGTAGCATTTATATTATTGACATACACTAAATACTGTACTATGGAATAAATCCAACTTTACCACTCAGCAAATGCAACGTATTTATACCACGGCCATTTTGTATTTGAAGAATCTATATTTTCTGTATTAACTAGTTAGGTAAAATGTCTCTCTGACTGTGGACCCTTAATTCAGTCAACTGCCCACGGGAACAACGGCGGACAAAGACAAATTAGACTAACATGTAAGCGCAATCTATGTCTGTCTGCACGGGGGAGTGTCCAACGTTCAACTGCAAACTTAATTAAACTATCACTAGCTCTGTAACCAATGTTCTATTTACGCACAGTTTACGCGGCCACTATTGAAGTGGAATTTAAAATAAACTAGGGTTTAATATGTAGATATGTTAACTGTACATCAACATTTAAATTGTTTTGATTAAATAATTAAAAATGTTGAATTATCCAATTATTTTCATAAGCATCTCAGAATACATGACAACTAAATTGTCCATGCATATTTTAATGTTTATTCTGCTGTGATAAAAAGTCCATCAATTGTGTATAGGAAACTGTGTATTAACCCATAAAATTGAACGCTGAAGGTCTATAGACTAGTGACTCTTCAATATGCAGTAACAGATTTCATTGTTGGGTACGTAGTTAAAATGGACTATACTGTTTGCTTATACTGAATAGAAACTAGCCGTAGGTCAGGACTGATACTTATCCTTGGCTGTTTCAGATCATCCAGAACAGATCAAAGCACTAGCTCGTCCTTCTAGGTGATTTCTCTCTCTTACATTTTATTAAAGCTTCCTGACAATGTTGTCTGACATCCACTAACAAAATTTGACTTACTTAATTCAGCCTGTGAATTGTATACCTATATAAAATATAAGCTAATATCTTTATAATATCACAAAACTTCCTATTTTCTCTGAGGTCTTCTACCATTTTTCTAAGCACTTTCTACTTAATGTATCTTGCACCAGATGTACTATCAACTTGTTACCATTTCAATGGTTTGGGTTTGCACGGTTTATTATAACAGTTTAAATTTACTAATAACAATTTTTTAAGATCAAATTTTTCTAAAATTATTAGATTATTAAATATAATTAGTAAAATAGTTTACCTTTTTCTTGTCCGTCTGGTGGCCTTTTCTCTATATTTCATTCAACGCGTTTCAGGACATATGTCCCATCATCAGGATATCCCTTGTTGAAGTTCGTCTATCGTTAAAATATTAAAAACACTGTACACACAATTCTACACATAACAATAAATATAATCTAAACATAAAAACACATAAAATACCCAGATTTTAGACACACACGATATCGGTGGTGCGCACAACGACATGTGTGTCTAAAATCTGGGTATTTTATGTGTTTTTATGTTTATATTATATTTATTGTTATGTGTAGAATTGTGTGTACAGTGTTTTTAATATTTTAACGATCGACGAACTTCAACAAGGGATATCCTGATGATGGGACATATTTCCTGAAACGCGTTGAATGAAATATAGAGAAAAGGCCACCAGACGGACAAGAAAAAGGTAAATTATTTTACTAATTATATACTATAAGTGGCTTGGATACCGAAAAATTGAACGTATATTGTTATAGACAAATGCAAAAAGTTTAATTTTACTTATAAACCAAAACCAAGAGTATTCCTCACAAAATGTATGGCCCTAAGAAAACCGAAATGGGTACAGCAGGCATAGACCCAAAAAAGGGCTATACAGAGATCTGGAAGATCTGAAAACGTCTTTCCGAAGGAAACGACTAAGATTCCTTGGACATATATTCGGATAGATCGGTCCAGATTAAATAAACAAATTTTCAACTATTTTAGCAACTTTCCAATATGAACGAATACACCAAACAACTCAAGGAGGAAATGAGAAAACTGGGTATCTCTTTGAACAACTGCGTGGATAGAAATGCATACAGAAACAAAATTCAAAATCTTGAGGTTCTCTGCGGTGAGAAGAAGACGAGAAAGGGGTGGACAGTAGAAATGAAGGTAGCACATAGTGTGGGAATGAGGGCCTTCTGGCAGGAGAATAAAAGGAAATGATATTCGCGTGGTCCACGGCTGCCCTGTTCGTGTAAAAAGAAAACAAAAAAACAAAACCATGTTAGATACATGATCTGGCTTCTGCATGTACTTAGTCACTCTGCAGACTCAAGACAATGAATTTTCTGTCTACAGTTGTCTAATAAATTTGGTGTAAGTTAGTACTTGTTGTGTAACTAAGCAATTATGTCAGACAAGGCAGTATCGTCTTGAGAACAGTGTTGTTACGGCACCAAAAATGCGAATATACCCGAGACGATATAGAGAGCGAGTTTCAAGACAGAGGGAACCTACTTTGTGCAAACAATGTTTAGCGACAAAAAAAAAAACAAGAAAAATCTACAACCAAGAAACTAAAGGTTGGATTATGATATGTAAATGATATTAGAAAAAACATGCAATAATTGACAGAGACAAACAAACACAAAATAAAACCATAAATACAACCAAGGACCTAAAGGCTGCATTACCATATGCAAATGACATTAGGAAAAAACTGGAGTAATTGATACTCTCACCTGCTGATACTAAGGATAACTCACCACTCACCGCGTCCGTTATTGGCAATTTATAGGCTATAACCGCAGAATAAAGACTAATATTCATGTTAGTTACGATTGATGGTGTACCTACTTCACAGATAACCATGCCATAGGGTTATATATTTAAGATCATCAGGCCTAATAAACAATTGGCTTTTATCTGAAAATATCTGTGTTACGATAACGATTTCTCTAAACAGAATTTTGGATTTCCAAATTTTTGTGAGACACATTTTATTATGGCTGAAACAGGATACCGCTTACATTACTGGATGGTGTAAAGGCACACATTCTCACACTCTCAGTCCCTCTCACACACTCTTCTATATTTATCATTCCTCCCTCTCTAACTCACACACACACACACACAATTGCGCAATAGGGTGTACTATATGTGTGAACGTCTATATACGTGCACAGAGACACTTTTAAGAATCATATTTCGAGAGGGTAAAGCAGAAAAACCTTTAGGTGAAAATGTATTTGGAAGACAAAATATTGAATCGATCCCTCATAGCAATACAGGAATATTGGTAGACACCCTTAGGCTTCTATTTAATAGAGCGGATGAATAGCCCACACCGCTTGTAAATGGCTCTTCATTTCCTTGACCCTGCACAAAAGTAAAGTGTGAACTGCAAAGGAAATGACAAAATTTACTAAATTTATTACTGCACCATTTGCTGCGGGCACCTTTTTGTATCAATCTTATATTGAAAAAATGTTTAAATGAAATGATATTTTCGATTTTATTGTGAGATTTATTCGACCTCGATAATAAATTGTAGATGTAAAAAAGCAATAGTAAGACTTGTTTAATTATATATAAACTATAGAAATAATTGTACAGGTAATAACTGGCACAGGTAATAATGTGCTATATTAACTGCTTAACGTATATTAGTCGTTTTAATATTTCTTTCTTACACCGTCTATTGTCTGTCTGTCTGTCTGCCTATTCTGTTTGCCTATCTATCAATCTATCTGCCTAACTCTCTCTCCCTCTGACTTGAGGAACGCTAACAAAAGAAAATACAGTATGACTTTTAGCCTAAGTCATAAGTATTGTAAAGTACTGACCTCAATACAAGTTTAGGAAAATTTATGTAACAACATTATAAAACTCACGAAGTTTTTATGTTTCTTCTCTTGAGAACTTTATTGTTATATTGTGATATTAATTTTGATAATGTCTTCTTTTAATCCTTCAATTATCATTTTCATTGAAGATATAATGACAGTAATGGTGACGGTGATGATTAATTTCTTCTCTAATAATTTTAATACGAATATAATCGTACGAATTCAATATTCAAGTTGAAATCTGAAATATTTAGGAGAAACTTCTAACAGAGATTATTACGCGTACATAACACTGCACAGGTTACAGATGTTAATAAACCTAAATTTAACAGAGACCTGTGGCTTTCAGACTTATTTAATTGCTGCGGTTCAGTTAAGTGCCCAGAAGGGATCTTATTTGAATATGACCGTGCGATCTCTATTCTCCATGACTGGAGAAATGAATGAATAATAAGCACTGCACAGCTGGAAGCCGTATTTGATGAATTAAATAAATTTACTAAGGCGAAGTCTAAAATTAAAGAAATGTAGAAACCTTGTTATACAAATTATGTAAAGCCTAAACAAATGAAAACAACATTTAGTTATGATGGAATCTAAAATATCTAAGGTACTCAAAACGGAATATTATTAGACTAGAGTCAAAGAGGAGTGAACAGATGACGGTGATGCCCCGTTGTAAAACAGATATATTATTTCGTTAAGTACTATGCTAAGTTTTGAACAGTGATACGATTTGACTAGCCAGAATGAGTCGGGAAACTTCTGGCTAAACAATTATAGTGGTGACGATGCTTGTGGTGGTGGTGAGAATGATGATGTTGATGCTGCTGCTGTTGCTGCTGGTGACGACGATCACTACCACCACCACCACATGACGGTAGCGTGTGTTTATGCATGTTTTAAGGCGTTAATATGTAAAATGATGTTCACGTTTAGTAATATGGTTCCCTTATTACCATGATTATAAAATCTATGAGAAGAGAGAGAGGGGACATTAAATATGTGACAACTTTCCACTTGCGTTCCACAGGCTGACGCTTCATTCCGTAACTTTCTTAATTAGCAAATTGTAGAATATTAAAATATTTCGTTGCCGCTTTCACAGCATAAACCAATCTGCGTCACAAACGTTTTCTGACTTAGCTCATACAAACTTTTTCTAAACTACTAGCTTTTGCAAATATTAGGGGTGTTACAAATTAGTTCAAATGTTTAATTTTAAATCGCTTATTATTTTATTTATAACTTTCTGTAATATTAGTAAAAGTTACATTGATACAGTGAAAACTCACTAATTCATCACGCACTACTTTGTTTCCCTCTATAATTCGTCACCCACTCAATTTTTGTGTTCTTTTTCTTTATTAATAAGCAAGTAACTTTTGTGACGTCTCCCTTGTTAAGACATCACAAATGTCGGGAACCAGTTCAATTTGTTACCTGTTAATTGAACTAGCTGCCGTTGTTAGTAAACATTAATCACTAACAAATTATAACACTTTATTGTTCAGGAATTAAGCAAGGATTGTATAAATTTATTCACTCGTTAGGTGTTAGCAAAAACATCTCTTTATTAACATATTTATCTCTCATACTTTACTTTACTTTTAAAACTCAGATTCTAAAAATTTGTGCATTAAATATTTTGAAAATTTACTCCATATTCTTTTTATATCAAAAGGATTCGGCTAGATATTGTTTTCAGTACCACGGATCCGGGACTCAACTTATTTATGTTTTTATTACAACTTCAACCAAATTATTAGAAGAATAATTTCGGTTATAAATTTTAATATTAATTTAAAACTAAACATCTTAATGTCATTACTACTTCATTACAGTGATTACAAAAATATATATATTAAACTTTAAATTATCAAAAGTTCTTTACTGTTCTTTTGTTACTGGTCTTGTTGTTTTACAATGAATTTGTTTTACAAATATTATGTTTTGATATCACCTGAATGTAACATGTGTATGCTGTGGGGTCCATGATGGTCATCTTCAGTCCTCTTCTAGGGTGTGATCCACGGTTCCTCTTGATGTTCCATGAGGTTGATTGTTTCTGGTAGTCTCTTCCTAGACGATTAGATTTTGGTACTAGAAGTTCATCCGGTTGCTGTTTGTGTTTTCTTCTTTTAGAGTCGGTTGATTACATTTTACTTTTAGTTACAGTTTTTATTTTGTCAGCACTAAAATTTGGTAAGTAACATTTCTCACCACTTACAGTTTGCTAAGAGATGTGTCGGCTAAGTTTCCTTTTTTTTTTTTGAAGTGAAAACTTCTATAGGCACGTTGGGCGATTTTTGGATGGGAAAAATCTTATGAGTTCGCGTCACCGACATGCTAATGCCAACATGATAATGTCGGCATGCTAATGTTAACAGTATATCTGTAGCTATAAGTATGACGTGTTGCGTGTGGCCAGCTGTGAAAGTATAGATTATACTTGTGTGTAATACTATTATTTATACTATTTAACACACTTTTATCGTTTACGTACTTTATTTTGGAGTTTCATACACTGCCGAATTTGCTATCGCGTGTTCGATCCCTAGCGCGATTTTTGGATGAGTAAAATCTTATGAGTTCGCGTCACCGACATGCTAATGTTAACAGTATATCTGTAGCTATAAGTATGACGTGTTGCGCGTGGCCAGCAGTGAAAGTATAGATTATACTTGTGTGTAATACTATTATTTATACTATTTAACACACTTTTATCGTTTACGTACTTTATTTTGGAGTATCTTACACTGCCGAATTTGCTATCGCGTGTTCGATCCCTAGCGCGATTTTGGCTTTCCGTATTAACAATTAACGCAATACTTATGATCTATTTTACATTATTATTCTTATTAATTACTTATACTATATTATATGATATTTACTTATTGTTATTTGTCCGTCTGGCTGTTAACTTAGGGTTTTTCGTCATGTCTAATGTCGAAGTATGTATTTTTAATAGTTTTTTTATTATTGTAAGATTGTAACATTAGTGCTGTGTATATGTATATAAGTAAAGTTAAATTGACTACGTGGAAAGTTTAATGTGTGTATACTGTGCATTGTTTAAATTGTGTTTTAGTTTGATCATTATTTTAAATGTTCAAATGTAGGATCACTGTGCAGTAGAAAAGTGAGTACTAAATATGTTAATATTTTTATATAGAAAAATAAATAACATAAACAAAGCATGTATTTTCAAATATTTCCAATATTCGTATCAATATTTCAGTTTAAACATTTTTTATTTTTGATATTTGACCTCTGCCATACATCATGCAATGAGTATTTCATAGTGGCTTAGGAGTTATCTTACTAGCGTGGTAAAACAAATTTCTAGTTGTTCGATAGTATTTTTTGCCGCGGATTAGTAATTAATAAGTAAACCATATAAAAATGTATATAATTGTTGATCGGAGTGCCGATAGATGTGAAAACCAGACTGATGTTAAAGATTTTAATTTACAACAAATTTTAGTTTTTGATACTACAATTAATATGAATATCGAAAAAAAAACACTTATTTCATAGTTTTAAGTTTTCACTTCTGTCGGCAGTCCTTAATGACTGCCTATTTTTAATTTTTTTTTATATTATTATTCTTTACATGTTTCTTCACGCACTACATTATAATTTTTATTATTATTATTATTATTATTATACTACATAGGTCAAATCGAACTCATTATAAACTTGATTAAATATTGTTTAACTGTATACACCTATGTGTATGTTCAAAACACAGCAGCTACATCCTTACATCTCGGTATCTATCGGGCGAATGCATGTAATGTTTAGCGGCAAGGGGTCAGTAGCTGGCGCGGTTTTACGCACTGAGAAAATAGTTCGTTCTTTTAAGTTATATTAATTATTTACTAATTAAGTCGTAATACATTATTTTACCTTTCGGTTACGAATTAGGAATTTCTTTATCTATTTAGTAAGTATTTTCTTCAATTAAAGTAATTATTATTATTAGCTAAATAACACCGTTCTTAACGTGTTGGTACGGGACAATATGCACGTTGTTGCATGAATCTAGTCATAGGTAAGGGGTGGATAATACTCTTACTTATATTGAAAGCAATTTTTTATTTGTACGATTTAAACTTTTTTTTTTTTTTTAATCGTCACATCCTCCTGCACTTAACGATGAACGGTGGGGTAATAATAGAAAATCTAATAAACACAATTACATTTTTATTTTTCGTGAAATTCCCTTTCTCTCGTTTCTTAACTACTACTTTAATATTATTTACATATAAATAAACATTACTTATTTATCCATTTATTACATTTAGTTCCGTAACTTCACAATATAGTGGCCCGACCGATTACATTGCATACTCTAACTATATTGGTTTGCTTTCTACTGACTGTGTTACGTATTTATCCCTATATCTCTTAATTCTACTACAGTAATCTAAAGTCAATCCCATACTTGACCTTAGATCCTATCTTAACACTAATTTCTTGTTCTACTGAGATACGCGGAATTTCACAACGGGGAATCTTTATTTACATTTAAACAATGAGCAGTTACAATGCCAGAGGGGTCAAACACTTTACTAGACGCATTGTATTATACACAGGGAGGTTTACCATTGTTTCCTTAGGTACCAATTCAAGACAATAGGGGTGGCTTACTACAATATTTCCTGCACGAACGAGTTTGTCTCTTACTGGCTAGCTGGGGGAATTATTTTGAACAGACCACGACCGGGTGTTTACACGATTCAAATATACTTTTATTATTATTATTTTCTCTTTACTTATTTTACTTCTACACGTTACACTTTTATTACACGTTATTTTTATTTAAGCTATTATTAAAACTTTTTTATTTAAAGTACTTATTATTTATTTTATATCAAACACTTATGAAATTTGAATTCATTTAAACACACATATATATATATATATATATATTATTACATATAGAACCTTATACTAATTAATCAAAATAAACTTATCTCACAACAATTCAATTTTCTGTACTGTCATATATAATTAGTCAAAACAAAACGCTAATATCATTGTATAGTAGAGAGAAATTTCACATACGAAAAGTTCATTCCTTTAACAATAGCACAAAGGGTCAGCTGTTTTGGGGAGTCGCATTGTTTGCATAGGGTGGTAACACAGGTAGGACAATTCAGAATAGGAAAGACTCGTGTCTAGGATTGTTTGTTAGGTTAGCGAGGGGAGGTTTTGAATGAGATACGTGCATACAAAAGGGGAGAGTTTACATTCTTCAACACGTATTTAACATGAACTAGCTTGTTCATACCAACAGGTTTAGAATGGAATATTTACCAGAGATGACTTGTTTATTACGGCAATGTCACGATACTAATATTATTATATGTTATTAAAATTTTACTCATTTATTTTTTTTTGATTTCAGAGTGAATAAATTTATGTTTGTCAAAGTTATTGTTAAAGAATTATAACAATATACAATATAATTAATGGTGTATATTAATTACTAAAACAACAGCACAATACACAATTATTATTATATTTTACAAAGTAGCAGTGGCGCAATTTTGTGCGTCACGATGCTCGCAACTATTTTAACTTAAGCAGAGTTGCACAATTTTGTAACGTCTCCCTTGTTAAGATATCACAAATGTCGGGAACCAGTTCAATTTGTTACCTGTTAATTGAACTAGCTGCCGTTTTTAGTAAACCTTAATCATTAATAAATTATAACACTTTATTGTTCAGTAATTAAGCAAGGATTGTATAAATTTATTCACTCGTGGGGTGTTAGCAAAAATATCTCTTTATTGTTATCTCTCATACTTTACTTTACTTTTAAAACTCAGATTCTAAAAACTTCTGCATTAAATATTTTGAAAATTTACTTCTTATTCTTTTTATATCAAAACCATTCAGCTAGATATTGTTTTCAGTACCACGGATCCGGGACTCAACTTAGTTATGTTTTTATTACAACTTCAACCAAATTATTAGAAGAATAATTTCGGTTATAAATTTTAATATTAATTTAAATCTAAACATCTTAATGTCATTACTACTTCATTACAGTGATTACAAAAATATATATATTAAACTTTAAATTATCAAAAGTTCTTTACTGTTCTTTTGTTACTGGTCTTGTTGTTTTACAATGAATTTGTTTTACAAATATTATGTTTTGATATCACCTGAATGTAACATGTGTATGCTGTGGGGTCCATGATGGTCATCTTCAGTCCTCTTCTAGGGTGTGATCCACGGTTCCTCTTGATGTTCCATGAGGTTGATTGTTTCTGGTAGTCTCTTCCTAGACGATTAGATTTTGGTACTAGAAGTTCATCCGGTTGCTGTTTGTGTTTTCTTCTTTTGGAGTCGGTTGATTACATTTTACTTTTAGTTACAGTTTTTATTTTGTCAGCACTAAAATTTGGTAAGTAACATTTCTCACCACTTACAGTTTGCTAAGAGATGTGTCGGCTAAGTTCCCTTTTTTTTTATTATTATTCTTTACATGTTTCTTCACGCACTACATTAAAATTTTTTTGTTATTATTATTATTGTACTACATAGGTCAAATCGAACTCATTATGAACTTGATTAAATATTGTTTAACTGTATACACCTATGTGTATGTTCACAACACAGCAGCTACATCCTTACATCTCGGTGTCTATCGGGCGAATGCATGTAATATTTAGCGGCAAGGGGTCAGTAGCTGGCGCGGTTTTACGCACTGAGAAAATAGTTCGTTCTTTTAAGTTATATTAATTATTTACTAATTAAGTCGTAATACATTATTTTACCTTTCGGTTACGAATTAGGAATTTCTTTATCTATTTAGTAAGTATTTTCTTCAATTAAAATAATTATTATTATTAGCTAAATAACACCGTTCTTAACGTGTTGGTACGGGACAATATGCACGTTGTTGCATGAATCTAGGCATAGGTAAGGGGTGGATAATACTCTTACTTATATTAAAAGCAATTTTTTATTTGTGCGATTTAAACTTTTTTTTTAAATCGTCACATAACATATACGCTCTAATTGTAACCAGGGTAAACAAGAAACGTGCTGATTGTGCCCTGGGTTCTAATAATAACCAGGAGAACAGATTGCGGAGGGTACTGGTTCCGAGAATGGGTATTTCATACTTCTGTACACGGAACAATAAGTGTTGTGTTGTGTCGTTGCAGAGTAATACATTTCCTAAAATTCAGTCGGATTGCTGATGTCTGGCAAAGTATTTGGGAAAACACTCCAAAATCTGCCTGGAATAAGTTACGGCTTTCTGAATTACAACCAGCGTCTACAAAACCAGAAGGTCTTGACCCACGTATGTTATAAATATGTTATAAATTTCGTATATCAAAACTGTTACAAATCTGCCAATCCCTACCAGCATTTAACAGTTTGAACGAAGCCGATGTTATAAAATGGTGTGAAATAGATTTACCGGGTGTAGGCTACAAAATTTTTAGTGATGATGAAATTTTTACATAGCCTACATATCCACAGAAACTAGAGAAGCTAATGATGAAGACGGTGACCAGCCAATAAAACCTGCAATCTCTTATAGGGAGCCCATTCAATCACTGACTAGAGCAACCAAGTGGTAAGAAGGCCAAGATGAAGCAGAACTGGCTAAAATAATTTCACTGCACTAAACACATAATTTGGCTTTTGGAAATTACGGTCGACAGGAACAAAAACAGAAGAAAATTATAGATTTTTTACAATCATTTAACAAATATTTTGTAATTATAGTGCTGAATTTGTTTGAATTTAAAAATTTCCAGCACTAAATATGTTGAGAAAGTTCCTTCGGTAGGTAACGAATTAGTGAGGTTCTACTGTAACACATTTAGTAAAGACGTTTTCCACGTGTTCTGAAATGCATTTGTTACATTAATACACAACAATATGTACATTTTTATTAAAATTATGAAATTTACCAAATTATTTGTCACGGATTGGGTATTGTGTTGCAATTGTTCCTAATTGTACACAGTCTTTGAAGCCCCATTTCAACTTCCGATTAGATTTATTAGTATAGTATTATTTCACAGTTATAGTGGTTTGAAATAGTCATAGACTTATGAGTTACGTAGAAAGAGGTTTGTAATTGCGGTGGCGGTTTTCCTTCCAGTGGGACTGTGTCACATTACCTGCAAAAGTTTCAGTTGCTTCCCTGAGAATGTTCTCAACTGGAACTTGTAAATGACTCGTTAATGGGTAGCGCGAAAAACTAAGTTAATTTTTTTTTACTTCCAAACTAACTTGAATATTAGTTGTAAAATTATTAATGTTAGGTAGCAGTATTTTTAACGTGTAAAAAGAAAGACTTTAAACATTTTTTACAACCTCTAGCACAAATACTCAAAACAGCAATACATAAATAAACCTGTCTTAATTCAGTTTCACATTTACTTATAAGAATGTCAAATTTATAGAACGGGCAAAACTGTGACGATATAAATAAAACATGATCATCAATCAAATCCTACTGATCTTTGTAGCCTCTTATCTTTATTGGAGTCCTGTTGTCCTTTGTTAGCATTTCCCCACCTTTCACGTCTCATCATCTTCGCCCTCAATTTCCACCTTTCTCTACCTACAATAGGTTCTTAATCTTCATACAGACTGGTCGAAGTGAAAAGAAATTGTATTATTACTACAACCATTACACATAAAATTTCACAGTTGGATAAAGCCCCTTAGTTATAGTGAAAAGGAATGAAAACACATGAATTCCAAATGACAAGTTTTATTTGAATATTTTCTTCGGAAATGTACTTAAAGTACCTGTAAATTTATGAACAGTACGTTGGAAGTATGTTATGTGCGTGCATGGGTTGCGTAGGTGCGTCTGTGTGTGATGAAAATTTTATTTGCTGATGAAACATAAAGGATTTACTCTAGGCCAGATGATGATTTACTCTTGTATATGTAAACACAAGATAAGTTGCTCGTAGATGGTCATGTTGCCATACTCTGTGTAGCCACAAAATTATGTCTCACGCAGTTGTTAATTTTATTGTTTATTATGAAAATGTGTTTAGATGATTTTGATTTCTATACACTGCATGTTCTTTTTAACCACTATGATTGAGTCCGGCATTGTTAAAATATGAATAAAAGATTGTAATACCTAAATGCAGTGACTCAACAAAACCTTTGCTGTTTTAAATGCAAAAACAATTAACCCAGCCCATTTGTGGTGAAAATAATATGCGAGAAAAAAATTGAAAGACGCAATCATATGTCCTTACTTGTCGTACTATGGGAAATATATTTTAAGGTAAATATGTAATTAAATTTTTAACTTCCCCTGAGGCAACATCTGCTTATCGAGCACTAGCAGAAGCAGATCTAGGCAAAGCTAAAAACTGTATAAGAAAGTTTTATTTAAAAATTAGTGTTTTATAGTCAGATGCTTGCAGTACGTACCTATTCATGAGCAACAAAATCAAAGAAATGGAACAGGCAAGACACGTATTTATTTGTGTGTGTGTGTGTGTGTGTGTGTGTGTGTGTGTGTGTGTGTGTGTAAGCCTGTCTATCAGTCTGTGTCCGTGTTTACTATTGCAAAAGACAAATTACGTTTATTGCTAATATTAAAATATTTGTACGTTTGTAATAATAGGATAATTTTACATTTGCAGATGAACTACCTACGTGTGGAGTTTTGTAATTTCCCGAAAGAAACAACTAATTTAACAAAATATTTGTAATTATAAATTTGTATACAAATACATATGTTTATCATTTATGTATTATTTATTTGTATCAATGGTGAATTTAAAATAATAAAACTAAGACTGCATTATAATGTAAAATTTAAAAGTACAAACTTAAAATAACGAGAGTAACACACACAGAATAATTATTTATTTGGAAATTTTTTGTCGATAAGACATTTGTATGTAAATACACGAAGACATTTTATTGCAGAATGTAATCTAACATTTTATTGCGGAATGAGATTGCCTGAGGTAGTCAGTTTTCTGGGATCCAGTTGCGCATCGACTGTACCTGCGCTGCTGGCTTGATTGAGTTTAAATTTTTAAATCTTTATTCAGCGTTCAGCATTCTCATAGAAACACTCGCTTCGTTACCAGTGTTGACTTGATACTACATTACATTTCTAAACAGCAAACGAATAATGAAAATTTTATATTCGTATATGTTTTTCCGTTCACATCCCTATTTAATGTAAAAGATGACTGGAGTCCATAATTCCACATGTAAATCAAACTGATTATATTGTTACGACGGTCTACTCGCTCGTCGTAGGTACAGTGGAAACAAAATAAGTACAAGACACTAATTAAGTCACTAATCACCAGCTTTAATTTTTACAGTAAAACAGTTCGTAATTAACAACACGGTCTACTACAACAAATCAAATAAAAATTGTTCACACCCAATAAAAATGTCAGTAATATTAAACACATTGTATTACAATATACCGTCCGATTCACAACACTCAACTAATGACCACTTGAACGCGCAACGTAATATCGCCGAGAATAATTCTCGAACCGCACAGTCAATAATTCGCTCTAATACTGAAAACTATGGCCGCTAAAGCCATGTATTTATAACCCGCTCACACACCAGAAGCTTCCAAACTGCGTCTTTCACTTGTGTGAACTACGTAATTAACTGCGGCCTTGACACAGTCCGAGCGCCCGAGCGAAGCCCGGCACAGTCGAGAAGATTCTCGCAAAATGCGTCTACAAGCACATACGCCACACGCTTACATTTTGGATCTCTCTTGGAACGTTCGATAAACACGTAGATTGTTCCGTGATGTCGTAACACAGCCTCCACCTTAAGTCTGTTCGTCCCGAACTGGCAAACCGTCTCTAATGTTGTACTTAGCCTGGCCATCTAGGTGGACAACCTTGAACTTTCGCTGTCCTTCCTGTTGAATCCGATAAACAACATCGTTAGTTCTTTTTTGCACAGTATAGGGTCCTTCCCCGTTAGACTGAAGCTTAGGTGAGCGACCACTACGGCTCTTTGGATTGAACAACCAGACCTGATCTTCTTCTTGGAAACCCACACTATTGCTGCGAATGTCATACCGAGTTTTCATTTTATCACTGGCAATCTTCAGCCGTCCTCTTACCAAGCGATTCATTTCTCGCAGTTGGTTTTATAATTGCGAGGAATAGTTCTGCGGCTCTTGGGACTTAGTCTCAGGTGATCCGAACATTAAGTCCCCAGGAAGACGAATCTCCCGCCGAAACGCCAATTTTGCTGGAGTCATGCTGGTTGTGTCGTGTACTGGTGATCTAAACACCACTGGCTTATCCAAGTTTTCTTGGTTCTCGTCAATAACCTCTTGCGTAACCTCGTCTTCAGCTACTTTGCCCTCGGGCGCTTCTATCAGCTCAGGAACAACCAAGAGTTTTGTCTCGACACCCATAGTTGGCTTCCAATCACTTCTTTTGTCGTTACACTTATTTGTATTTCATCTGCTAGTTCTTCCTCCATTTCCGCCTGCAATAGATAGGGTTCCTCTTGACCAGACCTGTTGACTTTTTCTTCGACTAATGCCACTCGCTTAATCGAATGGTTGGTAGACCCTGTCATTTTAGCCATGCAAAGCTTTATCTTCTCATGACCAACTTTCAGGACATTCTCTCTTAAATCCACAACGAATCCGTAGGCATTCATAATGTCCGTGCCAAGAATCACTTCATCGACAATGTCTGCAACGAGCATTTGTTGGCTAAACTCGAGAAGACCCAGGCGTACACGTGCGTCTACCTTTCCTAGCACCTTGACGGGGCTTCCAGTCACAGTCTGTATTGTACAAGAGCTAATTAAAGGCTGGCGGTTGCTGACTAAGTCAGGGCGCACAATGGACACTGTTGCGCCCGTGTCAACTGTAAATGATGTTGGTTTACCTTCCGCAAATCCATTAACGATCAAGTTTCCATTAGTCTTGTGTAGCGTGGAAACTGTGTGCTGTTCTGGGGCTTTACTTCTCCAATTGGTGCGATCACTCTCTTCTCTCGGTATCTTCTTCTCCCAACAGTATACATGTAGATGACCAAGTTTTCCACAGTTGTAACATTTCGGTCTTCTGTCTTTATTCCATCGTTCAAATCGTTGCGACTCTCTTGAACTTTTGAATTGTTTGTTCGACAATATTGTTTTTCTGCACCCATCGTAACGGCAATGTGATACAGGGAACGTCTGACTGCAATGTGTTGGCACAAACCCATTAATGTAGCGGGACGCTGACTTGGCAGCTTCAAACTCTAGGGCGTGAACAAGAGCTTCTGAGCTATTTCGGTGTCTTGCCATTTGTAACACTTGCTGAAGTTCACAATCTCCGATGCCATCAATAAATGCCTGCACCGCAAACCTTATTCGGAAGTCTTCTGGTGCTTCAGGATAGGCCAATCTAATCAATCTGTCGATACTTGCTTCAAACTTTTGAAGACTCTCCCCGGAACGTTGTCGTCTTGTTCTCAACTGAGCGTAGTACACCTCTCGCAAATGTTTATCACCGTAACGTAATTCTAGAACTTTTATCAACTCGGCATAGATGCTCTGGCTGTCAGGTGGCACTTTCTGTAGTAGTTCTGCCGAGGGTCCTTTTAATAAGAGAACGAGTGAGACTGCCTTGTCTTTCTCTGTCCAATTATTTGCGCATGCAGCAGCTTCAAATTGGCGGAGGTACGTTGCCCAGTGACTGCTTCCGTGAAAGGTGGGAGCTTTGACATGAACTGTCCCTACTGCAGGCAATGTGACTTTCTCTATATTGACTTATTTTCTGCGTCTTCTTCTGTTTTTATCATTGGTGCAGTTTGTTCACAAAGTTGTTTTGGCTGCATTTTCAGGCACTGCTCAACTTCACTTTTAATTTGTTCTCTTATGTTTGCCATTGAGTTTTCTACTGCAGATATTTTTGTTGACATAGTTTCTTCCACAGTCAAGACAGATTTTTCTACTTCAGTTATTTTATTAGACATGGATTCTCCTACGTCAGATATTTTTGTAGACATTGATTCTTCAACACTCGAGACAGATTTTTCTACTTCAGATATTTTTAATGTCATTGATTCTTGTACCTCCGATATTTTAGTAACTTGTTTATTAAACTCACCCCGTAGGAGATCCAATTCTGCGGTACTGTGTTCTTGAAACTGTTTCTGCATAGCTTCAAAGAGAGCTTGCATTTTATCTGCTTCTTGCTTACGTTTTTCATCCTGCCGTTTTTCTGCTTCTTCCGCTTCCTGTCTGCGTTTCTCATCCTGTCGTTTTTCTGCTTCTTCCGCCTCTTGTCGCCGTCTTTTCTCCGCTTCCTGTCATCGTCGTTCCTCTGTCTGCAACAGCAGCGCCTGGAAATTTTCCATCAACCGACTGGCATCCATTGTTTCCGATTAATTACGAATTACACTCGTCTTGTACGTGTCCACTGTTTCCACTGTTAACCGTTTTATCCCAGTTCTGACACCACACTGTTAGGACGGTCTACTCGATCGTCGTAGGTACAGTGGAAACAAAATAAGTACAAGACACCAATTAAGTCACTAATCACCAGCTTTAATTTTTAAAGTAAACCAGTTCGTAATTAACAACACAGTCTACTACAACAAATCAAATAAAAATTGTACATACGCAATAAAAATGTCACTAATATTAAACACAGTTATATTACAATATACCGTCCGATTATAAAACACAACACTTAAATAATGACCACTTGAACGCGTACAGTAATATCGCCGAGAATAACTCTCGAACCGCACAGTCAATAATTCGCTCTAATACTGAAAACTATGGCCGCTACCGCCATGTATTTATAATCCCGCTCACACACCAGAAGCTTCCAAACTGCGTCTTATCTCTCGTGAGAACTACGTAATTAACTGCGGCCTTGACACAGTCCGAGCGCTCGAGCGAAGCCCGGCACAGTCGAGAAGATTCTCGCAAAATGCGTCTACAAGCACGTACGCCACACGCTTGCATTCTGGATCTCTCTGGAATGTTCGATAAACACGTAGATTGTTCCGTGACGTCGTAACAATATGTATGTGTACGTACGCACATTCTAGGTTATCAGACAGACAATCATGCGCGCTCACACACACACAGGCTCATGCGCGAGCACAAACACGCGCGCTAGTGCACACACTTACACGTGTAAAAAAGTGGGCTGTTATTATTGGCTGGTTATGTAAAAAAGTAAGAAAAATATTTTAGTATTTAAAAAACTCCGCACATATTCATATGATTTTTTTGCAGAATAACTACTCATATACAGGCACGTATAAATTCTTAAATTAGCCTATTCAACCCTGTATCTCGTAAAACGCTGCCGTCGGGGTACCCAGTTAGCATTAATGACATACAGAGCTGACAAGCTGACATAATTAATGATATCTTCACTGGTTTTAGATCTCACGGTAGTTTCCAAATATGTCTTCTTAAAGGTTTATAAGATTATAGTTTCGATAGTATGTCTATAGACAATCGCTTTATCATTTCTTGTAGTGAGGTAATGTTTGAGTTATTGGTTGTGGTCCTGATAATCGCGTTGTTATCACTTTTAACACTAACTAAAAACTGACGAAACAAATGAAACCGAGGACAACATGATGAACAGTATAAAATTAATAACTGGTTTCTGTAAAATATTCTTTGAATAGAGCGTAAAAGCAGTCACGGGATTTATTTAATGAATCTACATTCTTGTCTTTTCTTGATATAGGCTATAAAGAACCGCCTTACTGTATACGACATAATACAATTATGACGCCACTCCTGTATTTCACCAATTTACAACAGAATGTGGCGTATTTACGCCCAGTATTCATATTAAAAATCGTTAACCGTTACCACTTTGCTCTTATTGTTTTCTCCTAGGACACACTTAGCTGCCCTTGACCTGCTCCGTTCGTGGTCTCTGCAGTTGAGTCTCCGCCTACAAACATGTAGACCCCATGTTTGCACATTGAGGAGGAAGTAGCGGGTGAGCGTAAATTATAAGACAATATTTGCTTCCTTTCTGTTTGCACAATAAAATTGTGTGATCACAGCAAGCGACTCGTTAAGTTTTAACGTGCTGTAGGCCTATTGATGTGCTGTTTGCGTTGGTAGGTTTGTACATTAAACCATCGTTCAGTTTTATACAACTCTGAAATCAGAAATTGGATACAATATTTCTGAATTGTTTGAATATTATACTTTGCCATTATGATGTGGTCACACAAAAGTTTTCTCCTTAATATCACTGTTTTTACTAAAGATTTCTTTCTAGTAACAGCTGAAGAAGTTATTCTTTCTAGTATCATGCGTCCCAATGTATCCTAATCAATGGCTGCTGTAGCCTATGTATCCTAATGTAGCCTAATCAATTTCTAGATGTTTCATTGTTAGCAGAAGACTAAAACAAGGTCAGATGACATGAAGCTTCCCGTTCTCAACAGAGTGCATTTTATCAATCTATAATGATACAGAAAGTTTGGAAGAAGTTCATAAATTTTGGGTTTGATGTCAAGGCTTCCACAATGCATAAGGGAATTTGTCAGATATAACACATTAGGTATCACAGTTCAGTTTTTGTACCATAATGCCTATCTTTCTTGTTAGTTTAATCTGTTTAAGACTTTAGAGATTCCAAACTTAATATTTTTTCAAGTCACAGAATGGTGTTTCTCGACTGTATTTTAAAAACCTATACTTTACGTAGTCTCTAAATTTGATTGTGGATAGTGACTTGACTCATTTTACTCAGTTCCACAGATCCCCATGAATTCTGAATTCTGCAATGTAGAATATTTTTTTAATTTCATATTATTAAAACTTTTGACAATACTTTATAGTTAAAATTTCCTGTTATCATACATGTAGGAAACTTCATGATTGTTATGCTGTTATCATTAATATTCATTTCTTTTGATTTATCAACGAGTTTAAATTATCAGTAAATAATTACTCTCTTAGCGTTGCTGTTTAATGTGCTGCATATCACTAACGTCTTGTCCTACAGTACTTCGTAACTAATGGTTCTCCCCTTCGATCGCTGTCCTGATTTCTAGACAATGGTCATCCATTTCTTTACTGTGATGGTTGTACAAGACGAATTTTAGTGAGGAAAAATAGTAATTTTGTGGCGCTGTTTTGCCAGTCAATCATGCTCTCTAGAAAGTCTGAGATTTACAACTGCTACTTTGCATGGAAAGTCTGCAATTGCTTCTGGGATTTTGCAGAGACGTTTCCACTTGTTGGCGATTTTGCAGAGACGTTTCCACTATTTTGAAATAATTCTTAATTTATTTATACGTTCCGCCACACGTATTGTGTGATGTTTAGTTGACAAGTGTGTTAGTTGTATGTTCTTTGTTTTTGATTAATTAGAATTCCTTTTGTGTCAAGCAGTCGAAATTTCATTTCCCTTTATCTCAAAGTGGATTAAAATCAATAAAAGAACAAATGATTTTCCATGGATAAATAGTGAGTAGATGAATTTATAATATTCACATTCACTTGGGCTAATAATCTAAGATACTACATGCATCAATCTATCTGGTTTTGGCCAGAGGGGATGAATGCCTTAATAAACATATCTTTACTTGTTTGTAAATTTACACTGTTGTTTTAATTGTACAGATTTTTCCATAAAAAGTTTTAGTCCTTTGGCCGACGTGACAGTAGACTGTGAATGGAGTGGAATGTTCAGTTGCTCCTGCATCCGATTAGAAGTCTGTTTGTACCGCGTTCTACTGCTGAGCCCCCCAAAACGTGGCACACAAAATACACAAGAAATAATTAGAATACTACTGCTACTAATATTTCCTTACTTGCTACAAATGTACCTAAAACAGCTATAATATCTACACAAATATCACGGGCAGGGGTGTGAGTGCATTAAAAAATTTCAATATCAGCAATCAGTGAGCAAAGGTGGGCCACAGCCCGTTTATTTGAATTCCAAAATGAGCCTCGAAATATTTGCAATCATAAATCAGTCAGTGAAAAATTAATAAGTGACTTAATTATAATTGATTAAATTATATACCAAAAGGTTATATACTGATTAAATAGTTTACCGAAATTTAACAGTTACTTAAGTTAAAGCAGGGTTAATCGTATATAACTAAATAGTATCATAAATCAATGCCAGTTTACAAGAGACAACATACAACATGCAAAGTATGAATCGTTCATGAACGTTTTTCTATATTATCTTACACCACAAAGTACTTGAATTCAAAGGTATTAGTTCACATCACCTAAGGTGAGAAATTTGATTTACTCTTCCTTTTTTTTATTCGCACCGTAACTCCTGCAGAGTGCCACTAATTATTAGAGTTAATTGACAGTTTGAGATGCTCCGTTCGCGGCCTGCCGCAGATCATCGCGACGTCCGCGTGTTTTTTCAGTTCATGTAGAGTCGTACACCAGACCGGCCATGTGAGCAGAGCCGCCCGTCGCCGAACTTTCGGCGATTTCGGAAGCCTCGATGACCAAGTTCGTAGCTTGGTTCGACGTACGGTAGTAAGGGATCCGAACATCAACCCGTCTGCTGCATTTTCCTTTTTAAGAACTTCTGGAATGGACACAACATCAGTCCGCAACACGAACTGAAAAAACACGCGGACGTCGCGACGAGCTGCGGCAGGCCGCGAACGGAGCATCTCAAACTGTCAAGTAACTGTAATAATTAGTGGCACTCTGCAGAAGTTACGGTACGAATAAAATAAGGAAGAGTAAATCAAATTTCTCACCTTAGGTGATGTGAACTAATACCTTTGAAATCTCATTAAAAAATTCATTTAGAAAATCATTACTACTTGTACTTTTTATAAGGAGCCAATTTTTTATAAAAATATTCAGTCTCTTTTAGTTTGATTTGCGTTGTTGTTTTGCAAGAACGTTGTAAAAATATAGCATCTGAACGTTTTAATAATATAGCGTAGATATTAAGGTCGTACCGATCTTTCAGTTAACCTCTGAGTGGACATCTCTTCAATATTTACCAAAGGCCGTTTGCCTTATGTAATACATAACCATGCCTCTGAATCCTCAACACTGTAGGTGGCAGATTGATAACGTTTAGTTTCTTATAGCTTATTAACCTACATTCTAGCAGTTCTCGTCGTTACTTATCCAACACTTTTAAACACTATAAATGTAACGTCTTTCCTGGAAATTACTTACAAATATCCGTATAGGGTAATCGTCTAACCGTATAATGTAAAACTAGTGTATATATTTAAACTGTAATGATCATTCTACCATCTCCGATTATGAATATATTGTCAAGCGGTTTAGTACTTAGTATTAATTAATTCACTCCCGTTGCTGGTGACGGCCGAAATTCTGACTGTCATAATAAGCTGAAGTCCATTTTGGCCACTTACGTAGATTGCATCAGTAAATTTAAACTACTTTTAAAATGTCCATGTGCACTTTTGCAATTATAAAACTCCATAATGTAAAATGAAAAATTTTAATTATATCAAAATAATCTACCCGCCGTAGTAAATGTTTCATGGCGTATACCTAAAATTGTTTTACGTAGACACATAAATATATAAGAATTTATTTAAATTGTCATCTACAGAGATGAAATAGCAACAATCCGACTACTGAACAACTAAGCAATAGAGGGAGCTGTTAAATATCAAAATGTTTCTCTCAAACGATAGTAACAATATAATTTCTGTACAATATGATGAAACAGACTTTTAGAGGATATTTTGTGACGCATATAAACTACAATATATGTACCTTACGTGTTAGGAATTTTAATATATCTGCTTACTGTCTTGTAATTGACTAAAAAATAAAAATGTCCTAAAACCCTCTGTTGAAGAACGTGGTTTTTGAGAAATAAGAATTGACCAATTGGGAAGAAATAAAAAGAAAATATTGAAAGTAAAGATTTTGTATGTATATAAATACATATTTATATTTGTATAAGTAGTAAGAGAGAGGGGAGAGAGAGTTATATATAAAAGCGACAAAGAGAAGCACATGTCAAGAAATAGACTGAGAGAGAAACAGAGAGATAAACAGACAAGTAGGGAATGTAATATAGACGGCAATGTAATATCAAGTTTATTACATTTATATGCATCACTATCATAGATTTATGTTTAACTGATCACTACATTTTTCTTGCAATGTGTATCAGTATGTCGTGCAAATTTTTCCTTTTTTCCTTCAGACATTATAAAACACATTTGAGTGTCACTTTTTTATAATACCGATAACACGTTTACCTTCAATAATAGTAATAAACTTATGAATTGCAGTATGCCAAACTTCTGGGAGCCCACGCCATACTGCTTTTTTTAACGGACTGCAATTTACTCGTGGAAAAACGCTGTTCATCCGCTTTATTGAAAACGAAGCTAAGGGTGTCTACCAATATGCCGGTGTTACGATGAGGGATCGTTGCAATTTTTGGTCTGCCGAACGCTGACACCTTTTGGCTATATTGATTCGCCTACACACTGTATTATCCTTGTATGGGATACTGTAAAAGTAGGCGTATATGTGCGCGGCGAACACACCCTTAGCCTACGCTTAAGCTAAAGGACGGACTTAGTAGATTGGTGTATGCCTGATTACTAATCTCGACGTTCAGGGCAGCAACATACAATCAAGGTACTTTTTCAGATTCTGATTGAGTACCTGGGATAACATAATGGAGTGATAATGGGTAGATGAAGCGTTGTGCCAGTCACTCTATATTTCTTCTACGCAGGAAAGCATACTGGTACCCAACACTGCCTGTTTCTAAATCATAAGAAAACAGTCCAAATTAATACATTATTATTATTAATATTTTTATTGGTGTTGTTTTCCTTGTTATCAGTACAATTATTTACGCATACCCACTCCCCCTTTACGGTGCGTACTGTCCTGCGGTTGTGTGCGGTGTGATTGTGATTAAAACTCTGTGAGTGAGTGTGATGCATCTGTTCAACACTCTTAATGTATTTTCCAATTTTGTTTATATACGTTAAAAAACAATTAATTTATTCCTAAAAAATAACTACTACGTGTTGAACTAGCATCCACCTTAAGTCAGGATGAAATTGACCTAAAAAAATAGGTTTTATTTAATTTCACTCTTTAAGAAAATCAAATTTCTCACCTTAGGTGATGTGAACTAATACCTTTGAAATCTCATTAAAAAATTCATTTAGAAAATCATTACTACTTGTACTTTTTATATGGAGCCAATTTTTTATAAAAATATTCAGTCTCTTTTAGTTTGATTTGCGTACATTCTGGATCGTGACCTCTAAAAGCCGGTGACATTTTGCTGTTTCAATTAATAATTATTTTTATTCTTTCGACTTATTCCTGAAACTTAAATTTACTTGTGTCACAACAGATTAATTCTTTATGTTTCCACTGGTATACTAATTACTTCTGTTAGAATCCGTCTTCTGACTTTGTTTTATCACAAATACGCTTTTAAAAATAAATCGTCATCATCAAGTAGTAAAACTAACCCCAATAATGTTTATTAAAAATAAAAGCAATAAATATAAAAATTAAAAATATAGAAACAATGAACACAAACCATATCAGAGTGCTTATTTTAAATTTCACTTTTCTACTCCTCGTTTACACTGTGCCGTGACTTGAACACAGCCTCCAGAAACAGCATCTAAGACCAATATAATTAAATTTGTAGTCAAACGATGGACACTGTCGCATGGAGACAGACACACATTGTGATACTGTATTAGTCTAACTTGTCTCTGTCGTCCGTTGTACCCATATACATTTGACTGAATTAATATTCCATATTCAGACAGACATTTCCTCTAACAGATTATTACAGACAACAGAACTTATTTAAATAGAGAGAGGTCGCCTAAGTCGTACTTGCTGTATTTAAAGTTACAGTGTCAGTTAACACCAATGTATTCACTGAATTGTATTACAGTATGAAAACTAAAGTCTTCCATTTATTTAAGCCTTAGCCTATCGTCTACATATACCCGAAATCTTCTGTGGAATATTTATATATATCTAAAAGTACTAACACAAACTATCCACTGTTCTGTTCATATTCTTACATTAAATAACTTTTACTTTACTAAATTTATTAACGAACCGTATTTGTAGAAAAATGTAAAGGCTCATTCTTTATTTTTAGTATCAGCCATCTAAGGACCACATGCCAATTTCAATTCTTTATTCTTTGTTCTTTTTTCCCAATATTCTTTCATCTTCTCACTGCATCTCTTCTTCCTGTCTTCAGTCCACTTTGAACCAGCGTTTTGTGCCTCCTACCCTGGACTCCCTCCATTTTCAACATTTTTGTGCGAAAAGCTTCTCTGTCAGTTGCTTCTTCTGCATGTATATTATTTTTTCTGAATTCTTTTGGACTTCTTTAATCCAATTTGATGTTGACTTCTCCCCCACAGATATCTGAAGATTTGCTTTGTCAACCTATTGTCGTCCATTCTATATAAATGCCCAAAAAATAATAGTCATCTTTTTCTCATTGTTTCTGTTATATTTTCTATACTTTGATATGTTTCATCATTACTTCTTAATTTCCAACCTTCTGAAGTTTTTCGTAGCCTAATATTTTCCAAATACTTTGTCTTTCCAATATTTCTAGTTTGTCTAAATTATAATTCAATGCTAAAAATTCACTTGCATATAGGCATTCTGGCTTCACTATTGTACTGTAACGTCTTATTTTCGCAGTTTTAGATATGCACTTTTTATTGTGAATATCTGTAGTTATACCATATGCCCTTTCCATCTCATGAATCCTTTCTTCTATAGCAGATTTTTCCAAACCATTCTCTTGATTTACCTCTCCTAGATACTTAAATTTTCGAACCCTCTCTATTCGAACAATATCTGTTACCAGGAATTTTGGGGCGTTTTTAATGTTTGTGAGAAATTTCTTTTTTTATGCAGAAATTCTTAAGCTTGTTCTACTGGCTATGTCCTCTAAAAAATTAACTTGTTTTACTGCAGATGTCAGATGTTCAGAAAGTATAGCAAAGTCATCTGCAAATGCCAAACAGTTTATTTCAATACCTCTCATTCTTTTTTATTTATAAAATTTTTCATTTTTTAACCTAAACATTTTTGTCTAGTGTTTATTAGCACTAAAAATTGTAATTTCATAAATTACTTAATTTTACTACAACTCGAATTAGATTTAGAAAAATAATCCATTATTCTAAGTAAGCAACTTCTGGAACATATTACCATTTGAGCCAATATCCCCCCAATCTAGAATGACTTTTCTGCTGTGTTAATCTTGTTCAGTCCACACTGCTAGAGTATTGAAAAACACCTTTCTTCTGTCTAGGCAAGAACCGTCGTCGTAAACTTTTTGTATCAAATTGTTTACATTTATTTTACCCATACTCTTAACCTGTAATTCTTTATCTCCATAACTAGTTCCACGTATTCAAAATCGGAGGCGTATCGATTTAAATATTTTCTCTCTGACCTATACTATAACAGTCCTTTTTAAGCTACTATATGCAGTAAACAGTTTTCTATTATTTATATGTTTCTGAGTCTAGGTTTGTCAGTTAGTCACTAGAATTAGAAGAATATCAAATTGACTAAAAAATTATCTTTTTTAAAAGGAAGAACATTTTTATATTCTTTCTAAAGCTTCAATTTCGCAAAGACGGTCTTTTCTAAAATTTTTAGATTTCCAGGTTTTTCATAATATCATTCTTATTTTTTTTTAGAGTATTGTCCGAATATTTCATATCGTTCACAGCTGCCAGATCTTTATTACTTAACTTTAGCCTTTGCCTAGTCTTATGAAACATTATATTCGGCTGTTGCCTACTTACTCGCAGAGTAACATTTTCACTACCCTGTATTATTATTATTCATTAATAACTTTTTGGCTTTTGAAAGAATATCAACTAAACAAGACTAAAGCATCTATGCATCTTAGATTTGAAGAATTTATTGTATGTAGTGTAAATATTATATGTAATTATTATTAGCGTATATGGAGGGCGTGGGCACTATTTGTTGTTTGATGCAATTTTCCACTTTTATGGTTTGAAAATTTATGCCTAAAACTCTGAAGACGGTCTGTCGTAGGGTCGTACTGACTACAAGTAGGACAGAATAACTATTACGGGTCTATAGTCCAAAGTCCGCAGTTCTATCGTCAGGTTTAAGTGTATAAACATTTCATATCGCAGTCACTGAGTCACTGGTTATCTTATACCGTATAAGAAATATAAAAAAACTTTTTGACAGCATAAGTATTGTGTTTTTAAGACCTGTATAAGACCTGTATAGTTGCATTCCAACTACGCAGAATAACTGTACAAACAAATCGTCTTGCTGCACGTTTGCAGTACATGTAGTCGTTCTCTTTAGTAGAACGACATTTACATTATCTGATAAGAGTCACGAATGTATCCGTGCCATAAACCTATTTCAGCTTTGTACGTAAATGTAATCTGATGTTTTCGTATGTTGTTGTGTCACCATGTAAACCACAGAAATTCCCAGTGAGTTACGGCAAAAAGTAAAATTTGAGTTTACAGTTGAGAAGATATACTATGTAATGAAAAAAGATTAAAACTTTATCCGTGCTTTCCTGTCTTTAAATTCAATCAGTGTAAGTAAGCAGTAGTAGCGGTGATTAACAGTCCCTAGCAGATAGAGGGTCGGTGACGTAGACATTATGTTGCAAAGGACTTGTGTTACGAACCCAATCAATTAATAAGGAATACTGTACACAGGTATTAAGTAAAGTCAATATAAAGTAATATTTAAAAAGGAGACAAATTAGTAAGAATCATTTTGGCCGTTTGTGGCATTGAAAATAAAAAAACAAAAGGTTTTGTTATTCAGTTGCAGTAAAAATTACAGAAATGTAGTGCAAAATTTTACTCCAAAGTAAGATAACTCACACAGTTATAATTCACAAGAATTCTATTGTCTTCAGATTGAATTGCATTTCTAGTCTGATTAAATTTAAATATTTACATCCGTTTACAAAATTGTCCACGTCAGTCTCTGTTACTTTAATATTACTCCGTATTACGCCATGGCTTTACACTGCCCTTTAGTTCTCTACATTCCCGATTGTCTTTCAGATTCTCTAACAATCCAACCCTTTACGTGACTCTGCCTTAATTCTGTTTATTCCTTTCTTCAATTGTTGTTGTCTAACTGCTAATGAGTCTTGACATGTGCTCTAACTACTTTTACCTTCCTTGTCCTTACTGACATAATTATCTCACGGCTCTCATTAACTTTTCCTTACTAATTACCCACCTTGTTCCACCATCTGATGTTTATCGTTGCCCATATTAAATGACTGTCTGCAAACATAATTTTCCATATCTTGTCATTGCCTTTCTCCATTTAGTCATTAGCCTCAATGCCTTCAAGATATTTCTTCATTACTTAATCTCTGAAAAATTAAACAAAATTTTTGACATCATTCTCTACCGATTCACACCAATTCAACTTAACATACTATGTTTCATGATGTCTTCTTATTATGCGCCAATTGCTGTTATAAATCGAATGTTTCGTGAATCTTATGGCAGTACAAACCAATTTTAAATACTTAAAAATCCTCATTAACTTGGGTGTGCATCTAAAAAAAAGAGTTAATGCCTTTCTGTGACCGCAATTAATCTCAACTAATTAATGTACTTGAATGCTGCACACAAGAGAAAAAAAAAGTAATATTAAACCATAAGTAATTATTGACTGCATTACGCCTGTACACAGAGACGTTTTTATGTTAACAACTGTTTTTCTTGAACGTAATAAACGTAAGCTTTAAAATGTTTTCTACTTTTTCTATTAATATAAAGTCAAGGGATTTGCTGCAGCCTCTATACTGAAATAAACCAAATAATTCTCTCTTTATGTTTTGCTGTGCACAGTATTTCTTACACTTGGACCAAGTTACATGTAGACTCACACACACACACACACACACGCACACACACACGCACGCAGTGATTTTATTTATTAAAAATCTAAATTATTCATGAACGCAACGACTCAGGTACCGAGATCAACTATTGCATAGACATAAAAAAGTAAAGCTGGTATCTAAGTTTGGAAGATTTAACTTCAAAATTATTATACAAGTGTAGGGTAACACATCCTTTCAACTACAGAATCAAAGATATGCACAGACATAATCATAAGAATATTGTTAATTTTCTATACAATCTTACAATTAAAATATTAAAGTAATTAAAAATGTTCTATAAAGTAATCAGTAACTTAAATTGTATTATTTGTCTTACACGAGCAAAATTATATAATACTGTAGAATTTGATATTTTATGTAGCGCAGACAATCATAACGTTCTTATCGCTAATATTTTTGTTGAAATTTATCGTCAGATGTTTTACACTCTCAACATAGTAGACTTATTTGTCTATTACATATCTATGTTATCCAGTAAATATAATACAATGACCTGTTCTCCTAATTCCACTTTTCCTGGTAAATGAGAGTAAACGTAAATAAAATTGTCTATAAACTGCAATTATAATGGTTTAGTTTTGTGTATTATTTATATCCTTCAGGCATTTTCCGGTTCACAAAACATTGGCTACATGGTCTCATTATCAAATATTGAAATTAAATTTTGGTTGAAGACATTAAAACTATTAAATGCTTTAGACCCTACGGTATTAATTATTTGCCATGCATAATGTGAGTTTCAAAATATTTTTGATTTGCAGGTTTAAATTTAATAAAAATCATAATTTCTCTTTTTAAAAATCAAAAAATAACATGTGTGTGTGTGTGAAAAAATATTTCTAACAAACATTAACAGTACACATCCGTAACAATTATAAATTCTTCAATATTATAAAAATTGTTAGTTGAACAAGGACGAAGTGGTCAATTTGAGTCGTTTAATATAAAAGGAAGGTATTAGACTGACTTGGTTAACACTAATAGTACCGTGTAGGTCAACTGGTTTATTGTTAAAAAAATAATGTGTACATTTGGCGTAAAGATAAAAGGCAGATGTAATATTTCTTTCTTAACAGTTAAAATGAGTAATAAAATTCCGTTTTCATTAAAACTTGTATGCCATATGCCATATAAGATTACATCTTCGTCATGATACAAGCAAAATCCTAACATCACATATGACAGTGATAAAGATAGTACCTACTTCGATTCATGGTGACATCTGAATGATTAAAAATATCAATTGTCAAAGAATAGTAAACCTATGGGTGAGGTACAAGATTATCGTAGATTTGATGTGTACAAGTGACAAGCAAGGCTTAAGTGTTGATTTAGAATGTCAATTTGTGAGCAAATCTTGTCAACTCCTGTGCATTAAAACTGATGAGTCGTTGGAGGTATGAACGTTGAAAAATACAGTTTTACAAATTTACTTCTCTGATCCTCTAGATTTACTGCTACCAGTACCTGACATGTAATATTTGTTGATTACATAGATTGAATAAAACATTTAAAATATATGTATAATATATAAATTAATTTAGTGCAGAACTAGCCTATCTTTATTTGGTTAAAAAAAAGTTTTCTTAAAAGTTATTTATATAATAACTGAGATGTGTATTAAACTATTGAAAAATCGGTATAAAACGTTTGGCAGTGTTTATTGGAAAATTATTGCCAAATTAATCTTTCAAATTACTCTCCTTAAAATTTGTGATTTTGGACATAAGCTAGTCAAATATTTGCTCCAATGTGGCAAATACGAATTTATATTTTAACAAATAACGAAGATGGTACTTAACAAATGACAAAGAAGACGTAAATTTGAGGCGTTTAAACACTCTTCTCGTTCGACTTCTTAGAACACACTTTAAAACTCAATAAAACATGTACAATTGAATAAGTTCAATAGACAAGAAAATATATTTCAATTGACCTGCAGAGGCCGATACTTTTTAAAGAAATTTTAAACTTAAGTTAAGTGTTAATTAATTACCAACGCCCAGTTCACTAAAGACGGTGATTAAGAAATTTAATTTACAGAAAATTCAATCAAATATTCCTATTTTCCGTTTGATTTTTTGCACTTCTGCGAATACGTCTGTGAACTGAATTATTTAAAACTCCATTGTCGCGGGGGGGGGGGTAAAACGTTTAGTGACACTTTACAATCGTGTCGACGCTGAAATCTAGGAGAACGCTTCACTTCCTAAATAGCGGAGTCAGCTTTAAGGGAACATGGCGTATTTAAATAAATTACCATTTAAAATTCACACCGCTTTCATAGGTTCCTAGCCGAAAATATTCCTTACTTTTTAAAACTTTACGTAACGTCTGTTTCATGAATCGACGTTAGTTTCTTTTCTATGTATTTTGGAAACTACTAATGTCGACATCGACATAACCCTACTGTCATTCCAAAAGAACGAGTGTTTGCTAACGCGCGCGCACAAACCGTTTTGTACGGTTTTGGGGTTCCCATTTTTAAAATGCTTGAGACGTAACATCATTGATTGAGATCGACATTAGATATTAAAAGGACGTACATTTGGCAAGACAAAGATACTCTATCCATTGACAGTAAGGTGCCAAGTTACAGAGACAATGAGGGCTTTAACGTATTTTATGTTAAGGTGATTATATCTTACTGACTGTTATTTAAGAACTTTTTCATTAATTAGTTGCTACAAAAGACTCTAAATGTATGGTGGTTATATTTTACTGACTGTGATTTGAATTTTGATTAATTCGTTACTACAGAAAATTGTCAATTTAAGGTGATTACTGACTGTGATTTGAAAACTGTGTAATCAATTCGATGATACAAAAGACAGTGAACTTTAAATAAAATTATCTGACTTGACCAGCTACTAAAGAGGATCTTTCAAACCTACTATGTTTTAAGGAAAGCAAAAATAAAAATTTATATCTTATTTTTTGTTATCAATTCATTTTGAACCCGCAAAAGTTATTTGGCAATCAAAAATTACTAATCAAGTAATAATTTATATTCAAGAGCGTCTGCTTAGTAATTGAGTTGCGCTGTTTGACAAAGTGAGCTAAGACCTTCCTGTACAACTCTTATTGTACAGTCCTGAAAGTATATGAGACTTTTTCAAAGTTGCAGATATATCTCTTTACATTTTGTAAAATATTTGCCTCCGCAAAAGAATAATATCCCTCTTCCAAAAACAAAATTAAATTTAAAGTGTGTAGTAATATTAGTTTACATCAAATAGTGCTTCAAGAGAACAGTGATTACGTTCAACAGTGGTAGTTGAACGGTGACTACGACACCCTTGAAAGTCCTATATGAATCTTAGTTATTACTACACAATTTCGGAATTAGCATCCAGACGGTAACGTTAAACGAGACTCTCTAAAGACACAAGAGCTTCATAAAATTCAGTCCAAAAAGAAAAGAAGAAACGTTAACAATTAATTGTATTTATTTGATTCAAAGTGCTTAATAAATAAGGTAAACTTAATAAGTCTAAGTATAGTTCCATCAAGTTTCATTATTCTTTGTTTTGTTTTGTTCACGAAACATTTTCACCATGTACCACACAAGGGTAAAACCAAAAAGTTGTCGCCGCATCGTAAACTTCTATTTTATTACTGTAGGTTACATCGTCTTAAAGCAAAAGAAAAATAAAACTACTCAAAGAAACCTACGGTATCGTATAACGTAAATCACTGACCATAAACTGCAAACGTTTGTAATGCAACATAGACCTACTTTATAACTTTGGAAGAAAAAAATATATATATTTCTTTTCCTATTGGAATACAACTTTGAACGTTACGAAGTAAGCAGTTGTATGTTTTCTGAATCAATACAATTTGTACACATTTACCACGTCAGCTGAAAGCCTTTATATACTTACATAGATTACTTTAATACAAGATACGGTCACTATAGCTTCAAATCGACTAAAATATACACAGGGTATCCGAGATCTGCTTATGTAACGACCTCTGTCTATGGGCTCGTTACCTATTATGTTTCAGTTGTAATAAATACTGCAGTTTGAGGGAGGAAAGACATTTTGGAAGAAGATATTTATAGTAAATAAATTAACAAACTATAAACCAGTTCAGGATCTAAGGGTTTCTCGTATCCCTTTAATTTTCATTAGCTCAAAGTATTCATTGTTATATCTGAATGTAAAGTACAGTATAGTTCTTTAGTTTTAAAAGGCTAGTGCACTTCACTAATTATATAGAAGTCGCAATAACTCTTGTGTAAGTGTTGCTTAGGAGCCTCCTGGTGGTCTAGTGGCTAACGAGAGCGCCTGATGCTCTCGTGGTCCCGGGTTCAATTCCCGGCGGAGGCTCCGTACGGCGTGCACTCAGCGTCGTGAGGCCGAACTGAGTAGGCGCTGAGATAGCGGCGCCGCCTCCTAGCTGTGAATACCGCATCTCTAGCGGCCGGTGGCGCGTTGTACTAGCCATGCAACCGTCACATTGCACACAACAGCCGCGCCTTGGTACTTTCAGGAACTGTTGAGCGGAGGTTTGACTTTTGAAGTGTTGCTTATGAACAATTGAAACTTACATAAGGAAGATGTAAATAATAGTCTGATCGTCTAAAGATTATTATCTGAAGATGTAAGTTTAAAGACTGATCGTCTAATCGTCGGAAAGAGTACCGCAAAACAATATAGGCTCAAAATAATTTAGTATACTATATTTCCGAAGTTAATAATAACACACAGAAGTGATTGTACTTGGATGATGAGGGGATGAAGAGCGGTACAAACACAGCACCCTTGCTTCCTTGACGGTTTTGTTTGGACAAGTTATAATAGCCGTTGTATATCAATCACTTTAAGCTTTACCAATCCTTATTCAAAAAATGATAATGCAGTGTTTTTTATTCTATCTATTGCTCTATTGTCCTCCTTTGTCTACACCATATAAACAATTCCTGTTATATGGGCTCTCTTTTATCACCTTTACTAAGTGAAATCTTTATGACATTTTTAGAAGAAAACATGTTTACATCCAATAAGCCCAACATAAAATATGTTTTTCATTGGGCAAGATATGTTGATGATATATTTTGTATCTGGACGGGAACAGATAGAAAGATCCATATGTTCTTAGATTATATTAATTCCTTTTATAGTACTGTGAGCCTCCAGGTGGTCTAGTGGCTAACGCGGGCGATTGATGCGCTCGTGGTCCCGGGTTCAATTCCCGGCGGAGGCTCCATACGGCGTGCACTCAGCGTCGTGAGGCAAACTGAGTAGGCGCTAAGATAACAGCGCCGCCTCCTGGCCGTGAATACCGCAAATTGCGGCTGGTGGCGCGTAGTACTAGCCATACACCGTCACACTAACACAAAAGCCGCGCGGTACGCCTTGGTCCTTAACGGACTGTGGAGCGGAGGTTTATTTTTATTTTTTTATTTTGTTTTATAGTACTGTGCAATTTACACTTGAAACAGAAAGTATGAAAAGTTTAAATTTTTTGGATGCCACCATTACTAGGTCACAAAATAATCTTAGTTTTCAGATATATAGAAAACCTACCTTTACAGATACCGTTATACATAAACAATCACTAACGTCATGGCACATAAAATTAAGCAGTTTTCATGAAATGGTTAATCGTCTTCTTATAGTTCCTTTATCCAAAGACAATTTCAATAAAGAAGTAGATATTATAAAAACCATAGCAAAAAATAACGGTTATGATGAAAGAATAACAGACCCTTTAATTAAAAAAAAAAAAAAAAAAAAAAACAAGAAAATTATGTTAAAATAAATAAATAAATTATTTAAAAATTAAATAATTTATTTAATTAAATAAATAAATAATTTAATTTAAAAAATTATTTAAAAATGGCTCCTGATCCATGGAGCCAGATCAGGGTAACAAAAAGTTTCATTTAACAAATTGCATTCCGTTTATAACAGATAGGATTAATAATAGGTAAAAATAGCACGGTCTTTACATGGTATCAGTAAACAAACGTAATCTTTTTTCATTACTAGTCCATAATAAAGACAAATCAAACGCACTGGAGAAAAATGGAGTTTATGTAATACACTGTGCAGAATGCGATGCTATTTATATCGGACAATGTGGCCGTGCTATGAAACATCGCATTTCTGAACATAAGAAGGCGATTTTAACCAATACAGCCAATACAGGTTTTGCAGATCATTGCATACAACAGAATCACTTCATAGATACAAAAAAAGTAACACTACTCCATAACATACAAAAAGGTAAAAAAATGGATTTGTTAGAAATTCTATAAATTAAAAAGCAATAAAAAATAACAAAAATTTAACAAATGAACAAACTGAATTCTGTGTATCCCCTTTAGTAAAAGCTGTTATTTAGTTTAGTTAATTTTATATTTTGCATTCAGCTTATGTTTAGTTTTTACAGACACTTGACCTTCTCTTAGCTCCTGCAACCCCCTCCCAATCTTCACCCCTCGCACATGTTCCCACATGTTACCACACATGCCCTAAACAGATGTCCACCTTACATCCTGTGTTTAGTCTTCATTCATCTCTTTGACAATGAGTTAAGAGGTCGAAACAGCTGTCAGAGTTAAATAAAATCTGTGAAACGTACCAAGTGTTTTTATATATTTTACTAAACCTTAGTATTAATATGTTTCACCAAGTGCCCAACGAGTTATCAATTAATATCGTGAATTCCTGTTTACCGTATGCATTCATTATTTTCAATTAGCCATTAACTGTATATGGATGAGTATACTGTATAAAACAGAAGACAACTACTGGGATATATCACCTTAGTATACTATACACGAAATATAAAATAACTGTTGTTTTCGTTTAGCGGCTACATTGTATGTATTTCTGGATTTATATAAAAGAAATTTTACTTACAAATAATCGGAATTACGTTTGTTTACATTTAAAGGTGTAAAAGAAACATAAAACATGGGTTATATTTAAACGTCTTTATTAACAGAATCGTATGTTCCCTATCCGTGATAAGAAAACTAGGCTTTTACTTAACGAAATTAATTCCTCTATTTATTTAAACAGATAATTTTCAGCTGAATTGTTCTTTCTAAATATCTCATCGCTGTACAATTTCCTTGAGTTCCTTTTTTAAACATCACAATGGGTAGCGTTGTGTCAAACATTAACTAATAAAATAACTTTTCCTGTTGTTTGATCCTCAAGCCCGTAAGAGATTCGCTTTGATTTATTCTGTACGAATCGCCGCAAGGGAAAATAACAATTTATTAATTAGTTTGACGCAGACAACACTGCAGCTTTCGCTAGTATTTGATACTCTGATATGTCGGTTGGACGTTTCTAATTAACACTGACTTTTTGAAACATAGTTTAAGGATTGATGGCAACTCAGTCCAGTTTTAATAATAATTAAAACTGCTGCAGTTGTATAAATATGAAAAAGAAATACAGTCGTAATTTGAACTTTTTCTAAGCGAATGCTGTAAGAGAATGCGTAATGCGTAAGAGAATGTTTTCTGACATATGCGTGAAAGAATGTTGAATGATATAATAATGGCTTCTTTAGTACCACCAAAGTATTTCAGGATAGGTGCGAAAAGTTAGCCGTTCCGTAAACTAGGAAAGTAGTGGCAAGAATTCGATACAGGTTTCAGTTGCAGGTTCAGAAAGTTCAAATAATAATGACGATTAATATAATTTCGTTTGTCTGGACTTTATATAATTTGAGACTTTATAAATGGGAAATACCGCCATTCTGTTGTATAATTGCCTCCACAGTGTTCAAAGTTGAGATTCACAGGATTGGATTTAAAATAAGGAGAGACGATGATACGATTAAACGGTAAATATGTAGCCAAGTGGATAGATAACTGGGTTTGATGAATGTATAGCGTTCATTCAGATTTTATATATTTTACATGAGACTTTATCAATAACTGATTGTTACAAAACATGTGTTCCACTATAGGAAGAACTCAAATTGGTATAAGTAAAAATAACCTGTTGACAGGTTATGAGATAATGACACCTAGGGGCATTAAAAAAATGTAAATACTCTAAAGAGATACTTTACTTTTATTCAGTATAATCCAGTCTGCGGAACACTTATCTGTATCAGTTGTAACGAACAGTCTTACAAAGTGGTTAATTTGGAACTCCACTTACATGGTCAGAATATAATTAGAATTTTCAACTCATTAATTTAATCCTCACATGCACTTCCATGGAACTACAATCAGAACACCTTTAAAAACTTTTGTACAAGATCTATATCACTGAGAGGCTTATCGACGTCTAGAGAAACGTTCAAGAATAGATTTTACGCTGCTGCGCTTCATGGAAAACGCACTAATTCTAGGCTATATGCTATCAACGCCCGAGTTGTATTTCGGGGACGTAGTTCATTTCCGTCTTGCAGTCCTCGACTGACAATATCTTACATACGTCAAAGGAAAAACGTGTACTATGGTAATTTGGATTGCAATAATCTGTTCACCAACAACATACTTCTCTACAGCACACAGAGTGCCATTCATTTGCTTCAGTACTGTTGACAGTTGGAATTCAATTAGTCGTGTCTCTGATTACTCTTGGTAGTTTGCACATTCACTGACCTACATTTATAAAGCTACGTTTGCCTTTGGTAACAGCAAACACAAGTAAGTATACATTCATTATTATTTCTGCCAGTTCGTCTGTGCCGGATACTAATGAAGTTCTCTTACTCTAAGTTTCTAGTCTTCAGATCTCATTTTTCTGTTTACTGCAAACGTCTAACATGTTCTGAAATAATATTTGTTTCTTACTGTTATATAATAACAGTATAATATATAAGTATGATGCGTTCAATCAGATGGATTTCATCTTACCGTCTCATTCAGAACAATGCTCGTTGTAAGAAACTTTATGGCAGTAAGGTCGGGTCACACTTGCAACTAAGCTAACATTTGATATGATAATTTTTGGTAAAATAAAATTCCGCGTATTTAAATTTGGCAGCTTCAATATATGAAGGCTAAGCTAAGCAAATAAGCTTACGTTTTCCAGATTCCAGACTCCAGCTCTGGCAGCTTTTTATATAACTCACAACTAGCTTACGTGCCTATGCGCACAACCCATCTTGTTTTTTACTCAAGTAGATAATAAAGTTTGTTGCATACTTGTGTAAATTTAATTTTCCATCAGTATTTTAATATTTTGGTATCCTTAATTAAACTATAAAACATTATCCATATTTTTTAAAAAATTATGAAGCCTTTCAGCTATCCTTTAATCTGCCTTAGCAGTCTCATTTCAGTTGGCTTGGTACCGTCAGTATATCCAAACGTTGCTGCTTCCCAAAGTAGCTTAACAGAGTTAAACTTATGTAACACTTAAAAACTTATAAAAGAAGTAATTGGGGTATAATATTTTTAAAGAAATTATCCTACTTAGCGCCACGCCGCCTACAAATTGGGTAGCAGCAAATAAACAATAGATGGTACAGAATAACTGAGACGAGTCTTATTACAATGTCAATAAAGATCTAGAAAAATCTAATATTCCAAAGATTGTATTTCTGCTTGAGGCAAACAATGGAGTACAGGATACAATTTTATCTACACATTCACCTAGCCTTCATAGGTTACGTAAAGCAATTTGGAAACATACACAATTTGATAGTATGGGAGATTATGAACACAAATTGAATTACGTAATGCTTATATAGTGTATTAAAAGTTTATATGAGCATACCGTAGTTGTTTCAGAAACTGAAACTATTTTGTTTTGTCGAAAGAGGTAGTGACCACATGACCACATACAGTGACAAGGGAAGGTGTAGTTTTTTCCAAAAATACTTACCTTACGGATCTGGGACTTGACTAAGACGCAATATTTGGAAGAAGTATTTCTACTCACAAGTGTTTGAATACAATATTTTACACTGACAATCAAAGTAATTTTCGGAAAAGTTAAGCTGGAATTTATTTAACCTAGAGTTTGCAGTAACCTTGGTACATTCCTTAAGCATATACCTTTCCAGCAGCTCTTAGTAGAACCTTCGTTTCGCAGATATAAGGACAACTGAGTGGTAATCACATTAGCATATCCAATAATATAATGAACATTGTTATTGGATTAAACTGATTAAATAAAGCACAGTTACGTCTGACAATAAAATTAAGGCAAGAATCATTTACCCGTGTTATATAATAACAAGAAGATAAGGAAAAGGATTAGAAATTTATTGGTTGATCTTTGTGAGTACAATTTTCAATTATATTCATTACAATGCACTTACAAAAACAATAAATTCAGCTTCATTGGAAAAAAAACAAAGACGTGCAGACAATTAGTATGCTACTTTGTAACCAAATAAAAATAAAACTAATTTATTAAGAAAAACAAAATTTTTTCCATAAATTGTAACGTTTTCTCGTGTGCACGTCAAGGAAGACGCTCTTTTCTTTGTTCTGAGTTTGGTTTCTTTAAAAACGTGCATAATTTGTATGTTATACAAGAAATAGATTTAATTTGATTCCATAAGTACGTAGAGTACTTTTGCCAATAAAGAGAATTAACAAACTATTTGTACTTATTTATACTCCACGTCTTAAACGGTAACAAACTATTTGTACTTATTTATATTTCACGTCTTAAACGGTACTCTTTTAATAGGTACCTTCAATATTTAAAATACGTCAACCTGTTATTAGTAAACACAACACGTTTTGGATAATTTTAGTAAGCCTACGGGTGAAATAGCAATAAAGGATTTTCTAAAATTAATATGGTTATCATTCCGTAATTATTTTATTATGTGCCTTTAAAACTTTATTTGAAGGCCTTATTATTTTTTATTTATAAAAATTTATTTTTATAAATATAAAATCTTTTATTCGTATTCAAAATTTATTATTTTTACACGCACAAAGTAAGCTACAGGAAAGCTGTCGTAACTCTTCCATGGAGTGATGATCCGCTACATACTGCTAACTCAGGTAGAGCTTATCATATGGCAGACTTTATGTACAAATCATGTTGCAAGATTTTATTTAAAATTCATCTTCATGAAACAAACCTTATGTATTTTAAACGTCAAAAACACATAAAATCTTAACAATATTCAACGATGAAATACAACAGGTTAACACCTTTAATTTGCTAATGTGTAAAACTACTAAACTAATAGTCTGTCTTTTAATACTAAATTAAAAATTACAGGTTTCATTGCGATGTAAAAAAATTGTTAACAAGGGTTACCCAACCATAGCTTGCGGTCTCTTCCAAACTGAATAATTTCTTCTGATAAGGAATACTTAGGACGTCCTGAGAGTCGTTCATCTTTAAGGTTGGTGCGACTAAGATTAAAGTCAGCGTCCCATTTTGCGCTGTTTTAACAAAAGGAGATTCAAAACTTTTGATAAATTAATAATGACGAAAAATCATTGCTTATAAAACTAAATGCAGATATTTGATTTTATTAATTTTTAAATGTACACAAAACTAACTTTTCTTAAAAATGCATAACAATATTTGACAGAATAATTAAAACGAATCAATGTGCTCATAACATATGTTATAATCAAAAACAACCATACTGAGGTCGAAAACAACCATACAGACACTGATGCGGCAACTTTTCTACGTGATATTTGTAATATATAGAAGATCGACCAGGTTGTAATGTAGAGTGTATCCCTGCCATTCTTTACGGGAGCTAACGTTTGACAGTAAATAAAACAAATCAAAAAATTCAAATCGCAAAAGTAAATTTTGAAGGTCAATAGCTGGATGGATAGGAAACAGCTGGTAGAAGAATGGCAAATTGTTGTAGGTGTTACAGAAAGTTAGCAGAGAGAATGAACGATTTCGACGACTAGGATTATGTCACTGGTACATGGATGTCACTGGTATGTAGGATTGATACATAGAAACTGGTAAAGGGATATTTAGGGGAAAAAGTTATAAATGCCTTTGTAGAGACGCAGGAAGTAATGAAAAGATCAAGTTTTAAATTTTAACGAGCTGTTCATTTTGAATTTTGAATTTTCATCATACAGATTGTTGTAATAGAACAAGATCCAGTGTAAGCCACGGAGAAAAACAAGATCTTCTATCGTTCCAATGGCGGCTATATTATTTTACACTTTAGTTCTGTTGATTATTCTGATTCCCTGATTATGTTGTGATCAATTTTATTATGAGTTAACATTCAAAGACAATTATCTACTCATAAAAAGGTTGTAATATTTCGAAAACTGCTCCTTTTTTATATTTGTTTGGAAAGAATTAAGATTTTTAGAAATTGTAGTGATTTTAGTAAAAACCCTAGGCAGCATTTAATGTACCTTTATCATATCAAGAAATTTATCGCCTTAGGTCAATAACTTCCAGATATTGAGATACCACTTTAGAAAAGTGACACAGCGGTTTAGTGTAGCCTTGTCAGGTTTGCTTAGAGTCGACACGCAGCTTATTATATCAGTTGTTAACAAAAGCGCAGAGATAGTGTAATTAATTTTATGATGCCTATATGCATAGAACAATGACTTAAAGAGTGCTAATGTAAATTACGCCCTTCCATACCTTGTCTGACAGGACAATTTAATTAATTCCAGTAGGCTTAACTAAATATCAATTGAAATTAAATTTATAGAGGCATTTTACTCTTAATTTTACTTTAATTGTGTAAATATCGTAAAATTTAATATTTATATTATAACGTTGCAGAACTCAGACCCTATAGGAGATCCACAAATATTATACAGCTGAAGAAAAGTAAACTAATTTAAAGAATAATGATCAAAAATATAAAATGGTATTCAGAGAGTAAAAAGAAAACTAATAGACAAGAATAAGAAATGAGTGAATAGACTAGACTGACAAAGAAATGACTATGACCCAACCCCAGTGATTGGCCAGATAGAAACTATAAAATAAACAAATGTTTATAAAAAACACAAATAATATATCAAATTTAGTAACGAGTATTATATAAAGTTATGTAAAAGAAAGTACATTGCCAAAAATAAACAAGTAAATCAATTGTTAGTATATTATGTGTGTTTTTAATAGCCTTATTGAGATATAAAAAATAAACATAAAATGTTAAACAACTGACTGTAAAATTATGTTTTAAAAACTAATATAAACAAGAGTGAGAGGTAGGTAGGAAGTGTTAATGATAAGCAGTGAAAGTGATAGAGGTGATAGTAAGGCATGAAGACAAACAATTAATAATCTTAATAAAAGAAATGAACAATGGTAATAAACCAGAAACAATAATCAAAATGTTGATAGACAACCAATTTCATTGTGTTAGCCATTAAGAAACAAAGTAGTTATGAGTGCAATAAGAAGAAAACATCCTATATTACCAAACTAATCACTAGGATGATAATCACAATAGAACAGATGGTTTCAAGACACCATTCACCCAAGTTGTTATTAATTTATTTAAAAGAGTTGTGTTTCATAAGAAGGAATATGGCTGGATCATGAACAGACCATAAACCAATTTTAATGTTATATGTTATCATGGTAGGATTAAGTGATAAAAAGTGTGTAAGAGATAATAGAAGGTATAAGCAAGCAATAGTATAAATTTAACAATCCCAATATTACTCATCATTGTAAAGAAAGAAAAAAGAATATTAGACAAGGAATGATTTTGTAAAATTATAATAACATTCATTTATTGTAAAACAGCCCAAAGTAATTCAAAAGTAAACCAGGACTAAATGACAGTAAGCAGAACATATGAAAGTAATAACTGATGTTTAAATTGTGTAAAATAAGAAATTCTAGACAGTTACAGCTTAGGCCTATAAAATGCCTAACTGTCAAAATTCAGAAAAAACAATCTGTAAGCAATTAACAATTGTATTTGAAAATTAAGAAAAATTAACTTATTAATTTCAATTAGCTAACCATAATAGTATGTCAGAAATACAATAAACAGAAAAAATAAGTGAAATATGTAATAACATAACATTAGCAAATTTGTCAAAACATTAATACATGACCAAGCCCAGCTTTGTGGGATATCAAACTAATCTTTGAAAGAAAATAGAGGCATTTATGTTAATATCTCACGCATTGATAATAACACCAAGGAATAATATCAATTATAAAATATTTATTCATTTTGAGCAAAAACCAAAAATTTATAACAATGAGTACAAATTTAGTCAACCAATAAGGTAGGAGCTGGTAACCATAACAACAAAACTTTGTTACAAAAGAACCGTTAAAAAATTGTATCAGTCCATTATTAACGATCAAGAGAGACAGATGCCAAACTGAATTCGACTCAATTAAAAGTTGAAAAAGAGAGAAATACAATCAAGATTAAAATAATATAAACTCAAGAAGTTGAACCTAGATCCATTAAATCCAGGATGAAACTATAAAACAAATTTCAATAATTAAAATTAATAAAACCTTTGAATAATTAAAATAGAAACCACAAGAAGGAGGAAAACCAAATGATGAAGAATTAATTAATATATCAACACAATCTGGAAGAAATACCTGTGACTCATCACAAGAAACGACAAGGTTTTGTTAAGTATAAATGAATTATCAGTAATTTCGAATTAAACTAGTGAACTTTTTCACAACACAATTACTCTCACTCCGAACTTGGTACACTAATTTCTTTCAAGGATTAATCGAAAATATTTATTGAAACTATATGTAAACTATAGCTTAACCTATGTTCGAGGCCTAAATGTTGACACACTTTTTAAGCACTAAGAACCGAATTGTATGTAACCCTGCATAGTATTTAAGTAACATTGATGTAAAGTTGTGTACTTTAATGACATCTTGTTTTATTTTTTCGTAATCAAAAGAACTCATTGACTGAATGAATTGTGTAAAATAACTAATTTCAGCGTCCATGCTGGTTTCGTCAAACTGCTCAGTCAACATAGCCATCCGCTGAATTGTAATTAATTTATAGCCGGAGCAATTTTTTTATAATAACATCTTTTGTATTTAAATGATAAATGATTAGCGAATCTGGACACTAATAAACTATACTGAACATTAATAACCGTCCTTTGTTTTAATTAATATATCTTGTAATATTTGTGTACTGTAGAAGTGAAGAAAATTCTTTACCAGATTATAGGTTGGCAACACGTCAGACGGCACGCCAGATTTGAATTCCCGCCAGTCCGTGTGAGTAAGTTGTATTTATTATCATCGCACAGAAGACGACACAGATCGAAACTTTTAATTGTTTTTGTAAAACAATTTGGCGCTTATCGGGAAGTAAGTACATCAATTAAGGACAGGTAAGGAGAAGAACGAGAAAGATTCGGTACTGGTTATTAGCAGCGCGTTCTCGATCTTCATCGTCAGCGAGAGAAGTAAGAAAACGTACGATTTTCGTTTCTTTACAAATTAACGCCTACAACTTGGGGCTTTTAAAAGAGGTACAAAACGTTGCTTTACAATATACTTATATTTACATTTCCCTTTTTCAAACTAGTGGAAGATTGGCGAATATAAATAGACTAAAGACATCAAAATTTTCTGTTGACTACCTTCTCCTTAGAATCCTTGCATGCTTTATATACTTTCATTCTGTTACTGCCTTACTTTAGCCCATGAACATCTTGTTTATTTTCTTAAGATTTATTCCATTAAGTTTTTCCAATTTAAAATGTTAAGTAATCATTTTGTTAATTACATTCTAAAATCAACAGAATTCTATTATGTTGAGGTTTCCCAATATATTTTTGATTTGTTAACATTTTATACTAAAATTCTTTATGCTTGATCACCCTTTCTCTCCATTCGCTTCTCTTCCGCTTCCATTCACCATTTCCAATTTGTTTATAACATCCCAATTTACCATGTCTCACAGACTTCTAATCGTTTCTTGTCCCTGTTTTGAATTATCAATGTCGCTGAACAACGACTAAAGGATTGATCATGCTATAGAGTATCATCTGAGAATGAGCTGAAACCTGGTAGGTATCATACGTACAAAATCGTGTTATTTGAAGCTTAAACCTTACAAAATTTAAATTTTATATTTTTTTATAGACAAAGAACTGGTCGACAAGATTTTTTATGTTTCTTTATCGGCGATAGTATTTGTAACAGAAAATGCAATAATAATTTACGCTAGGAATAAACCGATAACGAATGTAGATTCTATTGGACTTCTGTGTGGGCAAGAAAAAAGGTAATAGATAATTATTCGTTTGGTTACTAGATTGTGAATAACCGTTACTTGGCAACAGAATGCACATGTTTTTACGACAACCGTTTCGTAATAGCGGAAGAATATTACGAACATCACTCTTATCCTACAGAAGAAGCAATATTTTTTCTGAGTCCATACTATATATTGAAGCAAGAAATAACAATAATAATGCAGCTTTCACGACTAGACACAACAAGAGAAAATGGGAGACGGACACGTGCACAGAATATGACGGCAAATGTGTCTTTTAACTAGTCATATACTAGTCACTTTGCACTTTATAAATTTAATTTAAGTAATTTTGTTATAAAATGGTTCCAAAGGTATTTCTCATACCACAATTCCCTACCACATATGTTTTCTTATTTGATGTATTATTTTGTTTTGAGGGCAGGTCATATAACCGCACACGTATCAACACATATCAAAGTAGTATTAGTACTATAAAATTTACAAATATAAATAAGTGTACGATATAAAAAAAGATATAGTAATGATTGATGAAGAAAAACGTATAGATATTAATTAAAAAAATAAAGTGACACATAGAACTGTAGTTTAGGTAATAAATACTGCCAGATATTTGTATCCGCAAAACATATCAAAACTGCAAAATATTCAGCTTGCTTTGCTTAAAAATATTGCCTTTATTCATAGTCGTACGTGGACGCATTATTATACATAACGAGTTATAAGTAATTGAAATACCAGGTGACTGAAGTTACGTTTGCGTTGTCTCTGCTCTCTGCCGTTATGAGTACAATCTGTCGAGTGTTCACGGTGGTTACTGTTAATTAAGCAAAGTACTACGGCTTTAGGGACAACGTAAACAACCGTAGGGAGGCTAGGAAGCTAGTACAATGAACTTAGAGTAACCTCTATTACTAACAGATGCAGTACACGTGTATAAATGGCCGTGCGTGAATCGCACAAGGTCAATACAGCGTGTTGTCAGATTAACCAACTGCAAATGTCAGTTGCGTGAGATAAGCAAGGGATTGTTTTAAAAGTTTTGCTTTAATAGTTACCACTTAATAAATTATACGTAACATCAGGCCAAGTCATATTACAGGTTAGAAATTTGTTTTAAATATGTATTTTTAAAATTTAAGGCAAAAATAAGTTTAAACATATTGTGATCACTTTTGTGATTACTACTTTAAATAGAGAGTAAAACGCATTTGCACATAATTATAGGTAACTGGGTAAGGAGAAAACTAGAATAAAACTATCAAAATTAAAATAAAAAACTCGTTATTTGATTTTATTTTCTTATAGTGAAAAGGGTTCATATGATATATTGGGTTATCTTAAGAGATATCTAAAATTTAACAAACTCGTGCAACAGCGAAGCAGGCATCATACGTTAACAACATAAATCAAACATCAACAATACTAGAAGACTGGTAAAATTGTTCTTCTATCTTCCGCTGACGTCCATAGTGTTAAATATTTTGTATTAAGTCTTAGTCAGTACTTGTCTACTAGCACCAAAATTTCGGAAATTGGAGACATCACGTCAAGTCATTCAAATGTACATTCTAAGACTACTGTATGCGCAAATACGTGGTTTTCACCTAAATGTTGTTAAAGTTAACATACATCTTGCTTTGTCGGTAGAGGCTGTCGAGGACTTGTAAACGGCGTTCCAAACAAAGGGAACATAAGTTTGTTATTTTCAATGGTAACAATAGACAGATCGAGTCATTTAATAACTATTTAAATAAATATATAAGAAAATAAAATTCACTATGGAAATTGAAGAAAACAAAAATATTAATTTCCTGGATCTAACCATAACAAATAACGGTAATGACCTGAAATACAAAATATATAGAAAGCACACATGCACAGATACGGTTATACATGCTGAGTCATATCATCCTCTAGCCCAAAAAATGGCTGCATTTAACAGCTTTATTGACAGATTACTTTGTGTTCCCCTTAATAATGAAGACTATGATCAAGAAGTAAATATTATAAAACAAATAGCTCTAAATAATGGTTACAAGCCAGTAATAATTGATAGAATGATAATGAAACATAAACAACGTTTAGAAAATAAAAATACCAACATTATTCACCAACATAATAAAAAACATAAGAAATTCCTTTCAGCTAATTATACTGGTTTGATGCCAAATATTTTAAAATCTGTTTTTAAAAGTAAAGGATATAATATTTCATTCAAAAAATGTAATAAGTTAAACAATTTTTTCAAAACTAAAATAAATATTCCTTTAAAAAATAAATCAGGAGTCTATAAAATAAAATGCGATAATTGTGCAGCATTCTATATCGGCCAATCCGGAAGAGATTTTCATACAAGATTTTTAGAGCATATTCCTAAAGCAAACAATAATAATTCCAGTTTTGCACAACATTTAATAACAAAAGGTCATAATTATACTAGTTTCGAAAACAATTTCGTAGCGTTACATACTTGCAAAAAGGGTAAATTAATGGATAGCCTAGAGGAGCTCGAAATATATAAAGCTACAAAAGACGCAACAACCAAAAATAATATACTAAATGATCAAATGAACTTCGGATCTAATAACCTGTTTGACACTGCTATACGGTTGAATAATAGCTAGTCTTGAGGAAGACGCGGTACAGCGCGCATGCATGCGAGTGCTCCGAACGATTCAGTTGTTACGTTTTATATTTTTATATATTTTATTTAAAGGTTTTTAGTCATTATTATGACATAACCACAAAATGTGGTATACATTTACGTTTTTAAATTAATTTTTTAATCTGAAGATGGGATTTTAATCCCGAAACGCGTCATTAGACGAAAAGAAGCTAGTGTCACTAAGGTGGACCAAAATAAGGTAATTTATTTAATTGAACCATAAAGTGACTCGGTACGTAAAACATGAATAGACTTAAATAAGTTTGTAATGTAGGTAAAGGATGCCGACATGTAAATAAAGGAGACCTCGATGAAGGTACCTTTGTTTTTGTAATATTAAATGAAACGGTATTTTGTAATAAATATTTATTATCCGTTTTCCACGTGGAAAATGTATAACAATATAAATAAATTTCACACGTGAATACTGTATGCAATTTAATGCGTATGCATATGTTTGCAGTAGCAATAAAATAGAAACGATAAAATGGAACCCAGTTTTTTCTGTTATGTGCATGGTTTGTTTGTACCAACAGTACATATGGGCTACTCAAATTACAATGTATTGCAGGTGTAGAGTGAACAGTACACATGACCTATTTACAAATCAGAAAAAGTATATTTTAATTAATTAAAAGCAATAGGAAAACATTAGTCACAACATTGTAAAATAAACGTTTACACTTTCTCTTTAGTAATGGGAGAGATGTTTTGTATCACATAATTTTTTGCTTGTAGCCGTATTTTTTATTGAATAAACAATAAAGCGACAGGTACTGTAATCTAGAAACATTACATATATAAATTGTTATGAGCACAGACACAGACGCGTGCGCGCGGGCACACACACACTCATAGATGTATGTGGTTATAAACGTTTCATAATTTATTTAACTGTACTTTACATATAAAATAACTGATGTATGATATAATATTTCTAAGAGGATATTGTATTTCGCACCTTGTTCATCTATTTTCAGGTTTTGTGTAATAAAAACCTGGATATACAAGTAACCACAGTACAAGTTACTGAATATTGAAACCACAAAACAAATTAATACCCAAATAATTCGAAAAAGTACAAAAGATAAAACCTTGTTTGAAAAACAAAATATTGGAAAAGGCGCCCGTTCTTGTGCATGTGTATGTGTATGAATAATGTGTATATATTCTCGGTGTGTGTGTGTGTGTGTGTGTGTGCGCACGCGTGTGTGTGTAAGCTTGTGTGTACATAAATGCGTGAGTTTAATGGTAAATTTACATCGTCAATGGAATGGAACGCATTAATGAAGCATTCAGCTAATAAGTTAAGTGTGAGATTCAAGGCAGCGTTTAAACACTACTACTGCCAAACTGCCAGCCAACGGGGATCACTTCAGTGGAGTATCTCCTTGTAAACTAATTAGCTGTTTTCCTGTTGGGCATGAGTAGATATAGGTCACGCAGGGAACTCACGCGTGAACACCCTACATGAAGCTGACCGTGGATGGCCGTGGAAAGAGCAGGGGGATGTTAAATCAATTGTTTTAGGTGAAAAGTGTATGGTAATTTCTGCTGCACGCTTAAGTCAAAAGCTAATTCTCTTAATTTGATTAATCTTTCTTTTGTCTGTAAACAATCAATCTTTAACACTAACACATACTGACATGTCGCAAAATTGTGACCTAAAGAACAAGATCCTTATATCAGAAGAGATACTTATTAATATTTCGGACTTGCTGAAATCATATCCCACGCTTCAATCAATTCTATAGAGAACGTGATTGTAGAATGGACATACTCCTTCTATAGCTGACTTGTTATTTTTGACACCTACTCAACATCACTTTACTTCTGTTGACATTCAGCAAACAAAGCTGGAGCTTCATGGCTCTGCTTTGTTCAGACTACGTGCGACCAAGAAGTATTTACGTTACGTACAGCACAATCACAATATATACGAGTCTGCAAAAAATCTGTTTCTCTTTGCATACAAACTGAAGGAAACGTATGATAAGACCATTAAGTGGACATCCATATTAAGACGTGGTTAAAAGGATGATAGCAGAACAGGTAAAAAATATCTCAGTGATTGGCGAGAGTGGTGTAAATCAATTCGGTCAATTTGGAGAGTGGCGTTGTTTACGTTGGCCCCTAAAGCCGTATCCTCTTTACTTAATGAATTTGACGTTAGCCTTTTCTAATTGCACATTATAGAGAATCATTTTATCATGATCCGCTATGAATCTTTTGCTCGTGGTTGCAAATGCTTGAACTCCAATTCATAGAGTAAACAGTATCTACTTGTACAATTCTATAATCTGACCAATATCACGTTTTATTTTGAAAACTGCATACATTCATCACGAACAATCGGATTGTTCTTTATACTTTCAATAATGAATGATTGGATGATGTTACAACGATTGGATGATTAACCGACATTTCGACGTGTAGAGTAAATCTCTGTGTTATTAAACAACCTAATCTGTTTATTAGAGAGTTTTTGCTAAAAACAACACGTATGGTTACAGATGTCAACTGTAAAGTAATCTTGTCAATTTCCGGTCATATAATGTGATAAAGCATTGGAATTACAGAGTGTTTGTTGCCCAGTTTTACATATTTGTCTATTTAATCTGATACATTTCCTGTTAAATCAACAAAAAGCTTTAATGAAACGTACACTACAAACGTACTGAAATGGTTTCATTCTATGGGCGTATGTTTACATAATCCTTTGATTAAACCATTCGTGAACCGAAACCGAAATGTCTCAGTGTACGTATTCCATTTAGCGTAGTACAAAATATATAAACTCATCATAGGCTTCGGTATATGACAGGGATTACATTAATCTGTACAGATTCAAAACATTAATTTGACTTTATCTTCCGTCAGGATTTTTAATTTTTAAATTCTACGAACGTTATGAATATTAGACATACCTGATTAATATCTATTCAGGACATTTAGGATGTATGTCTGTATATATTTTAGAAAATTACTTAATTTTTTGGTATGTATTTCGTCAACAGTTTTCTACTATTAAAGTCGTATCTCTGTACACTTTCTTTCTCTTACTGACCAATACACTTTATCCTCCGCAATTGTTGTTCTTTCTTCAACCTTATGAATTTAGTTACTCTCATTTTTCATACGTTTCATACCCTCAATATTACAGTATTCCAATAATTAATATTATAATACACTAAACGGCAACAATAACACCGTACCGCACTTGTAATATCGCCAGGTCTAACTCAACTGAATTATTAGCTTACCGCTGGCGCTTATTTACACCCCGCTGTGATTCAAGAATAACCTGTCATTTTCCGGATAAGCGCCTTGTATTGTAGTGACACAGCGGGTCTGGATGCCGGTGGAATAGTCGAGTAATATCTGGCAGGGGCTTTCGAATGATCTGGAACTACGTCATATAGATATGCCACTCACATTATGCGTGCGAAGCGGAATCACGCGAATGACGCAGAAGTGCACAAGTGCATCTGTTTCCTCAGCTTAGCGGTACTTTCACAAAGCATTGCTGTTAATAATCCAGCGTATTATATTTAATGATTTATAAATCGTTAGGAGGGTTCTGCGATTATATAGTCATGGAATACAAAAATTATACTATTAATTTTAAGCGTCACTCAAAGCATTCTTCCACAATTAGGCCCAAAAAGCAGTGTAACTCAAACTGAATTCATTTGAGAAAGCCTTAGCAGGTCCCTTGTGGAGTCGCTATTCCTATTCAGGTTGAAATCGTCCCTATGCAGTCGCTATTCGTCTCGAATATCGCTAGTCTTTTGTAGTTCTCCTATTGGCTACACTGTCTGTTTTATATAATCAAAGATTTCTATAATTCTGCACAACGTTTTAAAACATAATCAGTGTGGAAGAGATTAAAGTTTTTATAAACGCAGACACCTCATTATAGAACACAACGACTGAATATTTATTCCTTCTTCTTGTTTTCTGATACATTTAAATTTATAGAGATAAATGTCTTAAACAATATCAAAGAATTAACATAGATACTATAAATTCTATTCCAAGATTGATAAGAGAAAAATTTATGGTATTTGTTACTTTTCAATACTAGAACTCCAATCGTCGAGATCTTAATATAATAGATTAACACTTAATAGATACACGTTTTACCTATGCCAAAAGCAGTCTTCTCGTGTTTGTGGACGGAAAATTTGAAACTTTAAAATTTTTCAGACATTATCTCTTTTTATACGACACAGCCGAAGCCAATAAACTTGTTTAGGCAATAGTAAACATTGAAAATTCTAGTCTTATATTTTCAGATATATGAAGACTTACAATATGCTAGTGTTATTCTTGAAAAACACGATGTATTATACAACAAAGTAAGAGGAAGATATACGTTGGAAATGCAATACAAACAAAGATTCTATTGCAATAGTTATGTTTCGCAGAAATTTACGTTTTAGTTGTTTACCTATGAAACACCTTACATTAATGTGCCAAATGTAGAGAGGCTTGGTATAACGAATTAATTGAAGACAATATTTATAAAATTCTCACAACTAAGTAACAAAAAATTCAAATTACACAAACGCACATTGCAAAATTAATTTCAAACTATACTTGCTTATTCTTTAACCTCTTCTACCTGAGATAAGAAATTCTTTAATTGAATCATTCGACCGTAAGAGGAGTCCAGAGCACAGCATGACAGCATGACAAATAAACTGCTCTGCCCTGGATTTAGTATTAAATAATGCAACTGTGTTGGTAGTTCGGTAGGAATACTTCTACATGAACTCCAATGTAAAATATCGGTATGGAGAACCATACATGACTTCCATGTTCTAAGATTTATATTTAAAATCATTTACGAATAAAATGTTTCCATAGAAACTACTTCTTTCCACTTATTGCTTCAGCCCTAACCAGAGTACTGTGGTCACTAACGTATACCACCACACGTTATCGCACTCGATTTTCTCTGATGATGGCAGTCGACGGCACTGCCGAAACGTCTGGTTTTGCAGAAAACATTGGACAATGGCCAAACAGCCCGGAAAGGAATTTTAACAACAAAGTACTACTTTGTTGCCGATAACGTAGTACACATATAAAAATTATCCCCTCCCCGTTCGACTATAATTTTCATTTATAGAAAATTACCCCCACCCCGTTTAACTAGCCTCTTCATTTATAGATATTTCATCTACGTTTCTACAGTGGATTATTAAGATCTTATCAGGATAATTTATTTATCAAAACTACGTACTTTACTCTTGTTACAACAAAAAATGTTTCCGGTAAAATGCCCTTTCCCAGTAACCGATCTTCACCAAAATCAATAGGCCTTGAGTTCTCTACAATTTAGGGACGTGTGCAAAAACTTATTTGATTATGTTTGAATGTACGGCAGTTATCGTTCGTCATTGAAAAAATTAACCTTGTTATCACATAAAACGTTGCAGGTAAACTACCCCTTCCTCTTAACTGATCTTCACCAAAATCAACAAATCTTGAGTCCTCTACAATTCAGAGATCCATGCAAAAAATTATTTGATTCTGTTTGAATGTGCGGCAGTTATCGTTCGTCATAGAAACAATTACTCTTGTTGAAACATTAAAGGTGGCAGGTAAACTACCCCTTTCCCTTAACCGATCTTCACAAAAATCAACAGACCTAGAATACTTAAAACGTCAGGAATGTATGCAAAACATTATTTGATTCTCTTTGAATATGCGGCAGTTATCATTCGTCTTAAAAATAAAATTACCCTTTTAAAACAAAACGTTGCCGGTAAACTACCCTTTTCTCTTAACCGATCTTCACCAAAATCAACAGACCGTGAGTACTCTGTAATAGAGGAAGGTCTTCAAATACGTGTTTGATTCTGTTTGAATTTACGGCAGTTATCGTTCGTCATAGAAAAATTACCCTTGTTAAAACATAAAACGTTGCAGGTAAACTACCCCTTACCCTTAACCGATCTTCACCAAAAACAATAGGTCTTGAGAACTCTACAATTCAGAGCTGTATGCAAAAAAAATATTTGTTTCTGTTTGAATTTCCGGCTGTTATAGTTTGCCATAGAAAAAAAAATCTGTAGACACAGACAGACACCCAGACACACACACAGACATTTTTCGAAAAATGACTTTTTTTAATTTTAAAGTCATTGTACTGGTATCCGCGTCACAATTATTATAATTAAATTATTTTACCTTAATCCGTCACTGTGACCGCTTGGTTTCTGTCTTCTTACTTACGCGTTTCGGATTAAACTTAATCCATCATCAGAGTAAAAAATCCGTCAGTTATGACTTCGTTAAAACATTAAAAGGAGACACTAAAGTACATCTATGTATATATTATACAAACACAGCGACGCACGCGGATGTGAGTGCGCACTAGACACCGGTTGAAGACGTACTGCACAGTTTATTTGTGTTATCATGTTATCTATTGTTGTGTTGGGGCGTGTATTCTATGGTTATGTTGTCTATAATCTTATCATATAATGTATGTGATTTAAATGTCAACTGTTCGTTTAGTATATTATTAGTATTATTTCTGAAGGCCCGGTAAATCTCAAACTCTTCTACTGCATCCATATATCTACCCTTTTTGCAAATATGTAAGGGTTTGCAATTTGCCTCAAAATTTGTGTAATTATGATTTAATGAAGCGAGGTGTTTAGCGTAATTTGATTTATTCATATTTGAAATGCTCGTGGGTAAGTGTTCTTTATATCTTTCGAAAAAACCTCTGCCTGTCTGACCAATGTAATGCATGTCGCAGTCATCACATATCATCTTGTATACACCCGTTCTTTTTTCAATTGATGTTCGTGTGGCATTATTTAACATTTTTTGGATATTGTTATTTGTTCTAAATATGATATGGATGTTATGTTTTTTAAATGTATTTCTAATGAGCATTGAGAAGTTATTAGTATAATCAACCGCCCTATATATTACGTCCATCGTGATACGGTGAGGGTTGTCAGTTCTGCGTTTGTATCTAAGCATCAATTGTTCAACTAATGAGCTGCGGTACCCGTTTGCAATTGCAATGTGTTTAATTATATCTATTTCTTCCTTATGGTTTGTTGGATCTAAAGGTACACTGTATAGTCTGTGTATCAGACTGTTGAACGCGGCCATTTTTTGTGAGTGCGGGTGGAACGAATCGGCATGTATGACCCCATCAGTTGTGGTGGGTTTTCTGTATATCCTGTATTGAAATTTATTATTGCGTTTCATAAAAGTTAAATCCAAAAAATTTATTGTGTTATTTGACTCTATTTCGAGTGTGAACTGTATGTTTTTGGTGATGTTATTCATGTAATGTAACAGGATGTTTGCCTGTCTCGTTGTCCCGTCGAAGATAACAAATGTGTCATCTACATATCTTTTATAAAATGTAATGTTACGTTGCCATTTATTATGTGGTGATAGCAAATATGTATTTTCGAAGTTATTCAGGAAAATGTCAGCCAACAAACCGGATAAGGGTGAACCCATTGCAAGACCCTCCTCTTGAATAAAAATTGTGTTATTGAATATGAAATAATTTTGTTTCAATATTACGTCTAGTAAAAGTAACAATTCTGTTATTTCTTGTAGACTTAACTTTCCTGTTCTTATTAAATTATCTTTTAGAATGTTCAAGGTTGTCTGTACTGGAACGCTTGTATGGAGGTTGACTATGTCAAAGGAGATTAACTTATGCTGACTATTAATGTTAAGGTCTTTAGTTAGTTTTATTAATTCAATGCTATTTTTTATAGAATGATTGTTGTCTATGGTTATGTTATTTTTTATCAATTGGACCAATTTCTTGGATAATTTATAACCCGGGGCTGTTGTGTAATTAACAAGAGGTCTTATCGGTATACCTGGTTTATGGATCTTAGGTAAACCGTTGAACATGGGTGCATGTGCGATTATGGGTTTCAACTGGCGGCGTGTGGTTTCATCGAAAAGGTGTGTGCATTTATTAATCGTTTGGTTGATATATTTTACATACTTCGTTGTGGGATCGGAATCTATGGCTCTTATGTTATTGTTATGGATAAATTCGTATACTTTTTGTTGATGCATGTCTATCGGTAAAATAACCATAGTGTTGCCTTTGTCTGATTTAGTGGCTAAGGCCTTATGTTCGTTTAGTTTATGTTTAATTTGTTTAATGGTTTTCATTTCACTTGCGTATTTCTTTTTTAAACTGTCAGATAATGGTTTAAAGTTGTTGCCATGTGTTCGTATATGTCTGTCTATTTTTCTGTTGATTGTAACTCTCAACTCGTTTTGTGTCTGTGTATCTGTTACACTTTTTATGGCTGCTTCGGTTATAATCAATTCTTTAGTTACGTGGTTCTTATTTAAATCTGGTAAATTGTACTTGAAACCTTTATTAAGTATATTCATCTCTTGTGCGTCGAATTTAATATCAGTTAAATTTGAGACTCGGGTATAAAATGTATGTTTTCATCCAGTGAATTTGTCGTGGTGTTGTCTTGTAGTTAACTTATTTAATTTCTTATCATGTTTGTGTACGATCGGTAAAGTGGACTTCGTAACTTGCTGATTAATGAATTGTAATATGTTGGGCAAAAGTATTGAGTGTATCTCTTGTAACAATGTTAAATGTGCTTTATATAATAGTGAGTTTAGTCTATTCTTTTTAATATATAATTGTTTGATCTCTTCTTTTATCCATGTTATCTCTGCTATATGTTTAACCTTTGTGGCAGCTTTCGTTGTTTTATTAATGCGTACTGTGCAGTATCTAGGTATAACGTTCAATTTCAAACAGTTTTTATTGAACTTGATGTGCAAGTTGGTCTTTGATAATTTACTTTTAATGTTTATGAATTTGTATACCATTTTTGCTTGATAAGCTTCCAATTTTAAAGTCATTGTACTGGTATCCGCGTCACAATTATTATAATTAAATTATTTTACCTTAATCCGTCACTGTGACCGCTTGGTTTCTGTCTTCTTACTTACGCGTTTCGGATTAAACTTAATCCATCATCAGAGTAAAAAATCCGTCAGTTATGACTTCGTTAAAACATTAAAAGGCAAATTGCAAACCCTTACATATTTGCAAAAAGGGTAGATATATGGATGCAGTAGAAGAGTTTGAGATTTACAGGGCCTTCAGAAGTAATCCTAATAATATACTAAACGAACAGTTGACATTTAAATCACATACATTATATGATAAGATTATAGACAACATAACCATAGAATACACGCCCCAACACAACAATAGATAACATGATAACACAAATAAACTGTGCAGTACGTCTTCAACCGGTGTCGAGTGCGCACTCACATCCGCGTGCGTCGCTGTGTTTGTATAATATATACATAGATGTACTTTAGTGTCTCCTTTTAATGTTTTAACGAAGTCATAACTGACGGATTTTTTACTCTGATAATGGATTAAATTTAATCCGAAACGCGTAAGTAAGAAGACAGAAACCAAGCGGTCACAGTGACGGATTAAGGTAAAATAATTTAATTACTTTTTTTAATGTTTTGAGGGTAGTACAATCAGAATCTGCAATTATCTCGAACACGATTTTTTTTTTGCCATTTCCTTATGGAACATGGAAGTAAAAGTATAAAACTGTTAAAGGGTTTTGTCTTCTTAATAATACTATTAAATAACATTTCTTACACAGACGATTTGTAAGAATTAAAAAACTAAACCAAATACCAGAGCTTTGAGTAACGCAGAAATAATGTTTATGAACATATAAAGCATCAGGTATAAAACAATAAAGAAGATTCAGTTGCATGACGTAAACAGATTAAAGTCGAATTTGAATTTTATGGATCTTAAGAGATAATAAAGAGAAACTACTAGTTATAAGTTGCAGCGTAATTATATCAACAATGATCAGTTTCTTTCTATATTGTCAGCTGGTAAGAGTAGTGATATAGAGATATAGAGATTCTCTGTGTGTTGTTATTTCGGATATAATAGGTTGAATCAGTCTTACTCTGCCTGCCTACAAATGGACTGGCAGAGATAGGCGGCTCTCAGTCTATAGTAATGCGATATCTACATTTCAACACAGAATAACACCCATCTCAACGTGTAGGTGCATCACCTGACGTGGTTGACTGCAGACTAATTTTGTCTCTGTGGATTCTGTGATGTCAGCTGTACCAACCAGGCCTACAAGCAGTGGCAAACCAAGAGACTAATGATTGAAGAAAGATGATGACCTTGTTATTTCAGTAAAATTTATGCATACTGATGTATCACATTGACTTACTAAATGACTAGGTAGGAATTATGTCACCTTTAGTCCGCATTTTGTTTTAAAAATATATAAAATAAAACTTGTGTCATATTGCAAGTTTACTTCTAATAATTTTTAGTACATGTGCGTTATTCTGTCACAGAAAATGATTCTTAATAATAAATTGTTATTTTATTCTTAAGAAACAATCTGCTGGATAATATTGTCATATATATTTCCTAATATAATTTCTTCCTCACGTAGTTGTAACGTATTTTTATTGTTTAAGATAGCTATAATTGTTTAAACAATAAAAATACATTACAAATACTTGCAGAAGAAATTATATTTGATTATATATATATATATATAATATTATACAATACTTCAAGAAACTGAACGAGTTACGTGTATAGAAATGATGGAGAATATTACTATTACACTTATAATGACGCAATTCCACAAGTACATAATATCTGATATATTCCAAATGACATTATTTTACATGTCATTTGTAACAATTTGTAAAACCTTTAGATTGTTAATAAATAAACTCTGCAGGTAAACGTGGGTCTTACGTAGATAATAGCGCAAGCATGCGGTTGAATTAAATTTACTTTCTGTTCTACTTCAAGTAGGCCCATTTCTGAAGTCATTTCCTGTATGCACTCTACAAACTGTCGCATCAGCAACTCAATTCAGGTCACATGAACTCTTAAGTGCGGCCACTTCAGCTAAGTGCCAATCAACATAGGCAGACCACTTCATAGAGAACACTTCAGTCGATGTCGCGTATCGACAGGTGCAGTTACGTTATAAGTGAATAAAGTAGGGGGTTGATGCTACTGATAGCAGTAAGGTTAACGACTTTCTGAAAGAACAGTTTAATAGTTTCCTAACCATTAGTTCCAATAACGTTCGTATCAATCATTATATCACCTGCAAAACATGCAATAAGAACAAAAAATGCATATAAAAATTAACAATTAATAATATCCCTATAATTGCGGTTTTTAGGTTTTTATTGTAACGCAACAGTAACAATCTATGTACCATTGTGTTTACTATATGGATTTCAAGAACATATTATTGTATTACATTTTACATATTCACAGTATCTGAATACGTAATACGTCTGTGATTAGAGTTTTCCGCCGCAGTAAAATTTATGTTTCTACTTAAATAAACACAAGTATTTATAAACACATAATATACGTATATAGGCGTACAAACTCCAGCACAGGCACATGCAAATTGTAGTCACATGTGTATGTTTAAATTTAATATCTAAACTCTTTATAACTTTTTAAGAAGTTATAAATTTGAATAAGGCGGAGTCAGATATTTCAATAAATATAAAAAATTGAATAAAATGTAATATTAATTCAAAATATAACGTGAATGTGTACAGGCATAATTGTGTAAACTCAAGCAGGCCGCCATTACAATTTTGAAAAATTTAAAGGAAAAGAAGTTCGGTAAACGAGGACTTTCTCTTATTTTCTGTAGATGTCCATAAAACGACTAAAATTTTTTTAAATTTTCTTATTATATTTTAATATGGAGAAAAATGTTGTTTTTTAATAAAAAAATAAATTCTTCGTATTGTTTAAGTTAGCAGCCATCCTTACTTTTCTTTTATAAAATTGCTAAACTGCTATAATTGTTATTATTTAGACAAAGCTTTTCGTCATCACTGACATCTTCAGGTCTTAAACAAAGTTCTGTTTAAGACCTGAAGATGTCAGTGATGACGAAAAGATTTGTCTAAATAATAACAATTATAGCAGTTTAGCAATTTAAAAAAAAAAATAAAAAAATAAAAAAAATAAATGTTGACTACCGGTACTTTATTGTAAGATTTTTAAACAAAGTAAAGCTTTTAATTTTTATAGCATTTTCTGACTGTTATCAATGGCGTTTTATTTTATTGAAACATCATTTATTTCTGGATGCTTTTTCAACTCCATAAACCGTAGGAGTTGTAGAAAATATTTTGGAAAATTGGTTGTCCAGAAGCTTTCAGTGCATTCTGCTTTGTCAGCCTAAATAATTCACTAAAAATAAGTATGTGAAGATACTAATTAATTTGTCTTTACATCTTACTTGGATAATTATATTAAACTTAAGGAATTCTGATGGCGTAGTAGTCAGCGCACTTGTTTCTAATAGTAGCGGTGTCATGGTATGAATGAATTCGACGACGTTATGTCCAGCCAAACTCCAGAGGGCGGTTCTATATTCAGTACCATGATCACCAAATGGGGATATTTCATTTTTTAGCGTTAAAGTTGGCAATCCTGAATAAAAATGAACAGCTGACCTCATTGTAGTATTTTCTGCATATTTGTGTTTGATTTGATGTGCAGAAGTAATATTTATCAACAATTTTGTATTTATTACATTGAATTGAAGTGATCACGGTCAGGTAAGTTGACTAAAAGTGTGTATTTCATTATTATAAAATTATTATCTTTAGTAATAAAGAATTTAAACATTTAATTTCAACACGTTACTTAGTTTATAGGTTATAAAATACAAATGAATGCTTTCTACATGTGCTCCTTGATTAGGTTAGGAATTTGAAGCTTCAAAACTCAGATACCCCTTCGGGATATCATGGCACTTCCCATTTAAAAGCACTTAGTCCCCTTTTTCTATTAGTTTGATTCAATTTTTTCAGAGGTGGCAGACCAACAGTTTATAACCCTTGCTGAAATTGAAGCAATAATAAATGACCCAGAATTCCTTCTTTCTGTTGATTCGGAATCGCACATCGATATTGTACAGTTGCCACCCGATACAGTTGATGAAGTATCTGATTTAGAAGATGTCGATGAAAATGATTTGGATGACTGTCTGCCTAAAGATGTACAAGTCATTTTTGTACATCTCAAGGAAACTTGAGATTCATTTCACTGAGACAGATGCAACCCACGATTCTAGTGAAAGAAATGCAATGACACCTAAAAAGTAAAAAAGAAAATCTTCAAATATATCATATTTACAGGACCCATGTTCTTCAAGACAGGTTCTAAAATCAATGACAGTAGAGGGAAAGTGAGTGTTCGAAAACACTTCCGGGTTCCGAACGAAAACACTACCGGGTTCCAGTTCATGACGTCATAGAGGCACTGGCAGCTGGTGTCCGAGCTGTCCATGTGACGTCACTGTTTTGTGTGTGTGTATGTATGCGTGTGTATGTGTGACTGAAACACTTCCGTGTTCCAGTTCATGACATCACACAGAGGCTCAAGTCGCTGGCGTCCGCATGGCTAAAACCTGTTTCAAGACGTCACGAAGGCCGTGGTTTCTGCATGTTCAAAATTTGGTAGCCGAAAACAATGTGTAGCGGATGGGGGTACCCGGAATTCGGCGGTTGCCCGGACGCGCAGAGGCTATGTCATCGGGTACCGTTACTCGAAATTTTGGGGGTATCGGGTACCGTTACCCGAAATGTTTAAATCAACGGATGGGGGTACCCGAAATTTGTGGGTACGCCCTAACCGGGTTCCAGTTCATGACAGAGGCTCTGGCAGCTGGTGTCCGAATGTTAAAACACTTCCGCGTTCTGGTTTATTTTGATGTAACAAAATAATCGTTCTCTCTCGAAATTTTTTTAATGTCAGAATTTTGGTACCCTAAATGATTAAAACAACGGATGGGGGTACCCGAAATTTGTGGGTACGCCCACATGACGACGACGTAGAGGGCGTGATGTCTGAAATGTTTAAATCAACGGATGGGGGTACCCGAAATTTTCGGTGTCTGAAATTTAGTACCCGAAATGTTTAAATCAACGGATGGGGTTACCCGAAATTTTTGGTGTCCGAAATTTTAACACCGGAATGTACGACCACATGACGCATGTGTTCAACTGTAACAATGGTATGTCATTGGATATTAATTTTTACATAAAAATAAATTACGGCCCCTCCGGGATTTGAACCCGGGACCTCCGGTACACCAAACCGGCGTGCATCCACTACACCAAGGGGCCGTTATCGCTTAACTGTAATTATTTCTGTACTTATACTTCTCATCTCTTACTTGTAACCATGAGGTGGACGAGTGATATCTACTGTCGTCCTATGTGTAAAATCATAAAAGCACAATATAAGTTTATTTATTATTAAATAAATAAACATTTCGTTATACTTTTATTTTTTTACCTCTCATCCTCTTCCTAGCAGCCTGAGGGAGGCGAATGAGAGCCTGCTACGCTTTTTTTAACGTGGTTTCCCCAACTTTACAGATTCGTAAAGCAGGCCTACTCCACGTTATCTATCGCTGTACTATTGACTAGTACAGTGGTAGATAATAATAAAGATACATTATGCAATGCTAAGCCAATGTGTAAAAGCAGTACATATTTTTTTATTTACTTTTTTATTTATTTTTTTTATTTTTTTAATCGGGTGAATATGTTGTTCATACATGATGCGTATTCACATTTGCTGTACCGTAATGAGTAATTTTCACACCCATACTGGTTCTTGACGAGTTTACAGGTATATCTACCGTGCCAGTGACCCGTCTCGAACTACCAGGACTACGTTTATGAGTATTTCTACCGCGACAGTGACGTAGTCAAGGTTAACACTCACGCACACACTACGGTACCTAATTCTACGTTTATGGACATTTCTGTCACGTAGCATTCACACTAACACCATGATGAAAACATGTTCACAACCGACTATATTTTATTTCGTTGCCGCAACCATTCTGCATAAAACAAAGCTTTGCGTAATGCACAGTGTAAGGGGGGAGTGGTAACGGGTTGACGATGAGGAACAGGACATTGTATGATGGGTACAAAGGATCTAGGAACTACAGGTGCTTGAATATCGTTTAAGTCAATCACCTCACCATGGTGATACATCTGTCGTAAGAAATTTGCCTTCTCAAACCCTTTTGTATAGACAACAGGATAATCTGAAAAAATGTCTGCAACGATGCGTACCATATTCTTGTACGGTACATTACCATCGTTCCATCGTATCCTGTGATAATGTGTTTCCAACCAGTCATTGATTTTTCGGAATTTCTGGTGCAGTCGTGCACTTTCGTATGGTGGAGCGAACAACACGATAACAAAACGTCCGGTTGTTATATCAACTGTAACGAACTCTTTGATTACATATTCATTTTTGTCACCGCGAAACGCTTCAAACTCGGCAATAACCGTCCTATTCAAGTTCATTTTTCCGAGTGACACATGTCCGCATCGAGTACGTTAATTTTTTCAAATTCCCCCTCTACTTTTCCTTCCAATACCAGTTCATCGTAAAGACGATCAAATGTTATCTGTTGGTCGTGACGACTGCTTTCCAATCGAAAAAACGAGGGGAAAAAGAAGGATGGTGGTACATAGCACCCCTTGGCTACTACCTGATTAATGTACGACTTGAAGTGATCTTGATCATAAAACAAGCGAACAAGATATTTCTTTAGTACTGTTAATAAACAACCAAAACGGATCCACTCGGGTTCTGTGAAAACAAATTTTTCGGTCTTACTACCTTTAATCCGAACAAACGTTTTCCCAAAGTTACGACTGATCATCACACTCTTCTTCTTTTCACGGTTTTCACCTTCTTCGTACAATAACATACTGGATAGTAACTGTTCACGAAAGATCAACAAGTAATTCCACTCAGAAAAGTCAAGTAATATACGTTTCTTTTTTCCGTTTGTAAACAAAACACCCGGTTCATAGTTGAGTTCTTTATACAGTCCGACGGTAACGAACTTAGAGTACGAGTTGATTGGATATGCAAGAGACAAGTAAACGTTATACTCACAATGGCTGCTGCTGCTGCTGTCACAGTCACCTTCCATCGTTGAAAAGGACTGAGGTTGTTGTTATGTAGAGATCGCTAATACCTATCTTTATAAACTAGTAGAGGGGAGAACAAGTTTTTTTATGACAAACGATGAACAGTATTCGACAACGCTGTGTACTGTACTATCCTATCGTGTATAATCAAAGCGTAAGCGGTGGTTTTATCTGGAAAATTGTTACTGGATTCAAATTCTAAACGCACATCAACGGCAGACGACTTGATTGGTTCTTCTTGTCTGGAACAATCGATGACAAACAACGGTGCTTTCGTTATAAATTCATTAGGTGTCAAAAGAGGCGTTCTGTTGCGACGGTCGTAGTATGATGTTTGGAAACGTGTATACATGTCGTAGAACAGGGCGTAACGTTTTTTATCGATATCCTGGTTCAGGTTATCGTACGGATAGTATTTATCGTTCAGAAAAAGCTTGACATTCGTTAAATTGCAGTGATCAAATTCCGACGCGTTTTTCGCTATATTCTCTTCCTATCCGTCTGAAATATTAATATTACATACCGAGGTTTTTCCAACTGTGACGATGTCTTCAAGGTCCACGAATGTCGATTTGTCGTCGGTAGAACGGGATACTCGTGCAATTCCCAACTGCGGAACGGCATCACTAGTTCATGATCCTCCTCGATGTGCTCCAATAGCGGTATTCGGTACTTGTTTGACACGCGCACATAGGGCATCTTCCAGTGTACTTTGTTTATTACGAGATTACCGTTTGCAGTTGCACCCGATTCTTTTAGCACCATTGCGTTCTGATCGGTAGAGGTACGCAACAGAATCAATTCTTGCTTAACGTTCAGCATGATGCGTGTATAGTCTTCGTTGAAACCGAGTAGCATTTTCAACGGAAGACAAAACGTAAAATCACCGGTACTCTCGTGTACTGTCAACGACTCGTCGGTTGTCGTCACCCATCCTGCATTGATTAGATGCTTTCTTTCATGCTCATTGCTCGATAGTAACAATTTCACAGTGCTCGTAATTCCAACGTTTTTTGTACGATCCACTTCCACACCGCACACTTCGTAACGGATCTCCTCAAACAAGAAAGCCATTGCATTGTTGATTAATTTCACGTTCAACGCTGTGTCGGTAGCGTTAACCTTGGTCAATGTTCCTTCGATGTACAGAAAACTCTCCGCCGGTAAAGTGAAAACATCCTGTTGTTGGATGGGTATACGTATTTCATCGTTGTTACCGTATCGGGTGGAAGCATACGGTGCGTGCGTACGATATTCGAACTCAACGATTCTGTTATCGAAAGCCGCTCCTCGTTCGATAGCTAGAATTTCACCCGACATTATTTTAATCGTATAATTTGAATCCAAGTGAAAGTAAGAAACGCTTGTTCCTTGATGTCAATCGCTTCAACGTTGAACACCGACTACCATGTTTCTTTCGTACACACTCCCTTTTTACAGGTGACGTTTGTCCGAAATACAATCCCATATTTTCAGATGCAGTCGTATCGTGATAACTTCACCGCGAAAATCAACTAAATCCCCGTCCTGATCAACGAGAGACAATATGATGTTGTCAACGCGTTGTACGTTTACCGGTAAGTATATTACGTTTGTCGGTGTTTCAACTATTTTGAAACCTGGTGCCACGGTCGGATAAAACGAATGCAACGTGTGCTGTTCCTGACCGTCCTTGTACGCACCCTGTACGATATTACTCCGTACGTGAACGGTGTTAACTTTGATTATGTCAACGGGTACGTTCGACTCGTGTGTTTTATACGCTTCCAGCTGCTGATTCTCCTTGAATCCTAACATACTTGCAATGGTATTCGGTGTATGCGAAAAGTCGATGACATGCTTACAGTAAATTTCACACTTTAATGTGTTGTTGTTTGGACGTAAACTGATTGTTCTCTCGCCTAACTGTTTCTGCAGATACGTTTCGATATCACTGATTTCATAGGTGCCGGTAGGCAACTTGATGACGGACCACTGATCCTTGGAAATTTTTACTGGAAATGCATTATTTTTTCCTTCAGTAACGTTTGGTATTGAATTATACGATGTAAAATCCAATAGTCCAACGTACCATTCACCGTATAACTCGAGAGGTGGGAAAAAGTTACACACGAGATTCGCAGCGTCGGTACCCGTCACGGTGACCGTTAGCGACGACATGCTGAAGTTTACTGATCAGAAGACGATAAAAAGTCTAAACATAAATGACCGCAGATGACCGTGTGAGGAGGTTGCTTCCGTTCATAGTTGTAACGAACGTCGGCTGTATCACCAAAATATTGCATCAGCTCGAGAGGTGGACGTAAATTACCGAACCCGTCAAAATAGTGTACTCGATTTCCACGCTTCTTGTAACATACCCAGTGGGTTCCCGGTCCGCTCTCGTCGTCCAAATTTACGATGACGCTTTCGTTCTTCCACGGCGCTGTATCCGGTAATGCGTTACGCATGTAAACACCTCTAAAATACGGTATGTTTAGCTTTTTTGCGTATACACGTAATTCGTCTTCGGACAACGGGCGGAGCGGTATGTGAATTAGTTTTTTCGGTACGGACGTAGATACAATCCGGACGCAGTTCTCTTCTTTTTCCTAACGGTTCGGACAGTTCTCTTCCTCCTCTTTTTCATCCCACCACCAGCACCACGACCACGACTACTCACATTCTTTTTATTTTTACGACGTCGGCCGCTTCCTATTGCTGATTTTGCTTTCATGGCCGCTGCAACTGCTGTCGCATAAGCTCGTTCGCTGATACCCGAATCCAACGCCTTTACCCGTCCCCACGCTTTTTCCGCGAGTTTACGATCTGCAATACGTCTACTTTCGTTGTCTTTGTATTGAGCGTAAGCGATGTCGTGTTCGCGACAGGCTTCGTCTAATTGGTTGATTCCGCGATCACCACGCGCTAATCTTTCTTCGAGTTTCGTGCCCGGTCCACAGAATCTGTAACCCGGCAGATGTAATTCGACAGGTAGTGCGTCCACCGCTCGATTGATAACTGACGAAACAACGGACGGTACAACGTTTTTAAGCACGTTTCCGACGCCCCACCCCTTTTTCCTCCTAACGTTGTTGTACATCGTAAACCGATCTCCAGTCTTTCTCTTCTGTGTTTTTATCGTATTCATCTATTAACCTTTTTATTTCCTTCGTGTCGAGTGTCCACTCGTCTTCTGAACTACGTGGCTTAGACAATTTCAATAAGTAGTAATCCAGTTGATACTGAAATGTTTTAACGACTTTATACATCTCGCTCTTTACGTATCGTCTCACGTCATTTAATTGTTGTAAGTTAACAGCATCGCTCTCCGCAAAACCATCCGCTACGTCTGTTATTCTCTTTTCCGCTGCTTTGAAAACACCATCTTCGCCCAAGCTAACGGTGTTCTGCAACATGTATTTTACGTTAACCACGTCATCTGCAAAAATCGGTGAACTCACTCCCGACAACCAGCTCTGTCCAAACAAATAGCTATTCGATACTTTTTTAATGACATTCGAGTCTACGTAGTTTTTGTTGACCGCATCGGTCGCTTGTTCCGGACTTCGAACGTTGATTACCCATCGATCTCGTGCATCGATGACCTCACCTCTCTCTTGACTCGAGTGTTGTATACAGTTGTCATCAACGTAATATTTGTTGACTACGTCTTTAACGTCTACAGGAGTATCAACATTTTTCAATCTACACCCTTTAACGTCCACGCTTTTACGTTCATCATCGAGTAGCAGACAATGTGTTTGCATATAACTCAGGGATACAGCATCCTTTGCTGCATCCGGTTCGTTCAGATTGCGGATCTTTTTGTTTTCAACATCTATATGCCCATCATTCGTAATCTTAAATCCTACAGTATCGCGTAATTGTCTTTTTGTTTCTCGTCGCACGCTCACGGCGCTTTGATGTCTCCCGAACTTGTCCACAACCATTGTACGACTGCACGCTACAAATGATGTGCTAACCGTTTTAAGTAACGACACTGTGGTGACCATCGCGTGTGTAACAAAATCGGATCGTCACCCTCTTTCCAACGAAAGATTTCTATACCGCAAAATGAACATCGAACCCTGTCAATTTCATTTGTGTAATGAAAGCCTGCGGCAACCATAGCGGTCGGACTGATGAAATGCACAGGCCATGATGTAAAGGTTTTCAGTCTCTCGTTTTCGACTTCAAAGTCAGGTGTCAAATCTAACCCGCACATGTTGACAGTGTTGACGTCAATGAGTTGTTACACCGACGTTCATAAAATTTATACGATAATGTTGGCTTCACGTAATTCCTCTACTACTGAGATGATTTCGTTGTCGTGTCCGGTGTGACCGACGCGTTTTGAACTTACCAGCAGTCTTAACCGTTCAACCAGTTCGTTGGGATCGTTCCAGTGTACGTAATCGATACCACGTCCGCTGCGTGGTGGAAACAATCGAGCGATTATCTCTCTGTACTTTAAACCTTTGTTTGTATTTACTTTAGCACCGGGTAAATAATAACGTTTATAAGCGTTAGTGTCCGACAGTATAGACTTGTACGCTGCTAATCGTTTTCATCGTAGACGCTCTTGTCGGGTTCTTTCATAAACATAAGTTCGTAGAGGCCCGGTGTGCCTCTGTATCGTTTTCCAGCTATGTAGAAGCTATCGTCTTGATTGATCTCCAACACCGAATTGCCTACCATCCATTTGTCTTCAACGTTACGAACACCGTACGTATGATCCATCTTCTTATCTCGATCATCAGACAACGCGAGCAGTAAGTATTTCCTCGCGAGCGGACCTTCGACAGATTGTTCAACGTATTCTTGTGCTTCGTGTCGACCTTCGGGTGTTGTTAAAAACTCTTCAAGAGTTACGTTCGGTGTTTCGACATCAGGCGTTTGTGCCAACACTTCCGTTCTGAGGAAACGAGGTTGTGATGGTGTTTTCGTCTCAACAGCTGCCTTCGTATCTTCATCTTCAACTTTTATTTTTTGTTTTATTTTATCACTGGAGTCATTCAACTTTTCCGAAATCTGGGTTAACGGTTCCAAAAGAGGTTTGTACTTTCTCGTTAACGCTTCATCGCTCTCTCTGATGTCATGTTTCAACGCGCGATACTTTTGTCTTATGTTATCGCTAATTGCATCGATTTCATGTGTCAATTGCTTGTCATCCATCTTGACACTGATGACTTTCTTGCACAAACTATTCTATTTATGTATAAAACGATCGAAACCCACTCTGTATCTACCTGCGTTTATCGGTGAGTCCTTGTTGATGACTATGAATCCGTAACGATCCTTCCACGCTTCGGCGCACATCGCTTTGAACTCTTCGTATTTCATATCTGTGTTAACGTGATCGTTGTAAACGTGACGTAAATTGAGATCATCTTGTCTGAACAAAACCAAGAAATTGGCATTATCACGCACCAGTTGCTTTGGCACCAGACTATACGTTTGGCAAAGGTACAAAGTGTCCACACCGCTATGCCGTCCCATAGCGAAATATTTTCGTATGTTATTCTGCCGTTCACATACCACATCATCGAACAACATGATTGAATTAGATACAATTTCGTGCGGAGGTGGTACTTCATCGTTTTCACTGTATGTGAAGTACATCATTCCTTCGTCAGCGAGAGCGTTAAAAACGTCTTCCAACATACGATATTTTGGTTGAAATAACGATTTGGAGAACACGTACAGGTTCTGAAATCGCAGTCCGTTTGAATCGAATAACATGTTAAAGGCAACGTTTGACTTCCCGCTACATGACCCGCCGCACACGATACATCGAACTGTGTTTGGAAACAGTGGACTGTGTTTATTATATGCAACTTCACCGTTGTACTTAGCAGAGTCTACGTTCTTAACATTTAACTTTAACGATTGTTGTTCAATCTTCATCTTAACTCGTTTACGTTCGGTTAAATACTGTGGTAATGCTATTATATCAGATCTTTTTTATGTATCCACGAATCGTGTTTACCGTCAAAGCCGAGCCAGCGCACTCGCACGCGATCACCTTTACGTTGTAATATTTTCTCAACGAGATACACATCACCAACGCTGGTTTTACTCAATTCTTGTTCATAAAACCCACCTTCCACAACGTCACCCGTATGATCTTTCAACAAGTACGTAACCGGTACGGTTGGCTGAACTCTGTGCACTGTATATATCTCGTTCGTCCAGTTTGGTGTATAACCTTTAGCGAATGTGATTTTGTATTTACTGATACGCACTCGATCGCCTATTTTAAACTTATGTTTCTTGCTCACTTTCCGCGGTACGGTATTTTTTCTTATTCGTTCCAACACAATTTGCTCGTTGCTCTTGTCGACTTGTCGCGGCTTCATCTCTATAGTTCTATGCACTCTGTCGTTGTATTCCATCACCAGTTTAGGCAAAAGCGACAACCACCGATAATGGCCTTGCTCGCTGAACGCGCGGTACATGTTCGTTTTCAACGTACGATTAAATCGCTCTACGATGGACGCTTTCTTCTCGCTATACGTTGAATAGTGTTTGACGTGGAATCTCTTTAGTAAAGCTTGTACGGTAGTGTTAAAGTACTCTTTCCCCTTATCCGTTTGCAGGTATTTCATTTTATTTTTTACAATTATTGGTTCGAGAGCATGTGCTACTTCAACACCCGATTTAGTTTTTAAGGGAATCGCATATGCATACTTGCTAAATGCGTTTATTACCGTCATTAGATATTTGTACCCCTTGTTCAACTTGGCATGCGGTATCATTTCCACCAAATCCGCTTGGTAGAGATCGTGTAACCCCTTCACCTCCACCGCACGTCTGGGAAAGTTCCTTCTCACCGGTCTGTGCAATTCTTTTGCAATAGTTTTGCGTACGTTTTCCATATCGCCACCCGAAACGCGAATCGCAAAATTTTGGTACGAGATATACCGTTACGTTTTCACTGAACCTCACCGACTTCATCGTCGTTACTGACAGTGTGTTGCTCCTGCAAGCGAGTCTTATATCAACGTATATCGAACGCATAATTTATAACGGATTTTCTCGCTTGCTGAATTATCTCGCGTCTGGGTTGACAGAGTTTATAATGACCGTACGCCAGTGTTGTTTCACCGTCATCCAAGACATATCGTTTGTCATCGTATGGTGACAGCGATAATTTTGTAAGCTTTCTTGTGTATATGTTATGTTTTTCGCTTTGGATAGTCTGCGCCGTAGTATAAGTTTGAGAAGTGGTCTTTACACATTGTTTATAAAGTTGATGTTTCAACTGTGTAGCTATCGCGGAACGTGGCACACCTTTCGCTACCTTTTTCTCTTTATCGTTTGCCGTAACGAATGAATAACATTTTGCGCGCAACCCGACAAATTCAAGTATCGGTATTCCATTTGTTTCGTCTTTAAAAGTACCCAACTTTTTCTTGTTTGTTTCACTATAGCACGGATGTGCCTTAGGGTACTCCGACGTGTCAAAGAGTTCGAGATGCTCCTCCATGTCTTTGTACACATCGTCGGTGCGAATGTCGTACAACAGAGAGTCAGTGTCCGTCATACATAGACGTGCACGTGACCCGTACGTATTCATCGTGAATCCGTAATGGAACCGATACATAATCAGCTTACTAATATCCAATACACTGAACCCAACGTACAAAGGTCGGTTCAGTGTAATGAATGTTTTTTTCATCGTGAGACCTACCAGGTCCTCGTTATAGATGAAGAAATGTTGTAGCCTGGGGTTAGCGGTTAGTTTGTGAAGTTTCTTCTCGTTTGGAACTAACTTGAAATCGATTCGCTTTCGTACGTTTTCCAACGATTTTCCGTACGGTGCGTTATTCATTAACTTAAAAAAGTCTTTTTCAAAGGTGTTTCTGGCTTCCTTTCGTCGCTCCGTATTAAAATCGATGAAAGGTTTCAACCATACGCACTGTGTGAATGCTAACACACGGTGAATCGCTTTCAACTCCATTCCTAGTTCGAGGTAGAGTTTCAGTGTTCTGTAATGAACAATGTATTTTGTCTTGTCCTCGAGGGACGTTATCAGTTTCTCTACCTTACCGTTACTACACACAAAGTCTTTTAACAGCTTCATGCGATAGCAGTACGGTGAAAGCATACTGTCCGTAATAGTACGCTTTTCAGGTGCTAAAGGGTAGTCACTGTGTAAGTCGTGTAGGTAATGTGGATACCCCAGATCGACTTCCAGGATATAACCGGTGTCACCATCGTCGCGTAACGCGTGCACGTTCAACGTATCGATCACTGTACGTTCCAACCATCGAAAACCGGACAGTGGTAAAGGCTGTGTCATAGCCGTTCCGTACAGGTTGGTACAATCGAGGTAAAGTAAATAGTTGTGCGGCTTGCTTGCGTCATAATCGGGAATGTACGGGTTGTTGGCTTTGGCGTACCTATTAGAAATTGCTGCTAAGCCGCCACGGATACCTCTTTCGATGTACAGGTGTACGTCTATATCGCGGAGTAACTCTAACCTGACTCCTGTCATTTTCAGCATCGCGTTCCACGCTAAACCGGCGGTGGTAAAAACGTTACACGGATCGAGTTCGTAGTACTGCAGGCTCATGTTTCGAAAGTTTTCAAATACATCAGCAAGCAGTAGTACATCCGTTTTTAAATAAAGGTCATGATAATCACCGAACGTTTGCATGTCGAAAGCCGACCAAACCGTTCGAGCGTGCGCGTAATCTTCTTCGTCTATATCCGACTCTGTCAACCCGTTGTAAAAATGTACGCGGTCCGGTAACTGCCTCTCGTCAAATTTTGAATCGTCCGTAACGTATTCGTAAGGGTACACACCTTTACGTAACAGTAAATCAACATTACGCGTGTAAAATTGATTAAGGATTTTAAATTTATCCGCGGATAAGTTGGAGACGAGTTTTTCAAGTGACGCGTTCATGAACCGCAGAGAATCGAGAAACCGGAGCTGACCGAGTGTAACGGAGATGTAACGTTCGCTTGTAGTAGCGATACACGTTATTTCATCTTCCTTGTACTTTCCGAAACCTTGCATCAAATGATGCGAGTCATAGCCACTTAAATTATGGAAAAAAACCGGAACGTGTGTTGGTATTTTGTAATTTATATTACACGCATTGTGAGCAGCGCCTAAATAGTTACCCGTTATGTGGCAATGATTTCGAACCGTGTCGTCCGTTAACGGCTGCTTGCACAGATGACAGTGAGTGGCGTTTCGGAATGACCGTTCATCGGCCGCTGTCATTTGGATCGGTTTATTAAACTTTCTATCGAGTCGTTGAACGTCGGCTAAAAGCACACGAAGGAACGTGTCCACCACGTCTTTACCGCGGTATATTACAGGTTCCTTGACGGCGTTTCCCATCCAGTCAACTATCACATAGCAGAAACTGGCTGGTATATGATGTGCCACGTTTTTACCGGTGGTCGGAACAATAAACGATTCGAAGTCAGCGTATACCGTATAAGGTACGCGGTGACAAAGTGAAAAGTTTTTAAAATACATCCACTTTTCGTCCTCGTCAGGAAGTTTTACTTTCTGTACTCCGTGCTGAGAACAGTTGCGTTCGTGTTCTTCAACTCGTTTTCGCGCCGCGTTAGTATCTTTATTGTCCGCAAATCTGTGTAGACAGTAGTTGCAATAAAACGAAGTGCCCTTTCGTTTTGTCAACGACGAAAGCATACGCGAAAGGTTCCGTATGAGGCAGTAGTGAGTAGTGTTCGCGTCGGACAGTAGCAGTAGGTTTACGTGGTACTTTCTACCGCGATGTTCAGTGATACGTAAAGGATATACCTCGCCTTCATAGCCAAAAACGTTAACGGATAGGTTTTCGTTTAATTTTTCGAACCGTTTTATCTTATTGAGTGCGACGGGATAAGGAATGTCCTTCATGTTTATTTCTTCTTCGTACGGAAGGTAATGGCTAACGCGATGCGGGTTACACGCGATCGGGTGTATACCAGCGAGCACAGACCACAAGAAACACTTTTCATCGTCTACATTTTTTATATTGATAATTCCTTTCTTACTGTTTGATAATTTCGATGGTGTAGGTAGAAAGCTCGACCCCACAAGAGGGTTGTATTTTGTAATATTTAATTCCACCGACTCGACACCGTTTTCGACCCACCCGCTTCCGTCGCGCGTGAATTTGTCAACGGATTCCATTATTTTCTCGCTAGCTATCGAATACTGTTCATCGATATCGTCATACTGTGACTTAAGTTCTGTACGCGATCTGAATACCGCATTACAATAAATATTTTCGGTGTTTATTAATTTTTTAAAAGATACACGAACTGCTAAATACCATTTTATATAATTATTTAATGCTACGGCTTCGCTACACATCTTATCAACAACCGTGTGTTTGTAATCTAATAATACTGTTTGTGTGTTTAGTGTATTGTCAAGTATCATAAATTTTATAGTAATTACATTACCATTGATAGCACGGTGTTCGCTGCTGCTGCCGCTGCTGCTGCTGCTGCTGCTGCTGTCGGTCATTGTGAAAGGAGTGAGGCCGGCTTCGCGTCGTCGGTTCCCTATATAGACAGTCCGGTAACCGGTGACTCTGTCGCCGCGCGCCCTTGACCGATCGGCCTCGCGAGGAGCAGCGGTGCGGGGTAGGTAGTCGTCCGGTCGTGACCGACGACGCGCGTTGCGGTGGGTGGGGTGGGGTGGGGAGTGCGGTGTAGGAAGCCGACGTCCGTGACCGATGCGGTGCGGGGTGCGGGGTAAAGGTGTGGGATGGTGGTGCGGGGTAGGGAGATAGGTTGCAGCCGGTGTCCGTGACCGAGAGGTAGGCGAGGTGCGGAGTACAGGATGCCGGCGACCTTGGCCGAAGCGCGCTCGTTGAGTCGCCTCGCGCGGGATGTAGGGTGCGGGGTACGGGGGGCTGGGTTGTACGACCGGTCGTGACCGAAAGCAGATGGTGGCCCGAGACGACGCAGGGTGGGGTGCGGGGTGACCGTGACCGACGGACTCGAGTGGGGTGCGGGGTGGGGGTGGGGGGTAAACCCGGTCGTTGCGGAGCGACAGACAAAGTAATTGAACAAAATATGTAGGCGAGGTGCTGGGTGGTGGTGAGGCTCTGGGTGCGGTGTGGGGGTGCGGGGTATAATGTCATCGTCCGGTCGTGACCGAAAGCAGATGGTGGCCCGAGACGACGCGGGGTGGGGTAGGAAGCAAAATTATAGCCGTTACCGTTGCGGTGGTGGTGCGGGGTGCGGGGTAGGGTGTCGTCGTCCGGTCGTGACCGAAGGAGATGACGCTTTAGAAGGAAGGAACGTGGTCGGGGGAAACAGAATAAATACGCCAGCGTTTCCCTATGCAGTCATCAGTACTCGCCATGGAAGGAATCGTTGCTAACGCGAAATCTGTACCGAAATTTCTCCCAAAACGGGACTTAACAAGTTTAAAATTAAATGTGAAGTATCACGTTTTAGGAATGAAATTTGTGAAAACAAAATTCGGCGAATCGATTGTAGTCGACTTAGAAGATGATGGGACCTGCCCGCAGCCGGAAGAGGGACGCTTTTACGTTTATCTTCCAAAACGATGGGCTGACGTATTTACAGAGGAGCAACTAAAAGCTGTGAAGCCTTGTGTGCTATCACTTTGCGTCACATCGCACGTCCCACTACCAAACGAGAAAACGAGTGTTCAGCTAGACATCGATTATGTGAGTATGTTTCTCGTATAAACACACACACACACACACACACACACACACACACACACACACACACCACACACACACACACACACACATATGTATACAAATGTAAGTGTATTAATTTCATTTTTTTTTTTTTTTCAGACAAAGTAATTGAACGAAATATGGATGGTATTAGTATATATTATATTATAGTATATAATATATTATAGGTATTAGAAGTATAGTATATATTACTATTATTAATATTAGGTTTACAAGAATTGTGTGTGTGTGTGTGTGTGTGTGTGTGTGTGTGTGTGTGTGTGTGTGTGTGTGTGTGTGTGTGTGAAAATTAATTTTAAAATATTAAAATACTACTTTGATTTCCATACGGACATGTACGGTTCTTGTACATGTTCGTAATGGAGAAACAAAAACTTTAAAAATGTATATATATATATATATATATATATATATATATATATATAGTTTATTCTATAGTTACAGGGAGATGAACAGATGTGTTGAGGCGAATTGTTTGTGCGAGTGTGAGGGTGATATATGTCGTACACCGCCATATAACAGACATTGTGATGTAGTAAGTGAGTGTGAATTTAATAGAGTATGGATATGGGGAGGAAGAGAGAGAGAGAACAAAACCTGAATGTAATCATGAATGGATTTCTTTATATATCAAATTTTATTTTCATTTTTTCAGAAAAAGAAACAAAACAAGGGAATATGTTGGATGTAACGTTACTCTAAAAGTTGTGAGTAGAGAATTGGGATATAGTCCTAAAAGTAAAAGACTTTATTGTCAATGTGATTTAATTAAATTACATTCACATGTTAACTATGAACAGTTTGAGGTTCCGTTAAACAATCATTATAAACTGAATCATTTTAAATGTACAGAGTTTACTAAAAATATTGAGAAAATGAAGAGTGCTTTTAATGAATTCTTCAATAAACAATTTTACACATTGTTTCCGTTCTTAAGAGAAATTCCAATTACATTCTGTAAATATCACGATATAAAATATATTCATTACAATAGACATGTATTATCTAGACAGAAGTGGTTTGGAAATATGTATTATATGAAACACGATTTTACTTATTACATACCAAACTGGACACCTAAATTTTATAATGAGTCATGTTATAAGAAAACTGGATATTGGTGGGGTACTATGAATTGTGCTAGAATATGTTGCTGTTCTGCTAATTATTGTTTTTTTAAACCGTGAATAACAGATATATAAAGTGCATTGTAATTGTTTTATGGACATTTAAAGTTTATTTGCAGCACCTTGCTTGTTGTACATCTTCGTATAATTATCACTGTGATGACGCGCACAGGATTACAAACACGGTTATTGATAACATTTTTAACGAAGCCGTAGCATTAAATAATTATATAAATGGTATTTAGTAGTTCATTATCTTTTAAAAAATTAATAGATTATTGATAAAATTTGTAACGAAACCGTACCATTAAATAATTATATAAAGTGGTATTTAGCAGTTCGTGTATCCTTTAAAAAATTAATAAACACCGAAAATATTTATTGTGATGCGGTATTTAGATCACGTACAGAACCTAAGTCACAGTATGACGATATCGATGAACAGTATTCGATAGCTAGCGCAAAAATAATGAAGCGGGTGGAATTAAATATTACAAAATATAATCCTCTTGTGGGGTCGAGCTTTCTACTTACACCATTGAAATTATCAAACAGTAAGAAAGGAATTATTATTGTAAAAAATGTAGAAGATGAAAAGTGTTTCTTGTGGTCTGTGCTCGCCGGTGTACACCCACATCGCGTTAGTCATTACGTTTATCTTGTATCCCAACTATTGTTTACATGGATTTGTAGACTATATATATATATATATAATTCAATTTTATTTTACTTTTTTCTTTTTCAGAAAAAGAAACAAGACAAGAGAATATGTTGGATGTAATGTTACTCTAAAAGTTCTGAGTAGAGAATTGGGTTATTCCCCTAAAAGTAAAAGACTTTATTGTCAATGTGATTTAATTAAATTGCATTCACATATTAACTATGAACAGTTCGAGGTTCCATTAAACAATCATTATAAACTGAATCGATGGAAATGTGTAACGTTTACTAAAAATATCGTGAACTTGAGAAAAGCTTTTAATGAATTCTTCAATAAACAATTTTACACATTGTTTCCGTTCTTAAGAGAAATTTCAATTACATTCTGTAAATATCACGATATAAAATATATTCATTACAATAGACATGTATTATCTAGACAGAAGTGGTTTGGAAATATGTATTATATGAAACATGATTTTATCCGTTATTCATCAATCTGTACACCAAAATTTTATAATGAGGAGTGCTATACGATAAAGTGCGGTAGTAATAAGTGTGGAAGGGTGTGTTGGTGTGCTGGTAATTATTGTTTTTTTAAACCATGATTAAAAATGTACTGTGATTATTTATGAACTAAAATTTTATTTGTACCACCTTGATGTATATATATATTATGTTTAATTTTTGAATTAGATACTGGAAAAAGAATATGTTGAATGTAACGTTACTCTAAAAGTTCTGAGTAGAGAATTGGGTTATTCCCCTAAAATTAAAACACTTTATTGTCAATGAGATTTAATTAAATTGTATTCAAATATTAACTATGAACAGTTCGAGGTTCTGTTAAACAATCATTATAAACTGAATCGATGGAAATGTATAACGTTTACTAAAAATATCGTGAACTTGAGAAAAGCTTTTAATGAATTCATCAATACACAATTTTACACATTGTTTTCGTTCTTAAGAGAAATTCCAATTACATTCTGTAAATATCACAATATAAATTATATTCATTACAATAGACATGTATTATCTAGACAGAAGTCGTTTGGAAATATGTATTATATGAAACATGATTTTATCCGTTATTCATCAATCTGTACACCAAAATTTTATAATGAGGAATGCTATACGATAAAGTGGGGTGCTGGTAATTATTGGTTTTTAAACCATGACATAAAATGTACTGTGATTATTTATGAACTAAAATTTTATTTGTACCACCTTGATGTATAAATATATTATGTTTAATTTTTGAGCAACTGGAAAAAACTTTAATTGTAACTCTAACACTAAACTTAAATTATAAGTAAATTACGTTTCTGTATAAACCACAACAGTAATAATGTATCTCAATTTTATTCATACATAACAGTGATATATCACTATCGCTGTGTATGTTATTGTATGTTATTGATCAATGCAGATGTATTTGTTTCACTGATGTAACTATGAAGCAGTTATATATATATATATATATATATATATATATATATAAAGTATTTGTCTTTGTATAATATTTTTTCTCTGCAATTATGTTCTATAACAATATTTTCATGTACTATTTTTGTATTGTGTGTGTGTGTGTGTGCGTGTGTGCGTGCGCGCGCGTTTTCATTAACACAAACAAATAATGTATTACTAAATGTATAAGATGTATTAATAATGGATTTAATGTATTAATAAAATGATTTTATATTTCTTATAAATGAGTTTTATAATTTCTTATAACATAACGCATATCAATCAACAGTGCGTGTACACTTTCAGTTAATGATCTGTTCATTTTTCAATATAGTGCATCAGACACATACATAATGACAGCAGAACGATATCAACATATACAGAAAGATATTACATATAGAACACTTACAAAAATAGATTATTTTCACAACGTTCGAGGACAACCACATCACGAGAGAGATAGCTCGTTTGAAAAACCAGTTTTTGAGCTTCTTCCTACACATACACATACACACACATACGAACTAACTAACAGTTGTGTGTATTAGTTACAGAAAAATTTCGTAACGCTGCGCTATGATGTAAAACAGATGCAATACTAAACGCGAGTTCAACATTATTTATAATTATACAAATTAAAACGAATATAATATAGCAGGTACATTCACAGAAAAAAATAAACCATTGTTGTATATTTAAATATACATACTTATATGTATAGGAACACAGCAAAATGCAATAACACATGAAATATGACACTGATTGCCTGCAGAAAGAAAAAGTTACATTGACAAAAAATAAATAAACCTTCATAGTATGCGTACACAATATTACTATAATGACAATAAATATAAAATAATGTACTTACGGTAATTTCAAACAAAGTTGTTTTATTCATATACACGAAATAAGGTACATTTCACTACAAACATATACGAAGCTTATAACTACACGAAAAAATAAATAAACCACCTATACGAGTATACACCCACGACAGAATAATATTTAAATGATTGTATCTGTTTTATAATATATTAAAACAATAGAAAAATTTGGCTCTGGTGACCGACTGCTTACAACAGAACAATCGCAGTGTTGTATAGCCCGCGGTAAAACGAGTTACGTGTAAAATATGACAGACAGAACCCAGTCGTTTACGATGTACGATTCAACAGAAAATATACACATAAAATCTAGTTATACATTAAAAACATACAGTCTGTATATAAATCAATGGGTAATATACATACTTGAAGATAAATTCCATAACTCCTGAAATGTAACATTGGTTCACAAACATATAACAGATTAGAGTCACACTGTATTACAACACATACACACACATGAACTAACTAACAGTGGTATGTATTAGACACAGACATATTCCATAATATAACATTATTTTACAAAATAAAATACATAACGCTGCGCTACGTTGCAAAAACAGACACAATACTGAACGCAAGTGCAGAGACCGGTCTCTATGCCCTGCAGCAAAGCAACTTCTGCATTCCACTAGCACACGGTAGTTAAACGTTCCGTCAAAAAAATAAACAATATAACATATGACTATAAAATATACACACAAAATCTAGTTATTCAGTTGAATCAGTAATTATCACAGTTGTTACGTTTCACACACACACACACATACACACAAAGTTTAAAAATATTATTTTTAATACACGTATTAGTCACACCTGTAATATAACACTGTTACAGATTAACCTGTAGCAGTGTGAACGGAATAGTACTATTACAACACGCATTAGCGGTTCAATCGAATGGTCCGCGATAGATCAAGTTACCTTATACGATTCGATACAAAATTAACATATATACAAAACCTGAAAGTGCATTACCATCCTATAAAATATATATACAAAGTATATAACACATTTTTCACAATAATAACTAATTATTCAGTGATAATAATTACACAACCTGAAAAATTGTATTAAATAAGCAACAAATAGTCAAGGAGTCAGCGCTTACCTACGTGCTCGATCTACGTGAGTGGCTACAGAGCGACTTACATGTATTTTGCTGCTGCATTTATAGTACTCGAGCTGGAAGTAATTTTTATATTTTGAGGACAACCTAGTACATCGCTCTTGGGTCGCTCGGTCAAGTCAGGACATTGCTCGCTACACAGCATTAAAGTTGCAGCTATAAATAGTTAAGTATGTAAGAAAATGATTAGACGCAATGAGTCTAATGAGAAGACAGTGAATAATAGACGCGATGATAACCACTAGGATGAACATGTGTTCCGTCTCGTCATAAACCAATGACATACCATATATCAATAATTAGTTATTATTGCGGAAAAAAGCGTTATATTTTATACCTGTTCAATATAACAGATTCATCCAACTTCACAGCTTCGCTTCCTTCATTAATCTGTAACGTCATAAGCTACTAACATCATAAAACACTAATGATGTAACATATACCCATTGTTTTTACACATAACAGAAACCAACTGTCTCGCCTCGCAGTCGAGCACATGCGTCATGTCGGGTACCCCCATCCGTTGATTTAAACATTTCAGGTGTTAAATTTCGGACACCAAGAGATTTCAGGTACCCCCATCCGTTGTTTTAAACATTTCGGTTGTCAAATATTGAACAACAAAAATTTCGGGGTACCCCCCTCCGTTGTTCTAAACATTTCGGGTGTCAAATTTCAGACATCACGTAGTCGTCGAACCAGCTAGCATATCCACCCAGCCTCCTGCTTCGTCATAACCAGTGTTTTATACATGCGTCATGTGGGCGTACCCACAAATTTCGGGTACCCCCATCCGTTGATTTAAACATTTCGGGTAACGGTAACCGATACCCCCAAAATTTCGAGTAACGGTACCCGATGACATCGCCTCTGCGCGTCCGGGCAACCGCCGAATTCCGGGTACCCCCATCCGCTACACATTGTTTTCGGCTACCAAATTTTGAACATGCAGAAACCACGGCCTTCGTGACGTCTTGAAACAGGTTTTAGCCATGCGGACGCCAGCGACTTGAGCCTCTGTGTGATGTCATGAACTGGAACACGGAAGTGTTTCAGTCACACATACACACGCATACATACACACACACAAAACAGTGACGTCACATGGACAGCTCGGACACCAGCTGCCAGTGCCTCTATGACGTCATGAACTGGAACCCGGTAGTGTTTTCGTTCGGAACCCGGAAGTGTTTTCGAACACTCACTTTCCCTCTACTAATGACAATTGCACCTTTAGATAGACAGAAAAAAATAAAGGCCAAAGTAACTCTAAAAACCTAAAAGGCCAAGTATCCCTAAAGCAAAACTGACTGAAAGAAAAAAGATCCTAATTTCATTGTAACATTGCCCTCAGAAGAGTATATCGTAGAGCATATAGAAAAAATAAAAAAGAGCTTCTTAAAAAGACTCCTGTCGAGGTTTTTGAAACATTATTTGATGAAAACATAATGCAACATATCGTAGAACAGAGCATGCATTATGCTAGACAAACAAACAAACAAACAATCGTCATGATTTTGTTTTCACCTCTGATTGCTTGAGAAAGTTTCTTGGATTTTTATTATTTACAGGACTCCCTTACTCAAGAAAAAATGTATTGGAGTGAGGATGAAGATTTATCGATAGACTGTGTCAGAAAATGTTTTTCAAGAAATAGGTATCTTGAAATCAAACGCAACATTCATTTCAATGACAATTCGAAAGTACCTGAAAATAGAGGAGTGGAATGCTTCAAGATAGCCGCCTTGTATGAAATGCTAAATAGTAACTTCATGAAGTTTGGTGCGTTCTCGCATAAACTGAGCGTTGACGAACAAATGGTTCGATACTACGGACATCATGTTTTAAAACAATTTATCAAAGGGAAGCCAATAAGATTTGCTTTTAAACAATGGGCTCTGTGCTGCAGTGAAACTGGGTACTGTTTGCATACTGAACTGTAAGAGGGAAAGCAAGAGGGAATCCTGCCACAACCCACCATATTGGGAGCTTCAGTTGTTTTGAGGAAAGTGTCTTTAGTGGATAAACCCACAAAACCATGCTTTTATTTTGATAACTTTTCTACAACCCATGAATTGATTGAAGAGTCTAACAGAGAAGGGAATATGTGCAACAGGCACATCACAGCTGAGAAGAATGAACAACTGTCCTGTAAAGGATGACAAAGTGAAGGCTAAGCAGGAAAGGGCTACCTATGATTACTCTTTTGATGAAAAAAACAAAATATTTGCGGTGACATGGAAAGACAATAACACAGTAAAAGTCATGTCCAACAATGAGGGACTTCATCCAATGCAAAAAGTATTTCGCTGGTCAACGAATGAAAAGAAAAGAGTAAAAATTGACCAGCCATACTTCATTTCAACTTATAACTAAACTATGGGTGGAGTTGACAAGATGGACTGGATGATAAATAAGTACCGGATCAAAATCAGAGTCAAAAAGTGGTATTATTTAATTTTTACCTATTTGGTTGACATGGCATTGGTAAATGCCTGCATACTATTCATGATGACAAACGAGAAAGTGCCTCTGCTTGATTTCAGAAGATTCATTGCTCGAGCTTATTTAGCTAAGTCATCTATATCTGATATAAAAAATGCAGGAAGAAATTCTTTCCCTAAGAAGGCTACAAACCGTGTGCTGGAATCTGTAAGGCTGGACCCCGTAGGACACTTCCTTGTAAGAACATATGGAGGGAAACAAAGGAAATGTGGTGTTTGCAAGAGAAACGTTAGAAAACAATGTCTCAAGTGCAACATTGGCCTTCATGTTGACAGTTTAAACAAAAATAAACAAAAACTGTATAAACAGACTTGGCATAAACAAAAATAAGCTTATAATAACTATGTTATTGAGATTTATAATACTTACTTTCTTTTTCTCGAACATGATTTATGTTTAGAAATCTTTATATGTAAATAAAATGAAATAAAACTCTTACTGAGATTTCCTAGAACAGCCTAGAACAGCCATGATCCCCATTTGGGACTTTTTTAAAAATCTTAATTTTCCCCCAAAATGTATTTTTTGTACAAAATATAATTTGTATGTTCTGTTTATAACATTTTACCAAAAAATATAAGAATAAAATGAAAAAAAATTATTTGGCACTTATTGGGCGAACTTGACGCTTACCAAAAAACTGATTTTTTTACATCTACACTTAAATCTACGTCCTAATATACGTAATATACGTATACTCTAATTTAATTTTTGGCCAGGTTTGAGAATAAATTCAATAATATTCACTTAAATCCATTTTTTGAAATTTTAAGTCCTACATCTTCTAGAATTTTAAAGTTAAAATACTACAGAGGGTGAAAAGCCTTAAAATTGCACATTCCATTTTAAAAATATCATAAAACCTTAAGGTTGCTATCACAAAATTATGTTGTTTGCTATAGTGTAGCACAGATAAAAATGTTAAAGTGATAGTGTGAAAGGCTATGGAAGTAACTAAGTTTTTTTTACATCTCCAAAAAGTTGCAAGATCCCAATAGTAGCCTATATTAATTGGATAATCTCTGTTACAGTAAAAACTCATACGATCGCTGTAGTTAAAATGGGTCAGAAGCCACACAAATTGTACTAGGAATTACCCATAAATAGTTAAGTACATACGTATATAAAACTCCGTAATAGTCTCACCTGAGAGCATAGCTTAACAGAATATGTGAGAAACGTTTTGATTGTGTATATACGAAAGTTCGGATATGCTGCAGGCTTCAGTTGTACATTTACGGCAGCGTGACCTCCACATAACATAATTGTAAACGTTTTTCTACGAACTGATTATCACAAGCTGATTCAAGAGTCAAAAACGATCCTCGATTTTATGGCGATTTCCAGTAATCATTGGCCTACTAAGCTTTATGTATAATAAACTTTATGTATGACAGCATACATTGCCGTAAAATATAATAGTCATTACAATATTGTTAGGCAGCAAGTTTTATCAGCATTTATAATCAAGAATTATCTGGTTATCAAAAGCACCACAATTACTGCAGTAATATCAGACAGGTTTTCAGATTAATTACCTTTTAATATGAATTACCAAATTAATCCTAACACATCTGTTAATATTCCAGGGTTTATTAAACCACTACCCGTGTTTACAAAACTTGTATTTTAAACAAATGAAATTAATTACACAATAACTGCGCTCACTTTTTATTATCACTAAATAACTTCTAATCAATTAGATCGTTACAGATGTTAATAAGCTAGTAAACCTTTCAATTGCACACAGTTTGAAATGCACATTGTTTATTATTTACAAGATAGACGTATTTATTCTAAGGATAAAAATATACAGAATGGTTTAATAGAAAATCAAATTTGTCACATTTTAGTGGAACGTGTATGAAATGGAAAAGGAATTGGAAATAATTTTAATATCACCAATTGTAATGAAACGTTACTACAACTTTGGGAAAGTATTACAGATGAAACACGTCGGGACAAGTCATAAAGAAACAAAAATCAATAAGTTAAGAAGATTAATGTTTAAAAAATTACTAAAGTAAGTTCTGGCTAATTCAGAAGTCGCGTGTTTCATTTCCAGCGCAACATAAAATCGATTAAATTAGTGTAAGGTTTCCAAAATCTGGTCTACTAAGCCTATGAAATAAGTACTACAGTGATAACGTGCGGGTGAAGCGTCATGATGCCCACATTTTATTTATTGTATTTCCCACGACTCTAGCTGGCAGCGTGAAATACCTAGAAACCCTAATCTACTTTGGTGTTACAAAAGATCATTATTATTGGTATATATGTATTTCTTTGTATACCTTCCTTTCTTAACTTAGCTAACCAGATTATATTTTTGTAATTCAGGTAAACTTTACATAAGTAACATTATGAAAACACTTAAATTATGTTATGTAATGTCTGAACTTCTTACATAAGATCAGTTACATACTCAATGCTTATATTAATGTATGAGAACTTTCAGCTGTTCTCACAGAAATGATCTTCACAGAAATTAACCTTAAAATTACAACAATATGAATAGATACAAAAAGATATTTTAGTTTCTGATAGAGTAGATACAGTGCAATCATTCAGGTAAATCAGTTCTCCGTAATAATTACTGTGCTGCCAAATGTCTATTAAAGTTATAATTTCATTTAAACTTTCTATATAAATGTTGTATCTTCTGTTTACCTGATTATGAAACAAACACTGAGTTGCAAATTAAGATGTACTGGCATCACATGTTATGTAGTTATAGTCTTGCAAAATAAGTAAACTTGTGTGCGTCAAGATAAATGAGTTCGAGCTTACATCTAAGAACAAACTGTGCACATTGAACCAAGTTAAAAAAGCCAATATTTAAACCATTACTGTAGATCGTTTGAAGATCATATTTCCTAAACTTTGTGGTTTAAATATTAGATATTTAACAACATCCTGCCATTTGTGAATACCACATATTAATGAACAAGATTTCCAGCATTTTGATATGGAGCATGCACAAAACTTCGTCACTAATTATTACCTAACACAGAATGAGCAACCAGGTGGGGAGACCACAACTCCTGGGCAGGCAGGAGAGAAGGGACTGTGCCGTTCTTTGTTCGGCCCGAGAAAGGCGAAGCTCGGTTGCAGAGACGGGTTACCTTCTTTTAAAACGGGTGTCGGGTTTAGACGAACAACTGTCTACCCCTCTGGCAGAGATACAACTTGAGCCATGAGATGCCGTCAGTTGGGACACACAAACACACTCTTAGAGGAATTCTGCCCCAGGAATTATCTGTGCTACCTATACGCTACAGCTTAACCAGGGTCACTTAGTTACACCGGACGATCCAGGTGGGACCATTCGGTTTTACTTTACACTCTCTCATCTACCACTACACTGTAAATCCACAAACGCTCCCAGAAGCAGACTCATGATACCGCGTTTAATTTGCTCAAGTTCTGCAAAAACTCTCACGTTAAGTTTTGTGCCTACATGTTATAACAATTAGAAGTGATTGGGTGTTGTTTAAAATGTGTTGTGTCGGGCGTTACCTCCGCGCACTTTTGTTACTTACTCTGTTGACTGGATCCTCTGCGGTGATGTAGTCCTGTAACACAACTTAAAACTATGCTTTTGTGGGCGCCACTTGGAAACGTTTGTTCCAAGAAAAATTAAATGTGAGTGATAAAATTTTTAAATCTACGAAAAAATTTAAACAAGTCAGTTTAGCTTTGAAAAATCAGTTATGTTTAATGATTCTTTAAAAACAACAAACAAATCGTCTGAAGGACTATCATTCATAAAAATTATAAAATTGCAGAGAAAAAAATTTTACAAGTTATTATTATTGACAATTTTTTATATGTCCAATCAAGTATCGGCTAGTATTTCAGATTCTGACTCAGTTGACAAGCATGAGTTTAATATGTGAAAAAACTTTAATCTCAGGACGTGACTCCTTTGAACTACCAAGACATATCAATTAGATGCCTTACAAGAAAAAAAACTAAGTGATTTGAAGGTGTATGTGTGGCGTGTAAAGTACAACTGTGTGATAATTGTAACCAGGTAACAACTAACTTTAATTTTGGTAACTCACGTTCCAACGGTCGTTTATTCTCTCACTGGACACTTCCTTCGGGTAGTTTCTCGATCTCGCCTCTTCGGGTGTACACTGAATCTATTTAAAGTCAATTTTTGCGATCGTTACTTTTTCCGCACTTTTTGTCAAAACGTTTGGCAGTAAAATCTCGTTCAAACGCCGCCACTACGAATCATCTGTTTAGCGTTGATTCAGAAATCTGCCACCGCAGCGCTGACTCCCATGCAGTTTTGAGGAAGGCTAGTGTATTGTTTTGTTTACGTTCGGGGGAATTATTTGTCACGTTAGTCAGTCAATGCGAACACAGCAGAATTCGTTCTCTATTAAATGTTTGGGACCCTCCTGGGCCGTCGACGTTCTGGCTGCGTGCTTTCTATTAAAATTTGCCGTATCGCTGCTCTATTTCAGCGATACTTTTTGGCGACTCTCGTTGAGGTTAAGTCAGTCGGGTATGTCTATGTACGGGAAAAAGCCTTCCTGCCGTGTCTTGTCGATTTTTCGCCTCTCGGTTTCGCCTTAGCTGCGTTGATCAGTGTTGTGTGAGATGCATCAGCTTTGGAGTTCAATCTTCAAGTGTTTTTCGGTCAAATTTTGTCTCGCTTTTATACTAAATCGGGATGACTGTTTTCGTCGACTTCCGGTATATTTGTGTAAAAATTCTTTCTAGATTGTTCGAGAATAAACGAAATGGAATGTCATAGAACAATTTTCACTTCCGTAGAAGCTTTTAGAACGAATTTCTTATTCTTCATACAATGGATATTTCAAAATTTACACTGGTATTTATCAAACAGTTTCACATTAGTACTTACAATTTGTCTGCCATTAATGTATTTAGATTCCTTGTCTTTTACTGAATCTAGCGATACTAAATATGATTGGTATCTAATTAACTTAAGTCTAACAAACATTACAATTTACAACCTTCACCTTGAGTTGTAGTCATTAAAAACACAATATTTATAATAAAAATTGTTGTGGAGTTATAAAGTTCCCTTCACAAGCTGGACATCTACTACTACTACTCTCCTACAACAAAATAAACAAATTTTAACATCAATAAAACACAAATAAATACAATTTTATATGGCCTCTGCTCATGGCCTAAATTCTTGTCAGTTTTCTAATACAATGATTAGCCTTTTTCCTTAATATATGTGTTATTTCACCACTATACACACAGAGTTTATTATTTTGTCTATCTTTTGTGATACCTGGTTACTTTGTACATATTTTATATTTATCACAAGATGACATAGCATCATTGATTGTCTTGAGATGTCATTTTTTATGGTGTGACAAATCTCACTCTAAATAGTTAAATTATTTTAGAATTGATTTTACTTTCAACTGAGTTTGTTTCTTATTAAGGTATTCTGATGTATTGTACCTTTCTATCTTATTTTTGTTAGTATTATGAAAGTATTTTAGCCAGATCTGATTATTTTTGTACTGGATAATTGGCTTCAGCCATACATGGTATAAGTAAATATTTTGCTGACTTGACTATTACAATGTTAAAGTTGGTCAGGTATATTAGTATAGTTGCTTTATATCATATTACAGCTTTCTAATACAGTTTGGTTGCATTTTGGCAACATTAAATTCATAAATTATACAATATTAGATGCCTATTACATGTTTTTAGTTAACACTGTTTTTGGCTATTTTGGCTGCTTTTTATTCATTTGACAGCTTCCTTTATTTAAGATAAATTGTTCCCTATTGTCTGCTTGACAATTACATATAGTTTTTATTTAAATCTGATAATAATTGATTTTTTCATGAAATCTTGGTGTATGGTCTCAAATCCAACACATTAATATTTTTTTGTCATTGCAAATATACAATTTTTATTTTAACTTAAACTCTTTCTAATAATGTATTTAAGTCATTTAATACATTTATTTTATTTACATCACATAATATAATAATGGATCATGTCCATTTATTCACAAAAAATAGTTTTTAATACTATATTCATAGTTCTAAAACTTAATAATTATTGACTTTATTCTGGTAGATTCTGACATTATTTCTCTCTCTTATAGTGTCTTATGGTTTTTTTCACTCTTATTCACTTGAATAATATATATGGGGTTTTGTCTTAGTCATAGTTTGGTCGTTTTTTTTTTCAAGTTGATAGAAATAATTATTATACAAAATTACACAATTTTTTGGGACTACTTGGGTTCGATACTGTTTACTTCACTTTCCTCTTATGCTAACTTACTATATAAATGATTTCTTTTTATGGAACGTTCTGTGACGCTACATATGCCTCACCGTTAAAGTTGATAATTTTGGAAAAACATATCTTTGGTTTTGATGAAATTATCATCTCTATAATAACCCTTTATTAGCTTCTTTATATCTCATTCTTTTATCTTATAATTAAATTCCTGTATTACTCCTTTAATATATTAATCCAACTCAATATTCCTAGTTCGTTCTTTGTCGTATCACCTATTCCTTTCCTTTTTACCTTGATGTTTTATAATTAATCTTTGATATAAATCCCTATCAATTCCCTAACTTACATAGAGGGTTGGGAGTCAGAGTGGCTCGCTATGGCATACATTCTCTGTCCCTTCCTGTCTATAATTACTGAAATCAGAGGCAACACATCCCTGTTCAGAAAATAATAATTGCACCTTTGCAACAAATAATAATAATAATAATAAAAAAATACAATATTCAAAGATCATAGGCTCCTACACATAAATTCCCTTTCTTAAACTCTTCTGACTAATTCACAATTATATTAATATATCGTTCTCCGCAGGTTAAAATTATCGTTTAAAATCATTCAATGTTAATAGCTATATTCATATTCATCATTACCTCCTTATGTAACACACTGTTTTCCCTTTTTTTTTCATTTATCATTTCCATTTAGTATCAAATATATGGCAATATTTCTCCCTCTTTTCTCCTTTACTAAGTGTCCATCTTGTAATATTTATTAATAATAATCTCTCTCCTTCTCTAAGTACGGGTAAGCTGGTAAATATACGTTGACATGGCTATTGGAAATAAATTTTGCCTATGGTGGAATTTGTCCATCTCGTAGTATTTATTAATAACAATCATTATACAATAATATTTATATTTATTTAAAAATCTCTATCTCCTTTCTAATTATGGCTAAGTTAAAAAATTCACGTTGACATGTTTAGTCAAGGTACCTTCTCTATGATGCTGTATTTGACTTGGGTCTTTGGTCATGGTACTTGGTTACTGATTGCGTATTCGACTTGTGATTTTTTAATCATGGTACTTTTTTAATGAAGTCTGGTTATACGTTCCTTTTACCTTGTTCCTAATTGTACAGAATGATTCTACTTCCTGCGATTGAAACGACAAGAACAGAATTCCTAACCTCAAAATCCTCTTCCTGACCTAGCCATTTGGCTAAAAATCGGATTAGTTCGAGTGGGCCAGAATTTCGGCCAGTTCGCGAGAAGTCTCGTGTGCGGGCTATTGCTCCTACTTTGTGCGCGGTGTTCTGTGCCGGAGTGTGGTGAGTGCCAGTGACAAAGTGCTAGTGCAGTTCGGAACGGGAGTTTGCTCTCTCCCCCGCCCAAGAGCGTACCCGACACCCGTTGGCGACGGCGATGTCGGGACGAGACCAAGGGGAGCCCCTGTCCGCGGAGAGTTGTGGTCCTAATAAGGGCCATAATAAATCCGAGGGCAGGGTAGCCCCCTTGCTGAAGCCATCTGTGCTGCGAAGCATAATGCTAAGCTCCACAGATGGCCCAATGGTAAGAATCCCTGCAGTCCGCGGCGATAGTCCCATCCAAGACCCAGCATCTATTGAAGTTTCGCGGGTTCAGCCTTCTGCTGGTCCCGCTCCAAATTCTGAACCTGTCCGCGGCGAAGGTCTCTCTAAGGCCCGCCGAGCATCTGGTGATTCTTCGCGGGACCAACCTTCAGTTGGTCCTGCTAAGGACCACCAACCAACTCCAGCTTTGCAGGCCCGGCGTAATTCCGATCCTGCAGAGTGCCATAAAGCATCAGACCATCCCGCGGGGGATCAGCCTTGTGCTGGTCCTTCTAAGGGTCGCCAATCCTCTGTTCCTTCGCAGGCCCAGCCTTCTGCTGTTTCTGCTAAGGAGCATGAAACATCTGTCCCTCCCGTGAGGGACCAGCCTTGTGTTGGTCCTTCCCAGGACCCACTATCCATTGCCTATGCCGCAGCCCTTGGCGCTACGTTGTCGTCGGACTCCGAGATGGAGACGGAGGACGGCTTCCAGCCCGTGCGTAGCCGGAAACGGCGAGGTAGCGGTGGAAGCAGGCCGACTTCCCCAAAACGGACTGTCCCGGCGAAGCGAGGCGTGGCTGCAGAGTCGGCAGGTCGCAAGTCACCTTCCCCTGGTAACATAGTACCGGAACCAGAAACCCCACCTAAGCAACCCAAGATTCCGCCGATTGTCGTGCCTCAGTGCACCGATTGGCACACCCTCCTACGGGAGCTGAATTTAGTAGTGCCGTCTGGGCGAGTTGAGGCCAAAAGCCAAGGCTCGTCCATTCGATTGCTTCCGAAGTCGATCCAGGACTTTCGGGCTTGCCAGAAATTCCTGGCCGACTCCGGTCGCGCTTTTCACACCTTCCCCCTCCCTGAGGAGAGGGAACTCAAGATTGTGGTGTCCGGGATTCCCCACGACACACCGATCTTGTGGATCTGGGAGGATCTGGCGGAGAAGGGTTTCTACCCTACCTCCGTTGTCCCTCTCCTATCCGGTGATCGGAAAAGGAAAAGTAATTCCTTCTACATCAGAATCCAGAAGGTTGGTTCCTTCGCAGAAGTCTATAATCTGGAAACCATTCTGTGCCTCAGGGTACAGATTAGGGCATTTAGTAGTAAGCCTGGGCCTTCCCAGTGCTTTCAATGCCAGCGATTCGGCCACTCATCGGCCTTTTGTAAGATGCCGCCGCGTTGTGTACGCTGCGGCGAGGCCCACAACGAGAATTGTACCGTTGTGAAGCCTCAACCCGCGACGTGCTGCAACTGCGGAGGTAGCCACCCGGCTAACTTTAGGGGTTGTAATCATTTTAAGAAGGCCCTAAAGAAACAGCAGCGGGAGCAAAACCGTCAGGTTGAACCTCCTCGCCCAGCTCCTAGACCCTCGAAGCGGGCGGCAGTCCAACCACCCGCCTCAGCATCTACGGCTCTTCCTGCGGCTCCTGCCGCTGGAGGAACCATAACATACGCTGCAGCGGTCGCTACGGCGCCCACTGTGGCCCCCAGAACCTCAGCACCTGCCGGAGTGCCTTCTCCTCAAGCGGCAACGCCCGCAGTACCCCCCTCACAGACCCAGCCGCCTAAGAAACGGCGCGCTAAGCGCAAGAATCGTAAACCACTTGTGGCAAAACAACTATACCCGGAGGCTAACAACGCCCCTCCGGCTGCCCAGCAACTACCCGGCCAGGAGCCTGCTCCTGTTGCCCAGGCCCCTGCGATTTCCATGGAAATCTCGCCAGCCCCCGAGCAGCCAGCTCCAATTGCCCACCCTCCCCTGGAGGCGGCATCTGCACCTTCCGCGGCCCCAGAGCCGGCTAGTCAGGCCCCTGAGGCCGGTGGATCACCACTGGTCACTGAGGCTCAGCTGATGGCCTGGGTCAGCGGCATTGTTCCGAAAATTCTTGCTGCTCGGGATGTCCCGACAATACTCATGGCGATCCTAACATCGCTGATCGCCCTGATCGTCCCCTCATCTAACCATGGCTAGACAGTTCCGGTTCGTCGCGTGGAACGCAGATGGCATTCCGGCGCGTCGGGCCGAACTGGCAGCTTTCCTTGTCGAGTACGACGCAGATGTCGTACTCGTCTCCGAAACTCATCTTGCCCCTAACCGGCGATTTTCCCTGCCAGCCTATGCTTGCTACAGGAAAGACAGGAATGGTCCCGATCGCCACCGAGCATCTGGCGGAGTGGCGATCTTAGTCCACAGGCGACACTCTCATAGAGAACTCCCTGCCCCTGAAACTACCCTCATCGAAGCATGTGCTGTGGCGCTGGATGTAGCCGGCCTGGAGGTGCGCTTTGTTTCTGCGTACCTCCCGCCCGGCCATCGAGCTCCACCGCATGAGGAGTGGGACGCCCTCCTGGACAGCGATCTCCCAACCATCGTAGCCGGAGACTTTAATGCCAAGCATCCCTCTTGGAACAGCAGAACGTCAAACCCCTACGGCAATTCTCTCCGTAGGGCTGTCGAAGATGATCCCAGCGTCCTCATCATCGGCCCGTCCGAACCGACACACTTTCCCACTGCGGGTTATCCGCCGGATGTCCTTGATATCGTAATTGTCAAGGCCATCCCCTTTCATCTACAAGTCAGCGCGGTGTCGGACCTATCGTCCGATCACGACCCCCTACTTGTAACTGTCTTGCTGCCGTCGGTCTCACCCCGACTTCCCGATCATCCTGTTAGGAGAGTCAATTGGCGATCCTACCACGATGATCTGGCCAGGCAGTTGCCATCTGTCCCTCCGGACCCACTCGTCTCTTGTGACGATGTGGATCTCCGGGTACATCAGCTCCAGGACCTTGTCCAGTCTGCAATGGATAAAAACACCTACACTGTTCCGGTGAGTAATAAACGCTCCGACCTTCCTGCGGAAGTTCTCCAAGCCATCCGCTTACGGCGCCAGCTCCGCCGCAGATGGCACCATACCCGTGATCCTGCCGCTAGACGGCGCTTTCGAGCCCAGTCGGAACACGTCTCGCAGCTTCTGCTTGACGTAAACGCGAATCGATGGGACTCCTATTTGGAGTCCTTGGAAGTCGACCACGCCTCCGTATGGAGAGCCGCTGGTAGACTAAAAGGCGAAAAGAGGACTCGCCATCCCTTGAATACCCCGGACGGCACTGTATCCTCTGCAGAAGGCAAGGCGGAGGTCTTCGCCGACTGCATTGAGGACCAGTTCACCGTCCATAGAGGCATCTCTGACCCGGCTCATGTGGCCGTCGTCAGGGATTTCCTATCTGGATACTTTTCTGCTCCCCCCATTGATCCTCCTATTTCGGTCGACGAGGATGACCTTGCGTCTGTCCTAAGCCGACTGAAGAAGAGAAAGGCCCCTGGCCCCGATCGCATCGGCGCCGCTGCGTTGCAGAATCTCCCGCCTTCGGCAGTTGACGTTCTTCTTGAGCTGTTCAACTCCTGTCTCCGGCTGAGTTACTTCCCTCGCCTGTGGAAAACTGCCAACGTCATCATGATCCAGAAATCTAAAAAGCCGCCCACGCTACCTGGAAGCTACCGCCCAATATCACTATTGCCAGTAATCTCGAAGGTATTCGAGCGTCTTCTCCTGGCCCGTATTCGGCCCCTGGTGGATGGTTTCATCCGCGAGGAGCAGTTTGGGTTTAGGCCGAGGCACTCGACTACTCTTCAGCTAGTACGGGTTGTCACCTATCTAGCCGACGCTGCCAACAATCATCAGGCAACAGGCGCTGTCCTGTTGGATGTGAGCAAAGCCTTCGATAAAGTCTGGCACGAAGGCCTGCTCTACAAACTGGCGCATTCGCCAATCCCGACATCTATCGTCCACTTGCTCCGATCCTATCTGACGGATCGCACCTTCAGGATCAGCGTAGATGGGGCGTTCTCTCGGGTTCGCCCTGTCTCCGCCGGCGTCCCACAAGGATCTGTCCTCGGCCCCGTTCTGTATGTACTGTACACGAACGATCTGCCTGTTTATCCCGGGGTCACGTTATCTCTATTTGCCGACGACGCGATGTTTCATTTTAGCTCGCTTTCGCCTTGGCGGACGAGCGTAATGTTACAACGCCAGTTGGATATGCTTCCGGACTGGCTAAGGAAATGGCGGGTAGCGATCAATACGGAGAAATCCGAGGCGATCTGCTTTACGCATAAGTCCATTTCCCGATGCCAATCCCTCTCCTTAGAGGGGAGACCCATCAACTGGACCGAGACGGTGAAGTACCTAGGTGTTCGGCTTGATCGGCACTTAAACTTCAACGCTCACGTGACCTCAACCCTCAACTTGGCTCGTGGCGTCAGAGCCAAACTATCACCTATGCTTTCGCGGAACAGCTGCCTGGCTGTCCGTACTAAACTGACATTGTATCTACTGTTCCTCCGAACAGTACTCACTTATGCGGCACCCGCCTGGTGGCCTCTCCTGTCGGCCACCAACAGGCATAGGCTGACTACATTTCAGAACTGGTCCCTACGCTCCCTCACGGGGTCCCCGTGGTATGTGCGAAATACCGCCATACATCGGGGTCTCCGTGTTCCCACCTTAGAGGTCTTCGTCTGGTCCCTGGCAGCGAATTTGTTCGCCAAGGCAGGCGAGTCCTCTTACCCGCACCTCCGAAGGCTTAACAGCATGGAGAATGCTCCGCCTCCTCGCCGCGTCAGGCGCCCTAGGGCGCTGCTAGACGACCCCCCCTAAGTTCATCACATGAACCCCCAGCAACGAATCCCCCCAACCTTCTGGAAATCTGAACCGATCACCATCGATCACCACCTGCGCCTGCCGAAACTGTAGTCAATCATGCTGCGGCGGATTGAATGGATAGATTTATTGCCAGCATCGGCTTTGCCGATTCGGCAGGGCCTCGATCCGGGACATGGGATCTCGCGAGGTTGTGCAAATGCCTCCTTGCGAATGCCGACTGCCCCGGTGACAAGTTCCGCCGACTCGGCCGCTGCCTTCGGGCGGACGAGCCTCTTGTATTCGCCGGCGCGTTTCTGAGTTTCCGTGGGCTATGTCCCGGAGACCAATTAGACGCGACCAGGCGTTGCGATTGGCTGAAGCCTTGATCACGATTAAGTTCCCCGCCAGCACCTGCTTTGTTGATTTGGTAAGGTAATGACCTGAGACATGAGCTCCCGCGAGGTTGTGCAAGTGCCTTCCTTGCGAAAGCTGGCTGTCTCGGTGACATTACCCACCATTTCGGCCGACGCCCTAGGGCGCTCGAGCTTCTTGTCCTCGCCAGTGTGTCACCACGTTCCCAAAGGCTAGCCTGAGGGGACCAGGGTGTCGCGCCTTGGCCGGACAAGTGGCTGAAGCTAAGCACTAGCTTGCCACCGTGGTGGCCATGTTAATTCATCATGGACCCGCGGACTGCACCTTAACATACTTGAGCAGAGCAAACGACCGCGCTGAACTGTTGGCACCTGGCGTTCATCAGGCTTAGGCCTGGACAACGCACACAAATTAGGGCGCAAGACGCCCGTGCACCTATCCATCCATCCATCCATCCTAATTGTGTCAGTTACCTCGTAGGTATTGTTTTTATTGTCTCTGGTTATCGTGAAAGGCCCTGTATATAAGAGTAGCAATTTCCTCGTTATGCCTTGTATAGCACTGGGCAATTCTCTATTTTTAACTAACACCTTTTCACCTACCTCATATTTAATTGCCTTAGGCTGTGATTTGATATATTTTTTCCGTTGCTGTTCCGTTTTTTCCAACACCTTGTTATAAAATTTTGCCCTTTCAAATTGGTATGCGGGTTCGTCGGGAAAATTAATAATTTCTTTTATCTCTCGTGGTGGGGGTCTTTCGAACATAACCGTGTATGGCGACATCTCGATGGTATTGTGATGCGAGAAATTGAGGAAATCCTCGGTAGAGGCCTACATATTCATGCCATCTTTTCTGCTCGTTATGGCAGTATGTTCTCAGTAACCGTCCTACCTCCCTTAACACTCTCTCGGCTGGGTTACTATTCGGGTGATATACGGACGGCTTGTACGTTTTTATTCCGTGTTCTCCCAAGCTTTCCTTCCAAAGTTTTCCCCTAAACTGAGTACCGTGGTCCGTAATTATAGAATACGGTCGGCCCACTTCCATTATATAACGCTTGATTATTATGTCTATTATTTTCCTGGTCGTTGCCCTAGTTATTGGGTATAGCTTTGTATACTTGCTAAAGTGGTCGAAAATGATTATGATAAATTTATATCGGTGTCTCCCACCGCTGCGTGGAAAGGGTCCGCAGATATCGAGAAATACCTTTTCCAATTTTTCGGTAGATAATATGGGTATCATGACCCCTTCCTTCCTCTCGTTATCACACTTTACTTTTTGACAAATATCACACGACCGTATCGCCAGTTGCACCTTCTTATTCATCCCCTTGATGTATGTTTGCTCCTCCAATGCCTTCCTTACTTTAAGGGCACACATATGTCCGTACCTCTCGTGATAGTCGATTATTAGCGGTCTCTCTATCGCTGGTGGAATCACTACTTTCCAACTCTCCTGGTGCGGGGTATTCCTAATAAATAAAGTGTCATCGTGAATACAATAAAATCTGTTTATGACCTCATCGCCTTCCTGTACCCTTTTTCTAATATCTCCTAATTTCGGATCGGCCTCTTGTTGTGACTTTATTTCGTGCAAAATATCTTTTAAATCCTCCCTGCCCTTAATAATGTGATAAACCTTGGCTAATTGTTCCTTTTCGCCGTCAAAGGTTTGGTCTGGTATATTGACGCGAGATAAGACGTCGGCGGCTACGTTCTGTTTGCCGGGTATATATTCCCATGTGATATTGTACTCTTGCAAGGCCAAAACCCATCTAGTCAGCCTTCCATGGTTCAGTTTACAATGCTTTAAAAATGATATAGATTTGTGGTCGCTTCTAACTGTTATGGGGTACCCTAATATATATGTCCTGAATTTACCGCATGCGAAAACTACACTCAACAGTTCTTTTTCGGTAGTATTGTAGTTTCTTTCGCAACTGTTCAGCACGCGGCTAGCAAAGCTAATTACTAAATGGTTACCGTCCTGATCTTCCTGATAGAGGGCTGCACCTAAACTCACGTTACTGGCATCGCAGTTTAGAAAAAATGGTTTTGTAAAGTCGGGATGATGCAACATTACTGTTTCTAAAAACTTTTCCTTTATTATATTGAGCACTCCATCTTGCTCTGGTCCCCAAGTCCATTTGTCTTTAGCTGATAACTGCTTTTGGAACCTGGCAGTTAGTTCTGAATAATTGGACCGAAACTTTCTGTAATAGTTGCAGATTCCTAAAAATGACTGCAGCTGTTTCCTATTCTTTGGGGTGGGGAACTTCTGTATGGCTTCTACCTTTTCTTTGGATGGAGTAATCCCTTGTTCTGTTAAATTAAATCCTAAAAATTTTACCTCATTTGCAATGAATTGGGACTTGTCTAATTTGAGGGTGATATTATTCTCCGATAATTTCTGTAGCACCTGTTCAACCCTGTTACAATGGTCGTCCCAATTCGCTGAAGTCACCAGTAGGTCGTCGACGTACACTGTCGTAAACTTCAGTACTTCCTGCCCCAATATTCTGTCCATTATCTTTACAAACACCGCCACAGAATTTATTAAGCCAAAAGGTAACCGCTTAAACTGATAGTTTCTGCCCTCGAATATGAATGCCATATATTTCCTACTATCAGGGTGGAGTTCTATCTGCCAGTAACCACATACCGTATCCCATGAGCTTATATATCTGATTCCGTGGAACTTTTTTAATATCTCCTCTATCTCCCCAGGTGATGTGCGGTCGTTAACAATCATTTTGTTAATCTCCCTAGCATCGAGACATATACGTACCTTTCCGTTCTTTTTTGGCACCGCTATGATTGGGCTGGTAAAGGGCGAATGACTATACTCGATTATGTCGTCCTCTATCATCCTATTCAATTCTTCCCTGACTTCGTTCTTTAGCGAGTATGCGATCGGGTACGATTTCCTGTTAAATTCCACCGGAGTTTTGAATTTTATGGTGCACTGATAATCCCTGGCTTTGCCTGGAGCGTTCGAGAATATATGTTTATAACGGTTGTATACCTCGATCAATCGTTCCGCCTGTTTTTCGCTGACCAGACCCCTTGCTTTCGTCCTTTGGAAATCCCGTATTTATTCTAACTTTTCTAACCACAACTCTGGGTTTTCCTCCTGATATAATGGCATATTGATTGGACGATCGGTACAATAATAATGGTTCACTATCGCTTGATAAGGTGTATTGTCTGTACCACTTCCTTGGACATCGATCAAATTACTGGTCCAAATCCCCTTGTTAGTCTTAAAAGTTATCCCCTTACTTTCCAAATCTATCACAGCATTGTATGGCCTAAGTATATCGCAGCCTAATAGTATACTCATGGGTAAATTACTCGCCACTAATAACCCTATTGGTATTGTTACCCCATTACTAGTCATCTCTAATGACACCTGTTTCTTTATGGATTTATTTTGCCTCCCCGTTGCTCCGACTAAAACAATGTTATTTATCGGTAGAGTGGGTATTGGTAAATTACTATGTTGCTTAATCCGCTCTAACTCAATGCTATCAATAAGTGACACATTTGACCCCGTGTCAATGAGTAGTATCGCTTCTATGCCATTGATATATGCTTTAATCTGCACGATACTATTACTCCCTTGATTACTATTTTTAATGATATCGTCACCTTCTTCTAATAACTCCTCTCTAATATCCTTAAGGTAATTATTTATCCTTAATATAGTCCCGTCTTTGTCCTGTCTATGTTCGTCGTTTGTCACCCCATAATATTGGTTCAGTGAAGGGCGGTTTTCCTTTTTCACTGCCGCGTTTAGTTTAAATGAGCCACTGTCTCATTGGCCCGGTCTCCCGGAACATTGGGTTGCTGACCCGTCTGTGTTTCCTGCCTGACCTCGGGATTACCGTTAATAGGTTGGCTATTCGCCGTGTTACCCTGGCTAGCTGGCGCCTGTTGTGGGTAAAACATGTAAGTGGGTACATTAGGTGGATATGGCCGTCGGTGATTGGCCATTGTATAATTTACCTGGGGCCTGTACTCATTTTGGTTTCTCCTATCGCTTCCTCCTTGGTTTCCCCCGTTGCGATAACCATTACGTTGACCAAAATTACTTCCTCTATAATTATTCCCGCGATAACCGTTTCCCTGGTGGAAGTTCCTACCGTAGTTATTCCTGGTGTAATTACCTCTGTTTGGTCCCGGATAGTTGCGGTTAATTGGGCCCTGAGTGGTATCATTCCGGCCATTTGGTGGGATATTATTATTCTGATTATTGGTGTTTAGATTATTACCGTTCCCACCTCCATTCCGGTTTGGTCCGTTATTATTGTTGTTGTACTCTACCTTACGATTGGGGGGTTGGTAATCCTGGAACCTTCCTGTGGATTCGCAATTTTCCAATAATTTGGCCAGATCGGCTATTTTGCTAATTTGTTGGTATAATTGGGCATCCTTGATCCCATAGCTGTAATGTCCAGCTAACTGCCTTACCAAACATTCTTCTGGGATCGGCGGTATCAACTTCCGTGCTAAGCATACCTTTCCCAGGAAATAAGACGTCGGGGACTGTCCATAGGACGCGTCGTATTTGCCATAGAAAATGTCCATTCTTACCCTGTTTTGTGCGGTCTCTGACCAATACTTTTCCTTAAACTGACGTTTAAATTCTGCTAAATTCGTTATTTCGGGTCGTACCGCTATCCACCAGTTATCCTTAGTATTTTTAAACGTCTCGTCAAGCATCTCTCTTATCCTGTCCCACCTTGTTTCTCTACTTCTCCCAATAACCTCCTCCATTCTTTCCAAAAATTCCATTGGGTTTCGTCGGTAGTCCTGGAAGTTGATTACTTCCCTGTTTTCACCATGACACGTGTGAGTGTTTAGTATTGGTGTGTCTCTCAGCGCCTCTAATCTTTCCTGCAGGTTTTTCTCTCTCTGGTCTATTTCCAGTATACTATTTTTGTTAGATTTTATTTGTTCGTCTAGCCTGTTAGCGATATCATATGTTTCCTGCCTCCTTTCGCTAACGTCTTTCTGGACTTCTCCCACCTCCTGCATGATGGCGTCATGGTTCTGCCTTACCTTGTTTTCAAGATTTCTAACATCTTGTTTGGTCTCTACTGTCTGTTCCTCTATTTTTCCGAAACGTGTATTGTTTCCCTCCCGTAACCTTTCCAATTGTTTCTCCATGTTTTCGACCTTCCTGTCACTATCGATCTTATTATCATCGATCCTTTTGTTTACTATTTCGTATTTTATGCCAATTTCTTTTTTCAGGGACTCTATGCTTCCCTTTATTTCCTCCTTATCTTCCTGTCTGTTTTTATTCAGGGATTCTATATTTTTGTTCATACCCTCCTTTAAAGATTCTATACTTTTGTTCATATTTTCTTCCATTTTTTGGAACATTTTCTCGTTATTATTTTTGTTTGTTTCTCCCATTTTTTGGAACATTTTCTCGTTATTATTTTTGTTTGTTTCTTCCATTTTTTGGAACATTTGCTCATTACTTTTTTTAGTATTTTCGTTGTCTTCCTGTCTGTTTTTATTCATATTTTCATTTAGCGTTCGGAACATCATCATTATCATATTCGTGTCAACGCTTCCTGTTATTTTCTCTGGTTCGGGATTCTCTGTTTGTTCTACCATTTGTATGGGTTCTTCTCCCGTTTGCTCCTCTAATTCCTCTGCCGTTTGTACCGGTCTTTCCATTTCTAGTGTGGGCGGCTCTAATTCTGTTTCCTCGACCTGTACTGCCTCTCCGTCTTCCACACTTAACTCGGGTTCCACAGTCTTCTTCACCTTTTTTCCCTTTGGTTGCGGCATTTTAATATGTCGGTAGTTGCCGGGCTTGTTCCGTCTTTTTCAAGCCTCACTAGTTGGGCTGCCAATTTATAACAATTAGAAGTGATTGGGTGTTGTTTAAAATGTGTTGTGTCGGGCGTTACCTCCGCGCACTTTTGTTACTTACTCTGTTGACTGGATCCTCTGCGGTGATGTAGTCCTGTAACACAACTTAAAACTATGCTTTTGTGGGCGCCACTTGGAAACGTTTGTTCCAAGAAAAATTAAATGTGAGTGATAAAATTTTTAAATCTACGAAAAAATTTAAACAAGTCAGTTTAGCTTTGAAAAATCAGTTATGTTTAATGATTCTTTAAAAACAACAAACAAATCGTCTGAAGGACTATCATTCATAAAAATTATAAAATTGCAGAGAAAAAAATTTTACAAGTTATTATTATTGACAATTTTTTATATGTCCAATCAAGTATCGGCTAGTATTTCAGATTCTGACTCAGTTGACAAGCATGAGTTTAATATGTGAAAAAACTTTAATCTCAGGACGTGACTCCTTTGAACTACCAAGACATATCAATTAGATGCCTTACAAGAAAAAAAACTAAGTGATTTGAAGGTGTATGTGTGGCGTGTAAAGTACAACTGTGTGATAATTGTAACCAGGTAACAACTAACTTTAATTTTGGTAACTCACGTTCCAACGGTCGTTTATTCTCTCACTGGACACTTCCTTCGGGTAGTTTCTCGATCTCGCCTCTTCGGGTGTACACTGAATCTATTTAAAGTCAATTTTTGCGATCGTTACTTTTTCCGCACTTTTTGTCAAAACGTTTGGCAGTAAAATCTCGTTCAAACGCCGCCACTACGAATCATCTGTTTAGCGTTGATTCAGAAATCTGCCACCGCAGCGCTGACTCCCATGCAGTTTTGAGGAAGGCTAGTGTATTGTTTTGTTTACGTTCGGGGGAATTATTTGTCACGTTAGTCAGTCAATGCGAACACAGCAGAATTCGTTCTCTATTAAATGTTTGGGACCCTCCTGGGCCGTCGACGTTCTGGCTGCGTGCTTTCTATTAAAATTTGCCGTATCGCTGCTCTATTTCAGCGATACTTTTTGGCGACTCTCGTTGAGGTTAAGTCAGTCGGGTATGTCTATGTACGGGAAAAAGCCTTCCTGCCGTGTCTTGTCGATTTTTCGCCTCTCGGTTTCGCCTTAGCTGCGTTGATCAGTGTTGTGTGAGATGCATCAGCTTTGGAGTTCAATCTTCAAGTGTTTTTCGGTCAAATTTTGTCTCGCTTTTATACTAAATCGGGATGACTGTTTTCGTCGACTTCCGGTATATTTGTGTAAAAATTCTTTCTAGATTGTTCGAGAATAAACGAAATGGAATGTCATAGAACAATTTTCACTTCCGTAGAAGCTTTTAGAACGAATTTCTTATTCTTCATACAATGGATATTTCAAAATTTACACTGGTATTTATCAAACAGTTTCACATTAGTACTTACAATTTGTCTGCCATTAATGTATTTAGATTCCTTGTCTTTTACTGAATCTAGCGATACTAAATATGATTGGTATCTAATTAACTTAAGTCTAACAAACATTACAATTTACAACCTTCACCTTGAGTTGTAGTCATTAAAAACACAATATTTATAATAAAAATTGTTGTGGAGTTATAAAGTTCCCTTCACAAGCTGGACATCTACTACTACTACTCTCCTACAACAAAATAAACAAATTTTAACATTAATAAAACACAAATAAATACAATTTTATATGGCCTCTGCTCATGGCCTAAATTCTTGTCAGTTTTCTAATACAATGATTAGCCTTTTTCCTTAATATATGTGTTATTTCACCACTATACACACAGAGTTTATTATTTTGTCTATCTTTTGTGATACCTGGTTACTTTGTACATATTTTATATTTATCACAAGATGACATAGCATCATTGATTGTCTTGAGATGTCATTTTTTATGGTGTGACAAATCTCACTCTAAATAGTTAAATTATTTTAGAATTGATTTTACTTTCAACTGAGTTTGTTTCTTATTAAGGTATTCTGATGTATTGTACCTTTCTATCTTATTTTTGTTAGTATTATGAAAGTATTTTAGCCAGATCTGATTATTTTTGTACTGGATAATTGGCTTCAGCCATACATGGTATAAGTAAATATTTTGCTGACTTGACTATTACAATGTTAAAGTTGGTCAGGTATATTAGTATAGTTGCTTTATATCATATTACAGCTTTCTAATACAGTTTGGTTGCATTTTGGCAACATTAAATTCATAAATTATACAATATTAGATGCCTATTACATGTTTTTAGTTAACACTGTTTTTGGCTATTTTGGCTGCTTTTTATTCATTTGACAGCTTCCTTTATTTAAGATAAATTGTTCCCTATTGTCTGCTTGACAATTACATATAGTTTTTATTTAAATCTGATAATAATTGATTTTTTCATGAAATCTTGGTGTATGGTCTCAAATCCAACACATTAATATTTTTTTGTCATTGCAAATATACAATTTTTATTTTAACTTAAACTCTTTCTAATAATGTATTTAAGTCATTTAATACATTTATTTTATTTACATCACATAATATAATAATGGATCATGTCCATTTATTCACAAAAAATAGTTTTTAATACTATATTCATAGTTCTAAAACTTAATAATTATTGACTTTATTCTGGTAGATTCTGACATTATTTCTCTCTCTTATAGTGTCTTATGGTTTTTTCACTCTTATTCACTTGAATAATATATATGGGGTTTTGTCTTAGTCATAGTTTGGTCGTTTTTTTCAAGTTGATAGAAATAATTATTATACAAAATTACACAATTTTTTGGGACTACTTGGGTTCGATACTGTTTACTTCACTTTCCTCTTATGCTAACTTACTATATAAATGATTTCTTTTTATGGAACGTTCTGTGACGCTACATATGCCTCACCGTTAAAGTTGATAATTTTGGAAAAACATATCTTTGGTTTTGATGAAATTATCATCTCTATAATAACCCTTTATTAGCTTCTTTATATCTCATTCTTTTATCTTATAATTAAATTCCTGTATTACTCCTTTAATATATTAATCCAACTCAATATTCCTAGTTCGTTCTTTGTCGTATCACCTATTCCTTTCCTTTTTACCTTGATGTTTTATAATTAATCTTTGATATAAATCCCTATCAATTCCCTAACTTACATAGAGGGTTGGGAGTCAGAGTGGCTCGCTATGGCATACATTCTCTGTCCCTTCCTGTCTATAATTACTGAAATCAGAGGCAACACATCCCTGTTCAGAAAATAATAATTGCACCTTTGCAACAAATAATAATAATAATAATAAAAAAATACAATATTCAAAGATCATAGGCTCCTACACATAAATTCCCTTTCTTAAACTCTTCTGACTAATTCACAATTATATTAATATATCGTTCTCCGCAGGTTAAAATTATCGTTTAAAATCATTCAATGTTAATAGCTATATTCATATTCATCATTACCTCCTTATGTAACACACTGTTTTCCCTTTTTTTTTCATTTATCATTTCCATTTAGTATCAAATATATGGCAATATTTCTCCCTCTTTTCTCCTTTACTAAGTGTCCATCTTGTAATATTTATTAATAATAATCTCTCTCCTTCTCTAAGTACGGGTAAGCTGGTAAATATACGTTGACATGGCTATTGGAAATAAATTTTGCCTATGGTGGAATTTGTCCATCTCGTAGTATTTATTAATAACAATCATTATACAATAATATTTATATTTATTTAAAAATCTCTATCTCCTTTCTAATTATGGCTAAGTTAAAAAATTCACGTTGACATGTTTAGTCAAGGTACCTTCTCTATGATGCTGTATTTGACTTGGGTCTTTGGTCATGGTACTTGGTTACTGATTGCGTATTCGACTTGTGATTTTTTAATCATGGTACTTTTTTAATGAAGTCTGGTTATACGTTCCTTTTACCTTGTTCCTAATTGTGTCAGTTACCTCGTAGGTATTGTTTTTATTGTCTCTGGTTATCGTGAAAGGCCCTGTATATAAGAGTAGCAATTTCCTCGTTATGCCTTGTATAGCACTGGGCAATTCTCTATTTTTAACTAACACCTTTTCACCTACCTCATATTTAATTGCCTTAGGCTGTGATTTGATATATTTTTTCCGTTGCTGTTCCGTTTTTTCCAACACCTTGTTATAAAATTTTGCCCTTTCAAATTGGTATGCGGGTTCGTCGGGAAAATTAATAATTTCTTTTATCTCTCGTGGTGGGGGTCTTTCGAACATAACCGTGTATGGCGACATCTCGATGGTATTGTGATGCGAGAAATTGAGGAAATCCTCGGTAGAGGCCTACATATTCATGCCATCTTTTCTGCTCGTTATGGCAGTATGTTCTCAGTAACCGTCCTACCTCCCTTAACACTCTCTCGGCTGGGTTACTATTCGGGTGATATACGGACGGCTTGTACGTTTTTATTCCGTGTTCTCCCAAGCTTTCCTTCCAAAGTTTTCCCCTAAACTGAGTACCGTGGTCCGTAATTATAGAATACGGTCGGCCCACTTCCATTATATAACGCTTGATTATTATGTCTATTATTTTCCTGGTCGTTGCCCTAGTTATTGGGTATAGCTTTGTATACTTGCTAAAGTGGTCGAAAATGATTATGATAAATTTATATCGGTGTCTCCCACCGCTGCGTGGAAAGGGTCCGCAGATATCGAGAAATACCTTTTCCAATTTTTCGGTAGATAATATGGGTATCATGACCCCTTCCTTCCTCTCGTTATCACACTTTACTTTTTGACAAATATCACACGACCGTATCGCCAGTTGCACCTTCTTATTCATCCCCTTGATGTATGTTTGCTCCTCCAATGCCTTCCTTACTTTAAGGGCACACATATGTCCGTACCTCTCGTGATAGTCGATTATTAGCGGTCTCTCTATCGCTGGTGGAATCACTACTTTCCAACTCTCCTGGTGCGGGGTATTCCTAATAAATAAAGTGTCATCGTGAATACAATAAAATCTGTTTATGACCTCATCGCCTTCCTGTACCCTTTTTCTAATATCTCCTAATTTCGGATCGGCCTCTTGTTGTGACTTTATTTCGTGCAAAATATCTTTTAAATCCTCCCTGCCCTTAATAATGTGATAAACCTTGGCTAATTGTTCCTTTTCGCCGTCAAAGGTTTGGTCTGGTATATTGACGCGAGATAAGACGTCGGCGGCTACGTTCTGTTTGCCGGGTATATATTCCCATGTGATATTGTACTCTTGCAAGGCCAAAACCCATCTAGTCAGCCTTCCATGGTTCAGTTTACAATGCTTTAAAAATGATATAGATTTGTGGTCGCTTCTAACTGTTATGGGGTACCCTAATATATATGTCCTGAATTTACCGCATGCGAAAACTACACTCAACAGTTCTTTTTCGGTAGTATTGTAGTTTCTTTCGCAACTGTTCAGCACGCGGCTAGCAAAGCTAATTACTAAATGGTTACCGTCCTGATCTTCCTGATAGAGGGCTGCACCTAAACTCACGTTACTGGCATCGCAGTTTAGAAAAAATGGTTTTGTAAAGTCGGGATGATGCAACATTACTGTTTCTAAAAACTTTTCCTTTATTATATTGAGCACTCCATCTTGCTCTGGTCCCCAAGTCCATTTGTCTTTAGCTGATAACTGCTTTTGGAACCTGGCAGTTAGTTCTGAATAATTGGACCGAAACTTTCTGTAATAGTTGCAGATTCCTAAAAATGACTGCAGCTGTTTCCTATTCTTTGGGGTGGGGAACTTCTGTATGGCTTCTACCTTTTCTTTGGATGGAGTAATCCCTTGTTCTGTTAAATTAAATCCTAAAAATTTTACCTCATTTGCAATGAATTGGGACTTGTCTAATTTGAGGGTGATATTATTCTCCGATAATTTCTGTAGCACCTGTTCAACCCTGTTACAATGGTCGTCCCAATTCGCTGAAGTCACCAGTAGGTCGTCGACGTACACTGTCGTAAACTTCAGTACTTCCTGCCCCAATATTCTGTCCATTATCTTTACAAACACCGCCACAGAATTTATTAAGCCAAAAGGTAACCGCTTAAACTGATAGTTTCTGCCCTCGAATATGAATGCCATATATTTCCTACTATCAGGGTGGAGTTCTATCTGCCAGTAACCGCATACCGTATCCCATGAGCTTATATATCTGATTCCGTGGAACTTTTTTAATATCTCCTCTATCTCCCCAGGTGATGTGCGGTCGTTAACAATCATTTTGTTAATCTCCCTAGCATCGAGACATATACGTACCTTTCCGTTCTTTTTTGGCACCGCTATGATTGGGCTGGTAAAGGGCGAATGACTATACTCGATTATGTCGTCCTCTATCATCCTATTCAATTCTTCCCTGACTTCGTTCTTTAGCGAGTATGCGATCGGGTACGATTTCCTGTTAAATTCCACCGGAGTTTTGAATTTTATGGTGCACTGATAATCCCTGGCTTTGCCTGGAGCGTTCGAGAATATATGTTTATAACGGTTGTATACCTCGATCAATCGTTCCGCCTGTTTTTCGCTGACCAGACCCCTTGCTTTCGTCCTTTGGAAATCCCGTATTTATTCTAACTTTTCTAACCACAACTCTGGGTTTTCCTCCTGATATAATGGCATATTGATTGGACGATCGGTACAATAATAATGGTTCACTATCGCTTGATAAGGTGTATTGTCTGTACCACTTCCTTGGACATCGATCAAATTACTGGTCCAAATCCCCTTGTTAGTCTTAAAAGTTATCCCCTTACTTTCCAAATCTATCACAGCATTGTATGGCCTAAGTATATCGCAGCCTAATAGTATACTCATGGGTAAATTACTCGCCACTAATAACCCTATTGGTATTGTTACCCCATTACTAGTCATCTCTAATGACACCTGTTTCTTTATGGATTTATTTTGCCTCCCCGTTGCTCCGACTAAAACAATGTTATTTATCGGTAGAGTGGGTATTGGTAAATTACTATGTTGCTTAATCCGCTCTAACTCAATGCTATCAATAAGTGACACATTTGACCCCGTGTCAATGAGTAGTATCGCTTCTATGCCATTGATATATGCTTTAATCTGCACGATACTATTACTCCCTTGATTACTATTTTTAATGATATCGTCACCTTCTTCTAATAACTCCTCTCTAATATCCTTAAGGTAATTATTTATCCTTAATATAGTCCCGTCTTTGTCCTGTCTATGTTCGTCGTTTGTCACCCCATAATATTGGTTCAGTGAAGGGCGGTTTTCCTTTTTCACTGCCGCGTTTAGTTTAAATGAGCCACTGTCTCATTGGCCCGGTCTCCCGGAACATTGGGTTGCTGACCCGTCTGTGTTTCCTGCCTGACCTCGGGATTACCGTTAATAGGTTGGCTATTCGCCGTGTTACCCTGGCTAGCTGGCGCCTGTTGTGGGTAAAACATGTAAGTGGGTACATTAGGTGGATATGGCCGTCGGTGATTGGCCATTGTATAATTTACCTGGGGCCTGTACTCATTTTGGTTTCTCCTATCGCTTCCTCCTTGGTTTCCCCCGTTGCGATAACCATTACGTTGACCAAAATTACTTCCTCTATAATTATTCCCGCGATAACCGTTTCCCTGGTGGAAGTTCCTACCGTAGTTATTCCCGGTGTAATTACCTCTGTTTGGTCCCGGATAGTTGCGGTTAATTGGGCCCTGAGTGGTATCATTCCGGCCATTTGGTGGGATATTATTATTCTGATTATTGGTGTTTAGATTATTACCGTTCCCACCTCCATTCCGGTTTGGTCCGTTATTATTGTTGTTGTACTCTACCTTACGATTGGGGGGTTGGTAATCCTGGAACCTTCCTGTGGATTCGCAATTTTCCAATAATTTGGCCAGATCGGCTATTTTGCTAATTTGTTGGTATAATTGGGCATCCTTGATACCATAGCTGTAATGTCCAGCTAACTGCCTTACCAAACATTCTTCTGGGATCGGCGGTATCAACTTCCGTGCTAAGCATACCTTTCCCAGGAAATAAGACGTCGGGGACTGTCCATAGGACGCGTCGTATTTGCCATAGAAAATGTCCATTCTTACCCTGTTTTGTGCGGTCTCTGACCAATACTTTTCCTTAAACTGACGTTTAAATTCTGCTAAATTCGTTATTTCGGGTCGTACCGCTATCCACCAGTTATCCTTAGTATTTTTAAACGTCTCGTCAAGCATCTCTCTTATCCTGTCCCACCTTGTTTCTCTACTTCTCCCAATAACCTCCTCCATTCTTTCCAAAAATTCCATTGGGTTTCGTCGGTAGTCCTGGAAGTTGATTACTTCCCTGTTTTCACCATGACACGTGTGAGTGTTTAGTATTGGTGTGTCTCTCAGCGCCTCTAATCTTTCCTGCAGGTTTTTCTCTCTCTGGTCTATTTCCAGTATACTATTTTTGTTAGATTTTATTTGTTCGTCTAGCCTGTTAGCGATATCATATGTTTCCTGCCTCCTTTCGCTAACGTCTTTCTGGACTTCTCCCACCTCCTGCATGATGGCGTCATGGTTCTGCCTTACCTTGTTTTCAAGATTTCTAACATCTTGTTTGGTCTCTACTGTCTGTTCCTCTATTTTTCCGAAACGTGTATTGTTTCCCTCCCGTAACCTTTCCAATTGTTTCTCCATGTTTTCGACCTTCCTGTCACTATCGATCTTATTATCATCGATCCTTTTGTTTACTATTTCGTATTTTATGCCAATTTCTTTTTTCAGGGACTCTATGCTTCCCTTTATTTCCTCCTTATCTTCCTGTCTGTTTTTATTCAGGGATTCTATATTTTTGTTCATACCCTCCTTTAAAGATTCTATACTTTTGTTCATATTTTCTTCCATTTTTTGGAACATTTTCTCGTTATTATTTTTGTTTGTTTCTCCCATTTTTTGGAACATTTTCTCGTTATTATTTTTGTTTGTTTCTTCCATTTTTTGGAACATTTGCTCATTACTTTTTTTAGTATTTTCGTTGTCTTCCTGTCTGTTTTTATTCATATTTTCATTTAGCGTTCGGAACATCATCATTATCATATTCGTGTCAACGCTTCCTGTTATTTTCTCTGGTTCGGGATTCTCTGTTTGTTCTACCATTTGTATGGGTTCTTCTCCCGTTTGCTCCTCTAATTCCTCTGCCGTTTGTACCGGTCTTTCCATTTCTAGTGTGGGCGGCTCTAATTCTGTTTCCTCGACCTGTACTGCCTCTCCGTCTTCCACACTTAACTCGGGTTCCACAGTCTTCTTCACCTTTTTTCCCTTTGGTTGCGGCATTTTAATATGTCGGTAGTTGCCGGGCTTGTTCCGTCTTTTTCAAGCCTCACTAGTTGGGCTGCCAATTTATAACAATTAGAAGTGATTGGGTGTTGTTTAAAATGTGTTGTGTCGGGCGTTACCTCCGCGCACTTTTGTTACTTACTCTGTTGACTGGATCCTCTGCGGTGATGTAGTCCTGTAACACAACTTAAAACTATGCTTTTGTGGGCGCCACTTGGAAACGTTTGTTCCAAGAAAAATTAAATGTGAGTGATAAAATTTTTAAATCTACGAAAAAATTTAAACAAGTCAGTTTAGCTTTGAAAAATCAGTTATGTTTAATGATTCTTTAAAAACAACAAACAAATCGTCTGAAGGACTATCATTCATAAAAATTATAAAATTGCAGAGAAAAAAATTTTACAAGTTATTATTATTGACAATTTTTTATATGTCCAATCAAGTATCGGCTAGTATTTCAGATTCTGACTCAGTTGACAAGCATGAGTTTAATATGTGAAAAAACTTTAATCTCAGGACGTGACTCCTTTGAACTACCAAGACATATCAATTAGATGCCTTACAAGAAAAAAAACTAAGTGATTTGAAGGTGTATGTGTGGCGTGTAAAGTACAACTGTGTGATAATTGTAACCAGGTAACAACTAACTTTAATTTTGGTAACTCACGTTCCAACGGTCGTTTATTCTCTCACTGGACACTTCCTTCGGGTAGTTTCTCGATCTCGCCTCTTCGGGTGTACACTGAATCTATTTAAAGTCAATTTTTGCGATCGTTACTTTTTCCGCACTTTTTGTCAAAACGTTTGGCAGTAAAATCTCGTTCAAACGCCGCCACTACGAATCATCTGTTTAGCGTTGATTCAGAAATCTGCCACCGCAGCGCTGACTCCCATGCAGTTTTGAGGAAGGCTAGTGTATTGTTTTGTTTACGTTCGGGGGAATTATTTGTCACGTTAGTCAGTCAATGCGAACACAGCAGAATTCGTTCTCTATTAAATGTTTGGGACCCTCCTGGGCCGTCGACGTTCTGGCTGCGTGCTTTCTATTAAAATTTGCCGTATCGCTGCTCTATTTCAGCGATACTTTTTGGCGACTCTCGTTGAGGTTAAGTCAGTCGGGTATGTCTATGTACGGGAAAAAGCCTTCCTGCCGTGTCTTGTCGATTTTTCGCCTCTCGGTTTCGCCTTAGCTGCGTTGATCAGTGTTGTGTGAGATGCATCAGCTTTGGAGTTCAATCTTCAAGTGTTTTTCGGTCAAATTTTGTCTCGCTTTTATACTAAATCGGGATGACTGTTTTCGTCGACTTCCGGTATATTTGTGTAAAAATTCTTTCTAGATTGTTCGAGAATAAACGAAATGGAATGTCATAGAACAATTTTCACTTCCGTAGAAGCTTTTAGAACGAATTTCTTATTCTTCATACAATGGATATTTCAAAATTTACACTGGTATTTATCAAACAGTTTCACATTAGTACTTACAATTTGTCTGCCATTAATGTATTTAGATTCCTTGTCTTTTACTGAATCTAGCGATACTAAATATGATTGGTATCTAATTAACTTAAGTCTAACAAACATTACAATTTACAACCTTCACCTTGAGTTGTAGTCATTAAAAACACAATATTTATAATAAAAATTGTTGTGGAGTTATAAAGTTCCCTTCACAAGCTGGACATCTACTACTACTACTCTCCTACAACAAAATAAACAAATTTTAACATTAATAAAACACAAATAAATACAATTTTATATGGCCTCTGCTCATGGCCTAAATTCTTGTCAGTTTTCTAATACAATGATTAGCCTTTTTCCTTAATATATGTGTTATTTCACCACTATACACACAGAGTTTATTATTTTGTCTATCTTTTGTGATACCTGGTTACTTTGTACATATTTTATATTTATCACAAGATGACATAGCATCATTGATTGTCTTGAGATGTCATTTTTTATGGTGTGACAAATCTCACTCTAAATAGTTAAATTATTTTAGAATTGATTTTACTTTCAACTGAGTTTGTTTCTTATTAAGGTATTCTGATGTATTGTACCTTTCTATCTTATTTTTGTTAGTATTATGAAAGTATTTTAGCCAGATCTGATTATTTTTGTACTGGATAATTGGCTTCAGCCATACATGGTATAAGTAAATATTTTGCTGACTTGACTATTACAATGTTAAAGTTGGTCAGGTATATTAGTATAGTTGCTTTATATCATATTACAGCTTTCTAATACAGTTTGGTTGCATTTTGGCAACATTAAATTCATAAATTATACAATATTAGATGCCTATTACATGTTTTTAGTTAACACTGTTTTTGGCTATTTTGGCTGCTTTTTATTCATTTGACAGCTTCCTTTATTTAAGATAAATTGTTCCCTATTGTCTGCTTGACAATTACATATAGTTTTTATTTAAATCTGATAATAATTGATTTTTTCATGAAATCTTGGTGTATGGTCTCAAATCCAACACATTAATATTTTTTTGTCATTGCAAATATACAATTTTTATTTTAACTTAAACTCTTTCTAATAATGTATTTAAGTCATTTAATACATTTATTTTATTTACATCACATAATATAATAATGGATCATGTCCATTTATTCACAAAAAATAGTTTTTAATACTATATTCATAGTTCTAAAACTTAATAATTATTGACTTTATTCTGGTAGATTCTGACATTATTTCTCTCTCTTATAGTGTCTTATGGTTTTTTCACTCTTATTCACTTGAATAATATATATGGGGTTTTGTCTTAGTCATAGTTTGGTCGTTTTTTTCAAGTTGATAGAAATAATTATTATACAAAATTACACAATTTTTTGGGACTACTTGGGTTCGATACTGTTTACTTCACTTTCCTCTTATGCTAACTTACTATATAAATGATTTCTTTTTATGGAACGTTCTGTGACGCTACATATGCCTCACCGTTAAAGTTGATAATTTTGGAAAAACATATCTTTGGTTTTGATGAAATTATCATCTCTATAATAACCCTTTATTAGCTTCTTTATATCTCATTCTTTTATCTTATAATTAAATTCCTGTATTACTCCTTTAATATATTAATCCAACTCAATATTCCTAGTTCGTTCTTTGTCGTATCACCTATTCCTTTCCTTTTTACCTTGATGTTTTATAATTAATCTTTGATATAAATCCCTATCAATTCCCTAACTTACATAGAGGGTTGGGAGTCAGAGTGGCTCGCTATGGCATACATTCTCTGTCCCTTCCTGTCTATAATTACTGAAATCAGAGGCAACACATCCCTGTTCAGAAAATAATAATTGCACCTTTGCAACAAATAATAATAATAATAATAAAAAAATACAATATTCAAAGATCATAGGCTCCTACACATAAATTCCCTTTCTTAAACTCTTCTGACTAATTCACAATTATATTAATATATCGTTCTCCGCAGGTTAAAATTATCGTTTAAAATCATTCAATGTTAATAGCTATATTCATATTCATCATTACCTCCTTATGTAACACACTGTTTTCCCTTTTTTTTTCATTTATCATTTCCATTTAGTATCAAATATATGGCAATATTTCTCCCTCTTTTCTCCTTTACTAAGTGTCCATCTTGTAATATTTATTAATAATAATCTCTCTCCTTCTCTAAGTACGGGTAAGCTGGTAAATATACGTTGACATGGCTATTGGAAATAAATTTTGCCTATGGTGGAATTTGTCCATCTCGTAGTATTTATTAATAACAATCATTATACAATAATATTTATATTTATTTAAAAATCTCTATCTCCTTTCTAATTATGGCTAAGTTAAAAAATTCACGTTGACATGTTTAGTCAAGGTACCTTCTCTATGATGCTGTATTTGACTTGGGTCTTTGGTCATGGTACTTGGTTACTGATTGCGTATTCGACTTGTGATTTTTTAATCATGGTACTTTTTTAATGAAGTCTGGTTATACGTTCCTTTTACCTTGTTCCTAATTGTGTCAGTTACCTCGTAGGTATTGTTTTTATTGTCTCTGGTTATCGTGAAAGGCCCTGTATATAAGAGTAGCAATTTCCTCGTTATGCCTTGTATAGCACTGGGCAATTCTCTATTTTTAACTAACACCTTTTCACCTACCTCATATTTAATTGCCTTAGGCTGTGATTTGATATATTTTTTCCGTTGCTGTTCCGTTTTTTCCAACACCTTGTTATAAAATTTTGCCCTTTCAAATTGGTATGCGGGTTCGTCGGGAAAATTAATAATTTCTTTTATCTCTCGTGGTGGGGGTCTTTCGAACATAACCGTGTATGGCGACATCTCGATGGTATTGTGATGCGAGAAATTGAGGAAATCCTCGGTAGAGGCCTACATATTCATGCCATCTTTTCTGCTCGTTATGGCAGTATGTTCTCAGTAACCGTCCTACCTCCCTTAACACTCTCTCGGCTGGGTTACTATTCGGGTGATATACGGACGGCTTGTACGTTTTTATTCCGTGTTCTCCCAAGCTTTCCTTCCAAAGTTTTCCCCTAAACTGAGTACCGTGGTCCGTAATTATAGAATACGGTCGGCCCACTTCCATTATATAACGCTTGATTATTATGTCTATTATTTTCCTGGTCGTTGCCCTAGTTATTGGGTATAGCTTTGTATACTTGCTAAAGTGGTCGAAAATGATTATGATAAATTTATATCGGTGTCTCCCACCGCTGCGTGGAAAGGGTCCGCAGATATCGAGAAATACCTTTTCCAATTTTTCGGTAGATAATATGGGTATCATGACCCCTTCCTTCCTCTCGTTATCACACTTTACTTTTTGACAAATATCACACGACCGTATCGCCAGTTGCACCTTCTTATTCATCCCCTTGATGTATGTTTGCTCCTCCAATGCCTTCCTTACTTTAAGGGCACACATATGTCCGTACCTCTCGTGATAGTCGATTATTAGCGGTCTCTCTATCGCTGGTGGAATCACTACTTTCCAACTCTCCTGGTGCGGGGTATTCCTAATAAATAAAGTGTCATCGTGAATACAATAAAATCTGTTTATGACCTCATCGCCTTCCTGTACCCTTTTTCTAATATCTCCTAATTTCGGATCGGCCTCTTGTTGTGACTTTATTTCGTGCAAAATATCTTTTAAATCCTCCCTGCCCTTAATAATGTGATAAACCTTGGCTAATTGTTCCTTTTCGCCGTCAAAGGTTTGGTCTGGTATATTGACGCGAGATAAGACGTCGGCGGCTACGTTCTGTTTGCCGGGTATATATTCCCATGTGATATTGTACTCTTGCAAGGCCAAAACCCATCTAGTCAGCCTTCCATGGTTCAGTTTACAATGCTTTAAAAATGATATAGATTTGTGGTCGCTTCTAACTGTTATGGGGTACCCTAATATATATGTCCTGAATTTACCGCATGCGAAAACTACACTCAACAGTTCTTTTTCGGTAGTATTGTAGTTTCTTTCGCAACTGTTCAGCACGCGGCTAGCAAAGCTAATTACTAAATGGTTACCGTCCTGATCTTCCTGATAGAGGGCTGCACCTAAACTCACGTTACTGGCATCGCAGTTTAGAAAAAATGGTTTTGTAAAGTCGGGATGATGCAACATTACTGTTTCTAAAAACTTTTCCTTTATTATATTGAGCACTCCATCTTGCTCTGGTCCCCAAGTCCATTTGTCTTTAGCTGATAACTGCTTTTGGAACCTGGCAGTTAGTTCTGAATAATTGGACCGAAACTTTCTGTAATAGTTGCAGATTCCTAAAAATGACTGCAGCTGTTTCCTATTCTTTGGGGTGGGGAACTTCTGTATGGCTTCTACCTTTTCTTTGGATGGAGTAATCCCTTGTTCTGTTAAATTAAATCCTAAAAATTTTACCTCATTTGCAATGAATTGGGACTTGTCTAATTTGAGGGTGATATTATTCTCCGATAATTTCTGTAGCACCTGTTCAACCCTGTTACAATGGTCGTCCCAATTCGCTGAAGTCACCAGTAGGTCGTCGACGTACACTGTCGTAAACTTCAGTACTTCCTGCCCCAATATTCTGTCCATTATCTTTACAAACACCGCCACAGAATTTATTAAGCCAAAAGGTAACCGCTTAAACTGATAGTTTCTGCCCTCGAATATGAATGCCATATATTTCCTACTATCAGGGTGGAGTTCTATCTGCCAGTAACCGCATACCGTATCCCATGAGCTTATATATCTGATTCCGTGGAACTTTTTTAATATCTCCTCTATCTCCCCAGGTGATGTGCGGTCGTTAACAATCATTTTGTTAATCTCCCTAGCATCGAGACATATACGTACCTTTCCGTTCTTTTTTGGCACCGCTATGATTGGGCTGGTAAAGGGCGAATGACTATACTCGATTATGTCGTCCTCTATCATCCTATTCAATTCTTCCCTGACTTCGTTCTTTAGCGAGTATGCGATCGGGTACGATTTCCTGTTAAATTCCACCGGAGTTTTGAATTTTATGGTGCACTGATAATCCCTGGCTTTGCCTGGAGCGTTCGAGAATATATGTTTATAACGGTTGTATACCTCGATCAATCGTTCCGCCTGTTTTTCGCTGACCAGACCCCTTGCTTTCGTCCTTTGGAAATCCCGTATTTATTCTAACTTTTCTAACCACAACTCTGGGTTTTCCTCCTGATATAATGGCATATTGATTGGACGATCGGTACAATAATAATGGTTCACTATCGCTTGATAAGGTGTATTGTCTGTACCACTTCCTTGGACATCGATCAAATTACTGGTCCAAATCCCCTTGTTAGTCTTAAAAGTTATCCCCTTACTTTCCAAATCTATCACAGCATTGTATGGCCTAAGTATATCGCAGCCTAATAGTATACTCATGGGTAAATTACTCGCCACTAATAACCCTATTGGTATTGTTACCCCATTACTAGTCATCTCTAATGACACCTGTTTCTTTATGGATTTATTTTGCCTCCCCGTTGCTCCGACTAAAACAATGTTATTTATCGGTAGAGTGGGTATTGGTAAATTACTATGTTGCTTAATCCGCTCTAACTCAATGCTATCAATAAGTGACACATTTGACCCCGTGTCAATGAGTAGTATCGCTTCTATGCCATTGATATATGCTTTAATCTGCACGATACTATTACTCCCTTGATTACTATTTTTAATGATATCGTCACCTTCTTCTAATAACTCCTCTCTAATATCCTTAAGGTAATTATTTATCCTTAATATAGTCCCGTCTTTGTCCTGTCTATGTTCGTCGTTTGTCACCCCATAATATTGGTTCAGTGAAGGGCGGTTTTCCTTTTTCACTGCCGCGTTTAGTTTAAATGAGCCACTGTCTCATTGGCCCGGTCTCCCGGAACATTGGGTTGCTGACCCGTCTGTGTTTCCTGCCTGACCTCGGGATTACCGTTAATAGGTTGGCTATTCGCCGTGTTACCCTGGCTAGCTGGCGCCTGTTGTGGGTAAAACATGTAAGTGGGTACATTAGGTGGATATGGCCGTCGGTGATTGGCCATTGTATAATTTACCTGGGGCCTGTACTCATTTTGGTTTCTCCTATCGCTTCCTCCTTGGTTTCCCCCGTTGCGATAACCATTACGTTGACCAAAATTACTTCCTCTATAATTATTCCCGCGATAACCGTTTCCCTGGTGGAAGTTCCTACCGTAGTTATTCCCGGTGTAATTACCTCTGTTTGGTCCCGGATAGTTGCGGTTAATTGGGCCCTGAGTGGTATCATTCCGGCCATTTGGTGGGATATTATTATTCTGATTATTGGTGTTTAGATTATTACCGTTCCCACCTCCATTCCGGTTTGGTCCGTTATTATTGTTGTTGTACTCTACCTTACGATTGGGGGGTTGGTAATCCTGGAACCTTCCTGTGGATTCGCAATTTTCCAATAATTTGGCCAGATCGGCTATTTTGCTAATTTGTTGGTATAATTGGGCATCCTTGATCCCATAGCTGTAATGTCCAGCTAACTGCCTTACCAAACATTCTTCTGGGATCGGCGGTATCAACTTCCGTGCTAAGCATACCTTTCCCAGGAAATAAGACGTCGGGGACTGTCCATAGGACGCGTCGTATTTGCCATAGAAAATGTCCATTCTTACCCTGTTTTGTGCGGTCTCTGACCAATACTTTTCCTTAAACTGACGTTTAAATTCTGCTAAATTCGTTATTTCGGGTCGTACCGCTATCCACCAGTTATCCTTAGTATTTTTAAACGTCTCGTCAAGCATCTCTCTTATCCTGTCCCACCTTGTTTCTCTACTTCTCCCAATAACCTCCTCCATTCTTTCCAAAAATTCCATTGGGTTTCGTCGGTAGTCCTGGAAGTTGATTACTTCCCTGTTTTCACCATGACACGTGTGAGTGTTTAGTATTGGTGTGTCTCTCAGCGCCTCTAATCTTTCCTGCAGGTTTTTCTCTCTCTGGTCTATTTCCAGTATACTATTTTTGTTAGATTTTATTTGTTCGTCTAGCCTGTTAGCGATATCATATGTTTCCTGCCTCCTTTCGCTAACGTCTTTCTGGACTTCTCCCACCTCCTGCATGATGGCGTCATGGTTCTGCCTTACCTTGTTTTCAAGATTTCTAACATCTTGTTTGGTCTCTACTGTCTGTTCCTCTATTTTTCCGAAACGTGTATTGTTTCCCTCCCGTAACCTTTCCAATTGTTTCTCCATGTTTTCGACCTTCCTGTCACTATCGATCTTATTATCATCGATCCTTTTGTTTACTATTTCGTATTTTATGCCAATTTCTTTTTTCAGGGACTCTATGCTTCCCTTTATTTCCTCCTTATCTTCCTGTCTGTTTTTATTCAGGGATTCTATATTTTTGTTCATACCCTCCTTTAAAGATTCTATACTTTTGTTCATATTTTCTTCCATTTTTTGGAACATTTTCTCGTTATTATTTTTGTTTGTTTCTCCCATTTTTTGGAACATTTTCTCGTTATTATTTTTGTTTGTTTCTTCCATTTTTTGGAACATTTGCTCATTACTTTTTTTAGTATTTTCGTTGTCTTCCTGTCTGTTTTTATTCATATTTTCATTTAGCGTTCGGAACATCATCATTATCATATTCGTGTCAACGCTTCCTGTTATTTTCTCTGGTTCGGGATTCTCTGTTTGTTCTACCATTTGTATGGGTTCTTCTCCCGTTTGCTCCTCTAATTCCTCTGCCGTTTGTACCGGTCTTTCCATTTCTAGTGTGGGCGGCTCTAATTCTGTTTCCTCGACCTGTACTGCCTCTCCGTCTTCCACACTTAACTCGGGTTCCACAGTCTTCTTCACCTTTTTTCCCTTTGGTTGCGGCATTTTAATATGTCGGTAGTTGCCGGGCTTGTTCCGTCTTTTTCAAGCCTCACTAGTTGGGCTGCCAATTTATAACAATTAGAAGTGATTGGGTGTTGTTTAAAATGTGTTGTGTCGGGCGTTACCTCCGCGCACTTTTGTTACTTACTCTGTTGACTGGATCCTCTGCGGTGATGTAGTCCTGTAACACAACTTAAAACTATGCTTTTGTGGGCGCCACTTGGAAACGTTTGTTCCAAGAAAAATTAAATGTGAGTGATAAAATTTTTAAATCTACGAAAAAATTTAAACAAGTCAGTTTAGCTTTGAAAAATCAGTTATGTTTAATGATTCTTTAAAAACAACAAACAAATCGTCTGAAGGACTATCATTCATAAAAATTATAAAATTGCAGAGAAAAAAATTTTACAAGTTATTATTATTGACAATTTTTTATATGTCCAATCAAGTATCGGCTAGTATTTCAGATTCTGACTCAGTTGACAAGCATGAGTTTAATATGTGAAAAAACTTTAATCTCAGGACGTGACTCCTTTGAACTACCAAGACATATCAATTAGATGCCTTACAAGAAAAAAAACTAAGTGATTTGAAGGTGTATGTGTGGCGTGTAAAGTACAACTGTGTGATAATTGTAACCAGGTAACAACTAACTTTAATTTTGGTAACTCACGTTCCAACGGTCGTTTATTCTCTCACTGGACACTTCCTTCGGGTAGTTTCTCGATCTCGCCTCTTCGGGTGTACACTGAATCTATTTAAAGTCAATTTTTGCGATCGTTACTTTTTCCGCACTTTTTGTCAAAACGTTTGGCAGTAAAATCTCGTTCAAACGCCGCCACTACGAATCATCTGTTTAGCGTTGATTCAGAAATCTGCCACCGCAGCGCTGACTCCCATGCAGTTTTGAGGAAGGCTAGTGTATTGTTTTGTTTACGTTCGGGGGAATTATTTGTCACGTTAGTCAGTCAATGCGAACACAGCAGAATTCGTTCTCTATTAAATGTTTGGGACCCTCCTGGGCCGTCGACGTTCTGGCTGCGTGCTTTCTATTAAAATTTGCCGTATCGCTGCTCTATTTCAGCGATACTTTTTGGCGACTCTCGTTGAGGTTAAGTCAGTCGGGTATGTCTATGTACGGGAAAAAGCCTTCCTGCCGTGTCTTGTCGATTTTTCGCCTCTCGGTTTCGCCTTAGCTGCGTTGATCAGTGTTGTGTGAGATGCATCAGCTTTGGAGTTCAATCTTCAAGTGTTTTTCGGTCAAATTTTGTCTCGCTTTTATACTAAATCGGGATGACTGTTTTCGTCGACTTCCGGTATATTTGTGTAAAAATTCTTTCTAGATTGTTCGAGAATAAACGAAATGGAATGTCATAGAACAATTTTCACTTCCGTAGAAGCTTTTAGAACGAATTTCTTATTCTTCATACAATGGATATTTCAAAATTTACACTGGTATTTATCAAACAGTTTCACATTAGTACTTACAATTTGTCTGCCATTAATGTATTTAGATTCCTTGTCTTTTACTGAATCTAGCGATACTAAATATGATTGGTATCTAATTAACTTAAGTCTAACAAACATTACAATTTACAACCTTCACCTTGAGTTGTAGTCATTAAAAACACAATATTTATAATAAAAATTGTTGTGGAGTTATAAAGTTCCCTTCACAAGCTGGACATCTACTACTACTACTCTCCTACAACAAAATAAACAAATTTTAACATTAATAAAACACAAATAAATACAATTTTATATGGCCTCTGCTCATGGCCTAAATTCTTGTCAGTTTTCTAATACAATGATTAGCCTTTTTCCTTAATATATGTGTTATTTCACCACTATACACACAGAGTTTATTATTTTGTCTATCTTTTGTGATACCTGGTTACTTTGTACATATTTTATATTTATCACAAGATGACATAGCATCATTGATTGTCTTGAGATGTCATTTTTTATGGTGTGACAAATCTCACTCTAAATAGTTAAATTATTTTAGAATTGATTTTACTTTCAACTGAGTTTGTTTCTTATTAAGGTATTCTGATGTATTGTACCTTTCTATCTTATTTTTGTTAGTATTATGAAAGTATTTTAGCCAGATCTGATTATTTTTGTACTGGATAATTGGCTTCAGCCATACATGGTATAAGTAAATATTTTGCTGACTTGACTATTACAATGTTAAAGTTGGTCAGGTATATTAGTATAGTTGCTTTATATCATATTACAGCTTTCTAATACAGTTTGGTTGCATTTTGGCAACATTAAATTCATAAATTATACAATATTAGATGCCTATTACATGTTTTTAGTTAACACTGTTTTTGGCTATTTTGGCTGCTTTTTATTCATTTGACAGCTTCCTTTATTTAAGATAAATTGTTCCCTATTGTCTGCTTGACAATTACATATAGTTTTTATTTAAATCTGATAATAATTGATTTTTTCATGAAATCTTGGTGTATGGTCTCAAATCCAACACATTAATATTTTTTTGTCATTGCAAATATACAATTTTTATTTTAACTTAAACTCTTTCTAATAATATATTTAAGTCATTTAATACATTTATTTTATTTACATCACATAATATAATAATGGATCATGTCCATTTATTCACAAAAAATAGTTTATAATACTATATTCATAGTTCTAAAACTTAATAATTATTGACTTTATTCTGGTAGATTCTGACATTATTTCTCTCTCTTATAGTGTCTTATGGTTTTTTCACTCTTATTCACTTGAATAATATATATGGGGTTTTGTCTTAGTCATAGTTTGGTCGTTTTTTTCAAGTTGATAGAAATAATTATTATACAAAATTACACAATTTTTTGGGACTACTTGGGTTCGATACTGTTTACTTCACTTTCCTCTTATGCTAACTTACTATATAAATGATTTCTTTTTATGGAACGTTCTGTGACGCTACAATGTGTGGACCTTTTATATAATTAAGTCTTATGCAACCTGTTATAGCTTCTTATACTATGTAAGGAATTTGCACACACATACATGTATCCGCATGAACTGCCCTAAGTTTTCCTTTTTTTATTGCGTTTTGTTTATCTGTGAGTTAGTTTTGTCCTGGCTGCTCATGTCCCGCCGTGCGGGCATAATTCAGGACTGGGGCTGTCTGACTTCTTCACGTGTGGTGGCTTAAACTTTTACATGATTAAATACTCGGAGTTTGCTTCATAATTATTGATGTGGTAGTTTATTAATATTTTTGAATCTCTGGTTCTGTTGGGGGCATTTCCATTTCCGGTGTTATCTAAATTCTCATATTATGGGTGATTAACTGGGAACTACTAAGCTCGGTTGGTTTGTATATATATATATATATATATATATAGGTACATTTATTGCAAAGGGTTATTGTGAGAGGGTCGGTACATAAATGGTGGATGTGTGTTATATGTGTTATGTATGTGTTTGTGTGTAATTTTCAATTTGGGGGGGGGGGAATGTGACAGAAATTATGATATGATAGCACATGTGCTTACAGAATTACCGAAAAGGCTAGCCTATTTTAATTTATACTTTAAATAGCATTCAATGATTTCAATATTACATGTGAACACAAAATTATTGTAAGAATAATCTTGGACATAACGTGGCAGGGTGTAGACAATTTAAATTTAAGCTCAGATATCACATGTTAAGAGATTTACAATGTTGTTTTGAGATAGTGTGGCATCCACTCTTTTACTGCCACTCAATTAAATACCCACTTACAATCTTATACTGTGAAGAATACTGACATGTATATAATGATGTAGTTCATTTTTACTCATGATTTTGTTCATTGTTAAATTTATGCCTTGCAATATCATGTAAATGCTTGCACGCTGAATAAAGATCACACTTGTTTGTTAACAGAGTTTTTCATTTGCAAGTCCTGTCATCCACTAGTGGACATTAGGGTGGGTCGAAAAAAGTGAATTTTCGAGTATCGAATTCTAATAGTGCGGAAAAGTTGCGTATTCGCATGCTAATACACGGAAAAATATTGAAAAAATTCCTATATTTAACCTTCAGTTCGCGCAAAGGGCCTAAAGTTTGAAAAAAATAACAAAAAACACCAACTACTGCCTTAACGCTCAAATTTTACAGATTAAGTTTTTCGACTTCTAATAGCGTGAAAGTACTTCATTTTAGTTGCCTGATAATAGAAAAAATATTTAAAAAATCGCGCGTTACATATTGAGTTCACGCATAAGGCCTAAAGTTTGCGAATTTTGGTGAAAAATTGATATTTTTACAGTTTTACAAACAGACGGACTGTTGTATTAAAAATATGTACAAGGCCATTTTTTTTTTACTAATTGTTCCTATGAGTGATTTTATATATTCAACTTGGATCCGAATACATCACCTTGCAGCTCTTCGCCCATTTCGCGAAATTAGTTTTGCTGAAATGACCCAGAACTCAGAAATGTAAGTGTGAAAAAGACAAAAAGATCCAACCCATTGAGAGAAAATTTATATACGATCAACGAACAACCAGGATCGGCTGCTTTTTGCAGTTTGGATAGAAAAGAAACAGTTGAACTTAGACAAAAGAAAACAACTACAATTGTTGCGAGAAACTGTTGCGCCCGACTGTGACACATGTGACACGGAAGCTACTCGGAAATCTTCGCACGAAAGAAGCAGTGAAATCGATTTGTCTTCAGTTCCTTCTACATCTCAAATGAGGTTGAAATTGATGTCTACTGCATTAGTAAGCGATAGATTTGGTGTTTCTGACAGAGCCACAGCTGCTATCGCTTCTAGTGTTTTGCATGATCTTGGAATGATCTCTGAAAAAGATTCGTCGCTAGTGATCGACAAAAGCAAGATAAGAAGAGAAAAACAGAAGACACGAGAGGCCGTAGTACAAGAAATGCACCGGCTTACAGTAACAAAGGGAATATATTTTGATGGTAGAAAAGATAATACTATCGTTCAAGAAAAAATAAGGGCTAAAATGTACCGCAGAGTAAGGAAAGAGGAACACATTAGCGTGACTCGTGAGCGTGACTCGTGAGCCTGGTGGGCAATATATCGGCCACGTTACACCGGCAAATGGAACTGGAAGTGAAATAGCCAAGTGCATCCTAAACTACCTACAAAATAATGATTTCGACATTAATGAACTGGAAGCGATCGGTTGCGATGGCACAGTGACAAACACAGGGTGAAAAAATGGTGCAATTCACAATATCGAGGTCAAAATTCAGCGCCCATTGCAGTGGTTCATTTGCTTACTTCACTTCAACGAGCTGCCCTTCAGACATTTGTTTTGAGTACTTGGACGGAGAGACGACGGGACCAGCGTCATTCTGTGGGGAAATCGGCAAACAACTGCCTGGCTGTGACAAATTACATGTAGTACATTTCGAAACAATCGAATCCGAGGAAATCAGTATAATAAAAACTGATCTCAGTAAAGATGAACAGTACCTTCTGGACATTGTCAAGGCAATCCAGACAGGAGACTGTGCTCCAGATCTGGCTGTAAAAGATCCTGGACCTCTCGGTCATTCCCGATGGTTGACATGTGCAAACCGGGTCTTACGATTGTTCATTTCCCAATCGAGTCCTACGAACGAACTGAAGATACTTGCCAGTTACATTGTGAAGACGTATGCTCCTGTCTGGTTCGACGTTAAGAGATATCACTCAGTAAAATACGGTCCTAAGCATATCTTTAAGGTTGTACAAACAACGAGACATTTGCCGGACAACATTAAAAAACTCATCGATCCTGTGATTCAGAGAAACGCATTCTTCTGTCATCTAGAGAACATGTTGTTGGCTATGATAGTGGATGAGAGACAACATATACGAGAGTTGGGTTACAGGAGGACACTGAAAGCAAGAAATCAACAGCCGAAGGGAAAATCTGTTAGAACTTTTATGCCTCCTTCAATAAATTTTGGTGCCACGGACTACAGTGAGCTGATTGAGTGGACGAAATTTAAGCTGTCGCCCCCTCCAATGATGGAAAGCTTGACAACAGAGAATATTTCATCATTTCTGCGAAATAACACTCTGCATGAGTTTGAATTTTTAAACTTTCCCTGCCATACCCAAGCAGTTGAAAGATGCGTAAAACTTGTGACAGAGTCCGCCGGAAAAGTTGCGGACAAGATAACAGAGATGGCTACATTAGAGCAACTTTGCACTCAAGATCTTCGATGCCAAAATTCAACCAAAAATCCGATTTCAAGATAACGCCCTTGACTGATAGTGGCGAACCAACATAATTTACCATGGCCTGAATGGTTGGATGGTTGGGTAGGGCGCGGGTGGAACTCGAATTGCATCCACCTCCACGTGGTGAGTTCTGGGTCATTTCAGCAAAAATAATTTTGCGAAATGGGCGAAGAGCTGCAAGGTGATGTATTCGGATCCAAGTTGAATATATAAAATCACTCATAGGAACAATTAGTAAAAAAAATGGCCTTGTATATATTTTTAATACAACAGTCCGTCTGTTTGTAAAAATGTAAAAATATCAATTTTTCACCAAAATTCGCAAACTTTAGGCCTTATGCGCCAACTCAATATGTAACGCGCGATTTTTTAAAATATTTTTTCTATTATCAGGCAACTAAAATGAAGTACTTTCACGCTATTAGAAGTCGAAAAACTTAATCTGTAAAATTTGAGCGTTAAGGTAATATTTGGTGTTTTTTGTCATTTTTTTCAAACTTTAGGCCCTTTGCGCGAACTGAAGATTAAACATAGGAATTTTTTCAATATTTTTCCGTTTATTAGCATGCGAATACGCAACTTTTCCGCACTATTAGAATTCGATACTCGAAAATTCGCTTTTTTCGACCCACCCTAGTGGACATGTCTGTGATTGTAGCTTGGGCCTTGCACTCTTTATGCTTCCTCTAGGTTCATTACCTAGTTTTAAATATTGTGTTTCTCCCTTTTGCAAAAAAAATAAAGAATGAAAATAAAATAAAATGAAAAAAAAAAAAATTACTAAAACTTATAAAATAAAAGGGGGGTTTCAGGACGACTAATTAGCGCTCATGTACTACGTACATGTGGTACGTCAAATAAGTTTTCATTTAACTTTCCACAGTAAGTTACTACCGCTGGTAATGGAGAGTTAATATTAACTATTCTGTTAGAACAAGGAAGACAAATGCTGCAGTTCATTACTCATGTAGCCTACATTACTGCAGTCCGGAACAACACAAAATCTTGGCGCTGTATTTTAATACCGCAGAGATATTTCTGCATTCCTTCTAATATTCAAAGAGTAGTAGGAGTCACCAAGGAGGATAGGTTAGATGATTTCAAACTACAACTATAAACCTGTAGTTTTCTTCTCGAACCAAGGTAACACATTATTTAAAATAATGAAAACACATTACCGTCATAATGAATTAAAGAGGAAGAGCGCAACACGAAAAAGAAGACTTGTTCGTTTTGTTATTTGAGCAATCTCTGTAACTCCAACTTTCGTGGGTCGTGGTCTAGGACTTTAAAATGGTAGAAACACTGAAAGGCCTCGTCCAGAATATGCCAATTAGCCGTTCAAAAAGTTGAAAAAGAAGAAAAATATTGTAACTGGACAGGTGACAAAAGAATAAACAAATTATAAAAAATGAAAGGAATAACAAAGTTTGAAGCAAAGAAGCTTGTGCAAAGAAAAAACAGCTACAACAAGTATATAAAAAATTAAATATGTTAATCCGACTCTTACACACTACAAAAAAAAATTAAACTGTGTGTTTGATGGTGTGTGTGTGTAACAGTGAGCGGGTACGCGATAGTATTCATGTGCTCGCATAACAAATTAATTATTTTCTCATCGTCTACTTTATTATTTATTTTTGCCGTCTGAAACATATTTTCATGAAGAAATAGACGAACCAGGTAAACTTGCCCCTTTAATATATTCCTTTCTGCATTGACTGTAATAATGACTGAACTTAAATGTGAAGGCTGGAAACAACCGGAAAAGTTTGCTATTGTTATGATTACTACGATCTTTGTCTCACACAGACTTAAATGCAGCATTAAATACACGCGTCTCTTGTGACAGGTGTATTTGGGTTGTAGTTAAAATGTAGCTCGTGTGACCCACATTTGTCGTAGAAAATTTGTCACTTTGTTTAGAATAAATGTAATTGTTAAATATAATTATAACTTATTGCTTTTGAAACATAAACGAAGTACCCTTAAACTCGTATATTTTACAGTTTTAAGTGATTTTAGAAAGTAATATTTTTATAATTTTCTTTAAGAAAAACCCTTTATAAAAACACGTTCTGTGAACATAAACAGTTTTAAAGATTAGGTTTAGAAACACGCCTTTTCGTCGCCACGTGTTAAACTCATTGTGACCTTAATTACGTTTTGGGTAAACAAGACAACATAGTGTTAACGGCCTAAGCTTGTAAGCGCTGTGACCAAATAAACAGACACCGAGGTAATTGTTGTCAACGATAATATATTAGACCCACTTTCAAGTATATCCGGAAATTGTGTTCATTGTTTAATGCCAATTTTAGACTCCGCCAGGAACAGAAATTTTCTTTCAATAATATAACCTTTGTTATAGCGTCTTAACATCACACTAGTACTAACCTTCTAATTTACCTTCAGTCATCTTCACCCATTGTCTTTATGTCCTTTACCACCTCCCGCGTCTAGAGTATCGGTTTCTTTCTTTTCTATATCACAGTACGATTTCGTGGCTGCAGTGCCTATCTCATCAATCTATCGATTTATCGCAACCAACTGATTCTTCAAAACTTTGAAGATTACACATTATATTTTTCTTTAAAGAATATATTTCTATTAATGGACTCCTTTTTCAATAAGCTTTAGTTCCCGGACGGTTCAGTCAACCTTTAGACAAAAAGGGCTCAAAATACTAAATCCATGAAGAATGCAGACTTGGGGCCTTGACATAAATTTGAGGGAAACCGATAAGTTAATTTTTAGATAGGAAGAATCCAATATGTCACTCGATTAGTACATAATTAAAAATACAGCTTTTTTTTACAAATCTTGAGGTTGCTTTGTCAAAAGCCGGCAGAAGTGGATAAGTTGTCAGCTCCAAAATAAACAAAAGGATAATGGTTATGCGCAGCTGAATTCTGTGATTTGCGTAACAAAATAACCCTCAAAAGCAAAAAACGTACTTACTCTGCCATATTACAAAGCGTAGTCACCTATACGCCCCTGAAACTTGAGAGATAAAGAAACTCCTAAAGTCTCGAAACAGTACAGATGTACTACTGGATAAGTCCTTGTCGCAGTGTATTGGAACTGTGGATATCAGGAGGCAACTTCGTGTTGACAAGGCAAGTTTAAACACCATAAATACAAAGCGCCTTCTACGTGAAACGTAGTAAAATAATCACGTGGAACGTATGCTTGGTAATGGCTCCAGAATTAGCTAGACTGAGTTCTGACTTGAAGACGATAACGGGGTAAACAAGGAGATTGTGGAACGAGGACACATTCAATGCGAAGGAGAAAGGAAGTCTTACACAAGAATGTTATTAACAAGAACCTTTAACGTGATCAAGCAAGAATTTTACTAATAAACTTGGGTCAAACATAATTCAAGAACAAAACATGTAATAAAAATATTACACTGTGTTGTGTTAGGTTCCTGGTCACATTGCATATCGTCCGGCGGCACATGTTAGTAAACGAAGGGGATGTGACGTTGTGAGTACTGGGACTCGGCTTTGCGAGAAACACCGTATCACAGAATTTATTAGCATACAGCAAACACAACAAATGCATTACCACTGAACATAATTTCTCTGTGTTTTACGTAGAGAAAGTTTAGCCACATAATTTACTCACGATACAGACGCAGAGTACACCTTTCCTTTAATCGTGCTGTACATATCTCGTTTAAACAGAATGCAAAACGTTTATTACGGCATTGGTTAAATTGATAAATTAGCCACAAGAACTATACCTGTAAAATTATAATCTATCTTATACATATACCACCATTAGGCCTACAACCTAAATCAGAGAATTTAACGAAAATGTGGAAGTGACATAGAGATTTTCAAACTTGTACGCAACCTACTATCAGGGAAAGCGCATGAAATATACCGTTACTGTGGAAACTTTCCACCTATACGCCACCGACCGATAGAAGAATCGGTCATAACATCAGTGGAAGACGCAGAGCAAAGGAAAGTGTGAGCAGTGTTTAACGAAGAACATAATAAACGTCGACAAAAAGGCACTCTCCTAAGTTTATGAGTACCAAAATACCAAATTATGGAAAGCACAGAAATCTACAATTCAGAACACGTTCGGGAATATATATGGTTTTCGCAATGTTTTTGTATTTTCGTCCACCCAGTGTCGATATGCAGATATTTGTTCCCAACGATACAACTTCTTTCTTCCCCGATGACATCTGTATGACTATATTTATTGCTGCACACTTTATACTATTAATTTCAAAAGTAACACAGTTCATTTTAAGCATTTTTGTGATACTATTTATTTGTTTTTTGTTTACTTCCTCAAATGAAGACTATGTCTTGATAGTTTATGTTAAACTAAGAAAGACTAGCCTTTAGCCTCGGCTTGAGATTGTAATAAGTTATTTGTGATTGAGTAGGTGCTATAACGTGCTACCGGTTAGTGTTTCCTACACATTCTAAAACTGAGACCCAACCGTTAAATTTGAAAAGTTTCTTATTCTCTTGATTTTTTATCTGAAGTAAACTTTACGGATTATACCAATCGATTATTAAGTCATAGTTTCTTATACTGTTACTGGTATTTACAGGCAGTATATTTGGGCAGTATATGAGTATACATATGGGTTCTGTATCTGTTACCTAGAAACACACATATGTTTTTAAAACGATAAAGGTCAAATATCTGCAAAGTTAGACAGTATTAACGATTACACCTACATACGCACTACACGGACTCGTCGCCACACGTTTAGCTCCTTGTGAGCGTAATTACCTTTAGGAACAATGAACGCAATCAGGTGTTCCTATTCTCCTGACGTAAGATCTAAAATCTTATGTACTCTAATGAAATATAACAACACTCTAACGTATAAAATATAGTAACAGTAGTAGAGTCCACCTCCAAGAAGTTACAAATTTTGTATCCTGGTTTAACACAAACGTATAGAGAGACCCTCTTTCAGTACGCAGTTTTATATGTGTGTACAGCTTTGTAACGTGGTTCTACATTTGTATTTTAAGTTACAAATTTTGTATTCCTGGTTTAACACAAACGTATAGAGAAACCCTCTTTCAGTACGCAGTTTTATATGTGTATACTGATTTGTAACATGCTCCTACATTTGTATTTTTTTCCTTTTCATGTCATGTCATATGAACCTTTACCATCCTTAATGTTACGTTAATATTTATTTATTTATTTTTTAATTTTAAAACCCTCTCAACGTAAAGACGCAATTTTCTGATTATAACTTATTCGACTTGTTTCATTTGTAGTTGATCATCTAATTCATTAAAAATATATTACGTATTTGACAGTTATTAAGAAAGGTCGGAACGTACTCATCGTACCAATAACTAAATATAGAAATAATTAATATGAAAAGTAAAAAAAAACATAAAAATAAAAATAATGTGACGAACATAATTGTCTTGTTGGAGGAAAACTATGATGCACTGCACACCGCCAGTATTTTGTACAATACCGAGAAGTGTTTCAACAAGTGAAAAGAGAGAGCAGATGTGTTGGGACATATAGGTTTATATATATCGTAAACTTTAAGCTGTGAGTAGGGCACGTTAATTAATTATGTGGGGAAAAAAAGTGTTGAACTAAGTTTAATGTAGATTAATAGCACCTCTGATTGTTTGAAGAGGTTTTCGATTAAATTATGCTTCATTACTGAAGTATACTACAGTCTGCAGTTATAGTTTTATAATTTGTTACCACTTTAAAACAGACAAGTAAATAATATAACATCTTCTCTTGTGTTATAACTTAGGGAACCCGCAATAATTGGATCTGCCAATTATACAGGCTGCCTTAGTTGTGACGAGCTGAAAATAATCACAACAAATAAAACAATTCTTATAGCAGGATATTAGGAAGGGGAGACTGTTGATTTATGCACTCAGTTTACTCGGTACTCAGATGACATCTCTTTATTACATTTGGTGATTAAGTTCTCTATTGAAAGTTCTCAAACAATATAGTTTACTATATGATTATATATAGATATTACTCCTTTACAAAGGGCCCTCAAAATATGATGTACATCTATTTTATTTATTCCACGGATCCGGGATTGAATATATTAAATGAATAATGGTCACCTTGCCATATACAATATTGAAAATTTAACTATTTGAAGAATGGTTTTTATTAAGCTTTTAAAACAACAAAACTTTTAGTTTAAAGTTTTACTCTTTTGCTATAACCAGTGTTATTAGATTTCAGACTACAGGTTACATATAATGTCTGTCTTTTAAAGTCTTTAATATGATACGTTAAATTGTCTTTTGTGGATTATAATTTTTGTAACTCTTAACCATGGAAGACAAGCCTCCATGTCACCTGTGTGTTTCCTGAAGTTGCTGCAGAATAGGTTCTTCGGTCCTCCGGTGTTTCCTGAAGGTCTGTCGTTACCTTACCATCCTGTGACGGTGAAGTTCTTGAAGTATGTCAAATCATTCCGAGGGCGGTACACTCATCTCAGGCGACTGTAGTAATTCTTAGTAATTCTTGTAGTTAGAATAAATAAATAGAAAGTTTGTTTCACTGTTATACACTTCACATGATTATAGATTAGTTGAATATCACCTTCTTGTTTGTAGTACTGTACAAATTACATAGTTTGTTATTTGATAATAGAGAGAGATGTCATCACCGCACAAATTTACTTATTTCAATAGTCATTGAATCAAGCCTTTCACATTTTTATATATACGTAGCGAAACAACGCTTTACGCTGCTTACGGCGTGAGCGCTCCATTGCAAGTGGCAGAAATAGTTAAGGGGGAGAGTAGTAATCTCAAGACAAATACTAGGCAACATAAAAGTAGTTCCGTGTTTCTTTTTTTATTTAAAGGACTAAAGTTTGATTAAATTATTAACTAGAGATATTCTTAGTGACAGAGGTTATCAAAGTACGTAACAGTGGTCTTATTTAATTATTTAAATAATAACAAATTTACAATAATACCTAGTTTATTAAGGGGTCGGAAAACAAGTTGATTCTGGTTAGCGCCTGTTTCTGCAGGATTAATTAACAAGCTTTACCCTTTCTGTACAATTGTATTCCCTTTTAATTTATTATTAGACTTTATATTAAATATTATTATTATTTAATGATTGCAATAAAATGTAGTTTAAAATGTGAGATTTTATTAAAAATTTAAAATTTCTCAGCCTATACATTATCAACTTAATTAATTAACATATTTTTTATAAATAAAATCGTCACATACTCCGCCGCTTAAGCCACATACTCCGGTTTATTTGTTCAGGAATGTACCGGGAGTATGCTCGGGGACAATGTGTGTTATTATTTATTATTACTATTATTTATTATTAGTACACGGTTTTTGTTTTCTCTTTAAATGATCTTGTTCTCATTTAAATGTTCTCCTCCGTGAAATTCCCTTTTTCTCACTTCTTACAATGCTAATTTATATTTTAATCCTTAATACTAATTTCCCTAATTACTCGTAACTCACAATGTCGTGGCCCGACTGACATCAGCTTACTCTAACTCTACAAGTTAGTTTTCAGCACGCACTCTTTTAATGATCTCTTGGCACCTTTCTGCCTCATCATTATCCTTTTCAGTCGGCGCCGTTGTGACTTGTTACTTTACATGTATATAATTCTTTCTTGATTATATACCATAGACTTACTTCTAAAATAATCTAAAGAGGATCCCATACTCCACTCTAGATTATAGTTACTTGAGATAAGCGGAATCTCACGAGGGTAATTCTTGTTATCTCTTTAACAATAACTAGACAAACTATGCGGAAGGGGAGACACTTTACACAACTCATTGTAATACACAGGGGTGGTTTTCAATTCTTTAGGGACGATACCGTTTATACAATAGAGAGAGGGTGGCTGCTTACTACCATTTCTTAACACGCTTTATTTTCTCTAACTTGCCACCACTGGTTGTTCACTATTCAACTATACTTTTATTATTATTTACCTTTCTCTTACTTACTGCTACACGTTACACACATTTGTTTAACTTAAGATTTATTCAGCAATTATTATTCACTTATTATTACTTTGGGATTAAAAAAAACTTATCTAGAATTATTTCCTATCGACTTACCATATTTATTTAGGACACTTTATTTACCTTGTTTTTTTTTTTTTTTTGGCTCAGTTTACAAGTTTACTGTTTTTGGACATGGGGTTTAATACTTTATCTAACAAGGGAGGGTTAACTAAGTCATTTATTCATTTGAAATTTAAGTAATAATATTATTTGCTCTACTATCCTATACACAATTATTTCCTAAACACTTTAATACATGGTAAACATTTATTAACAGTTATTATTAAACATTTGCATTAGTTTCTATACAATGCTTACTTTTTTTTTATACACAAGAAAAATTTAAAAATATAAATCAATGGTATTCTTACATTTTTTTTTACAAATAAACAATTAAAATGTGATGACCACCTTTATCGTTTTACATTGAGAGAGAGAGAGAAATTTCACACAGGCATGAATATGCGTACGACACAAGGGGGAATCTTCGGTTACTAAACACAGGAAAATACACGCTTCTTATAACAATAGACCACACAAGGAGGGTGACTTATTGTCTAACTCAACTTGCGGGAGACCAACTATGACAGTTTTAAACAATCGGCAACAGGAAACTTACATGTCCGAGTTTGTCGTGAAGGTGACACTTTGATGAATGAGACTTTTAACAAGTACCTACATGGTTTGTTTACATGGGATTATATGTTAATATTACTTTACACATATTATATTTACAAATAAAGTTACCTATACCATATTACTATAATACTAATTATTATTTTTATTTTATTTAAAATTTCGACACATATTAAAATACATGAGTGAATAGATCAACAGCTTGTGTGTGCGGGATATCGGGACACAATTACTTCTTTCTTTTCTCTTACGCAAAATTAGCAAAATTAGCAAAATAGAGCAGAGTGCCGCAATTTATTTGTGACACTCTGTACACAATTAATTATTAAACAACAGCAATTAAGCAAAACAACAGCAATTAAGCAGCAGTGGCGCAATTTAGTTTGTGCGTCACGATGCTTACACAACCTTTTATAAAAATTAGCAGAGTGGCGCAATTTATTTGCATCTTCTCTTGTGTTATAACTTAGGGAACCCGCAATAATTGGATCTGCCAATTATACAGGCTGCCTTTGTTGTGACGAGCTGAAAATAATCACAACAAATAAAACAATTCTTATAGCAGGATATTAGGAAGGGGAGACTGTTGATTTATGCACTCAGTTTACTCGGTACTCAGATGACATCTCTTTATTACATTTGGTGATTAAGTTCTCTATTGAAAGTTCTCAAACAATATAGTTTACTATATGATTATATATAGATATTACTCCTTTACAAAGGGCCCTCAAAATATGATGTACATCTATTTTATTTATTCCACGGATCCGGGATTGAATATATTAAATGAATAATGGTCACCTTGCCATATACAATATTGAAAATTTAACCATTTGAAGAATGGTTTTTATTAAGCTTTTAAAACAACAAAACTTTTAGTTTAAAGTTTTACTCTTTTGCTACAACAAGTGTTATTAGATTTCAGACTACAGGTTACATATAATGTCTGTCTTTTAAAGTCTTTAATGTTATTACATTTAAAACAGAAGTTTTAAAGTCTTTAATATGATACGTTAAATTGTCTTTTGTGGATTATAATTTTTGTAACTCTTAACCATGGAAGACAAGCCTCCATGTCACCTGTGTGTTTCCTGAAGTTGCTGCAGAATAGGTTCTTCGGTCCTCCGGTGTTTCCTGAAGGTCTGTCGTTACCTTACCATCCTGTGACGGTGAAGTTCCTGAAGTATGTCAAATCATTCCGAGGGCGGTACACTCATCTCAGGCGACTGTAGTAATTCTTAGTAATTCTTGTAGTTAGAATAAATAAATAGAAAGTTTGTTTCACTGTTATACACTTCACATGATTATAGATTAGTTGAATATCACCTTCTTGTTTGTAGTACTGTACAAATTACATAGTTTGTTATTTGATAATAGAGAGAGATGTCATCACCGCACAAATTTACTTATTTCAATAGTCATTGAATCAAGCCTTTCACATTTTTATATATACGTAGCGAAACAACGCTTTACGCTGCTTACGGCGTGAGCGCTCCATTGCAAGTGGCAGAAATAGTTAAGGGGGAGAGTAGTAATCTCAAGACAAATACTAGGCAACATAAAAGTAGTTCCGTGTTTCTTTTTTTATTTAAAGGACTAAAGTTTGATTAAATTATTAACTAGAGATATTCTTAGTGACAGAGGTTATCAAAGTACGTAACAGTGGTCTTATTTAATTATTTAAATAATAACAAATTTACAATAATACCTAGTTTATTAAGGGGTCGGAAAACAAGTTGATTCTGGTTAGCGCCTGTTTCTGCAGGATTAATTAACAAGCTTTACCCTTTCTGTACAATTGTATTCCCTTTTAATTTATTATTAGACTTTATATTAAATATTATTATTATTTAATGATTGCAATAAAATTTAGTTTAAAATGTGAGATTTTATTAAAAATTTAAAATTTCTCAGCCTATACATTATCAACTTAATTAATTAACATATTTTTTATAAATAAAATCGTCACAATAAGTACAAAGAAACGTACAACTAACATAATAAAATGAATTTAAATATCAAGTAAATATGTCACTAATTCACGCTAACATTGGATAACGTCAACATGCATAATTTCACAAACCAAGTCTGCATTATGAAGAGCTGTTGTGTGGCGCTGACCCGTGGTTTCAGGATACGTACCATAATGTAATATTTAATATCATTGATTATACCCCCAACACAGCAACTGCATTACTTTAGCACTGACAAAGAAAGCCAAATTAAAGCCATAGAATGTAGCAGAAAGGAACTACCATACACGTAACTGAGTTGTTGCAAAAAGAATTTAGTACAAATATGAATGATGTTTTACGTAAAAGACACTTCAAACTTTTTTACCTAACACAAACATAAGTAACTTTTTCTACACTTCCCTAAGTAATATTGGGTATTAATTGCAACCGAAGAATTCAGCTAACCATTGCCTATACTGTGCATATTAGCATGGATTGGTTTACGCAAATAAATGTTGTACATGATACTAAAATGAATCGCAGTATCAAATCCGTTTCCTATATAATTGAATACTCACATAAAATTGATTACAGTTCTACGATGTGGTTGACAAAATGATCCTCTTCCGGTTTTTCTTAAACGTGGCTAAATTGGTTATGGCTCATACACGTTAAGGGATACCGCAGGTGGAAATATTGTCGCCGGTACATAATACTTCCAAGGATCAACAGGTCCACGCATTTAGGAAGTGAGTCAAGAAGCAAATGTTGATAACATTGTCAAATGTATAAAAATGTTCCGTTTAAAACTGTTTTTATTTTGTACTTACGTGTATGAAAATTTTAAAAGGTAAAATACAGAAATTGTACATCGAAAATGGTAGCAGGCTAGCTAACATATTTTTAAATTAGAATTTTCTCGTAAAACTATCACAAAATATTAAATAATCAACAACATTAAATAGGACTGCAAGACAGTAAAAAAACTTTTTAGTTAATGCCTTAGTGTGCAGAAACTGAAGCTAACAGTGTTGTCTCGTGCGTTACAAAGAAAGGATCTGTTGAATGAATCCGTAAATAACGTACACTTCTGGATTTTTTCGTTTTTGTATTACTTTACATTTCTTACCAATTTAGTACAATATTTGCTGTGATGTGCCTTAGAAAATAGAAGATCTACAATTTTCTAATAACAATACAAAACGCTTCCTGTCGGTCTGGTCGCAAACAATGTTGTTGTATCCCTTCAAATTGTAAATTCACCGTAACAGCGGCTCTCGTTAGAATTCACAGCCACGTGAGTGTCGATAAGAAGTTTTTGTAAAATTCATGCTGCTATCGTTACCTAAAGGACTCATCGTTTGTACACCTAAAAGTAGATATAATATAACAGGAAAACATTACAAAAGTAGAACGACGTTATAAAGCTAATGGTATGTTTACACATAAAATTTCCTAATGAGAGAGGGTTTTCTATATGTTTGTGTTAAACCAGAAGTACGAAATTTATAAATTCTTTGAGGTGGATTCTACTGACGGATACTAAACTCAATGTTTTACATATTTTTACGTTAGTGTGTTGTTATAGTTTATCACAGCATATAGGCATTTATACCGTTAACACCTGATTGCGTTCATTGTTCCAAAAGGGAATTAAGGTCACAAAGAGCTAAATTTGTGGTGACAAGACCGTGTATCGGGAATGTAGGCGTAATCGTTAACACTGCTTAATTTAGCAGAGACTTGACCTTTATCTTTTTACAAAAAATTATGACCGTCGTGTGTTGCTAGGTAGCACAGACAGAATTATCGTAATGACGTCAAACGTTAGTTGTCTATCACAGATTTTATATACCCCCTGTAAATACTATTAACACCATGACTGAATAATGGATGGATGTAATGCGTAGGGTTTACTTCAGATCAAAAATCAAGTGAAAAAGAAACTCACTTATCAAATTCAACATTTCTGTTTCAGTTTGAAAATGTTTATATTGTAAGAATATACAAAACGCTTGCAGGTTATAGCAGCTATATAACCCCAAAACAACTTATTACAGCGCCAAATGAGGACATATTCTAGTATTTGCTAGTCAAACATAAACTATTAAAAATATATGTTCTGTAAAGGAAGCAAACAAACGATTAAATGGTGTCAAAATAAAATTGAAAACATTAAATTTAAAAAACGTTAAATTGAGTAAAGTTAATACAAATGTGTGGTACTTTTGTTATTAATAGTACAGATTGTGTAGCAAGTAAATAAGTCATATACTCTTAAAGAAGTCATCTGTGAAGAAGCATGTTGAAACTCTGGGAAAATTCATCTCCGTATCGACACTAGACAGACAAGAATATAAAGACACTGGGAAAATCGTACATACTGCCGATTGTGTTTTGTAGTTTGTGTTGTGGACTGTCGATTTGTGTACCTTCAGTAACTCGGTATATTGGGTTTCTTCGGATTCCAAATTTGTCCACAAGGTTCTTTGTTCTCGTCACGACGTTTCGAAATCTATATTTTCCCATTTCTTGCGTACAAGAGTGGATTTTGTTCTATCTTCATTATTTTCTTCTTTAAATTGCTAATTAATTGTATGTTGTGGTGTGTAGTGCGAGTCGGAGTCTCAGTAATCACACGCTCGTTCCCGTTTGGCACAACGCGGGCATGGTTTACTAAAGTGTGCTGCTGAACAATGTACAATGTGACCGGGAACTTAACAGGGTATAATATTTTATTATAATATAATTTGTTTTTGATTTATATTTGATAACTACTTATGAAACGGCTGAAAACAGCTAGTAATATTCATGCATTTTGTTATTTCAATTCGCAGTCTCTGTAATCCCAACTTTATTGTCCTTACTTGCCAAACTGCTATCCGTCATACTCCGGACGAGGGTTTTTATTATCTCCACCTTTATGAAATCCTACACCACTATCTGTAAAGGAATATATTTTGCATAATTTAAGATATCTTTTAAATAAATTTTTGTTTAGTATATTTAATTTTTCATATAGGTAACTCATTTCTAATTTTGTTCACAATTAGGTGGTTTAGAACTTAATAATGGTAAAGAGACTGAAAGGGATAGTCCGGAGCACGACAGATAGCAGTTAGGCAACTAAACACGACAAAGTTGGAAATACTGATGCAACTTACATGAATTTTATTGGCCCACTAAGGAGAAAATTTTAGTTTTTATGTAAACTACTACTGTTGTAGGTCTTATTTAAACAAGAATTTTTTCTTTAGTCTCCTTTTTGTAATTTATCCTCAGATAAATTACAATGTTTGTTAAAACTTTAGTTTTTATTCGACAAATTTTCGGCCACGTATTTGTAAATATAGATAGTTGAAAGCAAAATAATAACTAAAATTTATGAACTCATGAATCAATGAGAATTGGTACAATAATGCAAGTTAAATCATTGATGAGATGATATATTAGTATAGATTCTTAACACCAGACACGATGTGAGTCTTCTACAGCTACTGCCGTCTTTGGCATCCAACACACCAGAGGCTTTTGTTGTACCAGTCACCACGTTGCAAGTCATCTTTTTCCATCGCATTGCGTATACCCTCCATCCACGATATCTTGATGTATCCCGTATTTAACATTTAGGTGGAACCGACTCTAACAACTTTTGGACCATTATGAAGCATGCTTTTCACGTGGTCATACTATAGAACCTGCTTCGTATTTATGGTGTATAAAATTACTTTGTCAACGCTAAGTTGCCTGCTGATATCCACAGTTCTAATGCACTGGAGCCTGGACACCCCACGAGAACCTATCCAGTAACCATCACTACCGTTTGGAGCCCTTGGGAGTTTCTTTATCAGTCACGTTTCAAAGAAACATACGTGTGTTTACTTCCTAAGGTGGAAAAGTAAATAGTATTTTTCGTTTTGAGGGTTATTCGTTCACTTAAATCACATAGCTCAGCATTGTCCCTTCTTCTGTTTTACAGCTAATTTCTTCACCACGTCTGCCATCTTTTGATAATGGCACGTCAATATTCCTAAAAGAAAGCAGTACTTTTAATAACGTGCTAATATACTGGCATATTGGCTTCTTAATATTCAAAATCTAGTTAATTGATTTTCTCAAAATTTATGTCAAGGCCCCAAGATCTGTATTATTCATGGAGTTTTTGGATCAGGTATTTTAAGTCTTGATCGACCAAAGGTACCACCTGTTGATCATTCGCGAACAGAAGCTTGTTGAAATAACCGTCATTTAATAAAAATATGTTCCTTACAACAACAAAAATATCTTGTGTAGACTATAACGTTCAGGAGAATCAGTTGGTTGGAATAAATCGGAAGATTGATAGGACATGCACTGAAGCCACGAAATCTTACTGTTATTTAGAAAAGATGGAAGACTAACGACAATTTGGACGAAAGACGTAGTGAGGGGCAAAAAACAATAATTGTAGATGATTGAAAACCAGTTAGAACTTTAGTACAACCGTACTGTTTAGAAAAACTAAAATTATATTATTGAAATAAAATGTCTATTTCTGGTTCTTACTAAAATTTGCAATAAAAAATGAACACAAATACAACATACACTGGAAAGCCAGTCTAATTTACTTGCGTTGACAACAATTTGCTCGGTGTCTGTTTATTGGTCACACCATTAAGAAGCTTAGGCCGTTAACACCAGGCTGTCTTCCTTACCGCAAACGTAATTAAGGTCACTATACGTTTAACACGTGGCGACGGAAAGCCATGTTTTTAAACCTAAATATTATACACTAAGTTCACAGAATGTGTGATTTATGAAGGGCTTTTCGTCGCATTATGTTGTTCCTTAAAAAAATGATAAAAATGTTACTTTTGAAAATTGCTTAAAACTGTAATATATATAGGAGCTTAGTAACTGTAAAATTACTAACAGGAAATTTGGTTATATTCCAAAAGCAATAAGCAATATTTGTATTTAACAATTACATTTATCCTGAACAAAGTGACATATTTTTCAATTACATTTAATGGTTACACGAGTTACATGTAAACTACGATCCAAATACATCTGTCACAATGGACGCATGTAGTTAATGCTATATTCAGTACCGTGTCAGATAAAGGTCACAACAATCATAGAAATATCAAACTTTTCCGATTGTCTGCAGCCTTCATATTTAAGTTTAATGATTATTACAGTCAATACGGAAAGTAATGTATTAAAAACGCCAGCCCACCTGGTTCGTCAATGTTTTAATGAAAATTGATTTAAACGACAAAAATAAATAACAAAGTAGGCAATAAGAAAATAATAGTAAATTTGTTGTGAAAACACATGGATTTTAGCGCATAGGCGCGCTCAAACACACACACACACACACACACAATTTCTTTTCTTTACCTGCAGAGTGTGAAACTCAGATTAAGATATTTAATTACTTATAAACTTGTTGCATCCCTTTTGAATTTGCTACAGTTTCTTTGATTCAAGCCCTGTTATTCTTTTCATCTTTATAATTTATTTACTCTCTTCTCACATGTCTACTTTAATACTACAATTTTCTTTTTTTTTACGTTGCACTCTTGCTCTTTAAAACATGACGGTAATGTGTCTTCACCCTTTCAAATGACACGTTATCTTGGTTTGATAAGAAAAACTAGAGGTATATAGTCATAGTTCAAAACCTTCTATCCTATCCTCTCTGGTGATTCCTATCGCTCTTCGAATACTAGAACGAATGCGAAAATATTTCTGTTGTATTAAAATACACAGCAAATATTTTGCGTTTGTTCTTGACCGCAGAAATGTACATAAGTAATGAACTGCTTCAATTTGTCTTCCTTGTTCTGCAGAATAGTTAATATTAACTCTCCATTACCAGCGGTGGTAAGTTGCCGTTGAAACTTAAATGAAGATATATTTGACGTACTAGTACGTGAGCTCTAATTAATCGTCCCTTCTCACTTGGCTGCCCAGGAGTTGTGGTCTCCCCACCTGGATTGCTAGCAATAATAATTAATAATAAGCGACCAAGTTGGAAAACGACATCTAAATGCTGGGAAACTTTGGTCATTAATATGTGTTATACGGAAGTGAATTCAAATGTAACGTATATTGTTAAACACGATAACGTTTATACAAGTTTTAGGAATTATAATCTTCAAACGTCTCAAAGTAACGCCACAAATATAGGTTTTCATAGTCAGGTAAATATTGTAATGTTACATAAGATCACGACCACCAGGGTCCCAAAGAACCAATAATCCAACAATAACAAAGCATAAAGAATGCTACATACAACTTTAATGTTAATAACCAAGACAAGTAGAAGGTGATTTTAAATAAATAAAGAATACATCTTTAACGCACTGATGAAGATGATAAAGGAAATAATGACAATGACCTAGACGAATGTAATTAACTGACAATTAACCCAATAGATTAGGTGAAAATGTAAATACCAAAGACAGAGAGAAGAAACTATAAATGGAGTAAAGAAGAACACTACAAAGCCCAACTAGATACCAAAACAGAATGAAGAATAAGATATGCCTTACTCGACAAGACCAGATGAATGGATCATGACAAGAAAGCCCAGAGTAAAGAACAGAGTAGTAATGATGCCTGATGAACTAATGTAAATAACTATGCCGACAAAGAAGGCTTAAAAAGTAATTAAATGAGACAATAGACAATGGTCAGGAGAGTGAAATAAAATTAGTAAAGGTATAAATTAACTGTGTACCTGGAAGAATAACAATCATGAATCATATAGACCAGCCTTGTAACTAGAGAAAATGTAGGGGTATTACTTATCGAATGATGTGTATAAATACTGTTTAAAATGGGTAATAGAGACAAAAGGGTGTATAATAAACCTAAAATCATAAATAACATTAGTAATCATATAATAATGTGAAATGAAAAGACATTGAAATCATTATAAAACAAACATATTGTTGGCAAACCACATGATAGGACCCTTAACCTCACTATATGTGAATTATGCACCTAAAACAGGAGAGTTAAGTAACTAAATGCCTAATAATCTAATTTCTGTTGGAGGGTGATGAACCTAAATGTTAAAGAGGTGGTACCAACACAGAATCAATGTATAGAACCAGTAGAATTGTGTTGCAATTAGGATAAGTACAAACAATAAGTTAGACATTTTGATGTTACCTAACAAATCTTACTAAAACTGTAACAATATGAGATAAAGGAGAGGAGAAGTTAGTGTCAATAGAACCAGCAACGTTCTATTTCACTTATATAAGGTAAATAAATTATAATTAGATTAAATTTATCACAAGATAATAGAAAATAGACGTACTGGTATCTTTACACCAGATGCAAGATGTTTTATTGTATTAACAAAGCAAGGTGACATACTATTACCAATCAAATGATGGTAACACCTTCATAATTACTATCACTATCTTGTAAAGGAGAATGATCACTCAATTTAAAAAATCAATAAGAGTTAAAAGAACAATTGTAAAACCATATAGTGTTTTAATTATAGGGGTACCAAAGGAACATAATTCAGAGTATAATTATGTCAAAACCACCCAAGGTAACAACTAAAGGTTGTTACAGTTAATCTATACAAACCAATAGCAACATTCAAATGTAATCAAATAGAAATGAACAGACCACTGTTAAAACCAACTTGTGTGGCAATAGGCCTAAAGGAGCTTAGAGTCTGATACTAAATATTAAGTAACAGACTAAACCAATAATAATAAAATAATAAATTAGACAAAGACACCAACAAATGACTGAAGTGTAACCAGTTTTAAACAATGTATTGTATGATTAGAACAGTATAAAATTTAAGGCCTAGGTGCCAAACACTGAATAGGTCAGTAACCAAATATTACAAGAAGGGGTATTGATTAAGTCAGCCCATGATAGCCAGAAGTTGGAGGGGACCTTTAAGAACAGAAGTGAAGTGTATCTGATTCTTAAAATACCTTCAATAAATAATATAAGGTAAATCCAAACCATAATGCTACCTGTACAGCAAGGTTTACGCTCGATTTTAGAGTTGTTATCACAGATAACTGGTTTATAATATGATTAAAGAAAGAGACTGAATAATCATCAATAAACCTAATTGTGAAATTGAACTGTTAATAATAGAAAGTATGACAGTTTTAATTGAAAAATGTAATAGACCTAAGTGGTGAAATTAAAAAAGTGTCAAACATTAACAGAATTAGGCTTGAGGGGTATCTAATTGATCTAGAGAACAATTCAAAACGATTGAGATTAGTCAATTAGAACTCCCAAGTACCATAAGAAAGTTAAATGCCTTTTCAAATATTTGTGTAATTTCATGGAAATATTTTCGTACTCTCCGACCCAAAGACCCACGCGATGGGAAGTTGTCAGTGAGGTGTCATCGAAATTAGAACCAATCAAATTACCTGTAGCGAGGCTTGACGAGCAAAGGGACGCCAAGTTAAGCGTCACTCTTATTGTATGATCAACGGAGGAAACACGACGAGAGTTCTCGACGAAATAAAAGTAGATTTTTACCTAACCTGTGCGGAAAGTAAACGTCTGCTTCAGTACAATTACGAATCAAATGTCTAAAAGACATTTATAAAGTGAATTAAGTGAAATAAGAAAGAAAAGTGTAGTGCGTACACGATTGTCAGTGTATACTCCCAGGTAATGGCGGTATTATATAAATAGAAGGGAGTATGGTGATAATATCATTCTGGTAGACTAAGAAGTGAACATAACTTGACACTAAGTAGAATTAAGAATAAATAAAGGAACTTTCAAGAGGCGTTGAACCTCATAAAGTCAAATAAACATTAATGAAATTTATTGTACCTAATTATAAATGAATGTTTATTAATAGTGTGAAGACAGCAGGTTTCAACTGAACCAAAATATCTTAAGTCGATGTACCACCATTTGATAAACGTGGACATGCCTGTATTTAATAAGTAATTTACCTGATAAAGGATATCCATGTTATTATCCCAATGACAGTTGGATCTATTGAAGAGATCATAACTTTAGTAAACTGAATTTATTTGTCAATTGACCACTTAAATGTTTAACGAATGTAACTGGCATTATATTAGACACGCCAGATCTAACCTACAGTATAAGTTGACGCATGACGTCTGTTTATATTTTTATGAAAGTAATGAATTGAGATGACAGTGATCCGAGATGACCACTCTCCTATTAAATAATAATAATTGTGTTGTTGTGTTAACGTTTTCGTATATTGTATGCTCCAAGAACCTCGTATTGATTATTTTATTAGTAAATAAACATTGTAAAGTATGGAATACACGTACGCAGAATAACCACCCTGAGGTATTTTAAAAAGAGTCTGATAACTAATGAAAGGTAATTGTAAAGATTTAACCTTATATTGTTAAAGGTTAATGAGATAAATGATCAAACACTCACAATAAATAAATTACGTTCAAAGGAATAATTAGAGTTGGCCCGATTATTTCAAATATATAGGTATTTACAGGCTTGGCAGACGACGTGCGACGGCTGGCAACGCAAACGGAGCCACGAATTATTTCAATTGATGTTGTTTCTTTTAGGGAAGCTGACACACTGTACCTGCTCCTGAGAACATCACACCAAGTAAGTACCTTGATGAAAAAAAGTTTTAATTACAGTCGGTACCAACACCACCGAAAATATCTACTAGAGAAGAGGAAACCAACTCTGTCCGATACTCAACATTCGACGAACGATGAACCGGCTAAACCAGAAATATTAATCATGAACGCAATAACAACGACCTTTAATAATAATTAAAACCACAAACAAATGACAAATCAATTTATAATTAAATTAATTAAAACAAACATAATTAAATTTAAATAAATTACTACGACGGATCTAGTTACTTACAAGATGATGGCAACAACGTGTGGCTTTTAAACCATAGGATCTAGGTTAACTTACAATATGCAAATTTTACCCAAAGACGTAAGAAGGAGTGTAACTTAGCAGCTGCACGTGTGCGTGTAGGGTGGGGGGTTCGCTTATTATTCAATAAATAACAAATAACATGGGATGCCAGTACAGGCTAATAGTTGAAACACCGTCTTTGCTTAGTTATTATACAAAGAGAAGTTACAAAAGTTCAAATAGAAACATTAATTATTAATATAAGTACTGTGTGACAAAGGTGTTGTGTCACAACAGGTGTTACGGGAAATTGATTTAGAAAAATGGTTGTGTTGAAAGTATAGACTATTGGAAGAAACTAACATTTCTTTCTGTATGTGTTAATATTGTTGTAAATTGGATGTTAATTTCTGTAAAAATGATTGAACACGAGCGCAATGTTGTCAGATATTGCCATAATAATTAAGTTGTGTTGAATTGTTACTTATCTTAGAAATTTAGACTGTACATAACATAATTTGAGAATTAACATAATGTTACTTGTACAAATTTTTCCTCTATTACTAAATAGGCAAATATTACTATATGGTTACTCGTAAATTGCTTGAAGTCAACAAACAACAATGTAAGAAACAAAGGTCTTCACAGTAAGAGATATAGCAATAATAATGTTCTGTAGTACTAAAGTAGCTTAGGAAGTCTAGGTACGGCTGGCTGCCAGCTTAAGGTGTACTAAATTCACGGAACATAGTGTGACCGACACCACTTTGCTGCGGCTCAATCCGTTCTTTATCCCTTCACTTGTTTACAATGAAGGTAAATCCCTCAGGTTTAGTATACAAGACGCTAGGAAACTAGGAAAACTAACCCTAATTTAGTTGTTACTATAGAGCGCTGAAAATAAAAAAGCATCGACCTCAGAAGTATTAGCTAGTTATCATAATCTAGCCCTTTAAGCTCTCACAAAGAGATATAGGCCTACTGTACTAATTATTTAATTCTAATTATCTCCACGTTTAGCAGTATTATATGTACAGTACCTTTTCAGTCTCCCAAATATCTGCCTATTTTTTTATGCCCGCATTTTCTTAGGCATATTTATTTATGTTCCATCCGTAATTATTAGAGTTCAAATAATGACGGAATCGCTACTAACACAGATAAGCTAATCTACAATTTCATTCTCACTTTTACTCTGACTAAATCCTTTCCTAAAACAGTCAAAGTAGTATGCATACTTTTACTGGAAAAAGTCAGTGTAATACAATAATGTTACTCAAATAAATTTTACCTAACAACAAACAGTATTCAAAGTTATTTTATTACGGAAGTAAAAAGAGCTTTTGCATTATTTAATTTTAATTCTTCAAAGACTAATTGCTGCGAGAAACGTGTAATCGTACTGCTCCAGTTTTTATAGTAATCGACATGTTTTAATCATTCGTAAATCACGATTTTTTCATTTAGAGCTTGCGGTTTCTCTTGTAACTGTCCTTTTACTTACAATAGCGGATTAGTTATAAGAACTTTGTTTTTATCTAGCTGTTTCTTTAAATGAAAAAAGCTTAAACGAAAATTACATTAATCTATTATAAAACACTTTGTAGAAATTTTATTGATCTGCTTTTCCCAACGCAAGTCTGGCCACCAATACGTATATTGGAATTTCAATGGGTAGACGTAGCAGTGCTGAACCTTCTTAATAATGTCTGGTAAACCTTATAAAGTCACCTGTAGGCGATATTGCCTAACCTGAGCGCCCCATATCATCTCTTTGCCAAATATTGGATTTCTTTCCAAACGATTTCTAGCTGACACAAAGTATAAAAAGGTATTGTGTGTTTATCTAATATCTATGTGTTACACTTCTGTTATTATCAAAAAGTGTTTAATATTTTAGAGATAAATATGACATTAGTATTTCACTTCTTTCGTATTTATATTTCTATGGTAAGGTATGAAATGACACAAACTTAATATCTAAATCTATCACGAAAGAAGATAAGAAAAAACAAACTTCTGAGACCTCGTAAACGTTTCTGTTACAACTATTTGTAGACAATGATCTTTGTTTGTGTGTGTATGTGTATGTGTGTCGTTGAGGGGCATTAATTACTTAGCATTTACTGAGTTCAGGATTTTGTCGTTGTTTCATTTAAATATCGTTTCCTTAATAGGATCCACTGTGTCAAACAGATATTAATTCGGATCTGGAAAATTTTTCATAGATCCCAATACTTGACATTTTCTCAATTCTGTAACTGACCTGTTTTTGGTGTGTACCGATCAAAGTAATCTCAGATGCTCGAAGATTAATCAATTATGATAGAAGCACTAAAGAATCATATTACATACTGGGACATAATCCTAAATAGGATTATCGTAATGAGCAGGCCTAGTACTGTTAAATACGATTTAAAAGGGTATAAATAAAAGACATTGCTCAATCGTATATAGGCAATTATTTTAAATAGGTTAATCTACATTTTATAATTAATCTGTAATAGTATACATAAAAAAGTGGTGTTCAGTTTAATAGTGTTCAATATAATTTGTTTATTACAGTATATAAAGCAATAAGTTTATATAAAGTGAAATAAGCCTTTTACACTATGAGAATAAATACTGTCTACTCAACGAAGATTTACAATATTTTACCAGCATTCTATAACAAACAAACAAATAAAAATATACAGTCTTTAAAATTGGAAACACTATGCATTATATTATTCCAGCTGTACGGAATACCGATAAGATATAATTGAATAACCATCTTTAATTTCCATACCCTATAGAATTGCTTTCATCTAGTCCCATAGTCCGCCCTGAAAACATATTCCGAAGATGAAACAGAAAGCACTCCTATGGTCAAATATGTTCAAAATGGTTTATTTTCAAGATATTTGTATTAGTAAAGGTATAGTAAGTAAAAATAAAGATCTTTATTAGGTACAACCTGGATACGAATCGCTTGTACAGCTTATACACGAACTAAAGATTATTCTGTTAATTATAAGTGAGCAGGATAAGAATAAAGAAACAAATTTCAGTTAAATTTATTTTTTACTTTGGGTCCGTTGCACATATTATTTTTAAGTTTCGTTATTTGTACAGTTCAAACTAATAAATTTGATATTTACCTGATTACCTCGAAGTTTAGCAAGAGTTTCAGTAACGTACAAAACATACCATAATGTGTACTTAAATAATTTATGGTATAAACTAAATTATTAAATCATTAAAACATGACATGATTTTTTATTAAATAAAAATTTCATATTAACTTGATTTAATTTATATAAAAGGAAAGTAGTCAAAGTTTTTGATGGGTGTATTGCTTCAATAACAAAGACAATTTTAAATTTTCTATTGTAGTGTATTTATTGGTCATAGCCTAAAGGTACCATACACATGATTTGCAATAAGTTCTAATTACTCACATTCTTAAACACGATCGATTTCGTGTAGGCTATGAACAAAAATTACACTACAATAGAAAATTGAGATTATAGGTACCATTAGTAAACAATAAGTGTGTGTATATTATAAATACATCACATTATCATTAAAGAAAATTTTATCAATAAAAATTCTCATATGATAAAAGAAACAAAATAATACTTATGAAAACCACAATGCCAAGTGACTAGGGTTATGATTGCTTGCTAATTGTTAAATAAAAACATCACATCGCCATGATAATGTATTGGACATTATTGAAGAGTGTAGTTGCGCTGTACTGCCGATTATTGTTGAAAAAGTAGAAAACTGAAACGTGTGTATTGATAAAAAAAAAATTGCACAAGTACGAAAAATATGAAACAAGTTACATCGTTAAAATTTAAAGAAATTAAACACTAAAATTTTTATATAGTGCGTCACTTAGTTTTATAGATCTAAATGGTTAGGAAGTTTTCAGTAACGGCGCTGGGGTAGAATGGGGTAGAATCAGTGAAAATGAATCAGTCAAAAGTGCAATTATTTATGGGTCAGTTTCTGTACTAAATACAATAACTATATAACTTTATATTAACGAACACATGTCATTGAGTTAGTGTTAGAGAATGCCTATACGAAAGTACACAGAAGGTACATGACTGTATACAGAAGGAAATTTAGAATGCAAGTATACGAGATTTACCTGACTGAGTTTAACAGCATCTACAACCTGTTGTAGAAATGTATTAATGGGTAAGGATATCATTCCTGGTTGTGTGTTGCTTCTCAACATGACAGTAATCGTTTAAAATCCTAAAAATTGTTTAATTTTAATAACTTTAAAATTTATAAACTAATTACCGAACACAAATACACATGAGTCAATGTTGTCTCGGATGAAAAGTTGACACTCGGGAGACTTTAATGTAATAATGTATTCTTAAGAATGCTGCACTGGCCCGTACTGTCACTAAGTCCTTTGTAAGACGCGATTATCTTGTTTAGTCTACCTGGGCATTGCCAAAATTAGTATTCCTATCCGTAGCTTTTCACTTCAATAAAAAATCTACCGTCTTGTCCTAGATATTCTGATGTCAGTGTACCCTTTGTTTCATTATGTGCGAAGACATCCCAACAACTGCGTCTGTTGAGAATAAAAATTAATTACAGTTGCTTTGATTGTCGACGGTAAAGATTTGAATGATTAGTCTATATTAGACATTACACATACACGTGTTTTCTCAGTCTCTCAATATAATGTATGTATTTACAGGACAGTACACTTTCTTCGAACTCTATTTTTTAATGGATAGGGTATCCTTACGTACGTTGTTTCAGTAAAGATTTGCAGTAATGGTCTCTAGGAAAGATGTAAGCTTTTACATTAAGAGGAGAAAAACATTAAGAGTGCAAACAAGGAAACTGATAAAATACGCCTACCAAATTCTAAGAAGTCAATCGTGCTGAAAAATGGTTAGGTTCTATCAATTTGTTTGAGTTATATCGGCTTTCATGGTTTAAGTTTTTCTCGTCAATGTTTACATCATTATCGTGTTGAGTCCACGTGGGCGCTGCCACTATATTCATATTCGCAGCTTTTCACTTCATTGAAATCGACCATCTTGTCATAGATATTCCGATATCGGTGTACTCATTTTATTAAGTAATGAGTATAATGATAGTATTTTAACGTTTTCAGAAAAACAATTATAATTTATTTCCTAGAATGCCTGTAATTGTAAGCAATAGTCACTAAAACACATATTTTGTCTTAAAAATATTCCATTTTTTGTATAGTGTATACAAAATTAAAAGAAGTAATTTTTAAAAATATCTTATGAATTCTAAAAAACAAACTGGGAAACAACGAAATTTAAAAATCTTTTATTAAAAAATATACACGTTGTTGAAAAAAGTATGAACTTCTTATAAAAACAATATGTATTTCTAGTTACGCAGATATCTGATATTGACAACTGTGCATGATATTGGGCATGTGTCCGATACACCAGCATTATACACCCACAGATAAAAGAATTATAAGAAAATTAGTTGGAATAAAAATATATGAAGCAGAAGAGAACAATATTCGTATATTAATTTGCAACTTTTTTTCTCTTGAGGTGTCATCTCAATTGGATGACTGTGACTACCATTCAGAAACGCCCTGCAACTTTGATTGGTTTCTGATATTGTCTCGCAATCGGGCCCGTTGTCTTTTCTTATTCATCTTAACGGTTGTTTACGATTGCAACCACATGAGGAATCCTTCTTTGATGTAATGAACAGTACTGTTTTATTATTATTATTTTAGCACTATTTTTGTATAACTAAGGTTTGGGTTTTGACGATATCTGTTAGCTGTTGATAGATTTAACTATGTATTAATTTATTGTTCGCCTGAAGACGAAGACGATTTCTGATTCTATGGAGATCAAAACGTCGTGTTTATTAATTACGATGGCTAATGTCCGAAATCTTATAACTTGTAATGACAAATATCATAATGTTGATAATATATTTAACAAGTATATACTTTGCAGTTACAAACACAAAATGCTAAATATTTTTTCGTATACATAGCAATGCAACAATATAATTATCATAAACAACTCTTATAATATTTGCGCGGGACTATTTTCAGGATCGACCGAGGTTACCAATATGTATTTAAAGTACTTGCCTCCACTGGAATCGCTGTTTCTTATAAATTTGGGTAATTTCTGTGCAGTTTTGGTTTCATATTGTTAGTTTTGAGGTCATATTACTTTAAGTGATAATATTACGCTTGACACTACTAGTTTGTGTTTCAATTTTTTATTGCCGGAACTATATCGTACACAATATTTAAAAATAACATGGAATGTAGAATTTTTGCTGACTAACGCATTTCTTAATTATTGAATATAATTACGGGTAAGATAATCAAATAATACAAGTAATAAATAAGCTTATACGAATAATGTTGCCATTGGGGTTCTTCAAACTGATCTGGTGTTTCAGGTCGAAGCTGTTAACCTTGATGTTATCAATGGCATTAGCGCCCTATTTTACCCTACTTTCACCCTACTTTAAGACGTTATCTGCACCTGTCGACACTGATAGGAGTCTTCTGTGTAAAGTGGATTGCCCATGTCGATTAGCACTTAACTGAAGTGATCGCTTCTACAAGTAATGTGAGCTAAATATAGTTACTGACTCGACAATTTGTAGATAGAGTAGAAAGTCCTCAAGAATCATCCTGTATGTAATTGAGCAGAGTGTAAAAGCATTTCCACCATGTTCCATCACCATAAGAGCTATTCGTGTCTATGACTTTATGTTGAATATTCAATTAAATAGAATATTTTTGTAACGTGTAATCGCTACACAGTTTCATATCGAGAGATTTCACCATTTAAGCTTTCACCTACGCCTAGTTCAGTTTTAACATGATCATTTCTGATAAGATCTCGTCTGGTACAAAGCTTTAGAGTTTTCAAGTACCATACTTCTACCCCTTGTAGTCTAGATATATCTTTTACCTTTTTGATCCAAGTTTTACTACCATATAGTAGTTTAGGTGTAGCAAGTGCATTATAGTATTTTAATTTTGCCTGTTTTCTTGAGTCTTTCCTTAAATATTTAATTTCTTCTTTAAGTATTTACAAACCAACTTAAAGATACTAATTTTCCTTTCACACTATTTATGATCTTGATATGTAATTGCTACACCTTAAATACTTGGTCTAATACCTGTTCTATTGGCGAGTCCTGTATTACAGTTTTTGTCCTATTATAGATTTGCCCCAGAAAAAACCATAACTTTTGTTACTTTACACAATAACAAGATATACACACAAACAGACGGCCTCTCGATGGAATCCCACATATCAGGAATACTGGCAGAAATATATATACAGAACATAGAACAGAACCACATAATAAACAACAACAAATACACCAACAAAATCATTTACTGGCACAGGTATGTAGATGATATATTACTTTTATTCAAAGGCAACACAAGACAAGTTGAAAACTTCCACAAATACATAAACATAATACACCACAAATTAAAATTTACACTGGAAATTGAACAAAACAATAGTATAAATTTTCTAGACCTAACAATTAACAAAACTAACAATACACACACATACAAAATATACAGGAAACCAACCACAACCGACATGGTTATACACAACACATCAAACCACCCAACACAACATAAACATGCGGCCTTCAACCATATGCTCCGTAGACTAACTAAAATACCCTTAAGTAAACAAGATTATACTGACGAACTCAACACACTCAAATACATAGCAATGAAAAACGGATACAACCCTAATTTAATAAACAAACTACACAAACGCATCAAAAACAAAAACAACAAAACACAAAATACCATCAACACACAACACAATTAATACATCACACTCACATACCATAACTCCAACACACACAAACTCGCCACACATTCAGAAAACACAAGTACAAAATAGCATACAGAACTAACAATACCATCAAAAAACACATCATTGATACAAACACGGACATAGACAAATACAAGAAAACAGGTGTTTACAAATTAAATTTTAATAACTGCAATAGTTTCTACATAGGCCAGACGGGAAGATCTTTTTCATCCCGTTACTCTGAACACTTAAAAGCTTTATCCAACAACAATATACATTCCGCGTTTGCTACACACATACACACACAAAACCACAGCTACACCAACATTGATACTAATCTTGAAATATTACACTACTTACCCAAAAGTCGAAAACTCAACACAGCAGAACAATATGAAATATACAAACACCACACAACACAACCAAACAACATACTTAACGACCAATTACAATATAAATCACCTACACTTTTTGACACAATTATACAAAAAACAAACAATAATTTGGATCCCCGCGCCAATCCCCTTGCTCCACACACCACCCCCCACTGTACCTTCCAAGCAATAACCGTTACAAAGTCTGGCAGTCTGTCTCTAAGCTGACGAAGGCGAACACTACGCCGAAACGCGTTCGACGAGAAAATACAAGTAAGTTTACAAGTGAAAGTTTCATTATTATATAAAGATAAGGAAGTGTTTTGATTATAACCAGTTTAAATATGTTTAAGCTAAACAGCGACATTCTGTTAATATTTATGAGAAAGGTTTGAGGTGAACGGGTAACCAGCACATCGCATGCAGGACCAGGTAATTTGTAGTAAAGGTTTTCTTCCTTTAGCGTGTGGTGATCCAGCACGTAAGTGCAAGGCAGCAACTTTGCCATACCCTGGCAGAGGGTTTATCCTAATCCAACGAGCTGGGGTGCTACATCCGCTGGATCCTCCGTACTGAAGCTTTTAACAACGCCGAAGCGAATTGCCCTTGACTATCGTCCAAGGGGGAGAGGTGTGGCAGAAAACCCCGTAAAGGACGGTTGGATAAATTGCACTGAGAGGGGAACAGGCTATTACCCTCAGCCGTAAAGGATCACGACGACAACTTTTGGTTAAGATGACTTGATCAATATGTGGTTGGCTAAACATTACTATAATCTAACATGTTCCTCTCAACAAAAAATGTATTTCATCATCTAAATGTAATTACACCCGCGTCATGGTTCAAGTGTTCGAGTTTTCGTAGATTTCGTTATTAAGAGTCTCCTTAAAGGTACTTTAAAGTGCTTTGTTAGTTTGTTCTTTTGTTCTTATAAATAATGTAGCTCTATAGTTTTTAAGTATTTTTAAAGGGGTAATTAATATTTATAAGTGTAACGGTAATAAAAACTATACAGCCACCAACAACAACATTTTGTTGACGTTATTTCTTATTGCTGATGGTGAGGTTCATGAATAAGAATAATCGAAAGATGAAGAAGTAAAATAATAAGAAGAAGAAGTATAAGAAGAAGAAGAAGAAGAAGAAGAAGAAGAAGAAGAAGAAGAAGGAGGAGGAGGAGGAGGAGGAGGAGGAGGAGAAGAAGAAGAAGAAGAAGAAGAAGAAGAAGAAGAAGAAGAAGAAGAAGAAGAAGAAGAAGAAGAAGAAGAAGAAGAAGAAGAAAAAAAAAGGCGATGTGTCGATGATATAGGTAAAGAAGTAAAAGAACAACACAAATAATTCTGTCTGTGATGTATACTAAGGAATATATGATTTTAAAGTATCTTTCATCGTCAATATAAATGTTACTGACGCACAACACGTTTAAATGACATTAAAAACGTATAGTTTTGATAGATAATGGAGCAAAAATATATGTTAAAATTATGTCTTAAAGCAGATTTCCAATCCAAATTATAAAATGATCTCTATTCAAAGTAGGAGGTGCATTATTTTAAGTTTAAAATTAAGTCAGTAGGCCTATATGACGTAAGTCCCATCAACGTTCTGCTACATACGCGGTTTGTTAAAGCGTACACACACGTCCATAGTCCATTTGTGGCTTCAACCACTCACGACTGTTAAAGCATGTGGTTAATGCTGCATTTAGGTTATTTGAAGGATTCGAAGTAAACGGCTTCATGCGCCTCTCTAAGCATGCTGCGAATTAATGTAGTAATAAATTTTTACCTAATTTTGCATTAGCTCTTACTCTAGTTTTTAAAAACAGACACTTGAATCCGTTCAAAAATGATGTATAATGTTTACTTAATGTCATCAAGTTACCTGTATAGAGTTCATTATAAAATGACAACGTGTACTTTCAGTTAACTAGAAAATCCCGATGGCGTAGTTGTAACCATGTGTATGTTAAGTTTGATCTACAGACTATAATAAACGTTGAAAGTAAACACGAAAATATACACAAATTTATAAAACACACCAGTGAGATGATGAAAATATAACAAAATTTTGGAAATGGCAAGAGGCATTTACTTTAATTACGAAAATGCTTAAGTTAATCAAAAATAAAAACGGATGCAACAAAACAATAGTCAATAAACTCCTACACAAAAAACAAAACAAACAACAAATTCATAACACTATCACACTGAAAAAACAGCCCACAAATTCAAAAAAATCCGGATACAGAATCGCATACAAAACTACAAACAAAACAGAACACACACTATCAAAACACACACAAAAAGCACAAAACAAATTCGATCTACCTGGTGTTTACAAACTAAAGTGCTCAGACTGCAACAAATTCTACATAGGCCAGACAGGTCGTAGCTTCAAACAAAGATACATTAAACACACAAAGGCACTACACTCCACTACCGAATAAAGCTTTGCAAACCACCTCATTGAAGCAAATCAAACATACAAAAACATCCAAAATAACATGGATATTCTACACGTACACACAAATACCGAGAACTAGACAGTCTTGAACAATTGGAAGTATACAGACACACAAAAACGACATCCTAAACGATCAGATAAATTTAAACGCATTATTCGAACATATCACACACACACACACACACACACACACACACACACACACACACACACACACACACACTACATCGATCCTTCAAAAGTCGACACCGTCGGTAAGAACAAGATGAACCCAGTGGCATCCTCTGACGAAGCTTATAATAAGCGAAAACTGGTTCAGGCTATAAGGTAAAACATTTACGTTTTCACCCATAAAAATCTTTGTGTTCCGAGTCGGTAGTCATTTAATTATATTTAAAAATATAAACAGTCTAACAATCGTAAGACTATCCATCCTAATGAAATAGACAGAAATAGCCACCGCTTGATAATTATGTTATTGCGTAAATTTATTTTAACTAGGTACAAATTGTAGACAGTGACCTTTACTTTTTACGTTTGACATAAGATGTTTAAAATTTAAAGCTAAAGTGCAAACTGGTAAATTGTAAAGGCAACCGAAACATTTGGATTCAGTTAACGAATGGATTCAGTCAGTTGATGTTTTGCTAGGCTGCCGAATAAAAAGATAGAAGTACCAATTAAGAAGTGTCTGTATGTACAAATAACATATTGCAACGATACAGCCATATGCTGTATTGAGCATTGATTTACTTAAATATAAAGTTTGTAAAATTATTATAAGTTTGGGGTAAATGGACATGTCTGGGATTGTAAAAAATGTTTCATTGTTATACTAGGGGAGAAATTAACCTGTTCCAACAGGCAAGGAACACCTGCTCGATTGTATGTGTGTTACGCGTGTATCTTGTGTGTGTTAGTGATGCATGTACAGACAGGTATCCCAGCAACACTCTTCAATTAGTTACTAAAATAATTATTTTAATTAATTGTGTGAAAACTAATTAGTGTGTAAACAAACAAAAGGAACCAAAGTGTGTGTAAATTTTATAGGTATCCACAGTAAGAAAATGACGTTAATAGGACACACTACGCGAAGTCAGTGCGAAATAAATGTGCCAAAATACTTAAATTACACTAAGACGCTCAAATTAATACAGTGAGTGCATAATCAAATTAGCTATGATTTGTGCTACCTCAATTCCGTACAAAACATTGCCATTTTCGAAAAATTGCAAATATATGAAAAGGTTCGGGAGTGGGGGCTATCATGTGATCTGCAGGTCTCGACAGGATAATTTCGGAACCAACAGGTGCGGAGTCTCGAGAGGGTATAAATTAGGGGTTCGACTGGAAACCCTTCTCTTTATTTCAAGACACAGTTGCAGACGGACACGCTGTCCGTCGGCAGAACAGTTTTATTTTGTTATAAGTCTCATCTACGAACGAATAAAGACGTTTCAGTAATTATGTTTACACTAGTACGGGAAACGTAGAGTACCGGGACCGTTTAAGTCAGCAAGAGTATCTATAGAGAAGCTACAAAGAGCGACGAGAGTTGCGGGACGTTAGGAGATGCTTTTTAGACGCCTAACAGCCGAACGAGTTCCACCTCGCAGCCGATATTAATTCTCTGGGACGGACCACACACTGCTGGAGAACGACGCTGGACTCTGGACATATCCAGGACCACGCCAAGCCAGGAGTAACGGTAACCCAACGCTGGACAATGCTGGACCCCGTCAATAAGTCGTAAGATCATCAAAACTCGAGGTGACATGCATAATCCATTTATAAATAATTTTTTTTAAAGAGCTCATAAAGACTATATAAAGAGACAATGAATTAAAAACAAAAAAGTTTATAATTAGGAAGAATGTAATAGAGTCTTATGTAAATGTTTTAGTCGTAAGAATGAACGATCGCATATAGATAAATATAGAAAAAAAAGATTTTAATTTTGAGATAGTATTTTTTTTTATCAAATAAAAATATTGAAATGATTTGATATTTGCATTTTGTAGAAAAGAATAATTTAAATTTTGAATACGAAACAAATGCCAGTCTAAGAGTAATTAATATAATTTAAAATTATTTAAATTTATTTTAAAAACATTGGTATAGACTGAGCAAGCTGAGGTCAGACCTGATTTAAATGAATTCAATTAAAATAAAACTTAATTACATTTAAATTTTATTTTTTTTATTAAATCAATTTGAATAAATGTCTAGATTAAGATTATTAACATGTCCAGACGTAAGATTGTTTTAAACGTGTGTAACACCGTATAGCTTAAGAGATGAACTTAATAATGAGTGATATCTTGATCGGAGATTATTAACAATTTTTTATTATTTATAATGCTTGTTAAAACAATAAACATGAAATTTTAACTACTCATAAATTTACTACTCTTATTATAGTTACACCTGGTATTGTTATAATTATTTACAACCTGCATATACAAAAGTTATCGTTGTATAATTTTTGGTCCCAAAGTACGTGGGGCCACATAAATTACAGTATATCAAATTTATGTTATGTATCGTTGTATAAATTTGGCGCTCCAAAATCGTGGTGCTCCACAAAATAAATTATATTAAATAATTTGTGTTGTTATAATATATATAACCTGTTGTTGGCCTATGTCAGGGTGCATATGTGTTACTTATATGAAATTATTAAATCTTCTCTCCACCTCTGAATTTTACAAATAAAGTTCGGTTTCCTGTAGTTCGTAAATGACAGAGAACTCAATAATTTTGAATTAAACTGTTCAGGTCTATTTTATAGACAATATATAAATTCGTTGATTAATATCTTTAATTTCTTAGTTTGTGTGCTCATCGGAGTATGGCTTCTTAGGTTGTGTATTTCTTCTTTACCGAAAGACATCGGTGACTGTATGTTTGTGGTATTAATCGAACCATATTAGTATAAGTATATCTTTTACTTCTAGTAGAGTCCTCTTTTCAACACTTTTCAAATTCAAGTTGGTTTTATTTTTTGTTCAAAAAAGTTAGCATATTTTATACTTTATTCTGATAATTTGTAAGGATTAATCTTTCTAACTAACTTTACTTCCTTCCTTTATAATCTTCTTCTACATGTTTCATCTCTCAATCGTTTGCCGAAATTGTAGTATTCATTTAAGAAATTTTATTACACTAATTGATATTAGAGTTATTTTCAAACTCTTTATATATGATACAGGTTTCATTAAAGTGTAACAATGATAGAAACAAAAATCTGATTAAATGATGATATATAATCAAACGATGATATATAATATTGGTGGCTCAATAGACCAGTGGGTATGGCACCTGGCTACTAGTCTAGAGGTTCCGGGTTCTATTCCATAAAATCAAGGTGCGTTATTCATCCCCCAGGTCGACTCAGCCTGTTGAATATGAGTACCTGGGATAACATTCTGGGGATAATAATGGGCGGCTGAAGCGTAGTGCTGGCTACACTGCCTTCCTTGTATGCCGTACGGCTCGCATAAGGAAGCCTACCCTGCTTGACTCCTAAGCTGCTTCGGTGGTACACATGGAAGCCATTATTATTATATAATTAAACGATTCTGTGTATTTTTATCCTTGATATGAATACGTCTATCGTTGAAACAATTTGTAATCTTTACTTAAACAGTGAATATTTGAAAGTAGTAATTAACCACTGATACTAAACGTAAGAGCATATATAATATGTAATTAATATATAATTTGTCTGCAATAAACGTTTTGTAAACATTCGACACAGGTAGTGTTTCAATAAATACAGGAAGATTTACAGACTCGTCAAAATTAATTCGTAATTAATATTAAAATATAATTACCCTGGAATCTTGTCACACAATACGAGATTGTGCTGTTGCAATCTCGTATTGCAATAATATGTGCTGTTTTTGATAGACAGATAATATTGTTGATAATTATAATATACTTACAATAGTATGTAGATTACTACTGTTGTATTATAATAAAAAGAACATTAATATAAATTAAAATAATAATAATAGTAGATTTTATTTACAATTTGTGTGTATATTGCATGATCGAAGGTAATATAGTGATTGATACGAACGTTATTGGAACTAAGGTTAAGAAAACTATGAAACTGTTTTTTCAGAAAGTCGTTAACCTTGCTGTTATCAGTAGTATCAACTGCCTACTTCATTCACTTATAAAATAACTGCACCTGTCGATACGCGACATCGGCTGAAGTGTTCTGTATGAAGTGGTCTGCCTATGTCGATTAGCACTTAACTGAAGTGGTCGCTTCCACAGTTCATGTGACCCGAATCGTGTTGCTGATGCTGCAGTTTGCAGAGTGCATAGAGCCAATGACTTCATAAATAGGTCTGCATGAGATACTTGAATAGAAAGTAAGTTTATTTCAATAGCGTAATGCACCATTAACGTTTCCTGCTTAATACACAGATTATTTACCTTCGGTGTCAAAAATACCTACACAGTTTATTTACTTACGAGGTCTGACAAATTGTTAAAAACGGCACGTAAAATAATATCATATGAAATGTCTATTATATTATGCATTTGGGTCATTTATAGTATATGCGTAATATTTTCCATCAAAGTATTTGTTAAGGTTTAAATAAAAATTTATGTTTGGGAATTATTTTGTATAGCACAATAACCCACGTTGTAGCAAGAATTCTTAGAAATAATTTTATTATAATATATTTGACGTTCATTTTTATGTTTTAATTAAACATTAATCGCTTTGTCGTAACATTCTTTGTGGCTACTAGCCTGGTCAGCTCACATCAGACAATCCTTAGAGAGAAATTTAGTCTGCATTTAACCACGTCCGGTGACAAAGCTACATGTTGAGGATGGGTGTTGTCGTGTGTTAACCAGTAGATGTTAACATACTACTGACTGAAGCCCGCCTACTTCTGCCTGCCCATCAGTAGCCAGACGGGGTTAGATTAATTCAGCGTATTATACCTGAACGAAGAGCACACAGTGCCTAGACATTATGAATAATAGACATCGTGGACAATAGTCTCTATAACATTGACCTTCCCAGCTGACAATATAGCAACAAACTCATCAGTTTTCTTGTAACTACACTGCAACTTATATTTAGTTGTTTCATTTGATTATGTCTTAACATCCAGAAAACTCATACTCAACTTTGATCTATTTATTATATTGTAACTCTATCTCCTTTATTCACTGACATCCAAAGCTTCATATGTTTATTAAAAAATTTATTTTGAGTTTACAAAATTTTTCAGAACGTTGTTGGACATAATACCATTTTCTAGTAAACTCTCTGTGTTAAAAATGTTATTTAGTCTTAATATTGAAAATGTTTATGAGGACGTTTCGCACATTTGCGGCCGATCGCTGGTGCGTGATCGAAAATGGCAACCGGTGAGTTTCCATAGAAACTATTTCTTTGTTGAAGAAGCCTAAAGAAGAACAGGTTGCCACCTTATGCGACAATCAACGGCTTTAAGTACTTACAAATACCAGAGAATTTACCTGAACTAACGCCAATAGAGGAACGTTTAATATCGCCGCGCCTTCCATTCATGCGCATTTGTAACATATCATACTTTGCTGGCGTTAAACGTATAATTGGACAAGTCATAAACGTACCGATTAATTTTGATACCACTACTTTGCAATTGCCTCACATTTTGAATGACGATTTGGCGTTTCACGTTTGCCTTAAGAAGCACATAATCAATAAAATTTCTTATATGCGATGACTGGTTTCTAAAAGTAAATTAAACCTCTGGTTAAGGCATCTGTTGACGACTGAGCTATTCAGATATTATAACATCACAATTAATGACAAATTCTTCAGTAATGAGCCTGAAAATGATAGCAGTGCGTCTAGTGAGGATGAAGACGAGGATCAAGAACGACAGCAAGTAGAATGGAAAGACTTATTTTCTCGCATAAATCAATCTAATAGCAAAATAACAATCATACAGCGAGATGTAACTGGCGAAGAGTACATCAAATTGCAGCAGCATACCTTATTCTGGTGTGAAGATTTGATTTTACATCTAGCCCCTGGACAAAATAATCAACCATTATCCCTCGCATTCGATGAAGATGCAGAAGAGTTATCATTCCCAGCGATATATTATGGTGTGAAACGGCGGTTTACTTGTCGAGCCACACCATTCATGATAGCTAGTAGCGAAATACGTAGACGGGATCGGAGAGGTGTAAAATCCGATCATATCTTGTATATGGCTGCTAAAGTGATGCGTTTGAGAATCATAGCGAATGTAAACTTAGCGTTTCGAGCAAATAATAATCAAATCAACAGCGTATCAAGACGAGATACATTTGTTTAACCTAAAATGTATTAAAAAATGAACCGTTCATGAGAAACATACCGAACTCAATCCAATATTGACATCAGCGTAAAGTGGAATTATTCAGTATGATGCGACAATTAGGCAAACCTACCATATTTCTCACATTGAGCGCTTCAGAAATACATTGGCCTCATCTCTTAGAATCTATTTATCGCTTTCAAGAAGATATAACAGTAGACGTGCCGATAGGTCCAGCGATATTTGACGGCATATCGAGCACAAGTCGAGCAGAATTGGTAAACAACGATCCAGTTTTGTGCTGCTTGTATTTCGAGAAATTGGTGCAAAGTTTCTTGTGATTTTTTTCAGAACTGGTATTTTTTATTAAATAGACGAGACGTATCGGTGTTTTTGCTATTATCAAGTCTTTAATTTCAAATTCGGTTTTTTGATTTCGTGATGGTGAAGGTACAAATATGCCTTATTCAGTCCAAAGCAAATAGCAGATTTACAACTCGTTACAAAAAATTTTATCCTGAGTCATATGGTTATACCATCGTGGTATCACTTGTAAAACCAAGCGTTACGCGCTTCAGTACAGAAATATGAATAGGTGACCACACTGTAAGGGTAGACAGAGGGAGATTATTCTAAAAAAATTTGTTTTTACATAGCTTGAATTTAAACATTTAGTACTCTGGTGATACCTTAAATTAAGTACCCTCTGTAACAAATTCTTTTCAATTATTAGTGTCACAGTAATCGAGTTAGTGACTATACCCACAACACAATTCCAGTGTATTTATTACACACACACACACGCGCTCGCGCGCGCAGAGAGAGAGAAAGAGAGTAATTGTTAAATTGCAGCGTAGCCAGTACAAAGACGGTGACAGAGCACGTTTACTCTACAATCGAATGTGACGTTCACGTTACTGTCAGCGGTCACTATTCACTCACTTACAAAGTATTATTCTCGCTCCTAAACCTCGCTTCTAAACCAATTTTAATTATTCGACGTAACTACGTTTCAAAACACCCAAACGATTTCCGGCTTAATTTGAAAATACCTTAAAATAAGTTAAATTAGAGAGGATTAGATCTAATTTAAAAGACATTGAAGGGATTAATAAATGCACTCTGCACAAAATAAAATAATAATTATGCAGGAAATTTTATTAGGCGATGTGCCAACAAGTTTTGTTTTTTATGGGGGGGGGGATCCTCACTGAAATTGTTTACCTACGCATAAATTGTTTTCTGCTTTTTTCATTTACATTTTTTCCTTTCTAATTTTGATCAATTCTACCAGCTGGTACTGTAATGCAATTAAAGACTTGTAGTGTAACTTTTAAAGCGAGTCGTTCACATTTAAGAAAACAACACGACTCTATTGTGACGATACAACGGACTGTGGCTAAAAGTTATGGGGTTTACTGCACTTATAAAGGTACACTGAGGGCGAAGTCTGCCTTAAATAAGGACACTCACTGCCTCAAATAAGTGCACTCACCTGCCTGGGTGTGGATGATAGTAAATGTCCTACACACTTCTTGGAAATTTACATTTTATTACATTCCATTGTAAATTTCATTGGAAAATTACAAACTTATAATAATTTGAGAAACTTTAATTGCAATAAATATATTTTATTATTGAAAAGTGCAGGTTCATTTAGAGTTTCCTGCCAAAATAATGAAAAAAGTATATTTAAATGATAATATAAATTAGGTAATATAGATGGATAATTCCTACATTAATAATATGTATTATACAATATTATTAATCTACTTAAATATAACTGTAATACTTAACAAGCAAAATAATACAGCTCTTTGGGAAAATAGAATCACTATTGTCATTAAACAGATCATTAATGTACATTACTTTGTACATATGATACATATATCTGTCAAATTTAATAATCTTTTAGATTATACAACACAAACATTCAAAAATTACTGTCCTACGTTGATGAAAAAAATATATCTACCGTTAGTGACGCTTTATAAACATGAGTACGAAGAAAAGGTAATGAATCATAACGAATAATGAATGAACTTTTCCATCATTACTACAATACGCGTAAAATTTTGTTGACATACCTTAATTAAATATGCACGAACATAAAGCAGACCTCGATAAAAGTAGCTTTTGTTTTTCTGTTTTTAAATGAAACGGTATTTTGTAATAAATATTTATTATTCGTTTTCCACGAAAATGTAAACAAACCTCCCACGTAAATACAGTACACAATTTAATGTGCTTGCATACGTTTGCAATAGTAATAAAATATAAATGCTAAATGGAACCCAGTTTTTTGTGTTAGATGCATGGTTTATTTGTACCTATAGTATACGTATATACTCCAGTTAAAACATACTGCTGCTGTAGCGTGCAACAGTATACATGACCCATTAAAAAAATCAGAAAAGAGTATTTTAATTAATTAAAGCAGTAGGAAAACATTAGTCACAATACTGCAAAATTAAAGTTTATATCACCTAATATTTCGCTCGTAAACATATTTTTTTAGTGAATAAACAGTTAAGCGACAGATACTCTAATCTAGGAACCTCACATATATAAATTAATAGCACAGATAGACAGACACATACGCGCGCTTGCGCGCACACACACAGATGTATGTGATTATATATATATATATATTATAACAAAACATTGTTATCAATGTTTATCGTTCTAACTGGAATACGCATAATAAGCGTTATCTGCTACAATTGTACATTTAGAAGGGTACAGATAAGATTTTATATAGCAAACAAAACAGATAACAGTCCACCTGCATAAATATGTATAATTTTGTCGGCACATGTCAGAAGTGTTTTAAAACTTAAATAATAAAAAAATGACAAAAGATTAAGAAGAACTAGGTTGACCAGTGAATAGTGCGGAAATGTAGCTTTATTTAGACACCAAACACATAACGAGATAGTGAGAGTGTCGTGAACTATAAGCGTTTTACTATTTCACACCTTTCGCGGTGCTAATTAAAGATCGCGTGTATACATAGCTAATAACTGTGTTCAAGACACGTCTAACAAACAACTTTGTTACCTAAATAAATAAAGGATTGTTGAGATATTCGCCGATAGAAACTCATTTGCACACGTGGCTTTGCCCTGTAAACAGTGAGCCAAAAACGAGCATCTGTCTCGCTCATTCATAAAGTATTCGTTGAGTCGTACACACGGAACGATACGCTGCAGAAGACGCTTCAATGAGACCGGCAGACACCTGAGTTACTACAACTACGTACTACGGACATCAGACTATACCCGAGGCCAGAGACGCTGTGTCCATGACGATAAAGGAACGACGCCTAGCCTAGCTGTTCATACACCGCTAAGCGACGCTGACGGAGGTTTCGAGAGGAATAGCTGTACTCAACGCCGACGCCTGAGACCCGTGTACATCTGTGTAACATGAAATCATCAAAACAGGTGACCTGATATGGTTCAGGGTTCATAATAATGTTGTAAAACACAAAAAGTAAATGAAAAGCCGCTATAAGCGAAATTGAACAGTTTTAAATAATTGATAAACATTTAATTATATAGGCGGTATGACTAAAGCCTAAAGACACTTTTAAATGTTGTACTGTATATCATATAGAGACATTTATTCAAAAAGACAGAACATTTAGATAATGTGTGATTATCATAATAATATGTTAATAAGAGTGCAGAAAGACTCTAAGCAAATGTTTTCATGAGATTGTGCACTGTATAAAGAATAATTACCATAGAGATAACGATAACTATAACCCTTGTTATATTCATTTAAAAAGTTCGTATTTTATTTTCTCATGTATAAAGAACAGGGTTACGGATTTCATAGAATGAAATCAATTCAGTATTTCCATTTTATTAAATAATTAAATTCAATATAACAAAATGATTTTTATAAATGAATTATAATTACAGGCAGACAGTGTGAAACTGCCCATATATGTGTGTATATTTCCATGTTATATGTTTTGTGTATATACTGTGTATTGTATGTCTTATTTTCAGGAACTTATAAATTATGTACTAAGATATATGATTTTAATATGTGATTGTTTGACGTAAGCATTATAACAATATATCACTAGAGAAAATATGGTAAAGTAATATTCAAGAAAGAATATAAATGGTGGAACCCGCCGTAAATTGTGTTAAATATTTGAAATTCTTTTTATTATTATGATTTGTTTAAAGATAAGCACCTTGAGGGTGACAATTATAATCATTGGAATGATAGACTAAAAAGGTAGTTTTCATTTATTCACAATTTATACAACTCAGCTTCCTAAAATAATTCTTTTGAAAACACATCGTCCCAACTCGTTACCTGATACCTAATAAGCCCAAATCCCACACCTAATAGCCGGCAAAGCAGAAAAGTACCATATACTGCAGGTAAGTGTTGGCATGATATACCCTAACCAGGTCCATGTAAAATTCATAATCCATAATGAAAGAAATCATAAAAAGATGTGTTGCAAAAGAAAATGTCGCTTCCAACGTGGGGCACGATTAAATAAATAAAAAAAAAAATAAAAAAAAAAAAACATAATACGAAAAAAAAAATTAAAAATTTGTTAGAAGTTAAATAAATATAAATTCACGTAGAACAAATATTTAGAGTTGATGTGTAATTATTATAAAACGTGCATTTATATGTTGAATGTAGCTGATAAGAACGTACAGTTAGCGTTATCAGTAGAGTAAACAAAGGGGAGCTTAGATAAATATTGTGGTTATCAGAAACTGATACTACAGGCGCCCAAGATAATGGTTGTATGTTGATGAATAAATGACTACCAATACAGTATTTAATAATAATCCAAATAATTAATAATATACAAATTAATAATAAATATTTTAAAATCGGTTCACCAAATTAAAATTAAACATGGCACATAAACAAGAGGTCAGTTTAGCCGACATAATGAAGAAGTTAGAAGCCAGCAACGCTGAAAACGTAAAAAGGTTTGAAGAAATAAAAACTAGTGGTGCTGAAACTATGAGAAGATTGGAAGCAAGCACGTCTGAAACTATGAGAAGATTGGAAGCAAGCACGTCAGAAATTCAGAAACTATACGCGTATAATGCTGAAAGTAAGGTAGAAATTATGGAACGAATGGAGACCTTAGAAGGTAAAGTTAAAGAGTCTCTAAAACAACAAGCGGTGGTGATGAATGAAAATTTCGAAGAGCAGCGAAAAAGACTACAACAAAATTTTAAATCTATGGCCGACACACTGGACCAGAAACTCGAAAAAATTACGCATCGACAAGATACCAAGATACAAGTCATCAGCGAGTTGGTGCAGAGTAATGTCAGGAAGAACATGAAAATTAAAGAAGAAACAAAAAGTCTAGCCGCAGCAGACGACACCATCAAGAAATCTATCCAACACCATGACAACAGGGTAGCTCAGCTGGAAGTCAAGTTAAAAGGTGAAGTAGACCGACTTACACGAGAAGTGAGAAGACTACCAACACAAGCGTTAGTATACTCGACCGTACCTAGAGAAGAGAGACCCATTAACTATTTTAGAGGATCCAGAGGGGAAAATCCCATTGAATTTCGTATCAAATGTGAGAAAGAAATGGATAGTATTGGATCTATTCTCAGTGACAAAGATAAAATAGACTTTGTAAGCCGTTACTTAAAAGATGCAGCAGCCAGTTGGTTCACGATGGTGAATGACGATTTAAAAACGTATGAAGAATTTAAACTAGCATTCGAACGGAGGTATTGGAATGAATACATACAAATGAGAATACGAAATACACTGGAATTTGGTAAATATAATCCAGGTAAGCTGTCTGAAGATGAATACGTCATTATGTTAGTAGAAAGGAGTAAACATTTACGTCCCACTTTAACACAAAAAGAATTAGTCATTAAGCTTGCTAATCATTTCAGCAGGAACATCCAACTAGCTATACATGTTCAGGGTATAGCTACCATTGAAGATCTATTAATACTTTTAACACAGATGGAGGGTGTAATCCGTGAACGAGACCCACCAAGAGGAGTTCAGCGAGATAACCGGAACCAAAATCAAGATAGAGGTACGTGGTATTCGCAAAGATATCGCCAAGAAGATAAAGGCAGAGAAGATAGACGTACAGACGAGGAAAAATATCCGAAAAACAAAAATGTATCATATGATAGACGCCATGAAGATGGACGAACATATGAGAAGCAGGAGCAAAATAATGAAAGAGGTAATTACAAAGGAGGTTACCGATGGCCGAATTCGTCGAAACGATTTTCGAAACCATGGACATCCGATAGGAATGCAAATACGCAGGCGATTACCGTTGAGAAAAAACAGAAAGAGACACCGAGAAACACTGATGAACGTAATAAACCGTCCACATCGAAGACTGAAAATCAATGACTACATTCTGGAGTCTGTATAGAAACACATGAAGCTAAACCACAAGATGTCAGGGTACTTAGCAACATAATATACAAACCCGAGAGAGAAGTACAAGAATTACTACGTAATCTCGCTAGAGAGCAAGATAAAGATCAGCGATTACAGAATATAAAAAATAATCCGTTACCTATAAATTATTGTGTGAAAGATGGAATTTTATTTAAGCTTATTAATTATGATTGGAAAGTTGTGCTATCTCATGACATGTTACAGCAATTAATTATGCCATGTCATCGTAGTCTAGCTCATGCATCTCCATTGAAGTGCTATTTAACTATGAAAGAAGCCTTCACCTGTAATAATATGTTCAGAAAAATTAAAATAATTGTTAGGAAATGCCATGATTGTCAAACAGCCAAACATCCGAATTTAAACACTTGCGTTGAAATGGGGAGTATCAGAACTAAGAAGAAGGGGGATATAGTTGCACTTGATTTCCTTGGACCACTCCCGCGATCAAGTCGTGGGTACCGCCATATAATTGTGACGGTAGATGTGTTTACCAAGCTAGTAAAGTTATATGCTGTACGAAGACCCACCATGAAATCTGTTCTGAACGTCATCACCCAGAAGTATATACCAAAGTATGGAAAAATGGATAAAGTGTTGACAGATCAAGGTAAGCAGTTTGGTAATAAATTATGGAAGGACGCATTGACAAGACAAGGTATAAAACCTATACTTACATCCATAAGGCATCCACAAACTAATCTTGCTGAAAGAATAAATAGAGAGTTAGGCAAGTACATGAGGTTATATTGCTACAATCAACAGAGTAAATGGCCTGACTATCTACAATTTTTCGAAGATGCAATGAATCACAATTATAGTGAAGCTACAGGATACACACCGTTAGAATTAAGTGAGAATAAAATACCTAAAAGATTCTGGCACAACATGATAAATAAACCGAAAAATTATAATGTAGATTTGCCAATGCAAATTAAAATAAACAGAGCTGAACGACAGTTATATCATCAAGCAGGTAAAAGGAAAGACCGGTATAATAGAACTCACCGATTGACAAGATTCCAGATTGGTGATAAGGTATTGATAAAGACAAATCCTGTGGGAAGTAGTATATTAAACACTTCCAAGAAATTCTTCAGATTATTCTGTGGCCCATATGAACTAAGGAGTCGTCTAGGACCACACACCTACATGGTATATGACCCAGTGAAGAAAAAGGACGTCGGAAAGTACCATGCGTCATCTCTGCGTCATTATATCCAATAATACCCATATGTGATTGTTACTGTAAGATAAGATTTTATATTCTTTCTAATAAACATGTAATATAACTGACTGTGTATGTACTAAACATAGATAAAAAAAAAAAAAAAAAAAAAAAAAAATGTTCTGTAAAGCACAAACAATTTTTTTTTTTAAAGCAAGTGGGGGAGTGTTATAACAAAACATTGTTATCAATGTTTATCGTTCTAACTGGAATACGCATAATAAGCGTTATCTGCTACAATTGTACATTTAGAAGGGTACAGATAAGATTTTATATAGCAAACAAAACAGATAACAGTCCACCTGCATAAATATGTATAATTTTGTCGGCACATGTCAGAAGTGTTTTAAAACTTAAATAATAAAAAAATGACAAAAGATTAAGAAGAACTAGGTTGACCAGTGAATAGTGCGGAAATGTAGCTTTATTTAGACACCAAACACATAACGAGATAGTGAGAGTGTCGTGAACTATAAGCGTTTTACTATTTCACACCTTTCGCGGTGCTAATTAAAGATCGCGTGTATACATAGCTAATAACTGTGTTCAAGACACGTCTAACAAACAACTTTGTTACCTAAATAAATAAAGGATTGTTGAGATATTCGCCGATAGAAACTCATTTGCACACGTGGCTTTGCCCTGTAAACAGTGAGCCAAAAACGAGCATCTGTCTCGCTCATTCATAAAGTATTCGTTGAGTCGTACACACGGAACGATACGCTGCAGAAGACGCTTCAATGAGACCGGCAGACACCTGAGTTACTACAACTACGTACTACGGACATCAGACTATACCCGAGGCCAGAGACGCTGTGTCCATGACGATAAAGGAACGACGCCTAGCCTAGCTGTTCATACACCGCTAAGCGACGCTGACGGAGGTTTCGAGAGGAATAGCTGTACTCAACGCCGACGCCTGAGACCCGTGTACATCTGTGTAACATGAAATCATCAAAACAGGTGACCTGATATGGTTCAGGGTTCATAATAATGTTGTAAAACACAAAAAGTAAATGAAAAGCCGCTATAAGCGAAATTGAACAGTTTTAAATAATTGATAAACATTTAATTATATAGGCGGTATGACTAAAGCCTAAAGACACTTTTAAATGTTGTACTGTATATCATATAGAGACATTTATTCAAAAAGACAGAACATTTAGATAATGTGTGATTATCATAATAATATGTTAATAAGAGTGCAGAAAGACTCTAAGCAAATGTTTTCATGAGATTGTGCACTGTATAAAGAATAATTACCATAGAGATAACGATAACTATAACCCTTGTTATATTCATTTAAAAAGTTCGTATTTTATTTTCTCATGTATAAAGAACAGGGTTACGGATTTCATAGAATGAAATCAATTCAGTATTTCCATTTTATTAAATAATTAAATTCAATATAACAAAATGATTTTTATAAATGAATTATAATTACAGGCAGACAGTGTGAAACTGCCCATATATGTGTGTATATTTCCATGTTATATGTTTTGTGTATATACTGTGTATTGTATGTCTTATTTTCAGGAACTTATAAATTATGTACTAAGATATATGATTTTAATATGTGATTGTTAGACGTAAGCATTATAACAATATATCACTAGAGAAAATATGGTAAAGTAATATTCAAGAAAGAATATAAATGGTGGAACCCGCCGTAAATTGTGTTAAATATTTGAAATTCTTTTTATTATTATGATTTGTTTAAAGATAAGCACCTTGAGGGTGACAATTATAATCATTGGAATGATAGACTAAAAAGGTAGTTTTCATTTATTCACAATTTATACAACTCAGCTTCCTAAAATAATTCTTTTGAAAACACATCGTCCCAACTCGTTACCTGATACCTAATAAGCCCAAATCCCACACCTAATAGCCGGCAAAGCAGAAAAGTACCATATACTGCAGGTAAGTGTTGGCATGATATACCCTAACCAGGTCCATGTAAAATTCATAATCCATAATGAAAGAAATCATAAAAAGATGTGTTGCAAAATATATATATATATATATATATATCAGCATTTACTTAACTGCACGTTAATTCCATATGAAATAACTTATGTGAGAAACAAATTTCCAGGACAATATTGTATTATTTCACACGGTGTTCGTCTATAACCAAAGAAGAGATTAATATCTCAAAAATTCAAAACAATGAAAAATATAAAACAAGACAAATTATCTATAGTAGTCTAGTTTAGACATAATATAACTAGAAATTTATACTTTAGACAAACTAGAAATATTGGAGGGACGAATTATTAGGAAAATATTAGGCCCACAAAAAACTTCAGAAGTTTGGAAATTAAGAAGTAATGATGAACTATATCAAAGTACAGAAAATGTAACAGAAACAATGAGAAAAAGAAGACTTTTATTTTTTGGACATTTTTATACAATGGATAACATAGATTAACGGGGAAGATCTTCAACTATCTGTGGGAGAAGAAGTCAACATCATGTTGGATTAAATAATTCCAGAAGGATTTGGAAAAAATAATATACACGCAGAAGAAGCAATTGGAAGAGACGTTTTTCGGGCAAAAGTGTTAAAATTGGAAGGAATCTAGGGTAGGAGAGAGAAAACGCAGGTTCAAAGTGGACTGAAGATAGGAAAAAGAGACACAGTGAAAAGATGAAAGACTATTAGAGAAAAAGAAAAGAACAAAGAATAAATAATTGAAATTAGCATGTGGTCCTTAGATGGCCGATTTAAAAAAAAAAAGATAAAACCTAGTTTGGAGCACTAAATATTGGGGAAGGGCGGGCGATTTGTGCGTGTGTATGATTGTGAATCATGTGCATGTGTATACCGTATATACGTGCTTCTATATACGTAAATGCTTGATATCAACGCTAAATGATGCACGTTACCAATACTAGGAGTGTCATTGACACAAATGGGAGGAGCATTTGATATTCGTAATAATTTATTTATCAATATTTTTACAATCAACCGTCTTTTATCCGTTAGATAAAGAGATTCGTAATAATTTATTTATCAATATTCTGACAATCAACAAAATATATACACTTTTATGATACACACTTTTTATTGAATACACTACATTATAGTACAATATACATAATTGTCATTAGACATATTCCACAACCTTTGCAACTCATCTCTACGATCAACCCATTCATGGACTTCTATTAATTTTTAGCAGTCTATCAATATTAAACGCCGGTTTTAATAATAATCCTTCTAATGTTTTCACTCTTGAAAGAGCAACATACGTTAATCCAACCTGAAATTCATTGTCTCCTAAATTAACAACTGCCTTATCTAATGTTATCCCTTGAGATCTATGTATACTAACAGCATATGTTAACATTAACGGAAATTGTTTGCGACTACAAGGAATTTCATTTTTCTTGAATGATGCCACTACTGGTACAATTGTAACGGCCACTGGTGGACCGTTAATTAAATTTAATAAGTAGACCATTGGCCTAGATGAAGCAAAAAAAATGGCTGGAGCCCATTGTGACAGCACTTGCAATAAAACGCTTGTTTAACAATAACAACTTTTATTAAATTTCCTGAGATCAACGTTATACAGGTTTTACTACACAATCCGCTATTCAATAAAATTTAAATTTCAAAACAGCCCTTAGTTTTCATTTTGTCCCTAATATCTACACATATACTGTAACCCCTCTTTCCATTTTTACGCTTTATAAAAAAAATAAACCCCCTTTTTTTTGAAAGAGGGGCCACTAGTTATTTAAAACTAGGCGGAAGGCCTAGAGAAGCCAAAAATGCGCTGGGTCCAGTGAGACGGGACTTGTAATAAAACTCGGTCGGTAAACAGTAAGAACTATCTTTTATTCTTACTTTATCCCATTATTCGTTACATACATATATTAATTACAATCCCCTTGAGGTGCAATTATAACAACAGGCTTGATAAATGAATAATCTCAATATATTAACAAATCAATTTCAATAAGACCATTTCAATTCATCCCCTAATTCGTTACATACATATATTAATTACAATTCCCTTGAGGTGCAAATATATCAATAGGCTTGATAAATAAATAATCTCAATATATTAACAAATCAATTTCAATAAGGCCATTTCAATTCACGCACATGTATATATCAATCTGGTTCCTTAAGCAACATCCTATAAATTATTTAAATCCCCCCCCTGATAACACTTAACACTAACATCACATACTGGAACATAAAGACACATATACATATAATATACATCACAGCTAAAACTCATGTTCAACCTGGCAGACAGCCTGTATATTCTAGCTAACCCGCATATAACTGGGAGGAAAATCTGTATATTTCATAAAGCCCCAAAACTGCAATCATAAGTTTAAGCTTCCAGCAACAGCTGGAATTAATTCATAAAAAACCACAACCCCTTAACTCCATTAAAAATGAAAAGAAAATTTTTTAAGAAAAGAATGGATAATAATGACTAAAAACTGCAAAGTCAGAGTGGCTTGGCAGCCCATATGATTTTATAACATCTAAGAAATTGTATATTATAAGTATATCAAAATCTTTAAATTTTTCGAACTCTATACAACAGTGATAAAAACCATTATCACTTAAGTTTTAAAACAACTGGCATAATTTTTACAAAATTGTTAAATCTTGTTTTAAACTTTGTTACAGATATATATATGGAATTCATTCTTTAATCATAATGGTTTAATTAAACAGACAAGTCCAGCAAGCAAGTCAGAACCTAAGTTACAATAATCAGTACCGCCTGTATGATTTTATAATCTCAAAAACTAATAGTATATGCCCACAAAAAAAAAATAAAATTTTAATATCAGCCATCTGTGCATAAATAAAATTAAAGTCACAGCATGTTGTATTCTAGCAGCTGGGGAAGTGTGCCAGAATGGGCCTGACCAGGTAAGACAGGTATCAGACCTGCATGCAACGGTACCAACGTGTGCCAAACTTGTGTCCCCCCAAAAAAAACCAAGTAAATTTTAACACCCGGAAACAGCCTGAAAACGAAACCCTAACCCTTAAATGCAGAAAAAATAATTAAATATGAACCCCGTCCTGATCCAGCCGGTTCAGAATCAAGAAACACATGACTTAAACTTAGATTTAAAGAATAATAACTCTTACGGTCTTTGCATTAAAAGTCCATGAAGAAAGCAAAAAATAGGGCTCTGGCACGCTCCCACAGTGCAGCACACAATTACAATGATAGTACGTCATAATTATGGATAATGTTCATAGTGAATGTCTTGGTGACACTCCCTTGATCTGACTGTCTAGCTGAGTAAGCACATGGATCGAACACAATTTGTTACACGGATGTTCTGCGGGCCAGGCCAAAAAAAAATAATAAAGGAGTTCATATCACCTTAATTGCAGCGGTAGAATGACATCTTTACGGTTAGCAAGCTCCCTCCTCGGTACAGACGAGTGTCAGGTGGTTCATGACTGGTGAAGGCGGCAGTACACCAGCTGGGGCCACGTCTCCGTCTAGGTTCAAGAACCCTAAGGATTTAAAAAGATTAAAAATACTGTCCACTAAAACTTGCACCCTAGTCAAGTATTTTACACATCAGAACAGTAGCTCCCAACTAACTCAAGATAATGCATAAAAGTTTTTTTTTGAAAATTGCCTGAGGAGTAATTATATCTTCAAGGTAATTATGAACTCATAAAAAAAATAATAAAATGTGCATAGTAAAGAGACACTCGCACCAGATTTAACAAGTGCCGACATAATCATACAGGTTGGAGCCACCTCGCCACGTGGCGAAACAAATATCGTAATTTGGCAGAAAATGACCACACTAAAGGCCCTCACAGTTACATACAATTAAAAGAGTTACAGTATTTCATCTAAGGGCGGTCTCACAATTTACTTTCAACTGATATAATTAAAGAAAAATACACACTTCCGGTCCAGTGCGTGTTCATGCATAACCAACACGATTCAACTCTGTCTATAACGTACTTACTTTAGTTACAATTTTATACAATAATTAAACAAATGATTGTTACTTGAACAATAATTAAAAGAATTACTGGCGGTATGTACTAGAACATCGATTAATTTTCTTACCATACACACACACGTCTGACCGCACCACGTGCATTCTAACTTTCGCATCTTGATGAATACATTTGAGTTTAAATATTCTCTTACTACTAAATCATTTAATACCATTCTGTAAGTCACTCACCGGGAAGTCTCAAAAAATTAGCCTGCCATCAAGTCGAGTAGGAAACTGCCCACGTAGACTGTCCAAGGGAGAGCTGCTTGTTGATTCGGTGAAAGGCTGTCTGGAACTGACCGGTACGGCCGAAAGGCAACGAACCCCAAACTTCGCCGCGAGATCGCGCGCGCTGTCTAACAGTGGCGTCCAGATATCGCCGCGCTAACTGACATTAATAAGTCGACGAGTTTATTATTGGAAAATTTTTTTTATACCTTCGATCGCCGGGTTATGCAAACACCGGTACACCCCCACCCCAAAAGGGCAACCTGGTTGCCCCACACTTGAACTCAGGGGGATGCCCTGCAGTGTACCCCCTTCCAAGGTGATCCTAGTGGTCCTTGCTCTCAGGAGAACAGAGGCTCAGAACTGCGGCCTCCCCCATGCGACCCTCTCCGTTATGCCAACCCCACGGGCCCGCCCCAACACGTCACCCTCTCCGGTGACCATCACCTACTCCCACCGGTCCCACTCACATACCCGTCCGAAGACCAAACAAGGTATCACCCAACTTGGTATGTGAGTGACCGTACTATCTCTCGTCCACCTCTCGGACCGACCAGCCACATGCACCAACAAGGCATCTCCATCCTTGCCATATGGCTGGCCCACATCCCTACACTAGGGCGGACGGCCCCGCTTACCCGGACAGAGAAGACCACATCAAGGGCACGCGAACATCAATCCCTTCTCTTACCTTTTCAAAAACAGCGTAACTAGCAGGGGGGTTCACTTTTCGCCGACTCTACAAACCCCTCTTAATCCAAAAATAACACACCAAGGAAATCAACCGGGGAATGCGGCATGGACCGACCCTACAATAATCAACAAACAAATTCAACCACTATTAACAACGAAACAACAGCACATAACTTCTCCATTTTAACTTTTAGAACAGGGGAAACTGACGATCTCCAAATCTCCAAGACCACAATCTAAGATGCACTCTCGGCAAGGTTCTCTAACTCCTTATTGATTTTTTTTTTTTTTTTTTTTTTTTTTTTTTTTTAGACTAAGGGGAGGGGTAGGAAAATCGGGAAGATGAAACGGGGCAAGGATCATTAAAGGGTCAACAGCTAGGAGTAAGGGTAAGGACATGGCTCCCTCCGGAAATAAGAATGAATGGAAGAAACCAAGGCTCGCGTGGGCAGGGGCGCAACCCTGAAATAGATGAACACCACTGGACTAGGACTGTGAGGAACATCTACCCGCTACCCGTTAACCGCTTCTTCTTACCTTTCTGTGCCGGACTTTAGGTACTTGTTCCTTTCGGACACCACTCTCTGAGAAACTATCTCGTGTTGAGCTGTACTGACTGGTTTCTTCGGAATCAGAATCAAGGCGACTTACCTCACTGCTTTCACCCCGATTTGGATTATGCTCATCATCTAACTCCTCTACTTGTCTTTTTTCCAATCCTTCCTTCTTTTCCTCCTCTTCTACAATTTCCCCTTTTTCATCCCCATAATCCAAATCAACCTCATGACACTGCACCTCCTCATCATCTTTCAGTTGCTCGTCTGATCCATGTTCAACAGCATCTTCGCCCAGCTCCTCACCAATATCTTCATCGCCCTTGTCACCGACTCCTTCACCAACTTCCTCACTAACCTCTTCTCCAATCTCATTCTCCTCAACGCATTCATCATCAACATCATCGCCATCACATCCACTACCACCATCTGAACACTGCACATCTTCATCCTCTAGTTGCTCACCTGGTCCGTATGAAACTTCTTTCCGTTCCTCGGAATCCTCAACACTACTTACAGAAGGCGTCTGCACATCTTCACGCACTACATCATTCTCACTCACACACTCCACAACGCTGCCACCAAATTTCTCCTCAACATCTACGTCATCTCCTTCTACTACACTTGCAGGATGGACATCCCCTTGTCCACCCGCAACCTCAGAAACACTTGCAGCCTGGACATCCCTGTGTCCATCTGCAAACTCAGACTCTTCAGTCTCCCTAACACCCATATCTATACTTCCCTGTGCAGCATCCGCAGGCCGCTCTTCTGCCTCATCTGTCGATTCCACTCCTTCACCACTCTCAGCAACTACAACGTCCTCAACATTTTCCACCCTGGAATCCAGCTGTCCATGTTCATGTGCAATGACTAAATTAATTTCTACTGGCGATGGTGAAGCTACACCATCAAGTGACTTCTCATATCCCTGCGTAGGCGATGACGATATTACCGGATCTGGATCCGTCACGAACCGAGATGGAGATACCGGAACAAATTCTGCGGTATCTGGATTCAACCATGACGTCCTCTTCGAGTCCTGTAACTCAGTATCAACAGACGTTTTCTTGTCGTCTTGGGTTGATCCCCCGAAGCCATTCCGCTTTTCTTCTCCCGCTTCACCTTCTTCATCCACTACTGTATTAGGCACTTGCGATTCAACTGGAACCTTCAAAGTTTCCTTTTTCTCCGAATAGGAATAACGCCTTGCTACAGGCTCCCTACTTGCCGATGTTTGTTCCCTAACATAATTTCTTCTTCCCCTGTTAATTTCATACTTCTTTGTTTTCGGTGCTGTAGCTGTTGTTACCGTCTTCTCACTTGCCACCCCCTTGTATCCTCCATTATTTCCGGAATATTCAGTTTTTCTGACAGTCTCTTGTGTTCTCCTCCAACCACCATGTTTGTCCTTTTTAGATCTTCCTAACAAACCACTGGAGTATTGGACATCTGTAGCAGCTCTTCCCCGAGACTCGTCAATCTCCTGCACCGTTCTTGAAACCACACACAGCCGTTCAAGGTCCGCAAAACAACGTGGACGGTCCGCGAATATCAAAGAGATCTGTCTTGGGGATTCAGTCCTTCCAGTATTGCTTGCATAACTTCTGTCAAGGGCAACCCCAACCTTAACACCCGGGCAGCTTTCCGTATATCGTGCACGAAGTCCCCTAACGCCTCTCCGTTGGCCTGTAGGCGATAGAATAACTCAAACTTAAGCTGGGCACGTCGTCGAAGGGGTAGGAAGAAGTTCAACACCTCCCCATGGAAAGCGTCAACACTGCCACCCCGACGCAGAGTGTTGGTGACAAGCTCAGCCAACGGACCCCGGCAATACGGGTATATAAGGGACAAGACCTCCCCATCGGACACCCCCGGGAAATCTGCCAACTGCAGCACCAGGTCCAAGAAAACCAGCAGCTGGTCCTCATCAAATCCATTCACCACCGGAAATTTCTGGAGAACGCCTGAAATGGGGTGGGGCAACTTCTGATAGCATACCGCCGCCAGAATTGCACAACTCACAACAAACAACAATAAAACAAATCCCCACTAAACACCTAACACAAACCTAACTTAACTTACAAAGCATAGTCACGAAAACAGAAAAAACTCAAGTACTATCCTTCCTTTGAGCGACCCCCCGGGTTCTCTAGCGCTGCGGAGACCTGGCCTACTTCTGAACCACATTATTAACACCACAGAAGAGAGCAAGTAACAACCAACAAGTATCTAAGATACATAACACAAAACACCAATCCGACACACACGTCTCACCAACACATAACTAGCAATCATAAACTAGCATCAAATTCCGAAACCTCGCAACACAGGAATTAAATCGGTGACTTCCGATCGGGCCATACCGCATCCCGCTAATGCCACACGCTATAATTTGACCTCGAAATACTAATATTCTCCCCCCAGGCAAGCTTGAGACCCCCGGCAGTTCAACATCTCAAATTTTCAAACCACGAATACCTGCCCCGTGGTGCGATCACACTCACAAGTTAAGCAACCCAACAATTATACATGGGCATACACCTATAAAACAATAACATGACATACATTGGCCTATGTTTTAATTTCTGTGATTCCTAAAATTTCATTTTGCCCCAAGTATTTTCCGAGTTAGCAAGCCCCGTCACACCCAAGGACCCAAGGTTCAACCCTAGAATCAACCGCGCTCTGCTACCATGCTACCATTTGTAACCCCTCTTTCCATTTTTACGCTTTATAATTTTTTTTTTTTTGTGAAAGAGGGGCCACTAGTTATTTAAATCTAGGCGGAAGGCCTAGAGAAGCCAAAAATGTGCTGGGTCCAGTGAGACGGGACTTGCAATAAAACTCGGTCGGTAAACAGTAAGAACTATCTTTTATTCTTACTTTATCCCATAATTCGTTACATACATATATTAATTACAATTCCCTTGAGGTGCAATTATAACAACAGGCTTGATAAATAAATAATCTCAATATATTAACAAATCAATTTCAATAAGGCCATTTAAATTCATCCCCTAATTCGTTACATACATATATTAATTACAATTCCCTTGAGGTGCAAATATAACAATAGGCTTGATAAATAAATAATCTCAATATATTAACAAATCAATTTCAATAAGGCCATTTCAATTCACCCACATATATATATATATATATATCAATCTGGTTCCTTAAGCAACATCCTATAAATTATTTAAATCCCCCCCCTGATAACACTTAACACTAACATCACATACTGGAACATAAAGACACATATACATATAATATACATCACAGCTAAAACTCATGTTCAGCCTGGCAGACAGCCTGTATATTCTAGCTAACCCGCATATAACTGGGAGGAAAATCTGTATATTTCATAAAGCCCCAAAACTGCAATCATAAGTTTAAGCTTCCAGCAACAGCTGGAATTAATTCATAAAAATCCACAACCCCTTAACTCCATTAAAAATGAAAAGAAAATTTTTTAAGAAAAGAATGGATAATAATGACTAAAAACTGCAAAGCCAGAGTGGCTTGGCAGACCATATGATTTTATAACATCTAAGAAATTGTATATTATAAGTATATCAAAATCTTTAAATTTTTCGAACTGTATACAACAGTGATAAAAACCAGTATCACTTAAGTTTTAAAACAACTGGCATAATTTTTACAAAATTGTTAAATCTTGTTTTTTAAACTTTGTTACAGATATATATTGTAACAGACCTGTCACCGTAGTTACAAAATAAAAGAAAGAAAAAATTTAAAATTTTCTGAAAAATAATTTTTTATGTTTGTTTGTTGTATGTAATTTAGAATTACTTCTGTTTATTGTTTTAATCAAATTTCTAAAATTCTGAAATGTATTTTTTGTTTAATTCGCACTTCTGGAAGATATTAACAAAATCCGGAGTTAATCAGATTAACTCCTGTCAGCATTCGATTAACGACCTTCCGTGCTGCTCCAGTATCTCACCTTTCGTTAATATTTTCTTCTTTCAGGAAGTCTCGTGCTTAATTAAAACCTTAAAGTACAATGTGAAATAATTTACTAATCCACACAATTGAAATGAATTTATTTATTAACATTTTTAATAATAATCGATATTAAATCGATTTCGAGCAATTGTCGACTCCGTCTCAGGGATAAATCGATATGTTAATACAGGTTAAAAATTCATATAATTATTATGAAAGGTTCTTGGAGCGATTATTTTATAATTGTCAGAGAAGGGCAGGACGAGAAAGTATAACATTTACAATAAATAATTTTAAATAATTAGTATCTAACAATTGTTAATAATATATAGAAAATGTTTAATATAGTTGAGTTGCAAACCAATTGTAGGCTATGAAGTCAGTCGAAGGTGGTTGCAGTGCATCGTTTTTCCATCATGGCCGCTAGTTGAATCGAAGAGGTTATTCGCAATATTCGTCGCGAGAATATCTCACAATAAAATCCAGTTTATAATTGTTTTAAAGATCCCCGAACTTGTGTAAACTGTCTAGTATGTGGTTTGGGGTAGTCTGGATGAGTGTTCAGTGTCCACTGGTGTTAATTGTTTGATATTAGAGGTGTTCACTTATGTCTGTTCGTTATGAAAAAATTGTTATTCTGTGGTAGCTCGAATTACTACTAATATGTAGTTTTAATGTTTTAATTCACTGGTATTATGTAGTGTGGTGTTCGTTTTCACTGTTGTCGTTGAGTTTTTGATATGTTTTGACTTGAAAAGTGTTTATTTAAGTAACTCTCGTTTCTCACAAATTGTAGGCCTTAACCTTAGCACTTCATTATACGGTTTTAAAGAACGTAATTCCGCATAGACTGTTCAGTTTGAACGTTAACAAAGAACTAACTAACTTCCTCCACTTTAGTAAAAATCTTGCCAAGTTAATATTGGAAAAGTATTGTTAAAATAATTGTCACTTCCCATATACATAATTCCAAAATACATTATATATGGAATAATTTTAGTTTATTATTCGTTTTCATGAATTATTAACCATATAATTGGTTTATTTATCTCATTCTGTTTAATTTGATAAGTCATAGTCCATATTTGTTGAGATTTTTGTTAAAATTACTAAATTTCTGTCTTTTTGGAAATCTAGGCCTAAAGCTCTGTTTCCGCCCTTCTACACTTTTACTGCCATTTTAAGTGTTATTAATACCATTATAATAAATTTCAAATGGTCATAAATCCTTTCTTTTCCTTAATTACTTATACATTTAACATTTGAACTGTTTTTAGTGATAATTTCTGAATTTAACATTCCTTTCTAAAAATAGTTAATTTATACATTTCAAAAATTTTCAATAATTTAAGGTATTTTTCTATATACTCTTTTAAATCATAGGTTTATTTACAGTAGTTGTTAATTGACCTACCTTACCTAAATCGTGTCAGTTTACATGATTCATTAGTGAATTAACTGGTTTATATGGATTTTTATGAATTCATTATTTGGCCTAGAGTTTAGTATTTTACATGTATGGTTTTTCAAATAAATTTACTTCTACTCCTCCTCTGACTCTTAATAGTTAACATGACATAAAATAAAATTGTTTACAAACTTATTGAGATGTGTAGCATCTAATTCATGCTACTGTTATAAAAATAATAAATAACATCACTCAGCATTCTGTAAAGTTGGAAATGTTTGCTGAAATTGTTTTTAACATACATTTAACTCATTTGTTAATTACTACAGCATCCATAATGAAACATTTTAAGTTGGATGTATGCTGTGATTTAACTAATATAACTTACTCTAAATATATAAACCTTATTGTATAAGAACTCTTTAAAATGTGGAGTTCATGGCTTTGAACAATATTAGCCATTTAAACGTCTTAATCCTATTAACACTTAAACTATTACCAGTCCTTTCTGTTTTTACTATTATTATTTAACATACCCTTATATATTAAACATTTCCACCCACACTTTCTTTGTTATTGTCATTCCTACAAATGTTTTGAGATAACAAAGTGACCTAAAATAATGAAATATTGGAAATACCTTCCATTTTAATATTTCATGATTTGTTAATTATCAAATATAAAAGTTGTTTTATAGCATATAGTTTAAGTTATAGTAACACTACAACTTCAAGTTTATTATATTTCAAAATACTTACACTAGTACACTTTCACTGGTGGTTCTGACTTATATTGAGTCTTATTATCTCAGACCAGACATTTAGTCATAATGGATTGTGAAGATTTGTTTATTTTTTATCACATAATAACTTTAGTTGGTGCACCTCTTATCATACTATACAACACTTTTGTTTATTAATAATTACAATTTTATAAGGTTTTGGGATGTTCTTTAATTTCTTTGTATTGTTCTGTACTTTCTTTAATTGTATCAATTGGTTTGGGGTTTATGGTAGTTAATAATAGGTTTTTTATGGTGTATCTTCCATGCTATTTCTTCCTTTCTTCTCGTCTTCCTTCTTGTTTTCACTCTTGGGTTAACCAAGTTACTCAGTGTTATCTTGACTGATGGTTGGTTCGGAGTATCTTCTTTATTTTTTGATACTGACTACTCTTCTTTCCTGGTTTCAGGGTATCTTGTTTATCTCCTGATAATAAACCTTATTCTTCTTTCTTCTTGTGTTTGGGGTATTTTGATTATCACCGACTCCTAATCTTCTTCTTTTTTCTTGATTTTGAGGTATTTTGTTTATTTCCTGCTCCTAACCTCCTGGGTAATCTCCTGATTTTTTAATATGAGTTTTCTTTAATTCTTTCTTTGATATTTATGGTTGTATTTTTTATTATTTAATGATTGTTTTTCTTTTATTGTGGTTTTTTTCCTTTGAAGTAATTGAATTTCATTAGATATTCTTTGAGAGTATGTAATTTAATTATTTTTTATGATCTTAAATGAACTAATTATTGGTGGAATATCTGTCATGCTACAATATATATATATGTATATATATATATATATATATATATATATCTATCAGGAATTCATTCTTTAATCATAATGGTTTAATTAAACAGACAAGTCCAGCAAGCAAGTCAGAACCTAAGTTACAATAATCAGTACCGCCTGTATGATTTTATAATCTCAAAAAGTAATAGTATATGCCCACAAAAAAAATAAAATTTTAATATCAGCCATCTGTGCATAAATAAAATTAAAGTCACAGCATGTTGTATTCTAGCAGCTGTGGAAGTGTGCCAGAATGGGCCTGACCAGGTAAGACAGGTATCAGACCTGCATGCAACGGTACCAACGTGTGCCAAAATTGTGTCCCAAAAAAAACTATGTAAATTTTAACACCCGGAAACAGCCTGAAAACGAAACCCCCAACCCTTAAATGCAGAAAAAATAATTAAATATGAACCCCGCCCTTAACCAGCCGGTTCAGAATCAAGAAACACATGACTTAAACTTAGATTTAAAGAATAATAACTCTTACGGCCTTTGCATTAAAAGTCCATGAAGAAAGCAAAAAAAAAAGGGCTCTGGCACGCTCCCACAGTGCAGCACACAATTACAATGATAGTACGTCATAATTATGGATAATGTTCATAGTGAATGTCTTGGTGACACTCCCTTGATCTGACTGTCTAGCTGAGTAAGCACATGGTTCGAACACAATTTGTTACACGGATGTTCTGCGGGCCAGGCCAAAAAAAAATAATAAAGGAGTTCATATCACCTTAATTGCAGCGGTAGAATGACATCTTTACGGTTAGCAAGCTCCCTCCTCGGTACAGACGAGTGTCAGGTGGTTCATGACTGGTGAAGGCGGCAGTACACCAGCTGGGGCCACGTCTCCGTCTAGGTGCAAGAACCCTAAGGATTTAAAAAGATTAAAAATACTGTCCACTAAAACTTGCACCCTAGTCAAGTATTTTACACATCAGAACAGTAGCTGCCAACTAACTCAAGATAATGCATACAAGTCTTTTTTTTTGAAAATTGCCTGAGGAGTAATTATATCTTCAAGGTAATTATGAACTCATAAAAAAAAATACTAAAATGTGCATAGTAAAGAGACACTCGCACCAGATTTAACAAGTGCCGACATAATCATACAGGTTGGAGCCACCTCGCCACGTGGCGAAACAAATATCGTAATTTGGCAGAAAATGACCACACTAAAGGCCCTCACAGTTACATACAATTAAAAGAGTTACAGTATTTCATCTAAGGGCGGTCTCACAATTTACTTTCAACTGATATAATTAAAGAAAAATGCACACTTCCGGTCCAGTGCGTGTTCATGCATAACCAACACGATTCAACTCTGTCTATAACGTACTTACTTTAGTTACAATTTTATACAATAATTAAACAAATGATTGTTACTTGAACAATAATTAAAAGAATTACTGGCGGTATGTACTAGAACATCGATTAATTTTCTTACCATACACAAACACGTCTGACCGCACCACGTGCATTCTAACTTTCACATCTGGCTGAATACATTTGAGTTGAAATATTCCCTTACTACTAAATCATTGAATACCATTCTGTAAGTCACTCACCGGGAAGTCTCAAGACATTAGCCTGCCATCAAGACGAGTAGAAAACTGCCCAAATAGACTGTCCAAGGGAGAGCTGCTTGTTGATTCGGTGAAAGGCTGTCTGGGACTGACCGGTACGGCCGCAACGCAACGAACCCCAAACTTCGCCGCGAAATCGCGCTCGCTGTCTAACAGTGCCGTCCAGATATCGCCGCGCTAACTGACATTAATAAGTCGACAAGTTTATTATTGGAAAATTTTTTTTATACCTTCGATCGCCGGGTTTTGCAAACACCGGCACAATACATATATACATATACGTACATAAAATGTGTGTTTGTTCATCATAAATAATAATATTATCAAAACAACATTTAATCAACCACATAACAGGTGGATCCTTTAGCAGTTAATAATATAATTCACAAATTTAAGTGTGTAATCACAGGGCTGTTTCTAACCAAACTTTGATCATTATAAATGTAAAACAAATTACTGCTCATCGATATAGTTTTATATTAACAAATACATATATATATATATATATATATCCATATGTACTCTGTATGAATCATCATTAGCAATTACTATCAGCATCAAGTTACTCAAATAGTAAATGAATGTATCATTTATAAGTTTAAAAAGAATATGAATTACGGTAGTAAGTTTATAATTAATTATGTGAAAGTTTAAGTACTGCTTTTAACAATTAAAATGTTACTCATAAGTTACAAATTTCAATCTTACTTTAAATTCTGAATTCTTTTAGATCCTTTTAAAACATTACAAAATTCTAATCAGTCTTCACCATAGGATTTCAGTTAAGAATTACAATTAGATTACTTGAAAAGGTTAATTGCAGCTTTCAAAAGATTACATCTTGATCTGTCATTACAATTTCAATTGTGAGCAGAAGTTTAATTAGACTGTTAATGAATCAAACATTGTGCTTCTGATGTCTTTACGAAAATGTTTGACAAGAATCCGGAATGTCATTTAAATTAAATAACGATCTGTGCACTGCTGCTCACTGATTTAATAAATGGAATTTTCCCACCTGTTTGAAAGACTGACTTGGCATCGAAAATCACTCTTTTTGAAATGGATGGTGTGTGTCAGAATTCTTGAAGTTTCATTCCTCCATGGGGTCAGCTATGTTCTGGGATGCTGAGATGCAAGCTGATTCATCTGACGGCTTCGGGGAGTGGCATTTTCTTTTTATCTTGCCCTGCCTATGGTGACGGATGACCTTGTCGCCATGATCGGAAGCCCTCTCCCTCGTTTTAATCGAGGACCCTGTAAAAATATTGTTTGTAGTTGCCGTCGTCAAATAAGATTCAACTCTCACAATTTCTCGTCACCGAACACACTCCACACTCAATGTCATAAACTTGCTAACACTTCAAGTGCATTTGATTATAACGAACCTTTAATTAACCCATAGCAGGGATTCTAAATATCAAAAGCTGCACGTCACATATACCTTTCATTTAATATTAAAACACTAAAATTTATTGAAATAATTACATTTATTTTTTAATTATAAAACCCTTTCAGTGGCTAATTTACCACGTGCTCACAGTTACCTGAAGCAACGTGCAGTTCTAGTACAGCAGAACGCATTACAAAAAATTGACTCTAAACTCTTGGATCACACACGCGTACACACAAATATATAATATAATGCCCCTTGTTAAATTAGTGGCGAAGAAAATAATTACTAACCTGAAACGACTTTATAGACTACTCCCTCATAGTGGATAGCAGGTTACACAAAAGACAATCTACCTCACCTGGACAGTCAGATGAGTTCTGTGTGAATGTCGTGAACGAAATGAGGACGAGGATTACATTTCTTTAACCGAAGTCAGTTCGCAAAAATGCAAGTCCAAAATTGTAATCTAGCAGGGGTCAGCTGACTAATCGGCCAGCTGAATTACCTCGCCCTGCCGTGCACAGCCTGACTGAATTACGTCGCGCTCAAGGTCACGGCAGGCGGCTTTATAAAATAACATTGTCTCTGAATCCAGTAGTCAAGGAAAATCAAGGGTGCCTAGACTGACGCGGCGGCAATTCAAATTTAAATTTGCGGGGAATCGCTTAGTCCCGGCACACAATGGGTACTGAATTCTCGTACAGAACTGGTCCTGTATATTTTTCGAAACATACAAGTATACATATTGGCATATCATTGTTATAATTTTCGCATTCAACTGCCGGGTCATAAATAATATCAGTTAATGTCACAATTGAACCGTTGGCTAGTCCTTTTGCGACCCAAAAATTTCTTCTAAGGATAACTCGAGCCCTTTACATAAACGTAATTGGGCAAATAATCCCTGAGCATAATCAGATTTCGCTAGAGAGATTTTACGTCAGATTCTGTGCAATTATGGATTGCATTGATTAGAGCCATGGGTTGTTTATTGCTTTCTAGTTTTCATAATTAAAGCGTTCGATTTCAGCAATTTTTCGACATTATACAGACAGTATCTTTGAAATTGTCCCCGATATTGTTTACATAAAATCTTTTAGATAAAAGTTGATAATCTTCTTCAGTGATTGTTCCATTTGCGACTCTATTTAAAGTCTCTCTGAAATTTTTTTGATCATCACCTTGCTGTCTCATAATCTCCGTTAAAAAGAAAACTTTTTTGAACTGTTTATATAAAAGATTCGATTGAATGTTCTGAACATTATTACCAATATTGTAAAAACTCCTGTCACAAACCGGTGAAAGTTGGGACCAATCACCGACTAAATACACGCAAAGGCCACCAAAAGGAACAGCTGAAGAACGCTGCTTTGCTTGTTTGAGTCGCATATCCACTTTGAACAACAAATTCACAACCAACATACTGGCTTCATCAATAATAACGAATTTCACATCTTTAAATTATTCTTCAAAAGCAATTTTGGATTTACCTTCTAAATCTTCGAAAGTTCCTCCCCTTCTCTTTGAAGTATTTATTCTTAGAGCTGAATGAATAGTTTGTGCAGCAATATTGTTAGCTGGCACACCAGTAGGGGCCATTAAAAGAGTTGCATCGCACCCAAAGGGGGCAAGGAACTAACAATCTCCGTTATATTTTGACCAGTATTTATAATATTTCCCTTATAAGCATATTGACCGGCAAAACCTCTCGATTTCACCCTATACACACGAATTACTGGTTGTACTCTTGCTATCAAGAGTTGTTCTACATAAGTGAGATCCATCAGTTCTATAGGTACATCTTTAGGATCCATACGATTAACTGCAGTAAACTTATTTAGGTTTCGCTTACACTGCGGACACATATCAAAAAATGTTTGCTGCATCAACAATCAAGAACAATTTATACATTCATAGAATTCTACAGATCGTAAATTAAATTCAAATTCATTCTGAATATTCTTATATTCTGTGTTGTTTTGATCATATAACACATGATTCATGTTATGTTCTGCAGGGCCTTCAACAGTTGCTGCAGCAACATTTTGTCGCTGTCTCATCCATCTTTGATTTATAGTTAAACGACCAATATTTGGACCTCTTCTCTGTCGAGGCATACTATAAGTAATACGTATATATAAATTGATGAATAAGAATGTATAACAGAAAAAAGTACTTAAATAAAAAGTACAAAATTGAATAAGAAGTATAAGAATAATAATTTTAATAGAATTTGTAAACTTGAATAAATAAGTATAAGAATAATTATTTAAATAGAATTTGGATTAAAATTTACCTGAACTGTGATTCGTTGCAATATGTAATGAAAAGTTGCAGTTGGATCAAAAACTACATGGATTCTCGTCTAAAAATTGACACTTGTTCAACACTTAAGTCCAATCCGTACATCTGGCTACACTATAGAACAATGCTCTACTACTGTTTGAATTAAACACGTGTAAGACATGAATATAAAGTGTATACAGCAAAATCTTATCATATCGAGCGACAGCCAGCGCGGGCGGCGGGAGCCGCACACGCACACCCACTGACATTTGTGATACAGCAAAATCTTATCTTATCGGGCGACAGCCAGCTGGTCCACGATATCTCTATCTCTCTTCCTTTCACACGTTTAAGCTAAGATTTTTAAAACATCGTAATATCTTTTGAACCAAATAATTTAGAGAAATAAGTTATATGGGTGCACTCTACAATACAGTCCGGAGATGTATGCAAAATTTTATAACATTCGGTTGAGTAGTTTCGGAGGAGTTCGCGGTCTAAGTTGTGCACCGAGTCATGGATAGAGATATTTCGCTACGCTCATCAGGCTCCGCCCAACAATGTAACACATGATTGAAGCATTCAGATTATAAGTTAATTGAGATATTCAAGACACCGTTTAAATACTACTACTGCTAACTGCTAACCACCGGGACCATTTTAGTGGAATACAGCCTTATAAACCACGTTAGCTCTTTGACACCGGTAGATTTTTTCTTGTGTGGTGTCATTAAAGATCGGGTTTTTGTACCACCTTTACCTGCTGATCTTGCTGAGCTGAGACTTTGAAATAACGCCGCCGCTGCAGAAGTGACGCCCGACTTACTGGCTAAAGTCTGGAATGAAATCGACTTCAGGTGGGATGTATGCCGCATTACAAATGGTAGCCACATCGAACCACAATGAATGTTGGATGACAAACCTGATGTGTTTTGCTTTGAAATGACACCTTAACCGACTCTGTAAGTTATCTGAATAAATTTCTGTATGCTTTCAAAGTTGTAAAGTCCATTTGAATGTTACGCGGGGAACTCATGCGTGAACATCCTACGTAAAGCTGGCTGTGGGAGAAGCAGGGCGAAATCAGGTCAATTGCGATTTTGATTGACTGGCCTTACGGTTTGTTAATTGTAATCGCAAAGCACAGTTTAACCAGGAACAGTGTCCTGGGGGTATAAAGTTATCAGCGGGATGCGAGGAATTCTGTAAGGTGTAAAACCTTAATCCCGATGCTGTCAACCGTGTCATTTCTGGTGTGATTGTTATATTTTCTGATAAATCGAAAAAACAAGTAGCTTATTTTTAGGAAAGTAGTTTGTTTGTACTGTTTTATACTTGTAGCTACTATAGTATAAAATAGTAGTTTTTGCATGTGCAGACCAAAGATTAACCTGTCCGAGGTACACTTAAAGTGCGACATTGCAATAAAGGTAATTAAATAAATCCACTGAATAAAACACAGGTCACAGTTGCTACTGAAACACATCAAGTACGTTCTTTGGCATTCTAAATTTTGTTGTATGACAAAAGCTGCGGGTAAAGTAACAGAATTACCGCATTGTCACCGGAATTTTGTTAATTTTGGTAGCATAATGCACTGCATAAATATTATAGTAATTATGGATTGTAAAATGTCCATTATGTTAAAAAATGTTTAGGTAAAATATATATTGGACTGAAGACTGAGTGACATATATAATAGGCTGAGTGACAGACTGAAGTTAAAAAATATAAATTGTTATTGTTTAATCAAAAGAAAAATAAGAAATATTACTACAGAACAATACAACAATTTCAAAAAGAAATTCATTGTAACTTGAACTTTAATGACATCATTCAACCAAGAAAAATGTTTGACAAATACAGAAGAAATAATTATCATTTTAATAGTAGCTTATATAAAAGAAAAATAGTAAAACATAAAACCTAACCAAATAATATTATTACGACATCACAGAACAATCTACGTGTTTATCGAGCGTTCCAGAGGGATCCGGAATGTAATGCGTGCGCCGTACGTGACTCTCAACGCATTTGCTAGACTGTGCAGAATTCGGGCGGCCGCTTGCTGACTGTGTCAAGGCCGCAACTAATTACGTCGTACACTGGCGGTAACGCGTACTTTGGAATCTTCTGGTCTGTGAGCGCTGTATAAATACTAGGCGGCAGCGGCCTTAGTTTTCAGTTATAGTCGCGATATATTACAGTGCGGTTCGAGTTTATTGTCGGGCGATACTGTGTCCGTTCGAGTGGTTATTAGTGAAGTTGTGTGTTTTATAATCGGGGGTATCTTGTAATTTAATTTATCTTATTATTTAAACTGAAATTCAGAACTGTAAAATTACACGCAAAGATACGTTGTAAATCATGCGCTAATAGTAGACATGTTTTTGTGAAGCGACATATAGCGTCATATCCGTGCTCTGAATATTAATTTTTCAGTGTTTTTTACTTGGTTATGACATTTTTATATCTAGAAGTCGTTTACTATTAGATTATTAGATATTGGTATTAATATCATATGTATTTAAATACACTGATACACTGGCTTTTTAAAAAAACATGGAAAAGAATCTTAAATGACGTTATTCGAATGCAGATTAATTTAAATGATCAAAAGACTCAGCGAATTTATGTACCTAAGTCTGTCAAAACACAAGCGGACGCCCGAACACACACCGCATTTAAACACATTCAATGTATAGTATTTTAAGAATACATTTAATTTAAAACTACCCTGTGCTCTGCATGTTGTGGACATTTTTAATTTAAATACAGAAGTACAGGCGATTGCAGACATTCATTTAAAATAATCCACCTGTATAATTTGCCAACATGTAAATTGGGTACTAGGCAGTTTTAATGAGCTCCATCCGTTAGTAGAATAATGTGGATGCTTTTCAAAACGATTTTCCCCAAGCGGAAGCAAACTCATTTAGTATTCTAATTAAATGAATGAAAACTAAATAAGCAAAGAGGAAAATAAGTTGGACAACTGCTGTCAAGTTACCCAACGTTGCCTGTAGACATTCTAAATATATTCATTAGCACAGAAATGTCACAGCTAATCAGGTCACTGCAATGGTACACCTGAGCTGAGAATTCCAGCAGTAACGTGTGTGTCACATTTAATCCAATTTATCTGTACAAGTGGTCGCCCAGTGGTCGAAATTCGACCGTAATTCATTAAATTTTTAAGTTTGAACGTTATTGAGGTTCTTTTGTCAAAGACTATACCTCTATAATCATTGCATATAATTTTTTTGAATTTTGTTCTATTACGTCAGCTGCGAGCGTTTACAAATACGTGATTAGCGTGTGTTGTTTGCCTTAATTCCCTGCAATACCTATGAAATTTAAAATTTAATGTTAGTAACAGTTGAAAAAAAACACAATTACAGCTTGTATTCGTATTTATTTTTTGATATAATTCATTGTCAGTTTTAATTTTTTCATGTTATTATTGAATCAAATAAACGCTAATAAAAATGAGACTTGACATTCATAGAAGTATAAGATACATTGTTTTCAATTCCAGTGGATTACATTTCATTTTTGGTAAGGTACAAAATTCGAAAACAGTTTGAAGATTATCTGCTACAAAGCTTATATTATTTTTTAATTTTTTTTTCTATGCATTAATTTTCGAGTTATTTGAAAAATATGAAAGATAGGAAAAATGAGGTTTAGCTTGGCTAAGCCATATTTAAAAAGCAATAACGCGTTTTTTGACATTTCCTTGGGTTTTTTTATTGCCATACTGACCAGGTTTCGCCAAGGCTACACAGTTATTTTGTGTATCTTTTTCGAATTATATAAAATTTAAATAAAAAGTTAATACAAAATAAAAAATGAAATAAAAAATACGTGCCTCGTATGTCTTCATATATTTTTCATTAAATCAAAAAAACCGGGCGGTTAAAAAAATAAATGTTGTCCATTGAACTTAAAATAGTTTGAAAGTGAAACTATTCAGAACTTATGTTTAAACGATGTTTTTTGTAAAAACTCTTTCATCATTTGCTAAATGCCCTTGGCCATTATATTCGGAAATATAAAATCTCAAACCATCGAATGATCGAACTCTACTTGCTGCGACGTACAATTGACCATGTGTAAAAACTGGCTGCCTCAATAAAATTCCAATTTTTTTGAATGTTTGTCCTTGAGACTTATTTATTGTCATCGCAAATTCAGGTATAATTGGAAATTGAGTTCTTTGAAAGCTAAATGGTAAAACAGTACCGGAATATGTTAAATTTATACGTGGAATCAAAATTCTCTTATTGCGTGCGGTTCCAGTTAAAACTTCGCAATCAATATCATTAAGATGCATACACTTGATGCGCATTGTTGTTCCATTGACTAATGCTTTCTTTGTATTTAAGTTTCTGATCAGTAAAACGATGCAATTAACTTTCAATACTAACTTATGTGGTGGCAAACCACTAATAGTCAAAGAATTCAAAAACTCTACTGGATAGTTATTGATTTCATTGTCATCATCACAAATTATTTTATCATAGCTATGATATGTTTTCTGTTCACCTGGTATTCGATTAAGTATATAAGTATTAATAAAAGTACAATCATTATTTTTAGGTGCTAAAATAACTGACTTCAATATGTTATCTGAGAGTATGTTTTCGGAAATATTTCCATACACCTCATTAATAATATTATTTTCATCTCCTATTAATTGCTGAGGTATTTCAATAATATTTTCACCAAACTGAGGGAATTGTGGGGCTTCATCATTACCAATTTTTTCAAGAATTCGACAAATTCTATTTCACTTGGTTAGGCTCTCATATTTTGAGTAAACGTTACTTTATGAAAATAAACAAATTTATGCCAACTCGTGACACAATTTTCAATTAAAGTTGCACGTGATCCATGTGGGACAACTGGTAAGATTTGCCGAAAATCACCGCACAGAAGTATCGTTTTCACTCCAAATGGTTTATGTTTATCTTTTTCATCGCATAGATCCTGCAATAATCTATCTATGATTTTCAACACTTGCAGTGGGCACATAGAAATTTCATCAATAATTATCAATGATGATGAATTTATGTAACGTCCATAGCTACTATTTGCGGTAATATTCGCTACAGAATTTTCCAAAATGGGTATAGGCAATTTAAACACATTGTGTAAAGTTCTACCTCCAAGTAATAGAGTTGAAGCTATGCCACTGAACGCTGTTGCAATGCAACTAAGATTAAGCGAATTTAATTTGTGAATGACTGCTGTTTGTGTGAATGTTTTTCCACAACCTGCATGAGCGGTTAAACAAAAAACATTAGATCTAGTATCATGGTGCAAAACTTCACGAATCACACGATCAATTAGATTACGCTGTTCAATATTTGCAGTTTCATAATGCTCACAAAACAGAAACTCTTGTTCTATTGGATCAATAGCATTTGCTTCGTCTGTTCTCTGCGAATACGTGGGAACTGGTAAACCAAGTTCTTGACATGACAAATTATGAACATTCAAAATATCTTCAATTTCTAATAGAGCTGTGTTAAAGGATACTTCTTCGTTGTAATCTCTCAAAAAATCTCTTCACTAAGATATACTTTAAATTCATTCCATAACGCCAATGCATTGGCTGGCACATTTAACGCACAAATGTAACCAAATAAATTTCGCATTTGTTTTGGTGAATGTAATTCTTTTGCTTCATTTAAACATTCGCGCCATTCATTATCATTTGAAGCAATGCCGCGAGCATGGCACGCTTCAACAAAAGAAGTGTGTATAATTCCATTGTTTGTTCTAACATCCTCAAATGATTTTGGACCACAGACATGTAATAAAAGCAATCGTAAATGGAAAAGTTCGATGTCTTTTGGTGATACTGTATATGCGTGTAATGATTTTATCACCTCCACGCCTTCTCTTCTTCCATTTTTTCGGGAATCTTCCCACACATAATGCAAAGGAATTTCAATATACTTATATTCATGCGCTGATGGATCTGATCGATTCAATTCAAAAAATGCTAATAATTTTGTTTTTCTTGCATTTTCAATTGCTTGACGTTCTTGTCCTTCTCGATAGTAAACATTCTGTCTACGCGGTAAATGAATGTCAAGTCTAACGATGACATGTGATTGAAAATGCATTGGTGCATAGATGCGGCATACAGCTTCAGTTGATCCGACATAACGGCCATTTAAAAAATTTTTAACTTCATCAATTTGTATTTCTTGACCTGGTTCATTTCTCTCTGAACCTAATTCAACAAATGCACTGTCATAACCTGTATACACGTATTTACAAATGTATTTAACACTTTTAACTGTAGTGCATACTTCAACATTTATATGGCAATTAAATTTCGCAAGTAAATACGGATTGTATGGTACAACATAACGATTGTCGAGGCAACTACCGCGAACTTCAGCATTAATACCATTATCACGCCTTCTGTATAATGGATATCCATTTAATGATTCACATGTGAATCCATTAAATCGTTTTGGGTAATCTTTTATGCATTTTCCATCTCTCATACATACAGAATTTGGATTAAGTACACCGCATGGACCATGCATCATGTGTTTTACAACATATTCATGTAATGTAGGATGTGTTTGAATGTTAGGAATCTCCGCAGATACAACTTTATCAATATCGGTAGCGTTAACAATTTTATCTTGCTCATTTAAAGAGAGTAAAATGTGAGCATGAGGCAATCCTCTCTTTTGAAACTCAATTGTATAAATGAGTGCTACAACTTTACCGTAGATTTTTTTTAGTGTAAGGCCCTCAATTAATGCTTTCAGTTTGGACTTGAATACACGCACAACAATATCAGGTCGAAAATTAGCTGACTCACTTACACCAATATTGCTAACTATTTCAGGCCAACTTGGATTGCAAGTCATTGTAATAAACAAAGAAGGCTTTCCGAAATGTTGTACAATTGACATTGCATCTAAATAATTCTGATACATATTTCTTGGTGATCAATTGAATGAAGATGGTAAAATTACTCTACGGCCAACATTATTGGCATTGGGGTTCAATTCTAAATAATCTGTTAAATTGTTGTAAACTTCAGACCTAAGACTTGTTTGATTTTGTCGAATGAAATGTAACCTTGTGCCCTCTATTCTCACATACATATCAACTGTCCACTGCAGAAATAACTTTGTGAATGGTGCAACATGCTAAAATCTTCTCTAATTGCTAGTCGATAGGCTGCATACTGAAGCATGGTTAATTTATTTCTGGGCGCTCTTGAATTAGATGTAGTTGGTACATTATGAGAAATATTGATATGCCACCCAATACCACCATCTGGAAAAAGTAATGGATACGCTAAAGGGTCCAATGATGAATCCAAAACAGAGATATTTTTAATGGTACCATTAACTTTTGAAAACGGAACCATATTTCGTTGAAAGGGTGGCTCACCATCAACTGTACTAAATATTACTGCTACATCAGTTTGAACTGCATCATTATAACGGCGTAGATCTAAATCACGATTTACTTTAATGAGCATACAAATTCCTTTATTTTGATTTTCAACTATCTGACAATGATCTTTCATTGCAATGAATGACCGAACGAAAGGATTAATGCGTTCCAATTCAAGAGAGATTTCGCGCATTATATTGTTATTGCATGTTTGATTATAGTGTTCACGTAATCTATAATTGACAGCAGTGTCAACATCATTAAAATATAATTGCGCATAACATGGTGAGCGACCATATCCAGCAGTCATTGGACCTGATCCGTGATAAAAACATCATATATTTTAAAATGATACACTCCACGCGTAACTGTATCCGAAATTTTAGCTTCTGAGCTAACCATAGCAAATGATGAATTGTATTTACGAATGTTTTCAAAATAATCATTTGACTTTCATTTATTGAAGGTTCATTTGAAGTAAGTCCATCATACAATGATTTAAAGTATTCATTTTGACTTAAGGCCGGTAATATTGGTTTACCCTTATGACAACATGAAGTGAATGCAGTCCTTTCACCTAAAGTGAATGTTTTGCATTGCAAAACCTGAATTGTAAATGCATTAATCCACAATCAAAAGTATTAAAATTTCTTGGAATGATATTCAGTGCGCATTTAAATGTATCCCTCAAAATAATTTCATCATTTTGTATACTATTTACACTATTTAAATTTGTATTTGGTCTATTATCATTTTGACTTTCACGCGAATATATATTCCTTCTTCTTTGTCTCTCACTCCGACCCGTCAATGTTATACTATTTACACTATTTAAATTTGCATTTGGTCTATTATCATTTTGACTTTCACGCGAATATATATTCCTTCTTCTTTGTCTCTCACTCCGACCCGTCAATGTTCTATGTCGAGGCATAATGGAAGTAGGTGCGAATATCTGAATGTAAAAAAAAACATGTAATGAAATTACTGAAACTAAGATTAGACAGGGTTTAGTTTAAAAATAATAAAATGTACTCACTTTTTTGAAACCACCAATAATAATTAGGCGAGAGTAAGTCAATTCAAATTGCTGCTACAAAATTTTCCTTTAGCAACAGGTGTATATTAAGCAAGCTGTATTTCACTTTCAACTTCACATTAATATATAAAACACAGATATCTAATATACAAAATATAAAATAAACGCTTTTTTGCCTTGACATACACTCCACAGACTATTGAAAAAGGAACATTTGAAATCACACAAAATTCACAGCTCATTCAGTCAATCTGTCAGTAATTATTTGTTGGCAACATTTTAAAATTCTTTGGCGACAATCTCTACTCTGTGCTACTGTTTGACCAGAGACTATTATGAGTTTGACATTGGCAGTATGAAAGTAAACAAACGACAGACTATTATGTGTTTGACATTGGCAGTATGAACGTACACTAAAATGAAAAAAATTATAATTTTATTGCCTGGCAACAAAATTATTCTATTTTTAACATTTACCATTGTTTGAAAAAGTTTAAATGAATTTTCAAGTGCAAATGAATGTTTTATTTTATTTTATTTAATGTATTTGTAACACATATTATATATAAATTTTTGCTTTCTGCACTCCTTCTCCATATAAACTTTAACTATGCCAAATCTCACACTCCTCCGTGCGAGCAATATGCTTAAAAATCGGTATGGAGAACCATACATGACTTCCATATTCTAAGATTTATATTTAAAATCATTTTCGAAATGAAATATTACCATAGAAACTACTTCTTTCTACTTACTGCTTCAGCCTTAACCACAGTACTGTGGTCACTAACATATACCACCTCACGTTATCGCACTCGATTTTCACTGATGATGGAATTAAAAACTACTTCTTTGTTGCCGATAACGTTGTACACATATATATAAAATATATGCATAAAATTAATGGCTTGTATAAGTTAATGATTGATCTCCATTAAGTAGTGCTCAAGTTTCCAAAGTTTTAATATTATGATGTCCGTAATTAAAACATCAGAGCAGGTTTAGTGTGAATGAGGGTACACTGTGGACAAAAATTTTCAACATTTCCTATTGAGCGTTGCTTAGAGTAAAGCTGCGAATCTACAGTGTATGTTTCACAGAACAAACACGCGAAAAAGAAGGAGCGCTCCGAAGTCACTCATGGACCCTCAGCATCTTGCAGAGGGTTCATTCCCTAAAGACGAAAATTCTGTCTACGAATCGTTCCTCTGTAAACACGTGCAGTTACATTGCCCAGCGATCCACAGGAAGCAAATTGATGTCCATTTTTTCGGCTTGCACGCGTTATGTTGGTATGGGTTTCGGCACTTTCCATTTAAAAAGCGTGCAAATGTAAGAAAATAAACATGAGTGAGGCCAGAAATAACGTGAATTGTGTGTGTGTGTGTGTGTGTGTGTGTCTTACCTGCCTTTTTATTGCTGTAGGCATAATAATAAAATGGAAACGTAAACATTACATAACTGAGATATGCTTACCTGCCACGAACGATATATTATTTTATACATGGAGGAGTTCAGTGACATACACACGTACAGAAGTCATCTTCAAAAATACTAGAAGTCGTCCACGCTTTTATGTTGGCAGTGTAACTTACAGGAAGTTTTTTGATGTTTTTAAAACATCTAGGATGCAAACTTTTCCCGATAACTAAAAGTTTCCTTTTTTCGGTTCCCGTCATGTTCGCACAAACACAAACTGTAACTCTTTGTTTAGCGAGCTTCCCTCCAACGCACTTTTCATTTTTAAATTTGAAAGTCTTATCTGGAGTTAATTTATAAAAAATTCCGGCTTCATGTCCATTAAAGATGTCTTCATCTTTATATGATCGTCTAATTTCTGGCCAAGTGTTACGCACCCAATCGCCTGTAACGTTCAGATCTACGCATTTTGCCTCACCACAAATTTTTGCAAAGGAAATCGAGTGTCGGGCCTTAAATCGATCTAGCCATCCGTTGGAGCACGTAAAATGGCTGGCGCCGGCAGTCCTGTTACAGTGCTTATCGCTTGCATACAATTTATGTCTGTAGCCATTGGCTAGCGCGCGCGCGCACATATATACGTTTATATGAAATTTAGAGTAAAATATCTCAGAAATATTTGACGCTATAACAGAGTAGTACAATATTTAGTGACGTTAAAACCGGGAATTTTTATAATGTTAAAGATATCAGTTTGCCGGACTTATGACAAAATAACGCTACACCCGAGTTGACGTAACAGCCGAGGCCGTAATAACCAAGTTCCACTGTATATATAAAGATATTAACTCAAACATAATTTACATTAAAATGAAAAAATTTTAATTTTATTGCCTGGCAACAAAATTATTTTATTTTTAACAATTACCATTGTTTCAAAACGTTTAAATAAATTTTCAAGTACTTTACTCTTGTTAAAACGTAAAAGGTTGCTGGTAAACTACCCCTTCCCCTTAACCGATCTTCACCAAAATCGAAAGTCCTTGAGTACTCTACAATTCAGGGACGTATGCAAAACATTATTTGATTCTGTTTGAATTTGCGGCTGTTATCGTTTGCCATAGAAAATACCCTTGTTAAAAAAACGTTGCCGGTAAACTACCCCTTTCCCTCAACCGATCTTCACCAAAAACAATAGGTCTTGAGAACTCTACAATTTAGGGCTGTATGCAAATAATCGTTTGATTCTGTTTGAATTTGCGGCTGTTATCGTTTGCCATAGGAAATACCCTTGTTAAGACATAAAACGTTACAGGTAAACTACCCCTTTACCTTAACCGATCTTCACCAAAAACAGTAGGTCTTGAGAACTCTACAATTTAGGGCTGTATACGAAACATTATTTAATTATGTTTGAATTTGCGGCTGTTATCGTTTGCCAAAAAAAAATTTCCCTTGATAAAAAAAAACCGTTGCAGGTAAACTACCCCTTTCCCTCAACCGATCTTCACCAAAACCAACAGGTCGTGAGTACTCTACAAATCAGGGCTGTATGCAAAATATTATTTGATTCTGTTTGAATTTGCGGCAGTTATCGTTTGCCATAAAAAAAATCTACAGACACACAGACACACAGACAGACACACACACACAGACACTTTTCGGAAAACGACTTTTTTTCATATTTTGAGTGTAGTAGAATCAGAATCTGCAATAATCTCGAACACGATTTTTTTTTGCCATCACCATACTTCCATTCCTTAAGGAATATGGAAGTAAAAAGGGGTACAAAGTTTTCTCTTCACGTATTAATATACTTATAGATGTACTGAGAACCCAAATTGAAAAGATAACTTTGTTTACCATCAGAGCACAGTGAAAGGAAACAATTTAAGTTTGTACAAGTACATTCCAATATTAACACATGTTTGTGATGTGTATGTGTAGCGTTACGCTGTTTTATCGTTGATAACGTGCGTAGAGCTTGCGTGGCGCCTGTAATGCGTTACAAAATCAGGTGATGACGTGCCAAATAAGTCTAGCAAATTCTAGCTTTCGCTGCATTTTTTGACACGCTGGCCGGCAATTCTCTATACGTCAATAATCATCAGCATTCATCACGGTTTCAACAGTACGTTACACGAGTCAGTTCTCAGCGATATGACTTATACGTAAGCGCCGTGCCGAGGTAGTCGGTTAAATTTGAGAATTCCTCGAAATAGAGATTGCGGTAATGTGAAGGCAAAAGAGAATTGATTCAACTATCATACATATTCTGCATAAAATGAGAATTTGTTAAACTTTATTATACAGTTTATAAGGGTAAATTATAAGAAAATGATCTTTCGTTTATATTATAGATACAATCTGTGTGTGAGTTACTTACTAAATGGCTAATGAACGGCATCAGGTGTCATTTGTTATTAACGTGGCGTATGCAAAAATTGATACATTTTGTTTATGGGTTAACATTACTAAAAATTAACACCAGGTTTGTCTGAAGAAAAGTACTTACAGACGACTTCGTTGTGAATTATATATTTTATCAAAGCAGAGAGAACTAACTGTAGTGTAAACCATTGTTTATAGCAACAATCAAAATGATAATAGGCTTACTACAGTAGCTGTCATATTACTACAATATATTTTGATAGTACGACGCAGGTGTTGCTCTTTGTAGTTCAGCGTATTAACAAAAGCAACAAATTGTTATAAAATAGCGCGAATCTAACTTGCTGTTTGTACACTGTTTACAATAATTTTAAATAAAATTCTGTTCGTAGTAGAAACAATAATGCCTTTTAATAATATGTAGAGACTTTAATAAAAGCTTGGTCTGCGAGATTGCTTATTTATATATAGTAATATTATACTATAGATTTCAAATTACATGACTTGTATTGTTACATTAATTTAACAAACCTACGTATCAAAAATGTACTTTGCTTGAAATTTGCGTAGCGCTTTAAAACGTACGGTCGTGTCCCCATTTTGGTGGTTCAACAAAGTTACTTCCTTAATGGCTTAGTCCTTTCTTCACTTTCAAGATTAATATTCTTACTTAATATTTACTTGTGTTGTGTGTGTGTGTGTGTGTGTGCGCGCGCTCGTGCACTTGATTGTGTTTGGTATAATTTGCATATGGGCCAATTTAAATATCGCATTGTGTTTAGAGGTTTTTTGGTATTCGTTTGGGAATTATTCTAAAATTTTTTTAATTTCTATACATGTAAAGATAATTATTAATTTTTTCTTCCGGGCTATTCGATGCTCCGTTAAAATTGCCACATTTATTATCACCGACGCGATAGTAATCATCACTAGTTAGTCTAGGTATTTTTTCTCCAGGACTTTCACAGAGAAAATCAAGTCGTCTTATTGTTTATGGTATATCCTCCCTATAGGTAGATTTTCTTCCTTGCTACTGGGCACTCGTCATGTGTTGAAAAGGAGGAACAGAATATTGTAATATAATCTCAACTAACTAGATAACATTAATGGTGACAACCGCCATTGGAGTTGAAAAATCTAATGTTTATAACAGTGGGAAACGTGCCATTAAAAATTAACGAAAAAAATAAGTTTGTCTCTGAAATTTTTTAACATATTGATTGCAGTCTTTGGTTACGTGCTGCAATTTATGCTTGCATATGTGTTAGAGGAATGTGTTACCAGATGAAAAGATGATGTTAAAGTTAGCTTTATCCTTTTATTTTAATTACAACATGAAGCTTATTTTTTAAAAAAATTTCCAAGAGAGCGAAAAGATTATCAAATAAGAGAACAGTAGAGGCAATAATAGTTTTTGGATCAGAAGTTTGGAGTATATTTAAAAGAATCAGGAACACATTGAGAGCGGTCGAAATAGATTGCTCGAGGATAAATTGTAATTGAAAAATGTTAAAATGCTTAGATACGATGGAGTAAAGCTGAAGTAAGCTTAATACCACAGAATCCATCATATAAAGCAAGTAAAATGCTTTGGTTGTTAAAATAAAATGTCTGAAAAAGAGGGCTCAAGAAAATATTGAAATGGTTACACACAACAGGAATAAAAATGGATATACCTAAATGGTCATGGAACAGAGTTACGCAAACTGCTTTGAAGAGTAGAGGCCTCCAAATCTCAGAACGTGAAGACAATAGACGGTGGATGCTGTAGAATTCTGCAGATGAAAAATAAGCCCCATTCAAAAAAACAAAAGCTTTTCTACAAATTGCGGCTTTACAAATAAACAAACATCGCGTCAAATAAACGCGATTCTATAAAACCGTACCAATGTCAAGGCTAAGTTAAACTGGAAAACTGAGTAGAAACACAACTGTACGTACGCTTTCTAACTCTGTTGCTAATTACGCATCAGTTGACAATATTCAAAAAGGAAGTTTTGAAACTGCTGTGTGCAATCTAACACAAACTCAATGGTAGCAAGAGTAGTTAGCGTAATTAGGAAACGTTCATATACTTCTTGGCAAGTGACTTGTTAGAAAGCTTCTATGGTGACACAAAGTGCTTCGTTAAATAATGACAATGCTAGGTAAATTATTTAATTTAATTTCAGAAAAACCGATGATACCAAGTGGTCAAACATATTTTGTTCTGGATTAACGGATTGGGATCATACACGTAGTATGGAGAACATTACGTTCACATGGCCTTAACTTAATCTTGGACTGACCAAAGTACACCTAACGCCAGGACTTATAACAGGATGTGTAATTATGAAAGTGTCAACCTCAAGTAAAAAACATGAAAAAATTCAAATTCAGGATATGCGTTTGTGCTATATGTCCCTTCACAAAGACGCGTTTGTCTACTAGTACCTACTCACTTACAGCATGACATATAATTGTGTAATTTTACAGACTGATCCTTAAACTAATGAGAAAATATGTCATTGATTTTACTTTTACGTTGTTTAGTCACCCTGTTTTTTGTTGAATAACTGTTAAATACATTAACTTAACTTGGATCGTACCCTATGTTAATTATGTTCAGTAAAGCGGAGAAAAGTCCGTACCTCTACTCGAACTACCTCCATCGTAATATTTTTACAATTTACGTTTGGATTGCAGATTCTAGGTATCGGAACGTCAAGTGCAAACTACCTGCTGGAGGCAGTCCGAGTAAAATGTGCAATGAGGAATTGGACACACTTCAGGAATACAATCTACGGGCTCACATAGAGAAAAAATGTTATATACACACAGAACGGAAAACGCTTCCTTTTTCGGTTCATGGCTTGCAGAATATTTCACTTTGGTTTTTTCTCCAAGACTAAATTTAAACCCTACTAAAATTCATGTAACTTACATTAATGGTAAATCTAATAGTTTCGTGTATTTTTTTGGCCAGCACATTGTAAAACTAAGGTTCCATAACTGCATCATATACAGTTTTATGGAACGTTTCGTAAATTTCAATAATTGGTGTCAAACACACTTTATTAGATTTGATGTAAGTTTACCTGTTTAAATTGTCATGGGTTTGCTTACGATTTTTAAATGGCGCAAGGTGGTTTGAAAACTTATAGGTCTTACATGACTTTAATATTATTTAAAATAATATTATTTTAATTTTAATTTAATTTAATAACTCTACTCCTGCTGTCGAATTTATCCATTTAACTTTTATTATAACTTATGATTTTTCTTTCACTTCTCGCATTGTTGTTCTTTCGATTTTTCCATAACCAAACAACACATTGTTTCTTCTGTTTTTCTATCCAGACAGTCATTGTTTGCATTTTTTCCTTTGTTTACTTTATATTCCGTTCTACCTTATAATTCTTGACGAATTTAATCCTTTTTCAAAAAGGACACTTGTCTTCGTTTAAAATTTACTCTGTGAAAATTGTATTTCAGTAAAATTTATCTTATTTATGTTCGTCCTGGAGTTTTATCTAAATGGTCAAATATTCTTTCCCTTTATCTTTCCGTACTCTAAACTATACTATTTTATTCTTATTTTATTCTATTTTGGTACTTTATTATTTTATTACATTATTTATTACTTTACTGTAATGTAGTAGTCTGGCTCTGTTGTAACTCAAATGGATTACATTTTTATCTGCCATTAATGTAATTAATGGACGTGTTTAATAAAAATCTGAAAAAACTTAAATTTTGTAAACACAATATGTAAGTCAACGGACCGTAACAAGCGTCACATTTTATCCACAGAGTGACAGCGTGCTAGTGTCGCAGACAGATAAAATCAACAACACTCACAATCTCTCTTGAATGACTTCGACTCTACCCGAGCTTTCTGAGGGGAAAGTTATTTTTAACGTCACAGCCAGACATGTTTTAGAAATAGGCTACACATTGCTTCCGTGTTGCCTACTTTCTATGGGTCGGTTGATATAGTTATTTGTTGTTATCCAACATAAACTTATGTAACGGTTAAATAATGCTGAAGGTAATTACGTGACAAAATATAATTTTGATTACTAATAATTCATAATTATGTATAATTACCAAAGCTTGAACATTAAGAATTGTTTAAATTTTTAAGTCTAAATAGCTATTAAATATTTAAATCTAATAATTTATTTTCCGATTACTAAGAAGTTCTTTTCTGCAAAGTGTAATATATAAATTTTTTGTGTAAAAAAATGTATTAAAAAATATTTTTAAAACTTATCCAGCTAAAGTAAAAGTAGCCATTCGTTAGTCTTATGATTTCCACATTTTGTATAACTGCCAGATTTCAGAGTAATAGATAAGTAACTTTCTATGTAGCACATTCAGGATTCTAAACACATCACGTATAAAGTCTAAGCTAGGTTGGACGCTATTGTCAACAACATTTGTTTAAAATATTTCCACTACCCTCAGTTTAATGTGTTTCAATTGTCCGAATATTCATTATTAGCTCTTGTAGCGAAATCTGTAGTTGAGTTGACTCAACTAACATAATTTCACGTATTTGTGGGAACGACTCTGTGGAATATAGGAATATAAAGTGTATTTCGAGGGCCGAAAGAAACCACCGCAAATCACAGAAACGTACAATGAAAAAGACAATTTTTATTAAGTTTTTTCGTTTATTTATTGCAATATGGAATTCAATTCTGGCGGCCACTTTTGATTACAACTTCTCATTAACATACGGTATTTTCAGTCTCATAAGAAATGCTTTCCACTCTGTGTGTCTTTCTATCTCACTCTCACAATATTTTCATGGTCTGCCCTCTCTTCTAGTTTTCTACTTGCATGCCAGCATACACATATCTCTCAAATGCAGAGATTCATAGTAAACTTCGTAAAATAAAGTAACTGTTGCCCCACAAATAGTTTTGAATCATGTGTAGTATTTTAAAATAAAATCTTTAGCTACACTGAGACAAAAAGATTTGTGTCAGGGATTAGTAGAACTATAGTGAAACGTAGTGTGATATGTGATAATAAATCACAAATTATGGTGATATGAAATATTGAAAAACTAAATTATACCTATGCTGACGGCTGATATTTTTTAAACTGGTGCTTCAGATTTTAGACTCTCATTTTTATAACTAGTTCAAAAACTCCTCTCTCTCTCTCTCTCTCTCTCTCTCTCTCTCTCTCTCTCTCTCTCTCTCTCTCTCTCTCTCTCTCTCTCTCTCTCTCTCTCTCTCTCTCTCAACCCCTGTCTTTCCCTGTCACTCATGCTTTTTTCTCTTTCAAACACATACACACACATTATTTCACTTTTTCTGTCGCTCTCTTTCCTCATTTGACTCCAGCTCCACGGTTCTTGTTTATTCAGTGTTTTTAACTAGTTTTCCGTATTTATAAATGTACTAACTTTCAATTTCTAGGTGAATATTATCACCTATATTATCACCAACTACATTTACAAACTATATTTATTTCCATTTTGTTATTAATCACACTGCTGTAGAGTTTACAGTCTTCTTTCCTTAATTAACAAATTGTCGTGTACAAAAATCTCTAAAAGAGATTTTATAATTTGCACGATTGTATGTGATAATTGGCATCTATCAGTAGAAATCTAATAGTTCAGTGGAAATGTTTGTGAAGGAATGGAAATTTTCTTTAGTGTGTAAACGTGAGGTACTTGGGGTGAAATCGTTGGCAGGTAGACAGGGCAGTGTATAATCGGCAGAACGCAATTACTGTCGCTATCTCTTTCAGCTAGGTCTCTCGACCGCAAACTAAAGGTTAACATTTTGTTTAATATATTATGTCATTATTGATAAATACAATTGTTTTATTTTATCTACGGTTTACATGTTAATGGTTACGGTTTGGAGGTAAAGAACGTTATTTTAACATATTTTTGCGTTTTACTGTTTTTTCTGTAAGTGCTCTTATGTTTACGTTTTCTAAAGGTACCCGCAGATTTTTGGTGGCGTCGAAATAATTCATAAAGAAAACATACTCCATTGGAAGGATTGTGGCATGAAGTTTTTAACGTAGCAAATATTTTACACTTTTTTAGGGAGGCATTAATACTTGACAAAATTGAACGTTTCGACAAAGTTTTCACTATGTCGTGACACGTTTATTCTATGTGTGATCCATGTGAAAGAAAACAGATAAATATACGTGTAGTTTGGCAACTTTTAAGAGAAATTAATAACAAATTAAGAGAGATTACTACTACAGACTTTGACTCTAACAATTGATTACAGAAGTTTCCCAATTTCACTAATCAATTTATGCTAACGGTGAGATTACGTTAGATTAATTAGTAAAGTTTCTCTTTATTTTTATCTAGTGGCAAAGGGCTATTTAATTGATATCCAGTGCTCTATAAAAGTCTCTTTATTGCTCGGCACAATTATTTCAAGTTCTCATTTTGTGGCTGATGACTCTGTTAACAAAACGTGTTTATGTAAATAAAATTTGCAAACTCATATTAAAATTTATTTAAATAAAATTATTTTACTAAAATTGTTAACATTTAAAAAATTAGAGTTAATTAAATAAAGTTGAAGGCATACTCTTATAATAGTGATTTAACACAACTTATAAATTTTCAAACAGGAAAAAGTTACCCAGAAAGAAAGGTGATGACTGTGTTTAAATGATCTCCCAACACATAATTAATTAAACTGTTTGGATTTCGGTTCCTTAAGAAACTGGATCTGTGTGTGTTTATGTGTGTGCGAGTGAGGCTGAATGTATTATGAAATATTAAATAATTTTGTCTTTTACTTATAGAAAACGATTATAGAACTACAATAAGTCTATCAAGACGTTTGAAAACGCCTTCCGTTTTTCCTTCCAGTTTTCTCTACTAATGTTTGAAGACGTTATGTCCATCATGCAATGAGATGGTCGATGTTACATCAATCATTATAGTCGATGTTGTAATAAAACTGTACAGAGTTTGTCCTTACCACGAAACTGTAATATCTGCTTATACTACAGAATATATTGTAATATTGTAATACTACTACATACACATGGTCATTGAAATTAGAACTTTATATTGTAACATTACATTTGGCATAGCTTGATATCATACCAGATTTAATGAAGATCATGGATAAGAAACTTAACAAGAAGAAGGAACATATCTTTTAAAAATGATAGTGAAGATGAACAAAGGACAAATTTAAACTGACTTAGACTATAACTGACCGTACCCAAATTAATGTTTAGGTAAAGTGATGTAAAATACCCCGATGATGAGCTAAAATTCAAATAATTACAATAATAATACTTACAAAGCCAGAAACCATTATGGACCATTACCATCAGTAAACAAATTCTTTTGTTAAAAGTATCATACAATATAATAATAATCAAAATACAAATTGAGGGATAATAGGCCCAAATACATTCGAATGTAAAATAATATAATACCAAAATGTTAACTAACCAATATAATTGAATAATACAAGAACACAATCATTATAGAAACATACAATTAATAGTGTGAATAATGGTGGATCTAATGTTATAAAATAAATACTGTACAATCAAATAATAATTATCAAATGTATATAAGATGAAAAAACAGTAAAAATACCTAGTAAGCAATGGCTGAACTGCCTAAGAAAAATAGAAAAAATAGAAAATCATTATTAAATGATTAAACTTTTTATTTAAATGTTCAAAAGTAAGAATAAAGTTGTGTTTATGTTATTTATAGTTTTGTTAGGTAATGAGTGGATGATATGTCTTATGCAGGATTTATGTAACCAGGCATATACAGATTTTTTAATCACAAAATGTGAATTATGTTTTTTATAATGTTCCAGTGATAATTATTGTTGTAATTATAAATAATAATACTAATAGAGTTATAGGGAGTAGTTTTGATGGTAGTTGCGTAGTTAATAGGTGTTACAATAACAGAAAATAGAAATTTAACATGTCAAGACCTAGGCCTATAAAAACTTTGGAATTTTGTAAATTTTAGAAAATACATTTAGAATTTTATAAAACAAATGTTGTAATATGGATAGGTTTATAATTAATAGTATACACAGTAAATATTGAATCGAAATAATCAGTTTTAAATTATTTAAGAAAATTCAAATAGCAAAAATGTAACATCAGAATTTCTTAAGCAAAAATATGCATGTTTGGTGTCTATGTGTCACAAATGTTAAAACCAAAATAATGATGCTATTAGTTTTAAATTCCCAATTAGTATAACAGAGTTATACTAATTTAAAAGTTTTGGCCAAGTTCATGCAATAAAACAATGAATTTGTATGACAGTGTATATCTGAATCAACCAACCAGATTTCAAGTTTTACCTTAGCAACCGAAAATGCAGATAAATAAAATAGGACTTCTTTAACAACCATCATTGAAGACAAACGCGTTTTTAAAACGTCTTAACTAATTATATTTTAAACAGAGTAAACCTAAACCAAACATAGTTAAACGAATCAGGACAGTTATTGAAGAACATTATAGGAACCCAAGAACAACCAGACACCAATTCGCAAGAATTCGAACCCCGGAAGAAAAATTAAAGAAGATTTGGACCCCATCTTCATCCTGAACGAATAAAAGAAGAGGATCTGGGTGAATCTGAATAATTTTATAACCTTATTTAACAACAACACCCACATACGAGCACACGAACCACTTAGAAAACCAAACAATAAAAAACCACATACAATATAATACACCAACACTAAAGAACACTTGAAGGTAACACAAATTGATAATTACACCTTTTTGAATACCATAAAACTTGAAGGACAACTAATAAATATCTAAAACTGTTCATAACCTATAACTGTGAACAACACATACACGACTACTAGTTTGCACTATAAACATCAAAACCCTTTTATATCCTTATCTTGTAAAGTTTGTATTTTGATTTTAAGAGTTGTATTAATTGTTTAACCATAATATTCGAACCGAATACGCCCTGAGATTATTTTATTTAATAGAAATAAGACAACAAGCATCATTGTCTTGGCTGATTCCAGTACAGGTATTTAGTTACTACCAACTTATGAACAAGACGGCATAAGTTGTCACAATTTGTATTTAAAATAAAACAAAAAAACGAGAAACGTAATTGATCAATCATTCAATTGAATAAAGATTGATTGAAAGAGTATATCTGTTTGGTTTTATTTTGCATTATTATTACTGTTTTAATTAAAGATACGATAGCACAGCAAAGCGGACGGAGCGGCAGTTGGCAGCTCCGCATTACGTCACTGGTGTTGGACGCCGAGGTGAGATCGAACGGCGGGAATAGTGAATAACAACCGTAAACGAATTCATATTATACTAAATAAAAAGTTATTGGTACAAATTGACGCATCCAACTTGCGGCATAATATCTCGGCTCGTAAAGTTATATTGTTACAATATTAAAGCATTATTACAATAATTATTAATCACGGGGCAAGTACCGTTGAACATTAGTTTACAGACAAACATAATTATATAATACGACCTTTTTTTTACTGATTTTAATTAATATAAAATAATTATGTTACAGTTCAACTTGAGTTAAATTTAAATCTATTGTAAGTTATTGCTAGTTTTAGCTAACCTCACTACACAAACGCAGTGCTACTCTAGCCTAACTTTGCTTTCAACAACAAAGGTAGGTGTCTCCTTAAATGTGTAGCTGATTTATGTTTTGCTTACAAATTAAAAATAAATGTACTTTGTTTGTTCCAATATTTAAATTTAAGTGTATGCTATTTCGTTATTTTACTGTTTGTATAATGCAACGATAGATACGGTTTAATATATCAACTTAGTCACTTTAGCACTAACGAAGTATGTGATGTTCCGTTTTGTGCTTATAATTCTCTGTGCATATTTTCAGTTCAGCGTTGGCTTGGAAACTTTAATTATTTATTACCTGGTTTGTAGTTGTATAATATTGCTTCAGGTAAGTTTACCATTTTACAATTGTTTTATATATTCGCATGTCTGTTCTTTTAATTTATTATTTCAAGTAATTCATTAAAGGGCACTAGGACATCCTCCACAGTACATGTAATTTATAGGAGTATAATATTTAATAGTGATTTTTCACTACTCAGCTAATCATTTTGAACGAATGAAGTTCAAGCTGTCAACATCTCTGCAGTAATGTAGTCAAGATCATATCACTTATAAAATACCTGCGCCTCACACAGACACTATTTACTGACCCGTTTCCGTCAGTAGAAGCTTTAATATAGAGTGTCATTTAGGACAGCTTTGCAGCAGCAAGGGACGATTTAAACACGATGACAACGTAATTTCCGGAGGTACAAAAGGCCACTTGTCCCTACGATATTTCTACGGGTTCACATAAAGAATATAAAGGATTAAGGTCTATGCCATTTTGTAGGTCTACTATCCTCACACTGTAAACTCATTATTTACCAGCAGGGGAAACCTACTAAAGAAGACAAGACTTTAGTTAAATGTAATTATTGCACTTGAGTCCCAAATAAGGTTTTAACACTCTTGCACGCCACTGAAAAATTCCCGATATTTGTAGTGTGCAACAATTTTATTTCTGTTTGCGATTATAACCACTAACACAACTTCATTAATTAAATACGTTTTCATGAGACTTAATATAAATCACATTAATTACTATAACCTGTTATCATAGATATCAAAATATGCTTAAAATTATATAAATTCACAGTAATTTACACTTTCGTTATTTGCAAACCATTTGTAACTTTTTATGTTACATTCATTTGTGGTTTTTATGGTGTTACAACTTTGCTTGAACTTTGACCTCCCTGAAACAGATCCACTATTTTCTGCCGTGCTGTATCTTGCATCCCATAACTCTGTGTCTCCTCAAGTTGGTTTCAGCATCATTGAGCTAGCACTTTCTCGCTCTATTTAATGATTCACATCCACCTTGTAGTTTTCTTGAACTTTTTCTGTTTCTAATTCTGATCACACGACTCAGCAATCGAGGCCTGCCCTTCTATATTTTTATCTCACGATATCGAAGTCTGTATTTAGTTTTGCGAGCATTATATTTGTCCTTTTTAAAGCTCCCATTTTAACGCACAGGTACATATACTTTTCCCAGCGCCATCTTCTAGCATATTCTCCATCCTCTTGTCCTATGTAAGCTGACAATCTACACACTACGTCTTAAATATAATTTAATTACCTTGTATCCGTCAGTGACTTCTTCTAGCGTTTTTTATATAGACGCGTTTCGTGACATGTGTCACATCATCAGTAATCCTCGTCAAATGTTAAAATTCACATAAAACACATAAAAACACATTTGCACATGTTTACTAAATCACAATAACGACACACACATAACACGATGTAACTTCGGCTCCGTTGGACCGGTCCGACCGCGCGTGTAGTTGCCGAGCCACAAACGGAGCCGAAGTTACATCGTGTTATGTGTGTGTCGTTATTGTGATTTAGTAAATATGTGCAAATGTGTTTTTATGTGTTTTATGTGAATTTTAACATTTGACGAGGATTACTGATGATGTGACACATGTCACGAAACGCGTGTATATAAAAAACGCTAGAACGGAGTCACTGACGGATACAAGGTAATTAAATTATTGGTAAAAAAGTGACTTGGATACTATATAAAAACAAAAGTCTTAAATATGTCAAAATTAGAAAATTGAGTACTAATATTAACGCCAACTAAAGAAATTGTAACCGGTGGTAAAAATGAGCAACGAAATGCTGTTTAGCTAACACACCCTGCAATGTCTGTGGCTTTTATTTATAACAACTTTGTCGTATTTTGTTGCTTCTCTGCTATGTACAGTTTTCCCTCGAACGATTCCTTTCGGTTTCGCAACCATTATCAAGTTCTTCCTACAATTGATAGGTTGTAGGAAGAACTTGATAATGGTTGCGAAACCGAAAGGCCTCCTTCGAGGGAAAATTGTACATAGCAGAGAAGCAACAAAATACGACAAAGTTGTTATGAAAACTGCTAACACAGATAAAATAGCTTTTATTTAAAATTAAAACAATCTTCTTGTTCAACGGACTTTTGTTGTCATCAAATATTTTGAAAATTCTAAATGAGCTATCCTTGGAAGGCTGTCTTCCGCTGACGACGTGTCATCAGGAAGCGATGCAGGAACCGATTGGTATCAACAAAAATAAATTGCATATCATCCATCAGAAAGTGTTTAGGTAGATTTGTTTGGGAAAACTATAATTGGTAAAGCGGAAATAGTCGTTTTTATTTTTACAGCCATACCAAGCTGCAGAGTCTGTAAAGTTTAGAAACTACACGTCTAATGCAGTTTTTATAGTGAATGAAATTGCCGTCACCAACAGTCAAAACTGTGGACGTAATAGAAATATCATGCACTAAAAACGTAGAGTGTACATTGTTGGCAATCAACTTAACAAGTAATGCTCTTGTAACTGAGGTATAAGTTGACCATGAATTTCTAAAGGCTAAATGATGATTAAATTTCTGAGACATGTTTCTATAAGCCATATACGTAAACGGGAATGTAAAGTATAAAAGGAGAATCTTTGGAAGTAAAATTCAGTGTAGTAAATACAGTGAGATATTTAATACTAAGCGCAAAGTAATTGGCAAATTTTTAATTGCAATGCTGTCACTCAAAGAAAAATTAATGTGTAAATTCAAACAGAATACACTCAGTGCGCTGTTAAATTTAATGAGCTGTGTGTGTGTGTGTGTGTGTGTGTGTGTGTGCGTGCGTGTGCGCGTGCGTGTGTGTGTGTGTGTGTGGAGAGAAAGTTAGAAAGAGAGGGGAAACAATTTTAATTCAAACTAAAAGAAAGGAAAGGTTTCTTGCAAGTTACGCTTAACCATCGTTTCCGAATCAACGAGTAACCAATGCACGAGTTTCTTATCCTTTCCGTCTGTTCTTCTTTCTGAGCGAGCTCGATAAAACCATTAATGTAGAGAGTATGACATTAAGGTATTCATTTTGTTTTTAAATCTTTTACTTAATATTATATTTTTGTGGTCAAATCTACTTAGGAAGTCAAGCGTGTTACACGTTTACCCCTGATATATGACAATTTGCGCTAAGTCTAGCAGAGTAATAGTCGAAGCTTCTACATGGATCAAGACAGTACTATTCTCTTCCTCCCCATTTCCTTTTTATTCTCTCCCTCTTCATGACTACGTCTGACTGTCATGTGCGCGCGCTGTCACACACACGTTCACACAAATTGGTCAGTCGTGTGCGTGTGGGTGTATGTTTAACAAACACACGTATATGAATCGTCTATTGAGTGGGCGAAGCAGAATCACCTACCTACAGGTGGAAATATATTGGACGGACGAAATATTGAAACGATCCCCCATCGTAATACCATCACATTTCTAGACTTTTATTTAGTAAAGCGAATAAATAGTACATACCATATATGTAAATAGCTGTTTATTTTTAAGATTCCGCAGAAATTTTAGTGTGAGCTGCTGGAGGAATTACAAATTCACAGCTCATCCCTAGTTTTCCTGAAATCTATTTTTTAGATCAATCTAATTCTCCAATATTTTAAGCGTAGTCTGAATAAAGTGGCATAATGTATTTCATAATATCTGATGGTGGTATTTATTGACGTTTGAGGGATAAAGTGTCAACATAGAACTGATCAAATAAACAACCATAGGCACTGGGAAAAAGCTATGAAGTCAGAGACGTACGAAGCAATAACCTACCAATTACATTGGCTGCGTAACATATACTATTCATTGTGCTGTTAATCCCTTTCACCGCCTCCAATCACGTTCACTCTGCCTGTCTGTCTGTCTATCTGTGTCTTCCTTACTCTCTTTCCTGCCTCTCACTCATTATCTCCCTCTCTTACATATTCAAAATCAAACTCACTTGTTTTGCACAAACCGTTTTCCTGATCGGAATCCTTTAAAATCAGCCTATTAAAGTTAACATAATTGCAGTTAACATAATTCTCAGAAACGTATACAGATTGTTGAGTAAATTAAAAACTTTCATAGTCTACGTAATGTGTTTACAAGAATTTATTGTTAATTGTATTTGTTTGAATTATTTTGTCTTAAACACGCTGGTTTTTCGAATAGTTTGGACAGTCTTCATTAGAGTTTGTAAAAAAACACCTATCAGTTTTATCCCTGTATGTAAAATTACATTTGATAACTTCTTCACTGTTGAGTGAAACGTAAATATGGATTATAAAACAATAAGTTACAATTGATGACTTTTAAGTTTTAATATTGCCGCAATAAAAAAGGGTTAAATGTAATTCAAAGTTTTATTTAAAATGTATTTAATTAATAAAGTTGTGTTAGTGGTTATAATAACAAACAGAATGAACACTGTTGCACACCACTATAGAAACATTATTCCGATTAGCGCTTTCAATCTTCACAGCTCATCACCAGATCGGAAAATTTGATGATGAGTTTGTAAAGCTTGAAAGCGCTAATCGGAATAATTTTTCTATAGTGGTGTGCAACAGTGTTAATTCTGTTTGTAAAAAATATTTGTTCGGGTAGGTAGTGTCAAGAATTATAACACATTAGCAAAGGATGTTATGCCGTTGTATTTGCTGAAATTAAATTTATGTCTTCCTTTTTACCATATTCCAGAGACAATGGAAACATTCGGCAAAATGTTACGACATCACAATTCACATTTGGCAGGAAAAAAGCAATAGAAAAGATTTTTACAAAAGTTACTCAAGGCTGATATTGTGTTTGTTCTTGACTGTATGTAGTAATGTTCTTTGCAGTGAACAATTATAATGCGATCTAGAAAACTTCATAAATTTTCAGACACAGGAAGGAGGTGCACTTTAAGTTATCTGCCATCACATGACACTCAGTGTTTTAGATCAAATTAAAACTTGGGTCTTTTTCTGTGTTTTTATGTATGTGTAGCTAATGCCGAATGAATTATAAAATAGAAAAATGGGGTCGTATGATTATATAGAACATTTGCAATTCTGCGGGTAACTTGAGCAAAATCTTATAATAAAGTATTCTGTTTTTCTTTCACCGTCTTCGGGTTTCGTCTTCCTACGTTTGAAGGTATTACGTCTATTACACAAATCATCATGTTACAGAGATCATGCTATGTAAATAATATAATAATTATAACACAATATATAGCCATGATGAACTCGATAAGATACATCATACATAATGCTTTGTCTACACATCTAATGTGTATCATGCCGTTGCAATAATATTGAAAGTACGTATTTTCATGTGTCTTCTGTTTACATAGACTCCATTTACTGACCCATTTACGAGAGCACAGGCTCTAAGCTGGTGTCATTTAGGTCAGCTTTTCAGCATAAAACGTCAGGTTAGCCATTATGACACGTTAATTTCCGGAGGTGCAAAGGTCACTCGTTTCTACGACTTTCGACTCTCCCAGTTCGCGTACACAACATAAATAACTGTATCTTAGGATAGGGTCATCAAGCTTAGCACACTCAAAACTTATGACGTATGTTTGATAAAGTTAAGGAAGAAGGTAAGGCGTTTTAGTTGGAGTTTGCGTAAGACATGTAAATCTTAAATAAAATGTTGATTGAAATTTATGTAACTAGCAATAAACTCTGGTACGCAAATTTGAAAAATATCCCGAGAACCTAATATTCACTGTGGTTAAAACAATCTGTAATTTTAACTACAATAATAAGGTTTTAAATTCTCTGTTTTCATGTCACTGTTACTTATATAATTTCTCTCGGTATAAAATTTTGTTCATTTTTGACCTCCTTTAAGGCGACCACACATTGTGATTATACATTTCATATTCTCTACAAGTAGTTCTGCGCATCCTTGAGCCAGGCCTTTCTTGATCTGCTTTTCCGTTCTGTGTCTGTAACAGTGTCCATTTTCCATAGTCATCAAAGATTGTTCTTTTATATGCCATTACCTACGTAACGTTTTGTACTCACTTCTATCAGCTCTCAATTTGTTTCTACTATCCGATTTGCATTTTTATACTTCCTGAAAATCTTGTCCACTAAATTTTCAACAGCCTTTGTTTGCTTTTAAACCGATAATATACAATATCTAAATTTTCCAATATCTAAATTAAGACCATTATTTATCGTCTTTTGTACATATTTAACTCGACTATTTAAACATTTTATCTGATACTCATTATTTAAGCAGACTATACAAATCATTAGTGGAAGAGTTCTAATAGTCCTACGTTTCTGCTGTGGCTCAATGTGAACTCATAAAAAGTTTATACTTCTACTGAAAATCTGTAAGTCAAGAAAAAGTATTTGTATTTTCACTCAAAGAAAAAACGAAAAGTTTTGTCAATCATGGGTAAACTTTTGTCTAATATAAAAATTCTCACTACTCTGACACTTGGCAACCGAAAGAGGAACTGAACAGAAAATACGTTGACATTGTCATATAAAAAGATTATAGTAGTCGCCAATTCCTTCCACTTTTCTGTGTCCGTTGCTGTCTGTCCATCTGCAGATCAACTTCTAGTTGTGCTTCTTTCGTCCCTTGTCAATTCCCTCTATCGAACTCCCCATTGGCCTTCCCCTGATATGCGTCTCGTGAGGGCTCAATTCCATTATTTGCTTAGAAAAGGTTCGTTTGGCATTAGCTGTTTATTACCTAATATAATTAACTGTAGACTCGTAACTGCTTTCTCTTGATGTCAACTACTATTTGTAATCGGTGCCGCCAGTATCATCCGAATTCGGTCATTGCTTCACTTTCCAGAGCCCTCCTGAAGACCATGTCCGTCACCCAAGCAGCTTTCCTACTTATAATTTTAAAGACCATAGTATACTGCATATAGTACGTGATTATAATTGTTACCACTGTGTGTTGAAATAATTTATTTAAATTAAAAGAGTATAATAAAAATTAACATTTACCGTAAAATTAATGGATAAGACATTGTGCTACCAGTAAAATCAATTGTACCACTAATCTATATGGAGAAATTAATAAACAAATTTCTTATAGTCTGTGCATAAAATTATATGCTATTTAACATATTGGCTGTAAAACTTACCTTGATTTTGTAAGTAAATTGGTGCCCTTGGCAACTGTACCGGAGACCTATATATTTGTATCTCTGTGCCATACCCACTGGTCTTTTATAATATATTTATTTAAATGTAATAAGTCACGTTATTTTTCGAATTTAATTGAAAAAGCAATGCCCGTTCTCAGTTTTAACTAATTACTTTGTCTGATTGTCTGTCTGTTCTTCCATTTATTTGGGTTTTGTCTCACTGTAACTTCAGAAAGCATTAACCAATTTTTATAATCTTGACATGGGTTTCCACACTTTTATCTAACAGGCTCCAGTTGTTTTTGAGATCGACACGCCCGCTAAAAAAAAAAAATTAGTTAAAGCAAGGCAAACATATGAAGAGAAAAATTGTTGAAAATAAAAAAAATACATGTGAGGTATATGAATTGTAAGTTAATAAACCAAAATTTGAGTATAATGCTTGTTAAAATATTTTGAACTTTTGGTTTCACTTACATGGAATTTTATAAAAAATCTGAATTAGTGTTCAGTTTTAGAAATTTAAAAATGTTTGAATGCTAATTCTAAATGTTTTTTCTAAACTTTATTAAAGCCAACAGAATCGTTTTGGAGTATTAAATAATTTATTGGAATACGGTATACAGTTTAAAAATTTAAAACGTTTAGACCACTAGGACTCCAAAAAAAGGTCATGAATTACAAAAGGTTGTAAGACCTTTAGTATGAGACTAAAGGAGATCTCTCCAAATCTGAATGTAGTGCTTAATATTATAATTTGATAATATTGAGGTCACGCAAAGCAATTGTAACAAAATGGAGAAATAAATTAAATTATTGAACATTTACTTTAACGAAACACTCTAACGGACATCCATATATTAACGTGAGCACACTCAGGTATACATAGGGTGAGTTTGTGTTCGTAAATAATAGTAATACTAATAATAATAATAATAGCAATAACAATAGTAATGATGCCTTCTTTTTTAGCAGTTGGGAAATATCATGCTGTGTAGTGTAGACTACCAGCTCGTCCTTTCGGCACAGAAAGAATATAATGAAAGTGGCTCAACGTTTCAGTCGCCCATTATTACCCAACATTAAATACCTGGTGTTCATTTCTAGAGTCTGAGTCGGTCTATCGACTAAAAACGTTGCTTGATTTTATTTTGCTGCTCGTGGATCAAACACAGGAGTGGGTAGGAGCCTTACCCACTAATCGGCTAAGCCCCCATCAGATTGTGCAAAGGCCTAAGGCCGAGTGCGTATGCCTACGTATACTTTTACAACTGTGCCTAAAAGGATAATATTATGTGTGGGTGAAGCAATATGGCCTAAAGGTGGTATTCCGAAGATGAAAAATTGGAATCATCCCTCTCATATATTGCTAGACATCTTTACACTCGTATTCAATAGAGCGGATGAATAGCCCATGAAACGTGCAGATTCGTGTTCACATTCAAGGTTGAGTAAAAGCACGCCTATTGTAGACTGCCGGATATGTGAAATCTGCAGTTCATAAGCTTATTACTATTTTTACCGCAATGAGTTTTGTATCAACTCAAGAATTTCATCAACAGTATAAACAAAGTAATATTCTCAAATTTCCGTTTTAATGTCTGAAGTGTGAAAGGAGAGATTTCTTTGACTCACTCATAAAATTTACACGGAATAATATACGATTAACCAATAGTGATGTGACGAATTTTAGCTAAAGCTCGAATGGTGGCGCGTATAGGTGATAAATTAAATATTTACATTGATTACATAAATACATACTACGTTAACTCTCCTTTTTGTCTAGCTTTCTGTTTTGCTTCATGTCTCTCTCTCTCTCTCTCTCTCGTTCTCTCTTTCTTTATCAATCTGTATTGCAACATTTCTTTCTAAAAGATTCTCTTGTAAGTAATTTCCAATTGTTCGATTCCATATTTTCCACAAATATTTATATTCAAAAGACGTTTTTACCCAGAAGCTCTTGACCTCAAACTGTGCGTAAACTCTTGTACTACCATTAGGATGTGACAAATCTGTGAGGCGCGTTTGGTCACGACTGAACAAAACCAATGTCGAAAGTCTGTTTCTACAGACTACAAATTGTTTCTATAATCCAACCAAACGGTTGCGCCGATTTATAGGGAACCGAGAATACAATCTTCATCGGTTACCTTGGAAAGGGAAAATAAATTAATGGCGAGTATCGTATTGCAGCATTTAAAGGAAGAAGTCAAGGGAAACGGGAAAATTTAGCAAAAAATTAAGTTAATTAAGATTTGTTTGTCCAAAACAACGAACCCGTTCATATATCAGTCTATGCCATGACTAAAATTAAATTAATTAAAGTTTTAATTGAATTCTCATCCACCATACTTAGCCAGATTTGGCACCTATAGACATCTACCTTACGATAAAAAATAGAACAGTAGAAAAGATTACTTATGTGATATTTTGAGAACATTTGAAAACCCCGGTTAGCAGTTTAGAACGACCGCTCTAGAACAGGGTTGAGAAAATTGTTTCAAGGTAAATAGAGATTATTTTGAAAAGTAAATTTAAATTAATCCAAAAAATGCTGTTTTTTTATTCAGGCTCTTGTACACAACTTGTACTTTTGTTATTTTCTTGCGCATACTCTCGTATTCATAGATCGGACGAGAGAAAATTGCCCAATGTATACTAATGAATATGCAATACCAATGCATGCATTTCATACCAATTCAAAGATATGGTGAAAATAGAGTGAAATGATTATTTGAATGCTTCTAAGTACACATCAGGCTTGAGAACCGGAACAGTTGAATTTACGCACCATTCATTTGGAAAGGGCTGAGATGTAGAATCTCATTCGTAGCTAAATTAAACAAGAATATATAATTAATTACAGTTAAAAGTAATAGCCAAGGCCTGCAATACATATGACACCAACCGAGATAGTTTGTAATACTTTATTTAACAAACTTTTTGTTTTCCGACTACACTTTATTCGCTAAACTTACTAAAGATAGAAAATCTCTAAAACAACTATCTTTAATACTACGTCTACAGTTGTTTCAATCTCCACATCACTGGATTATGAGGTAGAAAACTAATGACAGTAGTGTCTAATTCCCGTACATTTTTATTGAAACGTAAGAACGAATCATCCTCAGTTACATATTTCAAAGTAAACAAGTAAAGTTAATCTGCATTTGGAGTCGACGGCCGCAACAATATATACAGGCCACAATTTAGCATTTGTCCGAATGGGTTTTTCTTGTTTCCTAGTATATAAATTAACCCGCACAACGGACTAACAAATTTAATTTACACGGAAAAGAGGGACGTTGCAGCAGATGGTCGCTTTCTAATTAAATTTGAATGTAGGTAATTCGGTGTGTACCTCAGGGAACTTTTTTTCTGTAAAAATAATACCTCTCTCTCTCTCTCTCTCTCTCTCACACACACACACACACGCACACGAACACACACACACTCATACATCTTGTTATTAACACTTTGTGCTTGAATAAAGTGGAAAAAATAATCTATTATTTCTCTCGAGTACCCTACATTTTATATGTGCGTGTGAAATATAGATATATTTTAGAAGTACACATAAATGTATATTAATGTATAATATAAATGTATTAATATATTATAAATAATGTACACATAAGAATATAGAATTTAGTAGTTTTTCATATTATGCAGAACCTTAACAGAAAAACACATAAGGACTTACTATTTTTTATATTGAATAGTAATCGGTTACACAGTTTGAAGTAGTATGACGTTAACATTGGTAAGGAAGCGAGTGTTTCCAGTAGAATGGCAAACGATGAATAAAGATTTAAAAATGTAAACTCAATCAAGCCAGCAGCGCAGGTACAGTCGATGCGCAACTGGATCCCAGAAAACTAACTACCTCAGGCAATCTCATTCCGCAATAAAATATTATATTACATTCTGTAGTCTTTATGTGCGTACATAGAAACTTCTAAATGAATTTTCTCTGAATGTGTGGAACAATCATTTTTTTATTTCTGTGTTTGATTTGTAATGCTTTCTTGCTTTATAATTTTAAATTCACTGTTCATCCGCATACACTTGTTTTTTTACGTTCATTGGACCTTCAAGATGTTTTGTAGTTACATTACAAACGTCAAAAAGTAATTAGTTTCAGTGTGAATATAATATTTTCCTTTACCTAAATGTACTAACAGATTTATAATGGTAAAAATTTGGACAGATGAAAGCGACGCGCTCGCGCGCACCCCCCCCCCACACACACACACATACCAAATCGTGTAGGTCATTTCACTAGCCTAAAACAAAGAAACAATGCAGGCGTGTGATTAAAATTTTGTAGATATACACAGTAAGGAATACATTTTTGAAAATGTACATTTGTTTACAAATATTACTGTAAAGCGTTTTATAACATATATTTTTTTAATGTTTTCCAATAAATAAAATTTTTGTTGATGCGACGTTTCAACTTATTTATATATATATATATATATATATATATATATATATATTGCGACGATACAAATAAATATTTTCACATAGGATATTATGCACATGTGTATAAATTATGCACAAGTCTATATTGGAGGTGTAGAAAAATTATTTATTTATCACACAAGTGAATAATTGTTTATATGACATATTTAAACTAAACAAAATGTCGTGAATAGTATTTTATTTGATATGATAGAGTTTATATAGTTCAGTTTTGGTAAATTTTACTTGAACGTAGGGTTCCTTTACACTACGAATTTGTGGAATAGGACTGGAGATTGTGAATTTTATTCTCAATCTTGAGTCACGTTGTTTAAGCCCCGCGTTGGAGCGCCATTCTTTAACGTGAAGACTACTTTCCTTCTTCTTTATTTATCAAATGATATTGTTATAGTATTTATTGAAAAAAAAATTCTATTTAAAAATTATAATTTTTTTTTCTAAGTATTTTAATTATTTATTTATTAATTATTTAATTTATTCCGTTATTCAAATTATTTGATTCGATATTTAAACGGATAAGAAATATTAATTAATGTGTATATTTTGTTCTTCACCTGTTTTGGTAAAATTTTATTAAAAGAAATGTTTTGTGTCAATTCCGTTCGATTGTAAAATCGACTCGTCGCATATAGGTTATCTGCTGGTTCACTTCTTTTTGATGACGTCCACTTACCAATGTATTCACTCTTCCTTTCCTACTTAAAAAACTTCTATTCTATTTTTATTTAATAAATAAAACTCCCTTTTAAAATCCATTAATTGCATTTATTGGTTATTATTGCTTTGAAAATTAGTAGTACGATTCACAGATCAAAAATATTCGTTTCCCGGATCGACTCTTTATCTCGGGTCGATTGTAACAAAATTAATTTATTTTATTTTGTAATATTAATTATAGGATTCTGTTTAACTGCTATGAAAGGTCAGAAATGCTATTAGGAAGTACAATACTTACAATGTTTATAAAATCTTACTTACTATTATATATAAAGTTAGTTTTGTTTAAGTGTTTGAATAATAATTATTTACTTCACACGTCCAAAGTCAACAAATATGGCCGCTCAGAGTTTGAGTTGAAGACAATAAATTCAAAGATAGCCGCTTGGATTTCACCTCAAAGACTACGAAAGTTTTATGTCACTGTTTCTTATAAAATAAATGATTTTATTTGAAGTTTTCACTGTGATTATAGTTGATTCTCTGTTTTCCCCCTTCACTATTGTGTAGTTAATAAGTGTTGGTGAAGTTATTCTTTGTGTTGTGTAGTGTTAAACTGTGCTTTTAGTGTCAGGTTATTTTCTTACCATATCGAGTATGAATATTGATTTTCACTTTTTATTTCTTTTAGTTTTATGTTTTACTTATTCTTTTCTTGCTCTATACTTATTAGATTTGCTTTATCTCCATTTTTGAATTTAGTTTTGTTTTAGATATAATTTTCTTAATTTTCACTCTCAGAATTGATCCTTTGTTACACTTTGGCTCCCGGCTTCACAGAGTTTGACCTGTACATTTTACTTCCTAACAATAGAATAATATGCTTTCTTACTCTTTCAAACGGTCTTGACCAAATTTTGCTAATTCCTCATTGGACAGTTCAGTTGTACTCTGGGTCACATGACTAGTATTATTACAAATAAATGGTTTTTTCACCTTCCAGTATAAGTTACTCCCTAACTATTACCTAATTTTACTTATTTTAATTTATATAATGGTTTTCCTTATTTTGTTACAAACAATTTGATACCTGATATGACCTGTGTGTGTGACCTGATATGTATATTTATAATTTACAAAATCATGTTTTATAGGCCATTAGTCATTTGACTTTCACAAAATCATGTTATAATTCCTTAACCTAATTACTACATTATGATTACTATAAAAAAGAAAATCTATTTAACAATTCTGGCTTGCTTTCACTAATTCACAGTGGTTTGACTTTTTGTTAACTAATTTTGATACTACTTTTAATGTTTAACATTTGCCTAGACCCTGTTGTTTCTTTAATTCCTCGTTTTGTTCTTTTACAATCACAATTTGTCCTGTTAATTTAAAGTCTTGTGATTACTTACGAATTTTCTCTGTAATTCTACTACATTGCATTAAAATTTATTCTACCCTTATTCTATTTCTTCATTAACAAACTTCATAAACATTTAAATTCATGCCATGTTTCCACGACTGGTATTCTAACAAATTTTTAACATTCAAATTAACTTTCAACAACTATAAACACTGTTTAACATACCATAACATTTTCTTATTTCTGCAGTTTACCATAATTAGTTATACTGTATGACCAATCCTAAAACACTAGTATTGGCCTATTGCTTGGTATACTTCTTTGACTTTACCAACTGTATTGTTTTTTATTACTTTGTTACCTTCTGGTGAATTATTAAGCTATACTCTTCATTACATTCCTATAACCATAGGAACAAAAGATGTATTCTTATTTTAACAAACAAATATATATTATTATATTAACTTACTGTCATGCCCATGTGGCTATGATCCTAATGAACAGTTGCATAACTAAACTATTTTTTTCCCAATTAAACTATATAATGGTTCTACACATAGTAACAGTGTCTCCTTTCAGCCCACTTTGCTGTGTATTTATTGGTCATTTTTTTGTATGATAATTAATGGTTGCCCTTTCACTTAAATATAGTCCTGTTTCTATAGTAGTAAGGAATTGGGAACATAAACAATTATTATTAACTTTGTTATTGATACACATAATATTATCACTTAATTTGTGATCGTTGTTTGTAAAACACTTACTTTGCTATGAGCTTTCACCACATATTTGTGGTGATTTTATGGTCATGATTTATCAACTCACCTAAACACTGACACTGATTTTCTCAATCCTGTTTGATTGATTATTACTCATTATTATTCACTGGTTTATGCTTGTTATCACTGCACTCTTATCATTTAATCTTATATACATTTTTTGTTTATATATTATGGTACATTACTCCATTTACTAAATGAATTGTACTTCATTGTCATTTATTATTGTTTTAGTTTCAATTATTTTTTTATAAGCTTTTTTATTTTTGAGTTTTTACATTTATTTAGTCTTTCTATTTTGTTACATTACAATATATATAATAAATACATGTATGACACACTCCCTAAGTCACTCTTTGAAGGTTAACGGTAAATTAAAGAATGTCTCCCCCAAAAGCTTCAGGTAACACTTGTCATTTAGAATTCATCTGCTCTAATTTCGTTTCCCTGCAATTAAAAATCTTAAAACATATTCTTTCCTACAATGCTTAATTCTGTATGGAGGCTGTAGTAATAATAAGTATCTTATTACTACAACAATTAGTCTACCTGACCCGTTTTATTAAGAAAATGGTGGAAATTATTAGGGATGGTGAATTAGATGTAAAAGGAGGGAAAACATGAGATAACGTGAGATAACTGTACACTAAACGAGATTAGAAACGACAAGGTCAGAGTGATCCTTGTGATAAACTGTAACGTGAACCTACCCACACAAGCGACAAAACAAACACAAATTTATATTGTTTATTATTTAATGCAATGTTTGCATGAAATTCAATACTTCGTTTTGAGATCAGCTTAAAATCGAATTAATATACTTAAAATTTAAATAAAAATTAAAACTCTTTGTCCATTTTATGGATTAGCTGAAACACGGATTAGTTCTTTGACGTCGCACAGTGAATATATAACAAAGACGTGGCATCACCTGTAATTTATACAGATGAACTTTATTCGCGTACTGGGATGCGTTCTTGTTTCTTTCAGATGTCATGAGGGTCGGGTCCATATTAACAAAACAACAGTTAGAACTGTATACATGTGATCTGTATACAAGTGGGTTAGTACTTTATTTGTGTAAGGTATAGATCGGTCTGTAATACGTTACAATAACTTACCTGTGTGAGGCACGCAGGGAACTAATTAATCTTCTGCAAACCTGAATATAATGAAATATTCTGCTCAATTTAGTTGTAGATATATATCAACGGAAACAGAAATTTTTCAAATAACAAAGTAGCAAGACAGATGAAATGTCTCAGAAAAGAATGAAGATAAAAGCATGGGATAAAGCATGCTGCGGTTGTGCGAAATTTTAATAAGGTATGAACATTCACTTTTCAGAGTATTGAAACATAAGCCTTTTCAATTTCCCAAAATTCGTGTTTTCTTAATATTTAGCAATTTTTCCTCCTAAATTAGTAAAGATACAACAATGAAACTTTGTGTTTGTGTTTAGGGATATGTAAGTGATATTGTGCACAAAATAAAAATATTTGGTTTATAAATAAAAAAAATAAAATTTATTTAGTCATAAAAAAGAAATAAAATTTTATTTTTCATTTTTTAGTGAATATAATAATTTATAGATTAGGTATTTTCGGTAGATATTGCTACCCAATTTGTAAATAAATATACAGAGTCTGTTGTAAAAATTTGATTAAGATATCTTACTCCATTACTGAGATACTTAGGGCCTGTACGCCATCGTCAATAAAAATCGCCGCTACTTGTTGCTAATCTAAGCAATTATTATTATTTTCGTGTACTAGTCGTGCCTTCAAGACTCTATTTCGTGACTAGATAAGAGCGCATAAGCTGTAGAATAATGGGTCAGTGGTTTCACTATTAATCCAATGCCCAACGTTTCCTGAAACCTAAGTGATATTTAGGTTTTACACTGTGTGGCCACAACTATTCGTCTGCTTGAGAGATAATGATTCTGCCAAGCTGAGGCCTCCACCTTGAGTTCACGTATCCTATCCTAGTTTGAGTACACGTATCTGCTTTCCAAACGCGTTTTAAGATTCCATTAAAATATATTTTGTTAAATATTAGGCCTACTAATTAGTATACAAACTACGGGATCCTGTTATTACCAAATTTTATATTTCTCTCACTTTATAAAGTCTATTTGTTTCGTTAAACAAAATTATGTTTGCTTAAAAGAGTTTAATTTCTTCTTATTCTACACTACCTTTACTCTCCAATACCCCTGTCGTATACATTTCATACTCAAAACCATACTAAAAAAGGCGTAAATAATCATATTACTTTGAGAAAATACATATTTACCAAACATAACACACCTGTCGTAATACATAACTGGTGTAACAAAGGAAACAAAAAGAAATCCATAAAATTATCCTTTATTCCGAAAATCAATTTTTAACTGGAACTCAATTATATCTAGCAGTACAGTTTTAATGCAACTTATTAAATCTCGATTCCTCATGTAAAATTTTCGGACTGCGCCTACATCTCAATGATGTAATCTAATTCAGTTTCTCTAACTTAGTAGCCAGGTATTGACACCTTGTTGATGCCTTTGACTACATTTTCAGCATTCTTGATTCTTACGCAGGTTATGCCAGACTCAATCGCTTGTTTGTTACAATATTTCCACTTAGTAATAGTACAGTTAACAATTTGGCAGATAAAGGTTTTTGGAGAAAAGGAATACTGAGTGGCGATGCGATACGTTTAACATATACGCTCCAAACCCGTTTAGGTTGTTCATCGGATTGAAGTAAGAGAAAAATTAAAATAAAATATTCAATTTGTAAATTTTTACTTTTTACTTATGCCTAATTCTGCTGGTCAAACATTATAAACTTTTTCTGTAATATTTTTTAAAAATTTTAGAACTAATGTTTAACATACTTAGTTAGAACAAAAAACAGTGAACGTAGTTTGTCGTGCTGTACATTAATGCGCCATTTACGAGTTGGAAACATTCTGAGAGGAAGTACTTGAAACTTTTGAACAAGAAGTAATTTGGCACAGTCTGACTGTAAGGGGAGTTGCCACCACAATTAGAAAACTTTTACGTACCTCGTACGACCACAACTATTTTAAGTACCTATAATTTTGCATCATCATATTCATTATAATCAACGCGTATTGTAAAAGGACATCAAAAACCCTACACAAGTGAGCGCATACAACACATAGTGTTTTATACATTTTTTTTCATGACTGAAATTTTTAATAATTCTGATATATTTTCTTTAACAACATCTGATATAGTAAATCCGATTTAATAATATCTAATCTTTTTTACTAATAATAGAAAATAAAATAAAATAATACAGTAATGAATATTTAATGTTAAATTAATGAAGCTGTGTTAGTGGTTATAATCAAAAACAGAATTAACACTGTTGTGAAAATTTTATTTTTCCGATCTGATGATAAGCTGTGGAGCTTAAAAGCGCTAATCGGAATAATTTTCTATAGTGGTTTGCAAGACTGTTAATTCTTTTTGTGAATATTTAATGCTTAAAGTAACGTATAACAACCGCCACAAGTGTAAAATAATTTGTACAAACAATGTAAGTATGATGCAGATTACCTTGTATTAAAAAGCGAAAAAGAAATATTTTATTATTTTATAAATTGCTAGTTAAGTAGGTTACAGAGTTAAGCTTCGTGCTGTAGAATGTAGGTAGAAAACATTTCACACACTAAACATTTCATTACCCTTTTTCTCTCTTATCTTAGATCTGATAATTACAAATATATATTAATAAACGTACACATAGTATTTTTTAACTCTCTACCGGGTTAGAAATTGGAAAAACCTTACATATTTTATAAATCGGTCACCGACCGGCCAGGAAAAGTGTTTACGTATTATTACGACGGTTTCCTTGATCGTCGTATGGTACTGTGGTAAACAAAATACAAGACACCTATGAAGTCAATAAAAACCAGCTTTAATTATCACCATTAACAATTTGTATTCAACAAGATAGTCTCTCACAACAAATCAAATAAAAATTGGCCACACGCAATACTGATGTCAACTAATAGAGTCCCGTACACTTCGCCACAATTCTTCGTACCTCACTGGAATAAATCACCACTTAAACTAAAACTAAGCGCCGCTGAATGCTTATATTTGATACCCCGCTGAGATTTCAGAATAATCCATAATACGCGTCAGCACTACTAGAAAACACTAGAACGTAACTGCTTGCAGACACTGAACACAGTGCTCGCAGACCGGTAAGTCTCCAACAGCCTCGTTAACGCATGTTAAAAATCACGTACGCACACAACATTACAGCTAGTTCTGCTGTAACATGCTGAGAAACATGCAGAACGTTCTGTAATGGCGTTACAGTATCAAGGATTTGGTCAGGGTTGCCAACTCTCTTGCCAACATTATTTAATTTACGAGGGACATTCAATAATTAAAGAGACAAACTGATCTAGAGAAAAAATGGTGTATTTTTACAAAATGACAATTTTACTATTTTTCAACATAATCCCCCCCAACACTAATACACTTGTTCTAACGATGAATCAGCTTTTTTATGCCTGCAGCAAAGAATTCTTTATCTTGACGTTTGAACCAGTCTCCCACAAATTTTTTGACTTCTTCGTTGTTGTTGAATTTCTTACCACGTAGCGATTCCTTGAGTGGGCCAAACAGGTGGAAATCTGATGGTGCCAAGTCTGGGCTATACGGGGGGGGGGGGGGTGGTAGTGTCTCCTAGCCAATAGCGTTGCTTCAGCTCTGTGCACACTCTGAGCCTGTTGTCCTTGTGTTGTTGCGTTAACTCTTTTGGAACCCATCTTGCACTTGTTTTGCGGTACCTAAGCTTGTCACTCATAATGCTATAAACTGTACCAACACTTACTTGCAAATTTTCGGACATTTGTTCAGTTGTAACACGACGGTCTTCACGAATCATATTGTCTATTCGAGATTCAAGCGCAGGAGTTGAAACTTCCTTTGGACGTCCAGATCGCTGTTCGTCTGTCACTGAGGTTCGACCGTTTTTGAACAGATCCACCAACTTATAAAAATTTCCGAGATTCATGCAACTTTCACCATACTGTTTAGTCATCCTAGAATAGATATTAGAGGGTTTTTCACCTTCAGAAAGTAAAAATCTATTCACTGAACGTTGTTCAACTAATGTGGAAACTTCCAGCGGACTTGCCATTGTTAAATGAGATTTTGAGGTTATAACCAAAACAATTTTCATGAAAGAGCTGCTCAGAGATCATCCCAGGGATGCCAACATAAAGTCTTAAAAGTACCTAATTTTTCCTGCCAACCGTTTTTTCTCTAGATCAATTTGTCTCTTTAATTATTGAATGTCCCTCGTATATATATGTAGATTATTTGATTAAAATTAGTAAGGTGTTGTTGAGGGGCTAAAGTTAAATGAAGATATTTCAGTAAACACTGTTCACTTTGCAGATTATCAAATCAAATTTATTGTTTGAAAAAGCCAACATGAATTGAAAAAGCATGCTGTACTTAAACTTCACCAAATTAGGCAGGAGAATAACAGAAGAGTATCCCTGTCGAAAACTAAACTGATGGCATTCCGTTGCTGGTATTAAATGCAAATGAAAGTAGTGGTGGATAATTACTGTTTGAACAGGTACGGGATTTCTAGTATTTGGGAAGTAATATGTCGGGGGTCTACAGACAGTTGTGTAGAACAAGCAGAGTAAATTTAGATCAATCTGTGGGACTATTCAAAGAAAATTAAGAAAGTAAGTTTTAACAGAGACCAAAATAAAAATTTTAAAAGGTTATGGCGGTACCGAATCTGCTATACATTGAAGAGTCATAGACTCTGCGAAAGGCGGACATAAAAAAACACCATGATAGAAATGAGATTTTCAAGAATGGTGAAAGAATCATTACGCGTACATATGCTTCGCAATGAGGTTATAGGAAGTGAGCTTAATGTGCCTTATTAGTTTAAAAAACCATCATAAAAAAATGTAAGAATAGGTGGAGGGTTGTTCTTAGCATGGAAAAGACTGTATCGAAGCTTGCATATTTATATGCTCCACTGGGCAGTCGCAATGAACGAAGGCATAGAAAACGATGGTTTCATGTTTAATTCAGCGCAAAATATTTGTAAATTAATAATTTCAAATTCACGTTGTCCATAAGGCTTCTAAAACCGGAACAGGTGTTTACGACTACTTCAGAAATGAAGAAGAAGAAGAAGAAGAAGAAGAAGAAGAAGAAGAACAACAACAACAACAACAACAACAACAACAACAACAACAACAACAACAACAACAACAACAACAACAACAACAACAACAACAACAACAACAACAACAACAACAACAACAACAACAACAACAACAACAACAACAACAACAACAACAACAACAACAACAACCAGGAGGAGAAGGAGGAGAAGGAGGAGGAGGAGGAGGAGGAGGAGGAGGAGGAGGAGGAGGAAGAGGAGGAGGACAAGAAAAAGAAGAAAAAGTGTTAAATTTCGTTTTCAATAAAACACATTTCTACCAGCAACGATAAATCCAGTATTTATTATAATCTACTTATAACTAATTTGATGTAATTTGTGCTGCACTAAAGCCTTTAAGTTTTAAATGTCATTCAGGTATTACGTACGAAACAAATTGTTTTGACTGTCGGAAAAAATTTGAAACTTACCGAATATTATTTGACAGTATCTTGTCAACTTTATATTAATATTTAGTTTTTAAAACATATATATTTTAATAAATTTTGTTTAAATGTACTTCGGCAAAATTTCGTTAAAATAAATTTAAATAAATATTTGCAAATTTTTTCCGAAACAAGTGTCGGGTTTCGTTCGGCCTAAGATTTTTTGCGGGCTGAAGAAGAGCTCTGAGGGTGGAATACGAAACGTTGCCGACGATGTCGAGAATTTACAGTAGTCGACCACGATCCAACAGCCCGGCATTTAATAATTTAAAAACATAATTTTCTACAGTCTACAATTTAGCGGAAACAGTACACAGACAATGAAATAGAAAAGAAGGACAGACGAGAGTAAGGCTGAAAGAAGGGAAAGTGAGGTAAAAGTTTAGTTTTGAGCCTGAGAATAACGTGTGTAACTGACAAGCAACAATAAAAAAAATATCGGTATGGAGAACCATACATGACTTCCATATTCTAAGATTTATATTTAAAATCATTTTCGAAATGAAATATTACCATAGAAACTACTTCTTTCTACTTACTGCTTCAGCCTTAACCACAGTACTGTGGTCACTAACGTATACCACCTCACGTTATCGCACTCGATTTTCACTGATGATGGAAGTCGATGGCATTGCCGAAACGTCTGGTTTTGTAGAAAACATTGGACTACGGCCAAATATCCCGGGAAGGAATTTTAACAAAAACTACTTCTTTGTTGCCGATAACGTTGTACACATATATATCAGTGGCGAAGTTACATGGAGGCAATTGAGGCAATGCCTACCCTAACAAATTCTGTAGAATAAAAATTATAAATACGTATGAACTACATAACGTAAACATTATACATTGTTACTGGGACTGTCAAATTTATTAAACCGAAACGTGCTTTATTGAGCGACCGCTAGATGGTGACAGGTGAGATTCGGCATAGTTCGTTTAAAGCGAATGAGGCAACCTGAACTTGCCTCAGCGTTTTTTGTATACATCGTATGTAAGCAATGTAGTGGTGTGATAGGGAAGTGTAGGGAGGGGGGATTGTCCCGCGCTGTACACATAGAGCGTTGAGGCATGCCTCACTTCTGTGGTCCAAACAGTTAAGTTAAAGCGCCTGTGTTGTTTCTAAGTGTTTATTTTATGCGGTTATTAAAAGTGTCACTGTTATTCCGCTGAACTAACAGATGATCAAGATTGTTATTTGAATTATTTGTAACACTAAACATATATATAGAAACTAATCAAGTTTAAAAATCTGAAGTTCAATCAGTTGTATTATTGTGTATGACTAATACAAGGATTGAATCAATAGACACACGTATAGAGCTGTAAAGCATTTTTTATTCAACGATTTTAAAAGAAGTCTCCAATAACATTAAGACATGAGTTCCACTGTTGCGCTAACCTGTAGATTCCCTGCTAGTAAAATTCTTACGGCTGTTTGTGGAACCATTCGGTTACAGCAACTCTACCTCAGCGTCCGATTTGACCCACCGTCCTTTTAGTGATTCCTTAAAAAAAATTTAAGATAAGATTTTTGCCTATCCATTCATTAACTACTAGCTTCGCCAGTAAGCAAATTGATGTCCATTTTTTCGGCTTGCACGCGTTATGTTGGTGTGGGTTTCGGCACTTTCCATTTAAAAAGCGTGCAAACGTAAGAAAATAAACATGAGTGAGGCCAGAAATAACGTGAATTGTGTGTTTGTGTCTTACCTGCCTTTTTATTGCCGTATTAAATGAAAAATATTATATTACATTAAAATTAAAAAATTTTAATTTTATTGCCTGGCAACAAAATTATTTTATTTTTAACAATTACCATTGTTTCAAAAAGTTTAAATAAATTTGCAAGTACTTTACTCTTGTTAAAAGGTAAAAGGTTGCAGGTAAACTACCCCTTCCCCTTAACCGATCTTCACCAAAATCGAAAGTCCTTGAGACCTCTACAATTCAGGGATGTATGCAAAAAATTATTTGATTCTGTTTGAATTTGCGGCTGTTATCGTTTGCCATAGAAAATACGCTTGATAAAAAAACGGTGCTGGTAAACTACCCCTTCCCCTTAACAGATCTTCACCAAAAACAATAGGTCTTGACTACTCTACAAGTCAGGGCTGTATGCAAAACATTATTTGATTCTGTTTGAATTTGCGGCTGTTATCGTTTGCCATAGAAAATACCCTTGTTAAAAAAACGTTGTTGGTAAACTACCCCTTTCCATCAACCGATCTTCACCAAAAACAATAGGTCGTGAGTCCTCTACAAATCAGGGCTGCATGCAAAAAATTATTTGATTCTGTTTGAATTTGCGGCTGTTATCGTTTGCCATAAGAAATACCCTTGTTAAAACATAAAACGTTACAAGTAAACTACCCCTTTCCCTTAACCGATCTTCACCAAAAACAAAAGGTCTTGAGAACTCTACAATTCAGGGCTGTATACGAAACATTATTTGATTCTGTTTGAATTTGCGGCTGTTATCGTTTGCCAAAAAAAAAAAATTTCCCTTGATAAAAAAAAACCGTTGCAGGTAAACTACCCCTTTCCATCAACCGATCTTCACCAAAAACAATAGGTCGCGAGTCCTCTACAAATCAGGGCTGTATGCAAAAAATTATTTGATTCTGTTTGAATTTGCGGCAGTTATCGGTTGCCATAGAAAAAAATCTACAGACACACACACAGACAGACACACAGACACACAGACACACAGACACACACACAGACACTTTTCGGAAAACGACTTTTTTTCATGTTTTGAGTGTAGTAGAATCAGAATCTGCAATAATCTCGAACACGATTTTTTTTGCCATCACCATACTTCCATTCCTTAAGGAAATATGGAAGTAATAGCCGCAAAAAATTTGAAGTCACATGACAGAAATTAACTATCAAGTTTACAAAATTTCCTTCTCTCACTGTACATTTACGTTATTCACTATGATTTTATTCGGCACTCAAAATCTAATTTATATTCCACAAAGCTCTTTCCACAGATACGTGATATAAATTTTAGTGAGTTAACACAACTACAGTTTCACATCAAAGGATAGTACTGAATATTGGGACACATGAGACACATTAAAGTGAGAGTAGCGTAAATATATTGAAGTAAGAACTAGAGTGAAAAATAACGTGGACCCTAGATTAGACTGTATACGTGATGTGAAGTTTAGTGGACGTCTTCCCTAGATATCCTAAATGCACTATATTGAAGAAGACTTATCCGCTTCTCTGAAATCTGGCAGTTAAAAAAAAGTAAATGTTACAATCATAACAGATAAATACTTTATGACTCATTTAGTAGAAATATTTATAGTTTTATAAAACAGTTATATAACATTTAAATTTGCATAACATACATTTACATTAAATAGTCTGGTGAAGTATTTTTGCGTGGAAAGGTTAAGAAAATATTAGATTGAATAAAGCATAAATCTGATTAACTGTTTTCTATAAGAGAAGGTCTTATTAGCTGCCAACCATATTCTATTAAACAAAGAAAAAAGGAAGATTGACTGATAAACAACATTTTGCAACCGTTATTTTCAATAAAAGTACAAACTTGTAACCATCATTATATTATAAAATTTTTATTGAATTGTTTTTAAAATTAAATTTCCTACAAGCTACAAATTTTAAAATTAAAATTGATTTAATTTTAAACAATTTATTACCGCTTATCTACACAAATCTAAAAATCGAATTTAACATTAATATGCAATTAGCATTTAGCATTTAATATGTAAGTCTTCGCATGCTTACATATTAGTATTGTAAAAAGACTAAGTGTAAGTTTTTATAAGTAAATTTTTAAAATTCTTTGAAAAATTCAATCTGTGTAATGCAGAATCGCAGTGTTTTTAACGTTGAGGCAAAAATTAGGAAATATTTTTTATTTATTGTTGGGAGGAAACCAAGCATTTGTATAATCTTTTCCACTATTTTGATGAGAGGAATGTACCTATATATAGTAGGATTTTTTGAAATACCCTACAAAATAAAATTATTGTTACATTTCAGGAAATAATATTTGGAATATTTAAATGTGGAAAATGAATGAAGCATCGTTGAATTATTTTTTAAAAAAGCAACAACTTACCACAAGCAAACAAATCTAAAGTATAAACAGTATAAATATTAAATTATATAAACATTCATATATTACACTAATAATAGAGGGCACACACGACTACAATTGTTGCTATTAACAATTACATATAAATAATGAAATGATTAACTTTGTAAAGTGCAGTTGTTACACAAATAAGTGGCATATTATCGTCTGTAGACAATAAACACACGCACCCAAACACACACAAAAGAAACCAAAGCAACGCAGTTTAGAAGCGGTACAGTTGACTCGCTGTGTTAACTGTGAACCATTCAAGGAAGACACTAAGTGGTCACCTTCTATAAGAGCCTAAAGTTCATGACAACAGTGTACACTGAAAACGTGTAGGCATTGTTTGTGACATTTTGGCACATTTAAGTGTAAATATAATTCTTCTTTTAATAATTGTAATTACTAAAGTATTTTTGAGAGATTATCTAAATGATCACATATTAATAATCAATATAATTAATTATATTAATGTAATGATTCATTATAAATAATTTGTATTATGTAGTATTCTGTTAATGTACTTATTTAATCTTCAAGATTATTTAACCGTTATATACATTTGTGTTGGATAGCAACAAAAATAAACTTTTCAACGGTGAGAAGAAAAAATGAGTAACACGGAAGCAAAGTGACCTAGAAAACCCATCTGGTTATGACGTTTAAAATAACCTTCCTTTTAACTCTCTCGGAAAGCTAGTATACAGTCAGACTGATCGAGTAGAATTTATAAGTATTGTTGGTTCTACCTGTCGTTGTCACCGTCTCACTGTCACCTTGCGGATAAAATGTGACGCTTGTTAGAGAACGTTGACATCTAATTTGTCTTTACAATTTGTTCATTCATTCAGATGTTTGTTAATCACGTCCTTGATTACTTCAAGCATTCCTGTAAACATTGCACTATATTTGAATTGCAACTGTAGTAATTAAATATTACAATAAATAATAAATAATAAAGTATTATTGCAAATATGTGAACATCAAGGCAGTTCAGTAGAGTATACGGTGAGAAAAAGAAAATGAATGATTTCAATAAAATACCAGGATAAAAATTCAGTGTTCATACAAGTTGAAGAAGAATTTAGATAAACATCTTAAAAGAAAAAAATTTACGCAGAAATATTTTTTTAAGAAGGATTTAACCGTTCGTAGGTTTTAAGGGACAACAGAATTTCAAAGAAAAGAATAAACGAAAAATCAACAAAGACTGCAAGAGAAAAAGTGTAAAAAGCGTATTGACTGGTTATAGAAGTACTGGCGTGACAAAATAAGCAAAGGAAAAACAGTAAGTTATTTCACAAGTCACATAGCTAGACAAATGAAAGAAACAAACTTTACATAATTTAATACAATTATTGTCATAGTTACGTAACCTTCAAAGTTGTTAAGTTTCTTAGTGTTAATGAAAACACTTAATATACGGAAAAATTAAAAATATGCTAATGTATTGAACAGTTTCAACTGTAACAACTGTATTCAACACACAATTCGATAACTCGGAAACAATAAATCGGTGGAGCTAGTTACTAACTGGGTACTAGTTAAACTCGGCGTGTCAGTTAAAATTACAGGCAAACTCATAACGTAAGACTCATAATATGTCTCTTGATACTAGAAGCTACAAATTCACTTTTCTAAAGCGACTTATGTAGCGCTCTATGTAATCCTGAATTTGCGTTTTCTCATGGTTTTTTCTCATTTGAGTTGAACATTTACAATCTTGCCTAGGTTTGTGCTTTGCTGGCAATGTGCTATTAAATAGTACTTGTCATATCATGTTTTAAAATAGGTATATAATTAAAAAAAAACATGAAAAAAGACATGAAGTGGCATTACCTATAACACAGCAGTCAAAATTCTTATATTCGGATGTGGACTAATCAGCAACGTAAAACCACACAATACACAACACCGTAACAAAACTTTTAATTAACATTGCTCTTTGCCCATAATGCTATACATACTTTGATTTAAAAAAAAAGCACAAACAGTTAAATTTTGTTAATTTAAAACGATCCTATTTTATAATTTTATAACACATGAAAAAAGTACAAACATCTCCTAATAAGCACAGTCCGTTCTCAAAATAATTTGAATGCGTTTAAAAACGAATTTTTCCTAAGAGGACGTAAACTAATTTAAGCTTATAACTAAATGAACGTAAAAGAAGGAAACATAATATGGAAAATAAACTAATAGGTTAGCCAACGTTGTTTGTTTACATTTTAAATATATTCATTAGCAGGGAGACGTCACAGCAAATCTTGTGACTACAAAGGTACACCTGAGCAGAGAAATAATTCCAGCAGTAATGTGTGTGACTTTTAATCGAATGTCTCTCTATGTACCGGGAATGCAAGTAGAAACGTCAATTTGTTTACAGCCGAGAACAGTGTCGTGGATAAAATTTTGTGTGTAACAAGTTGCGACATTCACACTGTAGTTTTGTGTGTGTGTGTGTGTGTGTGTGCGTGCAGTAACAATTAACATGCAGTGTTACGTCGTTTGAATTTAGGCAAAGTGAGTAGAGTTTGAAATATTTATCTATAACAGATGGATAACGCATTCAGATAAGTTTAAAAATTTCTAGCTACCACTGTCGCTTCCTAGACGCTTAACGATGCCTCTATGGGCATGAGAAATTAGTGTCATTCACAATAATTTCAACATTACGTTATATAAATTAAACTGTCTAGTATATTAAGATCAACAGAGCGTTGGCAATTTCATTTTGAATTTCCCGAAATGGATTGTTCGGTGATGTCAGTGAAAAAGAGAAGAGTCATGGATCCGCTTGCAATGTAAAACGTCACGTGAATGAATTTAAAATCTGCATTGATAGAGAGGGCACGCTTTCATAGTTGTGGTATTAAAAGTGTCCCTAAACATGGAGGAGTGACAAGCCACTCAACTGTATAGGTACAATGGAATCCAAAGATCATAAGATCCTACTAGGGCAGGCAAAGGTTAACCTCGTCCTGGACTACAGTATGATGCATGCTGCAGAAAAGTGGGCATCCGGTGGCGAGACGGAGGAGACGGTTGAGGTAGACTGAAATAGACTAACAGATGAACTGAAGTAAACACTACCGCGAACGGGCACAGAGAGTTTGTCAGGTTAGGTATAGTCAAATCTCTCCTAGAAGAACTGCTCGAAATCAAAATTCCTAAGCTTCTGTTTTAGAGGACAGCGTAAGTTTAGCGACGTCACGGCGTAAAAATCATATTTTTGCAGCGGCTTTAATATGACCTGAACTGTAACTGCTACAATAATAGCAGTGTGTAAACCGGAAACTCTAAAAATTGAAGTGCTTACCAATTCGTTGCACTTCTAATATTTAATCGTGCTTATTTAATCGTTCACGTGATTTATATATTGTGTTACTTTTGCGTGTGGTAGACAATCGCAACCTTCAAGAATTGTTTTTTTTTGCATTGTGATTTTTGCATATTGTGTCTGTAGTTAAATGTTTGTGAAACGAATCAAAATTTTGAACCGTTTGAATACCTCGTAACAATATAATTTTTACATTATCTATTACAGAAATCTCAATTAAGGTTTAAAGAATACAAAGGTATTAGAAATGTTTAATACATTAACTTATTGTAGATCTTTTTCTACAAATAAATAACCGATAATAGATAAAACTGGATTATTGACTCTTGTGTTGTACGTACGTAAGCATACAACGAGAATGTATGGAATATTATACATCATTTTTATGGATTGTTTGTACATTACCTTACACTCTATCGGGTTTAATGTTTGTAAAAGTAAACATGACATATACGTTTATATATTAACATTAATACGAACTAAAAGTACATACGGTTCATGAAAGAACCTGCTAATGGAAATTTACGTTGTGAAATACATATTTTATGTAAAAAAAGAAAATTAATGCTAGCAGAAACATTGTTCATAGTAACAATTAAAATGATAATCCGCTTACAGCTGTAGGACAGAAAACGATATATTTTGCCTAGTACAGCGCAGGTGGGATACTTTGTAGATAGTTCTGTTTTATTTTTAAAGGTAACAAATAGATTTAAAATACTGCAAATCACGCTTACGTCTGTATACTGTATTATAATATTAAAGAAAGATGGTTTCGTTTTGAAAAATTTAATTAATTGTAATAGAACTTATAAAGCTTGTAACAATAGAAAGTTTAATAAAATCCAGTTCTGTTAGTTTGCTTATTTAGATATCGCAACATCACTTTGTGTACTTCAATCTGTTTTTGTGTTTACTGTTCTTGACTTATATTATTAAATACATTTTTTTTAATCTCAATTTGTTTGGAATTTCCATAGCGCTTCAAAACATATGTCCCTCCCATTGCTGGTTTGTCTAAAATACTTGGATAACAGCTTAGTTTTTCTGGATTTTCCAGATTACTAGTTTTGCTGAACGTATTTGCTTGTGTTCACGTGTGTGTGTGTGTGTGTGTGTGTGTGTGTGTGTGTGTGTTTGAGTGTATCTTTGTTATAATTATTGATTTACTATTATTTCAGATACAGTCCTCTGTTTATCGATTATTTGTATTCATTAGTTAATTAGTCTACTGTTTTGTAATTTTTAAAGACGTACAGTTTATTAGTGTATTAATTGAACTTTATTCCGGGCTATAGAATAGCGGTGCGTTGTAAAATCTCCAGATCTTTCAACTGCGCCATAGTCTTTATAAGTACTCAGCTAGTCTTGGTCCTGCTCCTCCGGTAGAACTTACACAAAAACTCAAAGCGTCTTTAATTATTCGTGGTATATCCTCCCAATAAACGGGATTTGAAAAATGTTTGAAGCTTTCACGAACTAAGTCACTTTCTTCATTAATATTCTTTTTCGAGCTATTGGATTGTCCGCAACCCTAAAAAGAAGGAGGAACATACAGACCAGCTAACCATTGAGGGTCACTAGTGCGGAAGTATTTAAAATTTGTTTTGAACAGAAGACAAAAGCCCAATAGAATATTAATAAGCAAAACGGCTTCAGCCATAAATATTCTAGCATTTTTATTGCGTATTTCGTTATAGTGTAGTATTTTCTTATGACATTTATCGGATAATAATATAACGTTAATTTTGGTTTCATACTTTCATTTTAATTATAAAAAAATTTCTTATGTCCGAATCGCGGATTTACAACATCACAAACTGGAAAGCAACTAAAGGTACTAGTTGATGTAAAGAACTGAGTAGGAACATAATTTCACTACGTTTACATTGAAGGACACAGATAAGACGAAAAATGGGTAACCTATAACTAACGTGTCATAGAGACGGAGTAGAAAACTGCTGTAAGCAGTATAAGTTTCTAAATCGCAGAAAGTGGATACAGTAGACGGTGAATACCGCAAGTGCCTACAGCTGAAAGTAATACGCACTGAAAAAAAACTTATTTACTATTTGTGACTTTTACAAACACACAAACTGTGAGTCAAGTAAAGTTATTTCTGTAAAAACTGTGAACCAGGGTTACATCTATAGGGTAGGTTGCAAGCCTGCGTACAAACACAACTTTATATAGGTTTGCATGCTGCGTTTTGTAGATTTTGTAACTAATTACGCATCAGTTGACAACGTTCACAGAGGAAGTTTCGAAACAGGTTCTAACACACACTCAGCGGTAACAAGAGTAGTTAGCGCAATTAGGAAAGTTTCTGGGCACGTTACCTGTTCCTATGGTTACATGAAGTACTTTTAAATACTACCAATGCTAAGTACATTATTTAATTTCATTTCAGAAAAAACACTGATAACAAACGGTCAACGAATGATAACTTCTTCTGGATTAACGGATTAGAAGATACATGTAATATAGAGAGCATTAGGTTCACCTGGCCCTAGCATAATCTTCTACTAAGCAAACAAAAGATCCAGAAGCGGATGAGAAGAACATATCAGATCAAGAAAGAGGAGAAAACATCTTGGCTCTATCTCTAAGAGCGTACAATAACAGTGTGATAAAATATCGGACGCATAAGATATAAGAAAAATACCAAAATCATAAACTTCTGCACTAACGTTCGAAAGAATTAATATGAAAGCTACAAACACATCAGTAACAGACTTCTTCGAAACCAGAGAAGAGAATAAGAACCATATCGTGATACGGGAAAATGCTTTCTGAACCAACACCGACGTGACATAACAGCACATATCGAAAGCCAACAGCCAACAACATTACTCACAGCAACCCTGATACAAGCCACAACAGCACATTGGAAGCATATAAACACACATACCAGAACATAGGCACACACTCTTTAGGAAAACATCACAGTCGATGCCGAAATGATAGGAAATGATGAAGGAAATTGGCACCCAACAACGGGTTGTGGAAATCTAGTAAATCTACATAACGTACACGCGCGCAAACACATACACACATCTGTATCGTTACAGTCTATGGTGTGTGTATGTGTGTTTCTTTTTTTTTGTTAAATGAGGAAGACGAATAATTAACTAAATCATATAGAGACAATTAGTAAAAATAAAAAGTGACTGTTAAATTTTAACCTCCATAAAAGCAGAAATAGTTTATCTTCGAATGTTTAGTCATTAAAAGCTATAATTCGTGAAGTTTTGATTGAAGTTTTGTGTGAAGTTTCTAAAAAAAGTTACTTACACACATATGAGATACCTTTTGTTGTGTCAGCTGAAATAATAATTCAAATCCAAGGGACGTTGATGAATATTCAAAACTCGTAACACATTAACGTGCGGACCTCGGTAATATACCGAAACGAATTCAACAGTGAAAATAGTGGTGAACGCCGATGCCTACTCCAAGTACGTGATGAGAAATATAATCGCTGTACGTGCGGCGTGTAGATCAGAGGGCGCTACATGGAATGAATTATTACCGTCTGCGCAAATTTAAATGAAACTCCAAAATTTTCTAAGTATATAAAAAAAAATACGAATTCAGATGAAAGTAATATATATGAAGCACTTTGTCACCTAATATGTGTATAGGTAATTATCTGTATAAAGAACTCTGCTATAATAGAAAAGAGAGTTAGTGGACGGAAAGAGAACAGAAGTGGTGGTATTTAGCTGTTGTACCCAAATTTAATATGGAGGTGTAGATATCTAAATATATTAGAGTGGCGATCTTGCCAAAGCCTCAGAAACATAAAAGCAATTTTGCTAGGTAGCGAAGCCTCAGGATGCATCATATGTGAAAACCTCATCAATAATATTGACATCGCTTTTTGGTTTTGTATCTTTCTCCTTCTAATGTTTCTTTTAATGAGGTAGTCTTATGCTTTTATGACTATTTCAACAACAGTTTGTTTTCAGTAAGCAACATTACTCACTGTTTCTCGGCCCTTTTGAACCCTTGAAAAAATACTAAGTATAACAATAGTGCCAAAATGTTTGCCTTAATAAAGTTGTTACTGTTGATAAACAGTTCATTTAATTTACGGCGTTTTGTTATTTTTGATTGTATATGTGAAATAAATCTGTAAGTAAACAATTATAAAATACACATTTAATTAAATTACCAATTTAATTTGTAAACAGAGAGTGCTTGCTTCATTATGGACACGGGATTGAATTTGAAGTAACTCTGATAAAAAATAGTTTTTACAAAAAAAAGGGAAGGCCAACAGCATTAGATTCAATTATAAAACCTTTATTGTGGAATGTAGGTGAAAAACAATAAGATGAACCTAAAGAACTCTCTTGTCTGACTTCCCAAGATGACCAAGTCAACGAATCGTTTTTATTGTAATTTACAAGGCAAGGCTGTTAAATATTTTTAGCCTCTACAGACAAATATCTACCACGTTTCTTTGTTAACTATTTTACGTTAACTATTACTATTTGACGTCTTTTTAAGAGCTAATTTATTTTGGTAAGTACTTAATTTTTACAAAAGTTTGTTGCAAAGGTTACAAATTGTTTATTATAATTTAAAAATTGGTTAGCCAGGCTGCTACATTAATAAACGCAAAATTTATGTATGCTAATCATCAAGTCGTTCACCTGTACTAAGGTGAATAAAATAAAATAAAATTTTTAAAGCCACAAATTTTACTACTTTTAGCAATTGTTATAATCAATTTATTAATTTGTTTCGCGGAAACTTTGTGGGGTTATAGACGTCTCTGCGACCGAAAATATTATACGCGAGTGACAAACAGCAACGATACATCCAAATGTTTTAAGAGCCTTATCTATTTCAGTCCTTTTTAAGATCATCACACAAAGCATCATGGATGTTTACACACCTCCATCACTGGTAAAGCATACAGTTATACATGGTCACTAAGCTATATATAAAATATAATTTATACTAACATTAAATTGTAGATTATGTACAACTGGAATCAGCTTAAAAATGCACAGTCTATTTCCACACTGTAGAAAATTCTGTCCTGTATGTACCGATCGTAATTCATATCCTATCACGTTCGGGAACTGACGAAAATTCTAAATATTTGTACTAATCGAAAATTAGCTCTTGTTTTATTACATTACAAACGATTAGATATTTTACTTTATACTTTAGTAAGACACAATTTTATCTGGAGCCCATTGAATCACTAAGAATTGTCATTAGTCGTCTCTAGTATAACTAGTTTATCAAACTAAGAAGCAGGGATAACTTACGGGTTTGTCTCAAAATGTACATTTCTTTCCATCACATTCTACTGATTAAATTTCGCTTTATTCGGTGCTGTTAAAGTAATACAGTTGCTGCTTGGAGCGTAGTCAGTACTAATAAATATTATATTATCCTAAATCCGAGTAGCAGCAACACAAAAGCAATAGCTCTTTCGAAAGCACGCACGTTTTATGAAATTATAAAACTTGTTATTAAATGTTGCCATGAAGTTCTGGTCATATATTTTTGTGTTTATTAGTACAATTTCTTTGCTTTGTTTGTTTTCATTTCTTTGTGATGATTTATTTTCTTACTTTAACCTGAAAAAATTTTATACTGCGATAAATGTAGAATATAGAATAATTTTTTCAGTAATACACGACAATTTAGTCTAGTGTCCCTTCAAATGATTACAAGTCACATTTTTCGCTGTAATCATTTATTACAGTAAATAATATTATTCATTTATTTATTATTTATTTACACTAAACTCACCCCTCCTTCTTTACATATAATAAACTAATGTCAACAACTCACATTAGAATAATTCACGATACATAAGCCTATTTTTTTCATTCACGTCTGGTATTTATCGTCATCTGTTGAAATACTCCTTGACACTATACAAACAATACTTTGCACTGTCCAGTGCATCTTATGTTCTGTGCAACAAGTCAGTTACTTACATCATAAAAACAGGAAACACATACTATTAATACTATTAGTTGGTATTATAAATTTTATTTATTGGTATTTCTGTGTTGCTTTGTTTTACGTATAATTTATTTTCTTATTGAGTTATTAATATAATGTGTACATTATGACCTTTCTTGATAAATGACAAATAAAAATGTTCAAGTTGATCATAAAAGGCAATGTTAGAAGCGGAAAATTGCGTCTGCACGTTAAAACGTTTCTAAATTGGTAATAAAAATTCTATATTAACGTAACGTAAAGAATGATGAAGGTAAGTAGACATAACATAAGCAAAAACAAAATTAAAATAATCTTACAAAGCTGACATATGTCACATATATAAAACGGCTCACTAAAAAAAAGGTGTTAAACCCCAAACATGAAATTTATAACTTTTTATGTGGTAGATTCTGTTAAGTAGTACTAAACTCAATTTTATTAAATGTTGTTACAATAGTGTGCCGTTATATTTTATTGGAGAGAATAGGAGTTTGGGTCGTTAACACCTGATTGCGTTCTTAGTTACTAAACTTAATTAAGGTCACAACGATCTTAGCGTGTGGCGACGAGTCGTTTAACGCATCTGTAGGCGTAATCGTTAACACTGTTTAACTTCGCAGAGATTTGACCTTTACCTTTTAACGAAAAATTATGACCGTTGCGTGCTGTTAGATAGCGCAAGCAGAATTGATTTAATGACTTTAAATTCACATTTGAATATAGACTGTAAATACCATTAACACTATAAAACTACGACTAAATAATGCGTTGATATATTGCGTAAGGTTCACTTTAGATCTAAAATCAAGAGAAAATAAGACTTATTTATCATACTCAACTATCATGTTTCATTTTAAAAGTCTCTCTATTGTGTGTAATATAAATGATAGGTCACGGCACCTACATATCCGAAAAACAACTTATTTCAACGTCAGAGCGGGAATGAGGATACAATTTTGTTTTGCTAGTTGAATATAAACTGTGTAGAAGGAATCCCTTAACCAAGGAAATCAATAAATAAACGATTAAGTGGAGTCCAAATATTTTATTAAAAGAAACTGTGTTAACTTTTTAAATTAATAGTATAAGCAGTTTAGCAAATAAATATATTCCACTCCTGAAAGAAGGATGTTGAAACGTTGGCATCATGCATCAGCGTGCCAACATTAAAAGACAAAAATACAAAGACATCTGAAAACATTATTTGTGTGTGTGTTTTACTCATTGGTTGTAAGTTCTTGTACTTTCGGCAGCCCGGTGTGTTTTGGTTCTTGTGCTTCCCGATTTGACTAGTCGGTTCCTTGTTCTCGTTACGGATGTTTTCTCAAATTCATATTGTTACGACGGTCTACTCCAGTGGTTCCCAAAGCGGTTCCTACGGACCCCCAGGGGTCCTTGGAACCGCTGAGGGGGTCCGTGACAAATTAAAATTAATTTGGGGGTGCGTGGGCAAGGTCAGGGTGTCCGCGAAAGGTTTAATATAAAGTAAAATAATTGTGACCCATTTTCATTATTTTGAAAGTTAAAAATAAATAGTAGTAAATAAATTGGTAGCCATATTTACGTCCTGAGTAAAATATAAGTATAGATAGGTACATAAAATACAAGTACTGTAATGACAAGCAACGACCGGTGGGAGCCGGGCCGACTGCGGCCGCCTATCTATCTATGCAGGTTTGAATAGGAACGGAATCTCGCCGCTACAGGACAATTGTCTTTCATGCAATAACTTGTCTAAAATATGGCACTATAAAAGAGTCGTGCATCTAATCAACAATTTAATTCTGTTTTGTGCATGGTGTGAAGTGGATGCAACAAATTTTCCTAGTTTTGAACAAAAAGCAGTATCATTTTTTTTATTGTTACGAAGATAGCGTACGTTACGTAAGTATTTTTGAATACATTTGATATCTTCTTGTATATTAAATTTATTTAAGCAAAGTTATACTTTTGTTAAAGTTAATTTATTTAATAGTTTTATTATATAATATTTATCAATATTATATTTTATTATTTATTTAATATTATTTATTTTACAATTTAATTATTTATTTTTCTTGAAAAATAATTTCAAGCGACCAATTTTAAAAATTAAAAATTACATTGCGTTTTATGTAGTAACACATTTTAGTTATTTAAATCTCGTAAATAAATGGCCATAGTCATAAATATATAGTAAAAAATGCGTACCTATACAATATGTGACACTTACTGAAAATTTTACCTTTATATCTTAAATTTGTGCCCTTTTTTACAGATAACAGTATGAGTGTGCCGAAGAAAAACTGCAGACAATATAGTGTTGAATATTTAAAATATGGTTTTATTCCGTTACCAAGAAATAGTACTTTACCTATGTGCCTTCTATGCAATAAAACTTTGTCAAACGAATCAATGAAACCTTCTAAGATTAAGGAACATTTGACAAAAGTCCATAGCGACAAAAAAGATAAAGATATAACTTTTTTTAAAACAGTCAAAGAAAAAATATTTGAAAACACCGTCTTGCAACAACTCTTCCCGACAACATCTGAGCGAGGCGACGCACACCATTGGTGAAGAACTTATTCTACCAGCTGTAAGTGAGGTAATACGCACCGTCTGCATAAACCAGCTTCTGATATTGTAAGAAGAATTCCACTGAGTAATAATACAGTACAAAGGAGGATTGACGAAATGGCTCAGGACGTAGAAAATTCTTTATGTGAGTACTTAAAAACATCTGAATTCTCTATACAGCTTGACGAGTCAACTTTGGCAGGAAACGAAGCTTTTCTTTTAGGTTATGTGAGATTTGTAAAAGAAGAAAAAATTTCCCAAGAATTGTTATTTGCCAAATGTTTGGAAACTGATACGGAAGGTGAAACAATATTTAATGAATTACAAAAATTTTTCGATTCAAAAGTTATACCCTTGAGTAATATCCTCTCCGTTTCTACTGACGGTGCTCTGGCAATGGTAGGACGACACCGAGGCTTTCTGGCATACCTAAAACAAGTTATACCGAATATATTATCTGTACATTGTGTCATTCATCGACAACATTTAGTCGCCAAAAATCTTAGTGAACGCTTGTATAGCTCACTAGATTATGTCATTAGAGCAGTTAATAATATCAAAAGGAATGCCTTAAATGAGAGATTATTTGCTCAACTTTGTTTGGAAAATGATGAAGATTATAATCGTTTACTACTTAACACAGAAGTTCGTTGGTTATCTAAAGGTGCATGTTTGGATCGATTTTATGCACTCTTTGATTCAGTGTTGGAATTCCTGGAAAGCAAAGACAATGAATTGCGGCTCAATTTAATTAAGTTAATTCAAAAAATTACAGCTTATTTGCCAAATAAGTCAATGACTGACTTATTTGCCAAATTTAACGAAACCAATTTGAAGTTACAAGGTGATCAATTAATTTCAATAAAAACTTCTTCTTCTTCTACACTTCATGGTATAGGCAGAAATGCCTGTTCCGTCTCCACAATGTCATAGTTGGTCCCATCTTGAAAAAGGTCTTCCAACGTTACGCCTGCCCGTTGGTTTATAAGATCTTATTTATTGAGGTAGTCTACATTTGTCCATGTGGTCGATGTGTTCCCGCCATTTCCGTTTGTAATCATCTATTCGATGATTCAAATTGTAGATGTTTAGCGCATTCCGGACGTCGTCATTACGTATTCTATCTAATCGTGTACAGCCCTTGACTCTTTTCAGAAAGCGCATTTCAGCTGCCTGAATCTTTGATCTATCTAGCTTTGAAGGAACGCAGGTCTCACTGCCGTACGTCAGAATTGGGACAACCATGGTTTTATATAACTTTAATCTTGTCTCCTTACGCGTTTTATTTCCCAACGTTCTATTTATCGTGCCCCCTATGTATTCAAATCTCTGAAGTTTTCTTTCTATATCATGTCCTTTTAGATAGCTTACACCCGATCCTAAATAGTAAAAATGTGATACTTGTTCTACAGGATGTCCATAGACCATTATTTTTAGCGTACTGGATTCTTCCCTTTAAATGCAATAATTTTAGTTTTCTGTGCCGATATTTCTAGGGAATATTCGTTAGCTATGGTTTCTAATGTGTACACCGATCTTTGCAGGCCATCTTCAGTCGTTTGAATTATTGCTAAATCATCAGCAAAAAGTAACGAATTTAAAGTGGTTTTGCTGTTTATTTTAATACCTCCACGGACTTCTTCCTTCCATATCCAGATTATGTGATCTACGTATATATTAAACAAAGTTGGAGATATGCTACAACCTTGTCGCACACCCTGTGTTGTTACTAGCTCTGTGCTTATACTTCGTCCCGTATTTATCACTACTTCTGCTTGTTTATATAGTCCTTTCAATGCCTGGATCAAGTGTCGAGGGTACCCTCTTATATTCATAATTTCACACAGCTTTTGTATATTTACTTTGTCAAACGCCTTCTTAAAATCTGTAAATGCTATGTGCGTTTCAAGATTGAACTCTCTTCTTTTTTCAATCAGTTGTTGTATATAAAAACATTGTCAATGCAAGAGCGTCCCTTTCTAAAACCTTTCTGTTCTTCACATAGCAACGCGTCAGTAATAATTTTCAATCTATTGTTAATTATCCGTGAATAGACCTTATAAGCTGAGTTAAGTAGATTGATTCGCCTATAGTTATCACACCTATGTCTGTCACCCTTCTTAAAAAGGGATATTACCTCCGCTTTGTTCCACGCTGATGGCACATCATTTGCTCTCCAACATTCATTAATCAAATGAAGAAATCGCAGTTCAAAAAGAGGCCCTCCGTGTTTTAGCAATTCCATGTTTATCTTAATAAACTAATATCTTAATTAATAAAAACTAAAAGTATAATATCTGCGTTTGTTGCAAAACTTTTTCTGTACAAACAAAACTTGGGGAGAGGAGAATGCTCTCAGATTCCAAATCTTTCAAAATTGCAAAAAGAGATGAAGCTTTGCTTGCTTATTGTCAACACTTAACGGCTCTTCATTCTGACCTCAGCCAAACATTTGAAGACATTCTTCACTTGGGCATCCCCGATTGGGTGTTGGACCCTTTTGCAAGTAGACCCACAAACTCAGATGAATCCATACTAATACAGGAGCAACTTATTGAATTATCCACAAATGAGGAGCTGAAACCAATGTTTGAAGAAGGATACCACAAATTCTGGTTACAAAACCAGATACCAATTTTATAGCCTGCATTATGGGCCACTGTACAGAAGCTGTAGATTGCTTTCCCGTCTTCCTATTTAGTAGAACGTGGATTGTACGTGTATTCAGTTACGAGCCTCATCACGAAAAAAAGAAACCGACTGCAAATTAGTGCTCGTGGAGACTTACGAATGTTACTCACAAAGATCGAGCCGAACATAAATAATCTCATATCATCCCATCAGGTTCATCCATCTCATTGAAAAATAATGTGTTTTTGTATTTTAAAACAAAAGTTACAATTTCAATAAATACTACTTTAAATATCAAAATGTTTTATTTATATTTTATTTTTACGTCACCATTCACCATTCAAGATATCAAAGTTAAATTTGTAATTTTGCTATTATACAGTTGTGTAGAGTTATTTCACTTGGGGGTTCATGGTCAGGTTTTTGCTATGAGAAGGGGTCCGTGGGCATAATAAGTTTGGGAACCACTGGTCTACTCGATCGTCGTAGGTACAGTGGAAACAAAAATACAGGACACCAATTAAGGCACTAATCACACCTCTAATTTTTACAGTTAACAGTTCGTAATTAACAACACTGTCTTTTACAACAAATCAAATGAAAATTGTTCACACGCAATGAAATGTCCACTAAAATTAAACACAATTGTATTACAATTATACCGTCCGATTATAAAATACCACTCTTAACTAATAACCACTTGAACGCGCACAGTAATATCGCTACTGTAACTCTCGAACCCCACGGTCAATAATTCACATTAATACTGACTTGAGCATCCCTGAGTAATTGTATTTATAGTCGTCGAAAATCTAGACGATTCCTAATTGCGTCTTAGCGTCCGTATGAACTACGTAATTAACTGCGGCCTTGACACAGTCCGCGCGGCTGGCGGCATCGAGAAGACTCTCTCAAATGCGTCTACAAGCACGTACGCCACACGTTTACATTATGGATCTCTCTGGAACGTTCGATAAACACGTAGATTGTTCTGTGACGTCGTAACAATATTCTATTATTTCTTGTCAGGAGAGTATCTTTCGGTCGCTGATTATTATTTTCCTCTTTAAGCACTGCTCACATTTTTCATCATTCTCCGTTCACCACTACTTCTATGAGTATTTTTCACCTGTCGGCCTAAGGTGTGTTGGTGGGGACAGACGTTCCCACAGTAACGATAGACTATGTGACATAGTACTTCTTTCCTCATACGCGTAGTAGGGAGCATAAACTCCAGGAATATTCCGGTTGTTTATTCTATTCTCTAGTCTATGCTCTAATGGCGCATATATCAAAGTGTTGTCATTTCCACAGGTAATTTGTTTTGGCTAATTTGTTAATATACCAATACCATAATAAAATATTTTTAATGCATTCAAAAGAAATAGATCCATAACAGTACAAGGAAATGTGTACTGTATGTCTGTAGCGCGAGTAAATTATGTAGAATAACGGTTAAAATGGCTCTACCTAAAGCCCAGAAAAATTACGTTTAGTGGTAATTCATTTGCAGTGTTTACTTTATGCTAATAAACTGTATGTTATTGTGCGTATCGCTAGTCCGAATTCCAATACTTCCCGTCGCATACCCGGTTTACTAAAACGTGCCGCTTGACAATATCCAATGTCACTGGGAAACTAACATAACACAAAATAATACTTTTTCAATATTGTCTTTTGTTTTTGAACTACCAATATACTGTGCAATAACACCCACTTAACAATAGTTCTAGATTATTATTATTATTATTATTATTATTATTTATTATTATTATTATTATTATCATAATTACAAGAGTAATTATGACAGGAAGTCGAATCAAAAGACATATAATATATTATAAGGTTATATTATGAGGGTATATATTATAAGGTCAGTATCGAAAGAAAGCGAAACGTGACGAACCAAGACATATGGGTCGTAAAGGTGCCAAGGATCACGTACGTCCTTTGTATAGTGGAAAATAAATTAACTAACATATTGAAGATGAGCAACCGGTGCCAAACGAGGAGAATCTGTGGCGAACAATGGCATAATATCTCCCACACATCGTCTCAATTCGGTAATTGTTGCCTGTTCTTCAGATTTTTCACCATCCACGGAACGAAGACGCAATGTGGGAGACGCTAAAGACTACCTTACCTTCTCAATGCTTTGGGTTGTAGGATTTGTCTTATGACATATGGTACATACCATTAGACAAGAGGTAACTTTTCTGAAGTGTACGAACGCTGTGCGCCTGCAAATAAATTACCTCTTGCAAGTTAGTTGAATTTCAGTTTTTCCGCAAATACACCACCGAATAGAGTGCGCTCGAATCCTTTTCTCAAATAAATTGGTTTAAAGAGATTTTTTAAGGATAAGACAAATTTGTCATGAAAATAAAAATTCTCGTATAGGTTTTTAATTCTGAATCAGTCATACTGGATGATAGCGTTTGTATTGCAAAACTATAAACTGTTGAATGAGAAATACACGTAAACGATAAAACTTATAATATTATACATTACCTAGGACGTCTGCTTGTTATCAGTGAACACAGAAAAAAATTATTGATTAATATGGTAAACAAGCTTTTTTTACTGCTGTTTGATAAACAATGTTTAAATTTGTTTAAGTTTGAATTCGGTTAAATCAAGAAGTTACCTTATTATTTTAGAAGCTCTCACTACCATCGTTATATCAATTTAGATTGCAAAAACATATGTACCACATATAAAAGTGATACGAACGAATACATGCGTATTTTTCTATGACATATATGGGTCACACGAGTTAAATTTAAACTACCACCCACCTGTCACAATAGACGCGGGCATTTGACACTACATTCAGCTCTGTGTCAGAGAAAGGTCGTAGCAGTCATAACAAAAGCAACGTTTCTCGACTGTCATTCGCGTAATTAAATGTTTAAGTCTAATCATTATTACTGTCAATGCGAAATATAATTTATAACAGGCGTCTGTTTACTTGGTTTATATAAATTTTAATGAAAGTTAACCATAAGCAAAAAAATTAGTAATCATATAGGCGGTAAAGAAATAATATATTTATTGTACAAGAGCCCAAACAGTGCGCCTGCACACTTACACAAACAAACACACAGTTCTTTTTCACCGTTGAGTTTTAGGGTCAGATTAATGTATTTAAATTTTAATAAACTTGTTACAGCCCGTTATGTTTAATACTTTAAACTCTGTTACTCTTCTTATCTTTATAGTTTATTTTTTCCCTTTTGTGTGTTTAGTGTAGTATTTTTTCTTCTTTTATCTTGCACGTTTGCTTCTAACATCACCTGACCGATAATATGTTTTTATTGTTTTAGGTAACCCTACACATGTGTTACCTTTGTTGGATGCGAAAAAGTGTAGGCTTGTAGTTTTCTAATTAATAATTTTCGAATTACCCTTCCTTTTGTGAATATTACTTTATCACTCCATGAATATTAGAATGACAGTACAAATGTCCCTGCGGTGTTAAAGTGTAGAGCAAACGTTTGCGATTGTTCTGGATGCAGTAATGAACATGAGTAATGAACTGCAGCAATTTGTATTCCTAATTCTGCCGACTAATTAATATTAATTCTCCATTACCAGCGGTGGTAAGCTACTGGTGAAACTTAAATTAAGACTTATTTGACGTACCATAACCTAGTACGTGAGCGCTAATTAATCGTCCCTTATCGCCTGCCTGCCGAGGAGTTGTGGGTCTCCCCACGTGGTTGCTCATTCCCTGTTGCAAGCTCGAATGCCCAGATTTTTAAGGCAGTTATTTGTTATCCGACCCAGACTATCAGGGTTTATTAACCTCATCCGAATTAGGATTAGTATTGTAATTATATTTTCTTTCTCATTTTCGGTCTGATTAAATCCTTCCCTAAAATCCAAATTATACCATTGAAAAGGTCTTAATATGTTTATTAAAATGAAAGCAATGTAAGAATATAATATTTCTCAATTAGTATTTATCTAACCTACATTATTCAAATATTTTGGTCACCGACATAACAGCTTTTACAAAAAAATTGTTCATGTCCGTAACGAATTAAAACTGTTTATTGACAGAACCGTGTAATTGTAATGCTCAAGTTTTTAAATAATGATCATGTGTTTTAATAATTTTTAAAACAATTTTTTGTTTTAGTTATTGTGATTACCAGTTGAATTTCCTGGCACTAACAGTAGCAAAAAAGGTGCTTTGTTATAAAGAGTGCATGTTTCTTATAACTGTTGCTACAAAAGGCCAAAAAATATGAACGGAAAGTACTTTGTAGGGATTTTGTTGATATCCTTTTCCCAACTTTGAGCTGGCCACCAATATACTGACATTTCAATAGGCGCACGTTACAATGTCGAACCTCCTCAATATGTCGTCTGAACTTCAGATTGTTACCTGTAGGCGATATTGCCTAACCCGAGCGCGTAATATCGTTGCTTAGCCAAACATTGACTCTCTTTACAAACAATTTGTAGCTGATATATAAAGAATAATAACATATCACGTCTTTGTCTAATACCTGTGTGTTGCAGTTCTGTTATCATCATAAATTCATTAATATTTGAGAGATAAATATAGTCTCACTATTTTACTTCTATTAATCTTCCATAATATTATACTTGTATTTATCAATTTTTAACATAACACAAACTGAATAATTAAAATGATGCAAGGATAACTAAAACAATTGAGACAATATGTTTTTCTTATTCTCTTTTCATGCATGTTTTTCTCAGATGCAGCGTATGCTAATTATTTATTACGCAGCGTATGCTATGGTAATACTCATGGTATTTAATTACACACTTTCTTTTCATGCATACAAGAAACGGAGGTTATCAGCACCTACAAACGTCTACGTAAAAAAATGTTACTGGATAAGAATATTATTCGTTGGTTTTTTTGTTCCATTCCAAGACGGTAAAAGCCAGAATATTGATTAATTTTAATAATTTATAAATTTAGAAGACTATAACCGTACACCAGTAAACATGAGATAGTACTGCTTCGGTTAAAAAGTTTACACCCAATAATGTGTTCTTAAAAATGCAATACTAGGCTGCACTGTCTCTGTATTCCTTTGAAATAAGACATTATCGTGTTTACGTAAACTTGCCATAATTAGTATATCAACCGCGTTATCACCTTCATCAAAGCCGACAGTCTTGTCCAGGTATTATGATGTCGGTGTAGCGTTTGTTTCGTTATGTGCAGAAATACGTCAACATGTACTTTTATTATGATATCAACTCAATTACAGTACCATTGACTGCCGAAAATAAAAGTTTCTATGAGCTGTATTAGACGTATATCAGGCATGTGAGCTTACTCTTAATACAATGTACGAGTGTGTATGCATTTATAAGATACTGTTTACTTAGTACGTCACTTCAATAGGTAACAGATGTAGGTAATTACCGCCTTATCAGTAATAGCTTTTAGATAACGTATATATCTTTACATTAACAAGATAAAAATATGAAGTGCAAAGAAGGGAAATATAAAGTACGCCGTCAGGTTTCTAAGAAGTCAATCACGTTGAAGAAAACTGTTAGGCTTCTAGTAATTTTTTTTACTTATATCGGTTTACATGTTTCCTGTTTTTTTGTGTGTTGTTTTCGACGTGACAATTACAACGATTGTGTTTTAATGTTTTGATAAAATTGTATCTACGATAATAATATTTCACTTTTATAATCCTATTTTTTAGAATTTCTATAATTATAAGTAATTGTGCCAAACAGGCATTTTTTATGAAAACTGTGCCATTCCTCTTTGTTCTTTATTAAAGAGTAGTTTTGATTGTGCCTTATAAATTCCAAAAAAGAGACTGACAAACAGCGAATCTTAAAAATTGTTTGGTGGACGTGTGTGTGTGTGAACTTGGTAAAATTACGTACAAGTAGGCAGATATCTTGTACTTATACTTTGTTTGTGTTCCTGTGTGTATGTGTGCAGTAAGTACTAATATTGTAGATCCACATAAAAATAAATTTTAAAAATATTTTTAGCAAAAATACAAATGTATTAAGCAGGACTTGTTAATACTGACAGATTAATTCACAAACAGAATTATCGCTGTTGCACACCACTATAGAAAATTATTCCGATTAGTGCTTTCAAGCATTACAGCCCATCGTCAGATCGGAAATAATAATAATAGGACAAACAACTTCTTCATACCTCCACTTACCCTACTCACTGTACACATTTTCGTAAACAGGCTATAAGTTAAATGTCCTTTCTGGCTATTATTAACTAGCGAGATTAAGAAAGTTGTGTTAGTGGTTGATCTGACGATGGCCTGTGAAGCCTGAAAGCGCTAATCGGAATAATTTTTCTATAGTGGTGTCCAACAGTGATAATTCTATTTGTGATTATAACCACTCGCACAACTTTCTTAATTGAATTAATTCACGTCTATTTTTGCTCCTGGTGTGCTGTCTCAATTGTGTGACACAGACTACCGTTTAACGACAACAAGCAAATCTCCTTCATTCTTTCTAATGGTGTCCCGCTATCACAGTTGTTGTATTCTTTTACCATACCTACATAGAAATTTGTATCGCCTTGTCTTCTATTTGTTTGCTGCCCATCAAGTTCCTGAGACTTTCAAAAAGTCGTCACCAACACTTGTCCTTGTGTTTGTCTTTCAGCTCATGACTAAAACATAGGCCTACTAAGAATACGTCGAATGTACTGCAAGTGGTCTGCTCAGTCTTTCCGTATGACCTCTCAGTTTTCATGTCACATCTTGCTAAGTAAAATCCGCAAGTAAAAGCTGGAATCAACGAACTTAAGTTTATCGAACCAGGCAATCCGCGTAATATAGATGTGATGAGGAAGACGAAGGGGGAGAATACATATTAATGCAAAATACAATAATTAGAAAGGAATTGAACTTGAGAGATTAAGTTGTATTTAATAATCGTTCAAAGTTTTTTAAAAATGTTATCGTTGTTTAAAGTATCTATAAGGATATTTGTCAGATTTTTTACATCTGTAGTCAATTGGTTATATCTAAACACTGGTAACTGGTTAATCTGGTCACATCGAAGGACTAAAAATGAGAAAGATTATATCTAGTAAAAACACTCAAATTTACATTAACGCATTCCCAAAACTGGATAATTGATATGTTTTAGTTAAAGTATACATTGTACTTTCTCAACCTGTTTCCTTGTGCTTGTTCACGCCAGAGACTAATATCACTGTACTTAACTTTGTGAACAGAAATAAATTAGTTACGGTACCACAACGCAATTTGTATTATACGAGGACAGAAACTTATGACGACTTTTTCTAATAAACATAATTTTTTCTTATGCGGACAGAGACAAAATACTCATGTACCATACCACATGCGAACTTCTTGTGTACTGGCCGGAGTTCATATTAATAATAAAATGCAGAGGCCTGTATTATAAAGCGCTAATAGTCTTAATGTTTAGTCAAATCCTAACAACCAGAATGCTGTCGGAGTTAAATTAATTTACACATCATTTCTGTCTGCAGCATTTCGTTTTTGTTTAATAGTTTTCTGTAGGTGGTGACTTATTTTTCGAGTTGCCGTAACTATTGTAAATATTTTTCAACAATACGGAATGCATAGTATTATGATTTTTGCTGTTGATGTGTGGCGACGTACATAGAACGTTGAGAACAAAGACAGGGAAAGGAACAAGGCTTAAATTTTATAAAAAAATGGCAATGCCTGTTCTAAAATATGGTTGTAAAACATTGATCCCTACAAAAAAGATTAAAAGCCAGATTCAAACTTCGGAAATAAGGTTTCTGAGAAGAACAAAGGATTGCACTAGCCAGCATTGTTTGCGCATTGAGGGTACTAGAGAAGAGTTACTAGTATTCTCCATAAATGGTAAATTACAGACATATCGCAGAGAATGGTTATAGAATCCGGACAAAATGGAGGATGGACGACTACCTAAGGTTCCGCTTGGATATAGACCCTTTGGTACAAGAGATGTAGGAAGACCGAGAGTGAGATGGAGAAATACTCTGTGTGAAGACCGAAGAGGCCTACTCCGTGAGGTACAGAAGAAGAAGAAGATAATGATTTTTGCTGATAAATGCAGATATAAGTTATTAAACACAATTCTATAAGTGATAAACAAACAATACAATTAGTACACACATTGATATGAATAATGTTTGGCATTGGAGTTCAGCCAACTAATTCCGTGTTTTGAGTGGAAGCTGTTAACTTTGCTCTTATCACTGGCATCAGCATCCTACTTTCACCGTACTTTAAGACTTGCACCTGTCGATATATGATATCGATAGAAGTGTTCTGTCTAAAGTCGATTGCCAACGTCGATTAGCACATAACTGAAGTGATCGCTTCTACAAGTGATGTGAGCTAAATAGAGTTACTGACTTGAGAATTTATAGAGAGCGTAGAGCGTAGAGACAGCGTCCTCAGGAATCGTCCTGTATGCACTTGAGAATAGCGCAATAGCATTTCTACCATATCCAAGCAGCGACATCTTTGTATTACATATTAGTATCCGTGAGTTTTTGTTAACATTCAAATAATTATAAAATTTATAGTTACAGACGTTATCTAAAATCAAATTCAATTACTAGTCTACGCATTATCAGCCTTAGAGCTTTATGTACGAGTATGTTACCAAGGAAGTGTGCCTCAGAATTTTATGAAAAGGTTCTTAAGAATACTCGATTAATTTGTACTCAAATTTATGCAAAATTTAGCCTCCTGAATTCATTTAATTTTAAAAAATTATCACGTCAGTTTAAATTTTACTTTTATTTGGTAATTCTCGTTATTCTTGTAAATGTCCTCGTTTACTCTCCAATAGATTTTCCAACGGCGTTTCCATCGTCTGCCTATTGTTGCTCGTGTAGTCTTTACCTTTGTCTACACTTTGTGAGAATTCTTTAGGTACATATTGTTACAATAATACCATAGTTTGTAATCTCAAGACATTCACATATTATATTAATATTAGTTATTACCCACTGATTATTAATAAATTATAAACTGTGTTAGTCATCGGTGAATAATACTCGTTATTAATTATTAGGTTTAAGAAAATTCAACTGAACATTCTAATAAACTAACCTGTTCTTTTAACAAGACTCATTTATTAAAGGTATTGTTATCTAATTACACTTGCACGGTGGTTTGATGCATTGAGTTTTCCTCAAGCTTAAAATTTAGTGTCCTTAAATTTTTTTAAAATTGCCGTTTTATTTTTTATAAATTATGTAATTCTATCTTATCTAAGTAATGTAAAACAATAAGTAATAATTATAAAAGTAACTGTAATGATAATAACAAGAATAACAATAACTGGAAAAAAGAAGAAGAATAAGAAGAAGAAGGAGGAGAAGGAGAAGAAGAAGAAGAAGAAGAAGAAGAAGAAGAAGAAGAAGAAGGAGAAGGAAAAGGAGAAGACGAAGAAGAAAAAGAAGAAGAAGGAGGCCGAGGAGGAGGAGGACGACGAGGAGAAAGAGGAGGAGGAGAATGAGAAGGAGAAGAGAAAGAAGACGAGAAAGAATAAGAAGAAGAAGAAGTAGGAGAAGGAGAAGAAGAAAACAAATATGAAGAAGAAACGAAAAGGAAGAAGAGGAACAACAATAACAACAACAACAACAAGAAGAAATGAGGATAATATTATTGTTCATGATAATGCTGAATTAACAAGTATAATGGGACGAAGAAGAAGAAGGTGATGATGATAATGACGCTGATGTTGATGACAAAGAAGAAGACAAAAGAGAACGACAGAAATAACACCGTCGAGTTACGTACTTGGGCATTTATAATTTTTAAGTATTTTGAATCATCAAAAGAAAGTTCAGTCCTTAAAAACTATAAAGCAAGAGCTATTTATTTATTAGTTTTATACGTTTCATTGAAAAAATCCCGTTTTAAACATACAGAGTAACTTCTGCTTTTAATAGACGATGGACCAAAATTATAAGTAAAAATTGTTGCTCGAAATAAATTTTCAATACGAAATATGAAATGACCTTTATTAAAATGGAAGGACATCAGTGGCGGCTCGTCCATAAGAGCACAAGAGCACGTGGACCCCTATAAAAATAATTGTACGATATAAATTATAATAACAAGAGCACGCCAAGTGAGGTTAAGTGTAATGACACGCCAGTGGCTAGGAGTGGACTGAATGCGCCGCTCTCGATGCTGTACACACGGGATATGCTACAGACGGGCGAGTCCATTTGCTCGCGGTAGGGGGTGAAACATGTTTACAAGCGGCTTAACGGAGAATACCGATGAGCTGCCTCTGACACAGCTCAGCTCAGTAGTTGCACGGCAGTAGTTGACGGTGGATGCTCCTTACCTTGGCGCGCGCGCGTGTTACATTTGTGTTTTGCAGTTTCGATTATTTTTTAGCGATAAAGTTTTAGTTGAAATTACAGTTTATCTATTATAGTGTAGCTAGTGAACTGTTGTTTTTATTTACTGTACAATAATGGAAAGTACCTGTAAGTACTCAGTTAGTAATTTAAACGAAGTAGGCTTTGCCAATTTACCCATAGAAGTTAAAATAGCAATAAAAGAGAGTGGTAGGCCAACGCCCCGACTTAATATAAGTCAAACATCGACATCAAAATCTAGAACTTTTAAAAGAGAATTTAAAGAAGAGCTATACGAAAAAATTCCTTGGCTTTGTGGTTGTGAACAAACAAACAAAATATTTTGTTTTCCTTTTTTGTTATTTTCCCGTGAAAAGGGCGATCCTGCTTGGGTGAAAAACGGCGTTTGTGACTTAGCTCATTTGAATCAAAAAATTAAAAAACACGAAAGTTCTCATGGACACATAAGTGCTACATTGGATTTTAATTTGCTGGGAAAGTTTGGCGTTCGTCAGCAGCTTGACAGTGCTTATCGACAAAATATTAAAAAGTACAATGAACAAGTGACTAAAAATAGGTATGTCCTTTCTAAGCTTATAGACTGTATTAAATTTTGCGGTGCATTTGAGTTGGCCCTTCGAGGTCATCGTGAGGATGACGATTCCTTAAATCCTGGCATATTTAAAGGGCTTGTAAACTTTTCTGCAGAACTTGACTCATCTTTGAAAGAACACTTGACTACCGCTACTGTCTTTAAAGGTACCTCGAAAGAAATTCAAAATGAATTGTTAGATTGTATGCTTTTTGTATGTCAAGAAAACATAATAGAAGAAATAAAACTGTACAGTATGTTTCTTTGATTGCGGAAGAAACATCAGACATCTCGTCTGTATTTCAGTTAGTTATAGTTTTCCGCTATGTTTTAGCTAATGGCCAACCAGTTGAAATATTTTGGAAATTTGATAACCCTGAAGGGCACGACGCAGAATCTATAGCCAAATGTATTTGTATTAGTTTAGATTATGTTGTGCAAAATCCAGAAAAACTCGTATCTCAAAGCTATGACGGTGCGAATGTAATGAGTGGGCACCATGCTGGCGTGCAGACCATAGTGGAACAAACTTATAAACATGCTTTTTTCGTTCACTGTTACGCTCATCAGTTGAACTTGATTGTAGCTCAAGCAACAAGCCAAAACCAAGATGTCAGAATTTTTTTTTCGGACTTAAGTGATATAACAAATTTTTTTTCGAATTCCCCTCAGAGAGTGGCTGTTTTGGACAAGATAGTTGGCAAACGAATACCTCGGGCGTCAGCTACAAGGTGGAATTTTAAGAGCAGAACTGTTAATACTGTTTTTGAGTACAGAGAGGAATTAATTGAGTGTATTTAGGAAATTCAATCAACCTCTAAGCAACCAACCACCATAATTAAAGCTGCTGCTCTAGCTCGTCCCTTAGAGATAATAAGTTTATACTTTGGCTTTCTATTTTTCACACATTAATGCCACATGTGGATATTTTGTACAACCAATTACAGCTAACTTACACTGATGCTGTGAGAACTAAAGCCAATGTTGACCACTTCGTCAAAGCCATTGATAAGGAAAGAGCTAACATGGACAAAGTGACAGAGCTGGTTAATCGGTACCCAGAAAATGCACCTAAACGATCGAGGCGTGAAGAAGATTTTTACTTAAGTAGAACAATGGCTGCCAAGGAAACCTGTGACATTATTACAACGCAAATAAAAACAAGATTTTCATTCACAACAACTTGCTCAGCTGTATCTCTTTTTGAATCACAAAACTTTGAAGAGTTTGAACAGAAATTCCCCGAGAAATTGCTTGAAGATACAGTAAATGTGTATTCATTTCTTGAAAAAAAAATCACCTCAAGACAGAGCTTGAAATCATTTACAAAAGAACTGATTTCAGAAACATGCGTGGTGCTGTTAGTCTTTTACAGTTTTTTATTGAAAACAACTTATTGTCATCATTTTCTGAAAGTTATAAACTGTTATTAATTATTGCAACAATACCAATGACGACTGCTGAAGCTGAAAGGTGTTTTTAAACCCTAAAACGGATAAAGACATTTTTGCGGTCTACGATGTGTCAAGAGAGGCTTACAGCTTTAGCCATGCTTGCAATCGAGAAGGAAATGATTTCTAACATCCATAATTTCAATGAAAGAGTTATTGATGTTTTTGTGTCAAGAAAAGATAGAAGGATGGACTTTGTTTACAAAAACTGTACTTAAAGAAAATATTTGTGTAAGCTACCATCCAAGTAAATTTGTGTAAGTAAATACTAGACCTTACCATCATATGCAGCAGCTTTGATTATTTTCCTTTTTCTGTGTGTTTAATAATCTAATCTAATAATTGAGAGCATGAGGCCTTATGACTATCTAAATATTTAACACTTAAAACAAGCTTTCTGTTTTGCGTTTATTTTACTACTTTAAAATTAAATAAAAATAATTGTTTTAGTAAAAAAGAACAATTAGCATATTATAACAAGTATGATCAATAAAGTAATCCTTTATTATTAAGTTGTGAAATAGTTAAAGTACAGTAATATCTATAATAACATTTCGTTTCAAAGTTAATACATTACATCAAGGTATAGCAGCGTCTAAATTATATGAATATTGCAAGCAACATACAAGTGTTTGACACAGTGTATCTCAAAAACTGCAAATTATTAATTGTGAACCCCCTGTAGATGTACTCACGAGCCGCCACTGAAGGAAATGCATTATTTTTAGCCGAAAGGAAGTCCATTAGATGACCGTCCCATTAAACACTGTACCACACACGCGGTTTGCTACAGAACCCACAAATGTTCAGTGTGCATTAGTGGCTTAAACTTCTCACGGCTCTCATCCACTACAGGAAATGCATGCATTTCCTCCTCCATTTACGTTACTTTATGGATTCGAAGTAAACGGCTTCTGTGTGTGTCTAAGCATGTTGAATGTGTTTTTAAAGTCTTATCAAATTTTATACCACCTGCTATAATATTTTATACAATCAGTCACTGGTTTTTGTTACAAAAGTCGTGTATATAATATTTGCATAGTGACATCAAATTCTCTGTATAGGGCTTGTGATAAAATAACACAACGTGTACATACAGAAAAATTGGGAAATCCCAATGACGCTCTTGTGAACCAGAGGAATATTACGTTTGGTCTACAGACTGAACAACCGAGGTCAGCAAATGTTGAGACTGGATGCAAGGAATGAATACACGAAATTTATAAATCATTCCAGTAAGATAACGTAAAATAGTCATTGCTTAGAGTAATCAAGAGGTACTTACTATCATTTGCAAAAATTCTAAATTTTTTAAAAAATAAAAAGAGTTCAACAAGATTAAGGCAACCCATTGTAATGAGATAGAACTGAATAGTCTCAACTTGTTAATTACATTATTGCGTAAATTAATTTTGACAAATTGAGGTACAAATTGAAGACAGTGACCTTTACTTGTTCACTTCCGACATAAGATGTTTGAACTTTGAAGTTACTGTACAACTGTTAAATTACAAAGACGATTGAAACAGTTGTTAACGAATGGATGCATTCAGTTGGTAATTGCTCTTTGTTTACAAAGTCAGTTGGAGATGGGGCAACGAGTTTCGGTAAAGTATATAACTGCAGACAACAATTTAATATATGCTAAGTTACTAATTAAACATACAGAATTACCAATTAAATGTTCGTTTATGTACAATTAATCCTAAATGACGGAGACCTCAACAACGTTGAAGTAAACACTTTAGGTCCATTTTCTTGATAATATATAATTTAATTTATGAATATGCTTTAGTTTCTTATTTTGTATTTTTATTTCAGAGTCTGTCGTGTCAGATTGTGTGTTTTTTCATACAGATAAACATCTATGTCTCTATGTTTTGGGTCCTAATATAAACATACTAGTTTTTCTTTTTTTAGCAGAAACCTATTTCCAGTTCTTTATATTTAAGTGTATATTATTTTTTGGAAAAGTTAGTTTATTTTACTCCTAACTCTGGCAGTTTGTAAAGTTTGTAATTCTCTTTAATTTAGTATGTTTCGTCTCTGTATGATGTGTCTTTTTGTGTTTCAACCCTTAATCTTTCGCCACAATTATAGTATCCTCCTACTAAATTACAATACACTTATTGATATTGAAATTATTTCCAGTCGCTCTATATGTGATACAGGTTCATTATAGTGTAACAATGAAGAAAAACAAATTTGATTATATGATAATGTGTAATTAAATAATGCTGTGTATTTATAACCTCAATATAAATACATCTATCGACGAAACAATTTATAACCTGTACACTAACAGTGTATAACTGAAGGCGGTAATAATATTATTAACGTTTGCATTGATCCAATATATTATCACGTATTCGCCAATGGTAATAAAAATTTGAGCATATCAAATATGTCATTAATTTTATTTGTTTCCAATACACGTTTTGTAAACGTTTGAGACGGATAATGTTTTAATAAACACGGGAGCGTTTACAGATGTGTCAGAATTAATTTGTTAATTAATATTAAAATGTAATTAACCTGAAAGCCTGTTTAGTACTATTGCAGTGATATGTGGTGTTTATGATAGCCAAATAGTTTTCATAACACAGTGTTTTGGATGGAGTTTACTAGTTTATATTATTGTAATTAGTATTGAATTAAACCGATAATGTAAGGCAGCGTCTTACATAAAATTTGGGATAAGCAGACCACGGTTTGTGGACAGAACTACAAAATCGTATCTCAATTTTAGAGAGTTGTGGTAATTAGTTCCTAGTAATTAGACGAACGCCTAGAGCAACGTTACCCTGGAGCTACTGATGGCCATGTTGCCGTCCTTACACGCGTATCCTGTATAAGGACACGTGTGTGTGCGTTTCTGTCTGTCTGTCTGCCTGCCGGTGGGTCAATAGTCCCATTTTAATTATAGTGATCATACAGGTTTTATCAAAATATAGAGAAAGTCCAGCTGAAACAGACCAAAAACTGAAACCTTACAACTTGTAAGAGGTATTAAGAGATATATGAAGAACTTGCTATTGTGTAGGCTTTTACAGTATGTTTTGATATTTTTCAGTCAGACAACTTGATTTTTCAGTCTGTTCCAATATGTTGAACAACTTGACTCTTTTAATAACAACCTTATGAATGTTCAAATTACATCTTTTAAATAAAATATTCAGTTTTAAGGCTCTTTTTAAATGGTATTATTTGTAACATTAATATTTTTTAAGATGTGTACCAAAAATGCACAAAATTTGTTTTCAAAAGGATTTGGTAGAATTTACCTTCACATTTGGCTAAAACCTTTTATTTTATTGTAGAATTGAAGATACTGATGTAATTGTAGGTGTCTACAAAAAAATAATTCATTTGCGCAGACCCAACTAAATACGCGTATAGTAGAGTTAAGCTAGGTTTCGCTTCGTGGAAACGATTAATACAAAGCATTCGTATACACGACTTCCGTCCTCGTTAAAAACAAGTACGCTGACTACTACGCCACCAAAATTGTTTGATTTTAAAATGCTTATTCAAGTAAGCTGTAAAATAGTCCGAAAATTTATATTTATTAACATATTTTTAGAATAATTAGAGGCTAACTTAAAGAATCTACCTAAATCTCCTAAGATTTACAGAAAAAGCATCTAGGAATAATGGAGTCATAAATGGAATAAAATTCCGTTCGTAAAGGAGTCTGTAAGTACCATAAAATAAACACATTTTCTTTGTTCAGAAATCATATAACAAAATTTTACAAAATCATACAAAAAGTAAAGTAAAGTTTTTGCTTTCATTAGAGAAAATAGAAAGAAAATTTCAAGAATTTCAAGTTGTTTTTGCAAATCTACAGGAAAGAGGAAACGGTCTACATTCAAAGATCTTATTAACCTTTAAATTTTTTAAGATCCCAGCGGCAGTCTTGTTGAGTTGACATCCTTTTACATACTCACGTTATATTTTGAAATAATAATATGTTTTATAGGGTTCTTTATATTTATTAAACTGTCTGGCTCTTCTTCATTTAAAGTTATATATTATTAAAAAGTAAATCCGTTATTTAAAAAATTTTATATATTAAAATTACACACACACACACACACACACGCTCGCGCACGTATGCATCACAATTAGCATGAGTACGTACTCTATTTTACATGCCTACATGTAGGCCTATGTACCTAAATGCTTGTTGTACATATTTTAAGTAGAAGCATAACTTTACTGCGGTGAAAAACTTCGCACAGTGTAATCACATATTATTATATAGTAAACATGTAAAATGTAATACAATACTTTGTTCTTAAAATCCATACAGCAGGCACAATAGTACGTACATTTTTACTGTTGGGTTACATTTAAAACCACAATTATTAAAATAATAATCATATAATTTCTTTGATACATTTTTTTTGGTTTTTGTTGCATACTTTGAAGGTAATACTTTTAAGGTATCGACATGAATATTATTAGAGGTTACATTATATCATTATAAGGTTAAGGAAACTATGAAACTGTTCTTTGACAAGGTCGTGAACCTTATTGGACCTTATTGGTATCAGTAGTATCAACTGCCTACTAGCACTGATGTCGATTAGCACTTAACTGAAGTGGCCGCTTCTACAGTTCATGTGACCTAAATGGTGATGCTGATGCGGCAGTTCGTAGAGTGCATAGGGGCAAAGTCTTTAGGAATAGCCCTACTCGAAGTACTTGAAAAGAAAGTAAATTTATTTCAAACGTGTACTTGCGCCATTAAAATTATCAGCAAAATACTTATGTTTCCACCAGACTTTATTTGTTTACGGTCTAAAGTGTTTAAAAATTGTTACAAATGTCATGAAAAATAACGTCATATATAAATTATTTCCTATATTATGTATTAGAGAAATTGATAATTGTTATAAACAATATTAATTTGCATAATATTTTTTACGGATCAAATAACACTTATAAAAACATTTTGCGCGACAAATTAATTCGCTTTAGATTAAAAGGTGTTAGACACAATATATTTGCAACACAACACAAGTATAATTTTATAAACGTTCTGATTAACTTGCAGTCAGGACGTTAATTTAATTTCTATCTAATCATATAGAAAGTGTATGTGATATAAAAGTACACATAAATTAGATTGTACAATCAAGATCATCTTCCTCGCGTATTATGTTCACCGTCTGATGCGCTTTATAATTCAGCTACACTTCACACATCATCATTAGGGAGACATTAGACTTGCAGTGACGAGCTTACATTTTGAGGACGGGTGTTACTGTGCGTTAAAGTGTATATATTGCCAGACTACTGGCTGTGGCCCACTTACCTAAGCCAGCCCAACAGTAGACAGTCGGGGTTAGATTGACTCGACAACCGAACCAAGTTCACAGTATAAAGAAGTGTCATGCACAACGATATATGTACACTGACATACCCAGCTGTCAGTACAGGAAGAAACAGGTCAATTTTGCTTTAATTACAGATTTGCTTATTGTTACTTATGTCCTGTCGTTTCTCTTTAGTATGCTTAACATTCATAAAAGTCATACTCCACTTTGTGCTATTTATAACAAGACTACTAGCAGACATATTATTTTACTCTAGAGGTTGATATAGAGTTATTCGTACCAAACAACCAATGCAGGTTTAATTATTATATAATGCTGAGTTGAGGAGTGAGTGGTTTATTTGTTACACTGCGCTCTGAGCTCCGCTCATGGACGAATGATTTCAATTATAAGCCTCCCTTGTCAGATCTGATTCAATTAGTAATTTTAGTTTATCCATTTCGGACTTAATTATTTAGATGTGCTTGTTTATATATCGACATCAGTTAATCCTTTATACTAAGCCTCCTACGTTTGGCTCTGAAATATCTTTAATTGGCAAACAATTAAAACTCGGATTTCCGTAAAACAAAATTATTGAAACATAACCTTTGTTTGTACTACATATTAAAACACCTATTTTTTCACGTTTTTTCTTTGTTTTTTAATGACAATTGGTTGTCAAAAACTACTGTAGCTTAATGGAATTCTTTATATACTTAAAAGTGTAAGTCCGGACACATACAATGGCTGTAATGACTCACAATGTTTGGGTCACGTGAAGAGGAGAGATAATACATTTATATCTGAAAGGATTTTCAAAGCTAATGCTTTAGCCCAGTGGAAGACGACCGTTTTTGCGATGGACAGAATGTGGTCTGAAGGATAAAAGTATGGGAATGGTGAGAGAAGGTTAAGTACAGAAGTGCGTGGAGGAGTATTGTAAAGAAGGCCACGGCCAATCGAGTGGAAAATAGGTTGGTAGGTATAGACTTTATAAGTAAAACGTTTCTTCTATATTCCCGTGTCAGACTTTATTCCTTAACAGTTGAGTCGATAACAAATATTGTCTAAAGTAATCCAATCACATTACCATCACATTGTTGATGCCAAATTTATCACCATACTTAATACACATTAAATATATATACATTTCTATGTATAAGGCTGAACTAATTAATATCAAATTAACTTATGTCCCCTGTTGTCTACTATAAGTTGTCTAGTTTCAATGTATTATTCTTAGATCTCTACAACTGGACCACGCTAAAGTTGTGGCCAGTAACAAAAATACAAAAATCTTGGACTTAATAAAACAGACATTATAGATGACACTATAAAAGACTATCGATGTACAAGCGGATATTATCTCTTATTCTTACTGCAAGCATTTTATTTCATTTTAATTTTCACTCTTCAATTGCAAATTGTAGCTGCAGTTTGCTAATGCTTCTAGCTGGTACTAAGGACACTGTTAAGTTTCAGACTAACTGATAGTTTCCAACCGAAGATTAAAACACTTTATGTTCTGTTCTAGATTCAAATACAGGTTACCCTCCAAGATTTCAACCTTACGAAAATAGAATTGAACGACTAGTGAAACGTGACAACATTCTTAGTCACTGTGAACGAAAATGATCATAACACTAGGCTTATACAACGGAAGACAAAAACAGTGTTTAACAGTCTATTTCTTTTGTAACTACCGATTTGAAACTACCATACATAATATATTTTTACATTTATCGAACAGGATATTCAATCTACGTGGTTTCTATCAAAATTAGTGTTACACAGAACAAACTATTAATGTACATTACATCATATATTCAGCTTTACAGACAATATTACATACTGTGGTGGACCCATTCTGAATGTTTGTTATACTCATGGCTTTTGCATTTAATGTATTTATAACGGCTGTATAATATCTTTTATAACTTCTGTATACTATCGCCATTATAACCTCGGGAGACCGGTTAATTGACGTCGGTCAATTAAACAGGCTGCCATAATATTCACAAAATATATATATTTAATTAAAATACAACGTAACAAAACACTTAACTGGAACGTGTGAATTAAGGAATATTAGATTCGTGTTGCCAAATTAATTCACGCATGTTTACGTCAATGACATCTCTTTATTTACATACCTGGTAATTCGCATAAAAGAAAATGAGTTACTGTCTTGTTATTAAAAGTTAATTAGGCTTGTGATTTTTATAGTTAAAACATACATACATATACTTAACCTACTTTTCGTTTACTCTATTTCGTTCAACTGATTAGTTAACTATATTAAAAAAATAATAACTGCATAATGTATTCATTAATAAACTTGGTTAATTATTTATAAAACTTTGGTAATTCATACCCTCGGATCCGAGATATATCCTTTCTTTATATTAAAGTTAAACAATTTACTTTTGCTGCCATTTGAAGAATGGAGTTATTAGTATTGGCATCTTATAGTCATTAAAGCTAAATACATCATATTGTTTATTACAAAGTTACATTGGTAATTTAATTCGACCAGTCTTTTGTATTATGATATTAATTTTATTTTGGTGTCAATTGTCTTTCATATTTTTATTAAGTAATTTCTGAACTACAGAAGTTTGACTTCTGTATCAACTGTATGTAGTATCCTCGGCGAATCGGGGTTGTCTGTAGTAAACGGTGGCTATGCGGCTTCTGGTATATCCTGGAGGTCTGAAGAAAGGTGTAATAATGGAAGGTGTGGTTCTCTCTCTTTTTGCAAGGTTGATCAGATTCTGGTGCTGGCGGTGGTGAGAAACTTTCACTTGAACTCACTTATTTCGGTTTTCCCGCACCTTTACCTTATATTTAAACTGTTACATATACTGTGATCTCTATCACGTTGACGTGATATTAAATCAACTGCAGAGATGTCATAAACACACACTTAAAACGCATCAAAGATGTTAAACATATTGAAATTACTGATAATATTTGCTATCAGCTTTACTAAGCATTTGCTTAAAGAAACTAAGAGAGTGAATGACATATTCTTTCATTCTCTATAATTTTGTCGTTACTGACTACATTTTCAACTGTGTTGTTCTCGCTGCGGAGTCTGATTTGCAACTAATTTTTGGGGCGCATCGCTGGCTTAGCGAAGTGCTTGTCCGCGCGTGTTGTTATTTACCGGCGCGATAAATAGTTCTTAATTTATTAATTATTATTTTTACTTATTTTAAATTGCTGGTTTATTACGTCTCTCTATAATTTAATACTCGCTGAAGAAACAGGAGGTGGTTTACATATTTATTTGTTTAACATTATTCAGTTTCCTATTTATTTCATAGGGAGAGAAATTATGGAAATTATGTAGTTTCATTTAGGATTATATTATTTTTACCTCTTTTTTTATTTTGTGCTATTTAACCCTATTAAATCATCACATTCTCCTCCACTTAAAGAAGACACTGGGTCGGTGACCGATGTGTATTCAACGGGGAAATAGCTAAGAATTACAATGGGAATTTGGTATGAGCTTCCGTGTGAAATCCCCTTTCTCTCTTTTCGTGATTCACTCATGTGATAATCGAATTATTATCAATTCAATTTTTTTTTTATTTTTTCTTTATTTTATTTTTTTTCTAAAAGATACAATACTATACTATCTCTAAAATTTATCTTAATACTACTACTTAATACTACTACCGGTTTCTTCGTTTAGGTTTTTCTAACTCGTTTAGTGGAGTTATTCTACACAGAGTATGTTTTTCATACTTACTGCGTTTCCTTTCCTTTTTTAATTGTTCGTCGACAATTTTATTTTAGTACTGTATTTTTCTGTGGTAACGTTACCTTTATTTGTCAGTTGACTTTACATATCGCTTTTATTTATTTTTGGTTAATAGGATCTAAGGTTGATCAGGCCTCATTCTTATTCATACCTTACGATTTTGTAATTAAGTATGGTTTACAGTGACTTAATTACAATATAGGAAATATACTTCGTAGTACATTTATTGTTTTTTTTTAATTCATTTCTTTCTTTGCTCACTAGCAGAACTATTTCCGTGATAATATTTTATCTGGGAAACATGACATCTTCGTACATAATTATCCGTAGTGGGGTCATACAGTGATACGGTTACAGGCGTTAAATATTTGTGAATCCTGTAAGGGCCACACCATCGGTAAGATAGCTTGGAGGTGGTCTTATCAACTGCACTACTCGTCGGATGAGTTTGGTACATCACCAAGTCTCCGACTTGATACTTCATTTCTTTACTATCACGCTCGTGATATTTTCGCGATTTTCTTAAGTTTACTCTCAGATTTTCGCGAGCTTCGTTCTATATTTTTTTATATTTTTAACACTGATTTCGCGTGGTAGCAATTCATGTATTTTCCACTTTGTGGATAATGGGTGATTTGGTTTATATTTGTACAACAAATCAAAGGGTGTAGATTTATGTCCTTCGTGATATGCTGAGTTGAAAGCAAATTGGATCCAGGATAGGTTCTGGTCCCATGATGTCTGGTCGTTTGCATGATAGGCTATTAAAGCGGATTTTAAGTTTCGCAAATAACTTTCAGCGATATTACCTTGTGGACGGTACTCTGTAACAGTTACATGGTCTATGCCTAGTCTGAAACACATGTCCCTGAATTCTTTGGACTTAAACTGGGTCCGTTATCTGACACTAAGTGTACTGGTGTACCAAAGTCTTTAAATAATCTCTCTTGTAAAATTTTCACTGTGGTTGATGCTAATGCTCGTCGCATGGGATACATCCAGACGAATTTGGTAAATGAATCTACGCAACTGAGTAGCATGGTGTTACCGGATTTTGAACGTGGATAAGGGCCAGAAAAGTCTATGTAAATTTTTGAAAAGGGTGTCGTGGGAGTCTCGGAGATTAATTTACCAATGTGGCTGTTTCTCGCGGGTTTGCTGAGTGCACACAATTTACACTCTTTTACGAACTTAGCTATGTCGCTGTTCATATTTCCCCAATGATATTCTTTTCTAATACGATGTATGGTTTTATTAATTACCCATATGAGCTCCAATGGTGGATGCGTGGTAGTATTGCATAAGCATTGGTTTAATAATGTCCGGGGCAATTATTTCAAGGATTTCCCGTTTGCTAGTTTATAACATAATACTCTCTTACTCAATATATATTTATCTGAAGTATTTCCTTTAATGATCTGTTCTATTATTTTACTTAAGGAAGGATCTTGTTGTTGATACTGGGCTATGTCAGTAAATGCCAGTGGGAATTCAGTTATTAGGGTATTTATTATTGATGTTTCACCTCTTTCATTATGTTCGGATTCCTTACTCGGCTGCTGGAACATACGGGATAGTGTATCGGCTATTACATTTTGGGTGCCACGAATGTGTTGTACTTTAAACTTGTAACAATTTAATCTCAATACTCATCTTCCGATACGACCTAACTGTTTAGGGTGATTTAATAACCATGATAAAGCTTGATTATCCGTTTCTAACAGAAATTCTTTATGTTCTAAAAATGGCTTGAATTTCTCGAATGCGAATACTACGGCTAAACATTCTAATTCGTATGCGGAGAATTTCTTTTCCTGATCGGTTAGGGTTCGCGAGGCATAACTGATCGGTAATCTAGAATTATCTACTTCCTGATATATGACTGCTCCTAGGGCTACACTTGAACTATCTGTCTGTACGATAAATGGTTTCGTGAAATCGGCCAGTTGTAATGCTGGAGGTTGTATTATACTTTCTTTCAGGTTGTCGAATGCTGTTTGATGTTGAGGGGTCCATTCAAATTTTACTCCTTTTTTTCTTAACACATTTGAGGGTGCTGCTATATCAGCTAGGTGTGGAATATACTTGTGGAAGTAATTTATCATTCCCAAAAATCGGGCTATTCCTTTCGTATCCCGTGGTGGTAAAAATTCTCTGATTGCACGGGTGCGTTCTGGGTCTATGCTTACTTTTTCGTCGGCCGATACTATGTGACCTAAAAATGAGAATTGGTTAACGGCAAAATTTACTTTACTTGGGTTCACGGTTAATCCGGCTTTCTTTAGTCGGGATAAGATTTCGCGTAAATGATGAAAATGTTGTTCCATGGATTCGCTGTAAATTACTATGTCATCTAGGTAGTGGTATACGAATTTAAATTTTACGTCGTGGAATATTTTTTCTAACAACCGACTACAAACAGAACTTCCTTGGGAGATTCCAAAGGGTACTCTTGTAAATTGATACAGGTTGAACGGGACTGCGAAGGCGGTTAGATGTTTGGATTCTTCCGATAATGGTATTTGGTGGAATGCTTGATTGAGATCCATTATGGTGAAAACTTTAGCTTTTGTAAAATAGTGGAAGGCGCTGTGGATGTCGGGGAGCGGTATGGACTCGAATTCTATCTTTTTATTTAATTGTCTATAGTCAACGACTAATCTATACTAAGAACGCGGGTGATGAATACGGGGAAGTGGAAGGTTCTATAACTTGTTGTTCTAACAATTTATTGATTTGATTTCTCATGATTTCCATTTTTGGAGGAGATAACTTATATGGATGCAGTCGGATTACTTTATTATCGTTCAGGTTGATCTTGTACTCTATTAGATTCGTTAAACCTAACTTTGGGGTTAGAACGGTGGAAAATTCTTTTATTAGATTTTGTAATTTTTGTTTATCTTTACTCTCTAAATGATCTAGTGCAGGTTCGTGGTGTACTACGTGCGTTGCGGATGTTTCTGTACCTTTACTGTTATTTACTTCGAAGTCAAAATTATATTTTTGGGTACGGTCGAATCTAAAATAATACTTCTTATAGTACATGCCAAGAATTATACCTGTTTTACTGATGAAGTCCGCTCCTAATATTAAGTTTGGTCCTAATTCTTCAGATACTAATACTGGAAAATACCATGTTAAATTTTTAATTTTTAGTTTGATAGTAACGCTGAGTTTTATTGTTAATTTTTGGTTATTAGCGGTAGCGCATTTCATATTCACCAGTTGACTACGTTTAACAAGGTGGTGTTTGGCTAATGTTTCGGCTAACTGTTGACTAATTAAGCTCCGTGTTGGTCCGGAATCAATTAATCCTAGTATTTTCGTAATGCCAAGGTGTACTTGTACATATGGTAATTGACACACACTGGATTTGCATGTAGTAATTGAGTTGCATCTATTGACAAATCTTTCTACGTAGGGGTCTAATTTTTTTTTATTATTATTATTTTTTTTTTTTTTTTGGTTTTGTACTTCTCGGTTTTACCTACTCTTACGACGCGGCGGGAGACACAGGATTTCGGCACTCCCTGCCTTACATGTTTTTTGAATGAGAGGATTTTTGGTAGTACTGTTTCTTTTTTACAGCACCTACTAATGTGACCTTGTTTACCGCAGTTATAGCATCTTTTTTCTCTACTCACTGTGCCGCTCATATTCGGTTGGGATTTCAGCTGATAATTTTGTGCAGGTTGGTAGTGTGAAGGTTTCGGAGTTCTAAAGTGTCGACTATCACGGTGTATTCTCGGTTCTGATACCAGGGGTGGTGTTTCGTTTCTGCGTTGTGCCTGAGGAATTAAAGCACGTCTGTTTTGGTCCGAGTACCATACGTTTGATGAGTGGATACAGCATTATTCTAATTCTGCAAAAGTGTTGGGTCTATTGATCAGTACTAATCGCGATCTCTCTTCTGGGGATAATCCTACCAGAATCGTTTCTACTAACTGTGGTTCGCTCAAATTTACCTTTAGTAATAATGAAGTCTCTCGTGCGCTCCTTGTACTCTAAGTACTGTGTTCCGTTTCAATTCTTCATAAATTCCCGTTGGAATAAAATGTCTTATTAAGGCAGAATGTAGTTGGTCTACGGAATGCTGAAAATTCATTGACTCCTGTACACGGTCTTTTAATGGTGGTCTACATTTAGCATAATGACTGGCAATATTTGGCTATCGCTCAGTTGCTGTAAGTTTTTTATTTGTAAAAGGTGTTTTATGAACGCTAACAGTTTGGTAATACTTAATCCATCGGTATATTGGATTTCTGATAAAATCTTTTCTACGGGATGAGTTATCTTTCCGAATAGGTTAGCACTAAAGTTCACATGAGATTGTATTCTCGGGTCTCTCGACACTGAATTAGTTATCGGAGAGGGTGGTAACACACGATTACTCATTAAATCATTATTATATTTGAGACTACGCTGGGCATTTGGAGGTGAGGATTCCGCTGTTGGTGTGGTATTCACATTTCTATTAAGCGTCCGATCTGCATTCGGTTCTACACTTGATACTTGTGGAAATTTGAAAGTCACGGTAGTGGGTCTCTGTTCTACGGTGGGTGATTGAGATGGTGTGATATTTAATCTAGAAAGAGATTCTTCTATTTCCTCCATTTTAAATGAGTCTGATTTACGACGTACGTTTCTTATTATAGTTGGTAATTGCTGCAATGCTTCGTCTGCAAATTTTTGCACGTCACGGGGTGTTACAGTAGCTCCGGGCCAGTTTAGTAAATTATTTATACGACGGGTTAAATGCTGTATCCGTTGCGTGGTACGCAAGATTATGGCGGGTGATTTTTCGTCGTGGAGGGTTTGCGATATTGACGTCAATTCCTTATATTTTGCATAACACGTTTCTACTTCGCGTTCAAGTTCTATTTCGTTTAATCTATCTAACTGGGTAGGTATATTTTGCTTGTTTTCGCGTAACGTTTTGCGTAATTCTGCGACCGTTATGTTTGCATAAGGTAAACCGCGTAAAAGTGCTTCATAGCATAATTCGTCTTTTAATAGCAAATCCGGGTTAAATTGAGACATTGTCTTAATATGCTAATTGTAGTAATCTACTTATACTAATCAACATCAGTTTGATTATATTAATTATATCACTGTATATGACTATCTTTAGTTTTGTGGAATCAAATACCTTTCAATTCACAGAGAGAATAATAGCTCGTATGCAGATATAGAAGCGGATCTCACATAAGAGTTCTACTTATGACTACTGTTGTTGTTAGGCGATAACATTCCTATGCAAGGGGAGAAATTACGCGTTGTTGCACATACGCTTATAACAAAGGCATAGTTTATACAGTTTATAACACGTTAATATATTTCCTGTTTGTTCTTGCTCTCACGCTTACTTTGGGGTGACAATCTGTGCACGCTTCAACATGGGTTTACAGAATTAATTTTATCATTACATATATTATTTTTCTCAATAATAATTACAAATCTTTTGCACTAATCTATTATTTCTATTCTTGTATTATTTACTCATTTACTACTTTACTTTCTTATTAATATCCATTTCTTATCAGTATACACCCACTGAAGAAGAGAAACAACATCTCGAAACGTTTTGGAAGTGACAACAGTAAGTTCATTAGTGAAAGTTTATATATATTATTAAATCCATTTCTTATTATCCTTTCTTATAATTTTTATTTTTATTATTAAGCTTTTTATATGGCCTTTTTTTATTTCTTTATTGCAGTAACTCCAATTAGTCTTTTATTTATTAGCATAGCAGAGTGGCGCATCTTATAACGGCTGTATACTATCTTTTATATCTTCTGTATACTATCGCCATTATAACCTCGGGAGCCCGGTTAATTGACGTCGGTCAAATAAACAGGCTGCCATAATATTCACAAAATATATATATTTAATTAAAATACAACGTAACAAAACACTTAACTGGAACCTGTGAATTAAGGAATATTAGATTCGTGTTGCCAAATTAATTCACGCATGTTTACGTCAATGACATCTCTTTATTTACGTACCTGGTAATCCGCATAAATGAAAATGAGTTCAATCAAATATATTAGAACTTACCGTCTGCGGCTTTTCAGAAACAGCGTCTTTATAAAATTTACATGTTTCGGGACCCTTGTCCCATCATCAGAATTTAAAAATAATTGTGTATCATTTAAATTTGATACACTTGTCAAACACTTAAAATATTAAAATCCAATATAAAAATAACTTACTATAACATGATAATATAATATTTACAGCGAGTGCGAAGGTTACCGATGTACATTACCGAGGTAACCTTCGCACTCGCTGTAAATATTATATTATCATGTTATATTAAGTTATTTTTATATTGGATTTTAATATTCTAAGTGTTTGACAAGTGTATCAAATTTAAATGATACACAATTATTTTTAAATTCTGATGATGGGACAAGGGTCCCGAAACATGTAAATTTTATAAAGACGCTGTTTCTGAAAAGCCGCAGACGGTAAGTTCCAATATATTTGATTGAACAACACGTGGCTTGGTACTAAACATTTGGGATTTAGTCCTTTTAAACATGAAAATGAGTTACTGTCTTGTTATTAAAAGTTAATTAGGCTTGTGATTTTTATAGTTAAAACATACATATATATACTTAACCTACTTTTCGTTTACTCTATTTCGTTCAACTGATTAGTTAACTATATTAAAAAAATAATAACTGCATAATGTATTCATTAATAAACTTGGTTAATTATTTATAAAACTTTGGTAATTCATACCCTCGGATCCGAGATATATCCTTTCTTTATATTAAAGTTAAACAATTTACTTTTGCTGCCATTTGAAGAATGGAGTTATTAGTATTAGCATCTTATAGTCATTAAAGCTAAATACATCATATTGTTTATTACAAAGTTACATTGGTAATTTAATTCGACCAGTCTTTTGTATTATGATATTAATTTTATTTTGGTGTCAATTGTCTTTCATATTTTTATTAAGTAATTTCTGAACTACAGAAGGTTGACTTCTGTATCACCTGTATGTAGTATCCTCGGCGAATCGGGGTTGTCTGTAGTAAACGGTGGCTATGCGGCTTCTGGTATATCCTGGAGGTCTGAAGAAAGGTGTAATAATGGAAGGTGTGGTTCTCTCTCTTTTTGCAAGGTTGATCAGATTCTGGTGCTGGCGGTGGTGAGAAACTTTCACTTGAACTCACTTACTTCGGTTTTCCCGCACCTTTACCTTATATTTAAACTGTTACATATACTGTGATCTCTATCACGTTGACGTGATATTAAATCAACTGCAGAGATGTCATAAACACACACTTAAAACGCATCAAAGATGTTAAACATATTGAAATTACTGATAATATTTGCTATCAGCTTTACTAAGCATTAGCTTAAAGAAACTAAGAGAGTGAATGACATATTCTTTCATTCTCTATAATTTTGTCGTTACTGACTACATTTTCAACTGTGTTGTTCTCGCTGCGGAGTCTGATTTGCAACTAATTTTTGGGGCGCATCGCTGGCTTAGCGAAGTGCTTGTCCGCGCGTGTTGTTATTTACCGGCACGATAAATAGTTCTTAATTTATTAATTATTATTTTTACTTATTTTAAATTGCTGGTTTATTACGTATTTCTATAATTTAATACTCGCTGAAGAAACAGGAGGTGGTTTACATATTTATTTGTTTAACATTATTTAGTTTTCTATTTATTTCATAGGGAGAGAAATTATGGAAATTATGTAGTTTCATTTAGGATTATATTATTTTTACCAATTTTTTTATTTTGTGCTATTTAACCCTATTAAATCGTCACATATTTTTTTCACCAACAACGCTATTGTTGCCTCTTTTTCAGGAAATTACCAGTACTGTGTCAACCTGCATAGCAGTAGCGATTGCACATGGGACCCGCTTGTTTTCTCAAAGTAATTGGCTTAAAATTAAACCGGTTTTTCGTGCCTAGTTTTGGAACGGTGCTTTGAGAGACGCATAAAGTATAATAGTAGGCTATATATATTTTTTTTTCATTCCATGACTGGATAACCTCAAAATCCTTTCAAGTTTTATAAATTAATAAATACAATACTGATAGATTATTGACAGTAATAATAAGTAAAATAGGTTTTCTAATTTTAATTAAAACATTGTTTACCTTTTCGCTGATGAAAACTAAGCGTACTTCATAAAAATTTATTTCCGTGAACATCTTCAACATCGGACACACAGAACGATATATACACATACATAAGGTCTTGCTTAAAATTGGTGTAAACCTAAGACCTAAAAAAGCAGATTTTGGCTAATTACCAAGCCGTACCAATTCTACTTATATTATGTAACTTGCACTATTTCATATACGCAAAATACAGTTCCCAGCAAAGTTCACCTTTTTTTATGCCCGTTAATTACAAAAACCATTTTTCAAATTAACTACCTGGTTTATATAATGTGCATTCTAGTACAAGTTTATTTAGGTTAGCTAATTTATTACCTGAAATATGATCGCATAGACACAAGTAGGTCAGGCGTGTTATATTTTTGTTGTTGAACATTTATGAACATCTATAAAACTATATGCTGTGCCCGTGGGCTACATGAGTTGTTTAGCACCATTTTGTGTTGTAGAATACGATCGAGATGCCTCGGTAATAAGACCTACATATCGCGCGAGCGTGAGTGTGTATCAGAAGGGTGCAGAATTTTGACAAATCCACTTTCAATTCTCTCGTCTTGTCTTCTTTAGAGCTCTCGTTTATAGTTGTTGTGTTGAGATTTATTCCTGTGACACCAGCTACTATTTCGTCATATCTTGTTGCATTAGTTGTAACTAAAGATACTATAATTTTCTAAAATTTCTGATGAAGGAAAATCAGATTTTTTATGATGAAATTTAGTTTTTTCTTCTTCTTAGTCATTCTCTTCTACCCGTCGGGTGTCGAGGTTTCGAGAGAGCTCTCCATCTCGTTCTGTCCAGTGTCAAAACCCTGGCACGGGCCCAAACTGCTTCTCTGCCTTGACGTTATCCTCCCGTTTGGTTCTATATGTCTCTTCCTTTTCTGCCTTCTGGTGTTGCCTCTCATGCTCGTCTCGGATACCTTTCCTCATTCACCCTACAGACGTTGCCAAGCCAATGCGGTTGCGAGATTCCTATTTTATAATTTAAAGAGAACAACTTCAAATTTTTCCGGATGTTAACGTGTCTCACCCTATCTCACCCTACCCCTAACTCTCCTCAGGAATCTCATGTCCATTGGTTGTATTCTCTTTTTAAGTCTGTCATTTATAGAGTTTATAACTCGCAAGTGTACGTCAATGTTGTGGCACATGTAGATTTGTACACTGCCAGTTTTCAGTTTCTTTCCATCAAGGAATTTTTTTCTGAAGAGATTTTTACTCTTAATATTGAGTTAAGGTAAGAAACAAACATGGCACATGGTAACCATTTGGCATTTGTTCTTTATAAAACGTCTCCACTATTTTAATATCACAATCACCGATGACAAAAATACTAATCTTTGTATCTTCTCTTGGTTATAAATAATCCGTTATTTCAGAAATACATTTCAAAACTGCATCCTGGTTTATTGAGAGACATTATTGTCAGTAGGGAGATTAAGTATACATTTCATAAACATAGATCTGGATGACCGGTACATTTATAGGTATGACAATACCGATGTCAATTATTTAACTATATATTTGGTTTTTTGATAGAACCACATAAGTACTGTAAATCTGATGTGTTTAATAATTGTCACTAGATCAGGTTAACAAGACAAATGACATTTTACACATGTTAAGGTCTGTTAATCTTGTTTCAGCCTTTGTAACTCTAATTTTGTTGTTCCTCGTAACTGCTGTTTCATTCTGAACAAACGACGAATCTTTCGACGTCTTCGCCACTATCAAACCATTAATAAAGATAACCTTGTTGTCTAGGAGTTCATAGTGACAAAGGGCTTCTTCTAATACGAAGCAAATAGTAGTTTTCCAACACGTAACGTATACTAGGTCGTAAGGTGGTGTGGTCGTAAGCATGGTGGCTTCAGTTGTAAAGTCAGTACGCATGGAGGACCGTCCACACAGTAACTGGGTGGCTGAGGACCTTAATGCCTGCAAAGGTAAACAGGAAGCACAATTATAATAACAACTTGTTTTTCGAATAGTTTTTAAGTTACAAATTTAATACTGTAGCCATGACTTAAATGTAGGAATTTCAGTGTAACACTTGTAATATATTTTATTCAAAACACTGGCTGTCAATGTCGCATTAATCATTATACTAACGGTACTGACGACAAAGTGTGCAATCGTTTCAGTGTACGTAGTACACACACACACACACACACACACACACACACACACACACACACACACACACACACACACACACACACACACACACACACACAGAGGAATCGGTAACCGCAGCGCAGCCAGTACAATGACCGGGACAGAGCTAGTTTTGTCCACAAGCGGATGTGAGGTTCACGTTACCGGCACCATTCACTTACCAACAATTATCCTTTTGAACCTTTCATCTCTCAACGTAACTACGTTACGAGAGTACACATACGATTTGCGGTTATACTAGAAAAATCTCTTAAAATAAGTTAGCCTGGGAGGGTTAGAACAAAAGATTACCAGTGAATTTCACTGAGCAATGAATTTCAGTACACTGTGGTTCAACAATCATTTGTTTTGAATTTTAACCGCAACGTTTAACAGCGTATAAGCCGTTTATCTTCATTTTTAAATTATATTTATTTTCTTGTATTTTTATTGAACTGTAACTGTGAGTACTTTCTTGTGGTTTTAAGCCGGTGGCTTTGTCTGTAACGGCAATTGTGATATTTATCAATACAATACGTGAACGTAGCGGAGCATATGTTCAAGTCATGGGGATGTGTGCAATTATAAAGATGTACAGAGGGAAATGACTCGATTGGGTTATGCGTGTGCTCTCTTTTGGATGTGTACATGTGTCAGTAGCACATACGTATTAAAAATCTGAGTAATTCAAGTTAAAACACTTCCAAAAATGTTTGGTTTCAATAAATGTATGTTAACTTTATAAAGTATCCGTAACGTTTAAAGCTTCGATCAGTCCTCTTACTTCAGAATAATTAAATGGCTATTTATAATAGCTAATCCGGATTTTATCTAGTTTATTAGTCTGCAAACCGTAATTTCTACAAAACCAACTGCAAACTATAATAAGCTAACTAATACATCCGTTTTGGAGATTCATATTAGAATTTGAGTCATTAATCGTATCAACATACCAATTTAATTTTGTAAATTCGACCTATAAATCTCTTCAATTCAGGTCAGATTAAGCGTTTCGAGTAAAGTGGATTCGATAGAGCACTTTAACACTTCATTCCACGGTGAATACATCACTTATCAAATGAGTATGAAAAAATAGAATTGCTGATGCGACATTTTGAAGAAGGGAGAATGAGATCAACTTCAGACATAGGCCTACTTTTACTTTAAATAGATTAAAGACTTTTTTTATTCTGCAGAGTTTCGAATTTTAGATCAGCCGACATCCTTGATCCATCTACGTAATATACTAAAAACTTATACGTATTTATTAAAATACTGCAATCTATCAAATATAAAAGGGTGATTATGTTTCTGAACGAAACTGCAACATTGTGTGTAGTGAGGGTATTAAATAGTATATTATGTTTTGCATTTATTTAAGAACAAAAATATATCTTTTTAGGTGTTTAATTTGGCAACTTAAGTTTGATGTCATTCTTATTTAACATGAGTGTTATAATAGTTTTTGCTAATTAATTATTAGTATCATTTGCTAAAGCAATAGGATTTTGGAGGACACGATTTAGAAGCTTGTGCTCAGGCAGTTCGCGATCTTAAAAACACTCTTGAAGGAGAAGAGTATTTGGGAAGAAATTATAGAGGCGGTCTAGTTTGTGTGAGTGAGATCAGTGAGACGCCATGTGGCTCTTACGAGGTAATGAAGAGGACAGTAGGGTGACATAAATATATGCGACAGGGACTTTGGGTTCGCGTAAGTAATAAAATTATATAATAAAATAGAATAATTTTACGCGTGAGACAGCTACATGATACAGCTACGTTAAAAACCTAACACATTATTGATAACACATTGTTGTAAGACTTCCCACTTTACGACCAACCAGATCTTGAATCGTCTAGGCTACACGGGGTCGAGCATTATCATGCAGAAGAATGACACCATTTGTGAGCTTCCCGGGACGTTTATTCTTGATGCTGACCCGTAAGCGTTTTCAGCTATCTGCATATCGCTCAGCGTTAATGTTGACACCAGGTTCTTAAAAATCTAAGAGCAGCACACCCTGATAATCAAAAAATAAGGTCACCATTACTTCTCCTGCCGAAGGTTGGGACCGACATTTTTCGCCTTCGGAGATTGTGCATTCTTCCACTGCATACTCTGATGTTTGGTTTCTGGTTCGTAGTGATAAGACTAAGACTCATTTCAATATTTTGACGTAGAAAGGCATTACCTTGTTGTTGATAGCGCATTAAGTGCTGTAATGATAAGCCCGAACGCAAATTTTCTGCTCATCGGTAACCAGTCGTGGAATCCACTGAGCAGCAACTTTGTGCTAGCGAAGACTATAAATGATGGAATGAAAGGTTCCCACGCTGATGCTCAACATTTGAGAATGTTCCCTATCTTTGATGCGCCTATTTGCGCGTAAAGGAGTTTCCAGCAGCTGTCTCACATTTTCATCTGATGCTGCAATACGTGCAGGTCCGGATTCTCTTCCTTCCGTGCAGTGGATTCTCGTCCCTCTCGAAATTTATTGCACCATTCAACCACTGCCGTATGCGAATAACTATAGCCACCATATACAGCTTTCATTCTTGTATAAATGTTTATTGGCTGACGCCCCTCAGCGGCCAAAAAAATTGAATAGCGGCACGCAGATTATATTTGGACTGATTTTCTATCGTAGATGCCATTTTTCAACTCAGTTACAACACTTAGAAAAGAGCAAACTGCAAATATTTGTGACAGACGCGTCACTAGTACTTAAACAGATAATATAAACAAATAAATTCCGTTGCGAAGTCACGGCTGCGCAGATAAAACGTGTTTCTATTGAACACTCCTCGTACTTCCAAATATTTTAAAACAGAGAATACGCCACCGTTTATTATGATTGTTATTCCTGTTAACTTGTTTTGTTTCTCTTTCTGTAATTTGGTTAATTCTCCATCTTGCTATTAATATCACTTATCCCCGTAGAATTGGTGTCTAATATTATGTCCACAATATTACACAGAAAATGTAATACAGCATGGAATAATTTTTACTGAAATAATGTAGTTATACAAGGAAAACTTAGATCATGCTAATAAAAACAGGAAATAACATTTTTCTATATTTTTGAAAGTTTCCAATGACTATGTAATATTACGTATTCAGCTGACAAAATACACATTTTTCATTAGGTGCGTTTTATAAACTAAAAATACAAAGAAAAACATAATGAATTGTTTCTGTATGCATATAGTGGTTTTGCAATATAATACCAAATTATATCGCTAATCACAGGTTAAGAAACACAACACCTATCAATATTACACAATGAAAGTTTGCTTACGATGCGATGGAAAATCTTCGTGCTCTGTTAAAATATATATATATACACACACACACACACAACTTAATTACTTTTAGGTGAACATAGATCAATTCGTGATAACAACAGTTCTTCTTTAATAAAATATTATTTTGTTAAAAATTATTATTATTGGTTTCCTACAGTGAAAAACGAATTATGATGTAAATTAAGCGTATACAGTAGGACACAGTCCACGCTTTGATTTGCATGCACATGTTTGCAAAAATAATAAAATATAAAGGGTAAAATGGAACACAGAGTGTTCGTGCAGACGTATATACAGTGTTGTGTAGACAGCCTATACTCATGACCTATTCGTAAATCGGAACAGAAAGTATTTAATATAAACGCAATAGGGAAACATAATTTTTAACACGTATCGTGCCCAGGAATATGCGACAAGAAATGATGCCTTTTGTTTTTTGCCAAACTTTTTCTCAATAATATAACTTAATAATATTATAAAATGACATTTTATACAACCCTAACGTTTCTGAATGTTTTTACATCCGTTTGTAATGAGATTTCAATCAGCGGTACCGTGTACCGACGGGGCACAGTGCGAAAGACTCGCGTGGGGAACGGGGTAGTGGTTGGTATGCGGTACCGCTGTGTAGGGAAGGCTATGTGACTCACTTTGAAGAGACCCTAATTTTAGAAGTTGTTGTGGCTACAAGTGTATCCCCCTAACAGTGCCAAAGGGTGACAGGTGACGAGGATAACGGGACTCCTGCCTTCAGCTACCTGCCCTCCCTAACTGCCTGCCCGCCCTTGCCCTCAGTATCTCTCTGGAGTTCAAACCAGTGCTGTTTTTATTTCACAAAGAATTCTGTTTTTTGTTTCAGAACAAAGAATTTCACAATGTTTTCTTCAAGAACAAAACGCTTGGTGCAGTTGGCCTTGGAGCAGCATTCGTCATCTTCTGGTTAGTTATCTAAGTTTTTTTTCTTTGTTACATACATTTTTTTTATGATCTGTTTCATGATTTTAATTCATTATTCTTTCTCTTCAATGTTGAGCTTTCCAACCGAGATCAAAATATGTTTATTTATTAATTTTTTTTTTCAGAAGAAGGAGAATTATTTTCTGGTATGGATTATCTGTATGATGTCAAATTATTTTCCATCCGATGACTCGTCCACCGATGAATTTTCAGACCCTGAAGAGCAGCCACCATCGAGAAGACCTTGTGTTTCTGGGGAAGTAGTCAGTGATATTTCGGATGTGGCAGTGCGTAGTGGTTTACTAGTGGAAACTGCGTTTTCAACCTTGCACCGTAAGTCACAAACATTTGACATTGTTTCGAGCGACCCTCAAGATCGTAGTAAATCTTTCGCATACAATCTAGAGCCGACGATCGACCCCCAACTTGCAGCTGAGTTTGTGGATAAATCTCCACATGATTTTTTCATGTTATTGTTCACAGACGAAATCCTCGAGATGATGGTATTAGAAACAAATAGATACGCTGATAAAGTAAATATTGATGGAATAGTAAACGAAACAATTAGACCATCAAGTAGGCTTTAAAGGTGGAAGCCAACAGACAGGTATGAAATTTTGAAATTCCTGAGTCTCATTGGCAATATGGGTCTTGTGTGGTACGGCGACTACAAAAAACACTGGAGCTCGCGATACCTTTACAAAAACTCTGTTGCCCCTGCTGCTATGTCAAGAAATAGGTTTGAGATCCTGATGAGGATGTGGCACTTCTCCGACAACGAGAAAATTGTTGGTGATGACCGCCTTCATAAATTACGACCTTTGACGGAGAAACTGCAGGAAAGGTATGCATCCATCTGCAATCCGGGAGAAACTGTATGTGTAGATGAGTCGATGATTCCTTTCCGAGGTCGCCTGCTTATAAAGCAGTATATTCCAATCAAAGCTCACAGATATGGAGTAAAAGTTTTTAAGCTTTGTTGCAACAAGGGATATACGTGGAATTTCAAAATTTATGAAGGCAAAGAAAAAGAAAAGTGTGGTTCCGTGCCTACAAAGATTGTGATGGATTTAGCCGAGAGGTTATTAGATGGTGGAAGAACCATCATTACAGATAATTACTATACAAGTGTGGAATTGGCTAAGAAGCTTTTGGATAGACGAACTCATTTGGTGGGCACTCTTCGGAAAAACAGAAAAGGGCTCCCAAAAGACGTTGTAACCTCGAAGTTGAAAAAAGGAGAGTCAATTGCCAAAGAAAGCAAAGAAGGGATGTTGGTTCTCGAATGGAAAGATAAGCGCGATGTTATGGCATTGTCTACTAAACATGGTCCAGAAATGGTAGACGTAAGGACAAAACGAGGAATGAAGACCAAACCAAAAGTTATCGTCGACTATAATCAGGGAAAACTCATATCGATCTTTATGATCAGACGAGCACATACAACACTTAATTGCGAAAAAGTTTAAAGTGGTATAAAAAAATTGCCATCGAGTTTATCTTTGGCACAAGTTTGGTAAATAGCCACATATTGTACAAATTAGTGACGAAAAAAAATATTACGATAACGCGTTTCAAAGAAGAAATCGTAGAATACTTTCTTCTTCAAAGTGACCCCGTAGCAGTTGATAGGCCTTCATCAGTGACATTACAACCTCAGCGACCACGACATTCTCTCCAAAGGAAAGAAGGAGAAAGTAGAAAAGTTCGAAGAGGCTGTAAGGGGTGTAAACTGAAAAAAATCGAGGGCAAAATAACAAAAAATCAAATTAAAAAAATTGTGACATATTGCCCGACTTGCCCAGGAGAACCCTTTTATTCTTTTATTGTTTACCACGTTATAATGAGAACCATAAATAGTATTACATCATTATATATCATTTTATGTTTTCATTTGAATAAAAATTGTAAAATAACAAAACTAGTGAATAAAATGTCCTTTCACTGTTGAAACCAATAAAACATTTTAAAAAATTGTTTTTGTAATTTAACTTTATAAAAAAAAAAAAAAAAAAAAAAAAAAAAAAAAAAACAGGCTAAGTGTGCCAGACGTTTGTTTGGTGCCCGAGCGGTCCCTAACGGCTGCAATTGATCATTGCCGAGCGGTACCGTGGCGTGGAGGGAAAGTTTTCTCTTCCAAAGCTGAGCGGTACGAGGGACCACCTGGGCACTGTAGGGGAGACCCAGTCGGCTACCGGGAAAAATAAACATTCAACTAGATGGTGTTAATTTGAGAAACATATAAACAGTTTCTTTTTTCATCTCATATGGTTAAACATTTTGTCCTTAAATGTACATTATTAGTGAATGAATATTAAAATTATGAATCGAAATACAGAAATATCATGTTTATAAATTGTTATTGTTGCTTATAAGCATGTTTGATTATGCATTCAAAATATTTTTAATGCACGTTTATTCTAGTAAATAAGTCTTAAGACGTAATTTGAGCAGTATGCTGAACAATATTTAAAATCCGTGTTGATCCTTTTTCTGGTTTTGCAGTTTAAAAATTTGCATATACAAAAATCGTAGAGAAGCAAAAAAAAACTGAAGGATGAAGAATAATTGTAAGATAGATGCTAAAAACAAGGTAAAATTATAGTAATATTTTTGAAATATAATAATAATTCATTGATTAAGGAAACTAGAGTTAGGCCAGTAAAAGGAATTCTGTAGAACGAAACGGCAGGCGTGAGTTTGGTATGAATGAACATTGATATTCTCTAATATTAAAGTGGAGTTTCAGTCACGAATGCAGCTGGTTGTACATGTAATTAATATGAAGAAATTAACTCTTATTGTTAATGAATTTTTTCGGTGAAGGATTTGTGAGGATCGGTCAAAAATATAACACAAATTTTAACTTATTTGTGTCGACGTTTTGACAAAGTTTGTCATCATCCGCACCTGTGTATGAACAAAAGAAATGTCAAACACAACAGAAAAATTATTTGAGTAAACGTGTTTGTGTGTGTGAGTGTGTGTGCGTGCGTATGTGTCTATCATTGTATATGTGAAGGAGTTGAGACAGTTTGTTTTACATTTTGAAATGTTTTCTTTACAGACAACGAAATAATTTTAATATTACAGAACTTAATTTGTACAATATTACAATTTAAATTACTAACAATGTAATGGTATTTTTTAATTAATTATAAAAACAGTAATCAACAATTAGATATTAGAGTTGGTACAGAAAACGTGCATACATATACCAGTCAACATATAGCATAGTAAAATATACGCGTATTATAGCTAAACAGAGATTAGGGATGTTCAATTATGTAATTCGTAGTAATTATGTTTATCATGTTCCACTCACTACTGGTATTAAAAACAATCATTAATTTAGATGATTCTAAGTTAGACAAAGCGTAAGTGTATTCACGGTAAAAAAAAAACTCGGAATACTTATCCGGTTTGTACATTGCTTTTATACAGAATGCAGCAAAACTGACACTAAATATAAGAATATTCCTGTTTTAATATATTATGTAACGTGATGTTTCTCTCTACATAAAGAATATACCCTACCCTAACTAATTATCTTATCCTAATAATGAAGAACAGAATAATAATTAAGTAAGGAACCTGTATAATGTAAAAGTATGTGTTAAATAGTAAAGCTGAGATGAACATGAAATAAAATAATAAGACCAAAATACCAAATATGATTATCTGGAACTTAATAGTAAATAACTCTAGTAAACTACATAAGTAATGTTGTAAAAAATAGGTGAAAGCCTACACAGCGGAACTTAAATGTTTTACCAATCAGGAAAATTTATAAACTAGATAAAATTTGAAGTAAAAGAAATAAAGAGTCAGAGAGTAATCATATCTGAGTGTGAATGAAGTCACTAAAACCATTCCGAGAATGATTAGTATAAAATAAGTGAATAATAACAGTTTTAATGGTATATAAAAGTGTTATAATGAAAGTTAGGTTATGCACCATATGTCTATGTTGAAGCAAGACAAAGAAATAAAGAAGAAAGTAAGATAAATTGTTTCATGATAAAAAGTATGAACAACAAACAGAATAATAAATAAGACAAGTATAATTAACTATTGATGTTTAGGAACTAAGTAATAATGTAAATAGTAAGAAACTGATGAGACAAAAGCCTACATGTACTGGGTAGGAAAAATGATAACAATTTATGTAAATAAAACCTGTTAAATGATATAGTATAGATTATAAAATAATGTATGTTAGTAGAGTAAGAACTTAATAATGAGAAATGTCGAGAATTGACCAGGCATAAGGTAAATAATAAGTTGTCAGCTTTGACAAACACTTCATACAGCTAATGTGGAAGTTTATAATGGACAGTACAAGGAAAAAAGCTGGTAGTGAAGTATAAAATATATTGTAAAAGTTCAAGTAGATCATAAGTAATAATTAAGAGTTGTTACTTTGTAGTTGAAGTAAGTAATTTTAGTTTGAGAAAGGAATTAATGTCCCAATGAGCATGGACATGATTAGGCCTAGATGGCAATACTAAGTTTTTATAATAAATTGATGTTTATAATTATTATCACTATTTTTAAACCATATAATGTTAAAGTAAAACCAGTTATACAACTAAGAATTAAATAACGGAACAGAAAAATTAATATTTTATTGAGAATTCTAGACTAAATCAATCTGTGAAAATTGTTATTTTATTATTACTGAACAGAACCATGCCTTGAAAGGTCTCAAAATGATGATCAGCATAAAAAATGCTGATTAATGGTAGTCAAATATTTTTAATTGTGATTAGCATAAGGAAGATACGTTAATTTAAAAATTTTTTTAATATATTTGATCAAAAAAGGGACGCTTAACTTGGCGTCTGTTGATGAGCATCAAACAGAAAACGGAATTTTGTCATTAAAAACGAAAATGTTTAATAATTCCACCAATCCAAACCCTTCACCGGTCAGGTGAATTAACCCATAATCCAACTGCAACGTACCAGCCTTTCGCCGGTCATCATGCAGTAAAGAACGCTTCCTCTGTGATACGAAAAATGTAAATACTCTTGTCACCAAAGTCTTGATCCTGATTGAAGTTATGCGCAGTGTAAACAAACCCCAGTCTAACCTCCCAATCGGAATGTAACCCAACAGTGAACGTCAAGCGTAGTGAAGTGGTATTAATCATTAATTACAGTGAATAATTAGTAACAGTGAATTATAAAGAAAATATAAAGGAAAGGAAAGTATAGTGTTTATTTTGATAATTTATAACGAACTTAATAATTAATGATCACGATCCCATAGTAACTTGTAATAGACATTTGTGAACTTATGTTTATATCATCACTGTAGATGAACACTAACACTATTAATATTATTTCATGTGCAACTATAGTATTTTGTTTTTGTATTCAATGTTTAACTAAATAACTTAGCCAAATTAGGTTAACACCAACATCGGACACTATCTGAATTACAAACTGTTCGTCACTTTAGATTTTAAGTTATTGTTTCATAATATCATATTTAATTTTATATTGTAATGTTTTGTTCTTTAAAAAAGGCATTTTTTGTTAATTATTGTGGTCAAAAGAACTCATAAGGGTTATAATTTCAAAACGTAAACATAGCCTACATCTCTGAGATTTTTTAACTCATGCTACCAACTGTTGAGCTATCAATACAACAAACCTGGTTAATTCATATTATGAGAAATGTTCTTTATTTTAATGGTAAAAGAATACAATTTTAAAGGAAAATAAAAGAAAAACTGAAAAAAATTAATGGTGTATGACGTATTATTTTATAATAATTAACAATTTATAATCAACTTTGAACATTAATGTTTACTTCAACTCCAGAAGAATAAGTTGGCAGCACTTATGGAGGCACAAACCGTGCTATTTAAACGAGTTAACTAGGTCAGTGAACTCAAGTAAGATAAAGAGAATAGATTAGATGAAACTCACAGATCATCATTAATACAAACTTTTAATATCACAAGTAACTAAAAAAAAATAAAAGAAATTTAGAACATCCTAGATACCTACCAGTGAGCACAGGGCATAATTTTAATTATTTCAATAAACTGACCAACCTATTTAATTTATAATTAATCTTAGTGAATCGTATTATCCAACCGGAGAAGAAGTAACCAGAAAATCATTTAATAAGTAAACCATTAATTAACCAAACCATTGGGAGTAAGTAAAGACAATTACAACACAATAAATATATTTGTAATCATTATTACAAATTGGCGCCCAAGACATCAATGAGGTTAACCAGGTAATCCCAAGTTTTATTATATAAAGTCAGTAATATTGAAACGAATATAATAAATAATACGGCAGAGAGCTTATATAAAAACACCTAACAGTGAATAACGAGTGTTTCGTAATATATTCAGTACTTCGGCGTGAAGTAGCTGTTATTTAAAATATGTATCCTGCAATCTATAAGCATAGGGTAGGCGTACATTATATAGAGAAGAACAACGTAAATATTGTTTGAAAGATGACGATGCATCTCCAACCTATGATTATCTATTTTGGATTCTGTAGATGGCCTCTAAGAGTATTAACATGTTAGATCAAATAACGTTCCCATTTGTAAAGCTGCTTTACAACGACTATTTATTTATTTATTATACTGCCTTTCTTCAGTTCCGTCTTGTGACTTCGTTTAACAGATATGTGAAGCGTTTCAAAACGATCGTTGAATCTTGAGACATATATATCATGCATGAGAGATCGTCACACAACACATTTTTTAGTAAACTACAACACACTTAAACAATTCAAAATCATATATACGCTTTTTGAACGGTGCACACCGAGTCGCATGTGGACCGACAATGTCTTACCACAGAGACTTCTCATTTTTATTACAACGTATAACTGAATTATTTAAATATATTTTTTGTAAGTTATTAGTATATTATTGATACGCCTGCACGGTCACATGATATAAATAATCTTCATGACATCTCGGATTTTGCTCGATTTGTTTTCGTAGAGGCTTTGCTTCTGGGATGACTAGGGACATGTGTAACAATAGATAGAATAGGTGTTGTTTGTTTAGTAGAGAGAGTTAGAGAGACTACTCTGTACCATAAGCCACTAAACATTATTCCAGCAAATCAATGTTTTTGTTATATATCTGAATGCCATATACTGTCTAAAAATAATAAATAAAATCCTACATTGTTTTTATATATGAAACTAATAATTTAAAAATCTGTTCAGAAACTTGTAGACATGATCATGACACACAAAGCATCAGCACAATTAAGTAAGGCAATGAGTTAAAAAATGAGGTTATAAGTGCGAAGTATTAGTAGAAACCTCGTAACTATTACCCAGAAACAGTAATAGTTACAGAATCCGAAAATAACAATGTAATAATGCTATGACATTTGCACATGTAATTATAAATATTTCTTTATAATTTTTTCGTTTGCTAAACTCAAGTCTCCTAAATCTATGCTTGTTATGTTATGATGGAGCCGCTGGAAAATATTAATACCGAAGGATTACACGCATTTATAGCTTTATGAAATAAATGTATATTTTATTAGTATCCAAGGTAATGATCATGTAATGAAGACAGTAGACTAAAATAGACAAAGTAGTAATATTTGTGTTCAACAGATTACATTGTAAAGTATACTTTTCGCAAAAAAAGTATTGCATATCAATATTTTAAACAGCAACTAATCTGAGAAAAAGAAGGGAGTAAATGTATCACAAATGTATTAAATCTGCTTACTCGATTGTCAGATTGTTTCCAGTTCTCATTATTCTTACGTTTTTCGAGATAGAGATTAACATTTACACTTATTGTTTTTAGGTATTTATTATAAAAAAATAAAAATTAATGTACGAACTGAAAACAATTTAAAATAAAGTATTTGTTTGCGGTAACCAGGTCAATAAAGGCAATAAGTGTACCCATTAAAACAAAACAGCCATGTTAAATAAACTTTATGTACAGTACAACTGTTTACGCAGAGAGCATTACAACGCAAATAGATTAGTACAGCACGTCAAATATAGTTACTTGTTTGCATATCTACTGAACGGAACAACTAAATCACATGTGATATTTGTCGAGATACACCGTTGTTAGTAATGTGTCTAACACTGAATGACAGTCTATCCGTTTTTATTCTGTATGACAGATAACACTTTAAGCCAATGTAAAATAAACGTATATCAGTGTCTGCGGCTATATCAAGTGTAGGAACACACACGCGCACAGATTTAATTTTTACAAAGTTACTATCTTTAATTTTAACAAAGTAAACGAATTCTTAGGTACTTGTACAGCTCGCATCATACCACTTCCTACCACTGCATATCTCTCACTAAATTCTCCCTCTCCATTCCATTTCTCTACATTCCTCTTCTCACTTCTTCGACTGCCAAAGTTTTCACTGTGAACCTCATGGTCTTTTCCATTCTTATGGATATTGCTATTTCCTTCATTTTACCTAGGCCTACGTGTCTACATCGTTTACTTTTACATTGTTTATTGCATTCAAATTATCTTTTTGAAAATAATTCGCCCCTTTCATTACTATCAGTATAAAATGAAATATCTCACAATAAGCAGAAACTTCGAATAGCTAGAAAGCAAACGTACAATTGATAAAATTGTAATTGACACTGTGTGCTTGTGTCTGTTATACTGTACGTATAATATGCTCACGGAGTCATATATAGTTGCTTCATTTTTATGACATAGATGCAAGTTACATAAAAAGAACAAAACAAAATAGTGAGAAGTAGGCACAGAGGGAGAGAGTGAGAGACAGAAAGAGAGAGAGAGATAGCTAGACAGACAGACAGACAAAATAGTAAGGAAGCTCTGAGACAATAATAAAAACAATTATTCTACGTGAAACGTATACTCATAATCTTAATCACACTTGCTCAAGTTCTTAAAATATAACATAAGGCAAAACTTGAACTCAATAAAAGTTCAAATAATGTTAATGTAATCTGCTACAGTTTTATGTGGTAATTAATATTTAATGTCGGTAGCACTGTTGGTTGCGTTTTAACAGTAGAATAAAATATCTGAAATTCAGAGAAATATTCAGTTACAAAATTTAATTACACTTCCAATAAACAAAACAACAATAAACAGTCGAATACAAAAATTTCTTGAAACGATTGTCCAACATCCACTAACGTAACAAACAATAAGTTAAAAACAATTCAAAGTAATCACTTTACAACAAACATCACTGTCCGATAATGCAATATGTTTTGAAAGCCACAACAAAAACTACTCCAAAACTGTTCTAATTACTCATATTCATCACTTCGCTTCTCAATATTTTTCTCACATTGCAACTTAACTAGACAACGCCTTTCAAACTCCTCTTTTTATACTTAGCATGAGTTAAAAAATAGGTGACACCTGCCAACCTTGTAGAATAATCAAGAAGACCCGGATGGCGGTAGAATAATTGACAACAATTTGGAAGGCGCGTATAGAAAAATCGAGGGCTTGCAAGAGGATAATCCTGCCGCCCACACAACGTGTGCTAAGAAACACGTAACTTTTTTCTGTCTCTTCAGGTTAACAATATACAGTATAAATTGCTTGTGATGATGTCCAAAGCATTTGAGATTGTTATTGTTATGTTCGACGTCTGTTGTATCCGATAACTAATATGTTAATTTATATTTTAATTGCGCATCGCTATACGATAACGACGCCAAACGAACTGTACTTTTACTTAACTTTGGCAAAAATAATTATTTATCACTAAATTAGAATTAGTAAAACTCAATTAACAACTTGTTTAAATCAATCAGTCACTCAACCAAAAACCAAATCTCTCAGTTGAATATTGTGAGTTATAGAAAATACATTTTGCAATAAATATTCTTTTGGGTCATACGTTAAGTGCACGTATTCGTTTATTTGCTGTAACAAAACGAGATACAGATCTGTCAACTAATCAGATAAAAGTGAATGACTAGGGAAAAGAGCTTGCATATAAAAAGACATGTTAAGTACAGTATATTTAGTTTTTATTCTCATCACATATTTTATGTTTGAACAAACCTACGTTTTCCTGTTAAAAAAGAGGTAATGTTAGTATTTATACAAACAAATAAATGCGAATTAAACTACAGATACTAGGCAACAGGGTAAATTTCCTCAAACAAAACCTACATACTACATAAAACATCCACATCGTCTTGACATAATGCAGAATCCAATTGTGTTTGACAGTTGATGTACAGAATATAAGGAAAACGTATAAGGAAAACTTATATACATATCCTCTCATGCTAAGCCGTTTATTAGGAAAACTGTTAGGTTTTATGCCATCAACATGTAAGCATAAAAATCTTAAAATATTGCATTTCGCTACTTTGTGGAGAATTGTTTAGAACGCCAGAGCTGGGTAAGGTTTGATAACTGTGTAATACTGATTTTCATTGAGCAATGCTTCTTTTCTGCTTATTGACTTTCACAATAATTGTTTACCACTATTATTAAGTAGGTATTCAGAATTTACTAATATTTGTTCAATTAATTTTGCTCGTCTTTCGACAAAGACCGCAAACTTTATTATATGATTTTGCTTTTTTTTAAGAGCTTTCAATTTATATTTCATATTTGTGTACATGTTTCTTCATTCAACTTCTTATTACATGCTATTTAAAATTTGTTTCGTTATTTAAATGCCTTTTGAATTATATTATTTTCATGGTGACGTAAATATTAAAATACTATCTGAAAGCAACCGTTGCTGTTCGAATTGCATAGTGGAACGTGATGATAAATCGAATGACAAACTTTAAGTAAAGAACAGTTATGCCATCGAACACGACTGAATTTTCTTTTAGTACTGAGACAACTCTGTTTGTAGTTATTTTTTTTTAATATGTCAAGTGACCTTGAGTGCAACCTAAACGTATATTAGACAAGAGCGTACAGTTAGCACCAATTATAACGCGAGCATTTTGTTTAGTAGAAAGAGAGATTTGTTAACTGCAATTTAAAACAATAAAACGTTGGCAACCAAAGAAAATATTAATATTCTATGTAAGTTTATAAATTTAAATATTCTCATAACAAGGAAAATATACTGGTAACTAATTTTAATACAATATACATACATCTTTCAAACAGTAATTGTACATGGAAACGTACATTTATTGAGAATATCATTATAAATATTGTTGGAATTCTGCAGCAATTTCTCATACAAATATTTTCAAGACTATTGGAAATTTCATGTAGAAGTTTCTGTTAGTTTCCTCTGCTGATACAGTTTTCAAATTATTTTATAATACCTACACATCTTTCACAGAGGGAATGCTCAGCACCTTTAATTAAGGCAATGTCCTCAGTGTGACTGGAATGAGATAAGAAAAAACAAAAATATCGGTATGGAGAACCATACATGACTACCATATTCTAAGATTTATATTTAAAATCATTTTCGAAATGAAATATTACCATAGAAACTACTTCTTTCTACTTACTGCTTCAGCCTTAACCACAAAACTGTGGTCAATAACGTATACCACCTCACGTTATCGCACTCGATTTTCACTGATGATGGAAGTCGATGGCATTGCCGAAATATCTGGTTTTGTAGAAAACATTGGACTACGGCCAAATATCCCGGGAAGGAATTTTAACAAAAACTACTTCTTTGTTGCCGATAACGTTGTACACATATATATCAGTGGCGAAGTTACATGGAGGCAATTGAGGCAATGCCTACCCTAAAAAATTCTGTAGAATAAAAATTATAAATACGTATGAACTACATAACGTAAAGATTATACATTGTTACTGCGACTGTCAAATTTATTAAACCGAAACGTGCTTTATTGAGCGACCGCTAGATGGTGACAGGTGAGATTCGGCATAGTTCGTTTAAAGCGAATGAGGCAACCTGAACTTGCCTCAGCGTTTTTTGTATACATCGTATGTAAGCAATGTAGTGGTGTGATAGGGAAGTGTAGGGAGGGGGGATTGTCCCGCGCTGTACACATAGAGCGTTGAGGCATGCCTCACTTCTGTGGTCCAAACAGTTAAGTTAAAGCGCCTGTGTTGTTTCTAAGTGTTTATTTTATGCGGTTATTAAAAGTGTCACTGTTATTCCGCTGAACTAACAGATGATCAAGATTGTTATTTGAAGTATTTGTAACATTAAACATATATATAGAAACTAATCAAGTTTAAAAATTTGAAGTTCAATCAGTTGTATTATTGTGTATGACTAATACAAGGATTGTTCAATAGAAACACGTATAGAGCTGTAAAGCATTTTTTATTCAACGATTTTAAAAGAAGTCTCCAATAACATTAAGACATGAGTTCCACTGTTGCGCTAACCTGTAGATTCCCTGCTAGTAAAATTCTTACGGCTGTTTGTATTTTTTACAGCTTCTCGAGAGTGATAGTAAGCTATTATAATTCTGGCTTCTCATGAGTCACCGAGAACCATTTACCTTACATATTGCACATTCACAATATACAGTCCGGCGTAAATCTTTTTTGTTTGCATACAAAATTCTATGATAAAACCAATAATGAGGGAGTGTATGATATGATCCATAAGAGGACGTCTACAGAAATGGTGAAGGGGATCAAAGAGGAACAGGCTATAAATCGTCTTACACGTTTTGATCACGGTGGTGTAAATCAATTTCTATCTCTTCACCTAACAGATTGAACTGCAATCTTCACAGTCTTTATAGTCAAAAGATCTATATAGCCTTTTTGATTTAGGATAGATAGGAAAAACGGTTCCATAGTCTATTTCAATTCCTTCTCTTAAGGTTGCAAAGTGCTTGCAAATCTGAATCACTAAAAACGTACTGTCTACTCTTGCATTCCGTAACCTGTCCAAAATCATGGAAAGATTTGAGTTAGAAAATTGTGTACCTGCATCACAAACAATTGGATAGTTTATATTTTGAGCATTGGCAACTCGGATTATTATGTAAATTTCCATCATGTAAACAAATTAGCCGGTTTATAGGATTGATGTCAATCACAGATTTATTGCTGACAACAAAACTATGTTACAGATGATAATTTAAAGCTAGTCTGTCAGTTTCCGGTCGGAGGATATGATAGAGCGTTTTAGTGATGGTTGGAATTAGAGACATTGTGTAGTCTACTTTTGCAAATCTGTCTGTATAATCAGATACAACACTTATTCCCTGTGAAACATCATTAACCTTCACACTGAAATGGGCCCATTATGGTTGTATATGTTTACCCAGTGCTTTGATAGAATCATTCATCAAGCATTAAAGGGGACGTCTCAATTCACTTAGTCCATTTAGCGTTGGATGAAATGTGTGAGCTAATCTCAAAGCTTTGGTATCTGAAAAAATATCGTGTTAATTTGTACTTGTTTAAAATTTGCGTTAACTATGTATCCAGTAATATTTTCCATTGTAGAAATTTCCATTTTCCATTTCCATATTCGACAAATGTTATAAATTATAATGTAGTAGTAATGTAGATATATTTTATTTATACTTAATGAATGTTCCTGGACTTTGTTGCCCATGACGTGTCAGTTGATTAACAAATTATAAATATACCACTGGTGACTCGGATCACAAATTTTTTATTAGTAAAAATGTAAAACTTTTACCTTTTAGCCTGAACTAGTTTTCTCTTATTACAAGCTTCATCAGAGCCTTTGACCGAACTTGAAATACTAGTCCAGGCTACACGGTAAAGGATTTGCATTTTTACCAATAGAAAATTAGTGATCCGAGTCGATAGTTATATATTTATAATTAGTTAATGAATGTTTTAACATTTTTTTTATTGATTACTTAGCTTTTATTTACCCTAAAAGTCGCACCACTGTGCTCGTTCAGTCTCTTCTTGACCAATATACTTCTATATACTTTTATCTTCCTCAAATTTTGTTGCCCTCTTCTCAACCTTATGAGTGAACTCCAAGCTTAATTTTAAACAAGCTTCCATGCGTCAGATTTTTCCCGTCGAATAAGCTTAAAAGATTAAATTTTTACGTACATGGGATTAAGTTTAAAATTATACTGATTTACAAGTAATGCAGCGAGGATTAAAATCTTTCCTACAGAGAAAAAAAGAGAATTTAATTTTGTTTTATGTGACCGTAAAAATGTAGTTCTATAAGTCAAATTAAGTAATGAAGCTAATTAGCTCTGTGACTACCATTATTGTAAGTTATGGTACGCTATAGCTGTTTTGCGATTTTTAAATTGTGTAAACATTGTGAATTACGTTCTGCTTGAAAGATGGTTCAAATTTTTATACTTGTTTCAGTGGTTATGTGCTCCTACACGTTAGAAAAGAGGTAGCCTTCAAATATTTACTCACTCCTCAGCGTAGCCAAGCAACTTACTTTACTCTATTTATATCCTGTAAGTTGTGCTACAGAAAATTAAAAATTTCTGTTGTAAACGGGTTTCTACCTGCAATTTACATTTAAAAATATGTGCCTATTTTCGTATACTGGTTTTTCGACCATCTGTTATCAACTTTTTGTATTTTTTGATTTAATGCTTTACTACTATTTCCCCCCTAAAAAACAACAATTGAATTTTATAATTTTGCTTGTAAATCAAGAAATCTAATTAGTTTATTATTTTTGTGAAGCAACATGTGGTTTAATTATGTTCATGTATGTAGGGATGCTACAACACGGGGCTCTATACCTAGAGAGCCCTTATTTTATTTCACCGGTGTGATGTGTTGTAACATACTGTAATAATGCAATTACTGTGACGAAATAAAGGTGTAAAAAAACTTAAAACATGTCCGCACTTAAACCTAAGGCTGAATACTGAGTTGGGAACGCTTCGCCGTTAACAAGCGCTCCACGGCCTCTACAGGTGAACTGATTTGTTTGTTAACTTCATCAACATTTGCGGCCAACCACGTATTTGCGCATTTGGTGTCTAAAATCTAGAATTTTAAACTTGTAGTTTCCATTTTGTAAAACTATTTAAAAAACGTAGTAACCCACTTGTAATTTAAATTAATTTTTGTTTGAAACATTATAGTTGGCAGGGTACAGATATGAAGTACAATTTTATAGATGATGAACGTTAAAGCAAAAGGCTGAAAAACAAGAAGTAACTGATGGTCGCAGTTGGTTAACCTGAGAGCTCTTTGTGTTGGCCTTGTGTGGCTCTTACTTAAGGCCATCAGAATTACACACGTAGATTGCATCTGTTAGTTATGGAGGTTAGTCTACAGGCGTCGCCTTTAATCAATATTTAACACCCGACTTTATTGTATTCAGCATACGTACAGTTGAACCCGTAGTACTTTGCTTAATTAACAAAAAGCAATTAGTAACCGCCGTGTACCTCCTGACAGGTTGTGCTCACAATCACGGAGAACAGAGACAAACACTAAGGTACCTGGTCTTTCAAATACTAATAACTCATTACTGCAACTCATAATGCATTATTGATCGTCATTATTACTTACACTACTAAGAATACATACACAACTTTCCAAAATCTTTAAGCAATGCAAGCTGAATGTTTATGACTTTGATATGTTTTAAGGCTATTTATAACAAGAGTAGTCTTAATCTTCTTATCTACCGTTCAACGTCACTTTATTCCCCTACGTCCTTACTTTTATAACTACATTAATTTTATTACTGTCATTATGAACTGAAGGAATTATACAGTGAAATACGTTTAAACTAGAAGTGTAACAAAATTAACTAATTACACGTTTCAGTAATCGCTGCTATAGTTAAGCCTACAATTAAATATTTATCCAATTATCGAATTGTAACAAATATAGTTAGTGTCAATAATATTTTACGGTCTAATAACCAGGAGTACAATCGACTAAAAATTTATTATTTTTTGTTTAGTTTCGAGTTATTTTGAAACAAAATATTTCAAAACTTTTAGAAACCGTATGTTTCAGTTTATGACTATCTTCTCCAAGGCAAACACAAAAAAAATAAACACATTAAAATTGCTTGAACTCCTGTTAAGACAGATTATTAGATAACAAATTCCTTCATTATCAAAATAGTAAAAAAATTGAACGTATAGTATTAAAAAAAAATTAAAGAATTAGCCTACTGTTTAATATAAATGCAAACCAAAGTAGGAGTAGTTATAAAACAATCACGTATATTAACTATTTCTAACATGCTGTTGAAGATTGATAATTGAAGTAACAAATTTTAGGCAGTTAAATGGAGGACGAATTTAGTGTGAGTCACATGTTGACTGATTAATGAATTGAACATAAATTAATTACTGCAAATAAATCAGCACTGTTTGAACACCTGGTTTGCTACGTAATAAATGAAATCTTATTAGAATGTATAAGGCTGAAGACAAATGGTGGCAAAAAACATTCTGAAGCAAAAAACAAGGTAACTCCACAACACTTTAAAATATACGGAAAAATTTAATTTCCTACGAACCCATTAAGCTCATAACTGATCTTACATTTAAGGACGTTGCTAACGCAAAACTGTCATTTGTATACAGGTTGAAATGGCAGAATGTTTATAAAGATATTTTCATTTTATTTTGTCAAATTCAGCAAATCTTTTATATTTATTCTAATATGGATGATGTAGCATGACAGATAATGCCCATAATTCTGAATGGTAGAATGATCATGAAATAAGATGAAAACTTTTTAAAATCCGAGAAAGCAAAATAAAAAATTAATTGAGAACCACCGTAAAGTATAATCATAGATTAAAATAAAAATTTCATTTAAAAACAATATTACAAAGAGTGATGAGTAAATAAATGTAAACTGCAAAACTAAAAAATAAAAAGGTAATACCCAGGTAGGATGGGAGTAGGTAAGGAAGAAACCCAAAACATGACAACATCCACAAGAAGATAGAAAATGGAAATATTTTTATAAGGAACAAGAAGAATAGAAGAAATCAAAGAAGAAACCAGAACAAGACAGCATCCAGAAGAAGAAGGAGTGCTCTTATAAAAACCCAAACCCCAAAAGAAATTGATAAAAATAAATAAAATGGAAGTATAACAAAAATATCAAATTTAGAAACTATGTAAAATAAATGTAAACCAAAAGTGTAGAAAGTAAGAATTGAAAGTGAACCAATATGGAATAATTATAATGCAAAAAACAAACCTTCATTACCTTCTATAAATAGATTTCTTGATTTTAATAAAACTATAAAACTACAGTAATTAGAAATAAAATCAAACAATAAAAAGGGATCAGTGTAAGTGTTGTGTCATATTAAATAAACCAAATGTGTCAATATTGAAGTTCACAAACTAAGTCAATTGTGAAATAATACAACTTTGTAAAGTGTTTATATTGTGTAAATGAATAATAATAAATAAAGTATTATCATGACTGATAATACAGGAATTTCTAAATAATAACTGCCACTCTTTATTTACAACATTCTTTAGAATTACAGTAAATAAAGCAAGAGCAGGCATATAAAAAGTGAAGTGAAGAATCATTACCACAAATATCAAACAAAAAAAACAGCTAAAAACTGAAAATGAACCTAGTGTAAGAAATAGTGTATATGAGAGAAGTAAAGAAATGTTTTGTTTATTTAGAATAAGTTTAAATAGCTCAAGGATAAAATATCTAAGAGTACAATCCTTTTAATATAAAACTTTTATTATGAAAATGTTTATTGTGTTTTAAAAATAATTAATCCAGAGTAAAATGTCCGAGTTTGAAAGATTACTATTAATTTCAATTATGTGTTAGGAATTAAGAGTATAATTTATATATACTAATTGTTATTTTATTAAAATAAGAAAATGTTAATCAATATTATATTATAATAGAAAGTCAGAGAGGGTATAAACAAAAATATTATTTAAAAACTTTGTATGTAAAAACTGTTAAAATTCTAGGCCAAATGTTAAAACTAAACAGCATTAAAATTAAGGAATTAAGTACTGAAAAACAATTAAACTGATGGAATTTATATAAGGTAAATCAGTCATAGAGTCATGTAATTGGAACTAAAAGTAAGGAAGATTTTGTAAAAAGATAGTGAGAATTATTGTTCAAAGTGCAAATGAAAAAATTAAAAATGCTAAGAGGGGAGTTACATATTAAGGTATAATATTTAAAAAGAGAACCAATTAATCTAATTACAAGAAATTAAGGGAAGATAAACCTTTTATATCAATCTGAGATTTAATACAATCATTAATATAACAGGTAAAATGGCAACATTTTGGAAAAGGACAGGAAGTGAATTTTAAAACTTATAATTTTCAAAATGAAGTAAAAATGTCATTTTAGATCAAAAACCAAGTAAAACTACCTTATTTGATATCAAATCAAACAGAATGAACTGAAGAAGAAGATAATGTGTTTAGTAATTAATAAATTTAAATAATAGCAAAAATATATTCAGTTATATAATGTCAAAATTTCAAATGCACAGGATGCATATAATTTTGAAACAATGGATTGCCAATATTAATTTGGCTAAGACTTTATGAGAAGACGAAGGAAGTAAATTAGTTCATTATTAGACGTTGAATAGTACACTCGATGCGAGCTCTTAGTCAATTTTAACCTAATAGCTAAAATAGAAATGGCGTATATGCAATAAGCCTAGCCTAAAGTGAAAAACGCGAGTTTTGGTAAAAATACATTCTAAACAGAAAATCAGTGAAACAAACACCTACGAACATTAAATCAATACGAAACAGAACAGAACACCAGTGAATAAACCATTTAAACGATTAAAACAGTAATAACACACCACGAAACAAAAGTAAAATTCCCGACCTAACTGACGAAAGTGAAATTTACTTAACACTACACAATTTTTCGAAGCGGACCACTAACACTCAACCAGAAACACTACACAATAACCAGAAGGAAGAATCGCAGCTACAGGAACGAAACTTCATATGGAAAGCAGCCTTTATTGGACGCAGAAACAGCGAGATGCGTTCGTCTTTCATCTGAACTCGAAGCGGCCATCTTTCTTCCCACAATTCAATGCGACTCTGTCTGTGAAGCTGAATGGTTTGAAAATTTTTAATCACTGGTATATATTAAATGTCATATATGTACTTTTAATTTTTAAGCTGATATATATTGTAATGTTATACTTTTCATACTTTGTCCTTTTTCTCTGACTATATCTAAAATAACTGTTAAAAGAACCCGAATATAAATAATTGTACGAACTATTGAAAAATATACCCTGAGAGTGTCGATTAATCAGTCGATAGAAAATCGATATAATAACCACTTGTTAATAAAATACCTTATTTACTAAAAAAAAAAACAATAAACAACATTTTTTTTTTACACAAAATTAAAACAAATCTATAATTCAATAATTTGTTACAAATTGGCGACCAACTGAGGGGCTTTGATTGGTGATTGAAAGGCCACTATAACTTCCCTAATTACTAATTTAAGCTTGGCAGCAGTTATAAAGTCAGAAAAAAGGGAAAAATTCAACGACGAGCAACGTCAAAGAAACGGGCGGCGGAAGCCGAATAGGAAATTGAAATTGATATGGAGGACAAAGAGGCGACGCCAGTGGAAGATGTAGAAATGTTATTACCCCCAATGGAACCTAAACAACCCGCACCACCAGAGGAACATCCTGAGATACCCACACAAACAGGGGAAGTCAATGTCCGGAAGGAACAGTTAGAAAAACCCACGCGAACAGAGAACGTGGCAATACAAGAGATGTTCAGGAAAATGATGGAGAAACTGGATTATACAAAGAAGGAATTGAATAAGAAAGGAAGGAAGACAACCAATCATTAAACAAGAGGTTGGAAGATTTAAAGGAGGACAACCAGTCTTTAAAGGAAGAATTCCAATCAACTAAGGAAGAATTCAAATCAACCAAGGAAGAATTGATTAATAAAATAGAAAATACTAATAAGAGAATTGAAGAAAACAGTAAGAAGATGGAAGAGAAGATGGGGTAGAAGTTGGAAGAATTGAGAGAGGATAACCAACTATTAAGAGAAGAATTAAGGAAGGTTAACCAAGAAAATCTAGACAAGTTAGACGAAAGGATGAAGTTGTTAATAGAAGAAATGAGCAAGGAACTCAACGATAATAAGGAGTACACCAACAAGAAAATAGAAGAAGAAACCATCGTGATAAAACAACAGATCATGGACATTGACGGAAAATGTAACCAGACCGAGAGGGAATTACAGGAATTCAAGGAAGTGGTAAACATCAAGTTTACTAATATTGAAGAGCATAGTCGCAGGAAAGTGGAAGAACAACGGAAGGAAACTCAGGAAGAATTCGGGAGAGTACGGAGCCAAGTCGCGGAAAGGTGTGACGGAATGGAAGAGGCTATGACCAATATCACGGGTCAAGTACGGCAGAGCCAAGAAGAAATGGAAGTCTTGAGAAATAGACCCACTAACTTTACCGGAATACCGATCAATGAAAACCGGGAATGGTTGAATTTCCGGCAGTACAAGAGAAAACCAATGGAGTTCCTAGCCCGGATAGAAGAATATTTTGCCAAGCATAGAGGGAGTAGATGGAACAATAACCGGGAGATATTGGACGAGTCGTTCAGGGAAATGACCGACAACTGGTGGATGGCGAACCGAAGCGAGATTGCGGACTACCAACAGTTCAGGAACCTGTTTAAATCTAAATACTGGTCAGAAACAACTCAGAACCTGATACGAGATAATATTTGCCATGGGCGATACAGGGCCCAGCTAGGTAGCACCACGACAGCCTATTTGTTAGGGAAGGTGTGTCTGGCAAAACATCTAGAACCGGCAATACCCGAAGAATGCCTAGTGAACATGTTATCCTATCACTACGACGAAGATATTATCAGAGCAAGGAGAGGTAGCCAGATTAAAACAGTGCAGGCCATGACCGAGTTACTGGAAAGCTATGAAAACGAAGAATACTATCGTCAGAGTAGAAGGAGGAACGATAGACCAGAGGTAAGAAGTAACCAGTACCCCAGTAACGGTAATAACTACCAAGGAAACCGTAACCAGCAGAATAGTTACAACGGCAATAATAATCCGCCGAACAATAATAATAACTTTAATAGCAATCAAAATAGTAATAGGAACAACAATCAATACCCAAATAACCGTAATAATTATTATCAACCCCCTAACAATTCCTATAGTCAGAGAAACCCCTACCCCGGTAATACTGAACGGTATTACCAAAACAAAAGAAATTACAACGCTAACTATAACAATAATAACAGTTTCCCGTCCACGAGTTAATTTTATAAGATCTGAAGATCGGGGGCCAAGAAGATACAACCGTCAGCGAAGGAACAGCTTCCACGATGGAGATCGCCGGCGAAGAAGCGAAGAACGTGATGGTCCGAGGTATGAACAACATAGAAGGAGTACCAGTCTAGATGATCCTGGCCGACAAAAAAACAGAGAACAAACATTTGAACAGAATACAGAGCGGCAGGAACCGACGCAAGGTTTCCAGAACGACGCCTCGGTCAATCCGAATACCAACGATGAAAACAATAATTTAAACGGGAGGAGGCAGTGATAAACTATCACGACCCTTTACTGCTCCTATCTCCTGGGTATAAAAACGAGTTGCAAGAGGCAACCGAATCAAAAAACATCACCATCATTAGCAACAACTATTTGAAGAACATAAGAACTGAACTATTGGATGAAAACGCAACTAGCCTCGATAGTCAGAATAATGAAATCTTATATATAAAAGCGAAAGTGGAAGGAATCACCGCAAAAATCATGATTGATACCGGTGCTAATATATCAATAATAAATATAATTCAACTGGAAAGAATCCAGAAAGAATGTGGTAAAACTTTGCCAATGTTACCAGTAAATAATATTGTCTTAATAGGTGCAACTGGCCGCCAGAATAAAACTATTAGAAACCAAGTTTCTATAAATGTCGTTAGCCGTGGTATAGCTTTAAATATGGTATTTTTAGTCGCCACCGGACTACCAATATATTGATATTGGTAGGTTGCGATGTTTTGAGGAGGAACTCCGCCATTATCGATCTGAACCAAGGAAAGGTATCACTGTTTTCAGACGGAATAACGTGGACAGCAGATTTAGTAGGAGGCGAGAATATAATTCCCAGTGGTATACACCAACAACTTCGGAAAATAAATTTTGTAGAGAATAGCTCCCCGAATAAACAAATAAGATATAATAACGGAGAAGAGGATTTAAGGTCAGTGAAGATACAGGAAATACGGGACTTCCAGTGCGGAACCACCAACGAGAAAATACCCATACACCAAGCAAATCGTCTGATAAGTGTGTACGAAAAATATAGATCAGTATTTACAGATGAACCGGGGTAAAGTAAAGAATTACCAGTGTAAACTTGAGTTTAAGGAAAACGTGGAATTTAACGGGAGGTCATATCCCATCGCGCATTCACTAAAGGAGGCCGTGAGAGCGGAAATTAATAAGATGATCAGCAGTGACGTAATTGAGATTAGTCAATCTCCATACACTAGTCCAATCATTGCTGTTCCCAAGAAAAACGGACAAGTCCGGCTTTGTTTGGATGCGCGCGAGATAAATAAAACAATCGTAAATGACCGAACATAACCCGGTGAGATAGAGGAGATATTGAAACGATTTCACGGCACCAAGTTTATCAGTACATGGGACACTGTGTGGTTACTGGCAAGTGGAGTTGCACCCACAGAGTCGTCAGTATGTGGCGTTCATATTCGAAGGGCGCAATTACCAGTTCAAGAGATTGCCCTTCGGACTTGTAAATTCAGTAGCCATCTTTGTGGCCTGTATGGACCAAATACTTGGACAGGAAGCACTCCAATTTACCACAGTCTATGTAGACGATCTGCTGATTACCTCGGAGACCTGGGAGGAACACTGTTACAGAGTAGAACATGTACTCGAGAAGTTAGCAAAGAATAATATAACTCTCAAATTGGAGAAATCCTAATTCATTGCTCGAGAAGTACAGTTCTTAGGTTTTAATCTAGACGATCAAGGGATAACCCCATCATCCGAAAAAGTAGAGGCGATTCAGAAGTTCCCTAAACCGAAGAACAGGAAACAGTTACAATCTTTCCTCGGACTCTGTAACTATTACAGAAAGTTTCAGCACCAATATTCTGAGCTGACAGCCAAGTTTCAACCGCAATTGTCTGCAAAGAACAAATGGACCTGGGGTCAAGAACAGGATGTTACTTTCCAGCTCATCAAAGATAAGTTCTTAGAGATTGTTACACTTTGTCACCCGGATTTTAAGAAACCTTTCTTTTTGAATTTTGATGCTAGCAACATCAGTTTAGGAACAACTTTATATCAGGAAGATGAGGAGGGTCACCATCTGGTGATTAGCTTTGCTAGTCGTACCCTGAATCAATGCGAGAAGAACTACAATGTGACCGAGAAAGAATTGCTTAGTGTAGTATTCGCATGTAGCAAATTCCGGACATATATTCTAGGGTATCCAGTTACCGTCCGCACTGATCATAAAACCATCTCATTTCTACGTAGGTGCAAGTTGAGTCACGGCCGACTGGCTAGATGGGTACTCGTCCTTCAAGAGTACAACCTACAATGGGAGTACATCCCGGGGAAAAAGAATGTTGTAGCCGATGTGTTGTCACGCATTAATTTGGAAGACCAGACCTTTGAGGGAGAGAAGGAGAGCTTAGTCAAAATCTACAACCTTATTAAAACAAGATCCGATTTAGAGGCTTTATTGGTAAACAGCCACATCCACCAACAATCTGATCCTAAACTAAAAAATATTATCAATCGATTGGAAGCAGACGATGACACCGTTTCTAGGAATTACCATATTAACAAAGGTATACTATTTGTTAAAACAGCCTTAAATAAAGAAACGTGGAAAGTGATTATTCCGAACCACATCGAAAAAGAAATAATAATCGATTACCATATAAGATATGGCCATATGGGAGCGCTGAAAGTGATACAGGCTTTAGAGGAGAATTGTCAAGTTAAAAGCATTAACCGAAAGGTAAGAAATTAACTAAAATCATGTAATATTTGCCAGTACGTTAAAGTTAATAACGAAAAGAAGGAAGGTATAAATGATACCCATAACATCTAAGGCGAAACTGGAGAAAGTGTTTTTAGACATCTGCGGACCATTTCCCCGTAGTGGCGGTCGACACAGATACAAATACCTCATCGTAATTATGGACCATTTTACAAAATACGTAAAGCTATATCCGGTTAATCGGGCAACCACAGTAAAAGTTCTTGGAGTCATAACGGAGTTATATGTGCCAGAAATAGGTAAACCATCTTCAATCATTACTGACCATGGAACACAGTTCATCAAAGGGAGAAGATGGCGGGACACATTATTATCACTTGGGATTAAAACATATAAGACGTCAGTCTACCACCCAAGAAGTAATCCGGCAGAGAGGGTATTGAGAGAAGTGGGGAGAATCTTGCGAACGTACTGTCACAACCAACAGAAAAAGTGGCAAGAGTACTTATCAGCCACAGAGAAGTTCCTAAATTTTGCTCACCATCCAGCTATAGGAATTACCCCTTACTCTGCCATGTACGAGAAACCAAACCCCCGAGGGATTGAAGAGATAATAGAGTTCCCGATGAGTGATGGTCATAAGTTTGACAAGGTGAAGTTTTATAACAAGGTGGCCGAAGACCAAGAGAAACGGCAAGCCAAATATCAAAAGGCGATTGGACGAGTAATAACTTATAAAGAGGGAGAAAAGGTACTGTTAAAAAACCGAGAACTACCCAGCACCCTAGAAGGGATAACGAAATAACTATTGTTACTCTACACTGGACCATATCTCGTTGCCAAAAATTATAACAACAATACATACGAACTGAAAGAAATAGTTTCCGGAAAATTCAAAGGAGTATACAACCAAGCCTCCATAAAGAAATATTACGAAGATTGAAGTTAGAATATTTTGTATGAAAATTATCAAAATTTGAAAAATAGTAAGATCAACTTACCAATAATTTAAAAAGAAATAATTTGGAAATAAATAAAAAGAAGAAGTGAATTTTGAACATTATCAAAATTTAAAAAAGCGTAAGAACAACTTACACCAATGAGTTTAGAAAGAAAATAATTTAGAATTAAATAAAAAGAAGAATTTATGACTATAAAATAAAATTATCAAAATTCCAAAAGAATAGTAAGACCAGCTTACAAAAATAATTTTGAAAGAAAATAATTTGGAAATAAAAAAGAAAGAAAAAACCCTCAACATTCTAAAATATAAATAAGACCAACTTATACCTGTGAATTTAAAAGGAAATAATTTGGAAATAAAAAAGAAGTTGATTTTTGTATAATCATCAAAATTCCAACATACAAGTAAGACCAACTTACACAAATAATTTTGAAAGAGAATAATTTGAGACTAATTAAAAAGAGAAGAATTTTGTATAAAAATTATTAAAATTGAAAAATTAGTAAGACCAACTTACAAAATAATTTAAAAGAAAACGATTTGATAAATAAAAAGAAGAATTTGTGGCTATAGAACTCTCAAAATCCAAAAATAAGTAAGCACAACTTACATAAATAAATTTGAAGAGAATAATTTGAGAATAATTAAGAAAAAGAATTTGTGACTGTAAAAATGTAGAAATTCTAAAAGGATAGTAAGATCAACTTGTTAATTATTTGAAGAAAATAATATGATTAATAAAAAATAGAATTTGATTATTATAATAAAAGTATCAAAATCTAAGAAAGAAAAAAATAATATAATAAGAACAACCGATGACTAACTATTTATAAAACTATTATGGAAACAGATAATCAAGAAGGATGATTATAATATTACTCAGTTCTGAAGAAACAAAAAAGAACAACTCATACCAAACATATGAAGAAAATAATTTTGACAGGAAAATAATAAGACTTTAATGAAAGGCAAAGAGAAATAATAACAACATGGAAAATATAATGTTAATAAATTAATTTTAATGAATACAAAAACGGATTAATAACTTTCTGAGAAAGAGAAAAGAAAGAAAAGTATGTTTATATAATATGATCATAGTAACAACTTGAAAGTCAATTATAAAGAAACCAATTGAAAAAACTAAATGACATAAAATAATACCATTCAAATAATTAATAAGAACCAAAGAGAAAATAATATATATATAAAAGTATGCTATCAATGTAAATAACCAGAAGAAGATATAATGAGAATTCAGATGGAGAAGGAAAAAGTTACACCGTAACTAGTAACAAACATATTAACAAAAGTTTCCAACCACAATAAAAATGAATATAACAGACGAGCTAAAAAGTTAGAAGAATATATAATGAGAATAATAAATATTGAGAAGAATAACTAAGATAGAAAATGTGAGATAATCTGAGAAACAACGAAGTGAAGTATCCAAAGATATATTTATTAGTCGAAAATGAGACTATTCTATATGTAATTTTTATTCGATGACTGTCTGTAGATAATTCCAGCAGCATTATGTTTTTGAGCAGAGACGAATTGCCTCTGGATACAATTAGAAGTGATGTATGGCCAGCAGAGTATATATAGCCACAAGTGCCTCTCTGGACTGCCCAGCTCACATGTTAGGGAACGTTAGGGAATTAATATCCCAGGGATAAAACACAAAGTTTAAGAAAAAAATATATAACTATAATAATATATCTCAGAAAACACTAACTATCCAAGACAAATCAAAGTCAAATAAAAGACTATAAGTTTATTAAGCTCAAGTATGAAGAAGCCGATATAGAAATGGAAAGGGAAACGAAGAATAAATAATAAATAAAAAAGTTATCATAAGCAATTATTTCATCCATAATCAAGTCAGAAATAATCACTTCTGGAGGAGAGCAATCTGTAGCATGACAGATAATGCCCATAATTCTGAATGGTAGAATGATCATGAAATAAGATAAAAACTTTTTAAAATCCGAGAAAGCAAAATAAAAAATTAATTGAGAACCACCGTAAAGTATAATCATACATTAAAGTAAAAATTTCATTTAAAAACAATATTACAAAGAGTGATGAGTAAATAAATGTAAACTGCAAAACTAAAAAATAAAAAGGTAATACCCAGGTAGGATAAGAGTAGGTAAGGAAGAAACCCAAAACATGGCAACATCCACAAGAAGATAGAAAATGGAAATATTTTTATAAGGAACAAGAAGAATAGAAGAAATCAAAGAACGAACCAAAACAAAACAGCATCCAGAAGAAGGAGGAGTGCTCTTATAAAAACCCAAACCCCAAAAGAAATTGATAAAAATAAATAAAATGAAAGTATAACAAAAATATCAAATTTAGAATCTATGTAAAATAAATGTAAACCAAAAGTGTAGAAAGTAAGAATTGAAAGTGAACCAATATGGAATAATTATAATGCAAAAAACAAACCTTCATTACCTTCTATAAATAGATTTCTTGATTTTAATAAAACTATAAAACTACAGTAATTAGAAATAAAATCAAACAATGAAAAGGGATCAGTGCAAGTGTTGTGTTATATTAAATAAACCAAATGTGTCAATATTGAAGTTCACAAACTAAGTCAATTGTGAAATAATACAACTTTGTAAAGTGTTTATATTGTGTCCATGAATAATAATAAATAAAGTATTATCATGACTGATAATACAGGAATTTATAAATAATAACTGCCACTCTTTATTTACAACATTCTTTAGAATTACAGTAAATAAAGCAAGAGCAGGCATATAAAAAGTGAAGTGAAGAATCATTACCACAAATATTAAACAACAAAAAACAGCTAAAAACTGAAAATGGACCTAATGTAAGAAATAGTGTATATGAGGGAAGTAAAGAAATGTTTTGTTTATTTAGAATAAGTTTAGATAGCTCAAGGATAAAATATCTAAGAGTACAATCCTTTTAATATAAAAATTTTATTATGAAAATATTTATTGTGTTTTAAAAATAATTAATCCAGAGTAAAATATCTGAGTTTGAAAGACTATTGTTATTTCAATCATGTGTTAGGAATTAAGAGTATAATTTATATATATACTAATTGTTATTTTATTAAAATAAGAAAATATTAATCAATATTATATTATAATAGAAAGTCAGAGAGGGTATAAACAAAAATATTTTTTAAAAACTTTGTATGTAAAAACTGTTAAAAATCTACGCCAAATGTTAAAACTAAACAGCATTAAAATTAAGGAATTGAGTACAGAAAAACAATTAAACTGATGGAATTTATATAAGGTAAATCAGTCATAGAGTCATGTAATTGGAACTAGAAGTAAAGAAGATTTTGTAAAAAGATAGTGAGAATTATTGTTCAAAGTGTATGTAACTTTGTATGTAAAAACTGTTAAAAATCTAGGCCAAATGTTAAAACTAAACAGCATTAAAATTAAGGAATTGAGTACAGAAAAACAATTAAACTGATGGAATTTATATAAGGTAAATCAGTCATAGAGTCATGTAATTGGAACTAGAAGTAAAGAAGATTTTGTAAAAAGATAGTGAGAATTATTGTTCAAAGTGCAAATGAAAAAACTAAAAATGCTAAGAGGGGAGTTACATATTAAGGTATAATATTTAAAAAGAGAAACAATTAATCTAATTACAAGAAATTAAGGGAAGATAAACCTTTTATATCAATCTGAGATTTAATACAATCATTAATATAACAGGTAAAATGGCAACATTTTGGAAAAGGACAGGATGTGAATTTTAAAACTTATAATTTTCAAAATGAAGTAAAAATGTCATTTTAGATCAAAAACCTAGTAACACTACCATATTTGATATCAAATCAAACAGAATGAACTGAAGAAGAAGATAATGTGTTTAGTAATTAATAAATTTAAATAATAACAAAAATATATTCAGTTATATAATGTCAAAATTTCAAATGCACAGGATGCATATAATTTTGAAGCAATGGATTGCCAATATTAATTTGGCTAAGACTTTATGAGAAGACGAAGGAAGTAAATTAGTTCATTATTAGACGTTGAATAGTACACTCGATGCGAGCTCTTAGTCAATTTTAACCTAATAGCTAAAATAGAAATGGCGTATGTGCAATAAGCCTAGCCTAAAGTGAAAAACGCGAGTTTTGGTAAAAATACATTCTAAACAGAAAATCAGTGAAACAAACACCTACGAACATTAAATCAATACGAAACAGAACAGAACACCAGTGAATAAACCATTTAAACGATTAAAACAGTAATAACACCCCACGAAACAAAAGTAAAATTCCCGACCTAACTGACGAAAAAGTGAAATTAACTTAACACTACACAATTTTTCGTAGTGGACCACTAACACTCAACCAGAAACACTACACAATAACCAGAAGGAAGAATCGCAGCTACAGGAACGAAAATTCATAGGGAAAGCAGCCTTTATTTGATGCAGAAACAGCGAGGTGCGTTCGTCTTTCATCTGAACTCGAAGCGGCCATCTTTCTTCCCACAATTCAATGCGACTCCGTCTGTGAAGCTGAATGGTTTGAAAATTTTTAATCACTGGTATATATTAAATGTCATATATGTACTTTTAATTTTTAAGCTGATATATATTGTAATGTTATACTTTTCATACTTTGCCCTTTTTCTTTGACTATATCTAAAATAACTGTTAAAAGAACCCGAATATAAATAATTGTACGAATTATTGAAAATTATACCCTGAGACAGTCGATTAATCAGTCGATAGAAAATCGATATAATAACCACTTGTTAATAAAATACCTTATTTACTAAAAAAAAAATATTTTTTTACACAAAATTAAAACAAATCTATAATTCAATAATTTGTTACAATGATAACATGAATTTGGTTCTAACTTGAACCGTAAACCAAGAATTTAGGCTTATTAACAATTAAAATAAGTAAAATTATTGCTATTAAAATTATAAACAAATATTCATACAAATAAATTTAAATAAATATTACCTAATGATAAATTAATATTCTGGTTTTGCGTAATTTAAATAACGTTGTAAATCGTAGTCAAAATCTTTGCAGTAGTTTTCTCTAGTCTCTTCCTTTTTTTTCTTGTTTAAGATTTTTCTGTGCGGTATTTTTGAATGTTTAAGCGTGTATGCTCCGGATAAAAACAACAAATGAAATTATTTCATCGTCATGAGTCTTATAGTAAATTACGCAGTAATAATCATTTATTTATAAATATTACTGTACAGGTTCTAATTAAAAAAAACAGCAAATGTGTGAATTTTTTTAAAATAGAATTTACGTATAATTATATCTGAACAGTAATAAATTTCAGTACAAAACCTCAATTAATATATTGAATGCAAAGTCAAGAAAACTGTGTTTCCATCACTACTCGATTTATTTGATTTCTCGATTTTCTGAATTTCTAATTGACTATTTGAATTCGTAAATGGAATATTTGTGAGTTGTAGGAAGTTCTATTTGCTTCACCTTGATTATAACACACCTGTAAATCCATATAAATCTTTTTAGGGTTTTCTCTTTAAGTTTGTTTTGACTCGAGCAGAGTACACCAGTATAACACAAGCACACACCGGCATAAAAGTAAGTGACTAAGTGTATATTTATTGTTAGCATGCATTGACGTATTGTTCGCTACGCAGGTTGTCCATAGTCCCAAAATTATGTAATTGTAAGTCATTCCAAACCAGGTAGATACACTCGTATTGTCTCTGAAGGGTGCATGGAACTTACAACCAGATTCTGGTCAGGTCAAGATAGCGTCAATCTCTCTAAAGGAAACGTCTGTGAGATACCAGGCATACGCGAAAAAGAGATTTTATTTCAGTGATGGACGTGTTTTCCAATAAAAACTTTAGGTCAACGTACATCACTAAAGCCCACTCTTTTCCCGCAACACTTTATAAGGTCATCTGTGACGCGTGTATTGTAGACGGCACCAGATTTCTCATTTCATAGAAAGTGTTTTCAGAAGTGCTATAAGTAAGAGGACTTTACTAAACACGCTCCTGTTTAACTTCATTATCATCAAATTGTTATTTTATTTATTTCATCACAGTCTCACATTATATTAGGCAGTCAACAACATTTGCTAGGCAGTTGACATTTGTTTTATGTTTCTACGTTGTCATGACAACTTTTACTGGTGATTTCTCACATTAATTTCGGGCATATTAGAATAGCTCAGTTCAATTTGCGATTGGTCTCTTTCTTAAAGTTAATTATTAGGCCTACAGGTTATTGTTTCTAAATTATATATTAAATAAACGTTGAGTGATGTGCTCTTATACAAATAAAAGATAAATCAGAGCACTTCGAACTTTTGTCAATAATCTTCTAAGAAACGATTCATAATCTTGTCAGAAGCAGTCTGACGTGTATAATGGAACTGCGTTTCCGAGCCAACTGGAAATTTAATAAATCAGGAAATCTGACAAACCCTTCGGTACGTTCGACGAAACGTTAATACGATTGTGATGTTCAGTGAAGCGTGTAAGTCTCCTGCCTATTATGCCTACTTACCTGTCTGATTTGGAGAGATTTACTGAGTTGTATAAATAGGTGTCTGTCAAACAAAGAGGATAAATTAGTGAAATATTGTCTAAAAACGAGTCTTTCAATTTTTGAAGGGATTAAACGAACTCTTACGTTAGTGAATATTTCTTGCTATGTTAATAACTTCAACATAAAAATGACCGAAATTTTCATTTTCAAGAGAAATTAATTTTTAAAAACCACAGACTACAAACATCATTTTCTGCGGTAATATGTTAAAACTACCGTTTTATAGTAATTTATTTATATTTGTGTGTCTGTAATTTATATGCACACACCCTCACCCGTAATATATATTGACGTAGTTGCTTTGATTGATTTTAAATCACTTTTAGAAGGTACGGTTAAGATATATTAATAATTCGTGGCGTATTCCGAGAATGAACGGTGGTAATGTGCTTACCTTTGTATACCCGTAATATGACTCAAGCGAGTTGGAAAACTTGACCGTTGATAAAATTCACATTCAAATAGAAAAAAGACACACACAAAACCACTATTACCAATAACACCTCCTGTCTCTCAGCCTATTCATAAATAATTTCTCTACACATGATATTTTGTCAGTTTCACTGTACAACAGTATTTAACCATTTTCATAAGCAAATGACCGTCGTCGTAGTGCCTTTATACTTTTTGACCTCCAATCTACTTCATGTCTAACTGCCACCTTCTCACCTAAATATGTGCTTTCCTAGCAGTATCCAAAATTATTCTTTGCTTCTGTAATCATTGGTTTTTGACGTATCACTTTGTTATTTCTCAAAAACTAATGTTTATTGTTCTTTCTGTGCTTTTCCTTAAATCGTCTCTTTCAAAATTGTTTTTGAAACCTGTTGTTTCTTGTTTGGTACACAATCTATTTGAGTTTAAATAAATATTCTTTTATATAAATCTAAATATGATGGACGTTTTATACATATTAAACAAAATACTTGTTTTTTGTATTCATTAAAAACAAACATTAAACAAATTGCATATATTATATTTTTTGAAAAGTTTCTATGGGAGTATGACATCCACTCAACTTTATAACACCGTTATTCTATAATAACACAATATATTACAGAGTATAAAAAGCAATTTGGCAAAACGATTTACCTTACAATAAAAGTTTGTTTTATTTTCACTACATACCATTTTCACGGTACATAACTATTTCTAAAAAGTAAGATAAAATATTGTAAAGATTTATTTATTTTGTATTAAAAAACCTCCTACTTATATTGTTTATTCTGCTACCATTTGTATATTTTCTATTACATTTCTGCAATCACACGAATTACAGTGGTGTTTATGAATTTAGGTATACGACTCATAAAGAACGAAATCCAAGACGTACTGCAGCAGTATACAGCCATAAATAGTAGCCGACGAAAATTACTAAATGAAGCATCTGTACAACAACGGTCCCGACGAGAGAAGACTCAGCAGAACTAATCTCAAAAATTTGCTATATTCATTGTTGTGTAAGGAGAAACATTAGTAGATGTCAGGAGATTCTTAATACTTTATACTCTGTTACGGATGTAAAGTGTATTTTGGAAATTCTCAATAAAAATTAAGCATCACTTAAAATTCATTAAACGTTACAAATTATAATATTATTGCAACTACGCTAAGGTAACAAATTCGAAATTATTATGTAAAATTAATATAAGATTAATTTAATACATAACCTAAGTTTTTTTAGTAGGCATCACATTCTATAAATGGCTATTAATTGTTTGCAATTTACACATATGTTTACGTTTTTACCACATTTTAAATTCATTAATTATGATTATACTTAAATTAAAACATTTTCCCTAAAATGAATAACACATACACGTACAGGTGGTAACCACAAGGTTGTAATTAAAAAACATTTTATAACATTAACAACAACGAGAAGCCTTCCATCTTAATGAGTTTCAAATTTTGTTAGGTACACTAAAAATTACAGTAAAGATGCATGATTATATTTAAACCATATGGTAAATCGGTTGTCCTTGACTACCCGTAGATAACGTTAAAGCATCTTTGAATATGTATTTATGAAACCAAAGTCATTTGCAAAAAAAACAAATATAATATTAGATTCAATAGAAACCATAAATCTCGCACCACAGGATACTTTTATTCTCTCTAGACCTATAAATGCCATACAGTGGGTTTAGCTGGGTAAAATGTCTTATGTCAAAGAACCGAAAAACTTTCATTGCACAGGTACTAAATTCAGTAGAGTGAAAGAATCTAAGTCAGCTGGATGTACCAAATATTGCAGTGTGTGTCACGAAAGGTGATAATAAAATATAAGTTACGTAGATTGGAAATAAAATGAATTCTATTGAGCCGCCACTTACAGTTGGCAACTTCAGCAGAATCAGTAAGCAATGTGAAGAATCAAAAGAGATTGAATTTCTCTGGCTGTCCTAATTCAACTTTGTCAAATTTTGTTGATTCCCTGCTATATACACTTTTTCTTCGAACGATGCCTTTCGGTTTCGCAACCATTATCAGGAAGAACTTGATAATGGTTGCGAAACCGAAAGGCCTCGTTCGAGGAAAAAGTGTATATAGCAGGGAAGCAACAAAATTTGACAAAGTTGTGATGAAGACTGCTAACATAGAGAAAATAACTGTCCTAATTCAGCTATAAATCTATACATGTGACGATTATTTTACAGACGTTTAATGATCTGTGATCATTCTGATTGATTATTTTACAATCAGAATGAGAGATTTCAAAATAAACTGGATTGGAGCACTAACCTATAAGGGGCCAATCACAAGCAACTCTTCTCAAAACGCAAAATTCAATCTACTATCTATTTCTTCGTCTTATCTTCTATCCCAGTCCCTTAATGTAAAAAAAAAGTGTTAACATATGCATCTCTTACGATTCTATGTCCACTGTAAATATTCTTAAACAATTTTATACTTATAAATTATGAGTACATAATCTCTCCATTTGGCATAATTGAAATACAAATTTAAAACAAAAACTGTTGTTTTTTGTTTTTCAAATATCAATATTCAGTACCTTGTGTACATTATATCGTACATCTTGAAACCGATATCATATTACCACTGCAAACGTACACAAATCGTAATAAATCCTTTTTCCATATTTTTGTATTTTATTAATATTGCCGTTAAGAAACACCCAATCAATTTGTTCTACTAATATTCTCTGACAATGTTTGATTACTCATTCATCTGAAGACGCCAAAGTCATTAACAAATTATAAACTCAGTACTACGGAAAAGAGATCCTTCCAATTATTATTCCAAGAATAATTTATCTTCACGCTTCAATTAGCCACCTAATTCTCAGATAATGAGAATTTGAACTTCACCTCCACAGCGTACATAACTTTTAAACAGATTGGTCAGCGACGTACACGACTGAAAAAATTGAAAAGCAAAGATTAAAGGCTTGTGAGACATGATACATTAGGCTAATTCGAAAGTAAAAGTGGAGAATGAAAGCGTAAAAAGGTAAATGGAAGAAAAGAGTGAACTGTCAGAAAGCATTTAAGAAGTTAAATATAAAAGAAAATATCTAAAAAGCTCTTAGAGAAAATGCGGGTGATCTTAAAATCCAAATAAAGAAATGACTACAGAAGTTGGTTTAGATAAAACAGTTAATAAAATATATTTTACGAAAAGGAACAGATGTTCCTAGACTAGTGAATGACGGTTAGAAAAAAGCAAATAAAGATTTGAAAGCAAAAGCAATCAACAGACAGTTTCGATGGCTTCAGAATATAATCCTTCATTAGTCTCATTTAAGGTTGTAAAAAAAAAACAAAATTGTAATCATATTATGTTAAACAAATAATTTTAATCATAAGAAATTTACAATTGAAAAGGTAAAATAATGAAAGTAAATATTTTCGATAACATAAAAGTATGTTATTCACAATAAATTTACAGCATAATAAGCGAATTAGATTAGACAAAGCTACTAACGTTTAAAATTAAATTATAGTTGCCACTGGAAAGATAGAAGAGTTTGTTTTTGTCTGAGCCTTACATTGGATCTTGATACATTACAATATTACGTAGTATCATTATACACTTTAAATCCAAAATTCGATTCCTTCATTATTTCCTGGGTCTTTACAAAATACTCTCTACCTTTTTGTCCAGTATCTTAAATGTTCCCTTGCCAGCTTATACTTATCCATTTAAGCGACATGAATCACTGACGCTAAGATCGATTTTTTCTACACCTACATCATTGTAGTTTACTTCCTCTGCAAACTTTCTGTACCAGCTCCGGTAATTCGCCATTCCACTACCTATCGTTTCCTGTAGAGCTGCGTATTAACATTAAAAATTTCATTTCTGCAATTTCAGTAATTTCATTTGTTTTATTTACGTCGTAATTTAGCTCCCATAAAGAACAGCAGATAGAGACTATATTTTAAAATATTGAAGAGGTTTTCATAAACAGTGGTTTATAGCCATTAGAAATGTATCCAAAGTTAGTAAGAGCTTGCAGAAACTCTGGTCCTTTATTTTCAGTAGTTCAGTGTAAGATGTTATATTTAAACCGTGTCGTATCAAGTTTTAAAAATATCCACTTTCAAAACAACCAAAATATTTTTCATCAAAACAAATTATTCAGTAATTGGTTTACATGGTTTTGTATAAACAAATTGTGAATTATGGAGACGCTAGACATATCTAAAATGTTGGTATATCACTTTACTAATTTATGTATTAGATACGAAAAACGTTTCAGTGCAAGATGAGTACCGAATTTGCTAGAAAGTGTAGAAGGAGCGAAAATAAAAATTTCTCAAGACAACTTGAAGTTTTAAGCATACTGAAACCAATATTGTGTAAGAATTTAGAACTCTGGGAGAAAAATGTGTTCACCATGTTTGTCTACACACATTTCACAAAAACACAGATGACAGACGTCCTCCACTGAAAAAAGTAAAGACTTTTCTACAGGCAGAGACGTTATACCAGTTTTTTGTGTAACAAATAATTTTTGGTAATCGATTATTTTGAGAAAGGTAAATGTTAACCGATAAACGTTACGCATGTCTTCTTAAAATCTGCATGAAACATATACCAAACACATACGTATTACAATGTAAAAATGAATTTCAGTAAAACACACACACACACACTTCCTTTTGCTATGGGAAAAATGACAGATCTGAAGAATGATTTCTTGAAACGTTGTAATATAATTTTATTACAAATATAAAATAAAAAATTAGGTTATTGTGATACCGATCACAAGATTAGTCTCCTTAAAACCCCACTGTTGGGCTAGCCAATTTGTAATATAATTTACAAATTAGAAGATGATGATTATGATGATGCCCCACTGTTGTGAGTGCCAATTTGTAATATAATTGTTACAAATATATAATAATATAATGATATAATGATAGCAATTGTGATGCTAATAAATGTTGTCTGAATCTCGGTGTTGAACTCGCCGACGATACAGCTTCACTTTGGATTCACCAATTGGTAATTATTCCCAATTTACAAAGAATAAATTAAATATAAATAATGTATGATAATGCAGTGTGATTTGTTGATAATAAAAATTTTGTAAGTTATAAAATTTTACTTATATATATTTTTTTTGTTTAATTGATTAATTCAATTAATTAATAAATAATTAAGTAATTGTGTGTGTGTTTTAATTACTTCCAATTAAATAGGTATGAATTTGTAATTCGAAACTATTTGTTTCTTATAATAATTTAATAGTGTAGTTAGATCTGTTGATTCTCTCTGCAGACTTTGCTCTTCTTCTTCCTCTCAGATATTTATTTTATCACTGTAAATTATTTTTTTAGAAGAAAAAATAGCAAACATTCACTATACAAATAAATACAAACTCTTATAACAGAATAATGATGTTCATTTATTGACATTTAAAATTATGCGCCATTCAGGCTGCGCATGGCCCAGGCATTGGTTGATATCTGCTCCAGTCGGTAGCGAACAAGATTGACAAAATATATTTTTACAAGATTAATTAATTAGCATTCTTTTAGCGAGTCGAAATGGTCAGAGGGCAAGGAACAAGATACAGTCTTACAGATATTTTTAAACTAAATTATTATGGCTGAAAAAACAATATTATTATGTAAATTGTCAATTATGAAAAGTAATATCGAACCATTCGTCGATATGACGTCACTTGCTTCCAGCAGGCTGTGTACTTGGCTCGTTCGGAAATAAAATATGGCCGCCGTAACCTCGATTTTCTCTGCTATGCACTACTGGAACTGGTTGAGCTTCTTCCACAGAAATAAATGCGTCTTCCCTTCTCTGCGAAGTTGTGTTTGTCCAGGAATATAGTATAGAGTGTCCTCTCTTCTCCTGCGATGTCGTTTCGTGATGGGTTACTGGTGAAGTGTCCGGTGTTCAAATATGTGTATTCGTGTTCTGCTGATATGGTTCAAAATCTTCTCAAAATGGCCGTTGATTTCTTGTGCTCGTGTTAGATGGTGTTATTACTGTTGTTCGGAATTAGTGAGGTGTTAATTATTATCTGTTAGTGTTATTTTTATTTTAGTTAACCTCTGTTACACTTTTCAAAGCTACACTCACGGTTTTACACAAAATTATACTTTTTCGGTCTTCTGTTAATAACTTCTCAACTAGTCGTATTAACGATTAACAATAGACTAAACTCTGAACGTCGTCGTTTTAGGGTAATTTGTGATATGTCTTTTTCCTCTTTCCATTGTTTATATATAAAAGTACATGTCTTAGATTTGGTTCATCATCTAAATATACATAATAAGTTTTCTTATTTTTAACTGTATTTCATTCATTTCTTAATTTTACAAAAATCTAATTATTCAGCAATATTGATTAATTAATTTTACATAATTGGATGTATAGCTGGGTTTGTTTCAAGTTCATTTAAGCCTAAAAATTAAAATTTTTTATAATTATTGTAGGCCTCATATTTTGTACAAATTTAGTGTTGAAATGGTTTATAAGTGTTTTTTCTGATAATATCTCCATGGAATAATATTAATAACTCTGTGATTATCTTTTGTTGTTAATAATTTTGTTGTTAAAACACTTCAATATGGATTAATTTACTGTTTAGTCTGATTTGAGGTATTACCATTATAGGCCTAGTATTATTTATTTCCAAAAGAAGTTAATTTTCTTTCCTTTGTCATTCCATTCGTTATTAATTGTATCTGTACTAATTACATTTTCAATTTCTGTGTTGTATGGACTGAATTCTATCCCCTATTATGTAGTTTGATTCTCTGATAGATAGTTTTGGTTTACATTACTGGTCTGTTTTTTCTAGAGTGGTGTATTAGCTAATCTGCTTTGTACCTTTCATATGGTTTACAGTTTTAAATAAAATTATAACATTCCTATTTCCTACTTGCCTCTCTGCCTTACAAACTTGAAGATTAGTTAACATGATTTTAAATACAACAAAACATCTTATTATCCACTATTTTTCCTATGTCACCTAATTTTAACAAAAACATCTTATATCTACTATTTTTAACTATATATATATAGAATTATAATGGAAACATCTTATTATCAGCAATATTATCAGTCATTGGCTGTCCTTTGTTTTTATGTTTCCTTTTATCACAAACCTAATCCTATTAAAACATCTTATTCCTAATAACACTTTCAGTTATTAACTGTCTCTTTTAATTACTATAACTGTCTTGGTAATACAATGAAATAAAAACATCTTCTAACTAATGACACCTTCAGTTATTAACTGTCTCGTGTGTTCACTATAACTATTTTGATAACACAATAAAATAAAAAACGTCTTATCCCTGTTAAAACCTTATATTACTTAATTTTTAAAACACTTTTAGTATTAACATTAACCTTAGTCATTATACTGTCTTTTATTTTTTATATAGTATTTCCTTACACTGATGGTAGTCCTTTTAATGGATTTCTATTTCTTACACTATCCTTTATTATAGTGTGTCACTTATTATTGTCTACACTAATGGTAGTCTTTCAAATAATTTTTTACATATTATACTTATATCTAGTTTACAATTCGGTTTTCTTTGGATTGTATCTTGTAACTTGAGTTACTGGGTCTAAATATATTGGTTTTAATTTAGTTCAATGGTATGTATTCCTTTATTAACATTTTTTGGAATAGCTCTTCTTGTTTCTTGGCTCTTTGTAGGAATCTTGACATATTTTGTCCTTTCTTCGTTATTATATTAGTAAATTTCTTGTCTTATGGTTTCTCTGCTTCTTGACCTTATAAATTTCCATTATTAATATTGTTTTCACCTTTTTATCTCCTTTTTCTTGTCTTTCCTCTTTACTGCTTCCCCAATCTACTGGGTATACTGCTGGTTTATTGGGTTTTTACATAGTAAGTTATTTTGACCAATAGTTTTCTTTGTTATTTTTTATTCTTATTAACATTTGATTGACTTAATATACAGTTTCTTTTGCTTAACCTTTAAACAATTCATTCTTCTCACTCACTATGGACCTTTTCTGTTTATTTATGTTGCATTAAGTTAAAATTTTAACGTGATAATTTTGTTATGCTACAACGTCTATCCTATTTTTCAGACTTGGTCTCATTAAACTTCCAGATAATATTTCCGTCTTTTCTTGTCTTTCTAACATTAAAATTTCTTAAGAGTAAATCGTTTTATTCCAAAGTAAACAGATGGTAGCGGGTGTTTGGTGGTACTTTTTATACCTTCCGTAAAGTAGGTATAGTATCACTACAATAAGTAAAATTATCAACGTATCACATGTTAAATAAACTGTTAAACAAAAAATTATTTAAATTAAAAAAACTTGCTCTCTCATTGTGAGGCTAAGAACTCTAGCAACTATTGTTCAAAGGGCCTCTTACTTAATTTTTTTACTTTAAAATAATAACTGTATTTCTTTGTTCAGAGACACTTTACTGTGTATAAAACTTCAGGTATTTTGTTACGTTATATTGTACTACTGTTTCGTCTTTATGTGGTCTTTATTTTTAAAATGTATAACTTTTCTTACAGGAAAGGAAATTTGTAAGAAAAGAAAACTTAAATTATATCTACCAATTAGCATCTGATCATAATCAAATTCAAGAGGTATAAAAAGTTCCTGTGCTTTAAGCCATGTCTGTAAAAATAATAAATGTTTTAATACGAATAGCAGCGTTGTTATTCATGATAGGCCTTTACCTAAAATGTTTCCAAAGCACACAATGAAATAATTACACAGTGATGACACTAATTTCACTAAATTTCTTTACGTATTTTATTATTTTACTCTAATGTTTATTAATATTATTTAAATGGTGATTGGCCTACTTAGACAAAATTAACTTATTTTAGATAGGTATTGAAAGAGTGTAGCGTTAAGGCATGTAACATAAAAACCTACAAATAGTGCAACTAATGTCCTTTATTGGTAAAACAACTGTATGCAATTGGATGGAATCAATTTTTAAACTAGGTTCTGTATAGAATACAAATCATGCACATGTTTATAAAGAACACAGACAAAGGAAAACGTTGACTTGCATTGAGGAAAAGGTTGCAATTTATAGAAAACGTTCTTTCTTTCTTGTGAAATTGGTTTTATTTTTATTTGGGTGAAAGTATGCAATTTTCTTCTGTGATGCCTTTTATCTTTGTTTATCAACTAAAGATGCATGTATTGTTTTTACAGGTGTATTTTAATCAACATATTTAAAAATTGTACTTAAAAAGATTAACTAATAAAATTATATTTGTTTCTCTAATCTTTTTCTTGTTACGTAGCGGTTGAAAACAACTACATTCAATTCTTGACTACATTTTATCGGCAAACGATACGGCACTTTACTTAATCAGTTCGATCTAGTAAATGTGTTGTTCATTATATTATTAAACATACTAATCTGACTGCTATTCAGTTATCCTGTCACCTGTAAAACAGAGGTTGTAATAAAGATTTCTTGGGATTTTTACAATTTTGCCTGAGGCCTCGTGTGGTTAACACCTTCTTAGAAAAAAAGTTTCAGTATCAGCAGCAACTGTGCTTTTCTCACGAAATGTATTTTATCAAAATACAGTCTATGTATTTTACCAAATGCTTTACGTAGCCTATGAAATTCACGTGAATTTCTTGATTAAATTCTACCGTTCCTCCAATATGTCCCTCAAGAAAAAAAAATATACTGTCTGTAAGATCAGATGTGTCTGAAGGATCTACTAGTGTTTTTCTAGTAGGACTCGTCTTAGTTATTCTCTACACCTATCGTGTATATGCTGCCGTTTAATTTGCTGGCGGCGGCGGTGCGTCCCTAAGCAGGCTGTCTTCTTGGAAATGTTATTATTGGAAATGTCTTCTTACATCTCTATTATTTCTGTTATCAGTTCTTAAGAACGAGGAAACTTTAGTTCTGTTCCACTCCTTGGTAACGTACCATCGTAGGGAACATATAAAATTAATAAATCTTTAGTCTAATAATTATATAAGGTCCCTGATGGTAATATGGCCATGTTAAGGTTTGATTAATTTTCCTGTTAACAATTTTCAAATAAAAATAAAATCTTTTATGGATCTATGTACTACATCTATTCAGTGACTAATAAAAAAAATAAAAAACCCATTTTAAAAATATTTAATATACGAAAAAAAGATTATATAATGGTAATATGGCCAGTATATTAATATGCAACATAAAAACCTGATTTGGAGCTACATTTGCCTACTAAATGGATGTTTAGGGAAATATAATAAAACAAACATAGTTACAAATATATAAACAAATTATTTATTGGTACATTAAGTACCTTTTGCATTACATTTAAAGTAAAAAAAAAATTTTAATCAAATAAAGAGAAAATTAATTGTCCATTATATAAGTTCATAAGTTTCAAAATTTACTGCACACATTTAGGACAAATGAACAAGTCTGTCTTTTTTGGTCAATCCGACACATTCTTCGTGTACATAGGTGCCACAAATTCCGCACATTCTCATATCAATTCGTTTATCTTCAAAGCACAAAAAACAATACCAGCTTTCTTTGAAAATTGAATCAGACTTTTCCTGAGATTTCACTGAATGTTTCTTGGTTTCTTTATTCCCGTGTTTCTTTCCTTTCATTATCCTCTGACCTTCTTTCGATTTAATATCCTTGGCTTCAGTCTTCATATCATCAAACAACTTTTTGTTCATTAATACACCTCGATTGTTTATAGCGGGCTTCATGGTACGAGTAGTCTTCCTGATCTTTTCAGGTGTAGGCAAGACTTCATGAAAAGAACTGTTGAGCAATTTAACATCCTCTTCTAGTGATGTATTTGAGGAAATCGAATGCATACTTAAATCATCTGAGTCTGATATATCTGGCGGTAACTTTCTGCGATGTTTCTTAGCGTGTCGCTTCACATTCTGAGTTCCAGAAGTCGACGGCTGTGCAAGTAAATCATCTATTTGCATCTGACGTGAAGTTTGCTTGTTTGACGTTACATTGGTGTTAATTTCTGCAGTTGGTTCTGGCCGCTCAGTGATAGAGCTTGGGGCATATGCCTCTTCCGGAATAGCAAGAGGATTGAAGGGATATATCCCAGTGGCTTTAAAACCACTCACAAGGTTTCCCTGTGTCATCGACTTTGCCAATGTAGGAGTGAAAACATCAGAAAAATTAAGCCTCGATATATTCTGTTCCCCTTTGTGAGTGTCAAAATAAAGTAGTGCTTGTTGATCCCAAAAAATTTCAAAGCTTCGGAAACAACCTTTGTCTAGAAGTTGAAGCTCATGGGTTGTGTTTGAAGGCAAACAGTACAGCACAATATTGTGCTCTTCAGCAGCCTCACAAATCTTGTAGTCTAAGTGAGATTTAACCTCATCAAAACTTAAAAGGCATGTCCCGGCTGGTTTAAATTTAGCAAAATGTTTTATATATTCAACAAAACAATCTGTCGTCATAGATCCCTTAGGGGTCATTATGGTTGTTGAACCAGGAGGTAAATTTTTTCCCAAGCAGGATTTTTCCTCACTCCGGAAAATAAAATCATTGATGGAATTACAGATCCAACTGCATTTCCACATGCTGCAACTGTTACACTCTCACCGTGTTCCTTAGCAACAATATGAACACGTTTTGACCCCTTTTTGGCAAGAACTTCAGGATCTTTGTGTAGCTGTAGTCTACAGCCTTTTTCATCCATGTTAAAAATTTTTTCAGGAGAGGTCATCAGGTTATTGACGTTAAGGATTTTTTTTAATTTTTTGAAGTGATCACTGACAATGAATTTATTAAGCTTTTGAGCTCGCGCTGGATTGAGCCTTTGAGCTTTTCTTTTTTTGACATCAGGGTTTCTTTCCAAAAAACCCTTTAGCCAATAGCGTCCTGCCAAATCTTTAGAAAACTTATTACAAATGCCATTTTCTTGGCAGTATTTAAAAACATTCAATTTAAGCATTCTTGAAGTTAGTGGATAACCAACATCTGCCAATCGAAATATTCTACTACATAATTCTCTCTCTTGTTCTATTGTGAGAGTCGCCTTACAACCTAACTTTGATTTTACTTTATTATTACCGTTTAGATAGCGGCGTAAAGTTCGCCTGGGTACGGAGTACCTTGTGCTCGCAGCGTTCACTGACAAACGTTGCCCTCTGACATCAGCAACTGCTCTCGTCAAGCCTTCCTGGGTCCAGCCTCCACGTTTCTTCTTTCTTCCTTCATCAGGATCCATTTCTGAAACACAGAAATAATAAACTATACTTACGTAAATACATTATTAAAGGTAAATGTTGACAAAACATGACTTACCTAATTGAAATTTATGTATTTATTTATTTAATTATTTAGTAATAGCAGGTAATATGGCCAACTGCAGCGAATATGGCCAAGGCTGGCCATTTCACCAGCCTGGATAGGTTTTTAATTGAGACGTAAATTGAATACTATGTCGAGCAAATACCTAACTATGAATGTTACCTATCAACTGAGCATAAAAAACTGAAATAGAAACAACAGTCCAATCATTGTTATATGTTAATGACATAGGTTAATAAGCGTAAATTTACCTGAGTAATATAATAACAGCGTCCTTCTCCAAGCAACAGCGGGACAAGATGGCGGCTACTGCTCAATGTAGAGCTTCCCCACTAGCAGTAATGGTCTGTGTAGTCTAGGAGAAGTGTCGAGAGAGCATTCTGATGCACTCTAGCCGGAATTCGGTAAACTATGTCCAATATTGAGAACTGGCCATATTACCAGCATGGCTATATTATCATCACCCACCTTATGTCTCACAATACAATACATGTCTTATATATATAGTTCTAAATTACTATGAAAAAAAGTTTTATGGATTAGTATTATAAGTAATAAATTAGTCTTTTGTTTTCTTTTCTCCGTCTTTCCTTTATCTCTTCTTTTGTTTTACTTTCACACTTATACAAGTTTAATCTCTTTCGTTCTCTCCCTTTCCCCCGTCTCGTACACTCTCTCTCTCTCTCTCTCTCTCTCTCTCTCTCTCTCTCTCTCTCTCTCTCTCTCTCTCTCTCTCTCTCTCTCTCTCTCTCTCTCTCTCTCTCTCTCTCTCTCTCTCTCTGTTATATTTTCCGTCCCCTTTTGTGTTTCCGTCTTAGCGTTGCATATTTTTACGATTCTTTCTTTAGATTAAAAAAGTTTCCAAATCCATTTTCTCATTTTCCATCAGGCGTTTTTTAAATTCCAATACACGTTGGTAAAATAACCCTAAAGAGTTTCGCTTGCATCACACCATATAAAAAGTTCAACACAATTCTTATGTATTGGATACTCTCGCAGACAAACAGGCAGAAGGTGTCTTGCTATCTGGTTTCTTTGCGTTATCCGGGCCGGAGCCCGATGAACGTCACGTTCAAACAGTGGAACGCGGTCGTTTGTTTGGCACAAGGTGTTATGTTGCGGTCCACGAATACACGATAATGCATGTATGACGTGGGGGCATCACTGAGTTATTTTGCTCCAGCCAGTCGCCAGACCTGAGACGTGCCTCCGTGGCCCCTTTAAGGCATAGCGCGCAGGATGTAGAGACGCGCTGGTGTGTCTAAGCAATAGAAAATGTAAAAATAGGAAATTGTTACCTTAACAACAAACCTGAATGGGTGTTTTGATTATCCTTTTTGATTTCCATTGGACTTTCTATCGCAGGTATTTCTGTGCCACTAATATATCTTCTAAATTAAATATTATACCGCAAATAACAAATATTGCTTTTTTCAAATTATTTTGCGAAATATACTACAAAGGTGCACAAAAACTTTAAAACTTTCCGGAGACGTTGAGTGCAGTTAAACGATACATTCCATTTAAACGATTTGTCTGTTTAATCGCACAAAACAAATTTAGGTAAACAAATAGTTGGAAATTTAAAAGAAATCTATTGTGTAACCTAATAAATATAATATGGATATCTGAAAGTAGAAAATTTGAAGTAGTCCTTATCCTCAAGTGAAGGTTTTGGATTTTATTGACGTGTACGCCTGGATTTCCTCTAGTTTAGGCACCAAATGCTCGTTGCAGACGTTATCAATAAAGTGATTCTTAGTACGGACATTATAGATATAGCTACGGATTCGTCGTAAACTTAAGAGAGAATGTCCTGAACGTTGGCCAGCAGAATATAAAGCTTTGCATGACTAAAGTGACAGGGTTCGCCAGCCTTTCGATCAAGCGAGTGCTATTGGCAGGAGAAGAAGTCAACAGGTGTAGGCAGGAGGAGCCCTTCCTATTGTAGGCAGGAATGGAAGAAGAACTAGTAGAGTAAGTATCAATGTGTGTAACGACAAAAGAAGTGATTGGAAAGCCAACTATAGTGTCGAGGAAAGTCCCTTGCTTGTTCCTGAGTTAATGGAAGCCCCCGGTGGAGACGTTTCTGAAGATGAAGGAACGCAAGGGAGTGTTGACAAGAACCAATCAGACGTGGACCAGGTAAAGGCGTATAGGTCGTCAACACACGACGCGACGGGAGTGATTCCAGCAAAACTTATGATTCAGCGGATTCATCTTCCTGCGAACTTGATGTTCGGATCACAAGAGACTGAATTTGAAGAGCCGAAAAATTATACTTTGCAGGTAGACCAACTGCCTAGGTCGCCTGGTCAAGTATTACTTCAGAGTCGGTTTGCCAGTTCGGGATGAACAGGCTTAAGGAGTGGGCAGTTTAGTCACGGAACGTTCTCGAAGAATAGAAGGTGTCGTTCAACGTCTTGTCAAGTGATATCAAGTGGTTGTGCTGTTTTAATTAGTGTGGAATTCTTTACAGTTGACATTATTATTGCGTGTGGACAAATTTAACTTGAAGTATTTACGCGTATAATCTTGTTGAATAACTTGTTGATTTCAAATGTTTATTTGTAATTAATTAAAGCTGGTAATTAGTGACTTCACTGGTGTCTGTATTTTGTTTTCCACTGCACCATACGACGATTAGCAAGACCGATGTAACAATATATTTAAACCAGCTCGTTTATTAAATATATATATATCATCATTTTTCTAAAACTTAGCACAACAAATGCTAGCTTAGTTGTAGTGTAAACCGACCTTAATACAATAACGTTTCTTAAAACAAGAATTGTTTTAACAGAACAATGTAAACCCCACTTTATTGTACGCGTTATACACAACAACGGAAGCAAAACAATTTTCAGAGCATATTAGAAGACAATCTGCAGTTAACAATGAAAAGATTCATTGACAATTCTATCATTTTCTGAACAAGTTAGTGCAGTTAAAATAAAATATCGGTATGGAGAACCATACATGACTTCCATATTCTAAGATTTATATTTAAATCTTAATATCGCCTGCCAAGCGCGATATATTTTCTCTTATACATGATGTACATTAAAATGAAAAAATTTTAATTTTATTGCTTGGCAACAAAATTATTTTATTTTTAACAATTACCATTGTTTTAAAAAGTTTAAATAAATTTTCAAGTACAACGTAAAAGGTTAAAACGTAAAACGTAAAAGGTTGCCGGTAAACTACCCCTTCCCCTTAACCGATCTTCACCAAAATCGAAAGTCCTTGAGACCTCTACAATTCAGGGACGTATGCAAAAAATTATTTGATTCTGTTTGAATTTGCGGCAGTTATCGTTTGCCATAGAAAATACGCTTGATAAAAAAACATTCCAGGTAAACTACCCCTTCCCCTTAACCGGTCTTCACCAAAAACAATAGGTCTTGAGTACTCTACAAATCAAGGCTGTATGCAAAACATTATTTGATTCTGTTTGAATTTGCGGCTGTTATCGTTTGCCATAGAAAATACCCTTGTTAAAAAAACGTTGCAGGTAAACTACCCCTTTCCCTCAACCGATCTTCACCAAAAACAATAGGTCTTGAGAACTCTACAATTTAGGGCTGTATGCAAATAATCTTTTGATTCTGTTTGAATTTGCGGCTGTTATCGTTTGCCATAGGAAATACCCTTGTTAAAACATAAAACGCTACAGGTAAACTACCCCTTTCCCTTAACCGATCTTCACCAAAAACAATAGGTCTTGAGTACTCTACAAATCAGGGCTGTATGCAAAACATTATTTGATTCTGTTTGAATTTGCGGCTGTTATCGTTTGCCATAAAAAATACCCTTGTAAAAAAAACGTTGCAGGTAAACTACCCCTTTCCCTTAACCGAACGTCACCAAAAACGATAGGTCTTGAGAACTCTACAATTTAGGGCTGTATGCAAATAATCTTTTGATTCTGTTCGAATTTGCGGCTGTTATCGTTTGCCATAGGAAATACCCTTGTTAAAACATAAAACGTTACAGGTAAACTACCCCTTTCCCTTAACCGATCTTCACCAAAATCAACAGATCTTGAGAACTCTACAATTCAGGGCTGTATGCGAAACATTATTTGATTCTGTTTGAATTTGCGGCTGTTATCGTTTGCCAAACAAACAAAATTACCCTTGCTAAAAAAAAACCCGTTGCAGGTAAACTACCCCTTTCCCTCAACCGATCTTCACCAAAAACAATAGGTCGCGAGTACTCTGCAAATCAGGGCTGCATGCAAAAAATTATTTGATTCTGTTTGAATTTGCGGCAGTTATCGTTTGCCAAAAAAAAAAAATCTACAGACAGACAGACACCAGACAGACAGACAGACAGACAGACAGACAGACAGACAGACACACAGACACTTTTCGGAAAACGACTTTTTTTCATGTTTTGAGTGTAGTAGAATCAGAATCTGCAATAATCTCGAACACGATTTTTTTTGCCATCACCATACTTCCATTCCTTAAGGAATATGGAAGTAAAAAATAACATTTTGCAAGATTTTTTGTTGCAGTATCTTGCAAAGATTACTGTCCTCTTTATGGAGTAACCGGAAGAAATGAAATCTGTTTTTGGTCAAGGGGAATTTCAGTTGTCCTAGAATTAGCAATATTTTTCCCAAATAAAAAAACAATTTTACTCTGTTTGAAATATTAAAATTTTATAAATTTTATAAGCAAATCATATTTTAAACTATAATTATGCATACTTTTGTTTTTATTGATTTATAAAGAATTCTACAGAGCAATAGTTTTGAAACTTACCAAAGACCTTCAGCTACTTTCTACTTCCATATTCCTTAAGGAATGGAAGTATGGTGACGGCAAAAAAAATCGTGTTCGAGATTATTGCAGATTCTGATTCTACTACACTCAAAACATGAAAAAAAGTCGTTTTCCGAAAAGTGTCTGTGTGTCTGTCTGTCTGTCTGTCTGTCTGTCTGTCTTGTGTCTGTCTGTCTGTAGATTTTTTTTCTATGGCAAACGATAACTGCCGCAAATTCAAACAGAATCAAATAATGTTTTGCATGCAGCCCTGATTTGCAGAGTACTCGCGACCTATTGTTTTTGGTGAAGTTCGGTTGAGGGAAAGGGGTAGTTTACCTGCAACGTTTTTTTAAGAAGGGTATTTTCTATGGCAAACGATAACAGCTGCAAATTCAAACAGAATCAAATAATGTTTTGCATACAGCCCTGATTTATAGAGTACTCAAGACCGATTGTTTTTGGTAAAGATCGGTTAAGGGAAAGGGGTAGTTTACCTGTAACGTTTTATGTTTTAACAAGGGTATTTCTTATGGCAAACGATAACAGCCGCAAATTCAAACAGAATCAAAAGATTATTTGCATACGTCCCTAAATTGTAGAGTTCTCAAGACCTATTGTTTTTGGTGAAGATCGGTTGAGGGAAAGGGGTAGTTTACCTGCAACGTTTTTTTAACAAGGGTATTTTATATGGCAAACGATAACAGCCGCAAATTCAAACAGAATCAAATAATGTTTTGCATACAGCCCTGATTTGTAGAGTACTCAAGACCGATTGTTTTTGGTGAAGATCGGTTAAGGGGAAGGGGTAGTTTACCAGCAACGTTTTTTTATCAAGCGTATTTTCTATGGCAAACGATAACAGCCGCAAATTCAAACAGAATCAAATAATTTTTTGCATTCGTCCCTGAATTGTAGAGGTCTCAATGACTTTCGATTTTGGTGAAGATCGGTTAAGGGGAAGGGGTAGTTTACCTGCAACCTTTTACGTTTTAACAAGAGTAAAGTACTTGAAAATTTATTTAAACTTTTTGAAACAATGGTAATTGTTAAAAATAAAATAATTTTGTTGCCAGGCAATAAAATTATAATTTTTTAATTTTAATGTAATATAATATTTTTCATTTAATACAGCAATAAAAAGGCAGGTAAGACACAGCCTGGCTGTTTGGCTGAAAATGATTTTAAATATAAATCTTAGAATATGGAAGTCATGTATGGTTCTCCATACCGATATTTGATTTATTGTTGCATTGGAGTGTTAGTGGTCTCAAATATTTCTACTAGTAATTTTGTACAAACCACTATGTTATCTTTCGTATTGACGAGCGCTTTCGGCAGTCAAGCCATCTTCTAGTAATTTTGTACAAACCACTATGTTATCTTTGGTATTGACGAGCGCTGTCGGCAGTCAAGCCATCTTCTGAACATGGCTTGAATGCCGAAAGCTCTCGTCAATACCAAAGATAACATAGTTGTTTGTACAAAATTACTAGTAGAACTACTTTTTTGAGTTTTAAATATGTGGTTAAGTTACTTGACCTGAACCGGCATTTCTTCAACCACAACTTGCATATTCGAGTAATACAGAAAATCAAGTAACGACTGTACTACAGACATCATTCACACAGACATGTTGTAAAAATTATTTTAATATAAGAAGAACATTCGTAGTCCTTCAGTCTTTCGACTGGTTTTTACCCTCCCCGCATATACCCGTGTTGCGTGTGGTACTGAGTCTCTCACAGGTATATGGGACCTACAGTTTAACGCCGGATCCGAACGGCATAGTTGGGGATGGTTTATACTAAGCAGGATAGTAAACCTGTTTAAACCTCTCGCTGGTTTGCCATTTTTTTGCGAGGGGGAACGGTCGTATCTAAATCAGATGGCACCCGGCGGGAATTGAACCTGCGCCGACAGCGTAGCAACGCCACAAGGAAGAACATAAATGTAATATATTTAGCACAAGAAAAAAAGATTTAGCAAAATTACCAGCACCGGATTAGTTGGTGCTAATATTTTTAAAAAGACGTATATATAAATCAGTATTAAAATTTTAAGGTGATAAAGCGACGATAAATCAGCACATCTGTATCTTGTCCAGTAATGTCTTTTAGCTTTCAGCCGTTTTGGAAAGCAACAACCAAACCCATGTTATAGAATTTGCAAACATACTTTGCTTAGACAAGTGTATTACTGACACTTTAATTATTACACCACTTTAACTGGTGATTCAATTATGACACTTTAACTGCTTGTAAACAAATCCGTTTATGATTATTTTCAGTATTAATACACCATAATCAATTTTTGGAATACTAAGTAAAAAATGGCCCAACTTTGTTTTTAGTTGAATATACTGGCATGTAAAAACTGATTTATCGCTTATGTGTTCAAATATGGTGGGGTATGTTGACACAGTCGGAACTTAGTCAGTTACCGGAGTTACGTACATTGTAATTGTAATGGAGTAGCTACAGTGCCTCTCTATTATTATACGGTTATCGAGTTTCCGTATAATCGTTCCAAACTAATCTTTTCATTTCGTCAGTTATGAAACTGTAGACTGCAAATGACGTAAACTAAGAAAAATAAAACTAAATGTATACAAGGAATTCTGTTATTTTGCATATTATTCATTGAGTGTGTATAAGTTAGAATTAATTATAACAAGTGCTGAATGGCTAAACTCGAGGAGACCCAGGCTTAAATGTACGTTTACTTTTCTTAGCATTTTGACGGGATTTCCTGTCACAGTGTGTATGATAGAATGCCTAAATTGAAGCTGGCAGTACCTGACTAATCAGGGTGCACAATGGAAACTGTGCCGCACTTGCTAACTGTAAATGTTCTCTTACCTTCAGTAAATCCATTTATAAGTACGTTTCTATTGGTTTCCTGACGAGTGCAAACCGTGCACTGTTCTGGAACATTATTTCTCCAATTTACGGGTTCGTGAACTATCATTGCCACATACCAATTGTAACGATAATTTCGATCCGCGGTGGTTGTTGGGATTTAATTGTTTAGTTTATGATTGTAAAATTGTTTTAGTTGATGTGTAATTATTAAGTCTTTGATGAAAAGACTGACGACGAATTACTCGAGTCGGTTCTCTCTCAGGCGTCCGTGGATAGGCGTAGATCGTCGCAGATTCCGATGTTGCTAAAATAAACACTAGTGATTTTACTTACTTCACTTGACGTTGTAGTCGGTTGACCAATTCGTCAATAAGTGAATCGGTAACTCGATTCTCATCGGTCACTGTCACACGGTGCCACCTGAGGAAGTATTGCTGTAAATCTAACTCGTAATCGTACAGTATGTTTAATAAAATTCGTCAACTTTTTTTTTCCTGTTATTAATTTTAATTTATTAACAACTTTTGATAAATGTTGCAAAGCATTGCTTTATAATTTAACGTAGGCTGTTTGCCTTGTCAGCCATTGACTTTACTTTTTATTTAGCTCTTAATCTCAGGGTATTGAAAATATTTAATTGGTTTAACATAAAATTACAATATAATTCTTGAACCTTGGTTCAATATGTTTACAAGTCTTCAGTGGTTCCTTTGAGCCTGCAAGATACAAAAACAAGAAAAATGTCTGCCCTACTGTTGAACATTAGTTGGCGGAATTAATTATTATGAACAACAATTATATTAAATGGTTTCATAAATCATTAACATGGAACGAATATCGTCGGCTATGTTCAAACTTACATTTGCTTTACGCATACTGAATTAATCATTAGAACAAAAAATATGACCTGAAACAGTTTCAAACTTATTAACCTATAGTCGTAAAATTGACTATTATCAACATTGAATTGCCCCTAGGCATACTGACTCAAATATTCAGTAACAAAATAACATCGAAAGTATATTCAATTATTAATATGATTGTTAAATTGACTATTGTCAATAGGAGAACAACTTCAGGCATACTGAATTGCAATAAATTATTAACTATTCCAAAATATCAGGTGTCTGCTTAATCTAAATATAAAAAAAAACATCAGTGGTTAAATAATAAGTTCACTTAATGTTTGTTAATTATGATCATGTCAATTGCATGTGGCACTCCAGTTATTCAAACAATTATGATTTGTTACTTAATCAGTGTTTATTACAATATTAGTTGTTTGTTTAATTATTATAACAGTCGAAATCAGAAGTTCAGATAACCTCTCTTTGAGTTACTGCTATTCATTGTTTATCCTTTTAAGTGATTCGATTTTTGTAACATCGATACAAATTTATTATTTATTTTGATAAATTAATTATATAAGGTTTCTTAATGTTTGTGAATGACTGTTATTTATTTTGTTAATTAACTGTTAACCTCGCTAATATACCATGGTTACTTCCATGTTTCGAATAAAAATCTTAAAATCTCTGTTTTTTACTTAATTTTCAATAATAATTAATTAACACCATACTTCCTGTTAATTCACTGTTGTTTGCAGCTTTATTGTGCACCCTGCAATTACTTCACTATAATATAAGCGTTATATCGATGCAATCGACACTAAAAATTTTTGGGGATAGGTTGCGCCCAATGTTTACATTTACTACCGCACAGCTGATATGGCTTGAAAACGACTGTTTTCGCCCACAGAAATTGCCGTCGTCTCGCGTCGCTAGTCTGAGGTAGAATGTTTGTCATTTTATGCTTCTTCGCTGTTCCAATTTTAGGATCACATACCCCCCGGTCGATTTTGATGGATCCCGTTGGTTCAAAAAGGCTGCCATTCTATCCAGCGAGGTCACCCCCCTCGCGGATTAATTAATTTGCAGAAAATTGTTAGCGACTTTGGGGTTGAGAGTATTGTTTGTTGCCTTCTCATTTTTGCCCAAAATATATAGAATTCCTTCAAAATTGGTTTAACGTCCTTGTTATATGAGTAATGCTTAATGTAACCACACCATGTTTTTACAGTTGATTTGTTCTTTAAAATAAGTCCTCACAAGATATGTGTGAGTTTGATAATAAGAAAGTTAATTTCTTACTTATGACTATTACATATTTCTTATGGTTTTATATGATTAATTACTAAAATTGACCAAATGATGATTACATTTCAATCATATGTTTCCTTTCAAGTTCATTTATGATAATATCTAGTACAATGATTGTCTAAAATTAATAAAATTACAATATTTGATCACTGCTTTCTATGGCCTAGAGCATGGTCAGTTAGATTTACTTTATTTATTGACATAATGTGTCCTGTTCACTTTTTTACAGTGATACAGACATTCTAAGATGTCCGTTACAACTTCTGGACAGCTTAATTTTCACTAGAATACAATTATTTGCTTGTTTTTAGTGTAAGATTTATTGTTCATAGTCTTAGTATGACATGTGTCATTATGATTTAATTCAGAATTAATGATATACCCATTTTTAAGTGGTTCTTTTAGGTCTAAATAGTCTTTACAGTTTAAAGATTGTTTTACAATAGTTGTCCTCTTATAATTACATTTGAGATTGATAATAATTCACTAATACTTTTTGCATCTTGTGTGGTCAGTCAGTTCTATTTGATTTTAAATAAATATTTTTTTATATCAATCAAATATGATGGACGTTTTATACATATTAAATCAAAATACTTGTTTTTGTATTCATTAAAAACAAACATTAAAAAACTAGCATATATTATATTTTTTTGAAAAGTTTCTATGGGAGTATGACATCCACTCAACTTTATAACACCGTTATATATTATAATAATATATATATAATAACCGTTATATATAATAACACAATATATTACAGAGTATAAAAGCAATTTGGCAAAACGAATTACCTTACAATCAAAGTTTATTTTAATTTTTACTACATACCATTTTCACGGTATACATAACTATTTCTAAAAAGTAAGATAAAATATTGTAAAGATTTATTTATTTTGTATTAAAAAACCTCCTACTTATATTATTTATTCTGCTACCATTTGTATATTTTCTATTACATGTCTGCAATCACACGAATTACAGTGGTATTTATACGACTCATAAAGGACGAAATCCAAGAAGTACTGCAGCAGTATACAGCCATAAATAGTAGCCGACGAAAATTACTAAATTTTCGGGACTCGGGACTCGGGACTCGGGAGCATCTGTACAACAACGGTCCCGACGAGAGAAGACTCAGCAGAACTAATCTCAAAAATTTGCTGTATTCATTGTTGTGTAAGGAGAAACATTAGTAGATGTCAGGAGATTCTTAATACTTTATACTCTGTTACGGATGTAAAGTGTATTTTGGAAATTCTCAATAAAAATTAAGCATCACTTAAAATTCATTAAACGTTACAAATTATAATATTATTGCAAGTAAGCTAAGGTAACAAATTCGAAATTATTATGTAAAATTTATGTGAGATTAATTTAATACATAACCTAAGTTTTTTTTAGTAGGCATCACATTCTATAAATGGTTATTAATTGTTTGCAGTTTACACATATGTTTACTTTTTTACCATATTTTAAATTTATTAATTATGATTATATTTAAATTTAAAAAATTTTCCTAAAATGAATAGCACATACACTTACAGGTGGTAACCACAAGGTTATAATTAAAAAACATTTTATAACATTAACAACAAAGAGAAGCCTTCCATCTTAATGAGTTTTGAATTTTGCTAGGTACACTAAAAATTACAGTAAAGATGCATGATTATATTTAAACTATATGGTGAATCGGTTGTCTTTGACTACCCGTAGATAACGTTAAAGCGTCTTTGAATATGTATTTATGAAACCAAAGTCATTTGCAAAGAAAACAAATATAATATTAGATTCAATAGAAACCATAAATCTCGCACCACAGGATACTTATATTCTCTCTAGACCTATAAATGCCATACAGTACAATGTTAGCTGGGTAATATGTCTTATGTCAAAGAACCGTAAAACTTTCATTACACAGGTATAATGACCTGACGTCTATTTAATAGACATGAAAGGAACTAAGTCAGCTGGATATACCAAATATTGCAGTGTGTGTCACGAAAGGTGATAATAAAATATAAGTTAGGCCTACGTAGTTTGGAAATAAAATGAATTCTATTGAGCCGCCACTTACAGTTGGCAACTTCAGCAGAATCAGTAAGCAATGTGAAGAATCAAAAGAGATTGAATTTCTCTGGCTGTCCTAACTCAGCTATAAATCTATACATGTGACCAAGCAACTGTTCTAATAGATTGGTCAAAACGCAAAATTCAATCTACTATCTATTTCTTCGTCTTCTCGTCTTTCCTTTAATCCCTTAATGTAAAAACAAATTGTTAACATATGCATCTCTTACGATTCTACGTCCACTGTAAATATTCTTAAAAAATTGTATACTTATAAGTTATGAGTACATAATCTCTCCATTTGGCATAATTGAAATACAAATTAAAAAAATAATCTGTTGTTTTATGTTTTTCAAATATCTATATTTAGTACGTTGTCTACATTATATCGTACTTCCTAAAACCAATATCATATACCACTTCAAACGTATACAAATAGTAACATACCATTTTTCTATATTTTTTGTGTTTTATTAATATTGCCGTTAAGAAACACTCAAGTTATTCTACAAATATTCTCTGGCAATGTTTTATTACTCATTCATCTGAAGACGCCAAAGTCATTAACAAATTATAATCTCAGTACTACGGAAAAGAGATCCTTCCCAATAAATTGTCAGTCTTTACCAATTTACCTTCACGCTTCAATTAGCCACCTAATTCTCAGCTAATGAGGATTTGAACTTCACCTCCACAGCGTACATAACCTTTGTGCCGATTGGTCAGCGACGTATACGACTGAAATAATAGAGAAGCAAATATTAAGGCTTGTGAGACATGGTAGATTAGGCTAATTCGAAAGTGAAAGTGGAGAATGAAAGCGTAAACAGATAAATGGAAGGAAAGATTAAACTGTCATATAGTATTTAAGAAGATAAATATAAAAGAAAATATCTAAAAAGTTCTTAGAGAAAATGCGGGTGATCTTAAAATCCAAATAAAGAAATGACTACAGAAGTTGGTTTAGATAAAACAGTTAATAAAATATATTTTACGAAAAGGAACAGATGTTCCTAGACTAGTGAATGACGGTTAGAAAAAAGCAAAAAAGATTTGAAAGCAAAAGCAATCAACAGACAGTTTCGATGGCTTCAGAATATAATCATTCATTAGTCTCATTTAAGGTTGTAAAAAAAACAAAATTGTGATCATATTATGTTAAACAAATAATTGTAATCATAAGAAATTTACAATTGAAAAGGTAAAATAATGAAAGTAAATATTTTCGATAACATAAAAGTATGTTATTCACAATGAATTTACAGCATAATAAGCGAATTAGATTAGACAAAGCTACTAACGTTTAAAATTAAATTATAGTTGCCACTGGAAAGATAGAAGAGCTTGTTTTCGTCTGAGCCTTACATTGGATCTTGATACATTACAATATTACGTAGTATCATTATTCACTTTAAATCCAAAATTCGATTCCTTCATTATTTCCTGGGTCTTTACAAAATACTCTCTACCTTTTTGTCCAGTATCTTAAATGTTCCCTTGCCAGCTTATACTTATCCATTTAAGCGACATGAATTTTTTCTGACGCTAAGATCGATTTTTTCTACACCTACATCATTGTAGTTTACTTCCTCTGCAAACTTTCTGTACCAGCTCCGGTAATTCGCCATTCCACTACCTATCGTTTCCTGTAGAGCTGCGTATTAACATTAAAAATTTTATTTCTGCAATTTCAGTAATTTCATTTGTTTTATTTACGTCGCAATTTAGCTCCCATAAAGAACAGCAGATAGAGACTATATTTTAAAATATTGAAGTGGTTTTCATAAACAGTGGTTTATAGCCATTAGAAATATATCCAAAGTTAGTAAGAGCTTGCAGAAACTCTGGTCCTTTATTTTCAGTAGTTCAGTATAAGATGTTATATTTAAACCGTGTCGTATCAAGTTTTAAAAATATCCACTTTCAAAACAACCAAAATATTTGTCATCAAAACAAATTATTCAGTAATTGGTTTACATGGTTTTGTATAAACAAATTGTGAATTATGGAGACGATAGACATATCTAAAATGTTGGTATATCACTTTACTAATTTATGTATTAGATACGAAAAACGTTTCAGTGCAAGATGAGTACCGAATTTGCTAGAAAGTGTAGAAGTGGGAGCGAAAATAAAAATTTCTCAAGACAACTTGAAGTTTTAAGCATACTGAAACCAATATTGTTTAAGAATTTAGAACTCTGGGAGAAAAATGTGTTCACCATGTTTGTCTACACACATTTCACAAAAACACAGAGGACAGACGTCCTCCACTGAAAAAAGTAAAGACTTTTCTACAGGCAGAGACGTTGTACCAGTTTTTTGTGTAACAAACAATTTTTGGTAATCGATTATTTTGAGAAAGGTAAATGTTAACCGATAAACGTTACGCATGTCTTCTTAAAATCTGCATGAAGCATATACGAAACACATACGTATTACAATGTAAAAATGAATTTCAGTAAAACACACACACACACACATTTCCTTTTGCTATGGGAAAAATGACAGATCTGAAGAATGATTTGTTGAAACGTCTATCCTATTTTTCAGACTTGGTCTCATTAAACTTCCAGATAATATTTCCGTCTTTTCTTGTCTTTCTAACATTAAAATTTCTTAAGAGTAAATTGTTTTATTCCAAAGTAAACAGATGGTAGCGGGTGTTTGGTGGTACTTTTTATACCTTCCGTAAAGTAGGTATAGTATCACTACAATAAGTAAAATTATCAACGTATCACATGTTAAATAAACTGTGTTAAACAAAAAATTATTTAAATTAAAAAAACTTGCTCTCTCATTGTGAGACTATAACCTTAGTCATTATACTGTCTTTTATTTTTTATATAGTATTTCCTTACACTGATGGTAGTCTTTTTAATGGATTTCTATTTCTTACACTATCCTTTATTATAGTGTGTCACTTATTATTGTCTACACTAATGGTAGTCTTTCAAATAATTTTTTACATATTATACTTATATCTAGTTTACAATTCGGTTTTCTTTGGATTCTATCTTGTAACTTGAGTTACTGGGTCTAAATATATTGGTTTTAATTTAGTTCAATGGTATGTATTCCTTTATTAACATTTTTTGGAATAGCTCTTCTTGTTTCTTGGCTCTTTGTAGGAATCTTGACATATTTTGTCCTTTCTTCGTTATTATATTCGTAAATTTCTTGTCTTATGGTTTCTCTGCTTCTTGACCTTATAAATTTCCATTATTAATATTGTTTTCACCTTTTTATCTCCTTTTTCTTGTCTTTCCTCTTTACTGCTTCCCCAATCTACTGGGTATACTGCTGGTTTATTGGGTTTTTACATAGTAAGTTATTTTGACCAATAGTTCTCTTTGTTATTTTTTATTCTTATTAACATTTGATTGACTTAATATACAGTTTCTTTTGCTTAACCTTTAAACAATTCATTCTTCTCACTCACTATGGACCTTTTCTGTTTATTTATGTTGCATTAAGTTAAAATTTTAACGTGATAATTTTGTTATGCTACAACGTCTATCCTATTTTTCAGACTTGGTCTCATTAAACTTCCAGATAATATTTCCGTCTTTTCTTGTCTTTCTAACATTAAAATTTCTTAAGAGTAAATCGTTTTATTCCAAAGTAAACAGATGGTAGCGGGTGTTTGGTGGTACTTTTTATACCTTCCGTAAAGTAGGTATAGTATCACTACAATAAGTAAAATTATCAACGTATCACATGTTAAATAAACTGTTAAACAAAAAATTATTTAAATTAAAAAAACTTGCTCTCTCATTGTGAGGCTAAGTACTCTAGCAACTATTGTTCAAAGGGCCTCTTACTTAATTTTTTTACTTTAAAATAATAACTGTATTTCTTTGTTCAGAGACACTTTACTGTGTATAAAACTTCAGGTATTTTGTTACGTTATATTGTACTACCGTTTCGTCTTTATGTGGTCTTTATTTTTAAAATGTATAACTTTTCTTACAAGAAAGGAAATTTGTAAGAAAAGAAAACTTAAATTATATCTACCAATTAGCATCTGATCATAATCAAATTCAAGAGGTATAAAAAGTTCCTGTGCTTTAAGCCATGTCTGTAAAAATAATAAATATTTTAATACGAATAGCAGCGTTGTTATTCATGAGAGGCATTTACCTAAAATGTTTGCAAAGCACACAATGAAACAATTACACAGTGATGACATTAATTTCACTAAAAATTTTTACGTATTTTATTATTTTACTCTAATGCTTATTAATATTATTTAAATGGTGATTGGCCTACTTAGAAAAATTAACTTATTTTAGACAGGTATTGAAAGAGTGTACCGTTAAACCATGAAACATAAAAACCTACAAATCGTGCAACTAATGTCCTTTATTGGTAAAACAACTGTATGCAATTAAATGGAATCAATTTTTAAACTAGGTTGTGTATAAAATACAAATCATGCACATGTTAATAAAGAACATAAACAAAGGAAAACGTTGACTTGCATTGAGGAAAAGGTTGCAATTTATAGAAAACGTTCTTTCTTTCTTGTGAAATTGGTTTTATTTTTATTTGGGTGAAAGTATGCAATTTTCTTCTGCGATGCCTTTTATCTTTGTTTATCAAATAAAGATGCATGTATTGTTTCTACAGGTGTATTTTAATCAATATAATTGAAAATTGTATTTAGAAAGATTAACTAATAACATTATATTTGTTTCTCTAATCTTTTTCTTGTTACGTAGCGGTTGAAAACAACTACATTCAATTCTTGACTACATTTTATCGGCAAACGATACGGCACTTTACTTAATCAGTTCGATCTAGTAAATGTGTTGTTCATTATATTATTAAACATACTAATCTGACTGCTATTCAGTTATCCTGTCACCTGTAAAACAGAGGTTCTAATAAAGATTTCTTGGGATAAATACAATTTTGCCTGAGGCCTCGTGTGGTCAATACCTTCCTAGAAAAAAAGTTTCAGTATCAGCAGCAACTGTTCTATTCTCACGGAATGTATTTTATCAAAATACAGTCTATGTATTTTACCAAATGCTTTACGTAGCCTAGAAAATTCACGTGAATTTCTTGATTAAATTCTACGGTTTTTTCCAATATGTCCGTCAAGAAAAAAAATATACTGTCTGTAAGATCAGATGTGTCTGAAGGATCTAATAGTGTTTTTCTAGTAGGACTCGTCTCAATTATTCTCTACACCTATCGTGTATATGCTGCCGTTTAATTTGCTGGCGGCGGCGGCGCGTCGCTAAGCAGGCTGTCTTCTTGGAAATGTTATTATTGGAAATGTCTTCTTACATCCCTATTATTTCTGTTATCAGTTCTTAAGAACGAGGAAACTTTAGTTCGGTTCCACTCCTTGGTAACGTACCATCGTAGGGAACATATAAAATTAATAAATCTTTAGTGTAATAATTATATATGTCTAACAATATAATCATGTCTTATATATACAGTTCTACATTACTATGAAAAAAGTTTTATGGATTAATATTATAAGTAATAAATTAGTCTTTTGTTTTCTTTTCTCCGTCTTTCCTTTATCTCTTCTTTTGTTTTACTTTCACACTTACACAAGTTTAATCTCTTTCGTTCTCTCTCTTTCCCCCGTCTCGTACTCTCTCTCTTACTCTCTCTCTCTCTCTCTCTCTGTTATATTTTCCGTCCCCTTTTGTGTTTCCGTCTTAGCGTTGCATATTTTTACGATTCTTTCTTTCGACTAAAAAAGTTTCCAAATCCATTTTCTCATTTTCTATCAGGCGTTTTTTTTAATTCCAATACACGTTGGTAAAATAACCCTAAAGAGTTTCGCTTGCATCACACCATATAAAAAGTTCAACACAATTCTTATGTATTGGATACTCTCGCAGACATACAGACAGAAGTGTACAGGGTATCTTGCTATCTGGTTTCTTTGCGTTATCCGGGCCGGAGCCCGATGAACGCCACGTTCAAACAGTTTAGCGCGGTCGTTTGTTTGGCACAAGGTGTTATGTTGCGGTCCACGAATACACGATAATGCATGTATGACGTGGGGGTATCACTGAGTTATTTTGCTCCAGCCAGTCGCCAGACCTGAGGCGTGCCTCCTTGGCCCCTTTAAGGCATAGCGCGCAGGATCCTAGAGCCGCGCTGGTGTGTCTAAGCAATAGGAAATGTAACAATAGGAAATTGTTACCTTAACAACAAACCTGAATGAGTGTTTTGATTATCCTTTTTGATTTCCATTGGACTTTCTATTGTAGGTATTTCTATGCCACTAATATATCTTCTAAATTGAATATTATACCGAAAATAACAAATACTGCTTTTTAAAAATTAGTTTGCGAAATATACTACAAAGGTGTACAAAAACTTTGAAACTTTCCGGAGACGTTGAATGCAGTTAAACGATACATTCCATTTAAACGATTTGTCTGTTTAATCGCACAAAACCTATTTAGGTAAACAAATAGCTGGAAATTTAAAAGAAATCTAATGTGTAACCTAATAAATATAATATGCATATCCTGAAAGTAGAAAATTTGAAGTAGTCCTTTTCCTCAAGTTAAGGTTTTGGATTTTATTGACTTGTACGCCTGGATTTCCTCTAGTTTAGGCACCAAATGCTCGTTGCAGACGTTATCAATGAAGTGATTCTTAGTACGGACATTATAGATACCTACGGATTCGTCGTAGACTTAAGAGAGAATGTCCTGAACGTTGGCCTGCAGAATATAAAGCTTTGCATGGCTAAAGTGACAGGGTCCGCCAGCCTTTCGATCAAGCGAGTGCTATTGGCAGAAGAAGAAGTCAACAGGTGTGGTCAAGAGGAACCCTTCCTATTGTAGGCAGGAATGGAAGAAGAACTAGTAGAGTAAGTACCAATGTGTGTAACGACAAAAGAAGTGATTGGATAGCCAACTATAGTGTCGAGGGAAGTCCGTTGCTTGTTCCTGAGTTAATGGAAGCCCCCGGTGGAGAAGTTGCTGAAGATGAAGTAACGCAAGGGATTGTTGACAAGAACCAATCAGACGTGGACCAGGTAAAGGCGTATAGGTCGTCAGCACACGACGCAACGGGAGTGATTCCAGCTAAACTAATGATTCAGCGGATTCATCTTCCTGCGAACTTGATGTTCGGATCACAACAGACTGAATTCGAAGAGCCGGAAAATTATTCTTTGCAAGTAGACCAACTGCCTAGGTCGCCTGGTCAAGTATTACTTCAGAGACGGTTTGCCAGTTCGGGATGAACAGGCTTAAGGAGGGTGCAGTTTAATCACGGAACGTTCTCGAAGAATAGATGTTATCGTTCAACATCTTTCCCGGCCAGCCAAGCAGTGTGCGTTCCTGCCAAGGCCGCGCCCAATGGTTCTCTAGAATTTTTGAGTGCTTGTTAAGGAACATTAGACTGGAATCCTGCAGGCTATAAATAGGTAACAGCTGCCGCTTCAGTCAATTTATGTTGTGCGATTTGTCAAGTGATATCAAGTGCTTGTGCTGTTTTAATTAGTGTGGAATTCTTTACAGTTGACATTATTATTGCGTATGGACAAATTTCACTTGAAGTATTTACGCGTATAATCTTGTTGAATAACTTGTTGATTTCAAATGTTTATTTGTAATTAATTAAAGCTGGTAATTAGTGACTTCACTGGTGTCTGTATTTTGTTTTCCACTGCACCATACGATGATAAGCAAGACCGACGTAACAATATATTTAAACCAGCTCGTTTATTAAATATATGAATCGTCATTTTTCTAAAACTTAGCACAACAAATGCTAGCTTAGTTGTAGCGTAAACCGACCTTAATACCATAACGTTTCTTAGAACACGAATTGTTTTAAAAGAACAATGTAAACCCCACTTTATTGTATGCGTTATACACAACAATGGAAGCAAAACAATTCTCAGATCATATTAGAAGACAGTATGCACACTGTGCTGTTCCATGTTCCATGCAAACATGGAATAGGTTCTGAAGAGCAAATACATGGTGTAAGGGAACAGCATTAGTATCCGCCACAGACGAACTGACTGAAATAATAATGAATACTTACTTGTGTTTGCTGTAACCAAAGGAAATCGTAGCTTTATAAATGTAGGTCAGTGGATGTGCAAACTACCAAGAGTAATCAGAGACACAACTAATTGAATTCCAACTGTCAACAGTACGGACGCAAATGAATGGGACGCTGTGTGCTTTAGAAAAGTATGTTGTTGGTAAACAGATTATTGCAGTTATATGAATACGGCGGTATAGTTTTGTCGTTGAAGTGTAAAGAGGAATCTCTGTCAGACGTGGATTGTAAGATGGAAGTGAACTACACTCCGTAATACAAGACGCGCAACAGTAGAATGTGGTCTAGACTTAGCCAGTTTTTCAACTTGAGCGGCACTGTAAAACCGACTTTCAACGTTTCTCCAGACGTCAATATGGTTCGGAATGTTACAGACCTGGTACAGAAATTTTGATAACTTTCTGATTATGGTTCAATGAAACTGAATATATGGATTTATTTATGAAGACAATTTTATCATTTTCTGAACAAGTTAGTGCAGTCAAAATAAAAAAATAACATTTTGCAAGATTTTTTGTTGCAGTATCTTGCAAACATTACTGTCCTCTTTATGGAGTAACCGGAAGAAATTAAATCTGTTTTTGGTCAACGGGAATTTCAGTTGTCCTAGAATTAGTGATATTTTTCCCAAATAAAAAAAATTCTTTACTCTGTTTGAAATATTAAAGTTTTATAAATTTTATAAGCAAATCATATTTTAAACTACAATTATGCATACTTTTGTTTTTATTGATTTATAGAGAATTCTATAGAGCAATAGTTTTCAAACGTACCAAAGACCTTCAGCTACTTTTTTGAGTTTTAAATATGGGGTTAAGTTACTTGACCTGAACCAGCATTTCTTCAACCACAACTTACATATTCGAGTAATACAGAAAATCAAGTAACGACTACACTACAGACATCATTCACACAGACATCTTAAGAAGAACATAAATTTAATATATTTAGCACAAGAAAAACAGATTTAGCAAAATTACCAGCACCAGATTAGTTGGTCCCAATATTTTTAAAAAGACGTATGTATAAATCAGTATTAAAATTTTAATGTGATAAAGCGACGGAAAATCAACACATTTGTATCTTGTCCAGTAATGTCTTTCAGCTTTCAGCCCGTTTTGGAAAGTAACAACCAAACCCATGTTATAGAATTTGCAAACATACGTTGCTTAGACAAGTGTATTATCGATTCAATTATGACATTTTAACTGCTTGTAAACAAATCCGTTTATGATTATTTTCAGTATTAATACACTATAATCAATTTTTGGATTACTAAGTAAAAATGGCTCAACTTTGTAAAGGTTAATGTCAGTTTTACGTTCGACGCCAAGGAAGTTTTAAATACAGTACTTCAATTTCACAAACGTAATCTTAGAAGTGGCAAAACATTAAATTGAAAATAAAAGTATTTGTAGGCATTATCTGAAATTTAATTTTTATATGTAATTTCATGTTTTTAAATGGTTTACTCAATCTATGTCATCAACAGGTTTCACATGTCAAGTGCTAGTAGCAGTAAATCTAGGGGATCGGAGACGTAAATGTGTAAAACTGAAATGTATATACTGTAATGTATGGAAATTGACAAGATTTGCTTACGAATTGACGTTCTGGATCATACGCGTTATACTGTAAAATACGGTAATCCTGTAACTGACGCATAGATTTACTATCGACATGGTCTATTCATCATTCAGACGTCACCATAGTTTGAAGTGGGTACTAACTTTATCATTCGTATATTCACTTATAGAAATAATCTGTTATCATGACGATATAAGCTGACACCGCAACGTTATGCTACATCCCAAAAATGGCGAACACATACTTTACTTTTAAGAAAACCAGATTGTCCTTCTTTATTTTTATCCATAAAGACAAAATATTATATCAGCTTAATGTAATTAATCTCTACGTTGAGCTCACAAATTTTTTTTTATAATAAGGCAACTAACTTACAGAATACTTTTTCATTTTCTCAAAAGTTACTGTACCAAAAGGAGATAAATGCCATCTTTTTATTTCAAACGACTGAAATTGGGCACTACTCTGGCCTAACTGCATCATATATATATTACAACGTTACAACAATTATACAAATATATTACCATGTACTCAACACAACTAAATCTGTATTACACCGGCCAGGTCGCAGGATTTTGTTTCTCGCTGCGTCAAGTATATGTGGTTGCACAATTATTAAATACTTCTTCAAGAGGAGTGAGATGTTGTTAACATGAAATAAATCATTTAACATCGTTTCAAATAATCATTCTAAGATTTATTAATTAACAGAAAAAAATATTTCAATATTAAAATTTCAAGCATTTGACACATACCTTTATAAGTTTTACACATATACTCTAACCTGCAATGCTATTCATAACATACAACAAAAATAAACACCCATATAATCTTATTGACTAAACAAAATGTTGAACAAGTTATTTAAATTCTTTTTAATTCTGTGTGTCTGAAATTAACTCAACTTTTAAATACTGATAGCAACTCAGTTACAAACAAAATAATATTAATGTTTCAAGAATTAATTTATTGTTGCTATAAACAAAATAAAATAATCTACTATTTACTTCCAATCTATTATGGACTTATACTGACATAAACAAAATACGACAAAAGATTGGTATTTTTTTCTAAATTTTGTTATTAAATTAAATTCTCTTATTTCTATAATATTTAAACTTACTAACTTTAATGCTTTAATGTTTATAGTTTATTTCTTTTAAGAGCTCTTTCCACAATAAAATTACTATAATTTTTTTTTTATCACCTGCATACTGCTGTTACCGTTGTGTGTGTGTGTGTGTGTGTGTGTGTGTGTCCAGAATCCTGAGAGTATGATGATGTTGATGATGGTTATTCTGCTGCTGCGGTCGTTGTCTCTTAAGTGTTGTTGTTGTTGATGCTCCAGAATTCCTCCTTACGTCTTGGTGTGAGTGTGGTAGTGTGTGTGTGTGTGTCTATGACGATCTGCAAACGGACAGCGTAACGTCCTCTGTAGATTTGTTGAATCCGAGTGTGTGATCGCCCAAAGTTGCCAGTGGTATTTATACTGGTGGCGATTTGACAGGAACATTCCTGCTTTCGACAGGTTAGAGATGGTCAGTTAGAGTCCTTTTTATTACACTCACTTTTTGGTTAATTATCGCGAACTCATGACCATATTCGTTACATGAGCGATCTCATTGTTTGCGTAATTATTTTTTGGTCACTCACATATAACACACATATTAATTCTCTTTAATTACATTAGTAATTAATATTAATTTGTTACCATGTTTAATATTGCATCTCTGGAAATAAATTTTACATCAGTGCATTCGTTAAGAATTCATTAATGCAATGGTGTTTTTATAATTGGCTTAAGTCTTTGCTAACAGGTTTAACATACGTAATTATTTTATTATAATCCTGTTAAGACTTGAATAATTGGAACAAACAATTCGTAGCGCATCACCCCATCGCGTCGTTCAAAACAGGTCACAGCTGGCTCACACACACAAACACACACATGCTGTATCTTACGCGGCGGCAGGTGTACGTTTTTCGACAGGTCAGATTTTCTCAATTCCTCTATTTTCTTGCACAAAACTGTCTAAAACTGTTCCTTATACTTTCTATGCTAATTACATATTAAACATACTGCCCTGGGCAAATATGCACATATATGTATTGTTGCAATATATATATCCAGCCTGTTATTAGTTTATATTGAATATATATATATATATATATATATATATATATATTGTAACATAGCAAGATTACACCCCAGAATTACGACAATTAAATCATCCAAATTCGTTGTGAATTATGTTTAAACGCAATCTTTTTAGAAACAAAATACAAAGAAGTACAAAATAAACTTAACAAAGAAAGAAATGAAAACAAAATATAATACTTAAGAATAAATAATAATATCAAGGAGTGGAAGGTAATAAAAAGCAAAAGAGAATTATTATAATAAGTAAATACTAGGGAAATAGGGAATGAAAATTCAGGAATTAAATAATTTAATTACAATGACAAGACAATAACTGACTATGACCATTACACCCAGAAGAGAAGATTAAAGAATAATAAAATATAAATAGTTATTAGTAAACATAAGTGTAGTGTATAAATATTAAACCTAGTAAGTAAGTAAAGAGACATTGGTTATACCATTCGACTATTAAACTAGAGGGAGGTCTGCGAACCTCAAGCAGATATTTTGTGTCAGAACTACAAAATGTAAGTGACATAAAAATTTACTAACAGAATATTATTAAGCTATAATTATAAAAGGTAAGTGGTTTAATAACATAAAATAATGAAAAGAACAGTGATAAACGTTATAAAACAGTGTAGAATGAAAGAACATAGGAAATGGACCTAGTTATAATATGAACTGTGAATAAAACATATAAGTTATATAAACCAACTACAGTTAATATAAAAAAGTGTATAATGACTAATAATAGTGAAATATTACGTTACAAACTAATAATATACATTAGTGACGAAGAAAAAATAAGGCTCAACTGAATCAGGTTAATTATAAAATATGAAACCACACCTGTGACCCAATGAATCGGTATTTTGAAAAAAGAAATTGGATTGTTGAAGAATATTCTAAAAGAATCCAGAACACATTAATTTAATGCTGTACATTTTTACAAAATAATTGATGATATAAAATTATATAAACATTATAATTATGAATTTTATTTGTTCACTATACAGTAATTAGTATTATTAAGAGTTCCTGTTTAAGTCGTTTCTTTTGTATGATCCAAAGGACCCATGACTGAACATACATACACAACACCAAATTACTGAACCTTATTTATAAGTATTATGTTTTATTTTATATGTATGACTTGGACGGTACATAGACTTTAATTTTTATATTAACCCTGAGAAAAAGAGTTTTCATATTATCAAACCCAAGAGAGCTACAACTGAAGAAAGGGACATTGAATATTAATACATTTAAAAATATGTCAAGGAGATAGTATCAATAAAATTTATGGAATTTGAGACAAGAGCAAATAATTGTTTATTTCATTAGTTTAAATAAATACCAGGTAAATATTATAAAATTGGCACCAACAACTTGTGGCTAAAAGAAACACAAATACGTTACATTAATAAATTGACATTCAACAACGTGAGTCAACATTCATCACATACATAAGGGTTATATTATAAATTGCCGCTTACAGCGTGAGGCGGAAAATTAATTTATTTTAACAAAAGGATATATTATAATATATGTATGTGTGTGTGTGTTATATTATATAACACTAGTTTTGTTAAATCTGTCATATCACATGAAACCTCTTCAACATTTGTAGTTAAAGTGCACATTTAGGTTAGAAAAAAAAGGTTTAATTAAAAATGTTTATGCTACTTGTAAAATAAATAAATTTTATTTGTAAGCTGTTCACATAATATTTTATATAAAATCTCTATGTGGTATCGTAAACTGAACATCAGTAACCTTAAAGAACTCCATAGTTTAGAGCTTAAATTATGGAAACGCTATTTGCTGTTACTGACATATCGAGAAAGCATTTGTTCTGTAAACCACTTTTTGTAAAGCATTTGTTTTGACACACTGGGGTGCAAAATTGAAAAGACTTGACATTCCGCTAACTTACCTTATTCTGGTAAAAGCATCATTTGTCCTCGCTATAGGAAACCCGTAGCGCGTAGAGACTTAAAATAATATTAAGCCCTTTAAATTGAAATCCTAAGAGAAAAACTAAAAAAATTCTACCTTATATAATAAAATATTTTTAAAGAAAGTTATTTTAACTCAGTGGTAGAGTAACGCATAAAATACTTCAATATAAAATGTAGTCTTTGACTTTTGTAATTATTATGAATATAATTTTATCTATAAGTTGTTTAAATGGTTGCTAATATCTCTTTTGACTTTAGATATAATTTGTTAAATGCAGTATTTGGTTATACTAGAAACTGTTAGCAGTATTTATGAAATTTATTTAAACATAAAACAAAATTATAATATGCAGTAAAAGAACCAAAAATTTAATTAAAAACATTTATATAAAAACTAATCTAGCCCTTCAGTGGCATGCCGGTCAACCTCAAAACCTCAGTTATGCTAACGAGTACGTATAAGTAAACAGATCAACTTACTATGCAGACTACAGATGACGGTTAAATGACCATAATAACGTTTTCAGAAACAGTCACAAATACACTCTGAACAGCAGACAGAGAATACCCGTGTAGTACAACTTATGACCTAAACTTACTTGCTCCAATACTTGTTCCCATATGTCTTTTAGATATTACGACATATTCATGTGAAAATTTCAAGATCTATAAATACGTATACATTCAGAAAACCGTTTGTTAGATTTTAAGTTCACCAGAGACTCATTTGTGATTTATCAAATTTAATAAAATTTGTGCGACGGTGTTTAGATAAAAACCTTTTACCAGTGTACAGCGCAAAATAAGATGGAGGAAGCTGTATTGTGAGAAAACTGAGAACATGCAATTGGCACCCATTGTACAGTAAACATATGGGACAGAAAAACACATTGTTATTTATTTTGAAGAAAGTAAAATAAAATGTAATCTTTTAAATTAAAATTTTTTTATTTTTGAATAAAGGTTTTTAATGCAAAGCTTATTGTGATTTGTTTGGTGTGCAAAGAAGGTAGAAATAATTTACACTGTATAAAAAAAGATACTATTAGATTGAGACTGTTGTATGACAACAATAGAAGATGATTCTTTATTTACCACTCACGAAAAGTTTCTGCGTAGAAATTCTATAAAATATATTTTTACCTAAATTTTAGGAAGAAACATTTTAAATTAAATTCAACATTCTTTTCGCTCAACAATAGAAGGTGGTATATTTACTGTTACGACGGGCCGACGGGCCATTATAGTGAATCGATAGCCGCGTGCACTACTTTTGTACGAAGTGTCCTCTGTTTACACTGTCAAAAGTCCTATCTCACGCCTGACGCCACTGTTATGGCGGTCTCACGGGTTGTTGTCTTCTTCAGTGGAAACAGAATAACTGTATCATGGAAGTAATTGCAAATTGTAATTAGACACGAACAGTGGATATATATCATCAACGCACTCTTACACAATAATCCAAGTTAAATTTGTTCAACAATAAATATAAATAATCATTTTTCAGCAAACTGAAAAACTACTGCGAATCGCGCTAGAATTTTGCCAGGTCTCAAACGAGACATGTACTGATACAAGTAGTTACATATACGGTACCCTTATTAAAATCTACCGGAAATTTTTCTTAGTAGAGCCAAACAAACTACCCAATATATTTATAGAAGAAGGTAAAATATTAAATGAAAATATGTAGACAAATTTTCATATACAAAGCGAGTGACTTTGAAAAGGATATAAATACATAAAAAGAATGCTCAGTGATAAAAATTATGAATTTAAAAGTCAGAAGGAAGGAGATGTCAATACAAAAATGGAATGTCTGATGAGACTGACAAAACGTAATAACTATGGGGTAAAGGTTTTGATACCGACAACATTTGTAATAAAATACAGAAGAATACCAAGAAGAGAGGAAAACAACAGTTACAAAGATTTCTTATGTTATAATACATAAAATCTAATGCTGTTTGGAATATGTGGTTCTTTCTACCTAAGAATAAATGACACAATTTATTCTATCGCCGCAAATTTAATGACAAGCGAAGCGATTTCAAAGTTTTAACTGTACCTGTGGCATATCTATGTCTGTCTATCTATTTAGGGCATGTCTCACAATACCTTTGAATTAAATAACTGATTTTTTAAAAACTTGACAGGCTTGATCATGTTGGTACCCTACAGTCTTCCGTCCGTCGATTTTGAGATCGGTCACAGTAACAAGAGGGGGAGAGGAAACCAAAATAATTGTGAGGGAGTCAAAATTACGAAAAAATTGCAATTCACATTGGAGTAACAAATTAATGCAATCTTAATTAAAAAAAAATATATATGTATATGGTATTCAGTTTTAAGGAGTTAAGAATTTATAAATTCATAAATATTTTGTTTGAGGTTTCAAATTAACGAGAATTTTAAGAAAAATCTGAATATGGCGTATGGTTTTAAGAGTTTCAAAATTTTATGAATTACAGCATAAAAAAGGGATCGAAATATTAAAAATTGTAAAAACCTAGTCGGGTATTATACTAAAGAGAATGTTAACTAAAATCCGAGTGTTGCATTTACTATAAAAACTTTATTAATTTAGAATCACTAGTAGCAAAAAAGGAACTGAAAATGTAAGAAAATCGTACAGCTCTATGTAGTTACATTAAGGGGGATTTTATTCAAAATATGAATTGAGTGTCTTTAGTAATTTAACACTTTGACGCCGGGCCCTTAACAGTGGTCGTTCGCTCATGCCGGGCCACTTTTGCATTATATGTAAAATGCAGTAGCTTCCAAACTATAAAATAGAAAGATATCCTACCTATATTTTTATGAAAATCTATGTGTCCTCTTTAAAATGGTGTACACAGTATGTCACTGTGTTGGTTACTTTATCAGAAATTGCTTTTAGAAAAGTGATGTTTTTGGAGAAACAAATTGGCTAAAACAAATGTTGTTACAAGAAAATAACAATTTTATTTTTATTTTTTAAAACAGATTAACCAATATATTATATGATATTTACAATATGTATTGGTTTATATAAAGGTATACTTTTTAATTTTTTTAAAGAATTAATATCTCCCAAATTTGTATGCACATTTTGGAGTGCCGTATGTTACAAACCAAAAGTTACATATTGTTGTCGGTTACCTACATTGGTAGAACCTATAATAACTTTAGAAACATACACAAACTTAAATGATATTACTCAATTATCAAATTAAAGACCGGCGAGCATACCGGGTTGTCATAAGAAACATTCATCCTAGCATCGGTGTACACTTTATTAAAGAAGCACTAAAAGAAAAAGGACACTCAGTCAGAAACATAATCAACGTTCGACACAGAGTCGAGAAAACACCCCTCCCTCTCATCTTTGTTGATCTTGAACCTGCTGCAAACAATAAACAAATATACAACCTAAGGTCCTTAGGTAACATGCAGATTGCTGTAGAACCACCTCGGAGAAAAAACTTCATAATCCAGTGCACTCGTTGTCAGTCATACGGTCACAGTAAGACGTACTGTAGGAAACCTTTCCAGTGTGTCAAGTGCGGAGGTGAACACAACTCCGCAACTTGTTGCAAATCTAAGGATACACCAGTCACATGTGCATTATGCGATGGTCCTCATACAGCTAATTATAAGGGCTGTGAAGTTTATCAAAACCTGCAGCCCAGAAAAAGCCCCGTACCTAACACCACACCTAGGAGAACCCCTTCAATGTTTAGGACTATGAACACGGAACAGAACATGAATACCCGTAACGTCTCTTCTCCTACTTACGCTCAAATTGCAGGACTACCGCAACACTCAGAATCATCGCCCTCTTATGACAGCAATCTCAAACAGACAGCAAATGAGGACATCACTCTTTCACACTTCCTGACAAAATCCGAGACTATGTTCAGTCAACTCATGCAGCAAAATAGCGTCATGCTTAATCTCCTTACAACATTTGTCAATAAACTTTCTAATTAATAATGAATAAGAATTACAGGATTGGATTATGGAACGCCAATGGACTCTCTCAACGCACCCTAGAACTCAAAGCCTTTCTTATTGAAAATAGGTTAGACGTAATGCTTATATCTGAGCGCACTTCACAGACAGAAGCCATATTAGGATTCCAGGATTTACTGTATATGATACCCAACATCCTGACAATACAGCTTGTGGCGGAACCGCTCTGTTAATCCGAAACAATATAAAACATTATCTCTTCTCTAACGTCAAAACTGCTCACCTACAGGCGAAAAACGTTTTAATTGAAGATCAAAGAGGCCCTCTAATTGTTTCTGCAGTCTACTGTCCCCCAAAACACAGAATCAATGAAACTGACTTCAGCTCTTTTCTAGGAACTCTTGGTGCACGTTTTTTGGTGGGAGGTGACTTTAATGCAAAACACCCGCAATGGGGTTCTAGATTAGCTAATCCAAGAGGTAGAATTTTATATAACGTCATTAGACAAGAATCCCTGTCCTTTCTGTCCACTGGTCAACCAACCTATTGACCTTCTGACACAAATAAAATACCTGACTTAATTGATTTCTTTTTAATACGAGGCTTGTCTCATAAATACTACAAAGTTGAATCTTGTCTTGATTTGTCCTCTGACCACACTCCAATTATTGCCACTATTAGCAATACTATAATTGAGTCTAAAAGTTTACCAACACTCACAAATCGTCATACTGACTGGGATTACTTTAGAGAGCTTGTAAATGATAATATCTCGCTAGAACTTCCACTCCACACGCCTGCTGAATTGGATGCGGCTGTAAATTATCTCACCAGTACTTTTCAAAAATCAGCCTGGAAAGCTACACCTTGCAATACAGCGAAGAATAAGCACTTAAACCTTCCTCTGGTTGTCCGGAAGAAATTAACTGAGAAAAGTAGATTGCGACGAATTTGGCATCATACTCATCATCCGGATGATAAAAGAAAGTGGAATTCCGCTGCCAGACAACTGAAACGATTGTTAGAAAATTTAAAGAATGAAGGGATTCAGGATTATCTAGAAAATCTGTCACCAAATGAAAGTACTGATTATTCTCTGTGGAAGGCTACTAAACGATTAAAAAGGCCACTATTACAAATACCACCAATACATAAACCAGATGGTAGCTGGGCGCGCAGAAATACAGAGAAATCCCAGACTTTTGCCGAACATTTGGTCAAGGTTTTTCAACCTGAAGCCAGCAAGAACGTCTCTTTCGATGAAGAGGTACAAAGATGTTTACACTCCCCGCTCCAACTGACTCTAAAGTTTAAAGTTCAGGAAATCAAGGAAATAATCCTGTACAATTTGAAAAGTAAAAAGGCTCCCGGCATTTATTTGCTATCGGGGAAAGTTCTAAAGGAGCTGCCTCACAAAGGCGTTGTACTAATAACATACATTTTCAATGCCATACTCAGACATGAAAACTTTCCTCTTCCCTGGAAATCGGCTCAAGTTATCATGGTCTTAAAACCTGGTAAAAACCCTCAAGCGCCCTCTTCTTATCGACCCATAAGCCTTCTACCGATACTTGGTAAGATCTTTGAGAAGCTGTTTGTAAAACGACTTATGCCAACAATTGTAGAAAACAACCTAATTCCGGATCACCAATTTGGTTTTCGAGAAAAGCACTCTACGGATCAAATACACAGACCAACAAAATGTTATCAATAAATCGCTGGAATCGAAGATGTTCTGCTCAGGTGTGTTTCTCGACGTTTCCCAGGCATTTGACAAAGTCTGGCATCTTGGACTCTTATATAAAATAAAGAAAAATCTGCCACATAATTGTTACCGTATTCTACATTCCTACTTAGTGGGCAGAGTGTTTCAAGTCAAGTACTCGGATGCTACTTCTCCTCTACCACCAGTTAGATCGGGTGTTCCGCAGGGTAGTGTCCTGGGTCCTCTGCTCTACCTTCTGTTTACCTCGGACTTACAGTCAGCAAGTGAAACCACTGTTGCTACCTACACCGATGACACAGCAATCCTAGCGACACACTCCGACCCCTCAATAGCATCTCTTATACTACAAGAATCATTAAACAGCGTTCAGTTATGGCTTGATAATTGGCGCATAAAAATCAATTCATCCAAGTCAGTCCACGTTACCTTCACCACACGTAAGGCAAACTGCCCACCAGTAACAATTAACGGTCAACCAGTACCGCAAGCTGAAAGTGCTAAGTACCTTGGGATGCATCTGGACAGGAGACTAACATGGAAAAAACATATAATATCTAAGAAGATTGAACTTAATCACAAGGTCAGAAACATCTATTGGTTTATAGGCAGAAAATCACAGTTAAGTCTCGTCAACAAACTCTTGATCTATAAAGCAGTTTTTAAACCGATATGGACTTATGGTATTCAACTTTGGGGTACTGCAAGTACAAGTAATATTGGAGATTATCCAGCGCTTTCAGTCCAAAACATTAAGAGCAATAGTCGACGCTCCATGGTTTGTCTCCAACAACTCTATACACCCCGACCTCAAAGTTCCAACCGTGAGAGAAGAAATCATGCGCCTCTGCAGGACTCACATCTCCAAACTAGAACAGCATCCAAACCACCTGGCAATTAACTTGTTAGACAACAGTGAAGATATTTACAGACTAAAAAGACACAAACTATTAGACTTACAATTCAGGTTTAACTAGAAATAATGTTTTCTCTGTATTTTCTGTATTGTGCTGTCTGTGATATCTGTTCTGTATGTTTTTGTATTCGTGTCATTCATACGTGTTAATGTCAACCTGTATATGTGCCTTATGGGCCCAGTGTTCAATATTTGAACTTATTGTACGAGAAGGAAGGAAGTGGAAGTGATTTTTGTTCATTTGTTTACTTAGTTTTGTATTTTGTGTACCTCTTTAATCTATTATCAAAAACAAGAAGAGCTGTCAATGGTCAGCTCTTCATAATCCTGTGTGTGTTGTCAGCCAATTTGTTAAATGTTCGAACAGATTACAGATCTCCAATAAATTAAAAAAAAGTACTCAATTATTTTCCATTTAGCCATTATAATTATAAATGTAACTAAAAAACTCAATGTAGTAGTTCGGAATTTTTGTGTTTGTAGTGTAATTGCCTGCATTACAATAGTTATTATAATAAAGATATACTATATTGCCGGTTCTCCTAATTTTTCAGATAAATGAAATTTAAGTAATACTAAAATTATTTAATAATAAATGTTTTTTCTATTTTTATCTAAAAATAAACAATGTCTTGTATACGAAATGTTTGTATTCGTGAATGGTGATTTGTACCATTTGTAAATTTGTGTATTTGTAAAATTTATGGTCTTTTAAATAATATAATAATAATTAGTACCTAATAATACTTAATATTATTTTAAATAGTATAGTTATTATTATAAAATCGTTGGTATTCATATACTATTAACCTTGAAAATTGATGTAATAAAATTTTCATTTACGTACCGATAGTACTATTACCTACTACTACCTATTACTTACGTACCGATAGAATACTATTATGTTGCCTGTATTATGCACAGGCGGATATTTCGCGCACTCTAGTCATATTTTTGTATAACAATTGCAACTTCAGTATATTTTGTCATAATTTGCAAAATTCAGCAGGTGTAACGTAGCAAATAGGCAAAATTTTTACTGCTCTACTGGACTACGAATATCCGTTACTCGGCAACAGAATATATTGCTTTCACTTCTATACTTTACTGCACTGAAGTAACGACTGTATTCAATTGCACTTCATCTTACTAAGGCAGACATCAATTTACTACATTGTGAATTATTGCAATGTCAACTCAACTGAATTCAATTCGAACGTTCTTTATTATTCCTTAAACATTGCATTAGCTGCTTTAAAAATATAATCTTAGCTTTCGCTCTCTTTCTACGCAGACATTAAGTTACTGAGGTATTTTCTAAAACACCCTTAATTCCCACCGTTTATTGATTGCATTTTAAACTGAATACATAAACCATCAATTAGTCTTACAATTATAGTGTACTAGGTTGTATACCTATTTTGTAACAGTAGGCTATATAATCGTAATTATACATAAGTAATAATTATTGTGTTTTTCATGAATTGCAATAAAAGCGTACCTTCTGACTGCGTGACAAATGACGTTTGAATTTTTAAAAATTTATTCATATTTTTATATTTGTTTAAATATTAACTGATACAGCCCTTTTACAAATATAATTTTCTACGAGTTTACTAAATAAAACGTATCTTTTCTTAGCCTCCTATACGCTTATACGTAATACTTTTTAGAAATATTCTGATATGCCATGATATTAATTAAAAATAATTATTTCTTCATTTCATTAATTTTAGAGGTCAGGACAGTGTTGGATTTGAATAACTCACACATTGACCACGGATCCTTATATGTTCTTGTCTTCCACCTCTGTGTGTCATGTAAAGTGTCAATGAATGCACACAATACCACTTTCCTTAACTTGTTCTTCCATCGAAACAGAAACCCTATACACTATCATACTATTATAGCAACGCAAAACGGTTGGGTTTTTGTTGAAAAATCGTAATCCGATCTTTAATCAAAGTCCTTAATCTTAAGCCTAATGAAAACATGCTGTTACTCTATATTCTTCTAGATAATTTAAGAATCCTTATCCTTCGCAATGAGTAGACCACACACGCGTTCGCTGCATTTGTTTTAGCTTTTCTGTAAATTTTACTTACAATATAGTTTAACTATTTTACTGTAATTATTTCTTTAATGATTTTGTTTTAAAATATTAAAAAGTGTTATAAAAAATTGAATTAAATAAAAAACAATTTTCCTGTTTTAGTATGTTTTCTGCGTTATACCTTCACAAATTTAAGCATTGAGGCCCTCAAGGTAACCTATCATTCGGTTAAGGTGATCAACCTAGTAACCTGTAGTTTTCTGGGTTCTAGAGGTAATCAACCCAGGAGGTAGGTTTGTGATGTCATTATTTCTAGCAGGCCGCGTTTGATACAAAGTGCTTGGTACGGAGTTCATAGTCTTATACAGCTTACCTCCGGAATCTGTATACGTGTATTTTCTCACATCTGTATTTGTATATTGTTTTCTTTACATAACATTGGATTATACCACAATTTGATTTAACTCAAGGTGTTAGACATATAACTACTATTATGATAAAAAACGTTGCACCAACGAGAATTAGAAAAACATATATGTTTTATATTTCTTTGTCAATCCAAATGATTTGAACTCAGAATATTTTAAAAACAATTTAACAGTCTAAAATAATAAAGAATTTATATCGTCCTAGTACTGTCTGTTTGAATACTGTCTGTCTTCTAAATATTTAAAATTACCTTTGAACTGAAAAAAATGGTCTTCAGCTTCGATAATGAAGATACTTAAAATTCTAACATTCGTCCATATAAAAGGCGGAGGGATGTACTATGCCTCATGAAGTCTTTTCTCCTACATGCAAAACTTTTTCTGGCCTGTAGGGTTTTGGGTGATGTCGGCCATTATACAAGTATATGTTACTTGGTGAATACAGAGTGTTTAATTTGAATAACTGATCTCCGTCTCGACAGTGCATTAAGCCTTTTTTGTGAAAAAATTTTTATGGTAATACAAAAGTTTTTTTTTCACATTCAGCGACTACATACTTTTTTATTTGGACTAAATGCAAAACACCACATTGTGCCGTAGTAACTTGCATTATTCAGAGAAAATTAGGCATGAATCGAGCAACGTCATCATTTTATGTGTAATAAAAACATTTTCGCAATCGGGTACGCAAAATTTCTTTCCTTTCTTTTCAGATTTTGTGCAGTGGATCAAAAATAGGCCTTGCAACGTGTTTTAGACGTTGCAACGTTGCTGTATTAGTGTTTTAGCTTATAGTAGATTTAAAAAAATCTATCCATATATCCCAGTAGCGCCAATTGTAGACATTATTACACCGTCTTTGTCCCCACTGCCTAACGTTCCTTGTGTTCTAAGCAATTTTTGCCAAACGCGCATAGATCTACATGACAAAAAGTTGTTTGCATACCAGAACCGCGTCCGACTACATACTGTAAGGTTCTCATACCCACGTCCAGAGTTGAGAAATATTTTCTCTTGCTTCTGTACTCTAATGACGTACTTTTTGAATTTTGTTTTGTCGAAGTTGGACGTGTCAATAAATAAAATAAAATCTCGGTAATGTAGTGTTCGTCATACGGATGACAAAAGTTGGGTATTTAATGCAGAAGTCTAGCGCTCAATTCGATTTAAAAGAAAATTAAATTTCTCCAAATACTCTCTCATGGTTAAGTGCAAAATTATTGCTGTAGTTTTATATTGATCGTTTGAAATCCTGAATTTAATTCTAGTGACACATTTTATTTCCCTACGTCAGCTAAATAAACATTATCTAAGCAACGCCGGATTTTTTAATGCCGTTGTTTTATCATAAATAAGTTTATGAAATTCAATTTACAGCCAACGTAGGTGGAACGATAACAATAATTGTTCTTCATGGAATATACTTCAGGCAGTAGCAGGCGGTAAACGTATTATATGGTTATACGGCCTTAGTAAAATTACATACAGCTATTTTAACTGGAAAACGAGATAGCATAATAAATCTTTGTTAAAAACTCATGTAAAATTTAATACAAATTATGTGTTATAAAATTTTAAATATGTTTGATTAAACATTTCCAATATAGTGGCCGTTCATTATATAAACAATACTACATAGGTGGAATCAGTCAATTCACTAAACACAATATTCAAAGTATCTGTGTCAGTCTTTAATAAATACATATTTTAGTGTCGATGAATAAATTTACTAAGAATAAATTTAACAGGTAACGAGAACAGCGAGACACAACGACAGTTATACAACCCGCCAGAAATCCAATATTACGCCCGGGCCTACGACATCTGTCATCATAGAGGGGCGGATAACAGCTGTTACTCTTTAGCTGGTTAACAGGGTAGGCCTAAGTGAATTAGACAAGGTTGCGTGTACCGCTTGTAAACATACTGTAACCCACGGCGGAAACGATCATGAATGGATGATTCTACGTTAATGAATGCGAAATTCAGGTTCAGGGCACCAGGACGCACGCTGTTGTATTTTGTCCTTTTTTTTTAGCCGTGGTATTCGAGAGCGCTGCCGCCCAGTGGCTTGTTATTTCCCCAGTAGCCTACTCGTGGCACCCAAATGTTAAGTTTCCAAAACAATTCTTAGGTTCTTAGGTTGAGGTATCCCTTGAAAACCCTCGTCTAGATAGCCGGGCCTCAGAGAGTGAAGACGATGCACTACACTAATGTAGATGTAGAGACGTTTTTGGTGCCATCAGTTGTTACGCCGGAGGTGTACAAGTATTTGATAGTTTAAAAAAAAGGACGTGCTTCTGTTGTAGCGTCACAGAACGTTCCATAAAAAGAAATCATTTATATAGTAAGTTAGCATAGGAGGAAAGTGAAGTGAACAGTATCGAACCCAAGTAGTCCCAAAAATCGTGTAATTTTGTATAATAATTATTTCTATCAACTTGAAAAAACGACCAAACTATGACTAAGACAAAACCCCATATATATTATTAAAGTGAATAAGAGTGAAAAAACCATAAGACACTATAAGAGAGAGAAATAATGTCAGAATCTACCAGAATAAAGTCAATAATTATTAAGTTTTATAACTATGAATATAGTATTAAAAACTATTTTTTGTGAATAAATGGACAAGATCCATCATTATAGTATGTGAAGTTAAAATAAAAATTGTATATTTGCAATGACAAAAAATATTAATGTGTTGGATTTGAGACCATACACCAAGATTTCATGGAAAAATTAATTATTATCAGATTTAAATAAAAACTATATGTAATTGTCAAGCAGACAATAGTGAACAATTTATCTTAAATAAAGGAAGCTGTCAAATGAATAAAAAGCAGCCAAAATAGCCAAAAACAGTGTTAACTAAAAACATGTAATAGGCATCTAATATTGTATAATTTATGAATTTAATGTTGCCAAAATGCAACCAAACTGTATTAGAAAGCTGTAATATGATATAAAGCAACTATACTAATATACCTGACCAACTTTAACATTGTAATAGTCAAGTCAGCAAAATATTTACTTATACCATGTATGGCTGAAGCCAATTATCCAGTACAAAAGAATCATATCTGGCTAAAATACTTACATAATACTAACAAAAATAAGATAGAAAGGTACAGTACATCAAAATACCTTAATAAGAAATAAACTCAGTTGAAAGTAAAGTCAATTCTAAAAGAATTTAACTATTTAGAGTGAGATTGGTCACACCATAAAAAAATGACATCTCAAGACAATCAATGATGCTATGTCATCTTGTGATAAATATAAAATATGTACAAAGTAACCAGGTATCACAAAAGATAGACAAAATAATAAACTCTGTGTGTATAGTGGTGAAATAATACATATATTAAGGAAAAAGACTAATCATTGTATTAGAAAACTGACAAGAATTTAGGCCATGAGCAGAGGCCATATAAAATTGTATTTATTTGTGTTTTATTGATGTTAAAATTTGTTTATTTTGTTGTAGGAGAGTAGTAGTAGTAGATGTCCAGCTTGTGAAGGGAACTTTATAACTCCACAACAATTTTTATTATAAATATTGAGTTTTTAATGACTACAACTCAAGGTGAGGGTTGTATATTGTAATGTTTTTTAGACTTAAGTTAATTAGATACCAATCATATTTAGTATCGCTAGATTCAGTTAAAAACAAGGAATTTAAATACATTAATGGCATACAAATTGTAAGTACTAATGTGAAACTGTTTGATAAATACCAGTGTAAATTTTGAAATATCCATTGTATGAAGAATAAGAAATTCGTTCTAAAAGCTTCTACGGAAGTGAAAATTGTTCTATGACATTCCATTTCGTTTATTCTCGAACAATCTAGAAAGAATTTTACATAAATATACCGGAAGTCGACGAAAACAGTCATCCCGATTTAGTATAAAAGCGAGACAAAATTTGACCGAAGAAACACTTGAAGATTGGACGCCATAACTGATGCATCTCACACAACACTGATCAACGCAGCTAAGGCGAGACCGAGAGGCGAAAAATCGACAAGACACGGCAGGAAGGCTTTTCCCGTACATAGACATAACCGACTGACTTAACCTCAACGAGAGTCGCCAAAAAATGTCGCTGAAATAGAGCAGCGATACGGCAAATTCTAATAGAAAGCACGCAGCCAGAACGTCGACGGCCCAGGAGGGTCCCAACATTTAATAGAGAACGAATTCTGCTGTGTTCGCATTGACTGACTAACGTGACAAATAATTCCCCCGAACGTAAACAAACAATACATCTAAGCCTTCCTGAAAACTGCGTGGGGATCAGCGCTGCGGTGGCAGATTTCTGAATCAACGCTAAGCAGATGATTCGTAGTGGCGGCGTTTGAACGAGATTTTACTGCCAAACGTTTTGACAAAAAGTGCGGAAAAAGTAACGATCGCAAAAATTGACTTTAAATAGCTTCAGTGTACACCCGAAGAGGCGAGATCGAGAAACTACCCGAAGGAAGTGTCCAGTGAGAGAATAAACGACCATTGGAACGTGAGTTTACCAAAATTAAAATCATTGTTACCTGGTTACAATTATCACACAGTTGTACTTTATACGCCACACATACACCTTCAAATCACTTAATTTTTTTCTTGTAAGGCATCTAATTGATATGTCTTGGTAGTTCAAAGGAGTCACGTCCTGAGATTAAAGTTTTTTCACATATTAAACTCATGCTTGTCAACTGAGTTAGAATCTGAAATACTAGCCGATACTTGATTGGACATATAAAAAGTTGTCAATAATAATAACTTGTAAAATTTTTTCTCTGCAATTTTATAATTTTTATGAATGATAGTCCTTCAGACGATTTGTTTGTTGTTGTTAAAGAATTATTAAACTTAACTGATTTTTTAAAGCTAAACTGACTTGTTTAAATTTTTTCGTAGATTTAAAAATTTTATCAATCACATTTAATTTTTCTTGGAACAAACGTTTCCAAGTGGCGCCCACAAAAGCATAGTTTTAAGTTGTGTTACAGGACTACATCACTGCAGAGGATCCAGTCAACAGGGTAAGTGACAAAAGTGCGCGGAGGTAACGCCCGACACATATTACAACACATAAACATTACTTTTCACCCAATTTCTTTTTGTTATACTGTAAAGTGAGTTCCTGTTAAACAGAAAAATTAGTTACTGTTTGTGCTGGACCGTTTGTCATGGACATTAGGAAAACGGTTGTAGTTGGTTGATCGAGAGCATAACCGACCAACCAGCGGCACGACTGCTGATGATGAAAACGATCGACGAAATAGAAGTTGAAGTGAGTTCCCATGTAATTCTGATTACCACAAAGGGAATGGTGGTGTGCAATGCGTGCAGATGAACTGTACTGAGGCAGAGATTACAACTGATCTAGCACCTCATTATGTCATAGCGTGTCGGAGGCTAACAGTGAACAGGAAGAGACTTCCAACGTCCTGACTTTTAACAAAACAGCACTGCCAGAGCAAATAGAAGAAGGTATCCTCGGGTGAGAGTGGGACCTCACAGTGTTTTTATTGTCTACGTTGTGGGCACACCCAGTTGTGCCCTACTTAAGACTTGTTTTTGCGAAAAGTCGGACCATGGCAATGAACTTTATGCCGAGCCGATGAAATGCATTAACTTCGGTTTTCAACCCACTATAAAGTCACGTAACTGGCTTGTGTATAAGCAAGAAGTAGCCATTTAAGAAGTGAAAACTTAAAGAAAAGTAACTACCTCGAAGGTGAAAAGTTGTTTCCCTGATAGACCAGTGGAAAGTGGCTCCGCACGGGCTCTCCAGTCTATTCTGGGAATTACGTCAATATCTGTCGTAAAACAAATAATGCCGGTATTTGCGCCCTTCATCTAGCGTTATTTAGCGGAAATGCGAAAAGCAACAGTGGGTCTACTATGGGACTCACAATTCGCCTGCAAGAAGAGCGGAATCAAACATTCTTGCTGCAATTGCAACCATCTCCGGTAGAGGCTAAACGCCAAAGAAATGCCTCGCCCGTAGCCCTGTCATCCCAAATATATGATTTTTGATTTTTTAAAACCGAAACCGAAGAACAAATGTCCTCGAAAACCAGGAACCAGGAAGTGGGGCCCGGATCAACCGATCAAAGTTCAATTCGATTGATGTCACGACCTGCCGGAACTTGTTAATCTGCAAAATAAAAAGACAGGTTAGGCGAAAGGGGAGCAAAGGAAATAAGCACGGTCGTTAAAAGACTATGGTTTGCTGAAAAGACGGACGAATTTCCTATAAAAAGAAGGTATAAGAAAACGCGTTGAAAGAAAAATAGAGAGGTGGACAATTCGAATTAAATTACTTCAGGAATTTTTCTGTAAGAAATAAAAATGATATTGCTAAATAATTGCAAAGCGCTCTGATACAAAATTTTGCTTTTGGTTTAACGGTTTTCAAGTTAAAAATTTTAACGTTCTTTGGTAGGAGATTGTTGTTTACAACATTCCCAAATCTCAGTATTCAAGATGCCAAATGGCAGTTTATTGTCTCTTGTAGCAATTAGGACGCATTTATTTTGGAAAACATTACAGCACCCAAATCAACAATCTGTGGTCTAGTCTCAAAAAAATTCTAACTGAAATGATGAATTAAAATTTTAAAATATGCATTTAGATATTCAAAAAGATGGTCAGTGCAGACAAACGAAAGTTAATCAAACAAAAGAATATCCAATAAAAGACATAGTCCGCAGACAACACGGACAAAACACACTTTACAACATGCAACGTACTTTAGCATACACTACCAGAAACGAATCACATGATATTTTTATGTAATTCTCAGAGATCCTGAAATTACGATCGTCATCTGCATAGCCTGTCTTCAGTCCACATGGAGTAAATTGAATAACTTCTTTTATAATTTAAGATATTGGTGGCGAATGAGGTATTCCTGTCTCTGAAGATTTATGAGTAAATTCTCCGTTGCATTGATGCAACATTCTACAGCATTGAAAATTCACACACATTGTTATCGTATTGGCCTTCAGAATATTATTCTTTGTCAAGTTCAATATAAGACTTAAGGCTTACCTAAATGTGTCGTCCAGACATATATTTCTGACGGGTAACCATGAAATAGACATACCTGGATATGTATGTTACCCATAGACTTACGATTGAATCTCAGAAAACTAAAAACATGTAGCACGACAGGTTATACAATGTTATATAATCGCTTAGGCAAATTAAATAATGGATCTTCCTGACTGGAATAATTTTAAACATACCTTTAATAATTCTTTTGCAATAAAAAATGCTTCAGAAAATTACTGTATTCGAAGAGGTTATATAAATTTGTTACAGTAATAGTACTCAGTCATTTCTGTTTAAAAAACATTTAATTAATAGTATAATTAAAAGGTTACGCTTCCCTAAGCGTTTGGCAGCGAATGTTATTTTTATGTGCCTTTATATTCCATGAATACATGTCTCCTCAACAGTCGCATACTGATATAAATGGCTTTCTCTACTACTTGAGTATATTCAAGAAAGCAGAAAATAGTTTCACTGAAAAAGTAAAACCTATTTATAGTGAGACAAAAATATAAAAGACATATCGGCTACCCACATAATACAGCTGCAGACAAAGGAATACACAAAGCTGTATCATATGAAAAGAGGGTGTAATTTCATACCATTCAAAGTCTGTCACCGTTCACAGCTCTCTTACAGACCTAAGCAATATTAAAAAGGAAAGAAAAGCCAGCATTTATGTGTAAATTTCTTGAGCTTGACGATATATTTTACTTCTTTTATTGCGTAAATATGATAAAAAATAAAACTGCGAAAACTGTAATTTAAGAAGAGGTACAAATATTATTAATTTTTAAAGTAGTTATAAATATTCACAAAATGATAATTTTATGAATTATTTAATAAATGTTTTACGTTTTTGTGACATTCCAAGGTTCGAAACATTGATTAAACAATAATAAATTGTTTAATATACATTTAATTAAACAGTTGTAATTTCCGAGTCTCAATTTTATAGAAGAATTATAATGGCAATAATAAACAAAAATCAATGTAAATTATTTTTTATTATTCACTTCTCCTGCTGTGGGCACTTAAATGGCAACTCTTAAACTACTATTTTAATGTTTTTTTTTGTAATAATATACTTTGCGCTCGGTTGATTCAGATAAAGGTATTAACTAATAGGTACAATTACAAATTTATTTTGTACGATTTCTTATTTTATCTTCCAATGATTATATTTTTGCAGCGAATACACATAATAAACGTATCTGCTATGGAGCTGACTATTCTGTGCTGGCCTAATTATATGCATTTCGTCACAGGACTCAAAATTTGTTTAGTTATAGTAACCATAATGTTACATGATAGTACTCCAATACTTTATTTACCTGGAACTATCATCTCACATTTTACTACTAAGAAATGAAACTTCAATTCTTCTAACATGTTGCTCTCAAAGTTTAATAATTAGGGAAACTTAAAGGTTTACATTACATAAAAGAATCATCAGCTTTAAAGAAATTCAAATCAACAAGTCATGTAACTCTAAAACTTAAGGATCTTAAACGGTAAAAATTTCTTGAGAGTTACTAAACTTAAAAAATTTACTTATTTTGTTGACAATTGAAAGTACATAGTTAATTATTTACGTAAAATCATAAAACGACAGTATACGTACATTATTACAATAGGTTAATCAACTTAAAGACTCAGGTAATTTGCTCACAAGTTTTAATTTTTAGCAACTTTTAATTTTGCGTTATGCGACATTCCGGTTTACTATTTGAAGCAAATTAAATGTTTTACTGACGCTTCTTTAAAGTAAATCGGTACAGTTTTCAGTAACGTTAATATTTATACCTAAATAGTCCAGTCCGCCATCGTAAAAAATTTGAAATGTGATAATTTCAAATGTAAAAAATCATTTCGTGAAAAGTTAAATGAGGCTGCATTGGAATAATTTAAATACGTGTTTATGTCAAATTAGTTTCTTAACACAATCTAAATTGTTCTACATTTAACTGATTTAGAAAAAAAAACAAGTTAATATGTTGACAACATGTAATATTCCAACAAACAGCATTATTCGTAATAAAGTTAGCGTTTCTTAAAAATAGCACTATTATTATGTCATGAAACTTGACATGTTACACGATTTTGAAGCATGAATTTGTAAAGACTTTGCCGAAACTATTAGCCTTTCAGTCACTTATTATTACGTCACTACATTCGCTACATTTATTATAATGACAATTATCACTAAAGGATCTCTAACTGGGAAAATAACTGAATAGAGTAAGAAAGGTCTGTATTTCATATGTTAACAAAAACAATGTTGTAAAAACATTTGCGGAACCTCTCTGTTTCGTTAGCAGAATAATTAATTTAAAGCCTATTTAACACCGTATGCAATTACTACCACCATGAAAGTATTACCACGAACGAATCACAGTGTCAGACAACAGAAATATTGTTTACTTTATAAATTAAATCTGAATATAATTATTATAATGAAATGTTTTCCGCTGAAACGCGAAATGTTTTGTCATGTCAATTGTTGAATGTTTGTGGTGCTCTAAATTTGTTAGTTGTGACAAACCTGAAATAGCTGAGATTCAATATCAAATTGTGAAAACATCCGTTTGTATAGAAATTAACTTATAAGCTAAAAGGCTAGCTTGAAGTTTGTCGAACATATTCACAAATTAACTTATAAGCTAAAAGGCTAGCTTGAAGTTTGTCGAACATATTCACGTTGTTGAATTCCCCCCGCCGGCGACGAGATTACATTTCCTGTAACTAGGCCTGTTGTCGTCATGTTTATATTCTTTAATTACCATTAATTCGGAAAGGTGACGAGATTCTATTATTCAGTCGAAAAACTGAACACGATGGAAAAATAGGGATTGAGGACTATGAAGATTGTCCACACAAAATATTGTCACCATTAAATTTTATTTGTCATATTTGCGCTAGGAATAATCTCCCTTCCCAAGAAAAGGTTGTAGGTTGCTGTCCTATATAACAGCTATCACGTTCTTGCCAATTTCAGTTTGGTTCTTATACTGGATGTTTTTACTTCCATGTTCCTTATTTTTGTTCACTTCGTATTTCAAAGTGGAACCATTTAAAATTGCATAGTTGACTAGTTCTAGTAACACGTTGCGTAGTTATATGTTCCTAAAACTTATAGGAATGCTAAATACGAGGTAACATTTCTAAAATTAAAATCTCATCAGAGTAGTAGGAAAGTGGATAAGAAAAGTGTTTTATTGTATTTAAATTAAAATATCACCACTGATGTTGAGTCAGATTCTTATCGTGTACCAGTTCTTGTTGTCTATCTCCGACGGACGTCACCTTCATTTAAGCCTACTTAATGATAATTAGACGCCATCTCTGAGAGTGGTTTGAAAGTGCTGATTGTTCAGCCAGGGTAACGTATATAAAGATAAACAGTTGATTAGTTCCAGTACATTTATGTGACATACAACTACTTGGGAGTTGTCATTAGTAAAAAGTAGAGTTAAATATTTCCTGTTTCTGTTTTGTTTATTTGTAGTTGCAGTTATTGCACTTAACGTTTATAATGGTAGTTAATATCAAATTTTGTTACGTGTACTTATTTATTAAAGACGTGAAGAAGGCGTTTAATTTATTAAATTATGTGAATAAAGCGTTTAACATAAATTATTATCGTGTTATCCTTTTTAGATTGAATTATATTTCTCATCTTCAAGAGCTCAATTAACGTAAACAGCACGTTAATAGTTGATGGTCTGTACAAGGTTTATTTGGTTAACATCTTATTAAGAGGAGTCAAAGAGAAATTACTCTTGTTTACTGAAGTATAGAGCATTGTCCTTAAACTGCGCGTAGCTGGGCTGCGCATGTCACATCGAATGCTTTGTCCGTCTCCTTAACGGACAAGGGGCAGCACGTGTACTAATTTATTATTACGCATTAAGTAAAGTACAGTGACTTCATCCGCTAAAGTAAATAACTATACTTACACCAGTTTGATAAAGTACGTTGATTAACGTGGCGCCTACACACTAAAGTCTGTTAATCATGGTTGGGTTGCACGTGTGCTCTTAAAGAGAAGAGCGCTTCATTAAGAATGGAGCTAATTGTATATCGTAAAATATATTACCGGTTTCTGATTAGAGACAAATTCATTTTGAATGTATAATTATTATTTATTATTTTTACTATTATCCTATTAACACCCTTTTTTTATTTATCGCAATTAATGAACGTCTAAATACCCGTAAGTTTCAGTTTCTCTCAAACGTGTTTCTGTCAAATAGAACGACGTAGTCAATTTCGAAATTTGTTTGTGGAGATTACCAGAAATATTGTTCAGTTCAAGCCAGCATGACGCTACTTCCTCTTTGTTTAGTAAATTTGAGGTCCTGCTATGTAATCAATGCTATGTAATGTAATTATATGATTTGTTTATTGAGGTCCTTATTCTGAGGCTGCTATAAGACAATTGGAATACCCACATTGACATATTCGAGTGAGGCGTGGGTCATGGCAGAAAACGAATGCGGCAAGATTTAAGAGTGCTGAAATGGAGTTTCGTCGAAGTACTTTAACCTATACATTGCAAGCTAGAATAGATAATGAGGGTATCAGAGCAGAACTTGAAGTAGAAGACATAAATGAAATTATTTCAGCTTACAGAAGACAATGGTGGGACCGTTTCCAAAGGATGACAGAGGATCGATTACCGAAAAGGGCAGTAAATTATAAAGCCATAATTACAAGGGGCGTGGGTCGTTCGAGGATGAGATGGGTGCCGCATCAGGTTTATATAACCTAATACTTGGAGTTAAGAAGAAGAAGAAGAAGAAGAAGAAGAAGATTATTGAGGTGTCTTATAAGTGTTGATATGTAGTTAGAAAGGCGTGGCTTATCATAAATTTTCAAATAGAGAAATGAAAATAAATAACAAAAAGAAATTCTTGTAAAAAGGATTAAAAAAGTTTCGTATATAAAGCAATATTAGTTTTATGAAACTTTTTACTTTTAATTTTACTTACTCTTCCTTAAGAGTAGTTGCTCTTTGAAAATGTTTCTAGGATATTCCAATTCGCCTACAATATTTTTATTGCCAAAATAGCCAATTACAAAAACAGAATTAGCTCAATTCAGTTAATTATTGTTGTTTGAATTCACTTTTTACAACTAAAAAATAAACCTACCTTATGTACGCAATCGTTTCATTGAATTTAAACCTTAACAAAATGCGATTATAGCCATTACATATATTTTTTTATTGTTGTATTGGAGTGTTAGTGGTCTCAAATATTTCTACTAGTGATTTTGTACAAACCACTATTTTGTCTTTTGTATTGACGAACGCTTTCGGCAGTCAAGACATCTTCAGGTCATTTACCAACCTTGCTATTGCCATCTTCAGGTCGTTGGTAAATGACCTGAAGATGGCTTGACTGCCGAAAGCGCTCGTCAATACAAAAGACAAAATAGTGGTTTGTATAAAATTATTAGTAAAAACATTACATATACGTTTCTTCAAGTCGCAACAACACGAAATAAAATCTCATGGCAAGAGTTTCCAATAGTTAGGTCTAATATATTTAGCTACGTATTTCACGCAAAATATTCACCTTAAGTAAGCATGTGAAACACCAGTTATACAACTTTACATAATAGAGATCTTCTGTCTTGATAGAAACCGACGCGAATAAAATATCGGTATGGAGAACCATACATGACTTCAATGTTCTAAGATTTATATTTTAAATCATAGTCGAAATGAAATATTTCCATAGAAACTACTTCTTTCTACTTATTGCTTCAGCCTTGACCACAGTACTGTGGTCACTAACATATACGACGTCACGTTTTCACACTCGATTTTCACTGATAATGGCAGTCGATAGCACTGCCGAAACGTCTGGCTTTGCAGAAAACATTGGACTACGGCTAAACAGCCCGGGAAGGAATTTTAACAAAAAACTACTTCTTTGTTGCCGATAACGTAGTACACATATAACAAATTCTCCCCTCCCTCTTCAACTATAATTTTCATTAATAGAAAATTACCCCCAACCGATTCGCCTAACCTCTTAATTTATAGATATTTCATCAACGTTTCTACAGTGGATTATTATGAGCTTCTTATCAGGATTCTTTATTTATCAAAATTGAGTACTTCACTCTTGTTAAAACATAAAACGTTTCAGGTAAACTACCCCTTTCTCCTAACCGATCTTCACAAAAATCAATAGGCCTTCAGTCCTCTACAATTAAGGGATGGATGCAAAAAATATTTAATTGTGTTTGAATGTGCGGCAGTTATCGTTCGTCATGAATACATTTTCCTTGTTACAACATAAAATGTTACAGGTAAACTACCCCTTTCCATTAACCGGTCTTCACCAAAATCAACATGCTTTGAGTCGTCTACAATTAAGTTAAGCATGCAAACCATTATTTGATTCTGCTTGAATGTGCGGCAGTTATCGTTCGTCATAGAAACAATTACTCTGGTTAAAACATGAAAAGTGGCTGGCAAACTACCCCTTTCCCTTAACCGATCTTCACCAAGATCAACAGGACTTCACTTCTTTATAATTCAGGACAGCATGCAATAAAGTATTCGATTCTATTTGAATTTACGGCAGTTATCGTTCGTCAAAAAAAAATTACCATTGTTAAAACATAAAATGTAGCAGGTAAACTACCCCTTTCCCTTAACCGATCTTCACCAACACCAACAGGTCTTGAGAACTCTACAATTTAGGGTTGTATGCTAAACATTATATGATTCTGTTTGAATTTGCGGCTGTTATCGTTTGCCATAGGAAAAATATTACCCTTGATAAAAAAACGTTGCAGGTAAACTACCCCTTTTCCTTAACCGATCTTTACCAAACACAACAAGTCTTGAATACTCTACAATTCAGGGCTGTATGCAAAACATTATTTGTTTCTCTTTGAATTTACGGCAGTTATCGTTCGTCATAGAAAAAATTACCCTTGTTAAAACATAAAACGTAGCAGGTAAACTACCCCTTTCCCTTAACCAATCTTTAACAAAATCAACATACCTTGAGTTCCACATAATTAAAAAAGGTATGCAAAAAAGTAGTTGATTCTGTTTGAATTTACGGCAGTTATCGTTCGTCATAGAAAAAATTACCCTTTTTAAAACACAAAATATTGCTGGTAAACTACCCCTTTCCTTTAACCGATCTTCACAAAAACCAAAAGATCTTGAGAACTATACAATTCAGGGCTGCATCCAAAATATTATTTGATTCTGTTTGAATTTGCGGCTGTAAATGTTTTTCATAGAAAAAAATTACACTTGATAAAAAAAAGTTACAGTTAAACTACCCCTTTCCCTTAACCGATCTTCACCAAAAAGAAAAGGTCTTGAGTACTCTACAAATCAGGGCTGTGTGCAAATAATTATTTGCTTCTGTTTGAATTTGCAGCTGTTATCGTTTGCCATAGAAAATACCCTTTTAAAACATAAAATGTTGCAGGTAAACTACCCCTTCCTCTTAACCAATCTTCACCAAAACAAGAGACATTGAGTCCTCTACAATTAAGGCAAGCATGCAAAACATTATTTGATTCTGCTTGAATGTGCGGCAGTTATCGTTCCTCATATAAACATCTAGCAAAATACCCGTGCTTCGCTACGGAGTTTCACGTTGTACGTAATGAAAATCTTATTTAATTAATAAAGTTCAATTAAAGTATGTTTCTTATAAATAAATAATTAAAACCTCTTATGTATTTTATTTAAAATAAACGTTAAACATTTTTGTTATATGAAGTTGTGTTGAGTATGAAAACATTTCAGATTTTTCTTCAATTTATGAACTTGTAATGAAGAACTAATCATCGGATCATTAAAGAATTGCTTTGTACACAAAGTTTTTAGTTTTTCCTTCTGGCTGAAGAATAACCAGACTGTCAGGAGTGCTAAATCTTGAACAGGCAACGTACAACTGGCCATGAGAGAAACAGTCTTCCCTCAGATCTACGCCAGCCATTTTCAAAGACTGTCCTTGAGCTTTGTTGATTGTCATTGCAAAACAGACTTTGATGAGAAATTGTAGTCTTTTAAACTGAAAATGGTAGTCTGACGGGATCAAAGGAATGCGAGGCTTGAAAACTTATTCTCCAGAACCACAGCCAGTGAATATAGTTGCCTCAACAACGTTCTTATGTAAAGATTTTACCTGCAGTCTGGTACCGTTGCAAAGTTTCTGTGGTATTAAGTTCCGCAGCAGCATAATGGGAGCCCCAACTTTTAGGTGAAGGTTATTTGGGGGTATTCCTGGAGGGTTGAGCGTTTGGAGGAACTCTACCGGATAATGCACAGCGTCTTCTACCTCTACTACGGAATCTACCGACTGATATTTTACACCATCGGCTGGAAGTTTTTCTAACAATAAGTTGTTAATGATTCCTGCTGTCTCATTTCTTGGGGTTAGAATAGCTCTTTCTTTGAGCCAAGATGAGTCACTTATATTCATTAAGTCTGGGTATATTTTATCTGTCAAAGCCTTAAGGTCTTTTACAACTTCACATAGGTTGTTTGGAATGTTAACTTTTCCATCTTCCTCTTTTAACTTTCCATCGCCAATCTGTAACAGTAAGCTTGAAAACTCTTCCGCTTTAAAATCACCTTTAAGATGCACCCGCATGTTTACTCTTAAGGAACGAACTTGAACTTTGGGCCAGAGGTAAGACGACTTCAGGCAGGCTTTAACTCCATCTGCTCGTGTTCCCCGAGGCACAACAGGTAAAGTCTGTCTGAAGTCTCCGGCCAGTAGTACTGTTATTCCACCCATCAGGTTTTTACTGCTACTAATGTCCTGTAAAGTTCTGTCTAGGGCTTCTATCCCTCGTTTGTGAGCCATGGTGCATTCATCCCAAACTATCAACTTGCACTCTTTCAAGACCTTGGCTGTGTCACTTTGTTTTGAAATGTTGCAGAGTGGAGTCTGGGAGATGTTTAAATTCAGAGGCAGTTTAAAGGCAGAGAGAGCTGGTTTACCTCCATCCAGCAATGTAGCTGCTATACCTGAAGAAGCCACCGAGATGGCAATCTTTCTGTCTTTCCTAACGCTGGCAAGAAGTAGGTTTAGTAGGAACGTTTTTCCAGTGCCACCAGGTACGTCGAGAAAAAACAGCTGACCAAGTCCATCATCAATGTTGGCAATGAGCTCATTGTAAGCGTTCTTCTGATCCGCATTAAGTTTAGGAAAGTTCTCAGCAACCATATCAGAAAGCTGAACTGTATTGTAGGAGAGCTCTTTCAGGTACTCGCGATTGACTGTAATAATGTTTGTATCTTGAGTTGGTGGAGGTAAACCGAAGTCTTGGAGAGATTGGTTTGACATAGAAAAGATCATATTTTCAAGACATAGTAAGCATTTATTATAAACTGTGTCCTTGCAAAGCTCAATCTCTAAACCATGACTTTCAATCTCAATCTGCCTTCTTATGTCCTCTGATAGACTTTCTTTGTGTTTTTCCCAAAGTGCTAAGGGATCTGCAACTTGGCAAAACACCAATATTACAGCAAACATCTCTCGGATCTTGTCGCCTTCCAACAACCCTAATGCTCTACAGGCAGACTGGTACGTAGGATGAACTATACCAGAAACCTTTTTAAGATCATTGAAGCACGTTGGTCCTCGAATCTCGTGTAGCAGGAGACGCAGATATAAACACTCGACATTGTTAGGATGTACAGTATATACCCTCCCAAGTACATGATCTTTTTTTACTCCTGGATGTCCTGGAACGCCTTTTCCTTACTTTCTTCTGCAAAGCTGGTTATTTTTCCAGACATAGTATGTTGGGACCTCACAGTAAAGAAGGCCTCTGGCAAAGGAATCGGTTTTGCAGAGTTCGAAAAATGCTGTTAATGTTGTTTTTGGTGGATGTTGGATTTTGTCCAGAAGGTTGTCGCAAGTGAAAAATACCCTCTGGCCGTTCTCAAGGTGGACTGCTAACTGCGCTACTGGTGGGAACCTGTCATGAATAGGAAAACAGAAAATACGCCAAGCCGCTTCGGAAATGCTGATGTAGCGACCTGATTCGTACTTAGAAACTTCATCCCACTCATTTTCCAACCTAAACGCTGCCTGATCACTGCCTTTGTTCACATATTTACAAATATACTTTATCGACTTGAGGGAGTTGCACAGTTCAACATTTATGAGGGCTAAGAAAGAGCGGGAAAGAACAGGATTGTACGGTACCACCCATTGGTTGTCAAGATCAACTCCTTTAATGTTGACCGAGAAACCACCATCGGCAGGAGACCGTCGGCGATACTGGGGGTAACCGTTATCCGCAGTTTGAGTTTGTGTTGCTAAAGACCGCGGATATCTCTTGGTGCATTGGCCGTTTACCATGCAGGGCGAGTTTCTGTTACCATTTCCACATGCCATGAATCATTGTGGACTTAACAATGTCATGAAGGGCAGGATCGACTTCAGGATCAGGGATCTCTGCACTTATCACACTGTCGATTTGATGGGGCATTATCCTATCCTGCAGCCAGAGCAGTATGTGCACGTGCGGTAAACCTCTTTTTTGCCATTCACAGTTAACATGTAACACCTTTTTGGACCGAAAACATTGCCTTTTGTAAAGACATGCATCATTTTCTTGGTTTGAGGTGAAATATTCTGGCAATAATATCGTGTCTGTCTTGAGGCTTTTGTCGTGCACTTAATGCTTTTTGTATTTCGGTCCATTTAGGGTTACATGTAAATGTGATGAACAGATCAGGACGGCCGTACTTGCGTACATATGTCATGGCGTCCTGAGTCCGCTCGTGCATGTAACGGGGTCCACCTGTAAAGCTGGAAGGTACAACAACCATTTTGCCTGTATTATTGGCTTGCCCATCATTTTTGCACATGGAGTCCCGCAGATGCACATAGTTTTCGGTCCGCAGCTTACTCTTATTGTTCCTTACGAAGTTGAGTCTTTCTGTCTCAATTTTGGCGTACATGTCAACCAAAAATTGATTCAGGAGACTGCGATAAAGTAACAAATAATTTTGCTGGCCATCTCTCTCCATTATGCGAAATGAGTAAAATTCTGAAGCTGAAACAGTTATTTTTAGAGGGGCTTTAGTGTTTGGGTCGCACCGTGGAATGGCAATGGAGTAACCATCTTCCCCACGACAGAACATAAGTGGATACTGCAAAGCGTCATAAGATCGATGAGTTTCACTTATGCGCTGTAACTTAGAGTCTCTGGTGTGGAGAATGATGTCCCTTTTTGTAAACTCCTGGCCTACGATAACTAAAGCCACCTCGCTTGTTGTGGGTGCATTGACTGACCCCATGCTTTCTCTCTGCATGGATTACTACTTTGAACTCCTCGCCTTCTGGAACACTTTCCAATGCTGTTTTGAAATCGTTTATTTAAGAATTGAGATTGTGAAGCACATTTAAAGTTTGGCAACTAACCAAGGCTTTACGTTTGGAAAATTGTTACATCTAGTGTTTGTCTCCTTTTCGTTGTCTCCAAGCAAATATACTTGTAAAAATGAGGGATTGTTTGGAGGTGAAGACAACAAACTTCCTATCCTGTGATAGACTTGACCTTGTACTTTAAAAGTTGGCGTGAAGTTCCCTTCTTTTATTTCTTTGGCTCCGAAAGATGTCATTTGGAAACAACCATTATATTTTCTTATGTTTACCAAAAAGTGTTCAGACTCTGGATGTTCACTTGTGAGAAGGCTGTGGAGAGGTTCTGGTAGTTATTTAATGAGAGGAAGGTGGACTTTTCCGTTGCTACAACATAACCCAGGACTTTCCTCTTTCCACTTTTTAGCATTACACCATTTACACTGTATAAAATCACCAATAGATAAAATCTTGTCATTGTTGTAGTCAGTATTACAGTCATATTTAAAGCCCGACAAAGATTTTATCTTCTAGGGAATAAGTGACCTCTTTTCATTGTATTTTCTCACCGCTTCTCTGTTTACTTGTGGATGTTTTTCTGTGTATTTGGAAACAGATGCTCGGTGTACTTCAGGATTTCTTTTATTATAGTTTTTAACTGCTATGATATGAACTTCAGGGTTTTTTCGTTGTACTTTTTAACTGCCTTTCTATTTACTTCAGGATTATTCTCTGAATACTTTTTGACAGCTTCTCTGTGCCTTTTTTTTTTGCTGGATTCACTGAACCTGGCACGACGTTTCCTTCCTCGTCGCTTCATTCTTATAAGTGGCTTTCCTTCGCCGGGCCCCCCAAATCTCATGATCAACGCACCACTTCGATATACTTGAATATCATATGGGTAAAGTTCACCAGCAGCCATGATTTCACTGCAAGTAGCGTATGTGGTGCGAAGAGACATATGAGATTGGTATTGTGTCTTAGTTCTGTAATTTATGGTCCCACACGGCATCATAGTAAAGGGCTTGAACCGTCGCCAGTTGTTGGAAATGTGTTGCACGACAGTGGCCCGCAAATCATTAGCTTGTGAGTCAGTATCGTACATGAGGCATGATAATGAATAAAAGAAACATGATCCATCACCTGTCATGGGAACTATTCGATGAGGCACCACTACACCATCGATGGATATGTGTTCCATTGTACCTTAAGAAAACGAATAACCGAATAATTGCATAATTGCATATTTATGCAATGTAAATTGCATAATTAACAAGTAAAAATATTAACACTCACCTTGGTATGAATAGAACTGCCTGTAGAAAAAAATACACTAAAAAATACACTGGGAAGTATACTTCCCATAGCCCATTAAAGGGTTAAACAAATTTTGTGGAAAATGTGACCGAGTCCAATCGATTTCTGGTATGAAAATACCCTAAAGTACCAACTTTCGAGAAAATCGTTCAATACAATTATTGCTCGCTTAATAGTATAGGATTAGATAGATTGTACAAATTCTCAACTCTTAGTTTGTTTATTTACATTCATAGCAACAGCTATTTATTATTTATTTCGAGAAAATCGTTAGAGCCGTTTCCGAGAAAAAAAACATACATTTATTAATTAATTGAACTTCGAAATTTTCTCGACTATAAGAACCTGCAAACAACGAAGTTTTTCAATTTAAAACAATGATTAAAAACTCAGGACACTTCATTTACCAAGTATGCAATTCCCGCGATAAATTTCAGTGTTTGGTTTTTTGCCCCTTAGGAGTGAAAGTTTTTAAAACCGTTTCCTAGTGAGCACCTAAGACCGATGATGAAGCTATGTTCAAAATTTCATTGATATCCATTCAGTGGTTTCAGAGATATCGTGATCAGTGAGTCTGTCAGTGGTATTTGGCTTATATAGATATAGATTACTCTGGTTACAACATGAAAAGTGGCTGACAAATTACCCCTTTCCCTAAACCCATCTTCACCAAATCAACAGGCCTTCACTTCTTTTTAATTCAGGACCGCATGCAAAAAAGTATTTGATTCTCTTTGAATGTGCGGCAGTTATCGTTCGTCATAGAAAAAAGTTACCGTTGTTAAAACATAAAATGTTGCAGGTAAACTACCCCTTTCCCTTAACCGATCTTCACCAAAAACAAGAGACATTGAGATCCCTAAAAATAAGGGCTATTTGCAAATAATTATTTGATTCTGTTTGAATATGCGGCTGTTATCGTTTGCCATAGATAATACCCTTGTTAAAACAAAAAAAACGTTGCAAGTAAACTACCCCTTTCCCTTAACCAATCTTTACCAAAAACAATAGATCTTGAGAACTCTACAATTCAGAGTTGTATGCAAAACATTATTTGATTATATTTGAATTTGCGGCTGTTATCGTTAGCCATAGAAAATACCCTTGTTAAAACATAAAACGTTGCAGGTAAACTACCCCTTTTCCTTAACTGATCTTCACCAAAATCAATACGTCTTGAGAACTCTACAATTCAGGGCTGTATGCAAATAAGTATTTGATTCTGTTTGAATTTGCGGCTGTTATCGTTTGCCATACAAAATACTCTTGTTAAAACATAAAACGTTGCTGGTAAACTACCCCTTTCCCTTATCCGATCTTCACCAAAACAAAAGGTCTTGAGAACTCTATAATTCAGGGCGGTATGTAAAATATTATTTGATTCTGTTTGAATTTGCGGCTGTTATCGTTTGCCATAGAAACAAATCTACAGACACACAGATAGACACACAGACAGACACACAGACACTTTTCGAAAAATGACTTTTTTTCATGTTTTGAGTGTAGTACAATCAGAATCTGCAATAATCTCGAACACGAATTTTTTTGCCATCACCATACTTCCATTTCCTTAAGGAACATGGAAGTAAAATATCGGTATGGAGAACCATACATGACTTCCATATTCTAAGATTTATATTTAAAATCATTTTCGAAATGAAATATTACCATAGAAACTACTTCTTTCTACTTACTGCTTCAGCCTTAACCACAGTACTGTGGTCACTAACGTATACCACCTCACGTTATCGCACTCGATTTTCACTGATGATGGAAGTCGATGGCATTGCCGAAATGTCTGGTTTTGTAGAAAACATTGGACTACGGCCAAATATCCCGGGAAGGAATTTTAACAAAAACTACTTCTTTGTTGCCGATAACGTTGTACACATATATATCAGTGGCGAAGTTACATGGAGGCAATTGAGGCAATGCCTACCCTAACAAATTCTGTAGAATAAAAATTATAAATACGTATGAACTACATAACGTAAAGATTATACATTGTTACTGTGACTGTCAAATTTATTAAACCGAAACGTGCTTTATTGAGCGACCGCTAGATGGTGACAGCTGAGATTCGGCATAGTTCGTTTAAATCGAATGAGGCAACCTGAACTTGCCTCAGCGTTTTTTGTATACATCGTATGTAAGCAATGTAGTGGTGTGATAGGGAAGTGTAGGGAGGGGGGATTGTCCCGCGCTGTACACATAGAGCGTTGAGGCATGCCTCACTTCTGTGGTCCAAACAGTTAAGTTAAAGCGCCTGTGTTGTTACTAAGTGTTTATTTTATGCGGTTATTAAAAGTGTCACTGTTATTCCGCTGAACTAACAGATGATCAAGATTGTTATTTGAATTATTTGTAACATTAAACATATATATAGAAACTAACCAAGTTTAAAAATTTGAAGTTCAATCAGTTGTATTATTGTGTATGACTAATACAAGGATTGTTCAATAGACACACGTATAGAGCTGTAAAGCATTTTTTATTCAACGATTTTAAAAGAAGTCTCCAATAACATTAAGACATGAGTTCCACTGTTGCGCTAACCTGTAGATTCCCTGCTAGTAAAATTCTTACGGCTGTTTGTGGAACCATTCGGTTACAGCAAACTCTACCTCAGCGTCCGATTTGACCCACCGTCCTTTTAGTGATTCCTTAAAAAAAATTTAAGATAAGATTTTTGCCTACCCATTCATTAACTACTAGCTTCGCCAGTAAGCAAATTGATGTCCATTTTTTCGGCTTGCACGCGTTATGTTGGTGTGGGTTTCGGCACTTTCCATTTAAAAAGCGTGCAAACGAAAGAAAATAAACATGAGTGAGGCCAGAAATAACGTGAATTGTGTGTTTGTGTCTTACCTGCCTTTTTATTGCCGTATTAAATGAAAAATACTATATTACATTAAAATTAAAAAATTTTAATTTTATTGCCTGGCAACAAAATTATTTTATTTTTAACAATTACCTTGTTTCAAAAAGGTTAAATAAATTTGCAAGTACTTTACTCTTGTTAAAACGTAAAAGGTTTTAGGTAAACTACCCCTTCCCCTTAACCGATCTTCACCAAAATCGAAAGTCCTTGAGACCTCTACAATTCAGGGATGTATGCAAAAAATTATTTGATTCTGTTTGAATTTGCGGCTGTTATCGTTTGCCATAGAAAATACGCTTGATAAAAAAATGGTGCAGGTAAACTACCCCTTCCCCTTAACCGATCTTCACCAAAAACAATAGGTCTTGAGTACTCTACAAATCAGGGCTGTATGCAAAACATTATTTGATTCTGTTTGAATTTGCGGCTGTTATCGTTTGCCATAGGAAATACCCTTGTTAAAACATAAAACGTTACAGGTAAACTACTCCTTTCCCTCAACCGATCTTCACCAAAGCAATAGGTCTTGAGAAATCTACAATTTAGGGCTGTATGCAAATAATCGTTTGATTCTGTTTGAATTTGCGGCTGTTATCGTTTGCCATCAGAAATACCCTTGTTAAAACATAAAACGTTACAGGTAAACTACCCCTTTCCCTTAACCGATCTTCACCGAAAACAATAGGTCTTGAAAACTCTACAATTCAGGGCTGTATACGAAACATTATTTAAGTCTGTTTGAATTTGCGGCTGTTATCGTTTGCCAAAAAAAAAAATTTCCCTTGATAAAAAAAACCGTTGCAGGTAAACTACCCCTTCTCCTCAACCGATCTTCACCAAAAACAATAGGTCGCGAGTACTCTACAAATCAGAGCTGTATGCAAAAACTTATTTGATTCTGTTTGAATTTGCGGCAGTTATCGTTTGCCATAGAAAATACGCTTGATAAAAAACGTTGCAGGTAAACTACCCCTTCCCCTCAACCGATCTTCACCAAAAACAACAGGTCTTGAGTACTTGACAACTCAGGGCTGTATGCAGAAAATTATTTTATTCTGTTTGAATTTGCGGCTGTTATCGTTTGCCATAGAAAATACCCTTGTTAAAAAAACGTTGTAGGTAAACTACCCCTTTCCCTTAACCGATCTTCACCGAAAACAATAGGTCTTGAGAACTCTACAATTTAGTGCTGTATGCAAATAATCTTTTGATTTTGTTTGAATTTGCGGCTGTTATCGTTTGCCATAGGAAATACCCTTGTTAAAACATAAAACGTTACAAGTAAACTACCCCTTTCCCTTAACCGATCTTCACCAAAAACAAACGGTCTTGAGAACTCTACAATTCAGGGCTGTATACGAAACATTATTTGATTCTGTTTGAATTTGCGGCTGTTATCGTTTGCCAAAAAAAATTTCCCTTGATAAAAAAAACCGTTGCTGGTAAACTACCCCTTTCCCTCAACCGATCTTCACCAAAAACAATAGATCGCGAGTACTCTACAAATCAGGGCTGTATGCAAAAAATTATTTGATTCTGTTTGAATTTGCGGCAGTTATCGTTTGCCATAAAAATACGCTTGATAAAAAACGTTGCAGGTAAACTACCCCTTCCCCTCAACCGATCTTCACCAAAAACAATAGGTCTTGAGTACTCTACAAATGAGGGCAGTATGCAGAAAATTATTTGATTCTGTTTGCATTTGCGGCTGTTATCGTTTGCCATAAAAAATACCCTTGTTAAAAAAACGTTGTAGGTAAACTACCCCTTTCCCTTAACCAATCTTCACCAAAAACAATAATTCTTGAGAACTCTACAATTTAGGGCTGTATGCAAATAATCTTTTGATTCTGTTTGAATTTGCGGCCGTTATCGTTTGCCATAGGAAATACCCTTGTTAAAACATAAAACGTTACAAGTAAACTACCCCTTTCCCTTAACCGATCTTCACCAAAAACAATAGGTCTCGAGTACTCTACAATTTAGGGCTGTATGCAAATAATCTTTTGATTCTGTTTGAAGTTGCGGCTGTTATCGTTTGCCATAAGAAATACCCTTGTTAAAACATAAAACGTTACAAGTAAACTACCCCTTTCCCTTAACCGATCTTCACCAAAAACAAAAGGTCTTGAGAACTCTACAATTAAGGGCTGTATACGAAACATTATTTGATTATGTTTGAATTTGCGGCTGTTATCGTTTGCCAAAAAAAAATTTCCCTTGATAAAAAAAAACCGTTGCTGGTAAACTACCCCTTTCCTTCAACCGATCTTCACCAAAAACAATAGGTCGCGAGTCCTCTACAAATCAGGGCTGTATGCAAAAAATTATTTGATTCTGTTTGAATTTGCGGCAGTTATCGTTTGCCATAGAAAAAAAATCTACAGACACACAGACACACACACAGACACACACACACACAGACACTTTTCGGAAAACGACTTTTTTTCATGTTTTGAGTGTAGTAGAATCAGAATCTGCAATAATCTCGAACACGATTTTTTTTGCCATCACCATACTTCCATTCCTTAAGGAAATATGGAAGTAAAAATGGATTTGCTTGAATATCTGAAGTTTCTATCTTGCATGTGGGCTGTTTTCTGCAATACAAATTTGTTATCTTTGTTGATATTAATCATTATGGGCGTAAGATAAAATAACCAAAGGGACAAATAATAACCACTATAGACTAATTGGAGCAATTAAAATATCCACAAATTGCGCCAACAGATTATTAAACAATTATTAAAATTTCCACTGACTGGTTATTATCAGAAACTAAACAGTTATTAGGAACTGTCCCCTACCAGTGCCATAATATTTCACAAACATTCGCTTCGTTTAATTATACGCGATTTCGTTGTTGACATTAAATGCAACATATCCTTTGAAGCCCGCCTACATATTGGAAATTTACCTGCATTATAAATTTACTGCCTCTGAACTTTAAACAGGCGAAATTAATTAAATATTAAAGTAGTTCATATGGAAACCAACATTGGTATTCCCATATTGAACAAATCAGGACAATTTTAAAATGCAAGAATAGAGGTGCTGAAACAAGTAAACACTGCCTCTTTTCAAAGCACGATATGCATTGTTTCCAAGATGAAAAGATTTCGATAATAACAGAAAGTATTCAAGTAAATTGCCTTTATGTCATCATACAGACAGTATAAGTGCCGTATACAATAACGTTAGTTGAGTGAAACTTTTAAGAATGAAAACTCGAATCGATTGAAACCAGTTTTCGTGACAAGATCGTAAGCCCTACTAGGTTATTTGTTAGTTTCTCACCGTAGCCTTTAATCTAATTTGTTGCTTTTCTAAAATGTAAAAGCCATTCTTTACTCTTGAATGTTTATTCAAATTAGATTTGAAAGAATCGACCTACATTAATTAATTCGAATTAAATTTGGTGCGTTGCTTCTTTTAAAATACTAAATTACTTTAGAATTTAGTATTTAGACCAGCATACAAAAATTACGTTACTAGCAAATGGTCTGTTTTGATATGACACATGGTACAGGGACTGTTCACTTTCATGTGTCCCTTGGTTAATAGCCAACGTACTGATATTCATAATTGTTTTTCACACTGTAAGGTAAGGTACTTCAAAACAGAATATGATCTTTAAGTTCAGATTTCCTTCCGTTAACAGAAACATCAGTTACTGTTAATTTGAACGAACTATAAACTGTGCGTCCATCCCCGGTCACTGACGTCTTTTGTTGTTACTTGATGTCATTAACATCTATAATATAACGCGGTAGGTAGTGGTCAGTCATCGGTATAGGAGACCAGAATTCATTACCATAGTAACAAGTAAATAAACAAATGATATTTACCGGCATCGAATATATACCATTATCCGTTCCTATAGTTTTTAATGTTTTTACTATGCGATTGTATTGATATGTTTTGTAATTTTGTATACAGATACGTCTATATATTTTGTAATTGTCCTAAATTTCTGTGTATGTTTTAATTGTAAAACTGATGTTTATACGTATTTCTGATGATCCAATGAATAAGTAATGAAATATCTATAACGCGGTAGACAGTGTGTCATTCATCGGTATAGGGATTTGCTGTGAAGGAGAAGAGCGACGGATGAGGGAGCGAGGAGGTGGAGGGGCGCGCTGGAGGGGGGCGACGCCAGTATGCCCCGTGGAGTCAGGGCGAGAGGCGACCTCACGTGGCGAGGCAGATCTCTGATTTCACTTTCTGTGTGTAGGTGGCGCACTGCGAATCTCAGCCTCTGTTCAGCCTCCGATTCAAGCTGGAAGCCTTGAGCCAAAGATCCTGCCATTGGGCACAGAATAAAGCCTTTGAGTGTAAAATAAAGCCTTTGAGCATAAAGACAGTGGTATTAAGCATACAAACGATCAAATATGCCTCCTAAACGCCAGCAACCACCAACTGCTGAAGAAATTGCAGCAAAAAAGCACGTAATGCTGAACCTCAAAGACGTCGTAGAGCGGCCATGCCAGAAGAGCAGCTTGAAGCAGAATGTGAAGCTAATGCAGTAAGTCAACGGCAACGCAGAGAAAACATGCCACAAAATCAACTTCAACAAGAGCGTGAGGCAAACGCTGAAAGACAAAGGGTTGCACGCCAACATCGAAGAGGACGTCTGAGTAGATATGTCCGATCCCGCAACACCGCTTTGCTTCCCGAAAACTTCAATGAAGACGAAATTGAAGAAAGGTATCTTGGCCCAATGGACGCTAAATGTCCATTTTGCAATGCCAAGCATTTCAAAAATGAATTAATGTCAAATTGTTGCCATAAAGGGACCATTGCAATAGAAGAAATACGAATGCATCCCTTCATTAAAAATTACATGAATGGATCTGATCCAAATTCCAAAAATTTCATGGAAAACATAACATCCTACAACAGTGCAATGGCCTTTGCCTCAATGGGAGCACAAGTTGACCAATCAGTGACCAGACGTTGAGGTCCTTTTTGGTACAGAATCCATGGGCAAATTTATCACGCTACATCTGCATTACACCAAAATCAAGGTGAATTACCAAAGTATGCCCAACTGTACATTTTGGATTCGGCTCAAGCCTTGACAGAAAGAATGAACAATCAAGCAAACAATGGATCCATTCGTGTCGTAATGGAGAACCGCCAAAAACTTCTTGGAGATATCAATCCGTTCTCTAGAGAATACAAGAACATGCTCAAATTTGAACAAGACGAAATGCTAAAGGCAAATCGGAAAAACCGAACGCCAATTGAATATAGCATGACTTTCTTGAGAGAAAGAGTAAATAATGTGCACCCCGGCAGAACCAACGCTCCCACTGCCAGAGGAGAAATTGCTGCCGTTTTTCACAGTGCAGATGGCGCACCCCCAGAAAATCGGGATATTACAATTTATCCGAAAAGTGGAATTTTACAAAATATATCCATCCTGAGTAGACTCTGTGACCCAATGTGCTACCCTTTCCTTTTCCCATATGGGGATTCATGGTGGACCACAGATCTGAAGAAAGCTGTTGGTCAAGGAAATGTGTCCCAGCTTCAATGGTTTCATACCATTTTGCCATTCGTGATGGAAACTTTAACCAGTTCCTCAACGCAGGAAAGCTGACTCACCAATTCATGGTTGATGTCTATAGCAAGACTGTTTGAATTGGTTTCGAAAAAATTAAAACACAATAAGAGCTGAAGACTATGATTTCCTTCACCGATTTGTGAACAACCACAATTTTGAGGACGTTAACATATTGCCTGGAAAGAAAGTTATATTGCCTTCAACCTTCCAAGGTAGTACAAGAAATATGGCTCAAAATTACCAAGATGCTATGGCCATGGTCAGGAAATATGGCAAACCTGACTTATTTGTAACATTCACGTGCAATCCTAAATGGAGGGAAATCTGGGAAAACTTACTTCCCGGTCAGCAACCGTGCGATTTAGTAGCAAGAGTGTTTGAGTTGAAACTGAAATTGCTACTTGAAAACTTAACCAAACACCATAGATTTGGAAGTGTTAGGGCTATGCTCCACGTAATCGAGTTCCAAAAACGTGGTCTACCACATGGGCACATATTGCTATTCATGGCCCCGAAGACAAAGCCTGGGAGAATGAAAGAATTTACAAAATTGTCTGTGCAGAACTCCCTGATAAAGATGCTCACCCGAGGCTACGTGAAATTGTAAAATCCTGTATGATACACGACCCATGTGATCCATTAAATCCGAACGCACCGTGTATGAAAAACGGCAAATTCACAAAAGAATTCCCAAAAGATTTCTGTGCCGAGACCAACAGCAATGTCAATGGTTACCCAAAATATCAACGCCGAGATGATGGTAACTTTGTTGAACTTGGGGGAAACAAAGTGGATAACAGGTGGGTGGTGCCATACAACCCATACTTGTCTCTGAAATACAACGCCCACATTAACGTAGAGATTTGTAGCTCAATTCAAAGCGTTAAATACCTGTTCAAATACCTTTAAAAGGGGCATGACTGTGCAGATATTCAATTCGTTACTGTTCCCACAGAACAGGAAGCTACTATTGAATGGGACGAAGTAAAAAATTACTTGGAGACCCGATATGTAAGTGCACCTGAAGCATGCTGGAGGCTCAGGGAATATAAAATGCACCACCAAACTGACCATGTGGAAAGATTAAATGTCCACCTTGAGGACAAGCATACAATATGTTTTATACCAGGCAAGGAAGCTGAAGCTGTACCGCAAAAAGCCACCAAGTACAAACTTCTGGCTTGGTTTAAACTTAATCAGGAAGACCCTAATGCCCGAGAGTATTTATATATTGAAATTCCCGAACAGTATACCTGGGATGACAAAAATTCTAAATGGAAACCACGTCTTAGAGGACATGAAACTACAATTGGCAGAATGTTTGCCGTAAGTCCCACGGATAGAGAAAAATGGTTCCTCCGAATTCTCCTTCTCAGTGTTAGAGGACCAACATCTTTCGAGGACCTAAGAACGGTCGAAGGAAATCCTATCCCCTTTGCAACCTTCCAAGAAGCATGCATTGCAAGGGGATTAACTGATGATGACTCAGAATGGGATACTTGCCTAACAGAAGCTGCAACCCATCAAATGTCAGTACAACATAGGCAGTTGTTTGCATTTATTTGTATCATGTGTGAGCCGTCGGATGCAGCAGCATTATTCGACAGACATAAGGACAATCTTGTGGACGACTATAAGAGACCCTTTCCTGATGGAGAAAAAGCTCTCTATTTTACACTTAAAGAAATTCAATCTGTCCTTCGAACACATGGAAAGTCATTGGTAGATTTTGGCCTAGAACTTCCAGTCGGCAGCTATGACGAGCCAATCCATTCTGGAAAATATTACGATCCAATTTCCGAAAAAACCATGTTCGAAGAAACGTTTCAAATGCTCAACGCAGAGCAAAGAAGGGCTTTCGACAAAATCAGAGAAGCAATTGAAAACCCTAACTTACCCAAACGTCTATTCTTTATTGATGGAGCTGGCGGAAGTGGTAAAACCTTCCTTTACAACACAATCATGCACTATGTGCGTAGCAAAAATGAATTAGTCTTGCCATGTGTATTTACAGACATAGCAGCAACTTTACTTGAGGGAGGCAGAATTTCCCACAGTCGTTTCAAGCTGCCTATTCCAATAAATGAAACATCAACCTGTAATGTTCGACATAGGACTAATACGGCAAATGAACTGGAAAAGGCCAAAGTGATACTCTGGGATGAAGCTTCAATGGCCCCAGCACATGGAGTAAATGCAGATGACACACTGTATAAAGAACTCTTAGCTGAAGATCCAAAAGTTCCTTCTAAAAAACCATTTGGAGGTGCGGTCTTCCTTTTCGGTGGAGATTTTAGACAAATTCTCCCTGTTGTTCCACATGGCAGCAGAACCGTTATACTTTCTTCTTGAATGAAAAATAGTAAGTGTTGGAAAAATATTCAGGTCCTAAAGTTAGACCAAAACATGCGTGCCAATGAGGACAATGTCCCATCAGAACATCGAGGCTTTTCCGATTGGCTTTTAAAACTTGGGAATGGAAAACTCCAATAGCCTGGATTAGAGGAAGGAATCTTCGAAATTCCTCCAGTCTGAGATAAATGTATGATCCTCAACAATTGTTTGGTAGCACACATTATCCGACTTACAGTTTAATGATGTGTTCATTAGTTTCGTTTCCTGCTTTTTGGAACGGTTATCGCGCGTGTTGGTCACAGAGATTGAAATTGGTTTGGCTTGTGGTTTTTATGTTTTGATGCTTCGAGTCTCTAGTGTTTTAAACATTCTGTCATGTCACGATTTACGATTGTATACATGCAGGTATTTTTAAAATATTTAGAACTACCTATAAGTTTTACGAATTTTATTAGCTGTATATTATATTTTTCTACATCATATGTTACGGTTGTAGTTCTCCTTGTTAAAGTCTGTCCATAAGTACTTGTTTTTGTAACGTGTGTTTTGATTCTAAAAACTGTTTCTAGTTTTTTTTAACTTTTACAAAATTTCTTCAAATTTTACCCATTTACACACGTCTTTTTAATTGAAAATGTGATAATTTTTCAATAACTTCTATTTACTATTAATTTTTAATAGTTTGAAATAACACATATTGTAATTATTTTTAAATACAAAATTACAACTTTGCTAACTATAGGAGTGGTACCCGAGGATATTATGTAGTGGCAAAATATATTGGTTTCCTATTCTGATATGATGAATACGTAGTGAAGGGAGCCAGTGTGTATTTATTCAAGATATTTCTTGTACGACCTGGGCAGTGTCGCCTACAGGTGTCAATACAAAGCTTAAACGACACTCCAGCGACTTCACGTTGGGGTATCACCATGTTTATTACAAACACCTAACGTATGTTTGGTAAAGTAAATCAATAAACTGCTATCACAGAATTTATCGTGTAGAGGAGATTACGGTTGCCAAACAGCCAAAAGTAAAGAAATCTTTGTTCAATTTTAAGAAGGGGTTCAAACTTTTGAAAGCACATTGTTTCCACTCAATAAATGATTACCGGCCTGATCACAGTGCTATAATGGCGGACTGTTTCACTTCTGGAAAAGTTTTTCTTTCCGTACAGTTCCCGGGTTAAACCCGGGTGAAAGAATCTTTGCTAATTTGAGTTTCCTTATCTTAAAGGATTCTTTGTCTGAGACGTTTCCGGATATGTTTTCCCCAAGTTATTTTAAATTGTTAATACATTTTATTTTACCATACATAGTGTCGAGGCACCTTTTCGGGAATTAAAATAGGGTGGTCATAATTTCCGTTTTAGCAAAGGAGATTTGGAGGCTAGTATTATCCGCTATCTCTTTGAGATCTTCTACTTGCTTCCTTGCTGCTTTTTCTGAGTGGGTGAAGATGGCACAATCATCCGCGAAAGCTAAACAGCTTAAGTCTATGCCTTTGGATTTGTTAAATATTCAAACTCTAGTGAAATTGACTTTATGGAAGGTTTGTCGTGACTTTATCTAGAACACAGTTAAAGAGAATAGGGGAGAGTCCATCCCTTGACGTAGGCCAGTGTGAATTGGAAAGCGGTCACTAAATTCTCATAAGAATTTAATTTTGGAAACTGGTCGGTTAAAGTTAATTTAACTAAATTTAGAGGTTTAGGATCGACACCGCATTCCTGCAGACACTGAAAGACGATTTATCGATCCAATGAATCACAGGCTTTCTGAAAATCAATGAAGAGAGGTTATAAAGAGAGGATATTTCTTAGAAGGAAATATCTAATGATCAGAAATTGTTCTAAGGGCTTCACGACCGGTGTCAGTTGTATTAGAAGAGTTTTCCGGGCTGTTTGGCCGTGGTCTACGGTTGAAAGACAAACCAAACCTTTCGACAGCACCACTGGCTGCCATCATCAATGGAATTCAAACAATTCGAGACCTCCTGAACGTGGGTTGTTATCGTCATGCCCACTGTACTATAGTAAAGGCTTAAGATGTCCCGCGATTTATAAGTACAGGTAGCATAGTATAGCATATTCGAATCTTTGAATTCCACTGATGATGGCAGCCAGTGGTGCTGTTGAAACGTTTCGTTTGTCTTTAAACCGTAGGTCACGGCCAAACAGCCCGGCAATCTCTTCGAAAACAATCTAACGATCAACTTTAAACTGAAGATCTGTTCCGGTCACAATCTGCCTTTTCTGAAGCCACCTTGACATTTACCAAGCTGAGATTTGAATATATTGAGGAGGAGCTTAGAGAAGATTTTATAAGTTACGGGGAGAAGTAGATTCCCCCGGTGGTTATACACATCTATTTTACTGCCCTTTTTGTGGAGACGGCGTATGACGAGGGATTTTCATTCTGAAGGGATTGTTTGTCCTTCCCATATTTTCTGAAATAAGGCTGTGACTCCGGAAAGGAACTCAAACAATGGTAATTGTTAAAAATCAAACAATTTTTTTGTCAAACAGATCGTAAACAACTCAGCAACAATTGTCCTGATGATGACAATAAATATTGTCGAAATTCGTGTTATACTTTTTTGACCGCCCCTCAAAAACCCTTATTGTAAAAATTATAATTACCATTAATGTAATTATTTGTTTCCACCATATGTTATTTAACAGTTTTTCCATTAACCTCCAGTTCAAGCGTCTTTTAATATGAAAGCAAACGTTACTTCTAATTTATAAAAGGATATTTACTGTGAAGAACTTGTACTTTGAACTTGTGCTGCCTCGAAGTGCACATCACTACACTCCAGTTCATGTTGTTCTATGTTTTTCTAATGATTTCCTCTCAATCCATCGACAAGTCGGCTGCATTTTTTTTCTGTAATTTCCTTTTTTCTCTGAATTCTCTTTGCTTTTGTTTAATTAAGTTTGTTATAAACACTTTAAACACGTAAAACACTAAACGCTTTCTGTAAATCTATATTTAATAAAATATTGCTTTAGAAGAAGCAATTGAAGGAGACATTTTCCGAGCAAAAGTGTTAAAAATAGAGGGAGTCCAGGGTAGGAGAGAGAAAAACCCAGGTTCAAAGTGGACTGAAGACATGAAGAAGAGACACAGTGAGAAGATGAAAGAGTATTGGAAAAAGTAAAGAACAAAGAGTAAAGAATTGAAATTGTCATGTGGTCCCTAGATGGCCGATACGGAAAAAAATTGCTTCTTCCATTACTTACTCCAATGCACACACTGCTAATTGCAAGAATTTTTCCTGCCATGCTCAATGTTTTCAGTGCCCCAGTGCAAGCTTTCCTCCACTTACGTCAACTTATTTCGTAATTTGATACCCTGTTAAGAGTATTTCAACATTCTTAAAATGAACATTTTGTATAGATCTTTTAAAAATTTATTTGATAAAAGACTTCAGAATACCGTTTCACTATGTCAAATTTGAACCTCCTGGATTTCTGAATTTAACATCAGTTTTTCTTCTCCTACTTGCGCTTTTACTGTTTAACTCAGTTAGCAGAAGACCGTCTAAAAAAACATTCGTCAATTAATATTAAATTTCTTTAAAACGTTGGGGTAGCAAACGGATTATTGATTATTGGGTATTAAAAACTGAATTTTTTATTATGTATTACAAAAAATTAGTTAAAAGTTAAAAACATTTTCTATCAGTTTACCATAATCAAGCAGGTGTAAGAGGAAAAATGTTTGTAATTACTCACCAAACTTGCTCGTCAACTTGTCAGTTCCTTTTATAAACTTCGTAGTTACGTAAGCATAAGTATAAAATACTAGGAAATCACTGCTTTATAGACGAACGACAGGCACTTGGCTGAATGAACTAAAACTTAGTGACGCATTCTCTTGCAAAAGTAAATCACATAGAAGTTACACTATTATTATGCAATACTGCGTATGTTACGTGTAGGCCTAGTTATTTACGGAAAACGTTTTCCTTCTTTCTTCTTTTGCTTACAAATATGCACACAAAAATCAATTCTAATAAAATGAAATAATCAACGCATTTCATTGAAATGTTAAAAATACGTGTTAAAAACATATTTATGAAAAATTTGTGAAATTTATGCGAAAACCGTTTAATTACATGCAAAAATGTTTATTTATATAAATTTCGTCCTTGTCCTTGAGAATATACATTACTTCAATCAATGTTTGGAATAGTAAACTTACATGATTTTGGTTGTTTTGAGTAGATACTGAACAGCGTAGAAGTGTACATGCTGCAAACAAAATGTACGATGCATGTTCTTCTGTTGAATATGTAAATTGCAACCGATAAAACACTGAAATACATAAACTACACATCGGATATTCAATCGATAGTTGCACAGCTGTAATATTTTATAGCATTCCGTATTCAGTTTGCCACATTTGCGTCGTGGGTTTGTTGATACTTGCATTGAATACACTTGCGCGCATTACGTTACATGTGTGCATAGTGCTACATATTTGTTGCACATGTAGACGTAACTTAGTGGACTCCGTCACATAAACAGACAACACACAGTAAGAGAATTTAACTATCTTCGATTATCTTTAAGTCATCTGGGTGTGTGTGTGCGCGCGGGCGTGTGTGTGTGTGTGTGTGTATGGTATAATTTATACTTTAGTGTTGCAGTAGCAGTCCAATACGGAAGAATTTTACGTGAAAGCCTGATTTTAAATATTGAACAAAATATCTGAGAGTCACAAAACCCCATCCACACACATACACATGCGACAAGTGTCTACTTGTGTGTAAAATACGTAAAGGTGTACTATTTACTGATGGCAGGGGAACGAACCTTTTTGTAGGTACGTTCAAGTAGTTTCCACACATATTTCACGTAAGTCTTTAGCATCTTGAACCACATGAAGCTTGAACTTTAAAAGATGGTGTAAACACTGTTTATGAAGCAGAAAACACTTGCACTTACGCTTATATTTCTATAAGTGAAGGTCGTATATTTTATATTATTATTAATGGATGAATTTTTAGATAGTAAGAATATATAGAAAATGATGGATGATGTCCATACATGGTGATGTAACTCATTTTTATAACAAATTTATTAAAAGTAAAAAACAATTAATTAATTTCTCGACTATTTAGTGAGAATTTATGTCCGTGCATGGGCATAAAAAGAACAGACCTTGAAAATTGAAGAATTTTAGGGAGAGCGAGGACAGCTGGTACATGCGCCATACAGATATTGAATTAACGCAGTTCCATATTGAATGTTCCGTGAGTTCGATACTATTTTTTGTATTGTATTTTCCTGGAAGTTCAATTTAATGTTTTAAGATTTGTGTTACTAATTTTGATATTTTATAATTTGGTGTGGTTCTAGCGCAAATGATCTTCTGTAATTGCAAAAAAGATTGTGGGAAATTATGGAGTTGCAGAAAAATTGGATTGTATTTCCATCGGCTTGTGGAAACTGTGAATTTAATTTGTGCACAAATTTTACAAATATTGTGTATGATGAGGGAGAAATAGAAATAGAAGACTTGACTTCTGAATCTTTTCAAGAAATTGGAGAAGAAATCGATTTGTAAATATATTTATCATTATAAAAATAATTGCTACAATTAAATTTTATAAATAAATAATAAATGTACGAAAAAGTTATTTTCCACCTTGATAATTGTGAAAAATTAAAAAAATTGAAGAAATAAACGATATTTTTATAATTTTGTAAATCATAATTAGGTATAAGTAAATAATTTATAATCTGTATAAATAAGAAATGTGTTTTAAAAGTTATTTTATTGTCAAAATCTTCAATGATTGGAAGAAAAACTATTTTTGAATATATTTATAAAGTGCACTTTTTAATTACATTTTTATTATAATGCGCAATAAATTAGTAAAATATTATACATAATAATATATACATAAATGAATAATAATGAGTTTTTAAACTTATATTCCTGAAAAAATTGCATGTCTATTAAATAAACATGTATTTTATGTGAAAATCCACCTTTTGAAAAATTTGGGCAAATTTGAATTACTTTTTTACTAAAATTATCGCCCTGACAAAAAAATGTTACCATCCTTTTTTATGTAGACTTTTATGCTCTTTATTTTTGGTATTTCCTATTTTTCTCATAAATTTAATATTTTTTAAGATAATCACGAAAAATGAATTTTTTTTACTCCGCTCCCTTTTCTCGAAAACCCGTGCCTGAATTTTTGTACACTTTGTTTTAAATTATTTCTTACCTTTTTATCTAGCCCTATGCAAAAAATCTCGTAGAAGCCGCTTAATTTGCAATTTCTATTTTTTTTTCGGCTTCAGTGAATGTACTATACTAAGGTACCGATGTAAATGACATTAATTAATTAGAACAAATGTAAAGCGAATACCATTAAAACTACATACATGATCACAGCACGTCATACCACTGTATACTTTACAGAACCTTTACAGACACCAAACCTACTTGTCTCATATTCATTTTGTTTGTCGCCAGATGTCACAGTGTTAACAATTTAATTTAAAACGTTGTCAGCTTTATTATATGCAGTATAGGCCTATTCGTTGTTTTAAAAGACACTGACTATATAGGCTTACTATTATTAATACTTCTATAATCTAATAGATATATGCTTTGGGTTTGTTTTACGTGCTTTAAATAATAATAAAGTGTAAATTAGTTTATTTATATAGAATGTTAGAAATTTGTAACCGAGGAGTCATTGGCAGATTGTGTGTGCAAACAAAAGATTTGTAACTATAAAATTTATGAATGAATTACCTTGAAAAGCATACCTGTTCATGGTAAATTCTAAGAAGAAAGTGTCAGTTATAAAGCAAAAATTCATATGCTTCAGTTCGCTTTGAAAACAAAACTGTTAAGTAACCTGTTAAGTACTTTGTAAACTAAACCTGTTAAGTATGTTTTCGAATATTTCAGTCTACATATTACAATAGTTAAACAATAAAGTCACCATCTTAAAGTCAGTCTACCTGTTAAATAATTAAATAATGTTATAAAGTAGGCAAGCATAATGCTGAAGGACATTACAGTAACGCTTAAAAGGTAGCAATTTCAACATTCGTGTACGACTGAATTATGACGAGAGTAGACGCAGAAATGATGAAATAGAACAAATAATATTCATGTAGTGAATTAAGAAACAGAGAAAGAAGACCATAAGAAGGAATAACAAAATAAGAAATGATTGCAAATTTTGAATTTTTATTGAAAAGTGTTACCAAAAACAAAAAAACAAATTCTTCAGGCATTAAAAGAAAATACAAACTAATAAAGGCAAAGAAATATATAGCTTAAGGAAGGTGTGTATCGGTATATCTTGTTGGAGTTAATAACTAGGTATAAGAAGAGTGTCTAGAGTTAACTTTTTACTATATATCCATTCTCTGACTTCCATCCCTACTTGGCACACTGGCACACTCCTTCTTGACACTTATTAGGTATAGACTATACCGACTGTTGTGTAACTAAATACATAAAAGAATTACAAACCATGTTACAGAATTTTTTACAAAGTTACCTCAAATTCAGATACTTTCTTAGGTATCTGAAATTTAAATAGGTGTGACTGTAAATTTATTTTTAATAATTATTTTCTATAACAAACAATAAAAAGTTATACGATCCAAAGTTGTACAAGATTGTACTCCGTAGTTATAAATAAGAAAGTATGAGTATGAAAAATTATTTCTGAATATTAAAAGTATTTTATTCGTTTCAAATTCGTTCATAAAACTGTCAAAACTACAAAACCATAGTTAAGCTTATGTTAAACTACATGCCTAAGCTTAAGTTCAATTAATCTTGAAAATATGGAAACACAAATATGTGAATCATGTGCAAATAAAAATTTGAGAACAAAATAATTACATTAAGGGAAGTACGTAATCATATGGTTCTACTGCCCGTAAGTAATCATATGGAAAGCTTTATCTAAAATTACTTTATTGTAATGGAGGTTATTATTAAAGAAATAATAACGTATATAAAACAGCATGCAGCTTAGCCTGAGAAAACTCATGCACCAACCTGAGAAAATCAAGTTTATGAAATATAAGGAGAGATTTTTTTCTAAATACGCCAAACAATTTTCTGCTTTGAGAAAATGTAAGTGCCTGATACTGAAGCTCTTCTATCAAAGAAAGTATTTATGGTAAAGAAGAGAAGTGTAACTTAACAACACCTTAAATATGGGTAAAATGTGACTACTTTACTGGAAATTTGTTTTGCAATAACTCAAAATATAAGTAAATTTCCATTATTTAATATTTTACCACAGGTCCTCTCTGGAGACTTCTTTGTTGCAAAAAATATAATAATCAAAAAATAAAATCTTATCTACTGTTTACTGGAACACAAAGGAGAATTAATATTCCAAATTAAGCACGAACGCAGGAATGGAAACTCATATGATTACTCGTATACCTTTTAAAAAACAGTGAATTAGTGGGTCGATTTAGACAAACAGCATTGAAAGGCCAGAATATATTATATTTACATCAAAACTCAAAACATTTGTATAACAATATTAATTGTTTTGTTTTAGAAGACAAGATTTTAACTGAAAGAAAATCAAAATACCCAACTAATACTAAATGCATTCCATTAAAATAACCGTAATAGGGAACAGTTGACGCTACCTTGAGATAGAAACAACTTGAAAAGAAATATCTCGAGATACGTAACAAATTATTATATAAAAACGATTAAATAAATATTGAAGACAGTTTAGAAAATTATAGTATGTTTTCACATTGGATATTCCCGTAGAAAGATAGATCAAGCTATTGAAATATTTTTAGTAATAACAGAAAGACTAATTAAAGCGGCTGTTGGAATATTGTGAGGAAGTTTATTTAAGAGAGAATTCCACAATTTATTTTTTGATATAATTCAAATTTACGTCACAAATTAAAACCACTGATTGCACTTTCATTTTTATTTATCATTGCGTGATTCAAAATTCATTTTACAAATGGAATTGAAACATTAGTGTACTCTTTTCCTATTGCTGCAAACTAAAAAAGAAACAAAAAACTAACCAGTTCTTGTCAAGATTTACTGAACACTGATTACGTACGCAGATTGCTACATACAGTCACCCCAGATTTATACATGAACGGTAATTAAGAGTTTAATTTGAGTGCCACACGCAGCGTTCGTAATGACTCGGATGTAGTAATCACAATAATCTTCTTGTGTTCGCAATGTCTAATTCCTGTTATTCCAAGTAGCCGAACATTCAATTCCCATATGTAAATCTGTGATATTTCTAGATGCTACGTAAACAAATGTGAGTCTCCCTTGCGTATACAGTTTAACCTTAAGAAAACTAATGTACTAAGTAAATATGACAATTTATATACTATATACGGCAGCAATTGTATATTTTTGTACTAAAAATGAAATAAAGACAATAATTATACTAAACTATAGAAATACAGTATGAGAATGTGGTGACTTTTTGCCAGCGGATTTAAAAACAATTGAAGTACATATCTACTTGTCTTACATAAAACATAATGTCATTTTACAGTACTTGTAACAACAGTTGTTAATAAATCAATGTCTGTAACTATAATAAGCTATGTTGTTATTTATTTTGTACAGTGAAGTTGTAGTGCCAAGGAGTTAGTCTGGTCAGCAATTAGATTTGCATAATATATAACTACATAATGTATTCAAGTGTTACACCGATTCTACGTTACAAATATTAACTTTCTTGCCACTTTTGTGTGCATTATTTGTATAATAATTAAGATTTTAAATTAAGATGCGTTTTAAATTAAGATTCCATAGAAGGCGTTCCCTCTTGTGTTTCCTATACAATTATAATTTACTGTTTTATGCATAGCATTACCACGATAATTAAGTTTTCTCACATCTGACGTATACTTTTAAAGAAATTTGAAGGAATGTACAGAACGTACTACTCAGTTATTGGAATAGCCCTATACTAGATTGCCGTACGGACACTAACCATGCCAATTAGGTAATTTTCTATACTTACGTATAACATGATACGTTATACTTAAGGTACAATACACATTACCTAATACAATACATCAGGTGACACTAGTATTCTGAGACACAGAAATTCCGTCCAATGTTGGACATACATTTTATAGCTTAATGGAAATATTATGAGACGCTATTTAATTATTATTCTTGGTAGCCTACGTATTTTTTACAGGACAAGGAAAAAAGAAAAATAGCAATACTAAACTGTTTGCGACGATATACGTTTAAGAGTTTCTACATTACTTTTGATTTATGTATAACTTATTTTATTAATCCTACTTATTTTGAGCCTTGACGTATGCATACATGAAGCGCGTTCTTTCGTACACATTTATAAATTATTTGACAGTACGTAGAATGAAACGAATACGCACAGTATAGCTGTGCATAAATACAGCCGTGTAAATAGGTATTTGTTTACAGTTGTTCAAATAGTGACCATTACATTACAATATCTTTGTTTTTGTTGGTAGCCTCTATAGTGAGTAAGTCTGATAATCCGAATTTCAGATTTATGTTTCTACTTAGTATGTATGCGACAGCTTCTAAAGAACTATCATATTCTAAATGTCACCATACCGCACTCACGCGCGCGCGCATTTATTTGTTTTGTTCTGGTATTATTTTGTTTGGTATTCTATCTTTATATATCTTTAGGGTTTCCCATATATTTATGTTAGTGAATTTGCGTGATATTCGTTTTATTAGTGCCTGCCATGTTACTGATCTCTGAAATTACTTGGTTGCTCCCCCGATAACTTCTTTTTAACTGTGTTTTCGTGTTGTGCATTATGAAGAAGATTAGTGTATTAGTATGATTAAGTGCCTATTTTGTCTGTTAGGAACTTCTGACGTGTGTGTCATTACTGAACAACTAAATTTTGTATTCTCTTAGTAATCTTTGCTGTTTTAAATTATATTTTGTGTCTACGTTTTATAACGTTCCGGGCTACGTTATAAATCCAGGGAAACCGTGATAATTGACGCTAGCCAATTATACAGGCTGCCTACGTTGTAACAAACTGAAAATCAACACAAGACTTAGAACAATAATAGTTACTCTAATTGTAGGAGACAATGTGACGATTTACATTGTAACAATAAGCAAAAAATAAAAAATTTTAACATTTAAGGTTGCGAGCCAGTAAGCCATTTAAATCTCACTATAATAACATAAAAAACCTGTATGTACTCAGTATGAGAGGAAGAAGTAATTAATAAGCCCAAAGAAACTTTAATAAAAAGACAAATTGTAAATAGTTATTATTGTCGTATTTAACCCTTTGGTGTTATCAGGCGCTGACCTGTTAATTCCGGACTCGAAATGTCTCCCGAGTCGTCTGGAATTTAGAATAAGATAAAAAAACCTAATGTTAATAATTAAAAATCTGAAGACACAGATAGTCGCTAAAACAACTTATTTAAATTATGTATATTTATTTAGGTAGAGTTTGTATAAATAAAAATGTTTACTTAAAGATAGTTAGGAACTATATTCTCGCGGAGTAATTGCCCCTCTACCATTTGTTAGGTACCAGTTGAAGCGAGCAAATAATCGCTCTCTCGCTATGTTGACTTCATGCAGTGCAGACGTACGAGCAAAAGCTCTTACACTATGTTGCCGATACTTTGTTTTACTTTAATGTTGTATACAAGAAATTGCTGCTGAAAGCATATGTTATGTATTAATCAGTATAGTTATGTAAAAAACAAGAGACTTAAAGTATAACACGAAATATAAAAATGGTGTAAAACAAGATGACTGCTAACTTCAAGAACTAACAACACTTCCAACATCATACCTGGAGATGTGAACTACCAGAACTTACAAACTCTAGTAGACCCGACAGAATATGCAGATCAGGACATCCGAGAATCTACAAGTATCATCGTAGAAGGTTCAATCTACCCTGCGGACTTTTGAGCCCTTTAATGACGAAGACCAGACCGAGATAATGACGGCGCTATTAAGGATTCCCAAGACGGACACCCCAGGACGAGGTTTCTACATACCAATTTAAAGGTGACTCGATAGCCTGTCTATCGAGGGTTACTAATATTTGTTACACAACACACCTTAAAAGAGACTTTTCAGAGACTATTAACTTTGTAAAGATTAAAAGATTAAAGCTAAGAGTTAAATTTAACTATTCAAACATCATACGTTGTAACAGTTTATATGTTAATGTATCGTAGTATAATTCAAGTAATAATACCATTCTTCAAATGGAATAATAAATAAAGAAAAAACAAAAGGTCTTGCAAGCTAATATCATGAATTGAGTATAACTAAAAGTTTTAATGACTAAATACCGAAGGTTACCCGGATCCGAGGTATAGCTAAATAGAATCAATTTTGATCCCTAAGTTTAAAGAAAGCATTCAAATAACTTTAGTTTAATTCGTAATGTCATGGGATCTGTCAGTAAATGTTTTTAAATGTTAAATAAAGAGAAGTCGTCTTGTCACACACATATAATGAGTGCGTAAATCAATAGTATACCTTCCCTTGTTTCCTTACACAGTTAGTAAGTAAATTTGTTAAGTTAATTATTTGTGGATACATTTCGTTACAACGTAGGTAGCCCATCTAATTGACGGAGCTTAGTTAAGATGGGTTCCCTGGATTTGTAACGCGGCGAAACGTTACAAAATTGCGCCACTCTGCTAATTTTTATAAAAGGTTGTGTAAGCATCGTGACGCACAAACAAAAATGCGGCACTTTGCTTGGATAATTTGTATACCCAGTTATTGATCTATGCACTCAGAAAGTTACCTTAATGTAAACTTTAATTTTCAAAACATATTTAATATTTTACTAAGTTATGTAAATGATAGTATGTCTAAGTTGAAATATCATTAGCGTCATACAATGCAAATAAGCTATATGCAGGTACCTACTTGCATACATGAATTGTGACCAAACATTACAATTTTGGTCAACTGGACAATGTGAAACAGGTTTGTTTACGACAATCCATGACCTGTTGTTTCTTGAATACTTCTGCACAGTATATGTTAGCCATACACCAATGTGTGTTAAAAAAAAAAAGGTGAAAATAACTTGGTTAATATTAATGCTCATTAAGCAAGAGCATGCACTTAATGTAGACCCAGGTAATTAAGTAGAAGTTCGTAATTTGAAATTGTGAACAAATTAATTAATTTATTTAATTGGGAAAATATATGAATGAAGGGAGTCAAAGTGTTACCAAGCGTAATAATAATAGAGTTGTTGAATAAGATTCATCCTAGCGTCTGCACTCCCCTTCTCCTGTTAATACCGGTCGTTGGTGTTATTCACTCGCATTGTGTAGACAATAATATGTAAAAGCAAAACCCCATTCTCACACACGCTCAACCTTCCTTTGTTAACTAAATACAGAGGGTGACCTACATTCCAGAAAACAGCTGATCGGCTATTTAACTTGATAAATATGTGTGTGGAATTTCTGTCTCTCCCTTAGAAGAGAAATTGTTCTTTTCTAATTTATGTAAATTGATTACTTAAGAATTTATTATATATATGTGTAATAAATGTGTACAGTATAGTAGTTCAAGTATTTTCCCCGTGATGACAATTAAATAATGTAGTGAAAATATAATAATAAATTTATAATAATAATTGAAGTGTGCTAAATAAATATGGTACTTAAATAGGAAATTAATTCTAGGAAGTTTCTTAAATCCCCCAAAGTAAATAATAAATAATAATTGAATAATAATATTTGATTAAATAATAAGGCTAAATAAATCTTGATTTAAACTAAATTGTGTGAAGTGTAGAAGTAAGTAAGAGAAAGGAAAATAATAATAACAGTTACGTTGCATATTGTAAACACCCCAGTGGTGGCAAGTTAGAGAAAATAAAGCGTGTTAGGAATTGTACTAAGCAGCCACGCACCCTCCCTATTGTGATAAACCGGTGCTAGCCTAAACAATTGAAAAACACCCCTGTGTATTACTATGCATTGTGTAAAGTGTCTCCCCTTCCGCATAGTTTGTTTAAGTATTGTTAAAGAAATAAAAGAATAGAATTTGAATCAATCCCTCTTCCAGACATCCATAGTGCATTTCATTATTTCACTAAAGCTATGGTCTTTACGGTGATGAATCTGAATCAAGCTTTTCACCAAATACCTCTTTCAGAAGAATCAAAACGTCTAACCGCGTTTGCAGTTCCTTTTAACTTGTACCAATTTACTAGGGTACCCTTTGGAATATCTCAAGGAAGTTCCGTATGTAGTAGACTATTAGAAAAGATATTTCACGACATTAAATTTAAATATGTGTATCACTATTTGGACGACATCGTTATATACAGCGAATCAATGGAACAACATCTCAAACATTTGCGTGAAGTGTTATCTCGGTTACTAAGAACAGGATTAACGGTGAACCCAAATAAGGTAAGTTTTGCCGTCCCTCAGTTTTCTTTCCTAGGCCACATCGTGAAAGCGAATGGAAAGGTAAGCATTGGCCCCGAACGAACCCGCGCTATTAGAGAATTTGCACCCCCACGAGATGCAAAAGGTATAGCCCGATTTTTGGGTATGGTGAATTATTTCCACAAATATATTCCCCATCTTGCCGAAATAGCAGCACCCCTAAACTCCTTACGAAAGAAGGGAACGAAGTTCGAATGGAGCTCACTACATCAAAACGCGTTTGAGCAACTTAAGGAAAGTATTATATCTCCCCCAGTTTTGCAACTAGCGGATTTCACGAAACCTTTCGTAGTACAAACCGACAGTTCCAGAGTAGCGTTAGGTGCAGTGATATACCAAGAGATAGATAACTGTAGACTACCAATTAGTTATGCATCGCGAACACTGAGCGACCAAGAAAGAATGTATTCCGCATATGAATTGGAATGTTTAGCAATTGTTTTTGCATTCGAAAAGTTTAAACCCTTCCTAGAACATAAAGAATTCCTTTTGGAAACCGACAATCACGCGTTATCTTGGTTATTGAATCACCCTAAACAGTTAGGACGAATTGGCAGATGGATATTGAAATTAAACTGCTACAAATTCAGAGTGCAGCATATAAAAGGTACTCAAAATGTAGTCGCTGATACCCTGTCCCGTATGTTCCAGTCACCCACTAAAACTTCCGAAAACATAGTGAAGCCGGAAATAGCACGTGCTAACGCCGTAATTACTGAATTCCCCCTTGCCTTTACAAACATTGCCCTGTATCAACAACAAGACCCCTTACTGAAGCCTATTATAGAACAACGTACCCAAGGTATTAAATCCGAGAAGTACGTATTGAGTAAAAATGTACTGTGTCTCAAGATAAGAGACGGAAAGGAATTAAGAATAATAGCCCCGGATATAATTAAGCCCATGCTGATGGAATACTTCCATTCATCTACCATAGGAGCTCATATGGGAATCAATAAGACGATACATCGTATTCGAAAGGAATATCATTGGAACAATATGAACTGCGAAATAGCCAACTTCGTAAAGAAATGTTCATTATGCGCCCTTAGTAAACCAGCCAGAAATACTCAAGTAAGCCAACTGATTTCAGAAATCCCAAAGACTCCTTTTTTGAAACTTTATCTAGATTTCTCAGGTCCGTATCCACGATCCAAATCAGGAAATACCATGTTACTGATCTGTGTAGATTCGTTCACCAAATTTGTGTGGATGTATCCCATGCGACGAGCATTAGCGTCGACAACTGTTAAAATACTACAGGAAAGACTATTTAAAGACTACGGTACTCCAGTACGTATAGTATCTGATAACGGTCCACAGTTTAAAGCAAAAGAATTTAAGAATATGTGTTTCAAGTTAGGGATAGACCATATAACCACTACCGAGTATCGACCGCAAGGCAATATTGCTGAAAGGTATCTACGAAACCTCAAATCTGCGCTAATCGCCTATCATGCGAACGATCACACGTCGTGGGACCAAAACCTGTCCTGGATTCAATACGCTTTTAATTCAGCTTACCACGAAGGTCACAAGTCGACCCCGTTCGAGTTACTATACAAGTACCGACCAAACCACCCTTTGTCCACAAGATGGAATGTACACGATCTGCTGCCTCCGCAAATAACGGATAAGCAGATAAAGAGAATATGGAACAAAGCCGGCTCTAACTTAAGAGCAAGCTTAGAAAAATCCAGAAGATACCACGAGAAAGGTAATCATAGCAATTCAGTCAGGTACCAAGTAGGTGACTTAGTAATGTACAAGACTCACCCCATTAGTAGTGCGATTGATAAGACCACCTCTAAACTATCATTCCGATGGTGTGGCCCTTACCAAATCCAGAAGTACCTAACTCCCGTTACAGTAGCCCTGTGCGAACCTGCGACTCAGAAATATGTGCGGAGAACGCATATTTCACAGCTAAAGTTGTATAAGAAGAAGAGACGGAATAGTATAACCCGAAATAGAAAAGGGAATACTAGGCAGTAAAGAAAATTATATTTCTGAAACCACGTGGAAAAATGTAAAACGTAGAGTTTGGAAACGAGGCCTGATCAACCTGAGTTCCAGTTCTGCAAAGCATACATTAATGAATACTCATTAACTAGATGGGAACTAACACTCATTAACTACATGAGTTACCTAGGACTCACAGAAGACAAGATAGAATACTAAATAGTAAAGATTTGGAAAGTTACTCTACAGAAGAGAGAGTAAGACAACCAGAAACAAAAAACCGGTAGTAGATTTAAGTGATAGAGATAAGAAAGAGTTTTGTGTTTTAATTGTGTAAATATTAAGTGTAAATATTATGTATAAAAAAAAAGGTAGTTAATAAGAATATATAAAGTATACTGTGTTGTAACTATATGAAATAACTAAGTGGACAACGTTGTAAAGTGTCCAACAACTATGTGAAAGAAATTACACACACTGACCCCATTCCTACTCCAAGTCCCCAGTTAAAAAAAAAGAAAAAACAAAGTAAAAAAAAAACCGTAACGTGCAAATTAAGCGGTGGAGTCTGTGACGATTTAAATTGTAACAATAAGCAAAAAATAAAAAATTTTAAAACTTAAGGTTGCGAGCCAGTAAGCCATTTAAATCTCACTATAATAACATAAAAAACCTGTATGTACTCAGTATGAGAGGAAGAAGTAATTAATAAGCCCAAAGAAACTTTAATAAAAAGACAAATTGTAAATAGTTATTATTGTCGTATTTAACCCTTTGGTGTTATCAGGCGCTGACCTGTTAATTCCGGACTCGACATGTCTCCCGAGTCGTCTGGAATTTAGAATAAGATAAAAAAACCTAATGTTAATAATTAAAAATCTGAAGACACAGATAGTCGCTAAAACAACTTATTTAAATTATGTATATTTATTTAGGTAGAGTTTGTATAAATAAAAATGTTTACTTAAAGATAGTTAGGAACTATATTCTCGCGGAGTAATTGCCCCTCTACCATTTGTTAGGTACCAGTTGAAGCGAGCAAATAATCGCTCTCTCGCTATGTTGACTTCATGCAGTGCAGACGTACGAGCAAAAGCTCTTACACTATGTTGCCGATACTTTGTTTTACTTTAATGTTGTATACAATAAATTGCTGCTGAAAGCATATGTTATGTATTAATCAGTATAGTTATGTAAAAAACAAGAGACTTAAAGTATAACACGAAATATAAAAATGGTGTAAAACAAGATGACTGCTAACTTCAAGAACTAACAACACTTCCAACATCATACCTGGAGATGTGAACTACCAGAACTTACAAACTCTAGTAGACCCGACAGAATATGCAGATCAGGACATCCGAGAATCTACAAGTATCATCGTAGAAGGTTCAATCTACCCTGCGGACTTTTGAGCCCTTTAATGACGAAGACCAGACCGAGATGATGACGGCGCTATTAAGGATTCCCAAGACGGACACCCCAGGACGAGGTTTCTACATACCAATTTAAAGGTGACTCGATAGCCTGTCTATCGAGGGTTACTAATATTTGTTACACAACACACCTTAAAAGAGACTTTTCAGAGACTATTAACTTTGTAAAGATTAAAAGATTAAAGCTAAGAGTTAAATTTAACTATTCAAACATCATACGTTGTAACAGTTTATATGTTAATGTATCGTAGTATAATTCAAGTAATAATACCATTCTTCAAATGGAATAATAAATAAAGAAAAAACAAAAGGTCTTGCAAGCTAATATCATGAATTGAGTATAACTAAAAGTTTTAATGACTAAATACCGAAGGTTACCCGGATCCGAGGTATAGCTAAATAGAATCAATTTTGATCCCTAAGTTTAAAGAAAGCATTCAAATAACTTTAGTTTAATTCGTAATGTCATGGGATCTGTCAGTAAATGTTTTTAAATGTTAAATAAAGAGAAGTCGTCTTGTCACACACATATAATGATTGTGTAAATCAATAGTATACCTTCCCTTGTTTCCTTACACAGTTAGTAAGTAAATTTGTTAAGTTAATTATTTGTGGATACATTTCGTTACAACGTAGGCAGCCCATCTAATTGACGGAGCTTAGTTAAGATGGGTTCCCTGGATTTGTAACGCGGCGAAACGTTACAACAAGGGAAGGTATTTTAACTGATTTATGCACTCACTTCAATATGTAACAAGATGACATCTCTTTATTAACAAATGATATATATATAGATCCCATTACATAAAAATTTTCTCATACTGAAATAGTTAAAAGGGGTTTTCTGTCAAATAAAGGATCAAATAGATCATGTATTTTACCTCGGATTCGAGTCTCTTTAAATCTAGTAAAGACGTCTGAAATTTACTTTACTTATCAAGAAGGTTGTATTGTTACATGAACACCATTTGAAGAATGGTATTATTTAGTTAAAGGATTAAAACTTATATCTCAAGAGTGATGTTACAACGTATGATTTTAGAAATTACTGTTTACATTTTTCTAAAACTTAATGCTTAGAAATGATTACTGTCTTTTGAAAAGTCTCTGGCATGGATTAAAACTTATATTTTAAATGTACATAATTCTCGGTAGACGAGCTACCGAGTCACCTCTTAGATACGCTTTTGCTGTCCGTGTCCTGGGGCGTGAATCTTCGTTACTCTGGTAGTCGGGGTAGTCATCTGGGTAGTGTTTCCGGTGAAAGTCCTCTGGGTGTATTAATGAGGAGATGGATGTTATGCTGTGTGTAGTCGGGCTGATATTCGGCGGTTCTGGTAAGTGTGGTTTAGGTGGTAGTCGTCCGTATCTGCAGTTGTGCACATCACATATTTACTGGCACCGTAGTACTGGAGTTTGCATCTTCTTTTTTACATTAATATCTGAATTACATTACTCGAACAATATTCGAGATTTCGTTTTTTAATTAACTTGAGACATCACCTTATATACGAGTTCTTTTTACATTATCACACTTTCTAACAAATTCCTCACTACGTCTTCAATATATAACTAGTTCTCCACGCTTTTAGTGGAAGCTAACACTCAATTAAAAATCAAAAAGAATAACAAAACATTTTATGAAGAGCCCTTGCTTGTAGGTGTTTACAGTCTGAAAGCCGCATCGTTACTCTTGCATTGTTACAACAAGTAGATTGCAACGACGCGGAGTGAGTACTCCGCCATAATATAGTTCCAACTCTTTATTAATAATACATTCTTATAGTAAGACAAAATAAACTATCTAGACTTATCTTGTTTACAGGGATTATTATAACTACTACTTGTGACTTTATATTATTAATTATTTACATAACGGGATAAGCAGGTCAACGCATGATAAATTTACTAAAGGGTTAACTGTATTATTCTTAACTTTTACATTCAGATTTTAATTACTTATTTAGTTAGATTTTCTTAATTTAATTTTCATTACTATTATGAGTTAGATCAGGGTTATTTGGTTTAATCGTGCGATTTAAAGTACTTACTTACTTTAGTACTTTTTTTTAATTTATTTATTTACCATTTAAATCGTCACATACTCCGCCGCTTAAAATCGACATGGGGGAATTTTAATAAAAAAATTTGAAAGTGGGGTACTGGGAGTATTCTTGCCGTTACTGTGAGGAATTTCTCTCCTCCTTTTCCCTTTTTCTTTCACTTAGTTATTGGCATGTGTTATACACTTTTATTTCTTCTGAGTATAAAACAATATACATATATATATTCTTACAAACTACCTTTTTTATTATACAAAATTCACACTTAAGGTCTACATTTTAAAACACAAAACTTCTTCTTATTTCTATTACTTCAATCTACTACCGGTTTTTTCCTTGGGTTTTGGTTACTCTCTTCATAGGGTTACTTTCTAAATAATTTCTCATTTAGTGGTCAGCTAACTACTCATTTTGCTCATCTTTCGCTAAACAGGATCTAAGGTTGATCAGGCCTCATTCCCAACTCTACGATTAACACTTAGCATGGTTACTGAGGTACAAGATAACTTGTCTACCTAGTATTACCTTTTTTATTTTGGGCGATGCTATTTCCTCTTTTCCTTTTCATACAATTTTATCTGCGAAATATGTGTTCTTCGTACATATTCTCGAGTCGCAGGTTTGTACAGGGCTACGGTAACTGGGGTTAAGTACTTCTGGATTTGGTAAGGACCACACCATCGGTATGATAGTTTAGAGGTGGTCTTATAAATTGCACTACTAGTCGGGTGTGTCTTATACATTACTAAGTCACCGACTTGGTACCTAACTAAATTGTTATTGTTATGAATATTTCTTTCGTGGTATTTTCGGGATTTCTCTAAGTTTGCTCTTAAATTTGCGCGAGCTTTATTCAAGATTTGTTTAATCTGCTTATCCATTATTTGTGGAGGTAGCAAGTCGTGTATTTTCCACTTTGTGGACAAGGGGTGGTTTGGTTTGTATTTATACAGTAACTCAAATGGGGTAGACTTATATCCTTCGTGATAAGCTGAATTAAAGGCGTATTGTATCCAGGATAGGTTCTGGTCCCAAGACGTATGATCGTTCGCATGGTAGGCGATTAATGCAGATTTGAGGTTTCGCAGATACCTTTCAGCAATATTACCTTGCGGTCGACACTCCGTCGTGGTAATATGGTCTATTCCTAACTTGAAACACATATTCTTAAATGTCTTCGCCTTAAATTGGGGTCCGTTATCTGACACTATACGTACAGGTGTACCATAATCTTTAAATAATCTCTCCTGTAATATTTTTACAGTCGTCGACGCTAACGCTCGCCGCATGGGATACATCCAAACAAATTTGGTGAATGAATCTACACATATGATTAGCATAGTATTACCTTATTTAGATTGTGGGTAGGGACCTGAAAAGTCTAAATAAAGTTTAGAGAAAGGGGTAGTAGGGTTTTTCTGAAATTAATTGGCTTACCTGACTGTTTCTTACCGGTTTACTGAGCGCGCATAAATTACACTTTTTTACGGAACTAGCTATTTCGCTGTTCATATTGTTCCAATGATATTCCTTACGAATGCGATGTATTGTTTTACTGATTCCCATATGGGCTTCAATGGTGGATGAATGGAAGTACTCCATCAGCATGGGCTTAATTACATCAGGGGCGATTATCCTTAATTCCTTTCCATTTCCTATTTTGTGGCATAGTATTCTTTTACTTAATACATATTTCTCTGATTTAATTCCCTGCTCAAGTTGTTCTATAATCAGTTTAAGAAGAGGGTCTTGTTGTTGATATTGAGCAATGTTGGTAAACGCAAGGGGGAATTCAGTAATTACGGTGTTAACCATGGGTGTTTCCAGACTCTCCTTGTTTTCGGGAGTATTAGTGGGCGACTGGAACATACGGGACAGGGTATCAGCGACTATGTTTTGTGTACCTTTAATATGCTGCACTTTGAAGTTGTAACAATTTAACCTCAATACCCATCATCCAATACGTCCTAACTGTTTAGGGTGATTCAGTAACCAAGATAATGCTTGATTATCAGTTTCCAAAAGGAATTCTTTATGTTCTAGAAAGGGTTTAAACTTCTCAAACGCAAAAACAATGGCTAAATATTCCAATTCATATGCGGAGTATTTTTTTTCTTGGTCATTCAAGGTTCGTGAAGCATAACTAATCGGTAGTCTGCTGTTTTCTATTTCCTGATAGATGACTGCACCTAAAGCTACACTTGAACTGTCGGTCTGAACTACGAAAGGTTTCGTAAAATCTGCTAGTTTGTAATAATTGGGGAGATATGATGCTTTCTTTCAGTTGTTCGAACGCATTTTGGTGTTGTGCAGTCCATTCAAATTTCGCTCCCTTCTTTCTTAAGGCATTCAGCGGTGCTGCTATTTCGGCAAGATGGGGAATATACTTGTGGAAATAATTTACCATTCCCACAAATCGGGTTATACCTTTTGCATCTCGCGGGGGTAAAAATTCTCTGATTGCACGGGTTCGTTCGGGGTCTATGCTTACCTTTCCGTTGGCTTTCACGATGTGACCTAAAAATAAAAATTGGGGGACTGCAAAATTTACCTTTTTGGGGTTAACTGTTAATCCTGCTCTTTGTAATCGAGATAACACTTCACGTAGATGTTTAAGATGTTGTTCCATCGATTCGCTGTAGATTACGATGTCGTCCAGGTAGTGGTACACATATTTAAATTTAATATCATGAAATATTCTTTCTAACAGTCTACTACATACGGAACTTCCTTGAGATATTCCAAAGGGAACTCTAGTAAATTGGTACAGGTTGAAAGGAACTGCAAACGCGGTTAGACGTTTGGATTCCTCCGAAAGGGGTATTTCGTGAAATGCTTGATTTAGATCCATTACCGTAAAGACTTTCGCTTTTGTGAAGTAATGAAAAGCACTATGGATGTCTGGAAGCAGGATAGATTCAAATTCTATTCGTTTGTTTAATTGCCGGTAGTCCACAACTAGTCTATGTTTGTCGTGACCTTTTGCTACTAAAAAGGAGGGTGATGAATACGGAGACGTAGAGGGTTCAATGACTCCTTGTTCTAACAACTTGTTGATATGGTTCCTCATCACTTCCATCTTGGGAGGCGACAACTTGTATGGGGATAGGCGTATTACTTTGTGATCGCTTAGATTGATCTTATATTCTATTAGCTTCGTAAGTCTTAGCTTAGGTGTAAGAACGGTGGAAAATTCTTTTATTAATTTCTGCATTCTCAGCCTGTCTCTATTTCCTAGATGAGATAATTCAGACTCTTGGTGTACTATGTGTGCAGTTGATGATCAAGTACTTTCTTGTTCGTCAGTTTTGCAATCAAAATTATACTTCCGTGTACGGTCGAATCTAAAATAATATTTCTGCTCATGGATGTCAAGAATTATTCCCGTTTTACTTATGAAGTCAGCTCCCAATATTAAGTCGGGTCCTAAATCATTACATACTAACATTGTAAAAAACCACGTTAGATTCTTGATTTTCACTTTAATGGTGATGCTAAGTTTTATCACTATATTCTGTTTATTGGCTGTAGCACATTTTATATTCACAGCTTGACTGCGTTTCACTAGGTGGTGTTCGAATAATTTGTCTGCTAACTTTTGACTGATTAAGGTTCTAGTAGATCCAGAATCGATTAATGCGATGGTGGAGGTAACACCTAGGTCAATTTGTAATAAGGGCAATAGACATTTAGTCCAATCACATTTAGTTATCGCGTTACATTTTTCAATAAACTTTCTAACATAGGGATCTATTTCTCTAGTGTTTCTTTTCCTTCCATTTTTTTTTATTGTCGTACATTTCTTTGGGTTTACCGGATCTCAAGTTGCTGCGGAAGACACAGGATTTCGGGTCTCCCTGCCTTACATGTTTTTTGGATTAGAGTGTTTACGTTCGTATTGCTTGTTGTTACAGTTTCTACTTATGTGTCCATACTTACCGCAGTTATAACACATATTCTTATTACGAGGAGGGTACCTCGCTTCCATTTTAGGTTGTGTTTCATTTGATTTACCAGGGATGTGCAAATTGTGAGGTCTATTGAATACTCGCCTTTCACGCTGAGTTGTCACATCGGGCACTAGGACTTGCAATTCATTTCTATTCGCTTCGGTTGATTTCATCGCATGTCTGTTCTGATCTGAGTACCATACATTCGAAGAGTGGATACTGCATTGTTATAGATCCGCAAAGGTGTTGGGTCGATTTATCAATGCTAAACGAGATCTTTCTTCTGGAGAAAATCCTACTAAAATGGTGTCGACCATCTGTCTCTCATTCCAATCTACTTGTAGTAGTCGAGAGGACGCCCTGATGTCTGAGATGTAATGGGCCAATCTCTCGTGATTTCCTTGTACTCGTAGTACGGTCTTTCTCTTAAGTTCTTCATAAATGCCGGTGGGAATAAAATATTTTATTATTGTGGTATGCAGTTCTTCTACTGGAAGGGTAGAGCTTAATGATTCTAGCACACGATTTTTTAACGGGGGTTTACATTTAGGTAGGAAGACTTGCAAAATTTGCCAGTCATTTAGCTGCTGTAGATCCTTTATCTGCAGGAGATATTTGATGAAATTCAGTAGTTTAGTGACATTTAAACCATCAGTGTATGGGATTTCAGCTAAAAGTTTTTCTACGGGATGAGTGATTTTTCCATACAGGTCTGCGTTATAATTTACGTGTGGCATCGCTTTAGGAGGACCAGATGATGCGTTCGGGGTGGTCAATTCGTGCATTCCGGGGCGAATCTGGAAACCACTGGGAGGAGGGGCTTCAAATATAGTCGGGGCAATTAAATATTTATTTGGGTATTGCTCTCGAGTAGGTTGTATTTGCGATACGGCGGGCGAGTCCCGATCCGTGTTGGTGTTCTATCGTAGGGGATTGAACTGGGGAGATGTGTAGTTTCTTCAAGGACTTCTCAATTTCATCCATTCGGAACGAGTGAGATTTTTTCCGTAATTCATTGATAATAGTGGGTAATTGACGTAAAGCTTCATCTGCAAAACTTTGGACTTCAGGAGGTATTTCCGTAAGGTTAGGCCAGTTCAACAAATTTTTCATACGCCGGGTTAAATGTTCTATCCTTTGAGTTGTCCGCAATATTATCGCAGGAGATTTCTCGTCTTGGAGGGCTTGGGACAATAAAGTTAACTCACTATTCTTGGCATTACAAGTTTCTCTCTCGCTCTCATAATCGAGTCCGCTTAGGTTGCTTAACTGCGCGGGTGTATCAAATCCACTTTCGCATATAGACTTGCGCAATTCCGCGACTGTTACATTCGCATGGGGTAGACCACGTAAAAGAGCTTCATAAGACAGCTCGTCCTCTAATAGTAAATCTGGATTAAATTGTGCCATGTTTACCTTATTTCTAACACACTAAAATTTATCTAAAATTTATTTTACTACACTATACACTTATTACATAGACAATTTAATTCTTGGTTAAATCATTTGCATTGTTCGTAAGAGAATAACCTCTCTTCTCAGAGAAAGACAAAAATTCCACACAGACGTCAGTGTATTGTCAGCGATCAGCTGTTCGCTGGAATGTAGGTCAGACTGATTTTCTTTGTAAACAATGGCATACTTGTTGTATGCGTGGGAACGCGAGAAATACACTTGGGGTGAGGGAAGTTATTGTTCTATACAACAATAGCTGACGGCTATCTTCATCGACTGGCTCCCACACGGGGGGGAGTGCGAGACAATGATACACGTTTTACACAAGTTACAGGCCGTAAAAATCTGAGTTTAGTTATTAATTGTCTTACGTTCTAATTTTAATTTCTGTAATTCTATCTATTTTTTTTTCTTCTCTCTCTAGTAACAAAATTAAACTTACGAATTTATTTACACGTAATTAACCTGTTCTACTTTAGTCAATAGTTTAAATATTTCACCGTGACAACAGACATACAACTTACATTCTATGCAGGCATATTCAGGAAACTACAGGTCTTGTATTGTCGCAATCTAAACCTGTTAAAGACTGAACAGTTTGACAAGCACTAAAATTCATGTAGGTACTTGCATTGTAATACAATGATAGTTTGTATTATTTTGCGTATGTTAAATAAATTATACACAAGTTCGTGTGTAATCTTATACAAAATTAATTCACAATGGTAAATTAATACTGTCGCTATTTTTTTTTTTACAACTTACTCTTTTTGGGGTGACATGAAATACATTAACTGAGTGCATAGATCAGCAGAGAGTTATCTATTTTTCTTTTACTACGTAACAATTATTTCACACGAAAGCAGAGTGCCGCAATTCTATTTGTGACACTCCGTTCACGATCAATTCTTTTGTACAAAAAGCAAAAGCAGAGTGGCGCAACTTTATAACGTTCCGGGCTACGTTATAAATCCACGGAACCCGTGATAATTGACGCTAGCCAATTATACAGGCTGCCTACGTTGTAACAAACTGAAAATCAACACAACACTTAGAACAATAATAGTTACTCTAATTATAGGAGACAAGGGAAGGTATTTTAACTGATCTATGCACTCACTTCAATATGTAACAAGATGACATCTCTTTATTAACAAATGATATATATATATAGATCCCATTACATAAAAATTTTCTCATACTGAAATAGTTAAAAGAGGTTTTCTGTCAAACAAAGGATCAAACAGATCATCTATTTTACCTCGGATCCGAGTCTCTTTAAATCTAATAAAGACGTCTGAAATTTACTTTACTTATCACGAAGGTTGTATTGTTACATGAACACCATTTGAAGAATGGTATTATTTAGTTAAGGGATTAAAACTTATATCTCAAGAGTAATGTTACAACGTATGATTTTAGAAATTACTGTTTACATTTTTCTAAAACTTAATGCTTAGAAATGATTACTGTCTTTTGAAAAGTCTCTGGCATGGATTAAAACTTATATTTTAAATGTACATAATTCTCGGTAGACGAGCTACCGAGTCACCTCTTAGATACGCTTTTGTTGTCCGTGTCCTGGGGCGTGAATCTTCGGTACTCTGGTAGTCGGGGTAGTCATCTGGGTAGTGTTTCCGGTGAAAGTCCTCTGGGTGTATTAATGAGGAGATGGATGTTATACTGTGTGTAGTCGGGCTGATATTCGGCGGTTCTGGTAAGTGTGGTTTAGGTGGTAGTCGTCCGTATCTGCAGTTGTGCACATCACATATTTACTGGCACCGTAGTACTGGAGTTTGCATCTTCTTTTTTACATTAATATCTGAATTACATTACTCGAACAATATTCGAGATTTCGTTTTTTAATTAACTTGAGACATCACCTTATATACGAGTTCTTTTTACATTATCACACTTTCTAACAAATTCCTCACTACGTCTTCAATATATAACTAGTTCTCCACGCTTTTAGTGGAAGCTAACACTCAATTAAAAATCAAAAAGAATAACAAAACATTTTATGAAGAGCCCTCGCTTGGAGGTGTTTACAGTCTGAAAGCCGCATCGTTACTCTTGCATTGTTACAACAAGTAGATTGCAACGACGCGGAGTGAGTACTCCGCCATAATATAGTTCCAACTCTTTATTAATAATACATTCTTATAGTAAGACAAAATATACTATCTAGACTTATCTTGTTTACAGGGATTATTATAACTACTACTTGTGGCTTTAAATTATTAATTATTTACATTACGATTTACAGATATTTTTAATTTACTGCCGGTTCTGTATGCACGTTGTGTCCGGAATAGGCAGGTCAACGCATGATAAATTTACTAAAGGGTTAACTGTATTATTCTTACCTTTTACATTCAGATTTTAATTACATATTTAGTTAGATTTTCTTAATTTAATTTTCATTACTATTATGAGTTAGATCAGGGGTATTTGGTTTAATCGTGCGATTTAAAGTACTTACTTATTTTAGTATATTTTTTTTATTTTTATTTATTTACCATTTAAATCGTCACAGTTTCTGTGGTCTTCCATTTTCAAAGTACGAAATGCTGATGCCTAACATTGATTCCATCGAGAATATCATATGTTTTTGTAGTGTTCAAACACACATGCTAAAAATAAAGGTTATTTGATTCCTTAACGCATATTGTTTATTCTTTTCTATATTGTAACAAAGAACTGAACATACATAGAACATTCGTATATCGGTAATTTGAAGCATATATACTTTAAATTTCTGTCAATTAAAACATTGAATATATAAACTTTAACATACTTTAAAATATTATATCTGTTGAAAAGAAGTAATCTGTGAATTACACAGACTGTTGTGCTTCATCGTGAGCTTTATCGAACAAACGCTTGGTATCTTGAAGCCAGATGAACAACTCTGCATTCTGGACTTTGGTGTAGGTAACAATTGCTGTAAGAGACTCAAGCCTGACACCAGTGCTGAGAACCCCCCCGTACATAGTGACGGCCATCACGCACAAATGTCAGTCCCGCGCCGCTGAGACCCTTGAGAACCTCCAGTGATACTGCAAGCATTCAGTTACATACCTCAATGCACAGCTGATCTTTATAGAACACAATCTATACAGATCCTTTGTGACTAAAAAATTGCTTTATAATTTGTAGTCATCATCATCATATTTACGGATTAAACCAAGCTTGGTTTGTTCCGGTCAATAATTTGTAGTAAATTGTAAATTATAGTGTGACACTATACAATCAAGGGGGTTTTGTATATTAGTTTAATTTTTTACATAAACATGGCAGAACTTTGAAAAAGTAAGAAACAGACAACTCTGGCCTACACATTTTACAGAAAATTGTAGCATATAATTACAGTACCCTTACGCTCATCTTTTTTTATGTCTGTTTTTGTTTCTTTCAAGTTACTTAAATTATCACTTAATAATTTTTCTTTTAGAAACTCATATTAATTTGAATATTTTTATTACAAGCAGGTTATAAGCTTATGTTTTCAGAAATAAAAACTATTATCTTAAAAGTTTTTGGTGCATTTTAATTCGTCTTCATGTTTGGCAATTGTTGGTAATTCATTTAAACGAGTATAAGACTTAATAATATTCTGCAGTTAAAAATGTTCACTTCGAAGGTTTCATGAAGACAAATAGACCAAAACCTAGGCTTAAGGAATACTGCACTTATTTGGTTGTGAATAGATTATCTCATGCGACACGCTAAAAAGTTTGACAAAATAATATAACAAGGCAGTTTTAGGCGTGATTTACAGAACATATATTACGTATTGAGATACATTAAGATATACCAAGATAATGAGATATGTAATATACAATTGTGTAAATTTTATTTATACATTCTTATTTTTTCTCTACGTACATTTTATATATTGAAAAAGTAAAAATATTGAAGGTAATTTTAATAAGACAGCTATGGATCAGGGTAAACGTCTTACCATCCTTGAGAATGGAACAAAATTTGTCGGTTGTTAGGTAGCGACGAAAGACGGTTGGACTTTCAGTAATACAGGGTCTGTACTCTTCATAGGAAAGTTGAACTTTGTTTATACTCCCGTTTTCTATAACGTTCCAGCCTGCAGTCTACAACATAATTTATATGTACGTACATAACCTACGAGTATTTAATACATTTATTTATATATGTACAGTATGTTTTTATTATGCGTATATTGTGCATAATGTACCGTTCCCAGCTCTCCTGGCGTCAACTCGAACGTACGGTTCCAGTCGACACAAGCAGGCATGACGTTATCCTTGAGCGGAACATCGTCCTTGAGGTTGATCAGAGCCATGTCGTGTGCGTAGCTTGTACTGTGTCCGTAGTAAGAACTCGGTGCCCTTATTTCCCGTACCTTAAAGCACGATAAATTGCAATACTATAGATATTAGGTAACACCTTATCCAAACTATAATAACTGGAAAATGCTGAGGCCTCTCGGAGAGTCTGCTGTAAACTCACCTCAGATTTCACTGCACTCGGTTCGTCTGCAGTCCAGTTTGCGATGCGTTTGCCCACTGCTATCATGATCGTCTCCGGTCTGACTAGGCCTACGAGTGTGTCATTGGAACGATAATCCTGTACACATTGAGCAGCTGTAAAACGTAATAATCGTTATTAATTAAAAATGGAACTTGCACGAGTGTGTGTGTGTGTGTGTGTGTCTTGCCCGGGCGTCCGTGTGCATATAATTGATATCTGTTATCTAGTAAAACATAAAGAACCTTTTATTACGCTACTATATTATTAATTAAATAAAAACATTAAAAATAGTAGTCTTAGAAGTACTATAAAATCGCAAATAACCTAACTGTATATCACAAGATTAAATGAAGAAATAGTTGAAGGAGATTTTAAACGTTTTACTGAAGACAGTGTAACTGCTAAAGCACAGTGAACAAATTATACCAGACAATGAAAAGGTGCTGAATTAACTAGCTCATGCAGGCAGACACTAGGCATTAAGAAAGCAGCAAGCAAACAAGAAGCCTTTGTTACCTGAGGACACACTGTATTTAATGGAAGAAGATAGGAAAGACAAAAATGATAAAACAAAAAACGTCGGCAGCCGTATAATGCATAAAAATGAGATATGTAAACAATCCCAAAGAGTACAAAATGTTTAGTTAAAGGACAGTTGACAGAAAATAGAATAAGATACCATAGAAGACAAAACACAAATAGAATTTAAAAGCATTATGCAATACTTGGCAGACATAAGTACAATTTTAGCAGTGTCAAAAGGCACAGATTGTAACTCAGTAAAGTCAAGATTATAACACATTTCTTAAAACTTACAAATAGTGCTTTCAAACACTTTAAGTTATTCAATAAGTGTAAAATTTAGGGAACAATAAAATTCTAAATTCACAACCTAACCTCTTCTAGTCCGCGTTGTGACTACTTTTTTATATTTACGACGAATATCGAAGAACGTGCTTCCTCAGTAGATCTTAAAATATCTCTCGTAAGAGGTGGTAATCGGTTAAAATTCTGATGTGGCTACTGGACGGTACTGTAGTTCGTTTCTATCTGAGAAAGCAGGTTCAAAGCAGGAACAGATTCACACCTACTGACACACGTATACAGTCCAAATAATTTTGGAATTTTAAGCAATGACGACCTACTACGAGGGATATTTTAGGATCTGCTGATGAAGCATATGCTTCGAAACGCGTCATTAATATAAAAACGAAGTCAGAAGGCTGATTGAAAAATGTTAGTTTGTCTATTCACACTAGTAATTTCGATACCACAGCAAAAAATACAAAATACGTCTTCCCAATGACATTCAACTGAATCACTGTATTTAAATTAACACGATTATCAACATCATACCGTTGCTTTTAATCAACGTATTGTTACCAATATAATTGTAATTAAGTTGAAAGATTATAAATCTACGTATTGTTGTGGTTTCGCCCACGACATTTACCTGTCAAAACTATGTGCCGAGAAATAAGAGTTCCTGCGCAGAGGTATTGCATTTCATTGTCGTCTCTCTCCTATAAATCATCGCAAGCCACGGGATCGCTGGTTCAGAATGCACGGTGTCGCTTAGCGAACGGATGACATGTCTCTCTATTCCACATTCTTCAGACTTGATTACTGGACAGTTGGTAAATATACCGTATTAAAAAACATTTCATATTCATAAATAATCCTCAGGGCTATTGTACAAGACACACACACATTTCTTTATCTACAGTTCTGCTACTTCATTTTGTTCCTTCTCTACGTCTATACCAGTGAGTTGGTAACAGCTGACTTCATCAGTCCCCATAACTTTACCCCCCCCCCCAGAGGTACAGTGGCGTTTCAGTCGTACATGGGACTAATCAATTGTTTGTATATGACGTATGGAAGACGTTAATGCAGCCGTTGTTTGAAACAATCATACCTACTCTAAACAATCATACTGACTTGAAAAAATCACATACGGCATATCCTCGATTCTTTATTAGGAAGCGAGCGCAGATTGTAAACCAGTGTACTTTTTATATATCACATAACATTTAATCATTACCATTCCCATGCCGCTATCGAACACTATGATTATTGGAAAACAGTAAACTGAAGTAAAGACACATTGACTGCAACGGTAGATTTTCGAGTTTCGTCTACAATCCGAAGTGGTGTTTTGTGAAGAAGCCTCTACAAGTCAGGGATTTAAACTTGAACGTCATCTGAATAACTTGCAACGTGTAAATACACTTAGTATAGGGCTACAATACCAACTCCAGTGTAGCTACAGTACAGCAGCTGTGATGACGACACTGGTAGTCGAGCTTCATCATTCCCTAGACCTACAATCTGCTGGAAAGTTAACTATTTAATTAATGATTTATAGCGATCAAAAATTTTCAAATTTATAAATTTTCTGATCGAGCAGTGCATTCTCACACAGTCAGGTCACCAAACCAAACCAGAGCAATAAATAAGGCAATTAAGAACACGTCAACCCGACGCCAGCTACGAGACAATAAGACAACATTTGACTTAACGCAACAAAGGAAATTGGGATCGACTTTGACAGACCAAACTCAACTCAAATTTACGACATCACAACAAACCGAACAAAGAGCAGAGTCCAGTGACACAAGTACGCAGAAATTGTAACTAAGGGACGCTGTAGGGTTAAGCCAACACGTGTGAACGTAAGAAAAGAGATACTCACTGACAAAGGATTTAGAAAGGTCTCGACAGTACAGAGACAATACAGGAAATACCCAATGAATACATACAACCATGTCGCACAGCATGAAAACAACGCCAGAGTGACAACTTATATTTACGACGAGAAATCGTGGAGGCAACTCAGAATGACAGCGAGCAAGACGTTATTAATTAGTAGAAAAACGTGGTGGTAGTTGAACAAGGAACAGGACGCAATGGATTGTTAGGAAGGGAGTAACAGCAGACCTTGGGAAACTCACGAAACAAAGGTTTGACAGACAGGCAATTACAATATACAATACATTACATTACATTATATTACATTAGCAATTACATTATATTCTTAGAAATAGTGCGATGTCCTTCGCTGTGTATTTCAAAGGATGTTCAACAGCCAACCAGAGGTTAGCATCTTCCGAAGAAGCAAGTGGAGAGGACTGTTGTCATGGTGACAAATCAGAGAGTCGAAAACCAAAGATCTTCAAGGTGGAAGGAAGTCTTGGACCTATCGGGAACAACCGAAGGCGTGAAAGACAGAAAATTGCATTGTGGTAGAAAACGTTTGATAAAAACCGTTTGCAGGGTATGTGAGGATCTCAGTCTCATAAAATTTTGTGCTCAGTTTTATTAACTCAGTTCTACATAAGTTTACCGCAGTATCGCGCAGTTTATTTACTTAGTTACTTTAACTTTTGAACGTGCGAAGTTATCTACGTATCGTTATACTTTCGAGTTTAGTACTATAAACATTGAAGTATTATTCATTATTCCACATTATGGAACTTAGAAACTTTTAACAAGTGAAGTGACATCTCAATAATAGAACTTTTCTGTATTAACTTCGGATATTGTGATTCGTATCATAAACTTAACATGATTCAGACTCAATTACTCTAGTCGTGCAGACTCATGAATAATAAGAGAACTCAATATTCATAAACACAAGTGTATAACATAACGCACATTTACGACCAAGATAAATAGAACGTGAACAGTTACATGAAGCAGGTTTGTAATAGACATTTTATTTGAACACAACCCACTAATGGTGGTTGTATCAACACTACACAGAACTCTATAAACTGTTAGTAAAAGACGGGTAACACCAACACAACACCACGTACGCCGCGAGTGAATTCTCATCGCGAGTTTCAAAGTGATAGTGAAAACATCCAATCAACGGACGACCACACATGGAGTCACCAGTAAGCAGAAAATTTCGCCGATGGATTATCGGATATTGTAGCGTGACAGAAAATCCACTACATTTTAAGTCATATGAAATCATAAAGTTTAATTACACCAACAAATGTTACAATAATATTGAATGACATTTAAATAAATCAGAGGAATGAACCACAATAAGATAAAAATCCTCACTACATTATATATAAAAACCACTGTTTTAAAAACCAAAGAAAGTATCGAAGCAACTCATCAACTCATAGTATAATACCAGTAAGTTACCCAGGAAGCTCAGAGCAGTAAACCAGTTATATAAGACAATATCAAGAAAAAAGAGACTCAATTAAAGAGTGGTGAATACCAAAATACCCTAAAAACAAGAAGAGGGAAGAATAAAGTTTGTGAACAGGAAGAAAACAATACCCTGAAACCTGTATAGAAGAATAAAGTCAGTTCAGTGAATAAATTAAATACTCCAAACTAAACCTCAGTCGTGATAACACCAAGTACCTTGGTTTACCCAAGAACGGAAGGAAGACCAGAAGAGTGAAGACTAGACGAGGGACAAGAATGAAGACTAGAAGAGGGACAAGATTGAATACCAGAAGGAAGATACGAAGAAGGACAAGAAAGAAGACAGGAGGAGAGGAAGAAATAGTATGAAAGAAACACCGTTATAAAACCTATTATTATATAAACTACTATCAACCCCAAACCCGCAAAAACTATGCAAAGAAAGTATAACATACCCAAAATCTTATAAAATGTAATTATTGAGAAAACTAAAGTGTTGTATAGCGTTATAAGAAGTGCACCGACTAAAGCTATTGTGTAATAAAGAAAATAAACTAGTCTTAACGGTCCATGATTACTAAAGGTCTGGTCTGAGATAATAAGACTCAAAATATCAGAACCAAGAGTGAAAGTGAATTTGAGTAAGTGTTGTTTTTTTTTAAAAAAAAATGCAATAAACTTAAAGTTGGTGATACTATAACTTAGTAGTATGATATATCACAACTTTAAAATCTAATAATAAACAGCATAATAAAATAATAAAATGGAAGGTTTCCAGTATTTTATTATTTTAATGTAAATCTTTATTTACAAGACATTTGTAAAAAATGATAATAAATAGAGTATGGGAGTTAATGTTTACTTATGTAGGGGATCACAATAATAATGGTTTAAACCAGAAAGACTGGTACTAATATAGTATGAATAAGTGTAACATGTTTAAATAGACTGTTATTTTACAGTCCTAAAATCAATGTGTTAAATAAATGTATTTGTAAGGTTTATTAGAAAATAAGATTTATGTTATGTGTTTTAAAAAGAATTATGTTTGATAAATAATAACCTACATACCAGTAATAATGTTCTAATAGGTATGCTATGTTAGCTCAAAAATAGTTAAAAGATATATGTTCAAACCATATCTGCAATATGTTCAATTGTGCAGATTGCTAAACCATGTTCATAATTATTTATTTTAATAACTGTAGTGTTAATTAACTACTACACAACACAATAAGTTATAAATCATGTTATTTTCATATAATTGTAATTATGTAAAGTCAGAGGAGGAATTAAGTTTGAATTATTTGAGAAGGAAAGAAATATAAAATTCTAAAATCTAGGCCATTTGGTGAAATCAGAGAACCAATATAAAATAGTATAACTCACTTATAAATCCTGTAAACTACCAAGATTTATATAAGATAACACAATTAACCACTACTAGGAATGATCCTATGAATTAAAATGATAATAAGGAAATATACCTTAACATTTTGTAAATTGTCAAAATATATAAATTTATTAATTTTAAAGAGCAATGTCAAATTTACAGATTAACACAAAAAACCAGTTCAAAGGTGTAATTTATATGTATTTAAGGAAAGGAAGAGGAATATGACTAATTAAAATTTATTATAATAGTATTAATAATATTTAAATGGAGGGGATTTTGTATAAAGACGGAAATCCAATTTTGAGCCTATATTTCCATAAAGTAAAGAAATTTGTTAATTTCCACAAAATATCTACAGATATGGACTATAATACATCAATTTAAAGGGAATGAGATGATTAAACCAATAATAAGGTTAATAATTCATAAAAGTGAGGAATAAAATAGATAAATTCCATACATAATGTAATATTTTATCATATGTATGGGAAGTCGAAAAATGTTAACAATAATTTTTCAAGGATTAACTGGGCAAGAATTATGACCAAGTTAATTAGTCTTTTGTTGAATATCAAGCTGGACAGTTGTGTAAAAGAACGTCTCTTTAAAAAATCGAGAAAGATGGTACTAGCGTTTAGCCATTGAAATCAGTGAACGAGAGTTAAACGGTTTAGACACTTTTTAAAGCAAAAGCAGTTCATACATTCACGACAATAGTGAAAACAAATACCTAACTACATAATACGAGTGATAGAAACAAGTAAAACACTATATTTCAACTGATTTATTCTGCAAATCCTAACCAATAATTTGATAACTTAACCGTAGAAGTTGAACACATAGAAAATAAACTAACTAACGCAAGTTTACACAGAACACTTCACCAGAATACACCAAATAGATTAACAGACATATTACACCAGTGCGGGGACATTTTAGACCTTGACGAAGGTAATTTTGTCGTGATTTTGGGGCATGCCGAGTTCACATTAACTACGCCAGAACTAGTAGCGGCCATCTTTTAATTCTACAGAGCCGGCCTTCTTTATCAGGCAGTGACGTCATCGTCTGCGTATGGTACGACAACGATCATACACATTACATATTAGAATTATTTAAATTTTATTGAATAATAATTATTGTATTTGTGTTAATTGTTAATGTTATACTTTCTCGTCACCCTTCTCTGACTATTAATTCTAATCGCTCAAAGAACCTGTCTTATAATATATTAAATATCATAAATTTTGTTCTGTATGACACAATCGATAATTCCCGAGACAGAGTCGATAATTGCTCTCCATCGATAAAATATCGATTATTTATTTAAAATTGTCAATAAATCTTTATATTTCCATTATTTTGTATCTGTACTTATTTCACAGGGTAATTTAAGGGTATTTATAAGGCTGAAGGACTTAAGTGAGAAGAATATATTCTATTTTGAACAAGATATTGGACCAGTCAGAAAAGTCACCAATCGATTATTACCTGGAGTTAATCTATTTAACTCCAGACTTGGTGCAAATCTTCAAGAAGTGCTCGACGGTCAATAAATACCTACCTGTGATTAAAATTTTACCAGAACCTTTTAAAAAAGAGATTTATCTCTTATACATACCTCTATAAACATAAACAAAATTATTTTATTATTTGAAAATTCTATTATTATTGAATTTTCCATTTTATTTTTATTCTTTTGTAACGACCGGCATACAGCGGTCTGGTGACCCAGTGGCTAGCCCAAACAGTGGGACAGATCAGAATACAGCCACTAACAAGGGTCTTCTTAAAAAGTGGCTTCCATCGCGGGGCTTGAACGAGGCAGACGTCTCGTAATTGTTACAAAGTGACGAACCCAACGAGGGGCTTTAAGGAAGAAGACACACCCAGTCACGAAACGTATACTTACAATATTCAAAATGTCAAGTTAAGTCTTCATGATTTTAATATTATAATAACACTACTGCTCTGTTTCTTTTTCAAGAACCGACACCTTTGAGAAATTTTAAAGTCATTGTACTGGTATCCGCGTCACAATTTTTATAATTAAATTATTTTACCTTAATCCGTCACTGTGACCGCTTGGTCTTACGCGTTTCGGATTAAACTTAATCCATCATCTGAGTAAAAAATCCGTCAGTTATGACTTCGTTAAAACATTAAAAGGAGACATTAAAGTACATCTATGTATATATTATTTCTTACGCGTTTCGGATTAAACTTAATCCATCATCAGAGTAAAAAATCCGTCAGTTATGACTTCGTTAAAACATTAAAAGGAGACATTAAAGTACATCTATGTATATATTATTATATGTTATTGTATGCTATGTATAAACATAACATCCATATCATATTTAGAACAAATAACAATATCCAAAAAATGTTAAATAATGCCACACGAAAATCAATTGAAAAAAGAACGGGTGTATACAAGATGATATGTGATGACTGCGACATGCATTACATTGGTCAGACAGGCAGAGGTTTTTTCGAAAGATATAAAGAACATTTACCCACGAGCATTTCAAATATGAATAAATCAAATTACGCTAAACATCTCGCTTCATTAAATCATAATTACACAAACTTTGAGGCAAATTGCAAACCCTTACATATTTGCAAAAAGGGTAGATATATGGATGCAGTAGAAGAGTTTGAGATTTACCGGGCCTTCAGAAATAATCCTAATAATATACTAAACGAACAGCTGGCATTTAAATCACATACATTATATGATAAGATTATAGACAACATAACCATAGAGTACACGCCCCAACACAACAATAGATAACATGATAACACAAATAAACTGTGCAGTACGTCTTCAACCGGTGCCGAGTGCGCACTCACATCCGCGTACGTCGCTGTGTTTGTATAATATATACATAGATGTACTTTAATGTCTCCTTTTAATGTTTTAACGAAGTCATAACTGACGGATTTTTTACTCTGATGATGGATTAAGTTTAATCCGAAACGCGTAAGAAGACAGAAACCAAGCGGATGTCACAGTGACGGATTAAGGTAAAATAATTTAATTTGAGAAATTGTATAATCATTTAGTAAAGATAATGTTAAATATATTATGAATATAAAAGCTACTCATCGGTGACACATAATGAACGCATAAGTTTAGGGTGAATAATATTTGATTTGTCTATGTTTTGTGTATGTTTATCATGTTGTATGTTATGTTTACAGCCATCAACGAAAACAGATTTACGCGTATATTGTGATTTATGTTTTATATGTTTCTGAATGTATTTTCAGGTAATGATTTATATACGTGTTTCGGAAGTTAACTTGAGTAATGTGTATTAAACAAGCATTCTTTTTGTTATATATTTTATGCGTTCATTATTGTTCCAAACCTTAACATCAAAAGACATTACCGTCAATTGATTTGTTTTGATAAATTTTCTTATATTGTTTTTAATAACAACGAAATATAGAGTCTCATTAATTAAGCTAATTAGTAATGGATACATTCAGTTATTAGAGTGATTAATAATATTTGCATAATCAGATTAACTAGTCACACTTTATAATTTAATTGAATAATTAAATTTTGCATAAATTAGCATAATTATCGTTAAATATTATAACTAATTAAAATTTCATGAACGAGAAAGCTAAGTGAAAAACACTGCAGCTACATCATTTACGTTATTATATTCAGAATGTATACTAACAATTAACAGTCATTACTTAATTTTACATTAGACTCAATGAATTCATTCTAAATAGAATATTAGATTTATGTATAATCGTTATAATAATTATGTCCCATATTCTGAACAAAATGTGTTCCGCAATTATTTGTATTTTACTCAGCTGTTTCATATTAACTAGAGTTGTAAACAGGTAACTAAACTGCTTATTACAAAAAATATCAAGTTACTATGACAATTCGTTTTTATAAATTATTTCCTTTTTAATTAATATTTTTATTCTTCCATGGGCATTAAAACAAGAATGTGCCCTTTTGGTCCTCATTACAATGATGGAAAGAATCTTCCACATTCAAATTGCAATTATGTATTCGAATTCATTGGAAATTTAGGTTCTATTAAAATGTTATTCTTCTTGAAATTTATATAGTGAAGTGCGCTCCAGAAGTTATGTTAGTTCGTTACCTTTCAGTACTACATCATTTTCCTTATAACGTAATTATATATATAACATAAATAATTATTCTAGTATTGCATTTAACAGAGCTAGTTTAAACTGAATTGTATTAATTAAAATGGGAGACAATTGAAACATTTATTGGAGACATTAAAAGTAAAAAAACTTTTATATTTCTGTGCTATTAAAAAAATAAATTTGATGTATGAATGTAGAAATTGTTTAATCTAAATTAATAAGAATTTAATAGAAATTAATAAAAAAATTAATAAGAAATTAATAGAATACGTCTAACATTTAATTGTAATGATGTTTTATATTTAGTAGTAATGTTTAGTGGTAACAGTATAACTTACTACTTGTTATTTGTAACGACTTCTTATAACTGTTTGTCCTCATACCAGTAGACCCTGAGTGCGCTCTCTTTTGGGCCAAACCATTACCGGGGGAGGGTTCACTGAATATTACTTGAAACTTTTTTTTTTTGTAATGGCCTTCACATCAACCTTCATAGCCATCCCAACCTCTTTAAAGATTTCTGCCTAACAGGGAAGCAGGATTACCGTATTCTGATGTCAAGAGAGTACATAGAACAGTATGGTTTCTGCACTCTATCTAACTGTAACGTAGATCAGGTGGAACGTCGATATACCATAGAAGAAAGAGAAATATGCTACACATGGAATATATAAAACAAACAACTAGTCAAGTAACATTAATTTGCACACAACACACGTTTCTAAAATGATTAGATGTCCTAGTCAGTCTTTATAACAGTCTTCCTAAATGCATTAATATTCTTATTGAAAAATCAACGCCTTCACTGTTACAAACTGTATTGAGCATTTTGATGGATCTGGTCAATGGAACCAACACACCGTTGCAACTACCTCAACACGACATGGCTTCTGTATCTTACGTAAGGAACTCTATTACCGATCCCCAAGACATAAAACAATCTCCGTGTAATAATAATATATAACAACAACAACAAAAACAATAACAATAATAATAATATTATTATTATTAACAAAAACAATAAAAACCAGCATGATCGCCTCATAACCACCGTCGTTGTTATCATAATATAAAGAAAACATATCTGAGCCTACGGACTTGTGTGTAGGTACCAAACTAGATATTGGATAATACAGTGCACTTAAGTTACACCGTTGTGCTACGGCCTTGATTAGGTCAAGGTGCTACGACCGCTGCCTCTGGCGTGACCTCGGCAACTGCTGTATAGTGTGAACTGCGACGATTATAATACTATAGAGTAAATTGTACAATACACAAAGATAATATACTCGTATAAATAAAAATACAAATATAGTTATAAACCCATACATGGAGTTTTATTTGGTGTGTGTGTGTGTGTGTGTGTGTGCAAGTAAAACGTACTATGACGTAATTAAACTTAGTAGTAACACGCGTTCTGCTAACTGCCTATGCCTAACGCCTCTTCCTTACGTTCTCAATGTCACTCACTTGCTCTCTCTCTCTCTCTCTCTCTCTCTCCTCGCGCGCTCACACACACACACACACACACACACACACACACACACACACACACACACACACACACACACACACACACACACACACACACACACACAGTGAGTCGAAGTACATGAAAATTATTTAAAAATCTGAATATTCATCTTGAGAGTAAGGTTTCAATAGAACCTCTCTCTCACTTCAATTAAATTATAATATTTACGAATACAATAAACGTCTATTACTACAAACCACCACAACCACTACCACTACTACTACTACTACTACTACTACTACTACTACTACTACTACTACTACTACTACTACTACTACTACTACTACTACCACTACCACTATCACTACTACCACTACTACTACTACTACTACTACTACTACTACTACTACCACTACCACTACAACTACTACTACTACTACTACTACTACTATTAGACTACTCCTAACAATAACAATAATAATAATAATAGTAACAATGCTCGTGCACGCATGTGTGCGACTACATTTTAGTTAATACGTTTTTTAATTACGTTTAGTTAATACGCGTTTGAATATAGGCCAGTGGGGGTGAACAATCAAGAAAGACCCTGGAAAATATGGTCAGAGACTCTGCGAAATCGGAACGGGCTATAGCCCAAGCCATGAGAAGAAGAAGAACTTACAGCGTTTGCTTATGATACCGCCACTACTTGATCTTTCGCCAATTTATTACAATTGCTTTTGAATGTGCATAAAGATTTGAAGATTTGACTCAGGGTTTTGATTTCAAAGTAACAGTTTAATTTTAAATACGAATCCAAGATATGTATGTTTTGGAAAGACAATTTAATTTTAATGATGAATAAGTGCTACCTGATTGAAATCTCATAACTCTTGCTCGCGAGGCTTTTAAAAATTTACGCAAATTAAATATTTAAAATATGTAAGAGTTTTTTTAATGAGGCGTAATGAGTGTAGTAATAACCTGAAATGGACAATATTGACGTTATTATTCTTAACAATTTTATATACGTATAATGCAACCATTGTGCAACGTCTGTGTCGCGTTCTGTTGGAACGGTACAGGAATGGTTTGGAGTGGCCATTACAAATTGAACACTTTATACAATTATACAATCGAATTCATCAAAATAATTTGTATACCCTGCATAGTAGTCGTTAGAGAACTACAAACGTTATAGTAAAAAAAATATATTTATACAATCCTAAAAATCTTAATAAATACATGTTTTGAGGTGACAGAAATACAAATTTTTTTTTAAAAAACCCTTACCTTAACGCCTAAAAGCCAACATTCAGATTATTGTTTCTTATTATTTTTAATTACTTTCAGGATCGTATACAATTAGATGTTTGAGTGACACAATTTAATGCTCCCTGAGCTACACAACTCGCACACTATTTTGGACGATGTACTTTTATTGTTAGATAAATTTCAAAATTTGGTTATTATTCAGTTATGGAAATAACTTTAAAAAATCTCTATTTATTTCTTTAGTAGTGATATAAAAATTATGGAGCAGACAAACATACCACACACACACAAAATATTGAAACCCTTTTGAAACTGAAACACAATAGAATTGAATAGTTTGGAATGTAATTAATAGGCATCTGCGTAAGAAATTGGATATGAAACTACTTACTTATGTTAAATATTTTACTTTGTTCACTACTGTGGTTTTGATGCTGCTCAGGTTAATATGAAATAATGATTACAACGATTATGCTTATATCTTTTGTATGTTTAAAATTACAATGTTTTATGTAGTAGCTGAGCCGTGCTGAACTTGGATTGTTTTAATTGACTTTTATTTTTAAGGTATTACATATTTTTTACTGTTAGTAAATTTTGCCTTTAGTTTCAGTGTTAGCTTATGCTTATGCGTATACATAGGCAAATTGTAGGAGCTGTCCTGTATGTAACTGAAGCCCCGTTTCATTAACGTATGTTAATTTTCTTCCTAACGGAGAGTCAGTTAACTGGCAAAATAATTACTGATCTTAATAGCTGTTTAACCAACGCCCACTTGGGCCCAGTTAATAAATCGCTCGTTGACATGACTATGCTATCATCATAAGTGTAGATTTTGTTCAGATAAGCTGAAAACTTGAAATAACTTACAAACTGTATGTAGAGTTGCGTTTCTGTTACACGATTTTCTATTTTGTATTAAGTGTATTTGAATATTTTGTATCGCATTGTAGTTTTTATTTGTTTTCTTCATGTGATCGAGGATACTTTCGTGTAACCTCAATTCTTCAAGAATTTTGAAAGGAAACTTTTTTGGAAAGCTATGTATTTAAATTTGCAAACAAAAAGCAAATATACCTACTGCCGTTAGTTACCTAAAAGGCCAAATATCTACTTAAGCGACAATTTTAACGGCTGATATTTTTAACTAAGCTTAGTGAAACGGGTTGTCTCCGTTAAATCCTTATCGAACGATTTGCCGGCCGTTAAATTTTTAACAGAGGTCGGTGGAACGGGGAATTAGTCTTTAAGATAAGTAAATAAATAAATACATAAACAATTATTTTGGAAATAGCTATATAAGTAGTATATAATATAAATAGTATTTTGTAAAAAATAAATAAGAGAATAGCTATAATCAAAACCAATATACTTATTTAGGCATGTTAAGTACACGTTTAATAGTTAACACATGATATGAAAGGACGTGACAGACAATGTTAACATAGGCTATGGAGTTTGCACAGTACCTGCAACACACAGAGCAACTACAAAGACTGCGGCTGGCTCCATCGCTACACACGCACTGACCGGCTTGTATGCCCCTCATATGGAAGTAGATATCACTTGTGGTTTTATAATAATGAGTGAATTTGAGACTTCATTATGGAGATCACTACTGACCGTGAACCAAACGCAGTATGCAAACAAGGTACAGTCAAGTTTTATTGAAATATAGGAATTTCCGCGGTTCACATGAAGTATCACTCACTTTACCTGTAAAACCGTTTTGTAATTATGTAGGGTCACTATCGGTAGTGTTTTCCTTAATAATTAAAAACAAACAAAGATACTACAGGAATTAAAATCTAAAAATATCACACACACACACACAAATTGCGCGCGCGCGTGTGTCTGTGTTATTATTCAATACAAATTTGCTTATGTTCCTGCATTTTAAGTTTCATCAGTATAATATGTAGAAACCTGACGAACTTTTCATGAATCAAATCTGTATCATCAGAGATTATCATCTTATCGATTTTCTTTCGACTGTAATAGGAACTAACGTATAATCGATTCGATTTCGAATTAAATCTTCGGTTGGTGTACTGTTTGTTTACGTAGTCTGTTTACGGGTTACATTAAAATACTTAACGTTTATATTCTATTTATTTTAATAAATTTATAATTTTAAATAGACCATTTCATTTTCTTTTTATTTATACTTGTTGTTTAATTAGAACATTCTTATTACTACTGTGCTTGCACATATAGGCTTGTATCGATATTTTCCCGATTTCCCGATATTCATTTTCTGACATTTTTGCACGGTTTTCATTATTTTAACATTTTGAACGACCGTACTATACCTTAAATTCCATTATTTTCAAACAACTTGCAAAGTAAATCAATGACCTTCTACGGACATTCACTCAACTCACATTAATTGTAACACAGACCTCATAACACGCAGCTGGTTGCAAGCCTCCTGATAACACGTTTCCTGTACAACAGATAACCAGCTAGGCACACGCTCAGAGAATATTCATTTATAATTAGATAAATTGTTTGTTTATTTTTTTCGCACTCTTACTTTACTTCTATATACTAATCCATATTGATGAAATTATCATAACTGTTTCACACTATCGGTCAGGCTAGTATTCGTATTACGTTCAGGTATGTATGTAAGCGTTTCACTTTAGCTTTCAGGCTAGTATTTGTATTACGTTCATGTAACACGTTTCATGTTAGCGTTCGTATTAAGTTCTGGTATCACGTTTCATGTTAGCCTTCAGGTTGTGCTACGTTCAACGGCGTTTTCAGGCCGTTTCTTTACGTCTAGCAGCTTCTGCGGAACATAAACTCTGATCAGTGGGACTCATATCTTAAGTCCCTTGAAGTCGACCACGCCTCCGTCTGGAGAGCGACGAGTAGCCTGACCCGCGGGAAGCGTACTCGCAACCCTCTGGATACCCCGAACGGCATAGTTTCTTCAGCGTAAGGCAAAGCTGAGGTCTTTACCTACTGTTTGTAGACGCAATTCGCCATCCATCGAGGCGTCTCCGACCCTGCCCATTCGGCAGTGGTTTGAGACTTCCTATCTGGTTACTTCTCATGCCCTACACTAGACCTCCCGCTCTCTTTTTTGACAGGGACGAACTAGTTTCGTCTATCTGTCGTCTGAACCGCCGTCACGCCACCGGTCCAGACCGGATCGGGGCCGCAGTTGTGTAATATCTCCCGGCCTCGGGCGTTGAACTGGTCATGGATCTGTTCAATTCTTGTCTTCGGCTGCATTACTTTCCCCGCCTATGGAAGAATGTAAACATCTGCATGATTCCCGACCCCGGCAAGCCACGAATGCTTGTAGACAACTATCGACCTATATCGTTACTGCCAGTCATTTCAAAGGTGTTTGAACATCTCCTACTGGCCCGCGTGTGGCAGCTGTTTAATTTTATAATTTTATTCGCAGCGAACAGTTCGGTTTCCGTAGAAAGCACTCGACAACTTTACAACTCGCGTCCGAGTTGTCACAGCATTGTCCGACGCCGCCAACAAGAAAGAGCCTACGCGCGCTGTCTTTTTGGACGTGAGCAAGGCCTTCGACAGAATCTGGCACAAAGGCCTTCTCTTTAAACTCGCACACTCCCCCATACCACCGTTCTTTAGTTCTACTCGTCGCTGCTGGCAATCCGCAGGGATCTGTCCTAGTCCCCGTTCTCTACCTAGTGTACACGAACCATCTGTTCTTCCTAGAGTCACGTTATCTTTATACGCTGAAGACGCAATGTACCACTGCAGCTCCTTGTCCCCGTGTTTTGTGAGTACAACGCTGCAGCGTCAGTTGAATCTGCTTCCGGACTGGTTACGGAAGTGGTGGGTGGCGATCAATACGGAGAAATCCGAGGCGATCTGCTTCACTCGTAAGTCTACGTTCCGGTGCCACTCCCTCTCCCCTCTCCCTAGAAGGGAGGCCTATCGCCTGGAAGGAGTCGGCGAAGTATTTGGCCGTTCGGCCTTACCGGCGTCTTAGCTTCAACGAACACACACATGACTGACACCCTCAAAAAGGCTTGCGACGTCCGAGCTAAGATATATCTCATGCTCTCGTCTCGCAACCGCCTGGCTTTGCACACTAAAGTAACGATATACCTTTTGTTTCTTCGGTCAGTGTTGACCTATGCTGCTCCCGCATGATGGTCGCTTTTGTCGGCCACTAACAAGTGTAGGCTGGAAGCTTTCCAATCCCGTACCTTCCGCTCCTTGTCGTGGTCTCCATGCTTTGAGAGGAATACTGTTATTCGTGGAGGCCATCGAGTTCCTTCTGTTGCCGACTTTGTCCGGTCGCTCGCCCTAACTCTGTTTGCTTCTGCAGCGACCTCGTCCTTCTCCTTCCTGAGGACCATTAGTACGTCTGAGCCACCATCATCTATTAGAGTCAAATGCCCTCGGGTGATTCTAGAGATGAACCCCTATAATTCTATCTCGATGCTATCTAAATAGCCCCAGTAACTTTCTTTCCATGTTACCTTCCATTCTCAGTGCTATCCATCTCCAAGTATGTTGGCACACTGCTTGTCGTGGTTACCGTTTGCCACCGGCACGGAGGTTCCCTACCTTGCGGGGAACGACCGGCGCGTCAAGGCACCTGCCTACTGGGCCGAGCGCGTGCGGCATTTGCCGTTCGCCTCGCCACCAGTGGCAGTGCTACCATGACCTGAACCCCTTATAAAATAAAGATGTTTTCCCGGCATTTTTTCAGAGGGAAAAATTATATACAACAGGAAAATATTACACTGGCCAAAATATGTAATTTTTTTTGTTAAATAAAAGTGAATAACTGATTCTTATAATATTTTTTGGGCTGATTCAAAATATACTTTTTTCTTATTGGATATAGTTTTTTGTAATTAAAATTTTTAGTTGTAAAAAAATAATGTGATATAGCAATATGTTACCTGCACTTTGTACTTATTTCGAAAGCAACTTACTTACTTCGACTTTGTACTTACTTAAAATCTACATTATTTTAATTTTCTCCTGTCATTTGCTATAGGTTACAGCATCTATTTTTACATTGTAGCATCCCTCTTTAGATTCCAGCAGTAGTCAGCTAGAATTTTTGGGTTTGATATTTCCTGGAGCATGTTTCCGTGGCGAATATTCCTGGTAGCTTGTTTCCGTGGCGAATATTTCCTGGTAGCATGTTTCCGTGGCGAATATTTCCTGGTAGCGTGTTTCCGTGGTGTATATTTCCTGATAGCATGTTTCCGTGCCGAATATTTCCTGGTAGCATGTTTCCGTAGGGAATATTTCCTGGTAGCGTGTTTCCGTGGCGAATATTTCCTGGTAGCGTGTTTCCGTGGCTAATATTTCCTGGTAGCGTGTTTCCGTGGCTAATATTTCCTGATGTTCACCACGTTTGTCACTCACGGTGCCAATATTGTTAGGGAAAATATCCAAATACGAATCTATGAAATGAATTTTGAGCGACATATTACATCGAAGTTTTCTGTAGTTTTGAAGAAGCTCAGTTACACTTTCTCTGTAGTTATATGCCTTTCGTTTCCCCAGGAAGATTTTAACTACATTTATGAAATGATTTTTATGTAGTAACCTCAAAGTCAATCAAATGTTCTTCAAATGCAGGATCCTTCCTGGTTTAACAAATATTAGGGCTATTTTTCTTTCAACCTTCGGTGAGTTGGCAAACCTGGTTCTGTTGTCACCGCAACAATCTGATTGTTGACTAATGTTTTTGAGTCTTTGTTATAACCTATAACCACTGGTTTTATAGTTGCTTTGTCTATTACTGTGGTGACGAGAGTTTATTATGGCAACTACATTTGAAATTGCCTCCAAGTGTGATGTTCGGTCTGTTATTAGATTTCTTCATGCTGAAGCTCATAGTGCTGCAAAAATTCATTGAAGCTTGTGTAATGTGTATGGAGAAAATGTGATGAGTGATGGTTCAGTTCGGGAATGGTGTCGAAAATTTAAAGAAGGGCGAATTGATGTTCATAATGAAGGAGGGCAAGGAAGAAAGTTCGTGGCTACTGATGTTGTTGTTGAAAGGGTAGACAGAATGGTTCGAGAGCGCCGTCGTTTCACAATTACTGAACTTTCTGCTGATTTTGCTGAAATTTCTAGGTCTGCTCTTTATGTTATTCTTACTCAGAAGCTTGGGTATAGGAAACTGTGCTCGTTGAGTTCCCAGAACAACGCACGACCTCACGGACTTTCTTCCTTGCCCTCCTTCACTATTAACATCAATTCGCCATTCTTTAAATTTTCGACCAGGTTTGCCAACTCACCGGAGGTTAAAAAAATAGGCCTCGTATATCTTTTTTAATCTTAGCATCACTTATATTAGGGAACTTGTTTTTTAGAAACTGAAAGTCAGCACCATTACAATCCATTGCTTAAAAAATAGCGTAAAATGAAACCGAGCTTAATGTTTAGTGTCGGAAGATAAACTTTTCAGGTTTTACCAGCCCCTGACCTACAACATTCTTCTCTCCTACAGTCAGTGCCTCTATCTTTGGCCACTGCCTTTTTATGTAACGATTCTTCCTACCTCTGCTGTCGCATTAACATAAGGAGCAACAGAATTTAGTTTAACTAAGTTGCAATCCAAGTAAAAGTGCTATCACTTTCAGATCTCCACAAATATGCAACGAGTATCTCTCATACTAAATCCTGCCTAAGTTTTATTGCTTTGTATGATTCCTTCACGTGATCAGCATAAGCTAATAGGATTGATGTGTATTTATTTCCAGTGTAAAGTAGATAGTTTTCAAACTTAGCTTTGAAAAGTCTATAAAAAGACGCCATTATTTAGGATGGCGCTTATGTCCCAGTAAAGAATCCACGTCATTGCAATAAACTAAGTCCTCCTATTGGGAGAAGAAATGCTTAAATTCAGACGGACTGTACGGAAAACACTTATTTTATTATTCTGCTGTTGAAGATTCCATCCTTTCAATCTTGATGACACTATTTCCGCTTGATTCTTTGATAAATTTAGATTACGAGCGAGTGACTGATCATTTAAGTGAGTCTCAGTATATGTATTTTCTAAAAAAATCCTAGGTCTTTTCTTTCTCCATCATCTGATAAGTCTGCACAAGGCTCAACATTAGTAACAGCTTCATCTTCGTCTAAGTTTTAAGTTTCTGGTGGTACTGTAATTGGTAGCTCTGGACTGTGAGCCTCTCGCCTTATAGCAGAGGGAATATCGGGGTATTTAATATTGGATTTAGTTTTAGCTGTTATCTTAGGTATTTTTGTTATATGAAAATAACAGTTCGTGGTGTGATCCTCCTCGTTTTTTTTTAGTATGCGAATAACAATAATGAAGAGTATCCACTAACACAAACAATTACATTTGACTTATCAATCTAGTTGCTGCAATAAATAAACCAAAGTTATTTAGTTGGTATTTACAACATTCTTTACAAGTACTACGTACTGCACATTTGGACACTAATTGTAAATATAGTGATGTGATGAACCGTTTATGTTAATTGTGATATTTACATATTTTTATATATTATACATCGTTAAGAGCAGCTGATGCTCTGGCAAGTACGTAGTACTGCCGCTTGGCGGCGCATATGTATACTTGATTCCGCCCGCGTGGCCACTCGCTGTGTCACAAGCGCAAAAAAAAGGTTAAAATCATTAGTTGGCAAGCTATAAAAGAACAAACTCTTTTCACTAGCTGATAGATCATGAAAATACAAGTATTTAAAAAAAAACTTTGTGCTGTGATGTCAGGGTGATGACTGTCCCCAATTCCGAAAAATTTCCTTTTTCAAATTGAAAAATGTATTGCAGCTTAATGACAAAATATTTCGGGATTAAAATTAATATGGAAATTTGACTATTAGAATACTATATTCTACAATTTTTGTATGAAGAAAAAATTATTATTTCACTCATTATTAACGGTAATCTGAAAATGCACTTTTTTGCAAGTTTCAATTTTGTTTTATGTTATGTTGCCTTTAACAAAAAGCGCGACTAACACAGATCGATAGGAAATTTTCCGGGAAACATGCTGGTATTTTTATTTTTCTGATTTGGTGAAGTTATCATCGGAAAAATTGAGGAAAACTTCAGTGACTCGCGCTCTGCTGTTTGCCGGAAGTGAATAGTCGGGGAAAATGGGGTGTCCGGAGTCTGAAACTTGGATAAACTTTTAGGTAAACACTAAACCTACCGTTTAAAAAAAATCAGCTTAAAATATGCTGTTTCTGGAAATTTGCCTTTTTTGCCCTTTTTTTCGATAGTCTTACTCAGCTATATCTTTTGTTCAGCTCAACCTCCAAATGGTTATATCTATGTTGTTTGAAAATTATCAGTGTTTGCAATACAGATTATATTTTATTTTTGTATGTGTACATAACTGATTAGAGTGTTTACAAATTCTTGAACTTACTATGTAAGTTACTTTATGCAGAACGACGAATCTTGAATGAGAAATAAACTCTTGTATAGTTTATACAACTTCATTAAAATTAATATGATAAATTAGTAGTAAGGCAATGTAAAGACCATGAAGATATAGTTTAATATGTGAGCGAAGTGTTGTGTAGTGTGGGTAGCAAATAGAAGATTATGGAAGTTTATTCATATGTAATAAAGCATTTTTCTAGAAAATTCAAGAATAAGTAAGTCAATGAACACGTGGCCAGTCCAGAATGATCGTCCGAATAGAATGTATAGAAAATACGCCTACACGCATATAGGCTGTGACGTCATTTTACGGCGCTGCTGCATGCATTGTGCAAGATTATAAAAGCAGTCAGCAGCCTTCATCTAACTCTCTTAGAGCAAGTCTTCATACAGCACTCGACAAGAGCAGTCGCGGTGGTCATCGTCCAGTCAACATCAATTCCAGGCAGTCCTTGGGGCCCGCGGAGTCGAGATAGCAGCGAGTGTTGGCAGGGAACAACTACGTAGTAAGAGATAGGCTACTACGGTTCCTGAGCTTCGTTTTGCTGATTGTGGCGGCTGAAAACGGACACCTAGAGCAAGGCAGTTCCTGGAAGCGGTTGCTGGAACGTGGAACCAGGACGACGGATCGCTGGAGGCCGGGATCGAGATCGTCGACCGGGAAGACAACGAAGACAACAGAACAGGGAAGCAAAATTTAACTAAATTTGTTTTCAAAGTATAAAGCTTTCAATAGAAAAAGAAAGAACTTTGAATATTTAAAAATTATATCACTGTGTAAAGTAAAGAAGACATTTATTTTAAATATAATTTTGTTTAAAGAAAACTTTGAAAATTTACAATTTACATCACCGTTTATCTAAAACAGAACATTTATTTAAAGTATATTTTCGAAGAAGATTTTGAACATTGAAAAGTAAATAATTGTTTAAAATAACGAGAGAACATTTTGATATATATCTGTGTAAAAGAAAGAGACTAATTGAGCATTCTTTTCTGCAAATATGGTCTGGGCTATAACCTGTTACCTTGCTATATATATATATTAATTTGTTTAGTTAGTTAGCTGAATGTTCAAGAGGTGTTTGTGCGTATATTACGTACTTGAATTAGAAAATCTCTCGACATTTTCTGATGACAACTCACAATGTTATTGGTTATTGAGTATCTCATATCTGGAACCTCTTGTTACTTACTCACATGGTTATAACTATTTAACAGTTTTATAATATGTTCTCTACTTGACTTCAATACTAACTAAATAAGATTTTGATTCCTATTCACATCGTTTCCTTTCCTGATTAACACGTCATACTAAATATTCATTCTGTAATTAATTCTCGTACTTAATTCTTGTATAACATCTTAAAATGTCTATTTAAGTAGTCTTAATTTTCTATCTACACAAGTTATTAACACAGCTTTACGTATCTGGTACCTTGCTGTAGTTATATTTACATCAATACAAAACGTGTTTTCTTTCCTCGTAGAAGGTTAACATTATCTAAGTAACATAAGTTACTTTAGTCTGGGACTGCGTTAGACAATAAACGCATATGGGTACAATCCATAGAAGAATGTGTTCTTCACGTTTGTCCATATCTAATTTTTTGCATTTTCGAAAATTGGTTATACGCCTTTGTAGAAGGCTGAGACGAAAAGTAAGACGTGCGAATATGCGTATAAGGTATAATAAGATTTTATTTAAGAGATTAAATTTACTTATTTTTTAATTGATTTTTTGTATTTTTTAATGTTCTGTATAATTGAGAGGCCCGTTTTCTTATTTTATCTTCCATTACAATGTTTTTCTTCTATTTTCTATGTTTCTTTTGTAACGTTAAAATCATAAATATTGCAGGGAAGGGAACGAGTTAGAAAGAAGGGTAAGGACGAGGTAGGAATGACAGAAAGAACGAGAAAGAAACGTTTTTAAGGTAAAGAAGACAATACAGACATAAAACGATTATAACGTATTACCTTTCTTACATTTTAACTCTTCTTATTGTTTAAAATTATCTTTTGTTGTTCCTTTGTTATAATTTTTCCGAAGGTTTGCTACAATTTAAGCTACGTGCTTTACTATCCACTGGTAATATGTTAAATTACAAGATCATTTGATAACAAATTCACGTTTTAGTTGTACATAAAGACTCAGTTTGTTAACTATGCTAATTTTATGGCCTTCGTTTAGAGAAATGAGAATAAATACGAACGCTATTTCGCTAAACTCTGTTTTTCAGAGGGTGGGAAATTATACAGAGGCAGTGGTTATTACCATTACTCAGTAACGCAGCATTTCTCAAAATGATAAGATAAAGTTATTTTACAACTGCGACTAACATTTTCAAGATTATTAATTTGCATTGTCTCGTTTAGACTGCAAATTAACAAATATTATCTTTATCGTTTTTATAAAAATAATGTATCATAATTTAATCAATTTTGTAAGAAAACATTGTTACTGTTACTGTATAATTAGTTACAAAATACGAGTGGCTTTAATATGCAGATTCGTGACTGGATAGAGACTGAAACAAACTATTTAAGCTGTATTGAGAAAGGCAATTCAAATCATACAAATTTATAAAACTCTCTTATCCAAATAAAGTCTCTAAATTTTAGTAATTTTATACTCTCCTTTTTTTAAATTGGCCAACAATTATGTAGCACGAAATGATAAAATATTATACAGTAAAATATTTTAACGAAATTAATGTAACTAACCTAAAACATTCTCAGTTATTGTAACGTACGATCTATGTAACATAAACGTAATAAAACAATATTAGTTCAATGTGTGCTATAGAAATAGTATTATTTTAAGAGAAAAAGGAATAAAATTTTATCACACAATACTGTTCAATTAGATGTTTTTTGCTGATATGTAATTATTCTATGCTAGCTCATTATCAATCTCATTAGTTCGACATACACGCGATCAGCGTGTCATCGAAAAGACCGAATTACTGGAAATATGTAGAAGGCTATACTACACTACTTAATATATTTCAGGATTGACTGCCATCTAACAAGATTTATTATCAATTATGATAATTGATGACTGAAGTGTACATAAATATGTACAGAATTACAGAATTGGAAAAAAGCTATAGAATTGGCTTAAGTATTTGTGCATTAAGAAAATGTTTAGAGAACCAGTGAAACGAGAAGTGACACGTTTTGTTATTCTAAACGTGTTTAAGAAAATAAAAGTTTCTTGAAACGTGTTCAATGTGAAGATGTCTCTAGCACGTACGTTGTTCCTTTATCTATACGTGCTGAAGGCCAGTAACTATTCCTAGAAATTACGTTATGCTGAGACGCCCTCACTAATGCAAGAAAGCAAATAGAGAAATACTCCCTTACATAAATCCGCCAATAACAGCTCTTCCATATTCTTTGTATTAAAACATACCTATATTAATAATACATTATACCTATGTATGAATAATAATACAATAGCCTATACAATATACCTATTAGCCTACAATACGAAATAATTTTATAATATTTATTATACAAATGTTACAATAATATTTGTTTGAAATAAATATAATTTCAACCAAATATATAATAATCTTTTGCAATATGTAATGCTTAAAATTACAATATAACAGATTCTTAAGCATAAAGTATTACTAATAAAAATATATTGATTTTGGATTTAATTTATTAAAGCAGTTAATAAAAAGTTTAGTTGTATAACAATTATTAATTAATTATGTATAAAAGTTATTAAACTAAGTTATATGCTGCGGTTTCAAAACATGTGTTTAAAGGAAGTCTCTAATTGCACATTTAATGTGCGTTTTAAGACAAGAGAATGATTTAGAGGAATACTATTCTTTTAAGGTTGTAACTTGTAATTCAGTGAACGATTTATCGTTTTTCTTGTAGATCGTTGGTTCCACTAAGAGGTAAATGCTCTTTTTTAAATCACTCACCGAGGAAAGTTTTAAAACAATAAAATATAAAATTGTAGTATCTAAACTACTGCATTCATATTTCAGTACCAACTTAAATATAAAACACGTTTGTGTTAAAAATATTAAGTAATTTGTACTAACTTTTCTAGTTTTATTTCTGCACATAAAACAACCATCGGTATTCTTTAATCCTAAATTTTTAATGAAAGTTTTTTACTTTAGTGTATTAGTTTGATTGGGGTCTCTCAATTAACTCTCACTTGTTTTTCTCTTTTGTTGCACGTACAGACAAGTACGTGTTCCACAAATAATTCAATAGTTTATATTTACAATATTCTTTACGTTAAATTAACTAATATGACTCGATTATAATTTAACACATAAATTCATATGTAATATAAGAAGGTAATATTAGAAGTAATTTTTGTGTTTCCTTTCTTGGCAATCTATCACAAACAAACACATAAACGTAAGCAAACATAAGCTAGATTATGAAATAACAGCAGTGTTCAAATGTGTTCAGTTACCATCTTTTACTTATGTTACAGTTTCTGTTAGAGCTTTAGTGAGACGACGGAAAGCTTCAGCTATATTAACGCCTGCTTTGGTAATGATGCAATAAACATATTTTAGAAGTCTCAAAATATTGTATTTCCAATTCCATTTGTCTGCTGTTTTACCACACATTTCTAAGAAACTGCTTCATAAATGTGAAGATATAATATCTTAAAATATATTATATTTAATAGACTTTTGGGATGAAAGGAACTGTAATGAGTTCTGAAAAACTCGATGAATTTGTAAAACGTATAATTAAAACTTATTTTTCTAAATTTTAAAGTTTTCTGACTAAAACGTAGTAAAACAAATAGAAGATAAATGTGGATGGCAGGTGATGAAACAGCATATACTCTTAAAAATATACTCTGAATACTGAGTAAATGGGGACAATCCAGTTCTTCCAAAGACAATAGAAACAACAAATTTAAGATTTTATTTTTGTTGTAAGTCAGCATGGAAAAAGCATGAATAAGAAGATGAAGAACATGAAGCCAATAGGAAACGTATGTCAAGTATTTGTAAAACAGTATTACGGAAATACTGTATTTATACTTATTAAACTTATATGGAAAAACGAAATTGAGGCATGGATATGCTTAAGTAAATCGAATGATTATATCATCAAACGATTCTAATCAAAAGCATTAAAAATTAATGTATTCCATGTCAATATGAAATTATACCATACGTACTAGCTTTACCGTAAGTATTGTAATTCGAAATTTTGTTTATTTCTTTCTAGTTGTGTTCTAATACCAATTTATATTTTTTAAGATAATATTTTATCCCGGGTAATTGGTTCCAGTCACACCTTACGTGAAGTATACGTATTAGTATTCAGCCACAATTTGCTGGTGCCAATTATGTAACGAGACGTGTTTCTTTACTTAATAATGTATGTGAGTGAAGTTAAGTTATTTTAACTTTTATTTATTAAAGTGGATTACTGTTTGTTTGGGGGCGGGTGTTGGTTTTCGTGTTGAGTTGTCAAGATTGAGGTTACCAGACTCACTTACCGTAGGTTATTACGCTTGACGGAATTACTTACGTCGTCGTGGTCGGGTTCTATCTTCTTATTCTGAAATAAAATTCTTTATTCCTATTTTATTTTATTTTTTTTAATAAAAGACTACTCGCAACAATTAGGGAATAATATCATTATTTATTTTCATAAGTTACTGCCTTCATTGGTCTAATGTTTGTTTGGTACATTGCACAAGTCGATTCTTAATCTCAGTTCGATTCAGAGTTACTTACTTACTTCTTAATACGAACATCCGAGGTTGGCTGCTTCGATAGCTCGATGTCTCCTGTAAGTGTCTGCTGCTAGCGGCCACCAACAACTCTCGGATAGTATTTTATCCAGAGTTTCTTCTCCGGCCATTTTGCGTTTAAGATTTTTCCTCGCTGGTAGCGTTGCCGGGCAATCGAAGAGAATGTGATTTAGGGTTTCTTCCTGCTCCTTGCACATTCCGCAAAGAATGTTCAGAGTTAAACTTTCGATAGTTATTCCTGGATTCTACACTACACTCCTGGATATTCTACACTTACTCCTGGATTCTTTTGACTGGTATTAAAAAGTACGAAATGCACACTAACAAGTGCAACATATTACAATTAAAATTATTCTTACTTACTAATAACAATAAAATTAAAATCAAGAAAATTCAATGAAATAGTTGTTTGGTCTGATGTGAGCACAATAGTTAGTGTCTACTCAGCGCTGGTTTCAGTTGGCTGTGCCAAGATGGCGGACTGACGCTAAGCAACTATAGAGTTGATTTACCTCCCAACTATTTAAAACAAGTTTTTAAAATAAAATAAGCCAAGTAAATTGTTCACTGGTGTTGAATTGGTCTTTTCACTTTGGTTGTGATGAATAAGAGTTACTGTGACTTAGTTCTGGTATTGTATAATTATTACTAGTGTTAGTATATAAGGTTCGGTCTCACCACTTTTGTAAATAATTTTTATTTATTTTTAGACATATTACTTTCTTCTTTCTTCTTGTTTTATTATTATATTATTATTTCTTGGTTCTAGCTTGACACTGTTAATTATTTTACTTTCACTTTTCTTATGACTTAAACTTGACTCTATCTTATACTTTTTACACAGAGTAGCATAGGCTAGTTCTTTATACTTTCGAGTCTAACAATCAAGTGAAGAAATTTCCTTATACCTTCAACGGGCTTGACCAAATTTCAAAATTTCTCATTGGTCAAAATCGTCGGGTTAAGAGGTCACATAACCTTAATTATTTAAGATACAAAATTTTACATTTTCTAGCTACAATTACTCCCTGTCTGTTACATACTAAATCTCAAATTGGTTTACAGTACAATATTCCTTATTAGAAGACAAAACTTTAGACACCTCACATGGCAAATTTGTGTATCCTAATAATTAATTTAACATTTTATAAAATTTCATCTCATAAGCCATTCCATGTAGCTTTTGACATTCCAAATCACATTAAAATTCCATCAATTAATTAAAATGTTGCTTCTGACACTTAAATAAAGCATATATTAGTATTTATACCATCTTTTACTATTTACTACAGTGCTGTCATGGTTTAATAGTTGGATTTACAATAATTTCTATTTTGACATTGGCCAATTAATTGGTATTTCTCTATAGTACAAAGTTTCAATTTAAAATTACTGTATGACCTTGTGGCTTGATACACTATTATTATTACATGCATTGAATTAGCCATTGTGTTATTATTATTCATTGAATTGATTCTGACAAAGTGAAGAACAACATTGACATAAAACAAACATATTACCATAATGTTAGGCCATTATGGTCAAACTCAAACCAACTTTAAACAATAAAACTTTCTTTTAATAACTCTTTAATATCTAATAGTATAGTTGGTCAATTTATTATGATCAATTATTAAGTATTATTGACACCTGATCAATTTAAACAATCTAATTCTTATTACCCTAAATAAGGTTTAACACGTTAATTTAAGCAACACAAATGATTGTATTATTCCCTTCAGTTGACATTAAAAACAAAATAGGGAAATATATCATACAATCAAGGTTATTCAGTTAACATTAAAATAAATTAAATTATCAACCTAAATCACCTTTTGTTCTTTATAGGTTGAAGTCTTTTGGCAAATTGGTAATACACAGGTCTATTGAATATCCGATATTTCACACATTAAATATTATTATATGATCACACATTGTGTTTAGTTGTGATTATAAATTTCATTCACAATAAGTTACCACTATTATTAACAGTCCTGTCTGTATAGTTAGTAACCAACATATTACATTTACATTTTACACTCAATCATTTATTGTTCATGTTGTGATTACATTTTCTTTGCAATTAGTTATTGTTGCTATGAACAGTCACTTTTAATAGTTTAGATTACATATTTGTTCTACATTAGCTTATATTACACTTCTTTTTGGTTATTTTTGGTTTTAACCTTTCTCATTGGTTTAGCAAGGTTAGGTATATTGTTTAGATTATGTCATATTATATGGGGGTTTATACACTTATTGGGCTATGCTCATTATGTCGCATTACAGTATACACAAATAAAGAATACACGAAAAACCTCTACGGCTCTATTTGTGAGGGTGCATAAAGTATTAAAACTCTGAGAAATTTGCGTTGTTATTGAGATAACTCCGACATGGCTTTCATGACTGAAAATAGTGCCGTTTAAGTTTAATTAAATTATTAATAGGCGGACTGGTGGCTGCATGAAAAAACAGAAAAAGTTTAATAACTAATCATTACATTGCTATAGAAAGATAAGGTTTAAATGGACTTCATATTTGTAGAAACATCAAACAATAATTATAATATCCTATAAATGGTGCCATGTGCTAGTGTAAAGAAAAATTGAGTGTTTTCTGTTTGAGGATGTAATATCTCACTGTCACGCGGAGAACATATTTGCATAGATTAACTACGTGTTAAGATATGCATGGCATTGAAGGCGGAAGGAAAACAAGTAAATGTGCTAACATATTGTTACGACTGTCTACTTGACCGTCGTAAGTACAGTGTAAAACAAAATACAAGACATCAATTAAGTCACTAATCACCAGCTTAATTTTCAGTTAAACAGTTCGTAATTAACAACACTGTCTCTTACAACAAATCAAATAAAAATTGTTCACACGCAATAAAATGTCAACTAATATAAAACACAATTGTATTACAATTATACCGCCCGATTATAAAACACAACACTTCACTAATAACCATGTGAACGCACATAGTAATCACTTGTAATCGCCCGACAATAAACTGAACTGAGCGTCCCTGAGAGCTTGTATTTATAACCCGCCGAAAATATGTGGATTATTCCACATACTACGTATTAGCTCTAACTACGACGTAATTAATTGCGGCCTTGACACAGTGCGCGCGGCTTCTGATACAGTCTGGCAAAGTCTCGCTAGCGCATGTTGATATCACCAGTTAGTTTTTCAACTTAGGTGAACGACCACGACGGCGGTTTGGGTTGAACAACCAGACCTGAACTCCTTCTTGGAAACCCACACTATTGCTACGAATGTCATACCAATTTTTTATTTTATCACTGGCAATCTTCAGCCGTTCTCTTACCAAGCAATTCATTTCTCGCAGTTGGTTTTCTAATTGCGAGAAATAGTTCTGTGGCTCTTGGGACTGAGTCTCAGGTGATCCGAACATTCAGTCCCCAGGAAGACGAATCTCCTGCCAAAACACCAGTTTTGCTCCCACTGCGTCATGTAGTTATGACCTAAACACCAAGTCTGTTTGGTTCTCGTCAAGAACCTCATGTGTAACCTTATCTTCAGCAACTTTTCCCTCGGGCGCTTCTATCAGCTCAGGAATAAGCAAGAGTTTTGTCCCGACACACATAGTTGGCTTTCCAATCACTTCTTTTGTCGTTACACTTATTTGTATTTCCTGTGCTAGTTCTTCCTCCATTTCCGCTTGCAATAGGGAGGGTTCCTCTTGACCAGACCCGCTGACTTCCCCTTCGACCAATGCTACTTGCTTGATTGAATGGTTGGCAAACCCTGACATTTTAGCCATGCAAAGCTTTATCTTCTCTTGGCCAACCTTCCAGACGTTCTCTGTTAAGTCCACAACGAATCCATAGGCATTCATAATGTACGTGCCAAGAATCACTTCATCGTCAATGTCTGCAACGAGCATTTGGTGGCTAAACTCGAGAAGATCCAGGCGTACACATATATCTCTACTTGATCTAATACTTTGACGAGGCTTAAAGTCACAGTCTGTATTGTACAAGAGCAAAATTGAAGCCGTCGGTTGCCGATTAAGTCAGGGCGCCTTAATACAACAGACACTGTAGCGCCCGTGTCAACTGTAAATGATGTTTGTTTACCTTCCGCAAATCCATTAAAGGTCAGGTTTCCACTAGCCTTATGTAGCATGGAAACTGTGTGCTGTTCTCGGGCTTTACTTTTCCAATTGGTGCTATCACTTCCGACTCTCGGTATTGTATTCTTCCAACAGTCTACCTGTAGATGACTACGTTTCCCAAAGTTGTAACACTTCGGTCTTTTGTCTTTATCCTTTGGTTCGAAAAATCGTTGTGGCGCTGCTGACTTTTTAAACTTTTGTTTATGAATCGTCTCTTTATGCCGTCCGTTATAACGATACTGTGATACTGGATCCGTTTGACTACAACGTGATGACATACTTTGATTAATGTAGGTCGCCGAATTGGCAGCTTCAAAACGGAGAGCATGAACAAGAGCGTCTGAGCTATTCTGATGCCGTCCCACTCTTTACAATTGTTGAAATTTACTATCTCTGATACCGTCAATAAACACAATGTGAGCAATCCATGTTCGGAAGTCCTCCGATTTTTCGGGATAAGCCAATCTCGTCAGTCGGTAGACATTTGCTTCAAATTATTGAAGGCTCTCCCCTGAGCCTAACAATATTTATCCATTTAACTGGAATGAAGACCTAATCATCTATCTAGCATACTTGTATCTATTAGTTCATCTAAATATATTGGCAAAAATAAGTACTGTAGTTTACTGTAGTTATCAGTAAATTAGAAGTCCTGAAGTTAGTGGAATCGATTTGACACAATAGAAATACTTCCTTTTTAAATAAATCTAAAATAGTTTTTACAGTAATTCAATTACCATTATATTTATGTTTGTTACTGGTTCGAAAGTGATAGAAAAATGCTGAAAAGATTAAAAGATTTTAGGGTTGTAATGCATATGACAATCAACCCAATATTGTAAAATGTTGATGTTGTTTGCATACGGCACTACACTGGTTTGTTGAGAAACTAATTAATTTGATTTTAATTACACAGACTTTGTGTGCAAATGCTACCACCGCGCACGTAATACCACAGAGAATACCAGAGTACGTGAGATTACAGAACCTTTGTTTGATCTACAAATTAAATCTGAATGTCATTAATGTAATAACTGTAGGAATAGGAAATGTGTTTAAAAAGTAGCAAGTGGCATGTATTAAGAGTGAAATATTAAATAATGAAATACGCTAAGAGCATCGAATTTTTCTACTCAATTACAAAGAAACATTTTTCTAAATCAGGAGACAAGAATAATATACTCTGTAAGACAATGTGCTGACTTGATGTATGAATGAGGAATCCAGAAGATTGAAGCAGTCTTCTACATTCCAACTTTGTCGTGTTTACTTGCTGAACTGCTACTGGTCATGTTCTGGACAAGGCCAAGGTAGTGGTTTAGGACTTACGAAGTAGTGGAAACACTGAAAGGCCTCGTTTGGAACATGACAAATAGCAGTTCAGCAAGTAAATACGACAAAATTGGAATTACAGGACTGACAGATAACAAGATGAACTTTAAAGTTCACTCAAGTGTGCTGCTCATCGTCTTTTAAATTATTTTGTTAAGCTAAATTTAAGAGGATTTATTAATTAATTCAAATTTACTTAAATTTTAATTTGTTATTTGATAATTTTTTATATACGTATGTTCTTACTACTGAACTACATATATTGTTGTGAATAGTTTTACCAGTTAGTATTACTAACACGTTCAGTGTTAAAAGCTGCTCATAACCTGTAAACTAACTTGTTTTCTATTTGCTTGCTCAACCACATATCTCAATACTCTGTTGATATATTTATAGAATTCTATATAAGTACACAGTTACATACGTGTTCATGTCATTTCCAGTAAGCAACTTCTTGTAAATCTCATTTAAATTGATTATGCAGTTCGTATGAAATGTTGATGTAATTAGTTTAATTGTTGGTGTAATTACTACATTTAAATGAGGTTAGCATGAGAGATAACAGACAGACATTATGTTTGCCACTGTGTACAACATTAGGAACTTTGCAAGCAGATATGACCTACCTCTTAAGTGTAACAATTTTCTCAGACGAGTTTTAAAGAAATTTTGTTTACAGTTATAAAACTATAAGTAAGTTATTTGTAAACTGCAAGTATCCAAATTGTAAATTTTGAATTAAATAAGTTCAATAAGGTTTACGTAAGGTCGCAGCTTAGATAATAGGATAGACTAACCAAACTTAATGTCGTACACATCATTTTTTATCTAACCTGTAAATAATTCCCTTGAGTCTGTCAGAATTTAATCGAAACTTTGCACTTTAGTTCTAATAACTTTAGCGATAAGCAGCTCATCGCTGGATGACTACATGACGCCTTGCACGTGTATTTGCGCGGCATAACTACGTAAAGCTGTGTACTGTTCGGTAACTCCTTCCAGACGTTCTCTACTACTCAACCGGCCTCCTGGCCCGCTATGTCACTACAATGAAAAGCGGCCGCACTATAAATACTGGATTTCAAAGATGCAAGTTTATATTAGACCTGGCGATATTATAGTGAGGTTCAGATGGTGTGTTTGTGACTAGTTCAAACTGTAATATGGTGACATTTATTGTTGCTTACTAGACAAATTTAACTTACTTTATTGTATAGCATTTCCTTTGTTGATTCCTAACTGCTGTTTGTTTCCAATCGACATTGTAATCAGTGATTTGTCTAAAGGTGTCGGTTATTCTCTTTCCACTGTAAGAAACGACGTTCGTGAGACTGTCTAAAGAAAATTATTTGGTTTATAAATAATAATGAGACATTTTCATACGACAAATTTTTCCTTGTCTAAATATTCACATTTATTTTCGTTGTAAAACAATAATTGGTGTTTATCAATATTTTAAAGTGGTGTAATCGCGCTAATATTTTAATGCAGTGCCAACCCTGCGGAAGGCTGAAAGCAATAAGTCCTCGTCAGTGCACTTTGAGACTGATCTAATTTCAGAGCTTTTAAAAGATATCTGAGCAACAAAGTAGCTGGCGTAATCTCGAGACATAGTTGAAGTGTTTGAAAATGTGATTAAAAAAGATAATCATCCGGACAATATGATTATGGTCTGCTGGGCCGGTATTCTCAATTTCTAGGAGACCTATGGAGCAACGGGCAAGTATTTCAGGGCTCTGTTATTATACTAGCGCTTTACAGTTCATAACTTTGCTGCGTCCATAAGGACAGGACAACAACTGCACATTGTTATAAAAATATCTATTTGTAACTGATTTTAGTGATTTTTACTGTACATTTCTGTGATAGAGATACATACCGCTTATATCATCGATTGAAAGACGAAAATAACAAAGGAAGTTGTTTACGGAATTTCGTATTTTAACTGTGAAGTACGTCCTGAATGATTATGCATTTTTTACGTAACGTAGAGGACAGTTTTCAGTTTTCTTCTTAAAATTCGTTCATGAGAAAAGCATTGAGAACTTTTAGCAATGAAGTTTGTAAGATATCACTAGAAGAAGTTGCACTAATAAATGCATTAAACATTTTACGTGTTTTAAAATAAAAGGGAATGATACGCCTAAATACCTAACTTAGTAGGTTAACCACATACATATATATTTCACAAATGCGTACCACAATTAACTTTGCTGGCAAAAAGTAAAATTTATTAGCGTAGATGGCCATCGATTTGAATGAATCCCGTAACGTCTTGGTTCGGTGGATGATCTGACCTTGAAATAGAAGCTGAACCTCTCCAGTACTCTACCTTTAGCTTAAAACTATGCTTTCGTGTTGTTAATTAAATTTAAAGATTTATTCATTATTTCATTACTGTACTACAAACCCTTTCAAAAATCCATTTTTATTTAGGCTTAGTCATTACTGTTTCTTTATAAATATTTTCTTGTAACCGTAGTGAAAAGTAAAGCAACATCTTTCTTTACGTAAAAACGCTGCTCATAATTAATAAGTTTGATGTAGCGAAAAGCCAGAAAATTTTTATGATGTTTTTTTACGTACTCCAAGTAGGAATATAAAATAAACGAGAAATGAAATATTAAATATAAAACAATGCTAAATCATGGGCAGTCAAAGTATAATTTATTCAACATAAATACTTTTTATGAAATTGTAACACAAGGTAGCTTTAACACAAATTGTCGAAAGTTGAATCAGAAATAATCTGGTTAAATTATGCTTAAATAATATAGACTTTGGCGATAGTATCATATTATTGGAACTGGAATTTCAATGGACAGTAGTGTAAAAGGAATCTTTCACAGAGACATTACGTTCGATCGTGAACGTGATCGTGCGATAGGCCTTCATGTGGAATACACTATATTTTAAATGACTGAAGCATTCACGTAGACTAAACATGTGTTTTGTGGTTGTTCATGAAACGCTCTATTCAGATATGGAGATGCTTTACAAATACAAATCACCAAACAGACCTTTCGCAATAGACTGTGCAGGCAAATTGTTTGTTTGCGCAAACATTTACCAATCTAAAGCATACGTATTAGTCATTAGTCGTTTTGACAACGTTTTGATTGTTTGTTTTTTGGCTGCGAGGAGTAATATTACCCAATAATATGATTTTTCACTGAAAAAATTTAGTGTTTTATTGATTTGTATTGTTGAAAGTATAATATCTTTTTTAGAAAAATTAGAATGTTTTATGATTTGAGTAAAACTTTTTAAATAAAATATTTTATTGTTTTGTTACTTTAGACGTTAATTAATCTCCAGAACACAAAATATGATTTTCCAGGTTCCAATAAAAGTTATTAGTCTCAACAAAGTACACTGTGTCCTTGAAATGTTGCATTATTAGTATGGTTTAAGGGAATAATCAGGAGTAACAAATTTTCTTTAATGCAGGAACACGTGACTGGCACATATTGACTGTTTCGTTGCTATTAAATGAGTGAATACGTTATGCCTATTAAGCAAAATACAGTAGCTTCACTGGCTTATGTGACCGTAGGTAAATAAATTTAGTAAATTTTATGGATTAACTTGGAACCTCGTAGAGTGACAATTTTTCCCTTAGGATTTTTCTCAAATCTCTTCACTGTCTATTATTAAGCAGCTAAGAATTTTTAACTGTGGAGGTAAACTGAAAACATTTACAACATTCGTTTCAATTAGATACTATTAGATTAAGAATTACTGGCTTTTAAAGAATATCACAGTTTACAATTAATGTATTATATGGGCCGATACATAATAGGCCATCATCACATGCCTTATAGTCTAATGTAATGACGTTGTCGTGCCATTTTAACAACAAACGCTGTTTCTTCGGATTACGAAAACATTTAATATATATAAGACAATATGAGGACAATATCAGGCTGCTTCTTATTGTAAATTAAAAATAATTCAGCTTCCCGATAGCATGATTAAGTGTAAGATGGTTTAACTTAATAATCAGAAATAAAAATATGCTAAAGGGAAATGAAATTACGGAACTTATATTATAAAATTATAAACAATTTTATAAAATCAATATTTTAACGATATTTCCTGTGGTTTGGTTGATGTTTTTACCCGCTGTAGATGATTCTAGAACACGTTAAAGAATCTAAAGTTATATGTTAAAAACGGTCAAAAACAGAATTCAGATTGCATAACTCAAGATTATTCGTGAAGATCAGAGAACAAAACCCTCCTTTGCATATAACCGATTACCAATTGTTGTTACTAACCTGAACGTAACGGCTGTAGATTTGTGTAGTTCCTTAAGCCTTTCTAGGTACTACGGACACATTGTTAATTATTTTTGCAACTATTTCCGCTAGAGCAATTATTACATTTAATTATCTTTCTCAATTAAAATGATGATGACACTTTGTCAGTAAACATAATCAAAGAGTTATAAGAAATTTCAATAACGTATAACTTCTCTTACAACAAAAACTAGTACATGTGACAAGTGTAAATTTGCTTTTGTTGCTTAGATCTAGTTCTCTGCAGTGGACTGCTTTTCAGTAACATCATGCAGTTACGCGCTTCGGTAACAGCCTTTATTGCCTGCAAACATAATCGTCACAATAGAGGACATTATCTGAATAATTATGCCATCCGCAAATTACGGTAGCAGGCTACTGTCTCTAATTAACAGAACATAAAAACTGTTGGACATCGAGGCAATAATATTACACAGATATTAGATTCGTTTAATTATATCTGGATTTTGGTTAGTGAAATTAAATCAGACATATTCGTTAATGTTCCATGGCTAATGAAACTTTCAGCGAATTGAGTGTTTACTGCATCCATATTGTAAACCGCCTACATTAATTAAACATAAAATTAATTTATCTAAAAGGCGATATCGATCATAGTATAATGAACAAATCGAGATAGGATGAAATTTACTGATACAGGTGTTGTTACAAAAGCAACTTTTTATTTAGCTGACGATCTACGTTTTACTACTGTAAGCGTATTTTAAAATTTAAAGTTGCGTTTTATGTTATCATGACGCAAAACGTATAACATACATGCAGCAAATTTCATGCTGGTAAATGCAACTGAACAGAATTTAAATGATTAAACAATTTGGATTATGGCAATCTACTGATCTGGTGGTATTGCCAAGTAGCAGAATAATAATTACGCTTAGATTATTACCATGCTTTGTTAATCTTATCATCGTTTTGATTTCCTAAGTATTGACGCTATTCTGTTTTGAAGTTTCCTTCTGGTATTTACAGCCTCAAAAATGTCTTGTACGACAACGTTTCATCAATGAGTACGTTCTAAGGTCTCTGTGACGATGAGGTTTGTAAGCAAGATATTTTGTTTATATTAGAAGTGGCAATGGCAGTCCGGTAAGTGGACCTTGCCCTGTAGATGTTACAGGGCATTATTTGTGCGGTCAGACAACTTAGGTACAGTCAAGCCAGAAAATAAAGGAGCTGAGTCTCAGCCGAGTAGTGCTGAGCGTTACTGGTTTCCTGTTAATGTTATCTTTGTGTTTATTAATTTCTTTGGCTTGTGGTACCATTCTGAACATCTATTGCATGACCTTATAACAGATGCGTCTTCAAAGTTTATCATGTGATTGGTTGTGGCTGACAGTAACGCGAAGTTTAACAGTAATCAGCAGCTTTTAACCGACTTATCAGCTGCTAAGTTCTTCATATGTATCTTACCGGATCACCTCCGCCACTTCTACCCTATGTAACGAGTTTGCTTGCCAGCCTTATCGCTGCATAGACCTGAGGATACTTATTGTAATAAGGCTGCAACGTTGTTGTATAAGACATTTTTTACGCGATTCATACCGGAAGAGGACTTACGAAATAGAATGGACACCGGTCGCGGAAGCCTAGGTGAAAACATTAAAGCTTGTGTTTACTTTTTACAAATAACATTTCTGCTGCAGCAATTTTATTACTAATTGTTGTTTCAAAGAATCTAATGTAGTTGGCAACAGACAAATGTACATTATTGTGAAATCCGCTGAAAAAAACATATTGTTTCTAGGATAACATTTGCTGAGGGAAAATTAAATTTAGCACTTGCGCCAACAAAAGGATTACATTTTCACCCAAGACAAACTTTGTTGAATAATCTTTCTACAGAAATCCATAATCAATTAAGCAGTACACATTACAGACATCAATAGTTATTAAATATATAATAGCCAACAAATTATTTAATTTCACAGCGTACCAGTTTAACACAATGAACAATCACCAAACGTTTAACCGCTAACTAAACCTTACCGCTGTCTGCATATTTAAAGGCCGCAGTCACAGTTATAAAAAATAATTTGATTTTATACCCCCGCTGACCACATGCTGAGAGGCGCTTTTTGTTTTTGACTCGGGCAACAAGAGTGGTTATGGTTTTCTTATGGTTATGGAATGCAACACTGGGATATGCTACTTCTATTACTAACCATACCGGTAAAATTATTCCCCATACGAACAATGTAGCAAAACATCTGCCTAACTACTATTTCTAAAATAAGGAATCCAGCTAGTCTTGTAGCAAAGGAGCTGATTAATATTGTAACGTTAAGTAATTAATAATGTTACCATTTCTTACTATTTTACTATGATTTGATGGTTTACTAGTTAGGTTTACAAGAATTTTCATGTTAACATTTGCCTATTCTTTGACATTTCTGTAGTACATTTTCTATTTACATTGGATACATGGCCTGTTGGTTTATTACATCCCTATTATGATTATATAAGATTTAATTGTCCATTACTTAGTGATTATTATAATTACTTCTGGTAAAAAATACAGAAACATTAACTTGAAACAACCATATTAATATAAAGAAATATCCTCATGTTCAAAAACTCTAATCAACATGGAATAATAAAACTAGCTTTTTTCAACAACTGCTTAACATTTAGCTCTTATTACTACAAACTAGTTTTCACATTATTTGTGTCAATACAAATGATAGTTTTTCCCTTTCGTCCACCTTCACAATAAAATAGTGAAATGTTAGTCATTAATATTGACATCCTTTATTCTAGGTGATTACACTTAGTTTTTATTATCACCTTTCTTGTTCACTTTAAACTGCCATTAACAATTACTGTCCTATCAGTGTAATTAGCAATTTACGCTTTTCACTTATTTTGTACTTAGATACTAATTGTCTTGGTCACACTTAATTATTAACATTATAAACAGTCATTTATTTTATTTTCTTATTAATTAAGGTACATTTTATCTTATATGACATTGCAGTGTAATTCTTTCTTACATTTTAGAGGTTTTTTACTTTCCTAGTCAGTTTAATAAACTTAGGATGAATTGGTTTACTATATAATTTTATATTAGGCCTATTCCCTTATTAGGACCTCTCTCATTCTGTCACATTACAATATTTATGCAGCTATGTTAGTGACCAACTGGCTCCCTCCAAATTATGATTGATTGGATTATTAAAGTTAATTAAAGTTCTGTGATTTGTCTAGTTTGAGACATAACATGCTCAGAATCGGTTATAAGCGTCTGCTCAGCTTGATCTTAGATTAAGCTGGAATACACGCCTAATATTAAGGTTGAAACTTAGGTTCACATCAACACTAATGTCCACGACTGATGTTCATTTGTAACGTATTTATGTAACAACTTCATGTAACGTCCGTCTTACTGAATATGATTAAATGCAATCTTATAATCAAGCGATTATCTCAGGAAATGTTTAACACATCAATAAAGATAAATTATTTGTTGTTATTATTATTATTATTATTATTATTATTATGAGGAGGAGTAAGGTATGTATTACGTTATTTTCTTGTACTAAACGTCGTCTTGTAAGTCGTTGCTTCAATTACCATTATTGTGCTGAGCCGTGAAGCATTATAATTGTTTTCATCATGACATGAAGCATCCTGACTGTAAATTGTGATAACGGTTAATATATCTGGTCTAAATTTGTTAATGTGTTAGGCGTTTATTAATTTCTTTAACCGATCTGAAGATAACTATCCTAATAATTATACAATAATATTATATCCTAATAATTATATCCTAATCCCAACAATTATAGACAAATGAATATTTGTATACGTACGCGCGCACACACTCACATACGCACATACAAGTACACAAAATCAATGTATAATATCTTAAATGTAACCTTAATTAGTGTGTACATTCATAATCGAAAAATATTATTTAATATTGAAAGCTTACATGACCGGTGTCAAATTATTAAATTGAAAAGAAATCGGGCTCTTATGGTCGGTTGTTTGACGACTAAATCAATAGTTCCTCTAACAGCCCGATTTCTTTTCAGTTTGATAATGCCATTCTTAACCAGCGGGATCCGTAGAAGTCTTTCAAGAGGGGTTTTGTCATTCACGCAACAGGTCTATTCATTATTCCGTTCATCTTATAAAACCAAACAAATAAATAAGTTCTCTAATATAAAACGTATTAACTTTTAAAGTGTTATTCAAACGGATAAAATTTAATGTTAAATTACAGGACATGCTGTTCAACTCACAGTCGTGATGTTTAAGAACAAGCTAATTTCAATGATTGTACGTTGTATTTTTGACATTCTGAAGTCATGGTTACGATGCTTTCAAAAATTATAATTTATCTCGTTTACCATGCTTCGGCCACTGGAAATATTTACAGACTAAAAATATGTGAATTTATGTGCATTTAAAGAAGGCTTAAAATTATCTATCAATGTAAACAGAGCTATACATTTAAACTCTTTATATGATATGATATATGAGAGAGGCCACCACGTTTCGTTTGAACGGTAGCTACTTGCCACCTATTTTCTTATTTAAACTTCAAATGATATTTTCTGACTGATAACATGGTATTATGTAATAGAATTTGTTTTAGGTGCCAAAAAAATTACTTTGTAACCGCATCGTTTTTATCAGTTTCATTGCGTAGATGAATATAAAAAAAAAATCTACAAAATATAAACAATGTTATCTCATACGTGTTAAGCTTACCCACTTTACAGCTGCAATATGGACAGCTGGACATTCAGTTATCAGCTACTCCTCGGTCACAATCAACTTTCGTTGTTAGAAAGTAACATTATCGTTAGTAAACGATCTTAGTAACATTACCATTACAATCAGTTTAATGACATTTTTCGTGCTCACACTACTTCTGAACCAAATTGTTCCCATTAAAGGTTTCTTCCATTTTGATCACTAATAGTAGTATTGTGATCTCTAACAGAACGTTTCTAGTGCACTAACCATATTTCCAGTGTTACGTCATGTGCAATATTTTCCAGTGCTATTTAGGCCTCTAATTAGGCCTATTTAGACCGTTTACTGGCTGTAGTTCTTTAAATTTGTTTGGCGAAAATGTTTGTTTTATGAAAGATTTCGGTTTATAGCCTTTTAACGTTTTTAAATCTGCTCCTAAGATTTACTGGAAATTTGCAAACAACAGCGAAACACACACTAGCAGTCAACTCAGAAAATGAAACGTCACTTCACACTCACGAAAATTAAAGAGTTCTATATATGTATCTGCGGTGGATACATAATTATTTCCGCATATTACTATTACCAGTAGAATTACTATTTTTGTTAACGTTTTTACACTGCATTTAATTTTGAAAATGCTGGGCGGTCATATTCTAAGGTCGAATAGTCGTTTTATTGATCTCCTGTTAAAATCTTTTATGCTTTAAAAACGTATCTTCAAACCCTTAAACATTTCCTTCCATTTACTTTTTCTCTTTAATGCTATAGTCTTTTGAATGAAAATATATTGACGTTTCGTTCTGACAAGGTTTTATCAATATTTTACCGCGTATGCTCTACAACACTTTATAATGCTTGCTCCAGGCTTCTATTTGCGTTTCTGCATCATTATATCTCAAAAGCTTAAAATTATTTCCACTTTTTTAAAAAAGTTTTTAACGATTGACAATCACAAATAAACTCTCCATTTTTCCTTGATTTGAGATTGATTAAACGTATTAATGATCGAAAATAGTGATCGTATTAGTGATTGATTAAAATTCTACTGATCGAATTTTCGCTCGTCACTTGGTAGAATATATTATTAATACTTGAATTAAATAAAGAAACACGGTATATTTCTACTTTATTCAATTCAAGTACCATTAGCTTCACATTTTTCACTTGATTTAATTGTTTCTTTTGTTCTCAAAGTTTCTAAAATTTAGTTACCATAAAACCTTAGACATTTTCAATCTCCTGATTACGAGAACGAGACTACGAGATCACCACAAATTTACATCTTTCAATGTAAATTCATTTTACCTATATTATCTCTGCTTGCACACGTTTTGTTTAACACAGTCAGCAGAACTATAACAAATATAGATTCAAGTTAAATAATTTTTATTTATTTAAAAAGAAATAGTGTACCTGCGTATGACTGTCGGTTGTATAGTATACAACCATTTATGTCGGCTGTAGCTTCCATGTATAAAATATACGTATTTTTTGTGTTTAACATAAATCGAGAAAGGAATTATTCTTCATAGATTTTTCTCGAGTGAGTCGATACTTAAAGATATACACATAGCTAAAAGCAAAGCATAAGATGTATCTTCTCTTCTGGAATATGTAAATTAGTACCAGTAAAAACACTCAAACGCATAAACTATACAGCGGATAGTCAAGTCCTAGTTACACACTCATAATATTTTATAATATTCCGTATACACGTTTGTTACATTTCAGTCCGGGAATATATATCCTTGCATTGCATACTAGGATAAATGTGCCTGCATTAAGTCTGTGCATAAAGTAACACGTATATTACCTACGAACCGTAGACACAATTTATTGTGCTGTCACTACAAGCTGACGTTAACACAGAGTAAGGCAATTTATGTAACTGCACGCGAAAACATTGGCATAATCCACGTACGTGGCGGTGGAGTAGTGTACACACACACACACACACACACACACACACACACACACACACACACACACACACACACACACACACACACACATATATATTGTAACGCTCCAATTATAAATACAATTCTGTGTTAATACCGAACGCAACTGTTTCGTTTAAATCACGACGGTTTAAACCATAAACCACAAACGGAATTTGTGTATTCGTTGCGCTAAGAATAATTGTTGCACAATAAGCTGTTTTTTTTTTTTAATAAAGATGAGGGAGATTTAGCATGTAGTAAACAAAACATTTCGTCAAACGTAAACTTTATATTGATGTAACAAAAGATTTTTATCGCTGACCTGTCTGTCACTTTTTGTCGTATCCAAATACGCACTGATGTACGTATGTCTGCTGTACACCGTACTTCGTTGACTGGTCAGACGTTGGTGGTATTTATATCATCACCGGTCACAGAACTGGTTGAAACGGTGGCCAACATGCCAGGCTTGAACGTACTGTACCGCGATTTTAGTGCAGGCTCAAAGTATTAATAGGGGTTGTGCTGCGGAACTTGCTGTCAATTTTCCGACGTCGCAAATACGCACTAAAACTAGTAAGCAATGTGATTACCTGATTATAATTTTCTAACAAAATTAATATATAAGCGGAATTAAAAATAATTGAAATTACTTTTAATGGACTTACTTACTATGAATAGTAAATTTCATTTTAAGGGAAAATTTCCTTGTGTATTCAGTTTACTGTTTTTGGAAAAACAGTGCATTTTCTTGCTTTGATCTCTACTGATGTAATTGAATTTAAATTTTAAATTTGTATTCTGTATTCAGTACTTCCACTGACCGATTGCTTAGTTTCCAATATTACTTTTAGATGCTCCAAATATTACATTATATAGTCAAACTACGTCAATGAATAGAAACAATGTTCTGGCAATCATTCAGTTTATTATTGTGATATTATCGTCAGCGTTAACTGAACTCTTATGATATACGTAGCACACGAGTTCACTTATGAGTTAATATAAAACTGAATTTAAATTTATTTTCAAGAGCAGATAATATAAAACTATTTTCAACGTAAGGGGTATAAAATTACATGCATTAAGTGGCGTGAGTTACGGAACAAGGTACGATAATGTACTCATTGTAATAAATTAATTGTACGAATCAAGATATTGTACAAATTCATTAAGATGAAAGAAAAACTGTCATCTGAGTATCAGTTTTTAGTTAATTACAAAAAACCAATTAATTACTTTTGGAATAACATCATCATCACCACCACCACCACCATCAGGAACCAGCGCATTATTAGCACTAGTCTGCTTCCCAGTTATTCGCCAGCGATTCCCTCCAGAGAAATTCATTTGTAGTTAACTGTAGCAGAGTATTTAAACTTAGCCTTTATTTAGCATACGAGGTGTGGCTATAAAATGACGAGACTGATGCTAATACAAACGAACTACGCATGCGCCAAAGTCATACGACCGACAGCTGTTTAGCCTGAAGCATTTTCTATCGGTTGACGCCCCTCCCGTGTCTGTAGTTATATTAGTTAGGCCGTGGCCTTTGTTTGTATAACATCGGTTTTTGTGTTTTGCCGGAAAAATGATAAGTGTTTTAGTAGAGCAACGAATTGTCGTGAAATTTCACATGAAACTTGGAAAAACCGCTACTGAAATTTATCTTTTATTAAAAGAAGTATATGGCAATGAATGTTTATCACGTGCGCCAGTTTTTGAGTGGTTTAAGCGTTTCCAAGATGGCCGAGAAGACGTTGAAAATCAGAAAAAAGACCCGAATTGTGGGAAAAAAAGTCATGGGTTCTTCATCATGACAACGCACCGGCTCACACTGCATTGTCTGTCAAGAAGTTTCTAGCCAAGCATAACATCCCAGTGTTAGACCATCCGCTTATTCGCCTGACCTGGCACCATGTGACTTTTATCTGTTCCCCAAGGTCAACTCTGCATTAAAAGGAACAAGATTTCAGACCGTTGAAGCCGTGAAAGAAAAAGCCGCACGCTTCATGAACGAGCTCACAGACGAAGACTTCCAGCACTGTTTTGAACAATGAAAAATTCGGATGGAGCGGTGTAGGGATAGAGGAGGGGTGTATATTGAAGGGGATAATAATTAAATATGTATAAATTTAAAACAAAATGTTTTACAGCATCAGTCTCATTATTTTATAACCACACCTCGTACGGTGGCATAGTCTATTTGTGACTATAGATTTACAAACAAGGAAACTCAAAATATGTAGCGTTTCTAAACAGTCCTTGATCAGGTGACGGCTGGTTGACAAATTCTCTATCATTACCTTGTGCCACGCTATACTGCTGAGCCCCAAAAACCCAACACACAGAATACACCAAAAGTAATCATAATACTTATTACTATTTATGTCTCTCTACACATTATAATATACTTCTTAAATATCCTTAAATTATAATATAATTCCCAAATGGGGAGGTGTGAGTAAAAAAATGTTGTACCACCAGATAGTGAGCAGAGTTGAGCTCGACCCGTTTATTTCAAAATAAAATGAGCCTCGAAACTTTAAGTAATCATAAGTCAGTCAGCAAAAGTTAATTATTGAGTTAATTTAACTCAAAATCAACTAAATATTGAAAAGATTAAATAATGAATAAATGGTTTGCTGAAATTCAATAATTGTATAAATTACAAACTGGAAAAACTGATTACTGAATTTGGAACAATTGCATAAATCAATACTAGTTTACAGTTAATGGTGTTTAGCGTACAAGCTGTGATCTGTTCTTCAAAATTTTAACAATGTTCTGCATCACAAAATATTTGGAAAGAAGGTTTTAGTTCATGTCACATAAGGTGAAGAAACTGGTTTATCTCTCTTTTCATTAGTAATTGTACTGTAACTTCCACTGAAAGTTGTTAACGGTTAAGTGTTACTTGGCAATCCGGAGAGGTTCGCTCACAGCCTGCTGTAGCTGGTCGCAACGGGTGCGTGTTCCTCAGTTCATGCCATGGACCGCTGCTGTGTCCATGCTGGAAGAACGTGTGAAGAAAAAACTACATCTAGTCCATATTCTTGTATTCTTACTCCTATACGTCGAACCAAGCTTTGAACTGAAAGTTCCACATCTTTTAGTATACTTTATGCATCGACACAGCTTAATTAGCACGCACACATTACGCAAATTTACAAAATTACATTACAAAATTACAACTTCAAATTATATATACAACAAGTACTGACATTGAACTTTACACATCTTTGTTTTTTTCTTTAAATTGACTGACTGAAAATTGGTTTTAGTCGAGGCTGACTATTACAAACAAGATACGTCATGGTTGATTTGATTACGACTAACAGTCTTTTACAGAAATAACAAGTTTTCCTTTTTTTTTACAAACGTAATAGACGAAAATTATTCGTCACCAGCATTGATTTATGATAACCAAAAAATCATAGTTACCTTGGCAATCGAGGCTTCTTATGCTGAATGCTGAACGGACAGCTCTGCTCACAAGGGCGGTCTGGTGTTCGACTGGCGTGATTTAACCGAGCGAACGGCTTCGTTAGTAAAGGAAACGGCGTGACGTCAGAGAAACTTTGGCCGATTAACGGGAAGTTCTCGGTCGTGCCACTACTTAAATTTTACTATGTTTAAATTAGTATAAACGGTTGTTGCATTCGGCAAGGGGAGCCGAATAACTGCAACAACCTGCGCAGGAAGACAGACGTGTCTGTCTGCTTTGCCTCTATCACAGAAAGTATTTAATACAACATTGCATTACATGTATTGCTTTGTGTGATAGAAGTGGTAGAAGCCACTGTTAGTACCGGATGCCTGAATGTGTGGACTAAATGTGTAAATTTCTTACAGCGCTTTATGGGAGCTGTCTATAATGAACTTTTTTATTATAAGCAGCCTAAATGTCGCCCTCTCATTTATGCTTAGGGACCTTTCGGTAATGAACTTTTTTATTATAACCAGCCCAAATGTCGCGCACTCACAGTAGAACAACATATGTTTAGTATTTGAGTAATACGCAGTTATATACTATGTACGTTTATGTGTAGCCTTTTCGTTTTTCTTATGTTTCTCAATACTGTTAAAGAGAGTTATTTCTTTTCTAGTTGAGTTGCTTCTATAGATCACACGATTTTACGTATGCCTAAGAAATGTAACAAAATTGTGTTGAGTTTGCTCAAATGCGCAATATGTACATACAGCCTAGTGTGATGTCACTAGGACACCAGCTACGTATGTGCCGATAGAGTAGTTTATATTTACGCGCCATGTTAGTTGCTCATTTCCATGGAGTTACAGTTAAATTTTAGATTTTAAGTATTTATTACAGTTTTAATATATTATGACACGTGAATACTGATAATAGTTTTAAAGCTACTAAAATAAACTTAATATATAATAATTTTGATTGTTAATGAATGCAAAATAATTCTATAATTGATTTTAACGCAATATATAAATATTTGAAAAACGTAGATCTGTGACAAAATAAGGCTACTCAACCACTTTGGATGAAGCCAATTTCACTCGTAATTAAAAATAACTTTGTTCCAGGGGCACAAAAGCAAAATAAAGCAACTAATAATGCTGGTGATATTGATGATTAGATAATTAGAACGTAATTGTTAACTGATAACATGGTAGGTTATTGCACACTCAAGAAAGTTGCAGAAAGCATACTAGTCCCAGAAAATCAACTTTGTAACAATCTTTTTACTTTGAGAGTACAAAGCATTTTCCGTATGTGCTCTCTTTCCGTCGGTTAATAATGTTGTGGTCTGAGCTTGTAATTGTGTATTTTCTGTAACAGTGCAACTTCCTTAAAACTCACAGACATGTACAGCTGGGAGTAGGAAAGTCTTTGTTGAACACTATAATTGCAGTGGCCTGATTTCGTATGTCAATAAACCTCTACTAATGAATACGTTATGAATGTCAACTGGAAACGTCAAGCTTGGTACCAACTCTATGTTTTAGTTTACTGTACTAATTAAATTTTCTTTCACTTAAATGATCAAAGACGGTATTAAACATAGTGCGTTGTGTAAAATCGAGATTTCGCCGCAGTTGCAAACGAACTGAGATCGATAGGCATTTTTTATTCAATTTAGATACAGGAAAAATACATCTTAAATTTTGGATACAATTTATAATATACATCACCTGACCATTTAATTTTTACAGAAAAGTATATAGCTCGAAGTTATTTGTACACCCCGAATAGTCCCTAGTATCTTTCTACCTATCTTTCTAGTATCTGAAAAATGTTATATTTTTCAGATTAAGGTATCCTTAATACTGTGTAGTACATATGTACCCACTGGTTCATATTTTAATGCATCATGTTTACCTTGTATTCAAATTTTGTGGAGACTCGATAACATTAAGTTATTACTTGATGTAAGTATATAAATAAGAAAAATATTAGCACGTAGTATTACACAATTGTAATGGGGAATGCTGTAAAAAAAATTATCTAATGCATTACATCATACCACCTTGCTACTAGGTGCAAAAGATATATGAAGACACGTGACTGTAGAGACTGTCACACGTTGACAGACATTAAAGCTCTGCCCCGGCACTGACCTGAATGCAAGGTCAATGGCACAAGGCCATTTTGACAAGTGTCCGTGAATCGAGCGACCTCAATGTGTCGTGGTCACTTCAACGTCACAGTGTGGACACCTTGTAAGCTAAAGTACAAAGATAAAAAGGAATAATTCTGTAAATGAGGTCAGCTACAGTGACATGGTAACATCTACACGGTCTTGCATGCATAACTAGTGCTATTAACTGCCGTTAGGAATGCGATTAAAAATTAAATGCTTTTTCCTTATATAACATTAAATGTTTGAATCATCACACATTATTAACTACCATGCACGAAGCAATCGAGTTTATGGTGAATATCAATATGGATTAGATGATAAATTTTAGTTAAATTGCTTTTGAAAATGTACTAATTTATTTACTGCAATGTTTATAAAATAAAATGTTTTTAAGGGTTTCTATTTGATTCCTCGTTATCTTAGCGATTATTAAATTAGTTTTTTACTCCTACACTACTTGAAACTGAATGTTTAAAATCTTTTTCCGTATTGACAGTGTTTCTATATTAACTAATTCTTATTTGAAATGAAAACAATCTGTCAGTTTATCGGATCCAAGTCGACTTTGATCAAGTAATACCGAGTTATCGTGAAACTTTACGAGGTTCAAAGTTAGTCATACCAGTGTACTTAGGCAACATAACGTCATTCTTGCAGTGTTTCATGGCATGTTTAGTGCATACACGCTGTTTTCAAAAGTCGCTAATAAGATTATTAGCGATAACAGATAAAAGATTATGTGGCAAATTATGTTTCTAAATTTTGGTCAGTGTTTGTCTTTAATATACAGTATATGTGTTTGTGTATGCGTTTTGTGAGAGTGTGTGTGTGTGTGTGTGTGTGTGTGTGTGTTCACGTGCTCGCATGAAATTGCATACATTTTTATTTCTTCCATACTATGTTTACAGTGTGATGTAGACAGATCTTAATAAGCGTTAATATTACATTGGTATGTGGGACTATTTCTACGATACGTATATAACTGTATATGGATATAAGAATACCAAAATGATTCTTCAAAGTAGTAGATGCTAATTCTTTATTGAGATATTGTATTCAAAACGGTTGGAATTTGATGTATTAATTTACGAATTTAAAATAGTTAACTGGACGCTATTCAATTTCATTTAATGATAAACATTTCGGTTTTTAGGTTTCTGTAAAAACAAGTTAACAACAAATTTTGTTAAAATTTTAAACTTATTGATTATTGCTGACGAATTCATCTTAACGACTCCAGTAGTAATACTGAACTAATATTGCATTGTATTCAACAATTTTACTTTGACAGGGCAGATGTTAGCAGGGATGGTGGGAAGCGATAACGAACGCTATTTAACTGATAACACACGTGGCTGTCACATTGAATTCTTTGACTCTGATATTAACGCATGGTGGGCGAAAGGTGAGTTTACTAATTGCTTTCTGTTTACTAAGTAAAGTTCAATGACTTTGGCCCCAGTCACAATAAACGTAACATGTAGGCTAATTTGTCGCAGACCAGTGTCAAGTCAGATTAAATTAGTAAGTTTATATTAAATTTGGAGATGAACGTCTGTGGTAACGGTGTTTTAATGATTCCCTTTATGCACAACAAATTGATAGGCCTACTGTTCAGCACAAACGACGCTTTTTCAAATTTCATATATTAAATAGATCGAAGTAATTACGTTTCATTTCAATTGAATAATTGATTTTGGGTGTTTCCGGACTACCAACTCTGTCTTCAGACAAAATACACCATCTCTGTATCATCTGCGCACAACCGTACATCCACGTCGCTCCTACACTCAACGTATATACTATGTGCCACCGCTAGACTGTTTGCCGCTCATAAGCACCTTTACCTTTAACATGCCTCTGAACGTAAATGATATCCCTTTGATGCAGAATTGACAAAAAATAGACACATATTACAAAAACAGGGTAGTCACATGGTATGGAGAGGAAATACGTATGATCGCAACTGTCGCGTACACTTTAAAAAATGAAATCGTTTATTCACCGAGACTTTGTACCTTGCACACAAAATTTGTAGTTTTTATAGCTCACAGTTCTTTGTAAGAGCACTTTTTCTACCTTAATTTCAGTATATTTTTATAATATTTTTGCTCAAATTGATTGAGCCATAATTTTTATGTTCAATTCGTCTTACCTCGATGCAAACAACTAATGAAACTTCATACGTTTTTCTGTTTATTTTTACTTTCACTGTTATAAAGTAAATAGTACATCTAATGCGCTAATTAACTTCTCTAGTCCAATTTTTTCAATCTCACTGAAAACCTGAAAACCGTTTTGTTTTTCTGTCAAATACTGTGGTGATGTCAGATCGTGAATGGTATAAATTATAATATGTCTTAGAATAGATCGTCAAGCCCTAATAAAAGCAAGACTCTTCTCGGAAGTGTCTTAAAATGAGTAACACATTTCTACTACTAATTATGGTTTTTGAACTGCTGTTGTTTGGAATACAAGTCAACAGTCCTAAACGCAATCGTCCATCAAAAAAAAAAAAAAAAAAATGAATAAGCATAATAATTTCTTCTTGGCTAGATATTTCATACGGTATAGTTTACAGCTTACAAAATTTGAAGTCTGCAACTATAACCCAGATAAGTCAAACATATCAATACATATACGTGTTTTTAAGAACAAAATAGACGGCCGTCCTTACGGCAAACTAGCAGATTTCATAAACATTCAATAATTTTACTGTAGCAGCTGAAATGAATTTGACGTGTCTAAGCCCCCGCTTTTTTGGTCCTTCACTTAATAAGTTCTGCATAACTTATATATATTTATTTAGTAGAAAAAGCTCTGGTATACATTAAAAATATGAAACAAAAACTCTAGGTAATGAGTTAATAACTTTGTGATACGCCCGTGTGGTAGACGGATATGTATAGAAAAAGTGTTGTAAATATGGCAAGGGTAAAAAAAAATATAGTTTTATAATCAAATAACCATGTATATCTTAATGCAGAAATTAAAGGAAGAGCTATAATTTAGAATACTACAGAGTAATTTTATTGTCGCCGAAAAGATAGTTCTTAGAGGTCTTGGAATAGAGGGTATAATCAATACACAATGAAGGCATGACTTGCTAATTTTATCACGGCATCAGAAAACTTTATCGTGTGCTCGTACCAATCTGGGTAGGCGCGGTTACTAATCGCTTTTGTTTATTAAACAAAGGTCAGTGAAGTTAGTCCGTTAATGAAGTATCGCTTCGTATGCTAATTTGACCTCCGCTGTCAAGCAATATTAACATTGACACACGTAGACTAATTTCTCTTAAATACTGTAAATTAATCTCGTGTCACCTCATCTTAATCTTAACTATAACTCACGCAACTCACTGCTAAATAGTATACCCTATGTATATTTTTATTCACGATGTGCCTGCTCTTTTAATTAATTATAAAAAAATACAGGGGAAATCAATGGAACGGGAAAATATAAGCTTTTCTTCATTAACAATGGGAGCGTAGGTTTAAGGCTTTTTCTTCAGTGCGGAGCGCTGGACAGGTGACCAATAACTGTTTGCTTTTAAGGCGTATAACAAAAATGGTGATCACATATCTGTACAACGGTTGTGTTGAAATCATTTCAGTTGTACACTGTAATGATGACACAAAATTAGTACGTTTTACTCTAAAGAATTCTTGCCACCGTCTCTGCGTTTAGAGACAACATTTCATGGAAAAACTGAACTGTGTCTACACTTGGAAAATTTGCCATCACTAGAGGTGGTATGCCACTTACCCCCCTAAAAGTACTGCTCTTTTGCCTGCAATGTCCCTCTTCTTGTGGAACAACAGTGTCCGTATGATTATTCAGATGACTAGTACAAACACAACGCGATGTTGATCAAATACACGGTATTAATTTTTGCGTTAACTCTTGAATGCCACAATTTTTAACGTTTATGTGTATTCAGAATTCATAAAGAGCCACGAAGTACACTTACAAGTTGATCTGTAAGAAAACCTCAAAGTTTGGTTACTGGTCAAGGAGCAACCGTCTTAAAATGCATCACGAACTATTGGGCAGTACTAATTCACTTTATTGTGTACAATTGTGCTGTTAAGAATAACAGTTCAACTACAGCACGATGTGAGATTGGGAACTGTTAGGCAATATGTTTAAATGACTAACGAATTTTTCTCAAAGAGTAAACAAATCTTAAGTCATATTAACACGTGGTTTCAATACATTAGAGCTACCATTCGCATGGTTAGGCTACCGATGCAAGTAGAAAAGTGTCTGTTTCCAAACCACGTTGTCTAGATATAGAGTAAAATTCTTCAGCAGCAAGATCGCAAGACCCCACGAAGAGTGGAAACATTCAAAGAAAACTCGTGCTCAAACTTTGTCCGTAACAAAAATCCTGTTACTCCTGTATACCTGTGAGTTTAGGTGTATAATACAAAATTAAAATTTTTGACTTCAAGAATATACGAATCGAAGTGATGTCTGTCTGGAGAACAGTGTTCAGAATGTAGTTGTTTTAAAGGCACAGTTAAATGCTGTTCTATATGCATTTAGTTTTATGTAAATACTTATATTTTATTTAATAAAAGGAACTGTACTAAAATAATCGTCTATTTTAGTACTATTTGATTTACTCTTTTCTTAAAGTTACAATTTATGTAACTCACATAGAATTTGATTTCATAAATACAATAGAGCATTAGTATTCCATACGCATTAAGAAGTAAGGATATGTGAAATCAGTGATTTATTCAAAGTCTTGAATATAAAATTTTATAAAGTCAGTTAAATTTAAAAACGTGTGTGTGAAGAAAGCAATGAATCCAATTTACTTACACCGTTATTTACTTAAATAGAAACAGCGGAGTGGAACTGTCTAGCGAAAAAGGAAAGACAGACGGCAAAGCCAATTTCATGACTACTGATTGGCTCAGCCCTAGTCAAACGCTGTTCAGTATACATCTCAGCTAATTTAGAAGATGGCATCTTGCTATTCCCAATGAACTATTTACAGCTGCTGTAGATTCTATATATTCAAAGAATTTTACGAGTTTCATTATTTAGTTGAATTATTCTGTGATAAATATTTTATTATATAACAAATTATTATATTAAACTAACAATGTGTAGTTCGTTAAATATTATATTAATCAGTGGCAGTAATAAATATAAAGCAAAGGGAGTCAATATTTTTCTTTTGGTTTCGACCTAACGATGTCAGAAGCGCTATTCATTGTCTAGCATTTTGATAATTAAAGTTCTACAGTAAAACCACTAGCAGTTCATTTGCATATAAATAAATTGAAAGTATTTCAGTCAACTATTAAAAGTCTAATTTAGCAAGTGATGCCGTACAATTAGCAAAGAAACATGAATTATCAAACATCGCATCATAAAAACACATGCAACATGTGGAATATTAGGAACATTTAGAAAAACATCCGATATGAAAGCATTAAAAGAGAAATATTAATTACGCAAAAGCTATAGTGTAAACAAATTACAATACAAAATTTTTAAAACATTATATATTTGAAACACAAAACAAAAATATTCACAAAAACCTTCAGAACGTCATACCAATATACAAGCAACAGCAACAAAAAGCGTATAAATACTCGGCTAGAGAAATGGGTCGACATCTGTTAACGTTGTTGATGAAGGCACGTGACGCTCCCTCAGTCGCATTAGCCGCCTGATAAGTTGGATGTGGTCCGTCAGCTTCAGCAACACTCATCCTGATACAATCTTTTGTCACCTAAGTATAGTGCCCAAAACACTTTTAATGTGAGTAAATATATCTTGACTGTATCTTGAAATAATATTTTCCATAAGACATTCTCATAAGATTTCTCATTAGTTTCTGATGTAAAGATTACTCCTAGCTTCTGATAAATCTTTACGCAACCACTTCGGGAAAAAGCTACATGATTTAAAATTTACTGTTTTATAAAAAAAATAATTATTTCAGTAAACTCTAGTTTAAAAGCTATTTTGTTTAGGAATCTAGTCTAGCTAAAAGTTAGGAAAGTACATATTAGGAGACATAAATAATATATTCGGAGTTACTATTATGTAAAACGCTCATATTTCATATTCAGTTTTGTCGTAAGATGGTGCCGGAGCACTCGCATGAAATAAGTATTGGAGACATATGTACGGGTACTGTACTTAACTATTCCCGTGATTACAGATTACTCTTGTCTAATCGAATTGATATTAAACGGAAATCCTTTAATATTCATATATGGTATTATATAATATATTCATATAAGGTAGTCATAATTTTATATATGTAAATTCTTCAAAAGTGTACGTATATGCATATATTTGTATTTTGTAATACATGTACACAACAAGGCTTATAGTTAATGATAAGCTAAACAATCCAATCCAAACCAATTACCTACCTGGGCCCCTGAATTATAGACAACACTGACCCTTTAGTGTAAATTAGGTCTCATCTTGAAATCACACAAGCCAGTATTAGGAGAATGGAGTATACAACAATGTTCTACAAAAATCCTCTATATTTAAAATTGAGAGAGCGTATGGTAAAGTGTTATGTACAGCTCATATTTCTGTATGAAGTTGAGTCTTGGACTCTATAATAAGCTACAGTTAAACGGCTGCAAGCTCTGGAAATGTGGCGCAAAATAATGACAATTATCTTATCATCTGATTCCATCCTCGGATCTGTTTAGTAGGATGTCATTATTATTAACGCTGGGCAATAACATTAAAGGTAACAATCAATATAAACTACCTAGCTCACGAAGAGGCTGTAGATTGGTATGTTTATACGTAATATCAAAATTTTGGTAGTCAGCGTTATAACTTGCTTTGGATAAGGGTGACAAATATCTGCGCAATAAACTGCGAAGAGTTTACTAAGTAGAGAAGATTTTGATTGTTTATAAGAACAGCCTGAAGCAATGTGAATTTCAGTATCTAAGCGCTCAAAGATATTGTACTAGAATGTACTAAGGAATACAGTAGAAAAATAATTTTAACTGTCTGTCAACTAAATACGAAACACGTCTTATTCTATCTAAAACCAAATGTTGGAAATTGGTAGATGAAAATTTTGTAAAGTCTTCAGGTTATCTTGTTATCCGTTGATTTTTTTTCAGGTCGCTGTAGTATTTTAAACCACTTGTAAAGCTACTTTATCCACAACACTCTTTCTTGACCTTCCTGTAGCATATTTTTTATACAGAAATATTTGCTAATACTATACTAATGTATTACTGAACCCAGAATAGTGTCACATTAGTTCTTTTGGAAGTTTTGCAATTGGTTTCTGATATAAAAACTTAAATATTTTCTATCCTATCAATTTATAAAAATATTTGATAATTTATCATTCTGTCTGTTTACAAAATCAGTAAGGAAAGTCACCTTTATAATGTTTAAATATGTTTGTTTTTTAGTATCTCTACTACTTCTAAGCTGTAAAGGACAGTAGTCCAAACAAATTGTTTTCTAAATTTCAAACTAATTTTATTTAATAAAAAAGATTTTGCTGTTTATTAAACAGCATGTTCCTTGTGCGATTCTGCATATTACAGTTTTAGAACTTCATAGCATTGACTAACAGTTGACTATTTAGGTAGTTGGCACTGATGATATAATCAGTTTATAGTTTTAACAGACTAAACGAAATTTCGTGTTATGCAACTAGGTAGCGTTTGGCAATGCCATTAATGTTTAAGTCATAACGAATGTTGCTTTTCCCAGACCCATACTCTTTACTGAATTCTACAATTATTTTCCTTCTAAACAAAATCACTTTTTTCCACCTCAATTTTCCCTTATAATTTTTTGAAAATTGAAGTACGTGCCATTCACAAACAATGGTGCTGCGAGTTAGTTACTATAAAATTATGACGAGTTTTACTAAAAGAAATGTTTAAAGCGCAAAGAGACATTGCGTGTACAAATAGCTTTACGTTACCACTTACTTACGTACTCAAGCCTGGCATAGACTTTACTTGAAGGAGCATTAACTACAACTTTAATGGTTCTAGATGATGGTTAAGAGTGGTCTGATGCACACCGGACGACGACAATGTAAGATGTACGTGAGTTCCATTTTCATAGTATTTTACATGAGCTTAAATATTGTGTCTTGTTTTATTGCATTAAATTTCAATTGACTGCCTTCTGTTACATTGCATTAGTGAGGTTATGTATCACATAAAAGTAAGTAAGAATGTCAACAGGGACTTGTATGTAGCTTCCTTTACTCTACTCACAAATGTTTCTACTTTCCACACATGTAAGTACGAGTGTATATACGGACGTCTGCACAAACGTATAGCCCTACAAACAATTGTCTGCCTATTTTTACCTATTAAATATTAAATTACCAGTTTATCGCAAAATATGAAATTTATGATCAATAACGTATTTAATATATATTACAATAACATAAATAATTATAAAATAATTAATAACAGTTAATACACATTTTTTACATATAATTGCGGGCCGCGCGTGTGTGAGATAGCAACCTGTCAAATTGTCTATTTCTACAATATAAATATATCAAGAGGAATGCGTTAATCGTGATCTACGAAAAAAGACATACTATATACGTAACTGGTGTCATCGTGCTAATAAATGGCAATATAACAACAAAAATGAACAATTAAAAACTTAACAATTGCACATATACAGATCTTTGCTGGATGTAAAAATTGGTAAAAATGAAATGTTGCTCCATGGATTTTAAATTATTATAATCGCCGTTAATATAAACTCCACCACAATACAAATAAGAATCTTTATTGTTAACTCAAACTTTCTGGAAAATTATAGATTCTTCTGGACGAAACATAGTGTGGCGGCTGGCGTAATGTTACGTCTTACTAACAAAAATTGTAGACAGATCGGGGGATTTTTATTTTTTCTGATAATTGTAAAATTATCTGATAATAAAATTTGTCTAATAAAGAATGTCTTTTGATTGAACCGTGAGCAAGTTCTGCAACTTAGGGAGCTTACAAATATTACATTACACAACTTATATTTTTTACAAAAATTTTCACATCACATATTCAAAAAAATTTACAGTAAGTATTATAAAATTCATTTTATCTTTACTTATTTTGTAGTATTTTCTTTTAAATGTTTGTTATGCACAAACATGGTCTTACGTGACTTAATACTTCTGAGTGTGTGTGTGTGTGTGTGTGTGTGTAAGAGAGAGAGAGAGAGAGAGAGAGAGAGAGAGAGAGAGAGAGAGAGAGAGAGCCCGCGTGTCTGTACGTTCGTGTGCGTAACGTTTGAAACCTCAGAAGATTGAGTGTATGAATTCTTCAGTATCGAGTGGGTGTAAAGATGCAGCATTGTTACGACGCAAAACCGAACCACTTTAAACCATACTGACGTTCACACCCTGAAGAGGAAATTTCAAGAAAGAATGGTATACCAAAGTCTATTTTCTAAAGAGTTTTATACTTTTCAAGGATTATCAGAAGAGTTTTGGCACACTTTGAACGACCATCTTCAAGGATTAAACCAAGGATTGTTTGTTCCGGTCTCAAGTAGGCAAAGATTACAGCTGGTCACTCCAACGCTTCCTCGGACTCCCACACCTCTCCGTAACCTCGGCTTATAGTTCCATAGTTGTTTGGGGATGCAGCAGTCATCCATTCGGCAAAGATGTTCCCATCAGTTCAGCCGATACTGGGAGATACTGTCGAGTATACTCATAACATTCAGTTCCTGACGTATATCTGTGTTTCTTCTGTGATCATGGAGATTATACCATAGAGTGTTATAACTCCGTAGTTGTATTGTTTACGAAATAATAAATAAATACTCACTCCGTAATTTTGTTTCAATCACAAATTCGCATAACGTCTACAGATATTATTATGTAAAATAAATTACGAAATAATTTAGTGTTATAATTGAATATTGTAATTACAGAAAATTATGTACTTACTTTGGTAAGTTTCGTTGCTGAGTTCCGTCGTGTACTTTGTGCTGCTTTTTGCCTAAAAAAGTACCTGAGTTCTGAAATGCCTCTCTCTTTTACACACACACACACACACACACACACACACACACACACACACACACACACACACACACACACACACACACACACACACACACACACACACACACACACACACACACACACAATTAAAGCGCACATTCGCAGTTCAACCACTTCCCACATATCGTCAAGTCATGTGACACACGCCGACTCGAGCTTGCTGTTCATATCGCAGGGTGTTCGTATTGTGCATGTTTATTTTTATATTATTGCAATATAGCACAACTACGTAGTAATATTAATAAAACACGTGTGTGTACTCTGAAACATTCTACCTCTACCGTTCGTATAATCAGATTTTGTCGGCAGTAACTTGGAATCTACGTAATTGCCATACTTCCCTACACAGTACGACGCTGTTTGGTATTATTATTATTATCCAATATGCAATTTTATTCCGCTCAAGTAATTCAGCAGCGTTACAGAAACCAATATCAAACATATGTTAGTTAATTTAACACGTGTTTCTTTCTTTCATATATATTAGGTTATTTTAGTTTTATACCATGCTAATAAAAATGACTTCGTATCAAATGTAAAGTAACATAGCTTATACCAGGACACACTTATTTAACAGTAATAGAAAATTGAAATTGTCTTACAGCTATTTCAATATAATTATAATAAAGGAAACAGTTGTGAATTTTAAAATTTCATGACAAGTTAGTCAAATTTCATGCGTCCAAATTTCTGAAATCTAATTCCTTTTTCTCTGAGAGAATGATTGAATTAAATATTTAAATTACCATTCAGCTTTCATTACTCACTGAAAAACATGCAATGTTTTAACATTACTTTTACGCTAAGTAAAGATTACGTGTTTTTCATAAAGGTAAAGCAAGGAAATAGAAAAACTGCTAATGTGGCTTTTGACATTCAATTTTAATGCTGCTGTCAGTGTCTTTCTCCTACTACAGTTCTGATATAAATACTCCTATTTTAAACTTTTTATAGACTTTAATTTAACTTTTTGTGACTCAATAGGGAAAACAACCTACATTGAGATTTTCACGTACCGTTGACAAGATGTGCCTAGTAGGTCTAGAAAGATCTAGTAAGGTGGAACAGACATGTCCATTGTAAAAACCACATTTTTGTTATATAATGGAGAACCATAAAAAAAAGTATTATTTACGTATATTAGATAACATGACACGTTGTTTTAACTCAAGAAATCTATTATTGATCGTGTGTACGCTACTAGATATATTTTCAAAATGCAGTGAATACAAGATGATGTATGTTCATTCGTGGTATATCTTTTATTATATGGTCAGAACAAATTCCTATAACTGTAGGAACAAAAATACTGAAAGCAATTATTCAAATTAGCTCAGGCAACACTAAATAAATTCAAGCTGCAGTTTTTCTATAGAAAACAAATCGATCAATTTAAAATCAACGGCAAGGTGATACGGTAGATTTAATCTAAAATTGCACTCGGCCAAAGATTTGGAAACTTACCAAAGAATTTATCATAAACACGATTTGTCAAGTAATAGCCAATGAACGTGACTTAATAACATTTAACAGAAATAGGTAAGCGGTAACTGAACGATGCAACTAAAGTGTGATCCGTCATAAGGTGAATAGAAAATTAATGGAAACAAGATAAAATATATATTAACTTAAATAAATGATAAGAAAATAAGAAGTACTTAATACAATAGCTTACATGTGTGTAGAGTCAAATCCTTGGGGAAAGTTTCTTATATGGCCTCGTTTTTAAGTACAAATATTCAGTAAACAGGGAAATTGAAACCGGAATAGGATAAGAATAGCAACTTACTTAATCAGCCTCTATTAACAGCTAATATCTTAATCCAATTCAAACTAAAAATATATGCAGAACTTATAAACTGGTTTTAACTTACTGTAGTGAGGTTTGTATTCTGTCTAATAAAACACAGAAGAAATAAGAACTTTCGATCGGAAATACAAAGAAAGTAGAAAAGGTCAATGAACAAGATCGTTTATGACTAATTATAATAAACTGCTAGTTAACCGCATTATAAGACTACGTAATGTGAGATAAGACATAAGCCTTATAATCCTACAAAATCCCAAAGTATAAGATATTTATATCGTGTCTATGGAACGGAATCTTTTTCGCAGAAAAACAGCAGAAGGATAACCATGCACAGGACAGAAGTCGGGGAAGAGATGTAGGTTCCAGGTGCAGAAGATCAGTTGAAAATAACGGGCTATGAAACTGGAAAAGAGCTACCGGCAATAGAAACTGGTTTTCTATTTAAAGACTTTAGATCATCGTCTAGTTCAAGGTGGTGTTTAGTAGGTAGTTTAGTTTAATGTCAACGAGTATAATGTCAATGAAATAAGGTTTCTGTTATATATGTTACAAAATAATTTTTTGTAATAACAAAAAGATAATATTGTTACGACATAACAGAACAATCTACGTGTTTGTCGAATGTGCCAGAAGAATCTCGATGTAACGCGTGTGGCGTACGTCCTTGTCGACGCATTGTCGAGAGGTTTCTCGAAGGCGCCAGCCGCGCGGACTGTGCCAAGGCATAGTTAATTACTTAGTTCACACGAGCGCGAAGACGCAATTAGGAACATTCTGGTCTGTGACAGCAGGTATAAATACATGGCGGCAGCGGCCTTAAGTTTCAGTATTAGTGTGATATATTGACAGCGCGGCTCGAGAGTTATTTTCGGGCGAAATTACCGTGCGCGTTCAATGGTTATTAGTTAAGTGTTGTGTTTTATAATCGGACGGTAATTGTAATACAATTGTGTTTAATTTTAGTGGACATTTTATTGCGTGTGGACAATTTTTATTATTTGTTGTAGAGACTGTGCTGTTCGTTACGAACTGTTAACTGTGGAAATTGAAGCTAGTAATTAGTGGCTTAATTGGTATCTTGTATTTTGTTGTTTTCCACTGTACCTACGACGATCGAGTAGACGGTCATAACAGTGGTGTCAGAACTGGGATAGAACGGTTAACAGTGGAAACAGTGGTCACTTTGTACAAGAAGAGTGTAATTCGTAATTTATCGGAAAACAATGGATGCCAGTCAGATGATGGAAAATTTCCAGGCGCTGTTGTTGCAGACAGAGGAACGACGACGGTAGGATTAAGAGAAAGCAGAAGAGAGACAGAAAACCCTCCTGCTGGAAGCAGAGGAAAGACGCAGACAAGCGGAAGAAGCAGGAAAACGACAGGATGAAAGACGCAGCCAGCAGGCGCAAGGAGCAGAAAAACGACAGGATGAAAAACGCAGACAAGGGACGTAAGAAGCGGAAAAACGGCAGGATGAAAAACGTAAGCAGGAAGCAGATGACATCAAAGCCTTAATTCATGAACAAAAGCAGATGCAATAACATACTACAGCAGAATTGGGTCTCCTACGTGGTGACGTAGGTGAATTACGAGGTGAGCTTAATAATCAGATTACCAGAATATCTGACGTAGAAGAATCCATATCAAATAAACTAGCTGAAGTAGAAAAATCTGTCTTGAGTGTGGAAAAAGCTATGTCAACAAAAATAGAAGACTCGATTACAAATATAAAAGAGCAGATTGAAAATGAAGTTGAGCAGTGCTTGAAGTTACAACCAAAACAACTTTGTGAACAGACTGTACCAATGATAAAGACAGATAAAGACGCAGAAAATAAATTAATAGAGAAAGTCACTTTGCCTGCAGTAGGGACAGTTCATGTCAAAGCTCCAACCTTTGACGGAAGCAGTCACTGGGCAACGTACCTCCGCCAATTTGAAGCTGCTGCATGCGCAAGTAATTGAACAGAGAAAGACAAGGCAGTCTCACTCGTTCTCGCATTAAAAGAACCCGCGGCGGAACTAGTACAGAAAGTCCCACCTGACAGCCAGAACATCTATGCCGAGTTGATAAAAGCTCTAGAATTACGCTGTGGTGATAATTTATTAAAAATAGTTGCTGATTTGCACCCAAAGGTTGCTACATCTCAAGTCAAACCGGATATAAAACCAATATTGAATCACATTCAGCGAACTCATATCTATGGCAACAAAAATGAAATCGAGTCTGAGTGGCACCAATTGAGTAATAAAACATGGACGAATACTTCTACTTCAGCTGACTTTTATTCTGAAGTTTATAATGATTGTGACGCAGCTGGCTGTAAACGTTTTGAAAATGTCTCAAAATTTGGACTAGCATTTGTTACGGTTCCAATTTCAAACGCAAGTGTCGAACGCGGATTCTCCATCTATAATATCGTCAAAAATAAGTTGCGGAATAGATTATCTATTGAAATGTTGCAAAGCATGATGATGGTCCGATTCACATTAAATCGAAAGGGTGGATCTTGCACAACCTTTAATCCATCCCCTAAAATGTTAAGTTTATTCAATGTCAACATGTATGATTTTAAAAAATCTGAATCTCCAGAAGAGAACGAAATTATATTTGATGTATTAAATAATTTTTAAATAAAGAGTATTAAAAAATATCACAGCATATTATTTATTATTTATTAATTATTAATTATTAATTATTATTTATTAATTATTATTTATTAATTATTATTTACTATTATTTATTAATTATTAATTATTACTTATTATTTTTACAGAGTATTATTTTTTTAGGGGGATTTTAGGGGTTTTTGACTTTAGCTTTGGGGATAAATATTTTTGAGAGTTGGTAACACTGGTGATAAACATTTGCGAGAGGTGTACTACGCTCAGTTGAAAACAAGACGACAACGTTCCGGAGAGTCTTCAAGATTTTGAAGCAAGTATCGACAGATTGATTAGATTGGCCTATCCTGAAGCACCAGAAGACTTCCGAATAAGGTATGCGGTGCAGACATTTATTGATGGCATCGGAGATTGTGAACTTCAGCAAGTGTTACGAATGGCAAGACACCGAAATAGCTCAGAAGCTCTTGTTCACGCTCCTAGAGTTTGAAGCTGACAAGTCAGCGTCCCGCTACATTAATGGGTTTGTGCCATCACGTTGCAGTCAGAAGATCCCTGTATCACATTGCCGTTACGATGGGTGCAGAAAAACAATGTTGTCGGACAAACAATTCAAAAGTTCAAGAGAGTCGCAAAATTAAAGATTTGAAACACGATTTGAAAAATACAGAAGACCGAAATGTTACAACTGTGGAAATCGTGGTCATCTACAGGTAGACTGTTGGGAGAAGAAGATACCGAGAGAAGAGAGTGACCTCAGAACAGCACATTTTCCACGTTACATAAGACCAGTGGAAACTTGATTGTTAATGGGTTTGCGGAAGATAACCAACATCATTTCCAGTTGACACGGACGCAACAGTGTCCATTGTGCGCCCTGACTTAATGAGGAACCGACGGGCTCAAATTAGCTTTTGTACAATACAGACTGTGACTGGAAGTGGACTGAATGGGCGACAAAAGGTTACCAAAACAGATATTCATATATCTGTGGGGGGGGGGAAGAAGTCAACATGAATTTGGATTAAACAAGTCAAAATGGATTTAGGAAAAAATAATATAAACGCAGAGGCAACTGAAAGAGAGTTTTTTGGGCAAAAGTGTTAAAAATGGAAAGATTTCACGGTAGGAGAGAGAAAAAAGCAATTTCAAAATGGACCGAAGACAGGAAGAAGGGACTTAGTGAAAAGATGAAAGAATATTGAAAGAAAAGGGAAGAACCAAGGAATAAAAATTGAAATTGGCATGTGGTCCTCAGATGGCCGTTACAAAAAAGAGTGAATGTAGCGTCAAAGCTGTATTATTTCTGTATTACAGTAATTATTATTGTCATTAGTATTAAATGTAGGAAAAGTAAAGGAGGAAGGAGACCGAGACAGACACACAGAGAGAAAGCTATAGAGAAGAACAGAGTGAAAATAGTAAGGAACGGACAGAACAGACGAACTAACAGTGACGTTTTAGTTAAGTTATTTTTATGCATTACAACTTGGTCATTTTTAATAAAGCTTGAACATTGCATAAGCCACAGAGGAAATAAATTGTTCTTTAAAAGTACTTTAAATTTTGCTCCACTCTTAACTTTATCAGCTTTGTAGTCGGTAAAAGCTGAGCACAGTTGCATAATAACTAGGAACAGTTGGAAGTTCGCTTCATTTCCTATTATCAGTAGTGTTTAAAAGAGTTACACACAAAAATTTAGCGAGGTTATTGTACAAACCGTGTTGCAATAGATGCAACGGGTATAGGAAAACCACAACGTTATGGTTGGAAAGGTTACTGTTTTTAGCTTGTATTAATAAATACTTGGAGTCAGATGTGAAGTAATTTTTACACTTGAATCAGGTTACAGCGTTATATATTTTCTAAACCAACATTCAACCGGGCTTGGCCACAATACAAGGAAATATATTGCAACGATACAGCCATACGCTGTATTAGGCATTAATTTAAATAAATATAAATTTTGTATAATTTGTATAAGTTACGGGTAAATGGACAGGTCTGAGATTGCAAAAATATTTCATTGTTAGATTAGGGGAGAATTAACCTGTTTCGACAAGCAGTGAACACCTGCTCAATTGTGTGTGTGCTACACGTGTATCTTGTGTGTGTTAGTGATGCAGGCATAGACAGGAATCTCAGCAACCCGCCCCAAGTAATTAATAAAATAATTATTTTAATTCACTGTGCGAAAACTAATTAGTGTATGATCAAACCAAAGGCACCAAAGTGTGTGTGAAATTTATAGTTATCCTCAGTGAAAAGATGACGTTAATAGAACACGTTATGCGAAGACAGTGCAAAATAAACGTGCCAAAAAATACGCAAATTACCCTAAGACGCTCAAATTAATACAGTGAGTGCTTAATCGAATTAGCTATGATTTGTGCTATCTCGATTCCGTGCAAAACATTGCTATTTGGTAATAATTGCAAATAGATGAAAAGGTTCGGGAGTGGGGGCTGTCACGAGATATGCAGGTATCGACAGGACGATTTTGGAGCCGACTGGCGCGAAATCTCGAGAGGGTATAAATTAAGGGTTCGACCAAAAACCCTTCTCTTCATTTCAAGACACAGTTGCAGCCGAACATGCTGTCCGTCGGCAAAACAGTTTATTTTTATTCTATTACAAGACGCAGTAACAAACGAAATAACGTTCGTTAAATTCACGACAATATTACGGAAAAATTAAATACCGCAATAGTAAGTCTACCAAGAGTATATACGGGAAAGCTGCTGTAGAGCGACGCTGGACTCTAGACGTATCCCAGGAACATGCTGATGTAGAACGACGCTGGACTCTAGACGTATCCAGGAACATGCTGCCGTAGAACGACGCTGGACTCTAGACGTATCCAGGAACATATTGCCGTAGAACGACGCTGGACTCTAGACGTATCCAGGAACATGCTGCTGTAAAACGACGCTGGACTCTAGACGTATCCAGGAACACATGCTGCTGTAGAACGACGCTGGACTCTAGACGTATCCAGGTCCACGCCAAAACAAGAGGAATGGAAAACTAACTCTGGACAACGCTGGACCCCGGACAACAGTCGTTAGATCATCAGAAATCGAGGTGACATGCGTAATGTATTTTAAATGATTTGTAAAAAAAAAAAAAGCTCACAAAGACGATTTCAGAAGATAGTAAATTAAAACAAAGAAAAGTTTATACTTAGTAATAATATGTTAAAATGTAAATAAATGTTTAGTCGTAAGAATGAGCGATCGCATATATATATATAAGCATTAATAAATGAAAGAGAATTTAAAGTAAAGAGAGTAGAGTTTATTATCAAAATAGATAGTAAAGTGAATAGATATTTGAAGTATAGAAAGATTAATTTAAAGTTGAATATTAAAACAAGGCCAGTCTACAAGAAGTAAATATAAATTTAAATTGAATTTTAAAACTTGGTACAGACTGAGCGAGTAGAGGTCAGATCTGAGATAAGACAATTTATTTCAATATAAAAATATTTTAATTTTATAATAAACTAGCAAAATACCCGTGCTTCGCTACGGAGTTTCACGTTGTACGTAATTGTACAATTATTGCTCGCTTAATAGTATAGGATTAGATAGATTGTACAAATTCTCAACTCTTAGTTTGTCTATTTAGTTTGTCATACTACAGCTATGTATTATTTATTTCGAGAAAATCGTTAGAGCCGTTTCCGAGAAAAAAAAGGACATACATTTATAAATTAATTGAACTTCGAAATTTTCTCGACTATAAGAACCTGCAAACAACGAATTCTTTCAATTTAAAACCATGATTAAAAAACTCAGGACTAAATGTATTCGGGGTTTCCAGTAAACTGAGATGTCAACCACTTCATTTACCAAGTATGAAATTCCCGCGATAAATTTCAGTATTTGGTTTTTTGCCCCTTAGGAGTGAAAGTTTTTAAAACCGTTTCTTAGTGACCTATGATGAAGCTATCTTCAAAGTTTCATTGGTATCCATTCAGTGGTTTCAGAGATATCGTGATTAGTGAGTCAGTCAGTGGTATTTGGCTTATATAGATATCTATATATATCTAGCCGATTTACCCACCGTTGCTCGGGTTCATAATTTATTCATAGGTTCATAGGCACCTATTCTTGTTCTAACGTTATATTACTTGTATACTGTATAATCTTCCTTATATTGTTACGTTCGCATTCTCACTGGAGGAATACTCTGTAGCGCACCTGTTTAAGAACATATCATAAACTCTATTTTTATATCTGGAGAAGAATTCTGTTGCGCATGATGCTCCTGCTCGATTTCTAACTCTGGGAGAGGGCGAAGAGCTAAATGAGTTTTCAATAAAATGTCTACAGTACTTGCACGCGCTGCGTATTTAACTGTCGTTTTATAATTCATTGTGTTAATATTGAAATAAAGCATTTGTTAAATTACTGTCTCCTAAACTTATTCTAATAATAAAATACCTCTATAGATTTCAGCTTATCAATTTTAAATTCAAACTGAAGCAAGTGCATTTATATTGTCTGAACACTATGATCTGAATACATTCGCTATCAAAACTTTGGTTTTTGTACTCGCTTATAACTTACTTCGATCTTAACTTATCCACTTTTAAATTCAAACTGAAACAACTCTGAATTCACACACTATTAAGAAGTTTCTTAAGATGCATACACCACCTTTGATATCATAACCTATATCTTTATTTATAAGAACCGTGGACTCTGGCCCCGCCGTCTTTCGCGGGATCCGACCTAAGACTCCCCGGGTTCCGTGGATGAACTCCGGGGAAGGCCCGTCGGACGACACCCGCGCTATTTCCTACGCAGGAGACTTTCACCAATGCTATGGTAACCAGAATCTATTCTATTGGGTTGCCATAGTAACCAGATCTAATAGATTTTTAAGACCCAAAGGACCCCCCAGAGGATCGTATCGAAAAAAACACCTGTTCTATGTTGGTTCTCCCGTTGCGTAAAATATTTGTGCCAAGTGTGGTTGAAGTCGGTCCAGTGGTTTAGGAGGAGATGTGGAAGACCCCAAAGGACCCCATCGAAGAGAACACCTATCCTGTGTTAGTTCTCCCGCTGCGTAAAATATTTGTGGCGTTTGGTTGAAATCGGTCCAGTGGTGTAGGAGGAGATGTCGAAGACCCCAAAGACACCCCAACGGACCCCATCGAAAAAAACACCTATCCTATGTTGGTTCTCCCGTCGCGTAAAATATTTGTGCCAAGTTTGGTTGAAATCGGTCTAGTGGTTTAGGAGGAGATGTGGAACATACATTCAATGGGGGGGGGGTTTGCCCCTTAGGAGTGAAAGTTTTTAAAACCGTTTCTTAGTGAGCACCTAAGACCTATGATGAAGCTATGTTCAAAGTTTCATTGATATCCATTCAGTGGTTTCAGAGATATCTTGATCAGTGAGTCAGTCAGTGGTATTTGGCTTATCTATATATATAAAAGAGAAATACCACTGACTCACTGACTCACTGATTCATTACGAAATCTCCGAAACTATAACACCTAGAAACTTGAAATTTGGCATGTAGGTTCCTTATGTGATGTAGGTATCCGCTGAGAAGGGTTTTTTGAAATTCGACCTTTAAAGGGGAAAAGGGGGGGAAAAGTTTGCCTGCCTAACTGACATAGAATCAACGTAGAGCAAAAACTACTGAATGGATATCAATGAAACTTTGAACATAGCTTCATCATAGGTCTTAGGTGCTCACTAAGAAACGGTTTTAAAAACTTTCACTCCTAAGGGGCAAACCCCCCCCCTATTGTATGTATGTATCTATGTATGTATGTTTCACATCTCCTCCTAAACCACTGGACCGATTTCAACCAAACGGCACAAATATTTTACGCAAAGGGAGAACCAACATAGGATAGGTGTTTTTTCGATGGGGTCCTTTGGGGGTTCTTTGGGGTCTTCCACATCACCTCCTAAACCACTGGACCGATTTCAACCAAACTTGGCACAAATATTTTACGCGAAGGGAGAACCAACATAGGATAGGTGATTTTTTCGATAGGTTCCTTTGGGGTTCTTTGGGGTCTTCCACATCTCCTCCTAAACCACTGCACCGATTTCAACCAAACTTGGCACAAATATTTTACGCAACGGGATAACCAACATAGGACAGGTGTTTTTTTCGATACGATCCTCTGGGGGGTCCTTTGGGTCTTAAATGCTATTAGATCTGGTTACTATGGCAACCCAATAGAATAGATTCTGGATGCCATAGCATCGGTGGAAGTCTCCTGCGTAGAGAATAGTGCGGGAGTCGTCCGACGGGCCTTCCCCGGAGTTTTGGAGTCTTAGGTCGGATCCCGCGAAAGACGGCGGGGCCAGAGTCCACGGTTCTTATAAATAAAAATATAGGTTTTGATATCAAAGGTGGTGTATGCATCTTAAGAAACTTCTTAATAGTGTGTGAATTCAGAGTTGTTTCAGTTTGAATTTAAAAGTGGATAAGTTAAGATCGAAGTAAGTTATACGCGAGTACAAAAACCAAAGTTTTGATAGCAAATGTATTCAGATCATAGTGTTCAGACAATATAAATGCACTTGCTTCAGTTTGAATTTAAAAATTGATAAGCTGAAATCTCTAGAGGTATTGTGTTATTAGAATAAGTTTAGGAGACACTAATTTAACAAATGCCTTATTTCAACATTAACACAATGAATTATAAAAGACAGTAAATACGCAGCGCATGCAAGTACTGTAGAAATTTTATTGAAAACTAATTTAGCTGTTCGCCCTCTCCCAGAGTTAGAAATCGAGCAGGAGCATCACGCGCAACAGAATTCTTCTCCAGATATAAGAATACAGTTTATGACATGTTCTTAAACAGGTGCGCTACAGAATATTCCTCCAGTGAGAATGCGAACGTAACAATATAAGGAATATTATACAATATACAAGTAATATAATGTTAGAACAAGAATAGGTGCCTATGAGCCTATGAATAAATTATGAACCCGTGCAACGCTGGGTAAATCGGCTAGATATAGATATCTATATAAGCCAAATACCACTGACTGACTCACTGATCACGATATCTCTGAAACCACTGAATGGATATCAATGAAACTTTGAACGTAGCTTCATCATAGGTCTTAGGTGCTCACTTAGAAACGGTTTTAAAAACTTTCACTCCTAAGGGGCAAAAAACCAAATAATGAAATTTATCGCGGGAATTGCATACTTTGTAAATGAAGTGGTTGACATCTCAGTTTATTGGAAACCCCGAATACATTTAGTTCTAAGTTTTTAATCATTGTTTAAAATTGAAAAACTTCGTTGTTTGCAGGTTCTTACAGTCGAGAAAATTTCGAAGTTCAATTAATTAATAAATGTATGTCCTTTTTTTCTCGGAAACGGCTCTAACGATTTTCTCTAAATAAATAATAAATAGCTGTTGCTATGAATGTAAATAAACAAACTAAGAGTTGAGAATTTGTACAATCTATCTAATGCTATACTATTAAGCGAGCAATAATTGTACAATTACGTACAACGTGAAACTCCGTAGCGAAGCACGGGTATTTTGCTAGTATAGATATAGATTAATAATCCAATTATTTAACATGTCTAGATATAAGATTATTAATATGTTTAGATATAAGAGATTTTTTTAAATATGTGTAATGTTGCATATCATAAGATATAAACATTTAATAATGAGCAATATCGTGACCGACAATTATTAATGATGTTTATGAATATTTATAATAATGAGTAAATAATATGAGTTTTAAATACTGATAAATAAAAATACTCTTATTATAAATACACCTGGTATAATTATACAACCTGCATGAATTACTGTATATCGAATTTACATATAAATTCGTTGTATAAGTTTGTATCCCTTGAACGTGAAGCCTGACATGCCCACATGTATATGTATTTGTATTCAAAATACGTTGTAATATTTGTATTAAAAAATATCTTTGTCGCCTAGAATACTTTTCTGTTGTAAATCCGAAATAATCATGTCAGAATGGTGGTTCCTCAGCAGACCCAAGCAAGTATAATAATACGTTTTACAAAACGAATCCCATTTAGAGGGAGTGCTCTAGCATTTACTGATAGCATTTAAGTATAAATATAAATTAAACAACAGGAAAAACAAAGACTGTTTTTTAGTAATTGTAACTCGATAATCTAAAGAGAGTTTTCTAAAATGAAGTGGGTTTCAATAGATGCATCAAGTTTTTACAATTAAAGTGTATTTTGTTAAAGGATTCTACAACTAGAATGCAGTAATTTTTATTTATTTTAAACCTCTGGAACCAACAGAGAAGTTTCAATACGTTTATTTTATTTGTAGTAAAGAGTGTTTTTCATAGAGCACAGTTATTATTCTTTGGAACGAATTTACCGGAGGCCCATGTGAGTCTGACCGAATGATGAATTTAACTCCTACTTTAACTACAACTTAAAGTGTGTCGACATGGCGCCTACCGATGTCCTGAATGCATGCCATACTATAACTGGCGCTTTAGGTAGTCATAAATATAGCTTGTATTGAATTCTATTTTATAAACTTATCGCACAGATATTTTGTGTTTTAAGTATTAGTTTGAACGAATATTAAGCGAATGTATTTAGAAAGCGGTATGTTGGGCTACCAGCACCCAACACACCGACATAAAATTGGTTGGGACCGAAACACGACACTTCCACAAATAAGTTCAACTGTGCCAATTAGGTTACACACAAGTAAAGAAACTTTGCTAATTGTCCGCAATGAGTTCACTTACTAGAGATATGGTGCCGGATTAGTACATTAGTTTATATATGAGTACTTCCTCTATGAACGTTGCCAGCTGACACGTTTTGTGCAATGCCTTAATATGGAAAAAGACAAATTTTAAGCGGACACCATTTAGTACTGCATAGAGAAGATCTTCTTTAATGTTCAATGGTAGAGATAAAAATATTTCAGAATTACTCGTTAGTTACCCTAACAAAAATTACCTATAACAACCACTGTAACTCTTTCTTCTTCATACAATGCGATCACCTGACATGCCTGCATGAGACTATATAGTTCACTGTCGATGAGTAGTCAACTATGCCGAACCCAGTTTAATCGCTTTGGTTTTTGACGTGCTTAAGTCTGCTGTAACAGAAGATTATATTGAAGCTGGATTTATTAATTTAAATTTTTCCTGTTAAACTAATTTGTTATTTTAAATCAAAAAAATTTAATTTGAAAGTTATTGAAGAATCATGGCAAATCAAAAATTGGATTCGAAGTTGCTGAGAAAACACGAGAATCCTTTTAATATTGAGTGAACTTAATGTTTGATGGTTGGTGTTTATGCAGTGAAAAAACATTACACAAAATATAGATAAACAAAATACACAATTGTGTCTAGAAAACATTAGTATTCATTCCAGTTATTCATTGCTGCTAGAATGTATTATTTTTTTTAACCCCATGCGTACATTATAATTTATGTACACACAAATGGGGCCAACAAATGATATCGCATTTAACGTGTAAAAATTTAAACAATATCCTACACCCTTTAAAAACGATTTAACTTAGTGGCACAAGTGTTAAGATAGGTTTTAATTATAGCTAAAAAATTAATTCTCGCTCAAAGTATTATTTTAAAATCGTAAAAACAAATATGTCCAAAGAGATTTTGCTGGAGCAGCTGTAATATTGCTTTACAAAAAACATTCTGCATAAAGGTTTTTAAAACGTAAAATGTGCCAGATGTGGAAAACAATTTTTACTTTGAAACGTGTTTAAACAAACCTCATCGTTTTACCTGGTGAAACAAAAATGAAGAACGACATAAAATTTTTTAACTCAGCTAAATAAGTTGAAGACAACACAGGTATTTTAACTTTGCTGTAAATAAGCATATTATTTTGTGTATAAATGAGACGAAAGCAGTTTATTTAAAGAGTTGGTCGTCATGAGCCGTATGCTCAAAAAATCACAGAGGCCCGTCACAAAAGTGACGACAGTGAGCCACACATAGTGGCGATCATTTCCCAGAGTCTTTTAATAATTTAAAAATTTTAACGTTCATAATATATAGTAAATTTTACATAGTCAGTAGCCGTTTGTCCGGTGATACTGGTTACCTTCAGACTAGTAACATTGTCTTCCGGTACTTGTACTTCAAACATTATTAAGGGTGTGTTTTTTTCAATCATATGGGAATAACTATTTGTTTTAAACAACAAATGGGTAGTATACTTATTTAACTAGTTCTTATAATCATTTCAGTTTTGTACATATTTAATACTAAATAGAGTTTTCATGCCAGAAAGATAATATAAATTTATTTTATTTTCACATTAAATTTCTTATGCAGAAATTTCTTCCTCCGACAAGAGTCTTATTTGTAATATCGTGCAAGCTAAAGTCCTAAAACGAGTTTTTAATTGGTTTTCTTTAGAAACAGGCTTAAAAACATAAATATGTACAAAACAACAATCAATAAATCAACTAGATCATATTGAAATGAGGCTACTAATTTCCAGGTTGACTCTATAAGAAGAAGAGAGCGAAAAAAATTGATAATGCATTAGCAATTAGGCTTCGGTTAAGCAGTTTGATCTTCAGTTTCCACGCGTGTTCAATGGACGTTGACGTTTTCAAGGCATAATAATAAAGCTATGGCTCATGGATACCAAACACAATAAGTAGTAACGGTGTTGTTATTCTGATATTGAATTGTTAGAGAAATCATTAATTTTGTCAGCATGTCGCCACAATCACAATTACGTACCTCCGGATCAAGATCAACCAAATGCTCAAGGTAAAGAAAAGTGGGAAAGTGAGGAAACAGCCTGTTTCTAAAATCAAATTATTGAACGCTGAAGAATGAACACACAAATAGACAAGATCACAGATATTAATCGTCTAAAATTAATCGTCTAAAATTCTAGCTAAAACAAAGACAAAGCTGGGCCTAGTGTGCATATTTTATTAATTTTAAAAACATTAATTAATTTTAATTAATTTTAAAAATATTAATTTAAAATTCACAGTTGTGTGTTTGGCGTCAGCAACAATTGTCCTGAAGATGACAATAAATATTGTCGAAACGTCGACTCAAAATAACTAAAAGTTGTATTATTGACCGATCCTCACTAACCATCCACTAAAACATTTAAATATAATGTTTTCAGTGTGTTGAATAAACTTATGTTCCTAAAAAAAGCATAATTTAATTAGTACAGTAATTGACTTTGTTACTCAATATAGTTGACCACGTGATATTAGTGCTGAAAAGATGTGTACTGTGTACATACTACTGGAACAAACACTGCTAATCTAAGTTTCATGATATTATATTATGATGCAAAGTTAGGAAAAGTTGTATCATATTACGTTATTACAAAACAAGCTAACAACGTACTCCGTTAACGCTCGTGGGAATTGATGTTGAGTCTACAACTATGCAGACAAATTCACTATGTGGCTGCTTGAAATATTGACTTAATATGACTACTTGTCACTTATGCAATTGTCTCAACATATTTAATTCACGTGGATGGGTGGTTGTTGACAAATACTGTAGCAATAATGAACAGTACTTAATACGCGGGAATATCTACGTTTAGGTCATTAGTGGCTTGTCACTGTCGTCTACGAGTGATGGCCAAATATTATAATGTGCTTACAATCGCTTTCTGTTTATTAAGTAAAGTTGACTATCTTCTTTATTTATGTTATATAGAAATATCATATAGTCGGTTTCAAGCTACCTACTAAACTATAAACCAAAAAATAGTTTGGCCAAAGTGTCAGAGTTGTTCTGCCAACTAAAGAAAGAAAGGAAGACTGGTGAATTAAAGCAATTATTACTGACAATCCTTGGATTGTAAATAAAACAACAATAAAACAGAAAAGAAAGGCTAGGCGAATCCTTCTATCTGGAGTGCATTAAAGATGTACCTTAAATCTACCTTAGTTTGTTTCGGTCGGAAATGTTTGATGTGTATGTATGCAGAAAGTGCCTTATGAAAACAGTGATTTGGTTTAAGGACTTACTAAACTTTGTTTCTAAATGTTGCCTAATAAAGAAATAATATGTTTCAGATTGACTCATTTTCGTAACGTATTTCACGTCCCATGAGACAAAACAAATTGTAAAGATTCTGTACAAATATTATTGCCAGTTGCTTACTAAAAGATTTAGGTTTATAGAATATGCACAATTAAAATTTGTTTGGTTTAAAGTTTTCAGAAATATTTGGTGGTCTCTCAGGTAACCTCTAACATGTTATTTCTAACAACGCAGCAATTATTAATGTATCTTTTACAAATGATTGAAATTTTTTGGTGAAAATACTTTTGCATGAAGCTATATTGATTTCCTCTAGCCAAAGTTGGTTGTACTCTTTTCATATCCACATGGGTACCGATATGGAATCATTTCAATATCGTCCAAGCTTTATATTGATACCTATAGGCAATATTGCCTAGTAACACAATAAATAGTTGCTCTAAGTGCTCATTGCCGTTCTTCTCCAATTGCAAATTTATGGAGATCAAGCCGTGAAAGCCTATGAAAACGTAACGTTTTCCAAAAATCTGATTCGAAAAAGTATAAGTCAAATTGTACAATTTAATTGTAGATCACAAATGTTTTTCAAATAATATCGCGTTAAAAACCTGCAACAGGAAACCACATTTAATAACATTTTGGAATCGTAAAGTACAAAGCTAAAGCAGTACAAAACGCTACACAATATTTTTTAAATCTAGACATTGGAAACATATATAGAAAACGAAAATATCCTTCGAACAGTATAAGTAATATAAAATGCTCAAATCTGATATTACCAACTAACATGAGATATTAACCATACCCCTGGATGGGCGCACAACGTACCATCCAGAACATGTCTGCAAAGTAAGGGAAGATTGACCATAAAACTCTATTAATTATGTTAACATGAACACAGATTATATACATCCATTTATCTATATGAGTACATGATATACAATGTGTGTGTGTGTGTGTGTGTGTGTGTGTGTGTGTGTGTGTGTGTGTGTGTGTGTTGTCAGTGTCTGTGTCTATGTATGTGCCTATAATTGTATAATGTTTTCCAGTGTAATGTGTACTTAAATAATATGAACTGATTAACCATTATTATTATGTTCTATATTCTCCAGATACATTTCAAGTGGGAATAACTATTAATCTGCTTCAGTAAAATAGACGTTAAATAGATAAGAAATTTTTCTCACGTTAAATTTTGCCCTTGTATCCCAATCTTACCCATGCTTGATATCAAATTTGCGGAGACGCGAATTAATAATTTTGTCAATCTAACGCTGCATAAGTCAAGACAAAGTACAAAACTTTAATCAACTTAAATAAGTTATTTAGTAATCATTTTAAGCAAGTTTGTTTACCCCTGATGGTGGTACCAAAGAGGTGAAGATTTATCAGCTATTAAAAACTTACTAGAAGTTAGGTTAGACGTAATGCTTTCCGCGGGACAATTAGTTCTGCTGGTGTCTTGAAGAATATAGTGATAAATATATGTGTTCTATTAATTTAAAATATAATATCTGTATATTACTTATTTTGTTATTTTACCCGTACATCGCATAGTGTTACTGTTAAAAATAATTATAACATTAATAAGAATCTTCAGAATTGTAACAAGACTTAACCTTCGTCATTAACATACCTGTTTTCAAAATTGTACCTGATCTACAAACAACAAATTCCAAACTGTCCTTAATAACCGTAGAAAACCATGCGAATTCTTGCTACTCTAGCTGCGGTGTACCTGTACTGCACACAAATCCAAGTTACTTATGCAGAGTTTTTCATTTTTGAAATTACGGAAATAATATTAACGGTTATATATAAAATTTTTCAGTTTAATTACTTTATTGGTTATTAAAGAGAGAAGGCATAATAGACTATAAATATGTTAAAAGAATTATTGATAGAAGGTTGACTTAAATTTAAAAAAAAATATTAGAAATGTTTTAGCGATTCTGATGATAAATTAAATTTTGTTCCCAAAATTGTTGTCAGTCTAACTATGTTTTTATTTTAACGAAACTGGTGAGCAGGCTCAGTGCTAGAACATTTTCCCGTTCTTTGATACTCTTTGTTTTGTTTACGTCTTCCGAATGTTAGGGCCACTGAGTGATTACAGTAGGCCTATGTTTCTTCAAGAGAACTTTCGGCTAGCTAAATTTCAATTTGGATTGACAGACCTTTGCAGAGACAATAGATTGCTCTGAAGAAACTACTGATCTTTAAATCTTGGTTTTAGAAATGCTAAATCTTAATAGGATTTGACGCTCGGCAAGTCAAACAAAAGAAAAATAATTAGGAATTAGAGCATCTTCGGGCAAAACTTACAATAACATTAGAACACTGTCACTCAGTGTCATAGAAATGCGATTACAGTCCTATCATTAGAATTGTTTAAATTCTTTTAGCTTAAATTTGTTTGGTTTTATTACACACCTTTAAATTTAGATGCGCATGTTTAATAGATATAAGAATTGGCGATTATTTTGTTGTAGAAATCTGAAACGAGCTTGTTTATTTTTGTAGATTTCAGATTATGTTCACCATGAAAACAGTTTACATCATACATTGAACAGAATTAGCATTAGTTTTAAACAACACTTCTATTATTCATTTTAGCCGATTCTAATTTGTTCAATACACGAGGTTTGACAGCGCATTTCAGGTAAACTGAATTAATATTAATTCATTTAATAATGTTACATTTTGACAATTTGAAAGCTTTAAACATTAACTCACATAAAGCTCAAATATTTAGGGGAAATTAACGGATTCGTTTCATTTTATTGCGGCAACAAAATGGGTATTTATAATTAAATGAACAGAATACTCATGTAATATTATTGCACCGGCTAGTTTTGATGGTTGTTAAATCGCAGTCAAAAAATCCGTTTTCTTAACCAGCAAATGTCGTAGTACTCATAACCTGTACTCTTGTGATCTTATTATAACAAGTCTGTAATTATCTTTATTATGAAAACGGAGAGTAAAAATGAGTTATTAAACTTATAGCAGCAAAATAAAAATGTATTCTCTACAGTGAAATTTTTACTTTACTTGTAAGTTGTTCAACATTTATTAAACGATAAGTTGCACAGTATTGTAACACGACGTTTCTGAAGTTCCTAAATCACTTGTTATTATTCATAATATATTCGAGGTAAATACTTAAAATATATATCTTAATTTAAATATATTTTTGAACAAAAAAAGTTAAAGATAATAAAAATTATAGCATAAAATAACGAGTATGACAAAATTACAAAAGAATCTTTAATTAAATAAAACAGAAGAAATTATTATAAACGAATTTTATTGCATAAAACCCGGTCAGAATAGTAAAAGTTTCATGTAACAAATTGCATTCCGTTTACATTACACAGAATTGATAAGCCGCTTAAGATATTGTCATTTACTAACCGTAAATGTTTCTCATTGCTGGTCAAAAAAATAAATAAAAATCAAACATACTGGAAAAATGAAGTCTACCAAACGCATTGTGCAGAACGTATATAGGACAATGTGGTTGTAATCTTGTAAACGCTGCCGCATTTCTTACCATAAGTAAGCAATTTTAAATAATACGGCTTACAGATCTTATTAGACGTTTTACAGATCATTCTTTAACACAACCACATTTTAGGCACAGAAAAATAATATTACTTCATAACAGAGAAAGGTACAAAATCGGATTTAATGTAAATTTTATAAATTAAAATGTAATTAGGAGTAACAAAAATGTAAAGAGTGAACAGAAAAATTCTTTATATATATAGATACAAACTTTCACAAGTGAACACTTACTTTTGGTTTTTTGTCCCAAACGTTTCGACGTGGTGTCCGTCTTCCTCAGTGGGATTTGAAATACAGAACGTTTGGGACAAAAAATCAAAAGTAAGTGTTCACTTGTGAAAGTTTGTGTGTATATAATATTTAAAAAGTGAATGAAGAGGATGTACCAACAAGAAAATTAGAAAAATTCTTTGTTTGTCCTTTGTTCAAAGGTGCCATTTTGTTTAGTTAATTATAGAATTTGTATTTCCATTCTTGCACTATACCTACGTACACTCCTGTAACACATGCTTACTCTGTAACACATTCTTTTTGTTCAGTTGTTCAGCTAATTGAGAATAACTTAATTGATTGAAACAATTGTCAGAATTTAATAATAAAATTAAAGGCGACAACTTTGTTTACTTACGAGGTATCATAGATGTATTTCTTTTATACTTTTACTTTTCTTCGTCTGTTTTGTAATGCTATAATGCCTGTGGTGTTTAACTTTTCATTAAGTATAATAAGCTACAAGTATGAAAAACCAACTCAAGAAGAAATTAGTGTTTATTAATTTATGTTCTTTTATTAACAAGTGCTATCCCCCTCAAATTGTATCTTCTTCTTCTTCTTCTGCACCTCACGGAGTAGGAACTTTGACTGTTCCGTTTTCACAGAGTATGTCTCCATCTCGCTCTCGGTCTTCCTACATCTCTTGTACCAAAGGGTCTAAATCGAAACGCAACCTTAGATAATCGTACATCCTACATTCTTTCCAGATGCTGTAACCATTCCCTGCGATAAGTGTGGATTTTATCATTTATATCATTTATGGAGAATATCTGTAGCTCTTCTCTTATATCCTCATTGCGCAAACGATCATGTCTCGTACAACTCTTTGTTCTTCTCAGAAACTTTGTTTCTAAAGTTTGAATCTCGTTTTTAATCTTCATTTTAGGAACCCACATTTCACATCCATATAGTAAAACGAGCACTGCCATTGTTTTATAAAATTTAAACCTTGTCTGTTCACTGTCTTCACAGTCAAATTGTATTCAAAACTATATCAGTAATAATCAGAATACAGAGTTATTTTACGGTTCATATTGTAACGTGATTTGAATATCCACGGAAAGAAACGAAACGTTATTTGTGTTTTCAATATTAAAAAACGTGCGAAAGTTAGACAAGGGAAATTCGAATATAAAGTGCTGTGTGTGTGTGTGTGTGTGTGTGTGTGTGTGTACGTGTCTGTAAATTATTCTGTTTATGTCTTTTATGTATCTTGGCAAGCATCTGAGTTGTATTTTCTCCTTAAACAACGTTGAATTCTGACACCATTTAACAAAATTTAACTTTTGAAATTAGTTGTAAAATACAACTAATTTCTAATAGTAAATTTACATAAAATTTTAATTAAATATATTATGTACATAAAACAGTGTTATTTTTTCAGGAAGATAGTAATAATTATATTCAAGGGCAACAATTAATACACCACTACGACAGGCCTACCTGTATATACAACTTTAATATGGTGTGACAACTATGTCAAATTAGGTTATGTGCCTTCGTTTATTGTATGGTCCACCAAAGTCATTGAACTTTATTTAATAAACAGAAAGCAATTAGTAACAGCACTCTTCGGCCACATCTCGTTAATAACAGAGACAAAGCAGTCGACATGACAGCCCGTTTGTTTTCAGTTAAGTACCATACTGTACATTGTCGTTTGCTAGCTTCTCTGTCAACAAACGCCCAGTCTGAGCAAAGTAAGTGACTAATATCAAACAGGTAGTGCCGTATTTCAAGAGCAATTAAGGTAAATTTGTCTGCAGTCATAAAAGACTTGTCAACAAATAAAAAACTTCCAGATATTTATTGTTAACGTGCTATATAATAACACGTACTCATAATTTGCATTAACTGTTACAATTTTTAACGTTCCATAAACCGTATAAGGAAAGATTTTTTTAACATACTCTATTCATGGTGTTCTACGCTTTTAAAAAATTGAGTCTTGTTAATGTTATTTTTATCTGCTGTGGACGATTAATGCGAATTGTAGTTGTATAAAAACAGAAACTCCGCTTCACTACTAGCTATCAGAAAGTTAAAAACTTAATGAAAGGTTAGTGAGGCTGCTACACAAACGGAATTACAACAGGCGTAACGGATACAGGATAACCACGGTATTTATAAACACAACATTTGCCGTTGAAACTGTCACTATTTTTAGCTTGAATAAATAACGTTTTGGCACCAGATGTGAGATTTTTTTTAAACTTAAAACCAGATGAAACAAAAGACAACAGAGCATTACAGCATAACAACAATGACTTAGGGTCGTGTTTAACATAAAACACAAAGAAATACATTTGTATTTAGAAAATTTATTTGTTGCCGGGAAAACTTCTTTATTATAAATCCGACAGAAAAACGTTTTTCAGAATAATTACTTGTCAGTAAACGCAGACAATTTAAACTTCTTTAAAAAAAACCAATTCACTAATGAAAGAAACATTTCAGATCTATTAATTAACATTTAGCAAATTCCAACACCAAAACATTAATTTTAAATAATTGAAACAGGATAGCTCATTAGAATTACTAAATTAACCAGTCTAATCTGATTCACTGAGCTTTTACAATCCAGAAATGTAAACTGTCCTTTTCCAACATGAGGATGATAGTACACATTTATTGTTTTACTTATGTTCTATAACCTAGCTATGAAAAAAATGAATAAAAACGATGGAATTGAATCAGAAGTAGGCACTAGTAAAATATGTATCCTTAATTTTGTAGTGACCGTCAATAAATAAATTTTAACGATGAAAGATTTGAGAGGATTTGTCAAAAAAGTATAACAAAATTTTTAATTACTTTTGTCGACGTTTCGATAATATTTATTGTCATCATCAGGACCTGTGTACGGATTAATGTGTGCATCAAACACAACAGATTAATTAATTGAGTGAATGTGTTTGTACATGTGAGTACGTGCGCGAGCGCGCGAATGTGTGTGTGTGTGATTGTCAAAACGTCGACAAGAATAATTTAAAATTCATGTTTTACTTTTATGACCGAGCCTCGCAAAACCTTCATCGTTTATATATATATATATATATATATATATATATATATAGTAATAAATTCTAATTTATAATAAATAATAAATTTATGTTACATATTTCCCACTGTTGATCTCGTCAATTTGTAATAAAACTTGTTTTTTACTACAAATAGAAGATGATGAAGCCCCACTGTGGTGAGCGCCAATTTGTAATAAAACGGTGTTAATTACATACAATAAATTTGTGTTGATAGTAAAAATGTTTATTATTTATGAATTGAATTAAAAAAAAATTTTAATAATGTTTTATTTGTTCTTTATTTTATCTTAATTAATTAATTAATTATAAATTGTTTAATTACTTTCAAATGTGTAAATTAGTTAACGTGTGTCAAAATATTTGTTCACTGGAGATAATCTTGTTATGTCAGTTGGATCAAGGATTCTCTCTTCTGACTTAGCTCCTCTTCTTCTTCTTCTTCTTTTTCTTGATATATTTTTCTAATATTCTAATTTAAAGAGATAAAAAAGCTAATATTTATAATACAAAGAATCATTAACACAAAGTATTTGAGTAATTCTGAGGTTTATTTTCCAAATTTGAATTTTTGCGCCAATCTTACGCGCATCGACAATGGCATTGGCTGAGATTCACTCAGGTCGGTCGTGATAAAATGACAAAATATAACATTACAAAATTAATTATTTCGAGTTCTTTTAACTGTCGAAATGGTCAGAGAGGGCAAGGAACAAGATACAATACTTACAAATACCTTAAAATAAATTATTATTGCTAAAAATAACAGGATTCTGAAAATATTGTCAATTATTAATTAAAAAATTCGAACCAATTCGTAGAATGACGTCACTGGCTCGTGGAGGCTGTGTCCCGTTCGCTCTGCAAATCCAGTATGGCTGCCGTTCACCTCGATTTTCTGCTATACCAGGCTGACGCTACGTGTGGTCTTCTCCCTCAAATATAAATGTGGATTCCTTCCTCTGCGATGTTGTAGTACCTCTGGATAATTATGTGAAGTGCTTTCTTCTCCTCGGCGATGTTGTTCTGTGTTGGATTAATGGTGCTGTGTTCCGTGTTCAAAATCTGTTGAGTTCGTTGTCCAGATAATATTGGTGTTGCATTAAATTTTTTCTCAAATGGCGGTTACTTTCTTGTGCTCGTACTGGACATTATTATTCCTGTTGTTTTTGATCAGTTTTGGTGTTAGGTTACGTTATTATGTTGTTAAATTTTCGTAGTTAACTCTGTAGTACATTTTTGAGTTGCACTTCAAATTCGTACAACCATTTATATTTTTCAGATCTTCCGTCCGTAAAATTTGATCTGCACACATTCACGATTAACAGTAGACTGATGACTTAAAGTCGTCGTTTTCGGTAGTAATTTATAAAATGTCTTATTCCTCTTACCATTGTCTGTTCACATTTACATGTCTTGGATTTGGTTTCAACTCATAAAAATATATGACAAGTTTTCCTATTTATTGCTGTAACTTAATTATTTATTAATTTTATGAAAATTTAACTATCTAGCAATATTCTTAAGCTTATTTTATATAATTCAAAAAATAACTGGGTTTGTTTTAAGTTCAGATAAGCCTAAAATTTACAATTTTTGATATTTATTATAGGCCTTGTATTTTTTACGATTTTAGTAATTAAATGGTTTACAAGAGATTTTATGTTAATATTTCTTTTAAATAATTTTACTCACTTCACGATTATTGCTTGTTGTTAATAATTTGTTGTTATAATACTCCAATATTGATTAATTTACATTTTATCTGAATAGTGTACCCTTCTAGGCCTAGTATTACATATTTCCAAATAAAATTAATTTTATTCTTTTGTCATTACATTTGCTAATATTTGGTTCTGTGCTGATTACATTTTCATATCTTTGTTTTACATGGACTAGTTTCTATTAATTATATACAATTCTATTGAATTTATTCATTTGCGTTTGACTCTATGATAGTAGTTGATTTTGGTCTAGAATGCTGTTTTGTTTTCTATTGGGGTTTGTTAGTTACTCTGCCCTATTATTCTTTGTATGGTTTACAGTTTAATAATACAATATTTATATTACCTACTTGCCTTCTCTGTCTTAACAAACTTTGAAATTATTGAACATTAATTAAATACAACAGAACATCTTATATCTACTAATTTTTATATCACTTAATCATAACAAAAATATCTTATACCTATTAAATTTTTATATATACTTTGATTAAAATAAAACATCTTATTCCTAATAATACTTTCAGTCTTTCACTGTCTTTTGTATTTACTATACCTAATTTGATTAAACTAAAAACATCTTATCATTAATAATATTCTCAGTTAGTAAACTGTCTTTTGTTCTTATGCTAATTTTATATGGTATCTCTCTACACTAATGGTAGTCTCTTTTAAATAATTTTATTTTCTTTCATTATTCATTTCTTATAGTATGTCACTTGTTAGTCTCTACACTCACTGTAGTCTCTAACTTTTGTTATATTTTATTATGGTATTTCACCTTATAATTTCTACACTAATAGTAGTCTTTTGTTTTTACACTATGGTAGTTTTTCATTTGTTTCTACACTATTGGTAGTCTTATGGTTTGTTTTTACTCTGTTCTTAAATTAGGCTTACATTTAGTTTACAATTTATTTTAATTGCATTGTATCCTGTAACTTGAGTTATTTGGTCTGACATTTATCATTGGTTTTAATTTAGTTTCAATTGGTATATTCATTCTTCATAAAGTTTTAGTGAATAGCCTTTCTTATTTCTATATTTCTTTTAGGAACCTTTATATATTTTGTCTCTTCTTTCTTATTATATAAGTATTTCCTTATCTTGTGTTTCATGTCCTTATATTATTCATTCAATGAATCTTATTTGATTATTTGGTTTCATTTATTTTCTCATTTACAGCTCCTTATTAATTTGTTATTGGTTTTGTAATGTTGGGGTTTTCTGCTTCTTAATTTAATACATTTTCCCCTTATTAATTTTTTATTTACTTTCTTGTTTACCTATTGTCTTCACATTTACTTTTGTCTTTTCATTTACTTTTGTCCTTCATTTACTTTTGTATTTTCATTTACTGCTCTTCAATCCACTGGGTATACTGCTGTTGTACTGGGGTTTTATATCGTTGGTTTCTTTATATATGGACCAAGAGTTTTCTTCGTTATTCAGATTAATTTTATTAAGATTTTATCGACTTAATGATAAGCTTCTTTAATTTATTTTTTAACCATTTATTATTCTCACTCACTATTGATAGTTTCTTCTTATTAATGCTGTATTAAGTTAAATTTTTAGGTGAAAATTCTGTTATGCTACATATATATATATATATATATATATATATATATATATATATATATAATTAGAGCAGAGATGATTTCGTGCATATATTTCATTTTCAGCAAAAAGGATGGAAACTTTTGGCCAGGTTTATATATTTTTTACTTTATTTTTGACCGTCCAAGCAGCCTGAGCGGGTTGGAGCAGAACAATTATTCATCAAAACTGTATACAGACTGACGTTTGTAACCGTAAAGATTGTATCCCAAAATAAAAATAGAGCACAGGTAGACTTATGCAAAAATGTATTTATCATACACAACTTATATTCTGAAATGGCCTTATCCATATACCATTGGCGATACATTAAAGTGGATGTTTCACCTTTACCTAAAATGACTGTATGCTTTATGTTTTAGCCCTTGCGAACGTTATTTGCATACACAGTGTACTTATAAAACGATACGATGGGAATATACTGTAAGAGACGGCACAATAGCATACGAACCATAAGAACTAAGTGAGAAACCTACATAGACGGGTTCAACTCTGTCAATTAGGTTAAACAGAAGCTTTGTTAATTGTAGATAAGTAAGTTTCCTTAGTAGTGAATTGTCTAGGATTATGTAGAGAAGTTTCTAAGTGGGCATTTCCTCTGTAGAAGTTGCCAACAGGCACATTGCGAGCAACACTTAAGACGCAATACAAATTTTATGGGGAAACAATTTCGAGCTCTGGAGAGAAGACCTTTATTTATGCTGGATGGAAGTGACTACTGTGATATGATTATTTGCATGTTATTATTGTGTTTTGGTAATATTGGCTGAAATTATTTAAATTTATTTCTTCCTTTTGGGACAGTTTTCTTTAACATAATCTGTTATATTTTGTAAATAGTCATTGTACATCTTTCGTTTCTTTGGAACTGTTTCTGTAATTTCATCATTCTAAATTCACAATTGTTTTCTGTTTCATAATTTTTTTCTCACTAATAGTACATGAAAAGTTTAAACTTTTTATATTAGCCTGTTCTACTTTTGTATTATCTATTGTTTACATTTGTTTCCGGTGCTAAATTTATCTTTATTGATATGATATTCTGAGACGCGTTCTCATAACTCAACTTTCTCTTGATTTGTGAATTGATTTTAAAATCATAATTGAGGCTTCATTTTTGTTTTGAGTTATGTTACGTATTTTTATAGTCTAGTAATTTTGGCAGGCTTTAGGAAATTATCTAAACGATTTTACCAAGTGTGTCACCTGTAAGTAGATAATTAATTATGAATGTGTTTCTCTTTTTAGAATACTGTAACGTTCTGACACGGGTTTTCTTTAAATATAAAACAACAGAACCGTCGTATTCAATCCCACTCTTGAAAGGTCAAATATTGGACTTGGAACTTGTGTAAAATAATCTAAATCAATTTAAGCAAATATTAATATAATGACAACCCAGGGTGACATTTCTTGAAAAGAACGTCAGTCAAAATCCAAAAAGTCAAACACATGCCCAGAAAAGTAAAGGGAAATATATTAAACACATAGCTTTAAAACAGATTGAATTATATTCATATTTACGTCCAACGAAAAACGCATCAGCAAATATGAATGGACAGCGTAAGAAACAAGTCAGAGAGAACCAGGTCGAGAAGAGCTGTAACGTTGAGCATACAGTGTCGTAGAGTTGATTACAATAGACTAATTAACGTTTAGGTCAGTTTGTAGGTTGTAGGTTGTAGAACCCTTTAATAAAAGTAAAAGCAAGCAACTGCATACGTTTTCCGTAAAATACGATCACGTGATATACTATTCCCTTATGCACTGAAAAATATGAAACTAATATTCTAACGATGTGTAGTGAACTATAATAAACAAAATTAACAACAAAATTCTTAAAACTAATATAATGATTACGTTGTTTACTACTTGTATTTCATATATTCAGATAAACGTATCCTTTCCATGGCTATTGCCAGTCATTGAAGTACCCTGTATTTTGGGAAGGAAATGTTTGGAAAAAATGAAGAGATTGATAAGGCTGTCCTGACGGTGTCAAGTATCCGTCGGTCGGCTGTCCTGAATATGTAAATATGTCATAGAGACGTTAACGCCCACTATAGACGTTGAAGATTTGTTCAGAATGCCTTACTCGGTTATCTAATCTCTACTGCATTAATCTCATCTTTCCAACTCTGCTTCTGCTTCCAACTTTATGTGTACAGTGAATGCTATATTGGGGACAGTGTGAGACAAGAGAATAATATATGTCAACGCGCGGCCACCTCCACAGTCACGTGTCCCCGCATCTAAATCGAGTCTCCTAACAACGTTCAATATTCCTTAATAGGGACATGAAGTGATTTCATTATGCTTAGTGAAAGTTGTTTAAGTTTCAATAAGAAAACTAGCCTCCGTTCATTAAAACCTACAGCTTATCCGGTGGATTATATTTATCAACGCGCGAGTGCGTGTGTATTTTTAGTCTACGGATAAACTGTAAAAACTAAAATGTAACTGTAAGTTTGGAAAATTAAATTTTGTACGGAACATAGATCTGCACGGCTATGAATCGTGGCGTATTAGGTAAACAGATGTCGGTCAACTTGACACAGTTGAGACATGTTGCTGCTGAAGAATCAAAATAATTCTGCGGAAATATTAAGTAGGAGTAAGTCAAAAGTTTACAGAGATTATGGAGAGATAAAAGATTGTCGAAATAACGGCGTTAGGTTAATGTGTGTTTAAAAGTGTTTAAGGGAATAGTCTAAACCAGAACAAGAGAATCATCGAATGTTTTGACGACTTCAGAATAAAACCAGTGGCATTTTAGATTACTAGAAATAAAACAAAAAACAGCAGGCGTTTTCACAACATGATGAAATATTAACACGATGTTGCAGCGTAGAGATGGAGGCTTACCCCGAAAATTCCAGAGACGTTTAGTTTTTAGTTTACTGGAATTTGGAATGTTCTAGGTAACATTAAACGCCCCGTGAACTTGGCTAGGTATAAAATTTTGTAATGTGCTTAACTTCCGGTCAATTATGATTTCAATTCCTCAGACAAACTATTCAAACAATAAAATAGTGTTATTAAAGAACGGTATTAGTGATAGAGGTAACTCGTGATAGTAGTATATTTATATTGCAGACTGCTGTACTCTATTTAACTAGGTGACTTTTATATTATTTTTTTTAGTTTACTGGAATTTGGAATATTCTAGGTAACATTAAACCGCCCAGGAACTTGGATAGGTATAAAATCTTGTAATGTGCTTAACTTCCGGACAATTATGATTTCAAGTCCTCAGACAAACTATTCAAACAATAAAATAGTGTTATTAAAGAACGGTATTAGTGATAGAGGTAACTCGTAATAGTTGTATATTTATATTGCAGACTGCTGTACTTTATTTAACTAGGTGACTTTTATATTATTATTTTTTAGTTTACTGGAATTTGGAATATTCTAGGTAACATTAAACCGCCCAGGAACTTGGATAGGTATAAAATCTTGTAATGTGCTTAACTTCCGGACAATTGTGATTTCAAGTCCTAAGACAGACTACTCAAACGATAAAATAGTGTTATTAGAAAAAGATATTAGTGACAGGGGTAACTAACAGTTGTATATGTACATTGCAGACTGTTGTATTTATTTAACTAGGTCACTTTTATTTTTTTTTTTTACATAGTGCAAATAAGATATGTGTAAGTATAAGTAAAAGAACTACTGCAATATTAGAGTTTCTTAAAAGTGTCAATAAACATTGTGATTATCGATTGGTTTCCCCTTATTGATAAATCAATATTATCAAAAACATGATTAAGTATGTTTCTGTTTTCTTTGGTCGTACTGTGGCTAATGAGCAGGGCTTCGTCTTTCTATAATATGCACCTGTGTCAATTCCTGTGGTGGGAAAAATTTATTCTGGGTTTTAGACAGTCGTTCTTTCGTCGCCAGGTGATGGAAAACCTGCAAGAAATATCCGGCTCCTGAGTACCTTTCTTTATACATAATTTTTATAAGCATTTGTTGGTATCATGAGTTTACAAAATTAAGTGTATGGCAAGAACTACCGCATGTGTCTTTGTGTCCGTTCTGACGGTACTAAATTTCAACAAAACTAAGTAAAATCTAAGATATGAACATTTTTGTTGATAACACATGACAAGAAAACAAAACAAATTGCTTTTTTAACCAATATAACCTTTACACTAGAATAAACACGGTACATCGTATACTATATGAACATAGAAACAGCTTATCTTTGATATCGCGTTTACGTAGGAACCAGGAAACGGGAACTCTAAATTGCAATTGTGTACATAGTACACTGTACTGCTTGCAGTATACTGATATTGTTTACAATAATCTAAAGTATATACAGTATATACATACACAAAGTATTCCAAAAAAGTGGTCGCCTTGTAAATTATATCAACACTCTCGACTATATTTAACGTTTACACTGTTATACAGAATGCGTTATTAACCTTAAGGGTTTCTCTAATAGCTACGTAGTAATTGCAGAGATTCTTATGCGAGTTAATGTAGTCATATATCAAACAAATAGCAGTTTTTCAATTCCATGGTTTTAGTTTGGTAGAATAAACAACAAATTAATAAAAATTCACTTTGTGCATACTTTAATTTATTAACATTGTTATTTACTCGCATAACCGTCGTGCCACAATAACGATGTTATTACTGTTGGTTACCATTTAAATTTTAAAATGATTTCCTTATTTAATGTCACACATTTTCCATGGGTTTGGCAAGGAATGAAAAAAGTAAGGTGGCTCGATAAAGTAAGGAATGATGAAGTTTTAAGAGGAATAGGAGAAGAGAGAAGAATCCTGAATGTAATAGAAAATAGGAAAAGGCATTGGTTAGTTCATTGTTTAAGAAGAGACTGCTTGCATACAACTGCCATGGAGAGTGTTATAGATGCAGAAAGAAAAGAGGACGTAGAAGAATGAAGTTAATAGAAACCATTAAAATCAGAGGGTGTTACGAAGAAACGAGAAAACTGCCATGACATAGTACAGCTTGGAGAGCTTGTAACATTTGAAAACCTCCCTTAGGGCAGAATACCAAATATTTATGTCACACTAGTCTGTGTACTGTAAAATCGAATGCGATTAAAATTACTCGTTTAAAATTAACATTTAAAATTTATAACAGAAAGAAATAGATATTGTTAGACTAGTAGAATTTAAATGAAACGGCTACACATTAAAACGTAAAGGTCAATTTGGATGCGGCAAATAAAGTGAAGAATAATTATGGTGAAGTGGTATCCTTCTTTGATAACTTTACAACTTTAGTATGTAATTAAATAATCTTGCTTTACGGAATTAAATAATCGTACGACTTTCTTCTTCATTCGGATACCAAACGCATGTAGCTGTCTTTAGCCTGTTCAACCACTGACGTCCTTCCGTATCGGTCCTGAGTAAGGGACATGTTTGTCTTCAGCTGCTTGAGATCACTCAGTAATTTCTCTCTCTCTACCGAGTCTTAGGCGGTCCCCTAGTCTCACTTCACCAACAGAACTATTGCACATCATTTTTACTGACACGTTGACTTCCACTCTCAGGGCATGTGCCCGCTATTTCAGTCTTTATACTTTAATGAAGGAGGCAGTTGCGTCACCAAATAAGCATAATCACCATTAGGTGAAGCAATTTGATGGCAAAATTTAAAACTCAGTCACAAAGTGTATAATCAACAATAATGCAGATACACAACCATACATCCAGCAGCATTTTAAATTAATATAGTCTTGTGCCTTTAATATATTTTTGAATAAATTTTTAGTTACTTGTAACAATGCAGTCAATATAATACAAAAGTTTCTACTAAAATACTAATAAGCTCCCTAGGCTGCAGTAGGCACTCACTAATTTGAGCAAAATATATAAATTTTTTGCATAAATTTCAATAATAGATAAATTTCAGCCATAAAAAATTACAGAAATCCCTATTTCTTTAGTAATATAACAATTTTTTAGCACACGCTCATACAGCAAACACTCGAAATTGGAAACATGCGGACTTTTGGTTACAATTACTTTTGTCGGACACACTACCGGAATTACATAATTCTTCACCTCTTTTTAATCTCTTGGTTCAAAATTTAAAAACTTAATTCAGGTGTGAGTTAAAATTTGTTTAATTTGATACATCACATGATTATTTGTGATTTTCTAAAAAATTAAAACAATTATGGGCTCTACCGTTCAAAATTTTGAAATGTTTATAATCGAACACTGTATTCATATTGTGGTTTAAGTTCCTTTTTATGTGATACTAAACATGGGCTTCTGCGATTTTTTTCATAATTTTAACCACATATCTTTTTTGGCTCTTAGGTCTACCCTTTATTTTATCTCAAAAACAGTAGGGTCGTTTTCAAGTATAGACACGCATGACAAGTTGTACGAAAATAGGTTGATGTGTTCAAACGTTATTGTGAGACATACCCTAAACAAAAAGACAGAATAGACAAACAGATAGGCAAATGACAAAAGGTCAAATCAAAACTGAAAACTGGATTTTCTCATTAATTTAAATCATTTCAACATGTGTATTGAAGCTGTGACTTATGTCTATGCACTAATGACTAGTGTCTATGCACTAAAATAAAAAAAAAATTATTTAAATATAGGTAACTACTGGGGTAAGTTTTCTTTTGTGCTCAACTTGCAGTGGCGTGATTTTATGTAATAAAGACTGCTAGTGAATATGTTTAAATGTCAAGAGAAAATATTCCACTAAACTAGACCGTGTTGTGTTTCAATTCTGTTCATTACAATCTGTTTGGTATTTATTATTTTAATTAATTAAATATCAAGGGTGCACTGAATCCGCTTTGTAAACAGCCGTCACGAAAACATTCACCGGAGTCTGTTGATGAATAGCACTCATTAGGAACTCTTTTTATGTCACGTTCAAAAAAGTAACAACAAATATTTTAATTAAACAAAGTTCTACGAATTTTGCACACGTTATTTTAAAAGAAGCGTTTATTAGCAACAACTTTCGAGATGTACTTAACCAATATAATTTGTTGTTATTAATTTCTCATAATCGTTAAAACAAGAAGTAAAACCAAATGAATCGTACGTGAAGGAGAATAATATCCGCATTCCTAACAGAAGTGTGGAAGTAGTAATAGGGTATCTTACAGGAACACAAAGATTACACACTTTAAAGTATTCAGATTATTCTTTGTTAATGTTCATGAACAATTATGGTTTAACGTTCCAGAATGAACACTAAATAATTGGTAAATTTCAAGTTATAAAGTATAAAATAAAAGACGTATACGACGTAATATATTTTTAACTATTTTGAAAATGTAAACTCTCATCCATTGCACTCGTTCTGCTGTTTGTGGAATAGAGAATTTATTCATTTATCAAAAACTACTATCTATTTAACTGCTAATACGTTGAAACTGAAAAACAAACTGTAACTCTGTAATCCTTCAAAATCACACTTAACAAATAAGAAAATAAAAGAAACAACGTGATAAAATAAAATATTTAGCTATTTTACTAGTTATTATAGTTTAATAAAACTACTTACTTGTCACTACTTATTTGTCAGACTACTAAATGTGAAAAATTGAAATTAAATTTTATGAGAAGATTCCGACAGCTTACTAGTGATCATAACAATTCACTTCTAGCGAAATGACATCCAATAACGATAAGACTATAAATCTTAACTGTAAAGTGGTTTGCCTACGTTAGAAGTATGTCAAAAAGTAACTAACAAAACTACTTGTTTAACACTAAGAAAAGTAACAAAAGAAGGTCTCCTCCAATATAGAAATCACACATATCCCAAACATTTGACAAGAGCTATTCAATAGAAACCAATGGAGAAGACGAAGTATAACACAAAAGAATAAACAACAATCAACAAAAGTAAAATTTAAGAAGAAGAAGAAGAAGAAGAAGAAGAAGAAGAAGAAGAAGAAGAAGAAGAAGAAGAAGAAGAAGAAGAAGAAGAAGAACAACAACAACAACAACAACAACAATAACAACAACAAAAATAATTTAGGTAGTAAAAGAAAATTGCTCACCAAACATCCAACAAGTAAATGGTGTACGAAATTGATCACCACTGCCACTGAGGTACAAAGGTGAGATGGTCGTGGAGGCGGCTACTGTTTGACACTCTGTGAGACACTGACCTGAATACAATATTAACTGCGCAGATTTATTGTGTCAAGCGTCCGTGAGGCGGGCGACCTGAATATGCTACGAAGGCGTCAACGTCTAACTTGGACACGTGGAAGTTGTGTGCTGAATAACTTACAGAACTGCAGTCTTATTATTGTCTTTCCTGCTAAAATAATATTAATTTAAGTTTGCATTTTGTTTTAATTCAAGACATGTTCATTTATTCATTGCAATATAGATACATTTGTTACTTATAATACGCATTACAGTCTTGGTTTTACTTTTAAACTTGCAATTTACAATTTAATTTGACTGAAAGAAACATCTAAATAAACAATTCAAAATCAAAACAAAAACAATTTAAATCACTCCATTCAGTATCTTGAAAGCAAACATTAATGCCATCTAAGACAATAGGTTGGTACAGTATGTTACTAAATAAAATAATTATAAAATATCCATTATTTTGTATGTGGTTATCTTAATAGAGGCATAATGTTGAATAATGCTTTTTAGTTGAGTGATTATGGTATCAAACTGAAAATACCTTCTAAACTACTCTCAAGTAGGAACTGCTTCTTACCTTCTGCTTTCTAAACAACCTTCTATGAATTTCTTTCAAGATATCTTTGTGTATAGTTATTTTTTCTGTTCTATATATGTAACCCACAACCACAACCTACAACTACAATTCCCAATTTCAATTCCCACGTGGTTGATTGTTTGTCTCATCGACGAATGGGTTTCGCGTCGGATCGGCAGGTTTCCTCTTCTGCAAGCTATTACTTGCTATTTCTTTGTATTCCTAATTTCAGATCCAACGAGGTAAACGTTTCTATTAATTACATTGGATGAGTCAACATATGCACCTCCTTCTTTGGCACTTGCGTACAAAATTACCCTTCATCATTAATTTTATGTATATTTACCATGTCAATGGCATGTGTCCCTTTTTCTGTTTATGGCCGGTTGACATAATTGTGTTCTCGTAGGCTACCAATGTCTCATGTTCATTATGTGCATTCATATCAGCGTAGGGTCTTATGGATTCTGTTCTTAGCTTATTTGCAATAGAAAAAGATATTCTTGTAAACCTCCATTTCCCTTCGTTCCGTCGGCTTTTCAGTTATATCAGGTATAGAAGACGTTCGTATAGTCTTTTTTCTCTCCTTTATTTTTTCTCTTATACATTTACACAATTTTAATCCCAAAATAAACCAATCTTGCGCACACATATACACAAACACACACACACACACACACACACACACACACACACACACACACCAAAAAGTACCTATTTCTTAAAAAAATTAATTATACCTAGCTTTATAAATATTATGTTTAGTGATTTATAGAACTATTTTATAGACCGATTGAATCGGAGGTTATTGGTAGCATTACAATTTAAAATTGTATCAGTCAAATCAGTAATTAATTAAGTCAAGAATCATTCACTGTAGTGTATAAAAGATTGATCAGATTTTAACATTTTAACAGGTCAGTGAAACAGCTACACATATTACTGCAATGTCACTTTTTTTAAATTACTTTAATAGGAAAAATGGAAAATAATATTGAGGTGTAGAGTACATTTTGTTGAAACACCTCTATTCCAACGGTTGCAGGAACATAAAAAAGTCCTTTAGATATTGCAAAAAGGGCATGGTAATAGTAATTGAACAAAACGTGTAATTGAAACACTTATATATCATTTAAAACGTATTACATTTTTGAACGACTATAGTACAATAGAGTTTATACACAAAACAAATGCAGCTAACGAACCGCTTTTCAGTAGTCTGTATGGAAATTTCAAACAATATTGCTATTTATTAAAAGATAAGGCAACTGAGCGAAACTTCGGAAAATGTATTTCCATTCTTTGTAAAAAATAATGTTTGTCTAAAATATTATATATAGTGTGCAAAAATAACTGTGCCTAATGAGATTCTGGTGTGACAGCTCGTAACACTCCGATACAAAGCCACATTTTACAAAAAGTTTAATACGTAAAATACGGAAGATGTGAAACGTCATTTTTACCTAGAACCAAATGTGGATTAACAAAAAACACTGAAATATGGTCATATTTTAGAGAATTTTTTAAATCTCAGGCACTCATTTGTTTAGGATAACAAGTGTAGTTAGATAATATAGCCTATTTATGAATATGTTGTGTGTAAATCCTACAAAAAATGTCGTTTTAAATACTTGCTTACCGTCAAACGCAAACGTGTGTGACACGAGTTGGGAATGCGATGGACTCGCCGCTACAAAAAGTAAAAACATGAGCAAGGATATACCACACTGACGCACTGAGTTTTTATAGTCTTGAAAACCTTTAGTTTTATAACAGAAGGTAAGTTTTGCTGCATTATTCCTACAGACAATTGTGACAAATGAGATTAGTAGATATGATACTGGTAACATTGTCTTCCATAACATTGCAATTTATTTTTAAGACAGTATTAAAGACATATTTTTTAGTAGCATACATGTTACAAAAATTAATTGTTTACAACGTTTGTTAGAATTACTGTGATTATTTCATGGCTCTCGATGATTACTTAATCGGTGACCTGAAAAATCTGCTATAGATTTCCACGATTTAAAGCGGAAAGATAAAAAACAGATTAAATTTTTACACACGTAAAATTTACAGAAATGACAAGCTTGTTGACCAATAGCCTACAGTGGCAAACTTCATTTCCCGGAATGCGAGAAGACGTCCTAGAAAGAGCTGACTGAATCATGTAGCTGTAGAATACATTTTCGCTGAATGACCACTTGACCTCAATGTGGGAATATTCTGATTGACTTCCAAGAAAAAGAGAATTGTGAAGCTACTTTAAAAATGGAAAGTTTCGGTAAGTTATTCTCCCGGCAGTTACCACGTCTAGGCAGTGGGCGTTGATGCCGCCTTGATACATTAAAGTCGCAGAAGTCACGGATACCGATCATATTAAATATGTGCCATTATTGTTGCATTGAAGTGAAAGTTAGACCGAGTATGAATATGAGTATGAACAACTACTAACCACTTCCATAGTCGCCTTAGTATACCTTAGTATCAAATTGGTCATATTGTACCCCTTACTAACTATACCAATCAGCGAACAGCTGTGCTCTAATCAACGTCAGGCACATCATTATTTAATTTATTTTTGCATAGCAAGTTATGGCCACACGGGCCCACATGCTACTTTGTACGCTGATGATTATTAATAAAACACTATTATTCAGAAGAGTTAAAGTGGCCTTCAAAGGTCGGCCTACCTTGTTGGTAAGCTACCGTGTGAATATAACGTAAACATTTCTACAGTTAAAACTAAGGTGATGGTTTTAAGGGGGAAAGGGTCATATCAGATCAGAGATAATAATAAATGGCACACCAACTAAACATAACACACTTCCACTCTTTGGGATATGATTTCACATTCGTCAACAGCACTTACGTAAGAGATTAAAAAAATTTGTTTTTTTTTGTTTGAGATGTTTCATAAATGTGTGGTACATGCAAAGGATTATAGGAAGGAAAACAAGTGTGGTAATAACACAAAGAGAAATGATCAGGATTCAAGCTTTGGAGATGGACTTTCTGTTTTGTAAAGAGATGGTTAGGAGCAAACGGTATACATAAAGAGGACATACGCCGGAAATTAAACATTACCTCACTGAATGAAAAGATTTGGGACTATCAGAATCAATACTTACGTCAGACAGACAGGTTTACGGGTGACGGGCGTTTCAGGCAAATGTTTTTATAAGCCCAAATGGAAGCGAATTCCTGTGAGAAAGAGAAAGAGATGACACGACATTCTTGACTGGAACTTCCATAATCCCGGTAGGAGGAAGAAGAATACTGAATGCAGTTAAATAATATACTGTGTAATGTGTGTCTGTTCTGTTTAATTTTATTGTTTTGGAAACTCAATTTTTGATGATAAAATTGTCAATATAACGTGGAAATACCCGTTTAACAATTTAATTGGTTCCTAATTTATTATAAAACTTGGTCTTTAAGTGCTTACACAGATAATAGTTCCAATTACTCTTCAAATAGACAAATTGTTACAAGATGTCACTGACAATTGGTTTCTCGAATTTACTGTATACTTTATGAGAGCAGTCCCTACATTTCTTAAACATTTTTTGCTATATATATTTTTAGTATAACTAGAAGCTTCTTTCTCCTTTTTTTTTACACATAAAGGACTTTTTACGCTCTCTAATATTATTCAAAACCAGGATTCTAATAATATCTCTTTTTTAAAATTCTCGAGCAGTCCTCACAACAAGATCTCATGCCGTCCTTAATTGTCTTATCCTTGTAGAAAATAGTTATATCCTTCTGTTGTCTACAGTGACTGTAATTTGTCTTCTCTGCGTTTTATAGCTATTTCCCTATGTCAATTATATAGTTGAAATTTTAGTTACAAAATCGTTTCCTCCAATTCGTGTCCGTAAAACTACTATTAATTTCTTCGTCGTGTAGGAATGTTTTTTTAATCTCTTTTCTTGTATTGTACGTTACAGGAACTTTATTCTTTACTCGTACTAATTGGTTATACACATTATATATTTACCTGATAAAGTATCTTTCTCATTAGAAGCGTATATTTAGAATTTGAAATACCAGTTGACTATTTTTTCAAAACATTACGTAACCTAATACGTTCTTCTCTTGCATTACGTACCCTAATGTTCTCTAGCATAAGCAATACAGTTCTTTGTAATGTAATGTAATGTGATGTATGATCGTATACCTAACTTTGTCAATATGCGTGTATGAACATTCTCAGTATATCCTAGATCATTCTCATTGAGTTGAAAATCTCTGTGTGTCTCAGAGTCTCCTCATGGGGTCTACTCCCAAGTCCTAGAGTCTTCTGTCTTGCAGTTTCCCTACTTGTCGTAAAATCTCCGTAAAGTGGTCGCGTGAGAGCGTTCTAGTGTGTTCTGGGTGAGTGGAGGATTAGCGATGAGTGTTTGCTGATGAGTGCTTCCTAGGTTTGTGTCTGCGTGTTGTTTTCTGCCATGTTTATGGCGGATTAAACTCAACTAAAATTCAATGATGCTCAAAGTACGCATGCGTGTCTCCTAAAATCCTTTAAAAAATGTCTTAAAAAAGCGCATTTAAAGAGGTCTTAAAAAATGCTGAGTAAAGAGAGCCCTGAGATGACTGTATGGTGATTTTCTTTAGAGTGTCGAAAAATGTTTGGAGTATCCTTGTATCTTTACTACATGAATGAAATGGTATTTAATTTCTTATGTAACTCAGGTAATACTCAGTATTAACATGTAATGTTAGTGATGAAGCGTTGCGTACTACTATTAAATCTACTTGTTGTGTGTAACACTAGGCCTACGACTAGCACTGCTTACCTGTCTCACATAATATTATTAGTGATGCATAGTTATGTAACATTAGGTTATTATGAAACAAGCTGACAACATACTCCAATAACGCTCATGTTTGGTTTTGAGACAACAACTATGGAGCCACCTCAACCTGAAGGGTACTTGAAATATTGCTCTAATATTATTACCTTTTCATGGAACTCACTTAGGCAGGGCGGTGTGGTGGCTGTTAATAAGGAGACTAGAAAGCAATAATAACGGTGCTTAACCGACAACACGAGGCAATGGCTACGGGTATGTCACAAGGAATGCTTTATCGCTGTCGTTAACGAGAGGTGACCGAATGGCGCGGTTACTAATTGCTTTCTGTTTATTAAGTAGAGTTCAATGACTTTAGTCTCTAAACTTATATAACAGAGAACTATAACAACATTTGACACGGTCGTTTTTCTAATCATATTAAAGTAAAAACCAGTAAGTTGTGTCTGAATTGCTACTACATTTATTACTATCTTACATTGCTACGTACATTTTGTAATACAGTTATAGTTATTATTCGTTTTAGTTGAACGTTGGAAACGACAAACGTTTTGAGCCCTCGCCGACTGTGGTGGAGCTATGGAGGAGAGAAACAAGTAGAGATAAGTTCAAAATTTAAGGTCTTCACTGACAGTAGAACCAAGGAACTAGAGACTGACTCAAAACAAAAATCATCAAACACTTTATGCTGCTGGTGTTGTCTGCGTCTCTTCCTTCTTGATACCATTATTTTGGCATAACTTTTATTCACTCCTACGACTTTAGACACAGCAATTACATGATAATTAAAAAGAAATAAACAATTTCTGTTTTAAATAAACAATAAGAATTTTAAATTCATTAGCGATTTTTGATTTATAAATTTATACTGGAAATAGAAGATAACTTATATTTTCAATATAGTATGATCTTCTCTTCTACTACGTATGGTAATGTTCTCTAGCATAAGTAACACAGTACTTTGTAATGTAGTGTTATGTATGATTGTATAGCTGACTTTGTAGAAAACGACAAACGTTTTGAGCCCCTCGCCAACTGTGGTTGAGCTGTGGAGGAGAGAAAGAAGGAGAAATAAGTTGGAAAGAGATCAAGTAAATTTACTTCGTTCCTATGTCTTACAATCGTGAGGGTAGATGGGTGAGAGAAATAACTGCTTCTTTTTCTCCTAATCTATATTCGTTTCGTTGGGCTGTGCCACATTTGCTGAAAGTTTCTCTTACAGCTACGTTGTTAACTGTAACGTTGTTAACCGTTGTTAACTTGGAGGTGCAGTTTCTCATATTTCCTAACAACGAGTTTTTCTTCTAATAGCACAACTCTTTTTGAGTATCTTTCCTGCAGAAAGGGCTGCAGTAGGTTTTATCTTGTATCATTCCTCACCACAATTTTTACGCTCATCAAAAATCCCTTGTTATTTTATATCCTCTGAGTTAAGAGTTTAACTGCTCTAAAGTTATTTATTCAAATTATTTAACCTAAATTATTATAAATTTTTAATTAATTTTTTCATTAGTAAATTAAATTAATCTGCTAGAGAAATGAATCAGCGTAATAGCCTACAAATGTTTGCATATAAAATATTAAATAAGTACAACATATGCGATACGACGGTATATAAAAGCTGAGATTTTATAATAGGCTAAACACAAAAGTTTTTAAACATAATTGTGGAAATATATATCTGGTAACCTTTTTACTTAACTTTGCAGTGACATGATTTCACTTAATAACAACTGATAATTAACATGTTTAAACCCTTCGGTAGGAAGATGTTTTCATTTTGCACTTAAAGGAACACCCTGCCTCACAGCCATATACAAAACATACATTATGAGGAACACCCTGCCTCCCAGGCAGGTACTCATATTTTCATAAAAATGCCAAAATAACTATTTTAGAAAATAAAATATACCATTTTTTCTTTTCCAATTTACTTCATTGTAATAATTTCACATTGATATGTATTTTTTTGTAGACATGGTATATGTTTGATGAGTAGTTGTACTACACACCTCCCAGTGGAACATCTGCCAGACCCCCCCCCTTGTAAGGAACATATGCCTAATAAGCATGCAAAACTATGTACGGTTAGAGGATCATATGCCTTGAAGGCAGCTAATCAGACGTACATTTAGAGGAATACATGCCTGACAGGCAGGGTAACTTTTAGAAAGAGGTATCTTACGGTCAAACGGAGGAGAGCTACGAGATGACGACACTTCCGCTGTCACACACAACAGCCGACTGAAGAATTCTAGGAGGGGGACTTGCCCAGCAGCACGCAGGAGACCTCTAGCAGCAAAAAGGTAAACCCTACATGACTGGCAGGCATATGTTCCTACCGAAGGGTTAAGTAGTAAGAGAGTACTAAGCCAATGCAAGTAAAACATGTTAAAAATTGTTTTCGTTAAAGTAAGTTTTGTATTTATTTATTCAGTTAATTAAAACATCAAACGCGTAATAAAACTGTATACGAACTTAGTAGAACTTGTTTAGTAAAGTCTGTGGGGGGGGGGTAGCCATCTCTTAAATTTCTTAGTTTGTTTCACATCTTATAACACAAATGTTTATTTTGAAAATAAAATAAACTAAACTAGGTAAAGAACTAAAGCCTATCCTGAAATTTAAAAAGTCTTCAAGTTACCGTATTTTTTTTTTAAACCAATGACTTATCAAAATATTAAATTTCAAATTACAGAAAATAAATTTGCTTTGTTGTTCTTATTCATATTCCTACAAATAACAAGTAATAAGAAATTAATCTCTTATGAAAAGGAGTCTGTTTTGCACTAAAACATGTGCAACAATAATAGAAGGTAATGGTAATAAAACGGAACCTAACAATAATAATAAATTAGATTATTAAAATGATTTCATTTACCAATATGTATATTCGATATTTCAATAATATTACTGTTAAATCTGTAACATCATCGCAAAAATATATGTAAATTGTTAACTATACTAACTAATAATTGAAAGTGACGAGATGAAATGTCTTTCTACAATATTTGGAAAATGTTGTAAATTGCCCACTCAAACATATTCTAATTTTTCTAGGACATACATTTCTATTAATTTTGGAACAACTATTTTTACTATAGCTCTTATAGAGCCGAATTTTAAGTATTTTAAAATGAAAAATCAAAACTGTTACTTTTTTGTTTCGAAATGGAATTTCGTTGCGTACAAAAACCAAAGTAAGAACGTAAATATTAATATAATTATTCAGTTGACAAAGTAAATAAGCCTAAGATACTGAGATTATATTATCAATGAGCAATTAATTATACAACAAAGTATGTCTACATTTTTTTTAAAAAGGGTATTATTGTGTATCATTAAAGAGTGTGAAGTTTTATGACATGGTAATATGTTCGGCAGAAATGAATATCATAACAATTTAATAAGAGAGAAATAATTGAACGGTGTATTTACCTTTTATCAGAAGATTCTTACAATTTACTAACGATGATAACGGGAAATAACGTTCAGAAGCCTGCAGACTACAATGACTACACCAGGTATTATACACTCATAGAACTAACCTATACAAGTTTTCTACAACACAAGACTCACGTATATACTAAACAATAAACAAGTAAAATTTAGTAAAATGTAATGACGAAGGTAATTTAATATCCAAAGGAACAAACGATAAATCTCTAAAAGAAAAAAATGAAATAGAAGAAGCCGGTGAAGAAGGAAAACAGTATATACAAAACTTGCCATACACAAATTGTATCCAAAATGACTAAGCATGGCTACTGAAATATAATTCAAGGCCACGGTAGAAGCAACTATTGCTTGACACATGGGAGCCATTGACTCAATCCAATATCAATTGCACAGACATGCTGTGTCAGGTGTTCGTGAGTCGGGCGACCGAAATGTCCCAAGCAGCAGTGAACGTCAACTGCAGTCACATGGAATTTGTATGCAGAATAATTTGCTTATTCTGAGCCTTAATTAATATCGTATTTCTAAATAATGTAACTTTCGTAAACTAAAAATAAAATAACATAATATTACATTATTGCTTTATTTAAGGAAATTCCGTTCATAAATTAAGCCATAATATAAAAGTAATATAACCATAATAAGCCATAATATAAGCGTCTCCTTATAAGAACCATGAAAATATTAGAACTTTCTTTCAATCTGACTACACAATTTTCAGCTAAAGGGCTAAGTAGGTAAAAAAGGTATATTCCTATTTTTCAAATTACGGGATTTTGCCGTTGGAGAAAGAGATATATGTCATGCTAACAAATCAAATATGTCTACAAGAAATTTATATAAAGACTCATGTAGCATTTACAGAATTTTAAATGTAAAGTTTTTTATTTATTTAAAGTGCGGCCGTTAAAGTTAATGTGCCTTGGTATCCTTATAGGATATATAATGTGCCTTGGTATCCTTATAGATTATATAATGTGCCTTGGTATCCTTATAGCATATATAATGTGCCTTTCACTATGAGGGAATTGCAGTCTGCTATGCGCGCTGCTAGCGACGCTGTGGCGGGGCCCGGACGGTATTCATTACAGCATAATTCTTCAACTGTTAGATGTAGCTATGGCTACGCTACAGACAATTTACAACTCTATTAAGACGCACGGGAACTATCCAAAATTATGCAGTAATCGATACAATTATCCACTTCTAAAATGTTGACGGTATCCCCTTAAAGCAGGGAAATACCGTCCACTAAAGTTAGAGTGCTATTTGGAAAAACTGTTGGAGAGGATGGTTAACAGATGGCTCATGTGATGTCTTGAATGTTACGGCCTACTGATTGTTCATCAGTGTAGATACCGAAAGCACCAGTCACCTACTGGTCAACTGGTATGTCTGGAGAACACAGTTTGAAAGAGTTTCATCGAAAGAAAAACATGATTTCTGACTTAGAAAAAGCGTTCAAAGAAACGTTGACATTCTGAAAACAAGAATTGCGGTTCATAGGTAACCAGCTCAAATTGATCTCCCTCCTTCTCATGAACTGAGGACCTGAGGACAACGAATTTGCAGCACAGCAAACGTTTTGCAGTAGAGCAGAGCAGTTGTCGCAGTTGTAAAAATCTGTGCACACTATACTGCGAACTCGGCACACAACAGTGATGTCTTCTTACCTCCTTACTTAACAAAATTTTCCTATATGCGCTTGAGGTGACGCACGTACGGTGACTCATATGTTAAAACTGTTGTGCTTATGCTAAACTCAGAGATAACTACAGAGTAAAATGTAACCTGAAAGAGGACATTGGGAATAAGCAGTTAGCAAAAGACAGAGCCCTGTCTTCCTAAAACCATCAAATTTACTGTATCGTCTTGGTGTTTTATGTGCGTGTGAATTTCCATTTTCACTGTTAAGCTTGTAGTAAGTGATACACAACTATCATCACGAGCAATAATCCTGGTAAAAAAGAGAACAAAACAACGTAATTTTAGTGTATAATTAAAGGGTTAAATTATTTAATGATCGTAAACATTAAATATTTTAATAAATACATATAATACAATTAAAATGTTGTGCTGAATAATGCTTTTAATTTGAAGATTAAGATACAATGATTTATAAACCCACTACATTTTTTATATTTTTATTTCCACCTTTCTGTCTTATATCCAAATAATAATTATGTTCACGGGTTTATGTATGATTACTATGTTTTGTGTTCAATCTGGCGTGAATAACTGGTTGTTCTTTTGCTTACAAATAGGTTTTGCGTTGTTTCGGCTGGTGTACCTTTATTCTCTTCAAGCTATAGATTTCTGCTGTTCACTCCCCCGCATTATTGAAATTCTAACAAATGAAGCCATTCTTGTTAGTGAAGACGCAAATGTGTCTGAAATTATCAAAATACTTTGTAAAAAACAACTGTCGTTTTCTTCTTTAAGAGTTTTCTGAGTTAGCTCCGTAAGAAATTATCTTGTCATTTGTCACTTTTAAAATTTTTACACGTGTTAGCTACGTCACTGATAACCTTACCTTCTTCTGTATCTGGCTCGTTGCCATTAATTCTCTTACATTACATGGTAAATGTATTCATATTCTTGTGGGACTCTGTTTTCCAGTACCTTTATAATAGAGAAAAATATTCTTATGTGCTTCGGTTTCCCTACATGACGTATTCCACTTGGTCTCTTTCTCTCAGGTGAAGACAAATTTATGTGTAGTCCATGTTCACAGTCTTAATTTTATCTCTAATATTGAATAAGCAATTTAAAAAAAAATTAATCATATCACAGATACAAAAACATTTTTACACACAAGTAAAAACACGAGAACACTCTATTTCATAAAATTGTTTCTTAATGTATTTATGTGTTTTCTCTCAGTTGTCGCTTGGACAAAGGTTTTTTGAGCTTGAAAATTTGAAATCAAATTACGTATTTAATACACAAAACATTTTCTGCTGTGTGGAAGTAGTATATATAAATTGCCAAAGGTTAGAGAAAACTAATAGACACAAAACTACAAACCCATCTGCTAGAGTAGTACATTTAAAACAATGGAAGTCTACTGTTGGAGTACAGTCCTTTTTTTGGAAACCTTGTCGCTAATAAGAGTGTTCAAAAAAGCTACGCATAAAAACAACTCAATGGGAGACAAAGCTGTTACACAAAGTAACGAGTAGCACAATCATATCCAGACAACGTTCATGTTTCAACCAGTTGTTTGTTCTATGTGGAATTTTATTTTTTTTAACGCCACTTTTATAATATAGTTTGTACACACAGCGGAACAAGCAGACGAAATTTGCAACATGGATAAAAAAAATTAATAAAAAGCCATACAGTTATTAAAGCACAGTTTAATAAATCGACTAAACGTGTATTGCGTGTATTAAAATTTCACTTAGAAAATTCATTTTTAAGTAAAATATTATTTGGAATTTGTCCAAACAAGGATATCCATAAATAAAGAGATTCTGGTAAGGTAGTTTAATAATCCTTTACAAAAACACTTTTTTCTATAAAATATTTCTAAAACATAAAGTACGCCGCCAGTTGTACTTTTGTACGTCAGAAAATATTTTTTGTCTAAAATACATCCAAATACAAGTAAACAATGCGTATTAGTGCGTTCAACAAGACCAAAACATATTTTAATTTTAGTCAAATTTTTTTAAGCTCAGCCAGTGCTATATATACATTATAATCCTTGTCATTGAATAAGCCCACTCATTAAACGTTAACGCGATAAAAACAGTGATATGCAAAGAGCTGCACGTTGACAAACGTGGGCGAATCTGTCATATGGTGGAAAAGCCACGGGATGCTCCGCGCCGTTAGAAAAAGTGTCAGTGAAGAACTCGTATAGTCAAATTCACTTCTACCGGAGTGTTTTATAATTTCAGGAATGTTTAAGTTTTTAATAGATGGTAAATTTTACTGTGTTGTTGTAGTAGCGAACATGTCCGTTAAAAGTAGTTACAGACTGGCTCTACCTGAGGGTCTGAGTTTCACATTTTTCATACTGTTACTGAGGATCAAAGGAGCATGATGGTTAGCTAAACACAAAGGAAACAATAATTTTTTAATGCCCATGTATTACAGTATGTTATGTAATCATTACAAAGGTTTCAAATCTATACTGATTTATCAGAACGTCCTAAATTAATTACGTAATTACTGAAATGAATTGTTATCTGCATTACATTGTATTTCATTATAATCTGATGTTGCACCACTGACGTCAACATAATACGAGTGTGGTCTTTGAGCGTTATTGGCCGTTTAATATTATACCCGAATGCAATTACCGTAATGTAATAACGCTGTTGTAAATATTATATAGACAAGTATTTGTAGCCTGCTCTTTATAAAGTAAATTGAACACTAACATGACTGTATACAGGATGTAAGATGTGCTACATAAGAAACAATACACTGAAGGTAAGTGAAGAATATATATTCCTAATTATACGTACAGTTTCTCATAAACTAGAATAAACAGTTGCATTTCGTATGAGCCACTGTGAAGTAGGTATGTTCGGTTCAACTGGTTCTTCCCTACTTCCCATTTTTCTTCCTCCTCACCCATATCTTCTTCATTCTTGATCGATGTGTCTCCCTCCTTTCGTCAGCCCTGATAGCACCTGTCTTCTTCTTGGGGTTTTCCTGAAAACCTTGGGCATTTTTTAATATTTTTTGTGGTAACCTTTTTCAGTGTCTTCTTGAGTAATCTGCAGTTCTTCTACGGACGGAATCTGGAGTTTTCCGTTTATTTGAACCACGTATTTGGCATTTTGAGCTTTCTAAAATAGATAAAATGCTTCTCTGTTAGTCTGTCAGGATTCATTCTTTCAGTTTGTCAGTAGACAGTAATTCTTCTATTTCTAATTACGTCCGTGATTTTCTCAACATGTGGGTACACCCAACTCATTATTGTGACGTCTTCTGTACTGTTCTCCACCTTTTATTGGTCCCAAGATTTTTTAAAATATTTTCGATCTGTGACTTCTAGTTCTTCCATCAACATTTTCTCGTTCAAAGTCAGAGACACTCAGCTGCATAAAGTACTTCCTGACAAACAACTGTTGAATAATGCCTAAGTTTACATTTAATAACTTTTCTTTTGAAATTAAATTGCTTATACAGGAAACACGTTTTACAAGTACATGTTACCACACAAACAGTCTAAAAAGTTATAAAGTAATTATTAGTCATGGAAAAAGATTTTGCATATGATAAACGGATTTGAATGTCTTTCTATTTGGTTTTCTACTATTAAAGGAAATAAATCTACTAACGATGAAAATATAATCTGAGTGTAACACAACCACAGCCTTATGTAATAGAACATAGACAAACTGATCTTTTTCAAACTTTCATGTGACTTACATTTTATATATAGTTTATTCTTTTTATTTATATACACAGTAGTCACAAGGCAAATTGAAAAAGGTTAATTTGTCTATTCATACAAGTGACTTGGATACAGTTGTAAACATGCGTGCTAATAGAACAGGTTTATTGATGACACAGTATAAAGTTGCTGATGGTGACTTACGGTTTCTGGATAATTTTTACGGTCAAATTGAGTGAAGGCTACAGGTCACGTTGTTTTATAAAAACATTCAACTCAAACTCTGTGCGTAATCCGTTTAAAAATTTGTAGCGGAGTAGAAACTTTAGCGCTATTAGTTAATGGCACGGGTAAATTATATTAAGCAAATTAAGATGATATTGAGGTTCAAAGGGAGGGTGTCGCGAACATAGAAGAGAAAAACACCAGTCTCTCTACCCTTACTCCACTCTCACCTACACGTCGGTGGACCCTGTTACGCCGAGCAATCAACTCCAAAGTTGTGGTAGCCAATCCCTTCGGCGGAGTGGATCGGTAAGCAAACGAGAAATGGGGGTTCTGTCAGGGCAGTCTGGGGGTATCCTGGGCCCTGCCTAGGTAGGATGGTGCATATCGGCAGCAGGATGTGCATCTAGTGTAGAGGCGGAGGAGGCTATAGTAGCCCAACGGCTACATACATGAGCTGAGTCAGTTAGCCTAATGCGACCGGACAGTGAGAGCTCGTCAGTTGAGGTAAAAACAACTTTCTAGGGGAAGAGCACCTCGAAATCTAAGTTCCTGGTCCTCCAGATTGAGTGTTGGATTGAAGAATTCACATATCCCATTTGTCAAACTTTTTTATGTGCATAAACCTATCAGTTTCTCAGCCAATCAATTGTCTGCACTTGACCGGGACAACTGGTGGAGGCTGCTAAAGAAGGCTTTGACTCAGTAATAGGTTGTTGTGCCGCTGAAAAAGAAATTAAGATGATTTGGGTGAGAATACCTAGCTAAGAGATGAAAATAAATAGCAACGTAATATTTTATCAACATAGATAACACGCTTAACTTAAAGAAAGAGGTTAAGAGACTTAAACTGACTAATGAACAAGACAAGACAGCAACTCTCAATAGAAAACACCCTGTTAATGCGCACACACACTAAAGACTTGTAGCAGCGTATAGCTTGCAACCGTGTCTCTGTACGGTATAAAGAAAATTAAGAACTCATAACAAGTGTCAGAGTTATTCGAAAAGTTCTCATTCTCTTAAATACATGTTATGAATGAGGGTTAGGATAATAAAGCTGACATAACCGACAGTCACGTGCAATCTAAATACATTATACATAAATACATATGCATAACCGATTGTTAATTTGATTAATGATAGAAACCTATTCAACTTTAACCAGATGAATCATTTCAGTATTATCAGTAATTTACAATTAAGGTTCAAGATTTCATGACAACTTTAAAAAAAGCGAATGGACGAATAAATAAAGTCATGCTATAGTGTGTTTATTTCATGTGAAGAGAAATATTCATCGAAAATCGGCAGATGGCAGCCGGTATTATAGCTGTGAAACATAAAACTGAGAAATTACTAAACCTCTGCTGTAAATTCAGCGACGAGTTGACCAACAATTTCAAATTAAGATGCGTCACGGCGTATCGAAGAACAAACTAGCTGCTTCAGTGTTTTTAAAGAAAATTTATGGCTTTTATTAATTTAGGGAGTATTCAAATGCTTAATTTATGAAATGGTTGGATATTTCTAATTGAGACTACCGAGTATTTCAAGAAGTATGATTTATGTTGCACGATCAATCAAGATTTAATAAAAACACTTCTCTTAGATCTTACTTTAAAGTAGAAGATCGTTATTGTAGCATGACAGATTATCCACATTATAATGAATGAAATAATGATCATAAATAAATTAAAATTAAAATTAAATAAAAAAAATCCAATAAAAAACCATTGAGGACCACAGTAAAGTGCACTCATAGTTTGAAGAAATAAAAATAAATTAATAGCAACTATGCAATATAAATGAATAATAAAAAATTAAACAAAAAACTAAGATAAAGTAAGAAGGTACCCAGGTAGGATAGGAGTAAGTAAGGCAATACCCAGAACAAACCGGCATCCCTGATAACAGGACTGAAATTGGAAGAAACCACGTAGTAGAATAAAATAAAGTAGGGAAATACCCAAAGCAAACCCAATAATAAGAAAAAACGAAACCCCAAAAGAGAGTATATATAACAAATGAAAGTATAACACCAAAAAATAAAAAATAATGTAAGGTAGATATAAACAAAAGTGTGTAAAGGTAGAATGAAAAGTGAACCAGTGGAAATTATTTATATAATGGAAAAAACAAATCTTCATAATCCTCTATAAATAAGATTCTTGATCTTATAAGACTATAAAACTGATTAGAGATAAGATCAAAGAATACCAGTACAAGTTATTTTGTTATGTTAAATAGACTTCATGTGTCAATGTTTAAATTCATAAACTAAGTAAATTTGTGCCTTTATACAACTTTAAAGTTTTTGTATTGAATTCAGAAATGATATTTTGTAGAATATTATTATGAAAATAGACTACAAATGTTTCTAAGTGAGTGCTACTCTTTATCCAACAACATTTATTAAAATGACAAAGATAAAATAAGAGCAGGCAATAAATAAGTGAAGTGACAAAGGGTACATCCCCAAAATAAAATAAAAACAGCCAAGACGGCACAAAATTTAGTTTTAAGAAGTCATTTAAATAAGGAAAGGACAGATGAGTTTTATTTATATTAAGGTCAATAAACTCTATACCTAAATGCTTGAAATAGAGTGTAATGTTTTTTGTTATTCTAAAACATTTATTATGTTTATTAGTATTAATCAAGCCTGAATTGTCTGAGTTTAAATACCATTCTTTTAATATAAGGTATTTATTATGTGTTACTAGTATTGATCAAGACTGAAATGTCTGAGTTTGAGTACAACTCTTTTGTTTTAAAATATTTGTCATGTATTCATAGTATTAATCAAAGCTAATGTTCACGTAGCTAAGTAAGAGAATTTTAATTAAGATTGTATAAAAAATAAAAGTCAGAAGGGGTATAAACAAGCTATAATAGTCATAAAACATTATATGTGAACAAAACTAACATCTGAACAAATGGTAAATCTCAACAACCTTACTAATGATAAATTAGTAATTTATTTCTAATAAATTTAAAAATATAATTTAAAAAAGATAACTAATTCATAAAATTACAAGGAACTAAGGAAAAATAAACATTTTATTTCAATCAAGGATCTTGTAGAATAATAATTATAGCTTCATAAAGATGGTAAACCATTTAATGTGACAGGAAGTAAAATTTTAGGCCTACATGTAAAAATACTGTAAATAAGGCATTTCGAGATGAAAAACATTGTAAAAGTATCATATTTGGTATCAAATCACGTAGAATTAACTAAAGAAAGAGAATATGTGTTAGGTATTTAATAAAATTAAATAATAGTAAAAATATATTCATTCATATAATGTAAAAGTCAACCATGTAAGCGGGAATGATAGAGATTTAAAACAATGTCTTTTTAATATTAAATTGGCTAAGACGTTTCGAATAAAGAAGAAAGTTGAACAGTTGATTATTAGACGTTGAGTAGTTCACATCAGAACGAGAGCTCGCGAAATTATTCACTTAAAGCGAAGGAATAAGAAAGATGGCGAACATCAACCAAGCCTGTTCTATGTAAAATCGCGAATTTTGACAAAACCTTAAACAACTACTAAATTCAGTGAATTAAACCAGTAGAACTATAAAAGTGAACCAACATTGAACAGTAAAAGGTGCGATAACCATTTTAAAACACATATACGATAATTCCGAACATCAAGACAAAATCTGCCTTTATCGACCTTATAGAATGAAGTGAAATAAAAACATTATTCAACACAAATTACCGAAAAAAATCACTGAACACTGATCCAGGACAACTACACTATCACCAGAGGAATTAATCACTATTGCTGGGACGAGGAAATCTTGGAAAAACAACTTTTATTTGCAGAGAATTCTTTGAGGTGTAGCAGCCGTCAACATCTACGATACAAAGCAGCCATCTTTGAAATCCCATGATCCTCTGCAGTCCACCGCTAGCTTCGTCATCACAACGATTGTTTCGAAAACATTACTTTACTAACCATTATATATTAAATAATATCTTTGTATTTTTAGATCATTAAGCTTGTAATTGTAAGTGTTATACTTTCCTGACTTTGCCCTTTCTCTAACTATTCTAACATAACAGTTTAAAGAACCTGAGAATTCATTTTAATAATTTGTATAAAAGAATTCGCTCGCCCTGAGAGAGTCGATTCATCAATCGATATAAAATCGATTATTTTATATTTTGTCAATAAAAACCATTGAATGTTATAATAAGGAATTCTATTTATTTCTAAACTTATAGATAGAATAATATAAAACAATATTTGATACATAACTACCAGAACAGCTGAAATTAACAACTGTAAAGGAGGACACACTTCGAATAAAGAAAGATCACAAATCGATTGTTCCTGGAGACAATCCATTTAACGCAGAATCATAATTCCAATTCCACAAAGTGATATAAATTGATAACAAAATAAATAAACGAATTAAAATTTACACGAATACAATACAAAAATTAATTAATAAATAATAAAGAAAAAAATATATAATAATATTTTTATAAAAACAAACAAAATTTTTATTTTGTTACATTATATATAGCATGAAAGCCCATGAAAACGATTTCATAAAAGAAATATTTGCAACTAATTCCAGGCTAGCATATTACACATTATGAACCAGTTATATTAAAAACTACGAGAGAAACGTCTTCTTGCTGTAGGTACAGATCGCAATAAAATGACAATGAACTAAGACATCAAATACGTATCCTACGTTTAAAAACAATAACCCGCATTTACTAAAAAAATACAAATTACAGGGAATACTAGTTCTCAAATCAAGCAGAGAATTAAGAAAAATTTGTACAGCAATGATTTTTAACGGAGGAACAGATAGATTCTAATAATAACATAGTTTTCTTTAGCCGTCAGATGTGTCAAATCTACAAAAAAGTGAGGAGCGGGGTCGGTTAAAGAAGACTGGCTACTTCGTTTTCACCAATCAAGGCACTAAAAAAATAAAACAATAAATATAGAAGCATGAAAAGTATTAACTTAAAACTACTTGTAATTGAAGAAAAATCGTATACATTGTTATGTAATTAAAAAATTCACATACTTGTATGTAGGATTGAGAGTTTAAGTAAGGATAGTTATAAAGAACATAAGGTATTGGTGCGGGAGAGGCGAGAGAGACACAGAGAGAGGGAGAGAGAGAGGGTGAGAGAGAGAATGGAGACGGAGCAAATATAGAGCCAGAAACGTTAGTGAGTAAGGAAAATAAAACAAGAAAAGTTATAGTGATTAAAGAAAACCTGATATCATAATCTTAATAATTAATATTATAAAAAGAAGAGATTGTTCATTAAAGTCTTCAAGTTACAATAGACTAAATTATCGTAGTACTTTACAGTTAGATGCTAATTACTCCTAAAGCAGTTTGCCTAAAGGAAAGCGGGGTTAACTAAATGGAAAATGTTTTCTTTATTCATACAAAACAAAAGAAATATAATCACTTTATACAAAATTGTTGGTACTCGTTCTCGTTAGTAATAATATGCAGATTATTTAAAACTAAGTTACTTTATAAGAAAAAGGTACCTCGAGGCGACAAGAAAATTTATAATAAAAGCGTCCTTCAATAAATTTTGTTAAATAACGTAATATTGTATTGTCGATTATTCATATTAAGTTTTGTGAGGTCAAAAATTAGTATTATATAGTTTGTTTTACAAAATTTTGAAAAGGATGTCTGAAGCTCCTTAATATTTCTTATCCAAACTACCCAAACCTATAACAAAATTACCGAGACCTCGTAAGAAATATTCTTATGGAGAACCTGGAAAATATACACAATAAAATATATAACGTACTAAACTGTCTGTTGGCGAATAAAAGCCTATGTCTAAGTCTGATGTTGGGTTCCCTATGTCTATGCCTTGTGTTAAAAATGTTTCGTGTTTTGTTCACTCATTCATCAGCGTCATTAATGAGGTTTGTGCAGTGCCTCCGTAGCAATTCCCCCGTGATTTCTCTCTTGTACATTTTACTGCGCGTACTATTTAAGTACGTAACACTACTTCTAAAGCGCCATCGTCGTGACAGGTGTCTGAGCATGCAATGGCCACCTGCATCCAAGGGACACTTTGGTTTGGCAAATGTCTAGAGTAGATCTTTTTAAATTTTTATAATTATTTCACTCATTCAGCATACGAATATAATTAACTAAACTTTAATAATATTCGTACTTTGACGCCAGTAGTCTTTGGTGATATAATTTTATAAACCATCTACATCATCACCACTCAAAGCTTTAGGCCTTAGAGCTGTTCCGGAACCCGTCTCCTTCTCGGTCTACCCACATCTTTCTTCCCAATAGGGTGATAACCCAAGAAAGCAACAAGTAGACGGATATCAGGCATGCGATACAAGTGTTCACAGTTCAGTGTGACGCGAACATATGCTTTTATTGAAGAGAACTGCACTAGCCTCTCCACCCCAACTCCACTCTCATCTACACGTTGGTGGGCCTTGTTACGCCGAGCAATCCACTCCAAAGTTGTTGTAGCCCGTCCCTTCGCCGGAGTGGATCTGTAAGCAAACGAGATATACGGATTCTGTCAGGGCAGCCTGGGGGTATCCTGAGCACATCGGCAGCAGGGTGTGCATCTAGTGTGGAGGCGGAGGAGCCTACAGTAGGCTAACGGCTGCACACATGGGCTAAGTTAGTTAGTCTACTCCGATCGAGCAGAGACAGCTCATCAGCTGAGGTGAAAGCGACTCTCTATAGGAAGAGCAGCTCGAAATCAAAGCTCCTGGTCCTACAATTTGGGTTTTTTTTTACAGCAGGCCAGTAACCTGCTTAAGTAAAAATATATGTACTTAAAAACTCATACAAGCCTCGGAAATCGGATAGGAAATATAATTCTATAAACAATTTTATTACAATTTACAAAACAATTTAACAAAGTATTTTAAAAAATTATATATCACTAAAGTCAGATAAATTTTATACAATGGGATTTTATGATGTATGTAAATTTTAACAATTAAAGATTTAGTTTTGATACTGAATAAAGTAATTAGTGAATTTTCTTTTCTCTTTGTGTTAGGGATTGTTACGAAAAATATTCTGCTAGTATAGGTTTAGTAAAGTTGTCCTTAGTTTCTGGCTTTAGTTTTACTTGTGATTTTAACGTGGATAATTTTGTGATGTCCACTTCTTGCTGTATCATTCTCTCCTTTAGGATGGTTAGAGTTTAAACGATTTCGTCGACTAACATATGTCAAAATGATAATATCCCTTCCTTAAAATTTCACAGTATTAATGCCAAGATTTTCTAATATCCAAACGCTTGTCGTGTGATTAATTCGTTTACCTCCCATCTTGTTGTTGTGCCCGTCCATCTGAAACTTTCAGCCTTTCAGTGAAACGTGACTGAGATTTCACTGACATCAAATGTGTAAATTTCGAGTAGAAATATTAGTTTTGAATTAATCTTTGGTTGACTAACTTAGATATTTAATGTTAAATTCGGTTTTGTGTTTAGGCAAAGACTTTCCCATTTTCCGTAATTTAGCAATCCGGTTTTTATATTTAAATCCCTAACAATAAATAGATTAAGTTCTGATAAATGAAATTTTAGTTAGAACTGCTTTACAATTCTTGTGAATGGGAATTATTGTACCTAATTTGTTCATGTCCGTCATATAATGGCTGAAGCTTATATATAAGGAACAAATATATAACAGCTGCGGATGTAGTTAGTCCAATCCACTGGTATATGATGCGGTTTCATCAAATTAGTGCCAGGCCAGCTTCCACCATCACACTTGTCCAATTCGTAGCCGCCGCATCGTAAAATATATAACACATTTGTCACTGCAGCAAAGCCAACTTAAATTTGTGGCCAGCAGGTTACTTAAATATGTCAAGTATGATGTTGTTGACAGTCGTAAAATTTCCCGTTTTACAACCGCACTGCTTCTCCACTGTACACACCGGACCATACACTCAAGTCAACAAAGTATTTAACCATATTACTCGCTGTAATAGATCAAATTGACATAAACATTTTTGTAATATCTTTTACAGACTGTCAAGATATAAGTGAAAACAATATTTTGGGTGCGTTTTTATGCTTAAGAGTGGTTTTCATACCCTCTCGTTGAGTGGGGAAATAATAAAATTAAACAACACGAGTAATTGATAGAGTTTTGAATTGTATAAACTATAAATTATAAACTTGTAGTAATTTCGCGCTAAATTGTATTATGAATTCATGGAATTTGGAAAAGGCGTTATACAGAAAACAAAGGGAAATAAATGGTCCACCTAAAAAGGAGGAATGTAGAGAATACGACTAATGACACGATGCAGAATATTAAAAAAAAAACAAATCATTATAAACTTTTTATAATCCAGCAGAACTAACTAGTTAAAGTAATTGGTAAGAAGGATAATATAAAGTCCATATCTAAAGTCTCAGTCAAACTTGGATGGTGTTAGAAGGTCAGAGAGAGACCATAGACACTCCAAATGCAAAATATCCAAAGTAAACTTACTAGAGACAGTCTACGGGAGCACAATAATGGTAAGCGTAAAAATTATGATGAAAGTAGGCTGTGATAGAGTCTAAGGTCCTCAAATTCCAGCAGCGTTATAATAAGCAATAAATTAGAAATATACAAATTATTAATATTCTGAATTGTTTATTTATATCACAAAGATAAAACACTTCGAAAATATTAACGTATATTTTAATTAATAACAACTAACTAATAAACAAAGAGAAAATCACCGGTAACTGAAGTGTATAATTTGAAGCATATAGTTTGTGAAGAAACATCATTAGTGTCCGTCATAATAAGAATGTGTCCAGTTTTGTTATCGTGTAAAATGTAGGTCACTCTTTGTGCAATCTAACACACTCAGAGAGTGCAATAATTGGCGTATTACTGTCGTCAGTATAAAAGAAAACTAATGGTAATTTTACACTGTACTACGTATGCATAAATCAAGTTAAAGTAAAAATAAAAAACCTATATAGTGTACAAGAAATTAACACCAAAGAGTTACAAAAGAAAGGAAAGATGTAACACTTATGTAGAGTGGAAATAATATACGATGGCTACACGTGTCTGGACAATGTTCACAAAGAATAACAGGGAACAAAAATGTATGTAGTACCAGCTATCATTTACGCTTTATCAGGGCCACACTATCGAATATAAAACTCTAGAGTGTGTATTGAAGTGTTTATAACTCTTAAGTTCGAATAATTATTTTACATTAACTAAGAAAACAATTAGGTCTAATTTTAATAACTGCTGAAATGACGAAAAAAAATTAAGTTCAATATTCAGAAGAAAAGCAGTATAGCGGATTTTAATTTAGGCCACATTTGGAGAAGAGCAAAGTATCATAAACTAAGTAAAGTAATTTGTAATAGAGAAAGGAAAGAAAGATACGGGGTGCAGAATACGACGAAATAGAGTTAATATAGATGATTTTATTCTGATAATAATAGTATAATAAGAAATGTAAAAAAATGAAATAACTTGCTGAGAAGTGTACATAAATAGGATATACATAATAAATACCTAACGCTGCTGTTACAGTAAATTTGTTAGACATACAAAAAATGTAATATCCTTCAAAAGTGATCGTATCATCATTATTAAAATAATGTTTAATCTTCCCGTATCTTTGTTATTAATATTGCTTTTCCAGTTCAATAGGTTTGATTATATTACACTTAATTATTATTGTGTTGAAGTAAGTGCCGTGTTTTCATTTAACGTGCAGTTTGCAGATACTGTTAGCATGAAGTAAAGGAAGTATACACCTGCTTACTAATATCAATAAAATGATTTGAATCACTCTCTCATATTATATATTATATATCAGTTAAGTTACTTTTAGGAAATTTACTGAATATTCAGCTTCTTAGAATAACGTTTCCAGCCCATTGAATTGTGAGGTGAGGTGAACATTAATTATCTTTGGTAGTAACCAAGGACATATAGTGTAAACGTCACATTCATTTTGGCAAGCCTCATATACTGTGTTTCAGGATTAGCTGGTAAAGGAAACTGTACGTTATTAGAATACGCTAAAAGGTTAAGGCAATGCCTTTATGCTGATGACGTATGCAGCCACATGTTTAGGTGGACAGATCAGGTTATTGTACTGGGCTTCGGTGAACAGTCTGTGGCCTATTTTAACATTAAAATTGATTGTTTTTTTCTGGATTAATTTAGTTTAGTTAAAAGAACTAAGAAGTGATGGTAGTGAATATGACGGAAAAGATTCGACAGACATTTGTAAAATTAAGTTCTGTAAACAATTATGTAGACTTAGACACACAGCTTTATAAGCTGGTTATATTATGTTTTAATATATTTTTAGAAGATAAATATAGTGAATCAATTCTATGATCCTAGAAATTAAAGTTACGGTTACTATGCTAAAGGAGTATGCAAAAATCATAAAGGACTATCCGGAACACTGGAAAATCTTGTTTCTAAATAGAAAGAGAAAGAGTTTCTTTTTATGAAACATCTCTGATCTTGGAACATTAATAAGAGCGATGAGAAACCATTGAAAAGCTCTTAAGAAGATGTGTTGAAAATAAAAATACTTTGTTTTCATAGAAACAAAAAAATGAAGAATAATTAAATTTATAAAAATGTCTATACGACGAAGAAAAGGATGGTAAGCATGTACGTAATAGAATAATCACAAATAATATTATTAATTAATTAAATAAATAAATACGGTACAATGAGCTGAAAAATAACCAAAGTGCTTACGTGACTCTTAACACACGGCAACAAACGAGGCAGTTCTAGACGTTTGGCTATCGTTATGGGGGGTGTTATGAAGGTCGGACATTGACACAGTTTCTAGTGAAGTCCAGAAAGCATATCGGGTAAGTGACAGATTATTCTCCAGTCTCAGCGGGATATGTACTAGCGCCATCGGCTGGCTATGCATATAACTTACAGCTGACAATATTCCAAGTGCAGGTCGTAGTAATTGTGCGGTTTAGTGGAAAGTGATTATTGTGTTAAACAGTGCGAATCTGTAAAAAGGTGACGTTTATTGTTGTGGTGACATCAATGGACAAGAAGTAACATTATCTGCAGTAGAAGTGTCAACTGCTAAAAAGAGATAAAATTAGAAATCAAACAATTCATGAAAACTAACGGGACCTGGGACCAGCGTATACCATTATTCTGGAGACTCGATGTTCGGATCACCTGAGACTCTCTCCCAAGAGCCATAGAACTATTCCTCGCAATTAAAAAATCAACTGAGAGGAATGAATCGCTTGATAAGAGGACGGCTGAAGATTGCCAGTGATAAAATGGAAACTCGGTATGACATTCCCAGCAACAGTGTGGGATTCCAAGAGTGAAATCAGGTTTGGTTGTACAACCCAAGGTGCTGTTGTGATCGCTCACATAAACTTCAAACTAACTGAAAGAGAATCAACGATGTCGATTATCGGCTTCAACAGGAAGAAGGACAGCGGAAATTCAAGGTTGTCCACCCTGATTGCCTGGCCAAGTATTACTACAGAGACGGTTTGCCAGTTCGGGAAGAACAGGCTTAAGGAGGGGGCGTTGTTACGACAATTATGGAACGCTATCGAAAACGCGAGAGTGTCGTTCTGACCGGTCCTCGACTAGCCGAGCGTGCGGCTAGGCCATCCACTTTGCAATTTACTGGCACGCGGTCAGGAGAATATACAATTATTCCCGAATATCTGAGGGCTATATATATAAAACAGCGGTTTACTTAGTCAGCTACACCTGGCGAGATTGTAGAGTGCGGATTCAGTGACTGGAAAGTGATTACTGTGTTACAACTAGTGCGGAACTATTAATAGTTGACATTATTTCCCGTGTGGACAAATTTAACTTTAATTATTGTATGAGAGTGCCTTGTTGATTTCACATTGTTATTTGTGGCCAATTAAAGATGTGATAACAATAAATGGCCAATTACCCCTTGATAACAAAGATTTTCTTACCGAGTTAAATACCATCAAATATATCGCAGTCGCAAATGGTTACAATACCAACGTCGTAAACAATATTCTCAAGAAACATAAAAATAGAATAAGGACCATTAACCAATTATCAATGACTGTACGGGAGAAAAAGCCACATAGATATATCGCCGCAACATATACCAATTTCATGCCGAACATTTTAAAATCTCTCATAAACAAAAAAACTGATATCATAGTCACTTACAAGACTACAAATAATATCTTAAATAATCTTCGTACCCACGAATCTACTTGTATTGAGAATAAAACGGGCATTTATAAATTGTCATGCAATGATTGTGACGCTTTCTATGTGGGCCAGACGGGCCGTGGTTTTCTCAAAAGATTCAATGAACACAAACCACCCACTATCCGTCGTAACTATGATACTATCAAATCAAGTTTCGCCAAACATCTTATTAATGAAAATCATAGTTATACTGATTTCAGAACTAATTTAAAACCCCTCCACTTTTGCAGTAAAGGACGTTATATGAACACACTCGAGGAATTTGAGGTGTACAAAGCGTTCAGGGACACTAATACCAAGCCACACATTTTGAACGACCAATTACTATTCAAGTATAATGTATTGTATGACACCGCGTTGAGATATTGAGATAACTAGAATCAGTTGCGGTTAATGCGCGGTGTGTCGCTGTGCAGTGTACACTGTTCGCCCGATGCGCGTATTCAAGTTACAAATTAGTATAGTCCGTTATTTTAATAATCCGTTATTTGTGGTCATTATGACATGGTTTTTAACGTTTGACAAACATATCTGATATGTGCTACAAATTTTATGCTTGACAATGGGACAAGAGTCTTGAAACATGTCGTAATAAGAAGGGACATCAAAAGAGAAGTCACAGACGGTTAGTATAATATATTTTTCATATATTTAACGGAAACGTGGCTTGGTACTAAAAACAGATTTATTCCTACTATAATACAATTAAAGATGGTAATTAGTGACTTTATTGGTGCCTGTATTTTCTTTGGACTGTATAATACAAAGATCCGTGAGACCGTATTAACAATATTGTGTATTCTACATGAATTACATTTCCACTTGTTCACAATATCTTCTGATGTGGGCACTACAATCACTGTGTTCAGAGGTTCACATCACAAACAAATCTTCAGAGATGGCAGCCAGTGGTGCTGCTGAAACGTTTGGTTTTAATGAAAACCTTGGATCACGCCCAAACAGCACGGCAGTTAGTTCAAATTCAAGTGGCACAGCCGTAAAAGCCTTCGAATGAAGTTTGGCATATTGTTACGCGCGCGTCTATACACAAATATATACACACGCGCGGGCGCACGTTTATATAATTGAAATTATATTTACAGAATATTTACATTGTCTGCTATTATTTATTAGTTTTGCATAAATAATACAATTATTTGGATTTAGGAAAGACGAATTATTAGGAAACTATATATGACGAAAAACTTCAGAAGGTTGGAAATTAAGAAGTAATAATGAAATATATCAAAGGATAGAAAGTATAACAGACACAATGAGAAAAAAGACTATTATTTTTTGGACTTTTATATAGAATGGACGACAATAGGTTGACAAAGGAAATCTTCAAATATTTGTGGGGGAAGAAGTCAACATCAAGTTGTATTAAAGAAGTCCAAAAGGATTTAAAAAAAAATAATATACACGGAGAAGAAGCAATTGAAGGAGAAGTTTTTCGGGCAAAAGTGTTAAAAATGGAGGGAGTCCAGGGTAGGAGGGAGAAAACCCCAGGTTAAAAGTGGACTGAAGACAGGAACGGGAGGCACAGTGAGAAGATGAAAGAGTATTGGAAAAAAGGAAACAACAAAGAGTAAAGAATTGAAATTGGCATGTGGTTCCTATCTAGGCCGATATGGAAAAATGATTTGGGAAGCAATATATATTATATATAATCATTTTATTGTTCAATATTTTGACATTAACAATACAACATAGTATAAAATATTCTTATTGAAACCAAACGTATATTTACGAGTAATTGGTATGAACTGAAGTTAACCATGAATTGAGTTTCGGTGAAACAAGAGAAAAAGTAATATATGTCGGTACAGCGTCGCACTTCTACATTCAAAAAACACACATACACTAATTTACAATTGGAAGTCAAGTCCCAGCTATATATAAATCACAATTAAAATCAAAGGCATAAATTAATAACAGTAAATAATATGGTAAATAATATCCATGAATGTACGCACTATGTGGCTAACTGAAATTAGTGCCTCAGTCAGTGAAATGGTAGGAGTCGGAGTCGTATTACGTGATATATTTGTACGCTACGCCGATTTGAGTTTACAGGCAAGAAAGAAAACGTTAATCCGAACTTGAACACGTTTAACCGTGGCTAAACGCTAACGACATTCGTCAGATGATATCCTGTAGCTGGGGTAATTAGTTCCAACTGGTGTTGCCGTTGAAAGCCAGCGCGTACATGATCAAGCGAAAAATATTCTCTTTAGATCCAGGCTGAAAAATTACATATAAAAAGACATTCATTTAATCATCCCTCGCGTTTTTCTAGAAAAAAATAACTAAAAGTTGTTTGACAGTATAAATTACTTTATTATTTCTAGTTTTAAGTTAGCTTACTGGTTATAATTTCGTTGAGTATGTAAATTCTATTACGATGATTAAAGTTTTCAGTTAGCAGTCTTGAAACAAAAATAAATTGTATCTACTCGATAACGTACTAACACATATCGCATACTAATTTTAAATCTTAACAAGCTACATGCTGAATAATATAAGTGTGCAATTTTGTTCACTACAATAATGAATAGTACTTGACAAAAATTAGACCTGAAATTTTGATTCTAATCATGTACGATTGCGCTTTTATATTAATATTTTCCTGATTTTTTAAAGATAATTCTCTGTATAGTAAAATTTAAATTTTGTTGTATTATTCTAACTATTTAGATTATGAACACACACTCGCGAACGAGCGCACACACTCTTTCTCTCTCTCGCGCAGGCATATATATTGTCCAATATTAATATTTCATATTTAAGTTTATGTTTTGTTTAGGTATATAAATAGGAGTACTGTCAGTTACGTAGGCCTAAATTGAAAATGTTCACAACTTAATCATTCCGTGGAAATCGGTTCTCCAGGCAATTAAAGTCCCGTTTGATTAGGGTAATTGGCTTTACACACGTGTAGCAAACTAAATTATCTGGCTGCTAACAAATTGAATTAATTTGTTTATTAAGGGTAACAAACTATTTTACTTTACCTTATTGAGGTTAGTTAGTTAGACGAACTAAACTGGCCACGTGTGCTCAACCCTGTTTGCTGATGTAACAGACTGTAGATGCTATGGTACACAGTAGTTCTGTTTTGAGAATGATTTGTATCAGAGGGTAATTACTATGATCCTGACGGACACTGTTTCCTTCCTCAGATAACGAGCGAATTTTTAGGAATTACGTCAAATGGTATGCACTTATTATTTTTACATCTACGCCAAACTATTGTTACTTCTACATTCCAAAGACAATAATTTTATTTCTTAAACTATTTATTATTTTCAGAAGAAATACGTTTTATTGACAGCATCAAGTCCTCAATATATAAGGCAAGAAGTTGCCTTCGTGAAACAGAGAAAGTGGTAACTTCAAAAGCAATTTGCTGAAAACAAGAATATAGTTTTATAAAATATTTTGTGTAGAAAGCAGCTCCACACAACTCTAAAACATGAGCTATTACAAAGACAGACAAAGAAATATTAGAAGATTTTAAGACATGATGTCAAGTTAAGATTTCATGGAAAGACAAAGTGGGGAATGATGACGTGTTTTATGAAACATTTTTGTCTGGGTAAAAGATTTTGTGTAAAGAAATGCTGCTCGCACGCGCCCCCCCTCACATATACACATACATCTACTGAAAACTAAGCGTCAGTAATGTAAATAACTTTAAGACTTTATTCTCAATTTGGGGCAGCTACCATTCATAATAAAATGTTGTACATACCTAAAGTTGTCGAGGAGATTTTAACGTTTATATTCATGATTATGGCTCCTTACAAATTCACTGTAGTTACAAATTACATTCAAAAACACCAGAATGTCGGATTAGAATTATAATTTAACGTCTTCACCTTGGATCTTAGCGGGATAAAATAATCACCAAGGTATGTTCTCAAGCAAGTATCTCTATCTGTTTTCTGTCAGTACGTAAGAAATGTAATCCGGTACATAAAGTAAGACGTTGCCAAAAATGCTACTATGTTCTCAGTCATAATTCTGCCTTTCTCTGCTATTAGATGCTGTATAATGGTGAAGTGTTTGGCCTCATGCTGTTGGGTGGACGCAGTATAACCATCATATGAGGAACGACACACTGCATGAAACAATATTAGTTATTTATAAAACGTAGGAGATTTATCAAAAATATTTGGTAAAAAAATGATACAGGTCCACGATAACTAAAAACAAAATAAAATCAGTGCTAAACAAAATCAATGGAGGACGCAGACGACGAAAGAAAAAATGATTTATCACCTCTATTCTATGGGGAAAAAATAATTTAAAAATAGTCACATATTGTAAAGGTGTAAAGAGAACAATACAGGTAACTTTAGTACTGTCACCGAAGAAAAAAATCCAAATCAAGTGGCGCCTTTTAGATATTTGGGATACTTCTGTACCCCAAAAATCTCAAATACGACACTTAATTCGAGATTTCCTCTTCCTTTTGGCTTCAACGACTGTAATACTTTGCCAGTTTTGTCTAAGAATTTAATCGCTTTGCAACATCTGCTAGGGGTATCGTAATAAGATTACGATCCCCTTTCGTGATTTTGTTTACGACTACAGTGTTAAAACTTGCATGTAAAATATTGTTCTTATTTCCATAGGATTCTTATACTATGTTCTTTTTAACCATTAAATTTATTTGAATTAACTTATTACATAACGCTTCATACCTAATAACAACTTACTTAATGTTTTTATCTAATACATATACCCTTCCTTAATATCCATGTATTGATTTAGAGTATACCTTCATGTTGAATAATATTACATAAAATGTTATCTAGTACAGTCATCTTACACATTTACTTAGTCCGTACACTCCTTGTAGAGATGCAACTGTTTACTTAAACACACTAAGTGAATTTAGGTACAATATTAATTTTTAAAAGAAAATTACTCATAACGTTATGCATAACTTTTATTACATCATAAGCGTGGTGGAATATATTTACGAAAATTAACCTAGGCGAAGCAAGGAATCTAGAGAAGAGTGGTCGGTAAAAAAATAACGTAAGAAATGAATTAAAATAATTCAAATATCATCCGAATTGCCCTTATACAACTTACAGATTAAACCATTTTTTATTGTGACTATGGCACAAGTTATAAACAAGTTAAAGCTTTCCTGCTGTATTTTAAAGTAAACACTGTAAAGCTGTATACACTTGATATTTTTTTATATAATACGTTTGATTTGACATAAGACGTTATAATAATATAATATTCTTCAATATTCATAGAAATTAATGATTTAAATATTTTTTAACTAGAAATTAAAATATAAAACTTAACGAAACCTTCTTTTAAATACAAGAAACACTTACTGAACGGATGAAACGTGCTTGGGATTACTAAGTTTTCTAAGTCACTTTTCTCATTTGCAAGTTGATTGTCATCAATACATCACCAACTTTTAAGGCGAAAACTGTTATCAAATTTGTACTTCATGTATTTATAAAGTTAATGCAATGAACATCCAATATACAAAATCAAATTTGTCTTGCATAATGAAACAAAAGGAATTGTGATTTTCTTAAAAGAAGTGAACTAGAAAATGGGGAAAACTTTTTCAATCAAGAAGGAAAGAAATGTTTAATTTATTTTAATCTAAAACGTGCTGGTGCAGCAGTGCTGTTTTGATATATGATTTTTTAAAATAACAAAACGATTTTTAGAGTTTTTTTTAAAGAGATACAAAATTGCTACACGTTGTTAGTATGATAAAGTAGTAAATTTATACTAACAATTATTCCGTATTACCAAACAATGTTGTAACCATATCAAGAACAACTTGTATGTAACTGTTGAAACCTCGCTCTACTCGTGACAAGCTCTCATAATTATTTTAATTTTTACTTAACAAATTAGAATACGCTAATCGAACTATGTAGTCTGAAATATAATGAATATGTATTGACTCTAGTTGTAAAGACATAATTTGCATAATTAGTGCTCTGTTTTCAAATACAGCACATGTTAAACTTTAAATCTGTTTGTGATTGGCAATCTAACTTCCAATGGATGTGAGTAACGTCACTTATTAAACTATAATTTATGTAGCGTTACGCAAGTTATGATGCTAACACAAATGAATCAAAGCTGTTAGCTTCCCTTTTGCCATAAAAGTAAAATTACTAGTCTTGGTACTCGAAATCTGCACTTATGTGACGGTACAATTTACCCAGTAAATAAATGTTCTACATTAAGCTAATTACGTGAATTTCCAGCTATATAATTTACTGCTCTACTGTTTCTAATGATGTTCATGTAGATTATTAGATTAAGTATTAGTAAATTATTTTAGAACAACGTGAACTGTGAATAAAAGATTTTTAGATTATAAATGCGTTTAGGAAATCAATGTGTATTGCGACAACACAAATTACTAAACTATTGGCGCATAGGATATGATAGTATGTGTATTTCAAATTACAAGTCTAGATTGGAGGGTTTAAGATTATTTATTGTACAAACACAAGTTATAGTTTATATGGTATATTTGTAATGTACAGAATGTAATGTTTGATATAGAGTCTTTCTTTTAAAATTTTAAATAATGTTCATACGCAAGACGTGATACGTTACATAAGAAGACTCCCCCGATGATGTTGTTGAATAGAAGGGCCGGTCTTTGCGGTGTAGTTGGTTCGTCAGGTGTGGCTTACAAATGACAGACGTTTTCCCAGAAACGTTTACAGCTGGGCTGGCGTCCTGTAACAGCTTGGCTGATGTCCTGTAACAGCTGGGCTGGTCCTATAACAGCTGGGCTGATGTCCTATAACAGCTGGGCTGATGTCCTGTAACAGCTGGGCTGATGTCCTGTAACAGCTGGGCTGATGTCCTGCAATTCCCACAATGAATCCGACACTTCGCACAAACAACGGTACTACGGATTTTATTACTCGCAAAACTTATATAGAGTTTAAGACCAAGTAATATCTCAGGTGACAGTGAGTTTAATCAATAACGGTATATTGAGCTTATAGCTCTCCGGCTTCTTCAAGTGTTCTCGCGAATAACAAGGTCTACCGCGATCAGCAGACCACCCTATGAGGAAATCTTGCACTAGCACGGAAACGTCTTGATGGAACTATTGCGTAACAATTAATGATACTGTCACTGCGGAAAATCTCGCACAGTGGTACAGTTACACTCACTTCTTACACACGTAATACTACAATATTAATATCGTGTGTAAAGATATAAAATCAATTGTTATGCGTCACACGCATTACTATCCCCGAAAAGTCTTAACAGATCCTTGCAAGCGGTAGAGTCTTGTACAAGGAATTGAATGTACCGTTCGCGGTAGCAGCAGTGAAGAACTGCTTGTAATTTTACGCACAATGCGTTAAAACACTGGTGTGTGCAAATGTACCACACACACACAGTTCTGAGTCTTCCCGTTTCACTAACGACGAATAGTTTTTACAACACCTTGCAAGCGGTAGAATTCTTGTACAAGGAGTGCACGTTCCGTTCGCGGTAGATGGCGTAGAAGAACTCCGTAATTATACGCGTAATGCGTTTAAACACACCTGTGTGCAGATGTACTACATACACAGTTCTGAGCCTTCTCGTTTCACTATCGACGAATAGTCTTTACAACACCTTGCAAGCGGTAGAATTCTTGTACAAGGAGTGCACGACCCGTTCGCGGTAGATGGCGTAGAAGAACTGCCTGTGTAACGACAGGCATAAGAAAATTTCCAACCACCAGTCAGCATTCTATTGGTGGATGGAAGTCACATGGTTAGTAAGAGTGACAATGCACTTTTCATGCATTAGAGTGCATTTACCTTGTAACAGCATGCATAGCGGTAATCAGACTACTCGTATCTCATGCATGCTGCCTACATATTAATAATATACATGAACGTAAACAATAGTCCGACAGGTATAGGGATTGTAGTGATACACACGTCTCAGTTCAGTTAATGGCCACACAACGATAATACTTCACGCGCCACCCGGGAAACGTTTACCACTCGCGCACGCGCGCACATTTCCACTAACACAGTACATGGATCACCATAAATAATAATGCACAGTTTTTTTAAACTAAACCCTTAACCTTACTAAATACAATTGATAACAACCAAACTTAACCATCTACCAAAATATAATATGAATGTCCGTTGTCTGTGTAATATATGACTTGCCCCGCCTATCATGATCCTGTGATTCGTTGCAGGATTAACTCCCTCCCGCATAAAAAAAAATTTTTTTTTTTAGTTAACAACACAAAATAAAAAAATTTTTTTTTTTTAATATACCTAAAACAACTTCCTAATCCTGAAATAATAATAATACCCTCGAACTAAAATCAAATAAACATCCTCAATTAATACTAACAATTCCAACTGTCACTTTGACAGAAGCATCAATTCACAAGACACGTGGTAACCTTCAAACCAAAACAAACACATATGTTCTTGACACACAGATAACGACATCTAATGCAGGATCATAGCGTACACAGACAACATTCCTTATCAAAACTAGATTATTGTTCATTCACAGAGCCATCTTACATACAACATTTAAACCTGAATTGACATATTTAAATCACTACACATTCTTACTCCTATATCCTGACATTTATTTCTGAGTTTTTTGTGTAAATTTTTCTCAGTTTTGAAACGCACACGTTTACTTGGAAATACAGATTTAAATTTGTTTAATATACACCGTAATTGCCTTATCTCGCAACCCATTAACTGAAGCTTGGGGGTCGGTGAGTTATTCGTTATCTTATCTTTCGAGCGTCCTAGTCTGATAAGGTGCTCTACCCTATCAACCTTATCTCGTAATGTATGGTTTGGAACTCCAACTGGCAGTTTATTCAATTCGTCGATTTCCAATATAATATTATGTCCGAGTTTTCTAACTCCAATTACGGTCATATCTATTTCCGTTTCCTGCACATATCTTGTTATACGTGCCTGTTTTTCAACTATCTGCGACTCACACGCTGCTGATTTTACCCTTGTGTGATTTACCGGCAGAATCGGCATTTGTATAAAGTGGTTTTTACACCTCTTTCGTAACTGCTTGTCCAACAGCGATATTTCTGTGCCACTGTCGACCAACATCTCGTCAACATAACCACTGATTCTTGCTTCGACAATAAGGTCGGTGCAATTTTCAATACTCATATTTCCTTCATGTTTATTACTATTATCATTATTACATACTAAATTATCCATAATTTCGGCAGGATATAGGCCATACATAACAGTTTTATTCTTATAACTAACATTTTCCATACTTGATCGATTGAACTGCTTTTCAACTGAATCATTTTCAGTAACTGTTGCTAATAAGTTGGTATTAATTTGCTGAGTTGTATTTTTATGTTGTTGTGATTGCGGCTGATTCTGTGGTGTTTGAACATGAAACTGATTACGCGGCGGTTCATTATTATTTATCATAATTGTTGTCACCTTATTGTCACCCGTATCATTCACCTCTCCGTTCTCCGTAAACACCTCAGTACCTGATATAGATTCATCTAGTACCTCATCATCAGGCCATGTGTCATAAATATCTGCACCGTTAGTATCCATACTAGTTCCAGGCTCTACTACTGGTTCGGAATTTTTATGTGTTATGCATACACTATCCGCATCCATGATAGCTTCAGATCCTATCATACGTTCACGGTTCTCGCATGCTATATCTGTAACACTATAAATTATCACCTCATCACAGCACTTACCTGAAGTATGTTCCATATTAATAGTGTTGTTACTACTAATTTCATTTCTGTTATCTTCACTCCAATTTGATGCAGAATCTAAATACTCGACTTTACCGAGATATGAACTACTAGGCCCTAATAAGGTGGTTTCTGTATAATCACTTTCAAGTTCACCTGCTATGCTACTGTTCTCCGTTAATCCTTCAGATGTCACATCTTGGTTAACTTCCATATTACTTTCGTTGAGAGTATGTTCAATCAGAACATTTGGTACTTCAAAATTATCACACGGTGCAATATTCTCAACAGATAAATCTGCTTCAATATCAGCTGACATTTCCTGTAGTTTCGCCATCCTCTCCTCTCTGTCGGCGTCCATTTCTTCCCAAAATTCCTGCCTAATGGCTATCATCTCCTCATCCCTGGCTTTACTTTCCTCTGAAACTCCTTGTATATCCGATATCATCTCTTCTTCCACGGCTTTCATCTCCCCGCAGCAATTATCTGAAGTATGTTCTGGACTAATAGTGTTGCTATTACTAATTTCACTTTCGTCATCTTCACTATAATTGCATGCAACATCCATATCTCCGACCATATCGAACAACGAAATACTATGCCCTAAGCGAGTTGCCTCGTTAATATTACTTTCAATCCTATCCCAGAATTTCCGCCTAACGGCTCTACTATGCTCAGATATGGTTTTATCATCAAGTGCCCTGGCCCTTAAATATTCTATAAGCTCTTTTTTATCCGACATAGTGATCACAAATTAATTTAAAATTTAGTAAATTTAAACTTATTGATTTATACGCAAAGCAAGTTATTATTATCACAACAAGATTAGAACATATGGTAACCAGTTTATATGGACACAGAAAGCAGTTCAAAACATCAACATGTAAATACCTTATCTAACATACAACAACTAATAATCAACCTCCAATATACTGATAAAATCTGTTCATATATGATATACAAGAGAATATGCCCACTTGAAAATTATATCCTCAGCTTTTCACATGAACAATACACATACAATTATTACGTTAATTATATTTATACGTCGGATTTTTCCAACAAATTTTATATTCATAGACAAATATGTAATAGCGTAAATTTACCGCTATTTAACGAGCCCTACGTTGCTAAGCGCCAAAATATCTCTATGCGACAACACAAATTACTAAACTATTGGCGCATAGGATATGATAGTATGTGTATTTCAAATTACAAGTCTAGATTGGAGGGTTTAAGATTATTTATTGTACAAACACAAGTTATAGTTTATATGGTATATTTGTAATGTACAGAATGTAATGTTTGATATAGAGTCTTTCTTTTAAAATGTTAAATAATGTTCATACGCAAGACGTGATACGTTACATAAGAAGACTCCCCCGATGATGTTGTTGAATAGAAGGGCCGGTCTTTGCGGTGTAGTTGGTTCGTCAGGTGTGGCTTACAAATGACAGACGTTTTCCCAGAAACGTTTACAGCTGGGCTGGCGTCCTGTAACAGCTTGGCTGATGTCCTGTAACAGCTGGGCTGGTCCTATAACAGCTGGGCTGATGTCCTATAACAGCTGGGCTGATGTCCTGTAACAGCTGGGCTGATGTCCTGTAACAGCTGGGCTGATGTCCTGCAATTCCCACAATGAATCCGACACTTCGCACAAACAACGGTACTACGGATTTTATTACTCGCAAAACTTATATAGAGTTTAAGACCAAGTAATATCTCAGGTGACAGTGAGTTTAATCAATAACGGTATATTGAGCTTATAGCTCTCCGGCTTCTTCAAGTGTTCTCGCGAATAACAAGGTCTACCGCGATCAGCAGACCACCCTATGAGGAAATCTTGCACTAGCACGGAAACGTCTTGATGGAACTATTGCGTAACAATTAATGATACTGTCACTGCGGAAAATCTCGCACAGTGGTACAGTTACACTCACTTCTTACACACGTAATACTACAATATTAATATCGTGTGTAAAGATATAAAATCAATTGTTATGCGTCACACGCATTACTATCCCCGAAAAGTCTTAACAGATCCTTGCAAGCGGTAGAGTCTTGTACAAGGAATTGAATGTACCGTTCGCGGTAGCAGCAGTGAAGAACTGCTTGTAATTTTACGCACAATGCGTTAAAACACTGGTGTGTGCAAATGTACCACACACACACAGTTCTGAGTCTTCCCGTTTCACTAACGACGAATAGTTTTTACAACACCTTGCAAGCGGTAGAATTCTTGTACAAGGAGTGCACGTTCCGTTCGCGGTAGATGGCGTAGAAGAACTCCGTAATTATACGCGTAATGCGTTTAAACACACCTGTGTGCAGATGTACTACATACACAGTTCTGAGCCTTCTCGTTTCACTATCGACGAATAGTCTTTACAACACCTTGCAAGCGGTAGAATTCTTGTACAAGGAGTGCACGACCCGTTCGCGGTAGATGGCGTAGAAGAACTGCCTGTGTAACGACAGGCATAAGAAAATTTCCAACCACCAGTCAGCATTCTATTGGTGGATGGAAGTCACATGGTTAGTAAGAGTGACAATGCACTTTTCATGCATTAGAGTGCATTTACCTTGTAACAGCATGCATGGCGGTAATCAGACTACTCGTATCTCATGCATGCTGCCTACATATTAATAATATACATGAACGTAAACAATAGTCCGACAGGTATAGGGATTGTAGTGATACACACGTCTCAGTTCAGTTAATGGCCACACAACGATAATACTTCACGCGCCACCCGGGAAACGTTTACCACTCGCGCACGCGCGCACATTTCCACTAACACAGTACATGGATCACCATAAATAATAATGCACAGTTTTTTTAAACTAAACCCTTAACCTTACTAAATACAATTGATAACAACCAAACTTAACCATCTACCAAAATATAATATGAATGTCCGTTGTCTGTGTAATATATGACTTGCCCCGCCTATCATGATCCTGTGATTCGTTGCAGTATATATTTAAGAGACTGCGTACGAAATGAATGGTAGTGTGTGGTTCTCTAACAGCTAGTTCTCTATATAGTATAGAAACATCCCAGTAATGGACAACATGAGACCGCCCAAGACGACAATAGAGTAGGATCCTTTTTGATCCATATGTTTTATTGTTCGTGACTTACAAATTTAAAAAAGCAATTATAAATGCTTAATAACATGTACGAGGGTAAGTCAAAAAGTAAAGGCAAATTTTTAAAAAGGAACTTTTTATTGTGAAAACAAGATGACAAGTAACATCATTTCTCTACATAATCTCCCTCAACTTCTATGCACTTGGTCCATCTCTTGACAAGCTTCGTAATTCCGTCCTGGAAGAAGATTTGTGGCATCGTGCACAGCCACTCGCGCACCGCCTCCACAACTTCGTCATCCGACGAAAACTTAGATTCACGCAGATGCTCCTTCATCGGACCAGAAAGGTGAAAATCACTTGGAGCTAGGTCAGGACTGTACGGCGGATGTTCCAGCAGCTCAAAACCAAGATATTGAATGCACTGGATCGTTTTCCCCGCAGTATGAGGACGGGCATTGTCCTGAAGCAAAAGCACACCTTTTGAAAGTTTTCCTCGTCTCTTTGTTTTGATTTTGGGTTTCAGATCTCGCAGTAGCTCACAGTAGCTGTCACTATTCACTGTTTGACCTTTAGGAGTGTAATGAATTAGAAGTGGACCTTTCATATCCCAAAACACTCATCATCAACTTTCCTGCAGAAACTTGTCTTTTGAACTTTTTTGCTGTAGGCGAGGATGGATGTTTCCACACCATACTCTGCCGCTTACTCTGTGGTTCGAAGTGATGGACCCACGTCTCATCAACGGTTACTATGCGACTGAGAAACTCTTCTCCTTCCTCTTCTAAACGCCTTAAATGTGATTTCGAAATTTCCAAACGTTTCTGTTTGTGCTGGTCTGTCAGTCGATGTGGTACCCAACGAGCACACACTTTGCGATAATTTAGTGATTCGTGGATGATTGCAACTGCTGAAGAGTGGCTAATGTTCAACGCATGCGCAATATCATCAATTTTGACACGACGATCATCATGAATCATTCGCTCAACTGTCTCGATGTTCTTGTCCGTCTTCGAAGTGGATGGCCTACCTGAACGCTCTTCATCGCAGATAGATACACGACCATTTTTAAAGCGCTTTATCCACTCATAAATTTTGCATTCACTAAGACAAATCTCACCGTACTGCTGCTGCATTCTGCGAATAATCTCCGCAGGTTTAGTCCCTTCAGAGTGCAGAAAACATACCACTCCCCTCATTTCTTCCTTGGTGCACACGGACAACGGGGCACTCATAATAAAATGCCCTGAAATCACTACGAATGGAGCTGAGCACTGAAACAACACAGCTAAAGAACAAAAAAACTTTGAGGTTATGATATGTCATTGTTCAGTCAGTGCTGTCATCCATTGCAGCAGGGAAAATAAAATTTGCCTTTAATTTTTGACTTACCCTGTATAATGTAATAAAACGCATTACAATTATTGTATCGTGTAGACAATTCTTGGTGAGAACTAAATCTGTAAAACCGATTGATAAAAAGTTTTTGATAACAATTTTGACTAAAGTAGAAACAAAATATACTTAAGTGGTGTGTTTACCGTATTTACGTTACGTAAAAATTTTAATTTCTCTTCCTAACTTTTCAATTGAATGAATGAATTATTTTTCTGGCAAAAATATAAGTTAATTGTAACAAAAGAAATGACAGAAATATTTCAGTTATACATTACAATGTCATTACAATGTATATTCATTATAAATACAGATAATAAGGCTTTTTTATGTCACCAAATATATTTAAATATAGGCTAGTCAGTTTAGGCAACTCAGTTGAATCGTACGGCTCAGAGAAAGGACTTTTGTGTGTGCGCGCGCGCGTGTCTGTGTTCTAAGGACCCGCAATACCTGTTAAATAGAAATTTATGGCTTACATTTATTTAGTACATTCAGACGCTTTGTACATGAAATGATCGTGTATTTCTATTGCCACGATAGAATACTTCAAGGAATATAAAATACGCTATAGGCCTAGTGTACAACGAATCAAGACTTTATGTACAGATTTAGGTTAAGTTATTTTCTAAATGTTAAAATGCACATCATATAGCACTAAGGTTGTTTCTACTAAGTAAAATTATTTTCGTAAAGAAATTTCTGTAACAACTTTACAGGGTAAAATATCATACATGGCAAAAGAAATCTGTTGAAACAGATTAGGTAACCTTTTTAGTGGTGTAGTTTCAGATTTCAATAGAATGCCACTAGACTAGAACTGTAGAGATGTACCGTGTTTAAAAGCATTATGAAGAATCGATCCAGCAGGAAAACTTACAGATAATTCTGTAAATTCAACCAAATTTGAACAGAAGAAAACATAGGTTGGAATACATAACATATATTTCTTTAGGTTTGGGATGTGTAAAGACTCCAAAAATGAGACGATTAGTGTTGGAAAAATAGGGCAGGCAACTTGATTCAAACTGATCAAAACACACACGCACACAAATACACATTTTATAAAATCAATTAGAATAACTTCCACATGCAATGGGAGAAAAATATTTTATAATAGTGTACGACAGTTAGATGATTAAAGGATTTACAAGCTTGTACGCAATGAAAATGTAAGATAGACAGTGGCCAGACCAAAAGACAATGAAGCGGTGACAGTGGAACAAGAGTGAGTGAGTGAGAGGGGGGTGAGAAGGAGCAAAGTTAGACCCATAAACGTTAAATGTAGTGATCGAGGAAAAGCAAACAAGAAACTTAAATTGCTTAAAGAATAAAAAAAGCACTTTCATGTTATTAATATTTTCATATTATACAAAGAAGAGATTATTATAGTCTTCAGGTTACAAGAGACTACATTATCATACTTGTATGAAGTTTCATAGGCCTACTAATTACTTCTCAACACTTTACCTGAAAGCAGACGACGTTAAATAAACTAAAATTGTTTTCTTTATTCATAGAAAACAAAAGAAATGTAATTATTTATACAAAGCTGTTGATTCTACTTAGTAAGAATACGCAGTCTACTTCCAAGTAAATTACTTAGTAAGAAAGGCTGGCTCTAGGCGCCAAGGGAAATTATTATAAAAAAGGTCTTTCAATAAACCTTCTAAAATAAAACAATACTTTATTTTGAACTTTGAATATTCTGTTCATATTAAATTTTATTACAACTAATGTTAAGTAGTCTTCTTCATAAATTAAAAAAATACGTTTTCCTAAGCTTTTTATATTTTTTTACTACTCAAACCTATGACAAAATTAGTTGCATCTCGGGACTCTGTGTCGTGGATATAAAGTTTTATATACTTATATTCTGTATACACTAAATTCTGTATTTATGTGCATCATATACATTCTATATATATTTAAGTTCATGCTTAGCGACTATTATGCCAAACTGCACTCCGACTATGAGTATGTATTTTTAATTTCTCTCGTTTTGTTTATCTTTAAGGAGGTTTGTTCAGCGCCTCACAAACAATTCTCCTGTGATTTGTCTCCTGACCATCTCCTGTTCATTTCACTGGGCCGTAGTGTCTAACCAGTTGACACCCATCCTTGGGCATTTCCATGGTCAAATGTGTCTGTCCATAGAATAACCACCTGCAGCCAGATGACACTTTCTTCTCTACCCAGAGCCTCTACTATCGCTATTTAATTTCTTATGTATTTCATTCATTTCTTATACGATTATAGTAAAATAAATAATAATAATAATTTTCGTATTATGAACCCAGTATTTTCAGTATATTAATTTACTTAACATTTTTATTAAATTTTATAAAACGATTTATAAAAAGATATTTTTGAAAATTCCGTGTTACTAAAGTCAGGTAAATCACATAAAGGGGATAAGATCATAAACGTAAATGTTCCTAATTGAAGATCTAATTTTGACATTGTTTAAACTTTTAATAAACTATCATTTTTGTGTCAGTTATCGTTACGGAGTTTTTGACTTGCGACTTCTTCTGCTAACATAGATTTAGTAATGTTGTCTTTAGTTTCTGACATTACTCTTACACATGATTTTAATGTTGATTGTTTTGTAAGATTTGATATAATTCTTCTTATCTTTGCATTTTCTTGTTTAGGGTGGTTATTATCAAAACACTTTGTCACGTCACAAAGCTTCACATTCTTTCCTTAACGTTTCACAGTATTAATGCGACGTATTTTTAATATTCAGAGATTTGTCGTGTGAGATATTCAAGTAATCCACATCTTAGCAGTGCATCGTAAACTTTTAATCTTTTTTACAGTTATCGTTGTTTAAGATATACTGGGGATTAGATTTAAAAATTTTTTAATTTCTCTTGGAATTTCTAGAACATGACTAACATTTGACTTATTTGGTTCAGTGTTATTTTAAAGTTATTTATTTAGTTGAAGCGAAGATCATCACCATCATCTTCAAGGATTAAACCAAGGATGGTTTGTTCCGGTCTCAAACAGGCAAAGATTAGAGCTGGTCACTCCAGCGCTTCCTCGGACGTCCCACATCTCTCCGTCCCCTTGGAGACGAGTTCAGGCGAAGATACTTGTGTTATTGATACCCTAATTTTAACACACCAGTTTTGACGTTAGGTTTCTAACAAACAGATTACGTTCTGCTAAATTAAACTGTAATTGAGACTGCTTTTCAATACCTGTGTGTTAGAATTCTTGTGCCTGATTTCCATATGCCCATCAAGTAATTGATGTGGCTCTTACAGCAGTGTATGTACAAGATAAAAGGTCGTAACTGCTGTGGAAGTAGTTAGTTCAATGCATTGGTACATGACGTGGTTCCGTCCAATTAGTGCCAGCTTTCGCCAACACAGTCGTCCAATTTCTAGCAACCGCAACATAAAATGTGTAACGTAGTTGTCACTGCAGCAGAGGCAGTGTAAACGCATGGCAGACACGATACTCTAATAATTATGTCAAGTATGACGCTGATGATTGTCGTAAAGTTTCCAGTTGTACATCCGTAACTGCTGCTACTGTACACATCGGCACCCGGCGGCGTGAGCGACAAGCTACCTGTTGACCTTATCGCTCACATAAATAACAGCAATTTTTGTTACAGTACGAATAAATTCAATTCTATCGAAGCTTGACAAGCCTGAAGGTATTGACCGCGCCGTGTTTGTTTCTCAATTTACTCCATGCTCCTTATTCACGCCTCTCTTTCTATCAAATCTTGTTTGCTTATCCATTTTGTCTGTTATATATTTTAGTTCTATAGTTTTCTACGCATTGCCTGTATTTTAGATTTTAATATTATGTTAATATTGTACAGCAATTTGTGTTTTTAGGATTAATATTATTCATTAATTATTGGTTATAACAATTAGATTTTAAGCATGATTCATTATTCCTATATTTTAAATGAAATTTTTTAATATTGTTAAAAATTCATGTTTATTTATTTACGTAGCAATTACACATGAGACCATAGACATACATACGATACGTTTTGTCTGAGCTTAGAATGTTGGGTTAAAGGTAAATTAAAATAAATTGTATAAATATCGTTACGATTGAAGGAAAGTTACGAAATTTTAAGACACCCGTTGTCAATTATTGAAGGAGTAATAAAAAACCCATATTTAGTGTTCATTATCTCAACGTAATTTCAACTTTGTCGTGTTTACTTGCTAAACTGCAACATGTCATGTTCCATACGAGGCCTTTCATGGTTTCTACCATTCTTAGGTCCTAAATAATGGAAACACTGAAAGGCCTCGTCCGAAACATGGCAAGTAGCAGTTCATCAATTGAAAACGACAAAGTTGGAATTACAGAAACTGCTAATCCAAAAAACAAGATGAATCAATGTAATTCATCTTAAAGTATCTTTGGTGGATTGTATGTTATATAAAGTTGCAAAAACAAAATCAGGTAAGAGACAAAAAAAAACAAGAGAGAGAGAGAGAGAGAGAGAGAGAATCTAAAAGAAGCAACATTTTAACTGTATCACTGCATACGATAAAATAATGAGGGAAGAAAAGAAAAACAAAACAGAACAAACCAAAAATTAGGCCTTATAACTTGTACACATAGAGCACACACGAGCATATACATATGTGTGTGGTTTAAGTTTTCACGGTAAAATCTTGTATAGCAGGTTTTTGGGTATACCCTCCTACGAGAATTTCTTATATATCATTATATAATAAAAATATCATACACGGATATACCAAAAAAACTGCTACAACACACATATATACAATTGACCAAGAGAAAAACTTATCAAACAAATTGGAGCCGATGAAGGATACAAACAACAAATTGTCAATGCATTAGACAATAATCTTGAACATTATTCATTGAATAATTAACTAATAAATATGTATGTAAAAATAAAATTAATAATAATATAAAATTCACAACCTTTACTTATTACGGAAATATAAGAAAAATTAATAAAGTCTTCTTATTACACAGACAACAAAATTTTTATAAAATCAAACCAAAAACTACATGTCACATTTAAAACTGAATACACAAATTGATAAATATATTCCTTTAACCTCAATCGATTTAAAAACCTTGAATCTATGAATCTAATATAGCCCAAACAACATGAATAGCCAAACACTAATATCCAGACATTCAAAACCGTAAACTTATAAAAAGTAGGAGAGAACATCATAAAGCAAATACACAGGTAAATCTCAGTATACATAAAAAGCCAGTAGTAATTAACTAATTATAGAACAAATTAAAAAAGTGACAACAAAATCGTTTTCTTAAAAAGTCCAATAATAATAAAATTACATAAATAATTATTTATTTATAAAAAAATATTAGTAGTGTATGTGTATTTATTAAATAGTGTAAGATGTAATATTTGTATTATCACGACTTGAGCGTCCCCCTCTACTCAGTGCTCTATTTCATAAGTCAACTGTCTATGTACATATAAATAAGGTACTAACTGCCAGGTGGACAAGTCTTAAAAAAATTAATTCGTCTCACCTATCCTGTCTGTATAATGCAGATATAGGAAAAATGAATAGAAGAAAACAGAGCACACGTTCTTTTGCACTTGACATTAGACACAAGGAAAAGCGATTCTTTGCTTAATGTTACAGAGGTTTGTTCCAATAATATTGATGACAGTGACGAGTGTTGTTCTCACAAACGAATAAAGGTTTTTGTTTAATAGAGTATACCCTAAAACATTTTCAGCCTCTAAATAATATTTAAACTTCTGTCGATAGCAGATACAACAATCGAGAATAGGATGCTACTTCAGTGTATAATTGACAAAGTTTTGACTTTCGAGCACACTTTCCAAGTTCGGTGAAGTGCCGCAACGAACTTCCCCTAGAAAGCTGCTATCTATATATTATTACTTTAGATTTCATTTTGTGTGAGAAACCTGTAATTGTGAATTGTAAAATACATTTTTAGTGTATAGGAATTAGGTTTAGGCAATATGCAATAAATGCTGCCAACAAATATTTACATATTAGTACTTTAACTGAATCATTACACAACGCAACCCGTTTACCGATAAAATACTTTACACTCAAAATTATATTTCAGTAAATATAATTCACATTATATAAATATCACGAAAACCGTGAGATAACTATACGCACATACACACACATACACACACACATACATATATACTTCATATATACATATACATGAAATGACAGTACCTGTAGGTAGAGGAGATATTGTGTCAATTTATGGACATAAGCTTATAAATTCAAATATTTACTACAATTTAAAATATACTTACTCGGAAGTAAGTATACAAATAATGTTATACACAAGAAAGTAGTTTTCACTTCAAATATTAATATTAAATTTAATGAAAAACAATCCTATTATAATCAGTAGTATAACTTGCAACCATATGACAGCATTACGCTATTTCTATTTAATTTAAATTATGTTTCGGAATACATGTAAGTTGCTTTTCCGAACGTATTTTGTTAGACGTGCATATTCCCACACTACCAAAACTGTTTCTGAAAAAGTTTCTTTTTTTTTAATTTCATCGCTAAAAGCTTTGGTGGTGTTAAACACAACTTAATCTAACAAAATTTAAGTATACAGAAAACAAAATAAATAGTAAAATAAAAAAGTATTTTAAGTAAAATAAACCTAAATTTAGTTAAACTATAAGACGTACTAAGTGTAAGGCATACACGGGATCAAACATAAATCTAGGAAAAACAATTTGCCCTCCTACGAAGGACTAATGTAGAGAATAATGTTATTGGCGAGATACAATGTAGTTTTTACAATCAAAATACTGTCAAATTTTATGTTCAAGGAAAATTGCCTACTTAAAGCATATAAAAAGGATGTTGTAAATAAACTTTAAAGGAAATTCTCAGTCAAAAGTGCATGGTGAAAGAGGAACGGGAAACAACGAAAGTCTGGTTGGACGTTTCAAATAAGAATGACTTATATGAACTGAATTTTGGAAATAAATATTATAGCTGGGTTTTAGCAAGAGGAACATTATTTAAAGACAGGTTGTAGAGGAGTCTAATTCCCTCAATAACCTTCAAGGTCGTAAGAAGTAATAAATCAATAATTTAGAATATTTCTGGTAGTTATACAAATATAGTATGACTGTGAAAATAAGCTAGTAGAAAATATTACCATGAATTTTGAACAATGAGAAGTATACTAATAAAGTATAACTCATTGTAAATTCTAAAATGTACGTTTAAGCACATAGGTTATGAAGAAACATCATTAAGATATCTGTCATAACACGTCTGTCTTATTAAGAACAAATGCAGTTTTGTTATCGTGTAATATTTGGGCCACTGTTTATGTAAGCTAACGGACATATGCTGTGAGGAAACAGACTTAACAAAATTAATGTCGATTTTGATGTATAAAATGCAAGTATATATAAAGCTGTTAGGACAATACCCAAGTCTTTCGCGTGAAAGTTGCTTATCCCCGGGAAAGACTCGGGTATTGTTCGGTTTACATCTGCCGCAAGTGTTCTCTATCGCTTCGCAGCGTCTCTGAAGAAACTGTCCCGTGGCTGGAATTGAAACGTCAGCCAGCTAATGTCAAACTATTTTAGCAACCGACTACGGATTAACAGCTTGGATTTACGACAATGTAATAATGTTGACACCGGCAGTGCAAGCCTACGTAATCGAATTACAGTATCAAGTTAGAAAATAAAGTGAAAACGTAAAGCGATGAAAAACTGAAGAAACACGTGTGGAGAAAACACCATGTTTGCAGAAAACAATAGGAAAGAAAATTCTATCTAGCACTGACGTTTTATCAAGAGCATAGCATTAACTAAACATTTTTATTAAACGCAATGATTGTTTATACACTTTACAGTCTGCGGAATAGTTTACATTGACAAGGAAACTGATATAAAAAAATCATAAGAAGAAAATCAAAATCAAGTTAAAGTAAACCAGTAAAGCCGATTTTAAGACAGGACACGTCTGAAGATATAAACTAAGAATACTCGAGCGTCTATAAATAAGGAGATGTCACAAGCAATAACATTTTTAAAGACAGAGGAGAGATACGGCTTAAAATATTACTGAATATCATATATACTTTAGACTGAACATAAAAGTCTAAATTAAAAAGGTCCCAAATAATACTTGCTGGAGAGAGGTAAATAAATATGCATGGTAAATAAGTTAATTCGGCAAAACCGTAAAATTGGGACAGTCGCAGAAGGAAAAGCAATAACTTTCTAAAAAATATATTTACATTACTAAGAACTATCGTTCACACAGTTGTTACACTTTTCGTCGTTGGTGTGTTCTTAATATTGGTTTCTAGGTTTATTAGTTTAGGTCACGCTATATTTAATTACGATTCTATACCAAGAACATTATATTGGTGAACACACTTCAGTAAGGAGGAAGGAAAGTATGCATCTCAAATCAACCTGTTATACTACTGATATTAAAAAAATATTGAAATGCTTTCCCCGTGCATTATACTGTAGCGAGAACCTATCGAACAGCATAGAACGTTCTCCACGCGTCCTCCCCGCAAGTCAACCAGGTGTAGCTTCAGTGAAGGCTGCGCTCAAGTACGTTCCAGAGTCCGTTGGAGAACACCTGGATTACGCATTACGTGGCGTGCATATTTAAGAATGGAAAATTTCTAGAAGACGTGCGCGACCTATAAAATCCATAGAAGCCGGCTTGTCCGTTAGTTGACAGTGAGCGTTTTCCTAAGCGCGGATCGAGTGTTTGTAGAAGTATCGTAGCAAAGTGCTGTTGTGTTATAATTAGTGCGGAATTCTTTATAATTGACATTATTATTGGGTGTGAACAAATTTTACTTGAATTGTTGTTCTTACAACATATCTTGTTGATTATAAATTCGTAATTGTTATAACTGAAGGTGGTTATTAGTGACTCCACTGTACCATAAAACGGTCAGTAAGACAGTTGTAACAATACTATATCTGCACTGAGAAACCTTTGTTAAATATATTGAATATTCAGCTGTACAGCAGATTAAATTATTCTGCTAAATGAATTGTCGAGGTGAGGTCAAGATTAAATAACGTTCCCGGTATCCAGCGACGCTTACCATAATACGTCACTTTTGATTAGGGTAAGCACGAATATTGTATTTCACGATCAACTGGAAACGAAAATGTTTATTAGGTTTAGGGCAAGGACTTAGTGTTGATGACGTAAACAGTCACGCGAGTGTTTGTCACGTGTTATGTGGACCGATCGGGTCACTGTACTGTGTTTCAGTGAACTGTGAATAACCTGGAAGCACGTGGAAGCTGATTGCCTTTTGTGAAAATTATTGAGATAAACTAAAGAACTACGATGTTGACAGATGTAGCGCAGGAAAGTTGAATGCCCATCTGAGGATTTTAAAACTACCTTACAAAGATTGTTCAATAGAAACAAGTTTAGAGGCTGTAAACCACTTTTTATTCAACAATTTTAAAAGAAGTCTCTATTAAGATTAAGGCATGAGTCCCACTGTTGCACTAATTTTAGATTCCCCTGCTGGTAAAATTCTTGCGGGTGTTTGCGGAACCATTCGCTAACAGCAAACTCTACCGCAGCGTCCGCTTTGAACCGCCGTCTTTTAGTGGTTTGTTTAATGGGCCAAAAACATGATAATCGCACGGGGACAAATCGGGACTGTAAAGTGAATGCTGGTAAAATTCTTGCGGGTGTTTGCGGAACCATTCGCTAACAGCAAACTCTACCGCAGCGTCCGCTTTGAACCGCCGTCTTTTAGTGGTTTGTTTAATGGGCCAAAAACATGATAATCGCACGGGGACAAATCGGGACTGTAAAGTGAATGTTGTAAGACATCCCACTTCATACCACGAAGCAGATCTTGAATCTGCTTAGGCTACATGGCCTTGAGCATTATCATGCAGAACAATAACACTATTTGTGAGCTTCCCGGGAAGTTTATTCTCGATGGTGTCCCGTAAGCGTATTATGCTGTCTGCATATCACTCAGCGTTGATGCCGACACCAGGTTCTTTAAAATCTAAGAGCAGCACACCCTGATAATCAAAAAATACGGCCACCATTACTTTTCCTGCCGAAAGTTGTGACCGACATATTTTCGCCTTTGGAGATTGTGCATGCTTCCACTGCATACTCTGACGTTTGGATTTTGGTTCGTAGTGATAACACCAAGACTCATTACCGGCAACAATTTGGTGTAGAAAGGCATTACCTTGTTGTTGATAGCGCATCAAATGCTGTAACGATAAGGCCGAACGCAAATATTTCTGCTCATCAGTAAGCACTCGTGGAATCCATTGATCGGGAACTTTGTGATAGCCAAGGCTACGAATGATGAAATGAACAGTTCCCACGCTGATGCTCAACAATTTATCCTCCTGTTTGCTCGTAAAGCAGTTTCCAGCTGTCTCACATTTTCATCTGTTGCTGCAACACGTGCAGGTCCGGGACGGGTCAAATCTTTAGTGGATTCTCTTCTTTGTCGAAATTTATTGCACCATTCAACCACTGCTGTATGGGAATAACTATAGTCACCATATACAGCTTTCATTCTTGTATAAATTTCCATTGGCTGATGCCCCTCAGCGGCCAAAAACTTAATAACGGCACGCAGGTTATCTTTGGACGGATTTTCTATCATAGATGCCATTTTACTTCCATATTCCTTAAGGAAATGGAAGTATGGTGATGGCAAAAAAAATCGTGTTCGAGATTATTGCAGATTCTGATTGTACTACACTCAAAACATGAAAAAAAGTCGTTTTCCGAAAAGTGTCTGTCTGTCTATCTGTCTGTGTGTAGATTTTTTTTATGGCAAACGATAACTGCCGCAAATTCAAACAGAATCAAATAATTTTTTGCATACAGCTCTGATTTGCAGAGTACTCACGACCTATTGTTTTTGGTGAAGATCGGTTGAGGGGAAGGGGTAGTTTACCAGCAACGGTTTTTTTTACCAAGGGAAATTTTTTTTTTGGCAAACGATAACATCCGCAAATTCAAACGGAATCAAATAATGTTTCGCATACAGCCCTAAATTGTAGAGTTCTCAAGACCTATTGTTTTTGGTGAAGATCGGTTAAGGGAAAGGGGTAGTTTACCTGTAACGTTTTATGTTTTAACAAGGGTATTTCCTATGGCAAACGATAACAGCCGCAAATTTAAACAGAATCAAAAGATTATTTGCATACAGCCCTAAATTGCAGAGTTCTCAAGACCTATTGTTTTTGGTGAAGATCGGTTAGGGGAAAGGGATAGTTTACCAGCAGCGTTTTTTTATCAAGGGTATTTTCTATGGCAAACGATAACTGCCGCAAATTCAAACAGAATCAAATAATTTTTTGCATACTTCACTGAATTGTAGAGGACTCAAGGTCTTTCGATTTTGGTGAAGATCGGTTAAGGGGAAGGGGTAGTTTACCTGCAACCTTTTACGTTTTAACAAGAGTAAATACTTGAAAGTTCATTTAAACTTTTACAAACAATGGTAATTGTTAAAAATAAAATAATTTTGTTGCCAGGCAATAAAATTATAATTTTTTCATTTTAATATAAATCTGTACATAGTATAAAGTAAAGTCGGTCCGTTTTCTCTCTGTGTTTGAAATCGCTAATCTCAGGAAGTACTGAACGGATTTTATTCAAGTTTTCGCCAATAGATAGAGTGTCTATCGACGAACATTTATGTGTATAATTAATACATATATGTTGTACATTAGCTTACCTATCACGGTTTATGTCAAGTAAGTGGTATAGTTTACATCTTATATATAAAAATGAATGTTTCTTTGTTTGTCCCGTATGCGTTCCTATACCATTCATCCGATTGCGATGTAACTTCGGTGAGTTGTTGTGCGCACATCCGCGAAGGTTTCTTCCACATCTCCTCCTAAACCACTGTACCGATTTCAACCAAACTTGGCACAAATATTTTACGCAACGGGAGAACCAACATAGGATAGGTGTTTTTTCGATGGGGTCCTTTTGGGGGTTCTTTGGGGTCTTCCACATCGCCTCCTAAACCACTGGACCGATTTCAACCAAACTTGGCACAAATATTTTACGCAACGGGAGAACCAACATAGGACAAGTGTTTTTTTCGATATGATCCTTTGGGGGGTCCTTTGGGGTCTTCCACGTCTCCACCTAAAGCATTGGACCGATTTCAACCAATCTTGGCACAAATATTTTTTTCGCAACGGGAGAACCAACATAGGACAGGTGTTTTTTTTTCGATACGATACTCTGGGGGGTCCTTTGCGGTCTTAAAAAACTATTAGATCTGGTTACTATGGCAACCTACTTCCATATTCCTTAAGGAAATGGAAGTATGGTAATGGGAAAAAAATCGTGTTCGAGATTATTGCAGATTCTGATTGTACTACACTTAAAACATGAAAAAAAGTCGTTTTCCGAAAAGTGTCTGTGTGTCTGTCTGTCTGTCTGTCTGTCTATGTGTAGATTTTTTTTCTATGGCAAACGATAACTGCCGCAAATTCAAACAGAATCAAATAATTTTTTGCATACAGCCCTGATTTGTAGAGTACTCACGACCTGTTGTTTTTGGTGAAGATCGGTTGAGGGAAAGGGGTAGTTTACCGGCAACGGGTTTTTTTTATCAAGGGAAATTTTTTTTTTGGCATACGATAACATCCGCAAATTCAAACAGAATCAAATAATGTTTCGCATACACCCCTGAATTGTAGAGTTCTCAAAATCTATTGTTTTTGGTGAAGATCGGTTAAGGGAAAGGGATAGTTTACCCGCAGCGTTTTTTTATCAAGGGTATTTCCTATGGCAAACGATAACAGCCGCAAATTCAAACAGAATCAAATAATTTTTTGCATACAGCCGTGATTTGTAGAGTACTCAAGACCTTTGTTTTCGGTGAAGATCGGTTGAGGGAAAGGGGTAGTTTACCTGCAGCGTTTTTTATCAAGCGTATTTTCTATGGCAAACGATAACTGCCGCAAATTCAAACATAATCAAATAATTTTTTGCATACGTCACTGAATTGTAGAGGACTCAAAGCCTTTTGATTTTGGTGAAGATCGGTTAAGGGGAAGGGGTAGTTTACCTGCAACCTTTTACGTTTTAACAAGAGTAAAGTACTTGAAAATTCATTTAAACTTTTTCAAACAATGGTAATTGTTAAAAATAAAATAATTTTGTTGCCAGGCAATAAAATTATAATTTTTTCATTTTAATGTCAATCTGTACATAGTATAAAGTAAAGTCGGTCCGTTTTCTCTCTGTGTTTGAAATCGCTAATCTCAGGAAGTACTGAACGGATTTTATTCAAGTTTTCGCCAATAGATAGAGTCTCTATCGACGAACATTTATGTGCATAATTAATACATATATGTTGTACATTAGCTTACCTATCACGGTTTATGTCAAGTAAGTGGTATAGTTTACATCTTATATATAAAAACGAATGTTTCTTTGTTTGTCCCGTATGCGTTCCTATACCATTCATCCGATTGCGATGAAACTTCAGTGAGTTGTTGTGCGCACGTCCGCGAAGGTTTCTTCCACATCTCCTCCTAAACCACTGTACCGATTTCAACCAAACTTGGCACAAATATTTTACGCAACGGGAGAACCAACATAGGCTAGGTGTTTTTTCGATGGGGCCCTTTTGGGGGTTCTTTGGGGTCTTCCACATCGCCTCCTAAACCACTGGACCGATTTCAACCATGGCAACCCAATAGAATAGATTCTGTTCTAAATATATTATCGCATTGAAGACCACGCGAACGAAGTTATGGGCAACAGCTATTTATTTTTAAGAAGCCTACTTTAATTAAACTTTATTAATTAAACTAACATTTTCATTACGTGCAACGTGAAACTCCGTAGCGAAGCACGGGTATTCTGCTAGTCATGTATAAGAGAAAATATATCGTGCGTGGCAGGCAAGCATATCTCAGTTATGTACTGTTTACGTTTCCATTTTATTATTATCACTACCGCAATAAAAAGGCAGGGAAGACACACACACAATTCGCGTTATTTCTGGCCTCATTCATGTTTATTTTCTTACATTTGCACGGTTTTTAAATGGAAAGTGCCGAACCCATACCAACATAACGCATGCAAGCCGAAAAAGTGTCCAGCGTGGATAGCGATTTGCTTCCTGTGGATCGCTGGGCAGTGTAACTGCACGTGTTTACAGAGGAACGATTCATAGACAGACTCTTCGTCTTTAGGGAATGAACCCTCTGCAAGATGCTGAGGGTCCATGAGTGACTTCGGAGCGCTCCTTCTTTTCCGCGTGTTTGTTCTGTGAAACGTACACTGTAGATTCGCAGATTTATTCTAAGCAACGCTCAATAGGAAATGTTGAAAATTTTTGTCCACGGTGAACCCTCATACACACTAAACCTGATCTGATGTTTTAATTACGGACATCATAATATTAAAACTTTGGAAACTTGAGCACTACTTAATGGAGATCAATCATTAACTTATACAAGCCATTAATTTTATGCATATTTTTTATATATATGTGTACAACGTTATCGGCAACAAAGAAGTAGTTTTTGTTAAAATTCCTTCCCGGGATATTTGGCCGTAGTCCAATGTTTTCTACAAAACCAGACGTTTCGGCAATGCCATTGACTTTCATCATCAGTGAAAATCGAGTGCGATAACGTGAGGTAGTATATGTTAGTGACCACAGTACTGTGGTTAAGGCTGAAGCAGTAAGTAGAAAGAAGTAGTTTCTATGGTAATATTTCATTTCGAAAATGATTTTAAATATAAATCTTAGAATATGGAAGTCATGTATGGTTCTCCATACCGATATTTTCAACCCAGTCATAACTTAAACAGACAATATAAATATATGAATTCCGTTGCCATGGAAATCAAACGTGTTTCTATTGAAAAATCCTTGTATATAAACGATTATATAAAGACAGATTTGTAGCTTGTTTATAAAGTCTCAGTCCTTTGATGATCAACATAATACTGTAAATCTATAGTCTTCTACTAAATGTTTAGATAAAGATGAAGTCTTTCCCTGGAGATTTATTAGATGCCTTTATCTCGGTCGTTGATCTATGAGTGCAAAGCCTTTTGAGAAAAATATTTAGGCTGGTATGTCCTTACTTGTTCTTCTATTCCGCTTGTATGTTGATTAAATATCTTTTTGTCTATCATGCAAAACTGCAAAGACGTCACGTATTTGAAATGGATATGTTTTTCAATGTGGATACTAATGCTTATCACAAATCACTTTTTTGTATGGAGATAATGATGTCCAACATATTTTCAATACATAACGTACTGCCTATAAGAAATTATTATATAAACAGTTTTTACGCAAATACGCTAGAAATTACTGTTTGCCCATGTATATGTATAAACAGTGAAAACGTACTATGTTCATTATATCTTTGCCAGACCTTGGGGAAGTAAAGCACCAATTTAAATATAAGCATAATATTTGTATTGTCACTTTGCATTTGTAAAGAAATTAAATTTCTACCATCACAATTAATTTTGTGAGACAAATTTCCTCTAAATAAGTAGTTACTATATAACATTAAATTGAGTAGCGGTTGAGAAATAATTCTCTGAATATAAATTAGGAGCTGAATTTACATAAATACGGTTGACTAAAGAGTTACAGTACAATCCTATTGTAAAGGCGATTTTGTATTCAGATGAAACATTTTAAACAAAATGAGAATAAATTACAATGTATTGAGCCTGTTGTCGCTTAGCAGGTCAGTGAACCCGACTTAGAAAATGGATATCCGAAAATGCAAATTTATTTTCTCCTAAGAAAAGACAGATTTACTTGTAATTCATGACTGTAAAAACGATACCATCAGTGGAATTAAACTCGTGAAAATGCTTTAATGTTAATAAAAATTTAAATTCGTGTACTTCCTGTAGTATGTTCTTATTAGCTTTTAAGTCACTCGTATTGTAGTTATTGAAATCTTAGGTGGGGGGGGGTGGCAAATACCAAATTATACCAAAAGATTGTAGCAGTCAATTATATTATGTTTAGAACGAATAAGCGATAATTATATACGGTATTATTTCATTTATTTTCCTCTACACGCTGTGTGTATTACATATAAGGCAATGAGTGTGTTAAGTATACAGAACAGATGTGTAATATATTAGTCTAAGTATATAAATCTAATTGATTAGATAACTACCGTCAGATATGTAGTTTTATACCAGGAAGCTGTAGCCTATATTTCACTGCTCGCAGATTTTAACAGTATCACGTATCAAGAAACATACAATTTTACAAATTATAATTCCTAAGATTCTTACTTACTTACTTACTAGCCAACGCCCACCCTTGGCTGTTGAGCCATTAGGCGACGCGCTGACCAGTAGCGTCGGGCTTCGGCGATCTCGGTGTCCTCGTTGGACGGGGTGTGGTCTAAGGCCGGGCAGTCTCTCAGATGGTCGGCGTCCATCGTCGCGTGGCCGCACAGCTGGCACTCAGGGGTTGGCAGCGTGTGGAGGCGGTGCAGATGTGAAGCGAGATAGTCATGTCCGGTTTATTCCTAAGATTCTGTACAATAACAATTGTTACCATTCACTGTATATACCAAATTTTTATTAAAATTATCCAAGTAAATATTCAGACGGTCGAAATTGACATCATTTTCTGACAAGACTTTATTGTAATAGTATTTAATTTTGTATTTATTGATTTAAATTACGTTTTGTAAAAATATTAATTAAAAGAAAATATATTTTTTTATGTATAATAACGTAGCCGTATATTGGCAGGAATGTAGTACTTTTGCGACGGTCGCATAAATTGTCGTGTTCCAACAGTGGTAACTGACATCAGATAAAATCGATTTTAAGAACTTTGACAGTGTAAACAAATGAAGATTACAATAAATTGTCGTACACAACACTTCTTCAAGTTTAAAATAAATGGAACCCTGTAAAATCGGCTTACTGTCTAAATATAAAATATTTAACAAATTCAATACATTAAATTGTGTATTAAATATATATATATATATATATATATATATAGTATACATAAGAGTACCAAAACACAATTGCTAAGCTACCTACCATTGTAAAACAGCTGTCTTTAGTATACTCTAAATCAAAACTTGTATGGCGTCCTGAACAAACTAGACGCAATTCCTTCTGTGTTTATCTTTACGATTTTTTGCTTCTAGTCTAATTATTTCCACTGTTCTAAGGATTTTTATTTCCTTAAATGCTTGTGAAATAACCGTAAAATTGTAATAACTCCGTTTTGTATTTTCAATTACTGTATCGTCTATTCCATTTATTTTCTTAATTGGATTATTTCTTACTTTTTCATCCTGCATATCCTTGTTGCTTTTTTCCAATAATACATACCTGCCGATAGCAGTGTCTTTTGTTGCTACAAAGCTCTACGTGTCCGCTTTGTAACTCATCATACTCTTGTCTACAAATGTTTCGTAGGTTATACGTGTACTGCATAGTAACTAAGTTAACATTCCTGTTTTCCGTAGGCAATTGAAAGTTCCGTTTCTTATTTCCATATTTGATGATAATTCTAGTTTTATTGTTGACCTTAAATATTTATAGCTTACTACCTTTTAATCAAGTTCTCATTAATACATGGGTCATGTTAATCTTTAATTGTGTACTGAATGTCATTGTTACATACATTGTGACCCTATTTGTTATATTCCACTACTAATTTTAATAAAACAAATATAATACTACTATTCTTCCTTCTATTATGATCACATTATCATGTGTAATTATTATTATCACGAATAAATAGTAGTAGTAGTAGTAGTAGTAGTAGTAGTAGTAGTAGTAGTAGTAGTAGTAGTAGTAGTAGTAGTAGTAGTAGTGGTGGTGGTGGTGGTGGTGGTGGTGGTGGTGGTGGTGGTGGTGGTGGTAGTAGTAGTAGTAGTAGTAGTAGTAGTAGTAGTAGTAGTAGTAGTAGTAGTAGTAGTAGTAGTACAAAACCAGCAATATGTGAGGGTAGAATTGCACGAGCAAACAACTGCATAATATTAACTACTTACTAAGTGCAGTTCAATAATTATCCTCAATAATTAAAGGCTTGTAGTCTATAATTATGGGCCTAATAACCGTTTAACCTATATTTTGACAGTTAAAAATTGTCATTACTGTTATTTGGGTTCCTGGCACAATGGGACACGTAAGTTACCAAAGATTTTTGACTTGAATTTAAAAACGTTCTAGCACAACTGGTCGTTAAAAACAGACCGACAGGGTAATCTTGTTGCATGATTCCAGAAGAGACGCAAAAACAAAATGTGGAATGTGTCAATTATAGAAGAAGGAATGTTGGTGGAGCCACAATGGATACGATGTACTGCAGAATTTAGAAAAATCAAATAGTGGCTGCACCATGAGGCATTGCACTCAGCACAAAACATTATTAACTTTTATTCAATGTATTTATTATTTTATTGTTGGGTTACTTATTTTAACATTATTTTGGATTTTTATTAATACAGTGTATATTGGAATATTAAAATGATAGATAATATTTTCATTAAATAACTATTATTTCTTCTGTTAAATACTACCAGTACTGTAAAATAACTAGTGAGTAATACTGTAACGTTCACTATTAAATAACTAGTGAGACTTTCGGAATAAAAAATAACTGTAACGACTACTCCTATGAAACACATAAAGATGAAAATAACTTTCATCAAGATTTATAAGCATACAATCAATTAAAACATTATCATTTTATTCAGTAAATTCCTCTGATAATTTGTTTTGAAAAATAGTAATATTTGGTACTAAGGATATTGAAACAACCCTGTACATTTTTCAATCAATAGTGTGACCTCCCTTTAAAGTAAACTAAAGTAAATTGACTCAAAACTTCGTTCACTTTCCTTTAGAATTGTCTCCACACGGTCGACTGCTCGAACGATAAACAACAACCCCACGGGCAAACATGCCTACTTTACTTTAATTATCACTTGGAACCAATTCTGCCCTTTTGGGTTGATTTCTCTTATTGGTTTTTCACTCCGTTACTGCTTGTGTCAGCTGTGATAATATACTTGTTGTCAGGAAAATTTAAAATTATTAACCTGAACAAAAGTAGCTATGATTTTTTAATATTCACTTCTTAGAACAATTTTTTAATTTGACTTGAAAAATCGGTTCTTTAAAAGTGCTAAAGAAATTACATAACTACAATAGGTAAGGAAAGTATGCATGATTATTATTTAAATAGGTCTATATAAGAGCTAATATAAATACATACAAATGAAGAACATATTTTGAATCAGTTGTCATTCCAACAAAAAAGTGTGAAGTATATTTTTCTGTTTCAGGTATAGAGAAAACCTTATGTAAATTGTATGCTGTAACATTAACTAGGCTACGTATACTTGCAATTGAGCGTTTGTTTGTGGGTGTGTGTGTGTGAGTGTGTGTCCGTGTGTAATACTTAAATATTTGCAGGACTAAACACACCACAGGAAAAAGACGAATAATTATACAAATAGTTGTTTATATAAGCCCATTGTAGTTACTTTGAACGGTTAACAAAAGCGAAAGATAGCAAGGACAATGCATAGTAGTTTAGTTAAAAATATCTTTCAATTGTTGTATACCTGGTTATTTCTATTCCTTTAATCTCGGTTACATCCTAACTATCTAACTCCATTATTTCTGAGAACTGTATTAGCTTATGGTTTAACGGTATTGTTAACAGTTACCGATATATTTTCCAAAGAACATCAGTCTAATAGCAATAATATACACCCAAAGTATGTAAATGGTTATAGAATCAGTAAAATATTTATATTAAATTTCTTTCTTTATATTGTTAAATTAAAAAAAAATTGAATCTAATTTCCTATTTATAATTTATACTAACTATTGAAAAAGTTACACTTTTTACAAATTCTGTATTATTATCTCTGTATGATTACCGTCTCTTTTTATTGTTTTATTTATATTAATTCTAATAATTTATTAAAAATTAAGTTCAGTGTCACGTGACGCTCGATTACTATACTCTCTTTTGTGTGTGTTACTGTGTATGTTGCGATGGGGATGCACATTCGTCTGACGTCCCGAGAACAAACGCTATTTGTGAAACAAACGACGTTCACTCACGACGATATGATTGCAAAGAGAGTATATGGTTTACCAGAATTAGGTTTTATAGTCTATCAGTATAAACTTGTCAAAGATTTATTAAGTATTCCTGGCTTTTTTCAATGTTTGTTACAGTAGGCTTAGCGTCACGTTCACAATATAAAAAATTATTTGCCTATATTTGCAATTTACGTGGTCTGCAGAATACTCTTGACACATATAATAATTGTTCTTTACTTGCACTATTTTTCACTTTATGGTTTTACAACACCGTAATTATATGCATATCTCAGTAATTAACAAATAATTAAGCAGTAGTATTGTATGAACACGAATCCCCATTACCGCTGGTCCATGGGCGTGTATCATTCTGTACAACTTGATAATACATTCCGATTTTGCTTGCAGTAAATTGGTCTTGTACAGTTTCACGAAAAACTTATAGTTTTGCACGCGCCTAATATTCATTTCTGTACCGTTTTTCTTTATCACATACACTAATAATTTACGGCTACCTGTGGTATGTGTTTTATTATTGTCCTGTTGGTTATGTTTGGGAATTCATGTCCAGTACCACACAACTACACAAAGGCACCATAATAAACATTTGGGAAAATTTACAAATATACAAACATAAAACACAAAACAAACTAATACCTGAACAAATACAAATCAATACAAAACATGACACAATTTTCAAAACACTCAAAATCGAATACACACAAAATACTAACACATACACCACAATAACACACAAAAAACCAATTTAAAGTTCCAGAAGCCAACAGTAAGCCACAATAACAACCAACCAACACACATGTACTTCACCAGACACAAAATCCGGAAGGCTGAGGATGGGTACACAATGGTACCCGAAACATGTTCCTAATAAGGAAAGAAATGTCTTGAGTTAAATTCATTATAAAATTAAATACAATATATGCATCAAGAAACGGACTGTAGCAATAAAGTGTTTGAATATATATATATTGTAATGGTACATATCTTCAACTAACAATAATGAAGAAACATGACAAAATAAATTATTTCAATAATTAACACTATAATAAAAAGGGATGAGTCAGAGATTAAAGAATGGGTGATTCAAAATAATAATACGATCAAACATATCAAGGTAATCATGAAAGTAACCTCTAATAATAAAAAAGTAACAAGCAACGAACCGAAACGTTGAAAACGATAATACATGGCGATTGAACCACAATAGCCCAATAGATGGTAAGTGAGAGAGTAGGAACAGCCCCAAAAACCAAGCATATAATATAAACAATGACATTGTAAGTGAATAACTAGAACTAGTCACCACACTAACCTAAGGAGGTATAAATAATTAGCATCGAAGTGAGAAGATAGAACCAGCCCCAACACCGAGGAAGGGATATATAAAATATAACAAAATAAAGTAAAGACAGTGAAAGTGCACAACACCAGTGATAGACCAAGTGAAAAGAGACAAATCAATGATAATAGTATATAATAATGATGATTGTAAAACGCAGACAAATAATATAAAAGTAGAAGTGTTAAATGTTAATGACTTAAATTGTAGAAGGGTACACTAGCCCACATAAATAGAGATAACTATGACAAATCAAACTAGCACGACACAAAAATAGATAACTGTACAATCAAACCTAGTAGAATGAGAGATAGTGAATTAAAGTAATAATGAATATTTTTATAAAATGAGAAAGAGAATTTTAGTAACCAATACCCACCAGTAACACTTAAACCATATAGAGTGCAAGGTGTTAGCATTAATATAACCCATAGTAAATGTAACCCCATTAATAGTGATAAACACTGATAAGTCAGTGAAAAAAGTTTATGTGTGCATAAAAAGTGAGTGAGAGATAATAATTGCTAAACACAGGAAGGACTGTGACAATCAAAACCAATTATAAGTGAACACCAGTATGTGATAAACTAAACTAAAGTGTAGTAGAATTAAGTTAGCAGTAGTAGCAACTACATATCATGTTTTAAATTTTGAACAATTAATATTCTAAGTGACAATTTATATTATTACCCATGAGTTTAAGAAAAATGGACTATTAGTGTGTTAATACACAGCGTAGAGAATTTCTAATATACAGAGGTATAAAACCAAATATTATTAACCCAAAATTGATAAGGGAAAGACAATTGATAATAATATAATCATTAAAAGATTTTAATAATGAAATAGTAAAATATTATTAGAGTGTGATGTTAATGACCCAATGTCATATAGGATTAGTAATAAGGATTTATCATTATAGTCAAAATATTTAATTAATATTTATGTGTTTATTTTTTATTTACTATGTAATAACTGTTACTCACCAAAGAGTATGAGTACATGATGAAAATGAACATTGTGGGCAATGAAAAGTAAATAATTATGTTTTAATGAATAGAATTATGTCTGTGGGAATTATTAAACCATAAGATTCAATGTTATATGTTTAGTAATAAATAATAAGAAATAATAATTAAAAACAAACAAAGACAGTAAACAAGAAACAAAATGAATACAGACAAATACAATGATACTAAAAGGCAGTTATGACAATAGACAAGCCAGAATATGGAACCATAAAACCACATACAATTACAAAAGAACAGACATAAAACCATAGAACAAATGAATAAAATCATGTATTAAACAATCAGAACCCATACAAGGGGAAAATAAAATGTAATCTCTGTAATTTAATAAAAATAGCCAATTGCTGTTTAGGCCTAGGCAAATGCCTAACTGTAAAACTACAAAAAACCTCAATTTTGAGAATTAAACAATGACATTAGCAAAACTAAGGCATATAAACAATAACAGACGATTAGACAATCATGTTAAGAAGGAAATATTAAAGTAATCATGTAAATTAAGAAAAGAGTGTAATTAAACAAAATCAACATAACTGTCAAAGTGTTAATACCTAAGTAAACAAAATAGTATTGGATGTCAAATTAATCCTTGAACCAAAATACGAACAGTGGTAATGCTATTTAATACTTAAAAGGGAATACTGAAGATTAATTGCATTCAGAAGGTCTGTAACCATTTTAAATAAAAATTCAAATTTCTTAACAATGGTCTTAAGCCAATTTTAACCAATCAGAAATTTTGAGTTCCCATGACAACAGCGGAATATTGACAATTTTAAGTTAGGAACGTTAGAATCTGTAGTGACGCTTACTGAAGAGACGCCACGCCGTGAAGGGCCCAAAATTTTATCATAAAACATTAAAAGTGCCCATAAATTTATGAAGATAAGGACCAGACCAACTGATGAGAGGATGTTACAATCAACCAGACCAAGGACCAGTTCAAATTAATCAAGATGCATGGAACCTAAGGAAATTAACAAGAAGAAGACGCCAGACGTACCTGAAGCCCAAGATTTGAAGAAAGAAGAATCGACATCGACGAATTAACCTACGTTAACTAGTGACAATACACTTCCTATCAACTGACGATAAGTATTGCTTAATTCATTGAACTTTTAACATAAATTCTCTTTCAAATTTCTAACTGAACCGTGAACTCTCACTATCACTGAAGGTACTAATTTTCAAGGATTGATAAATAAAACGTAATTTGTAAACACTAAATAACTGATGATAACCTATGTATTACACCAACGACACTGTCACACACTTTAACACCACAGCATTGAATTTAATGTAAACCTTGTTTGATTCTTATGCTCACGATCATTCAGTGAAATATTGTAATTTATTATCTTGTTTTAAAACTCCTTTGTCGTACTTAAAAGGACTCTATTTCGTAAATTTATTTTGTAAATAATAATCAACGCTGTATCGTGGCGAAATGAAACATTGTGTTGCCAACCCAACCATCCGCTGAGTGAACGACTATTTATTGTCGAGGATAAAATTATTATATCTATTACAACTTTAGTATAAGCGTTAACAAGGATTAACAGTACTGAGCCTAATAAAAAAGTGTGTATCATTAACAACTGTCCAGCAATTAGTTATAGAAAAATATTATGTATGTTTTGTTTAATAGCCGTGAGTCAACATAACCAACATTATTTCACGTTGGTAACACGTTTCCCCCACCCAACCGAGATTCGAGTTCATGCCAGTCGGCGAACTATTCGAATTTACACTAATACACTGTAAAACCATCCAGGTAAAAACTTTTAATTGTTTTCTCGCAAAACAATTTGGCGCCTATCGGGAAGTACAAAAGAGTGAGAAGGGGCAGGTAAGGCACACAGGATACTAGACGCTTTTATAACACCGAACTGACAATTAACAACGTTCGCATATTAAACAAATATTAAAACTTCTAAACTAGACCAATATCCGTCATTTAACAACGTGGCGCACCAACTAGTGAGGCTCGTTGAAAAATATAGCCTTCTCTGGAAATAACTCCTCCTCTGTGTTTACACACCCTAGCTTATTCATCCCTTGGGAATGATTATTATGGTGAAGAAAATGATATACGGATTACAAGAAACAGCTTTTTTCTCCAACGCATCCACAATCGAAGATCTTTTATTATTGCAAATAAACATTTATTTCTCTTAAAAATTAAACCATGTTCAGGTCTTTATGTAAATATGATACTTAACTTATTAACTCATACTGATTTAATATCATATACGGATTCTACAGTCGGCAATGCAAATTGAAGCTACAGAAAATATTTTTGGTCTGAGGAAATTGAAAGTAACGTAATAACGGGACGAATAACGTTATCAATTATTACTAGGTACTCACTTCATCTTCGTTTAATTGTGTGTGTATCTGTGTGTGTGTGTGTGCGCGCGCGCGCGTGCGTGTGCGTGTATGGTAAATGTGTTACTTTACTATTGTGGACAGTATTCATTTACAACAGTCTAGCTTATTCCTGCATACGTTTTTATTTCACTTCCATGTATCATAAGGAAATGGAGTATGGTTCTCCATACCGATATTTTTAAATTGGAATGAAACATTAAAAATAGAATAAAGATATTTCTATATCGGATCCAGGACGAACTGATATACACCAGACATCATACCGCTGCCACAAAATGTAGATAACACCCATTGTCAGCGCAGTCTCGCTCGCTGCTGTCACGTATCAGAACAGCTTACTTCACCTTTGACGCGCCTACCACAATCGTATCGAGCTCTACCTCCCTTGTACACACACACATACACACGCTCGGTATCACGACTTGTGCACATATCTCACGTTTCCACTCGTCGTCTATTGCCTGTTCACTTCTACGTATTTTAACACACGTCTGGCTCCATTCCTCCCTCCCTTGTTCAACATGAGAGCCTGTCATTTCACTTTACACGTAAAATTTAATTCCGTCTATAAATAGTTTGACAGTTTATAAGTATTTTGAATGTTCATCCACTTCATTCACAGCACTTAATGAATAATAATTGCTAAACTTTCACATGTGAAACTTACTTTGTTTATTTTCCTCGTACGCGTTTCAGCGTGATGTTCGCCTTCCTCAGCGAGGTGTGATATAGAATGTCCGGAACTTGTAACGGTTTTTTCTAGTTGGTAGGTTGTGTGGGGGGGGTTTGGAGGTGGAAGGGAGTTGGCGCGGGATTCCGAATTATTGTATGTTTTGTGTATAATTGTGTCAAATAGTGCGTGTGATTTAAAGTGTAATTGGTCGTTAAGTATGTCGTTCTGCTGTGTTAAGTTTACGACTTTTAGGTAAGTAGTGTAGGATCTCAAGATTATTTTTTATGTTGGTGTAGCTGTGGTTTTTTTGTATGTATGTGTGTGGCGAACGCGAAATATACAAACACTACACAACACAACCAAACAACATACTTAACGACCAATTACACTTTAAATTACACGCACTATTTGACACAATGACACTAGCTTTGTCAAGGTCAGATAATAGCAAAAAAAAAACTGCGTCGGCATTTCAGTGTCACTTCTGCAGTATTAATTTTAAAAACTTTAAACAGACGTTACCAAAAGAGAATAAGAGAAAGTTGTTTGCAACTATTTAATGAATTTCCTGAGTTTGAGATCAAGCTGAACTCAACCAGAGGGTAATGTATAAAGTCATTCTGTAACAGAAGAAGACATAGAGAGCATATTTTATTGTCGGGTACATTTTGCTACTACCACAACTCCTTTGTTTATAAATCTTACAATTTTTTTTCGACATCTATATCCATCTTTATTAGTATACGAGGACTGAACTAAGTCTGTGTAACAAAGCCTGTGTTGATAAATCCACATTGTTGTCTAAACATTGTGACCTCTTTTCTCTCCACATATTAATCTTTTGCGATCTTTTTCTGCTTATAGGTTATAAGGCCGGTTGGATAACTCTTGGTCTTTATATATATATTGTAATGGTACATATCTTCACCTAACAATAATGAAGAAAACATGACAAGATAAATTATTTAATCATTAACACTAGAATAAAAAGGGATGAATCAGAGATTAAAGAATGGGTGACTCAAAATAATAACACGATCAGACATATCAAGGTAGTCAGAACAGTAACCTATAATAATAAAGAAGTAACAAACAAACAAACCAAAATGTTAAATACAGTAAAATATGGCGATTTAACCTGAATAGCCCAATAGATGGTAAGTGAGAGAGTAGAACCAGCCCCATAAACCAAGAATAACATAAATAATGACAATTGTAAGTGAACTAGAACTAGCCACCACACTACCACAAGAGTGTAGAAATAAAAAGAATAATAATGAACAAAGAATTAGCATGGAAGTGTGAAGATATAATCAGCAACAACACCAAGGAAGTGACATGTAAACTATGGCAAAATAAAGTGAACCCAGAAAGAATACAAAACTAATGTTAAACCAAAGAAAAAGACTAACTAATGAAAATTGTATATTATGATAATAATTGTAAGGACAGACAAGTTAGAATTATTAATTGTTAAGGACTTAAGAGATAGAAGGGTACACTAACCCAAACAAATAGAGTAAACTAGGACAAATCACACTAGCACGACACAAACATATCATGTATAGTCAAACCACACAAAGTGAGAGATAATAAATTGTAAGGAGGATGAACATTTTAAAATAAATGTAAGAAAGAGAATTTTGAATAAGCAATACACTAATCTTTACCCACCAGTAACACTAAAACAAGATTGAGTGCAAGGTGTTAGTGTTAATACCCCAAAGTGAGAATAAACCCCGTTAAAAAGTGATAAACACTGATAAAACAGTAATCAAAGTTTATAAGTGCATAAACTAAGTTATAAGTTATAAGTGAGTGAGATCTAATAATGGCCAAACACAGGAAGGACTGTGATAGTTGAAGGGCCAATATGAGTGAACACCCAAAATGTAAGTAAATAAACTAATAGTATTAAAATTAAGTTAGCATTAGTGATAACTGATTATCAGGGTTTTAAATGTGTGTCAATTAATGTAATAAGTGACAATTAAGATTATTAGGAAAGTCAGAAAGATAGACTATCAGTGTGTCAATTCACCATATAGAAAATGTCTGTAATATTGAGAGATAAAAACAATGAATAATCATTATAAGATTTAGTAAGACATAGTGAAATAGTATTAGGTAACATAGTTAATGACACAGTGTCAGATAAGTTTAGTAATAAGGATTGTCTATAATAATCAAAATAATTAATCAATGTTTATATGTTTGTTTTCTTTTGATAATACTATAAAATAATTATTACCCACTGAAGAGTGTGAGTGGATAATAAAAAGTAAATAATTATGTTTTAATGAGTAAGATTTATGTTTCAAAAGAATTATGTTTTAATGAATAAAAATTATATCTATGGGAATTGTTAAAACCATAAGATCCTATGTTATATGATGTAATAAATAAGATTTTAAAACCAACAAAAACCAGTAAACAAGAAATAAAATAAATACATTCAGATACAATGACACTAAAAGGGAGTTATGACAGTAGACAAATTAGTATATGAAACCAATAAAATCACACACAATTACAAGAACAGACATAAACATTGAGCAAATAAACAGAATCATGTATTAGAACAATCAGGACCCATACAAGGGGAAAATAAAATGTAATCTCAGTAATTACAGAAAAATAGTCAATTGCTGTCTAAGCCAAGGCAAATTCCCTACTGTCAAACTACAAAAGACTTCAACTTTTAGAATTAAACACTGACATTAGTAAGACTAAGCCACATAAACTATAAAATGCAATTATACAATCATGTTAAGGCAGACATATTATGATAATAATGTAAATTAAGAAAACAGTATAATTAAATAAAATCCACAAAACTGTCAAAATGTTGATACCTAAGTAAATACTATAGTATTGGATGTCAAATTAATCCTTGAGCCAAAATATGAACAGTGGTAATAATATTTACTACTAAAAAGGGAGTACTGAAGATTAATTACATTTAGAAGATCTGTGACCATTTTAAATAAAAATTCAAATATCCTATCAATGATCTCAAGCCAATTTCAGCCAATCAAAAATTTTGATTTACCATGACAACAACCGAATATTGACTAATTTTCAGTTAGGAACAAAAAATCTGTAGTGACGCTTAACTGGAGAGACGCCACGCCGTGAAGGGCCCAAATTTTAAACTCTAAAACAGTATAAGTGCCCATAATTTGATGAAGAAGGAGCAGAATAACTGACGAGAGGACATTCCAACCAAACTACACAAAGGACCAGCTCGTAATTAATCCAGATGACCAAAAAATATATGGAATTCGACCAGAAGAAGATGCCAACCATTCCCGAAGCCCAAGACTGAAGAAAGAAGAATCTACATCAACCCATTACACCACTTGGACGACTGACAATGCATCTCTTATCTACTAACGTTGAGTATTGCTGAATTTATTGATTTATAAAAAAGACAAATTCTCTTTCAACAAATTATAACTAAATAATAAAACTCTCACTATCACTGAAAGTATTTTCAAGGATTGATAAAATAAAAAAGTAACTTTGTAAACACTGAATGACCAAATGATAACCTATGTATACACCAACGACACTGTCACACTTCAACACCACAATATTTAATTTATAGTAAACCTTGTTTAATTTTAATGATCACGAACTTTAAATGATATGTTCTAATTTTGTTATCTTGTTATATAAACCTTTGTTTCGTACTTAAAAGAACTCTATAGGCAAATTTATTTTGTAAAATAAGAACCACACTGTCTTGCAGCTAATATAAACATTGTACTGCCAACCTAGCGATCCGCTGAGTGAACGAATATATTGCCGAGGCTAAAATAATTGTATAAATTATTAATTGTATGAAGCGTTAACAAAAACTAACCAGTCAAAAGACTAATAAAAAAGTGTGTACCGATAACAAACTGTCCAGTATTTATTTGTAAAGAATATTATGTATGTTTTGTTTACTAGCAGTGGGTCAACATAACCAACATTATCTCAAGTTGGCAACACGTTTCCCCCACTCAAACGAGAATCAGTAACAAGCCAGACGGCGAACGATTCGAATTTACAATAGTGCAATATCAAACTATACAGATAAAAACTTTTAATTGTTTTCACGAAAAACAATTTGGCGCTTATCCGGAATTACGAAAGAGTGAGAAGGGACAGGTAAGGCACACAGGCTACCAGACGCTTCCGAACGACACTACTTACGTTCGCAAACCACATTACTAAAACTTCCAATTGTAAAAACAATAGACCGACACACCCGAATACCCGAATATTACAAATTGGCGCACCAACTAGTGAGGCTAGAGTTACGACAGAATATCTAGCGGCAGGTACGACAGAAGGTAAACAAGATGAAGAGGGCATCATAATTAAGGCGAACGAAGGAGGCCGAAAAGGAAGCTCGAGCGGAAGAGAAGGAAGTAACTTCGGTCGAAAACGCCGAACAAATGCTACCTCCCATAGAACTAGTCAAACCCGTGCAGCCAGAAAATCAACCGGAGAAACCCGCACGACCAGAGGACGGGAATCTCATGGAAATGATGAGAATACTGATGGAAGATAACCAGAAGAAGATGGAAGAAACATTGAACAAAAATAAGGAGGAATTAAAAGAGGAAATTAATGAGAAATTTAAGAGGAACAGCCAGCAAATGAACGAAAACCGTAAGACCGTGGAAGAAAAAATAGATAAGAACAGCCAGCATATGGCCGAAAATAATAAGGAAATGGTAGTGAACATGGAGAACTTAAAGGAAGAGTTGAAACTGGACAACCAGAAAAACTTGGAGGAGTTGAAGGAAGAGTTGAGCAGGACTATTGAAAATAATAATGAGCAGATTAATAAGAAGATCGAGGAGGAAATGTCCGAGATACACGGGAAATGGGAAGATACGAGCCGTGAAATACAACAAACGAAGGAAGACTTCAGAGAACGGATGACCAACCTGGAAGAAGACAGCCAGATCCGAATAGAGTCGATAAAACTGCAACCGACCAAAACATAAAACAGGTACGGACAGATTTTGGAGAGAAGTGCCGGGAGATCGACACGGCCGTAAGCGAGATTCGCGGAAAAGGCCAGCAAAACAAAAATAAAATTGAGGAAATCCAGCAACGGGAGATTGCTAAAATCAGGGAGGAGTTAGAAATAATTAATAACAGACCGCCAATAATGACGCAGTACCAACACATGGACAACCGGGAAGTGATCAACTTTAAACAATACCGGCGAAACCCAATGGAGTTTTTAGAAAGAGTAGACGAGCAGCTGGCCAAAACTCGGGAGAACAGGTGGACCATTATCCGAGGCTACTTAGACGAGTATTTTCGAGATATCAACGATAATTGGTGGACGGCTACAAGACACGACCTCACGAATTATGAACAATTTAAAGATGTATTCAAAAGGAAATACTGGTCGGAGGCAACACAGAACATCGTGCGGGACAGTATATGTTTCGGAAGATACGACGCCACCAGAGGGACAACTTTTACTGCATATTTCCTCGGTAAAGTATGCCTAGCAAGGAACCTGGAACCGAAGATCCCAGAAGAAAGTTTGGTGACGAAACTTGCTTTTCATTACGAGGAGGGTGTCTCTAGAGCGCGGCTGGGTAGCCAAATCAAAACTATACAGTCCATGGCAGCCCTGCTGGAAGATTACGAGAGAGAACGTTATTATCGTAGGAGCCGACAGCGGGACGACAGGGGCGAAAACAAAAATTTTCACAACGGTTACCAGAATAATAACAACAATTACCGTCCTAATTATAATAACCGTAACCAGGTGAATAACCCGCCTAACGAGTCGCAGAATAGACCTAACAATAATCCGTCTAGCCAACAAAATAACAGTTATAACAATAGTAATAGGCCAAACAACACAAACAATCAATACAACCGGCCAAATAATACATATCAACCCTATAGGCCGAATAAAACCAATTACAACCGGCCAAATTTCAATAACAACCCAAGTGACAATAGAAATCGCAATAATAACGATCGTAACTATCGTCAAGTGCATTACGTGAGGGCCGAAAGCGGCGGAAGAAATAGGTCGTACTATCAGGGACGACGAAGTGCCGACCGGAATGCATATGGACACCGGTACAGTGATAATAATTACGGACGTGACACCAGAATCAACACGGGCCGAAGTCGAAGCCAAGAAGTGTACAGGCGTGACCGGTACGAAGAGGATCACAACCAGCCTGAACCCCGACCGTCAACGAGCGGAAGTCCGCCAAAAAATCAGCAAGACGATCGTAACAATCAGTCCGAGATGACGTTAAACTAGGAGCGGCAGTGAAAAAGCTACTTGTACCCTCACTGAACCATTCTATTGGGTTAAATCGCATCGTTACACAAACCAACGGCGAACGCACAATTACAATAGTGCGAAATAATGTTCTGAAAAATATTGTAGAGGAATTGCTCGAAGAAGGTAACAACCAATCTGATAGTAAACATAACGAAATTGCTTATATTTCAACGCAAGTCAACGGAGTACCAGCACAAATTATGATAGACACTGGATCCAATATTTCGTTAATCGACAGTATCGAGCTTCAAAAAATCTAAGAAGCGAGTAAGACAATTATACTTACGCTACCCATCAGCAACATTGTCCTTGTAGGAGCGACCGGACGACAAAATAGAACCGTCCGAAAACAAGTACAACTAGAACTGACAAGCGACGGACAAATCGTAACAATGACGTTTTTAGTAGCCAGCGGATTACCATTCCAGATGCTAATTGGTTGCGATATGCTGCGCCAGTACTCAGCCATAATTGACTTGAGCAAATACAAGCTAATTTTGAAGAAAGGTGACATACAATGGATAACCGAGTTGACCAATAGTGACGAAATACAGCCGAATAAAACAATGTATCATATCCAAAAATACAGAAATACTGGAGAACATACACCGAATAATGGAATTTGTGACGAGACCGACAATGAAGAACTATGGCAAGAAAAAATCGAAGAAATCCGAACTTTCCAGAGAGAGAAAACGAACGCACAATTAACAGTTCAAAAAGCTTAACAACTGATAGAAGTGTATAATAGATACAAGCACGTATTTTCAGATACACCTGGGAAGGTCAGAGGTTATCAGTGCGAAATTCAATTCCAAGAGCCTGTCAACTTGATAAAAACATCTTACCCGATCACAAATTTCGATGGAGGAAGCAGTGAGAAGAGAAATTACTCCATTAATTCAATTTCCAAATGGAGTAGAATATCAGTTCGATAACGTGCAATTTCACCATAAGATACTCGAGAAGACGGACAAGATCAGAGAAAAATATGCAACCGAAACCCATTCAATATCAGATTGGAGAGCAAATATTATTTAAAAACAGAGGATTACCAAGCACAATGGAAGGGGTAGCCAAGAAGCTATTATTACTTTACACAGGACCCTACATAGTAAGTAAAGACAATCAAAATAACACATATGAGAACGTAGACCCAAAGACACAAAGAAGAAAGGGGACATATAAACAATCCTCTATGAAAAAATATTATTAAACACAAAAAAACATCCTGAAACCAATTAATAAATAACTATTGTTAAATAAGGAAAAAAATAAACAAAAACAATAATAAAAAGACCATGTATACCATACCCACTAATAATATCAGATCACTAAGAGCTAAAGAGAGTGAATAAAAGAAAAAGATTATAATTTGAAATAATGTATTGTATAAACTGAATAATAATAATGTGGAGAATCCTACAAATGATATTTATTTTATAGTCGCACTAAGACTACTATTATAATTTTATTAATGATTGACTGTAGATAAGTCCAGCAATCAAATGTGTATTTGACGGCGGAGCAATGGAGTCAAAAGTACCCCTCCGATCCGATTCAATATAATGTTAGGGAGAAAATGTTAGGGAATTAGATATAAAAGGGATAAGAACATTAAACTAAAAATGATACAAAAATCAACAAGAATAATGACACTCAAATATAGTAAGAATCGATAGCTCAAAACTAACCAGTGATTAAGAAAATAAAATGAAATAATGATTGATAATTTCAATCAAAAACATGAACGATATTTGCTGAAATAATAAACTTTAGTGGCAGGGCAATATGTAATGGTACATATCTTCACCTAACAATAATGAAGAGACATGACAAAATAAATTATTTAAATAATTAACACTATAATCAAAAGGGATGAGTCAGAGATTAAAGAATGGGTGATTATAATAATAAAACGATCAAACATATGAAGGTAATCATGAAAGTACCCTCTAATAATAAAAAAGTAACAAACAACGAACCGAAACGTTGAAAACGATAATACATGGCGATTGAACCACAATAGCCCAATAGATGGTAAGTGAGAGAGTAGGAACAGCCCCAAAAACCAAGCATATAATATAAACAATGACATTGTAAGTGAATAACTAGAACTAGTCACCACACTAACCTAAGGAGGTATAAATAATTAGCATCGAAGTGAGAAGATAGAACCAGCCCCAACACCAAGGAAGGGATATATAAAATATAACAAAATGAAGTAAAGACAGTGAAAGTGCACAACACCAGTGATAGACCAAGTGAAAAGAGACAAATCGATGATAATAGTATACAATAATGATGATTGTAAAACGCAGACAAACAATATAAAAATAGAAGTGTTAAATGTTACTGACTTAAATTGTAGAAGGGTACACTAGCCCACATAAATAGAGATAACTATGACAAATCAAACTAGCACGACACAAAAAAAGATAACTGTACAATCAAACCTAGTAGAGTGACAGATAGTGAATTAAAGTGATAATGAATATTTTTATAAAATGAGAAAGAGAATTTTAGTAAGCAATACCCACCAGTAACACTTAAACCATATAGAGTGCAAGGTGTTAGCATTAATATAACCCATAGTAAATGTAACCCCATTAATAGTGATAAACACTGATAAGTCAGTGAAAAAAGTTTATGTGTGCATAAAAAGTGAGTGAGAGATAATAATTGCTAAACACAGGAAGGACTGTGACAATCAAAAGCAATTATAAGTAAACACCAGTATGTGATAAACTAAACTAAAGTGTAGTAGAATTAAGTTAGCAGTAGTAGTAACTACATATCATGTTTTAAATTTTGAACAATTAATATTCTAAGTGACAATTTATATTATTACCCATGAGTTTAAGAAAATATCGGTATGGAGAACTATACATGACTTCCATATTCTAAGATTTATTTTTAAAATCATTTTCGAAATGAAATATTACCATAGAAACTACTTCTTTCTACTTACTGCTTCAGCCTTAACCACAGTACTGTGGTCACTAACATATACTACCTCACGTTATCGCACTCGATTTTCACTGATGATGGAAGTCAATGGCATTGCCGAAGCGTCTGGTTTTGTAGAAAACATTGGACTACGGCCAAATATCCGGGGAAGGAATTTTAACAAAAACTACTTCTTTGTTGCCGATAACGTTGTACACATATATATAAAAAATATGCATAAAATTAATGGCTTGTATAAGTTAATGATTGATCTCCATTAAGTAGTGCTAAAGTTTCCAAAGTTTTAATATTATGATGTCCGTAATTAAAACATCAGAGCAGGTTTAGTGTGTATGAGGGTACACCGTGGACAAAAATTTTCAACATTTCCTATTGAGCGTTGCTTAGAGTAAAGCTGGGAATCTACAGTGTACGTTTCACAGAACAAACACGCGGAAAAGAAGGAGCGCTCCGAAGTCACTCATGGACCCTCAGCATCTTGCAGCGGGTTCATTCCTTAAAGACGAAAAGTCTGTCTATGAATCGTTCCTCTGTAAACACGTGCAGTTACACTGCCCAGCGATCCACAGGAAGCAAATCGCTATCCACGCTGGACACTTTTTCGGCTTGCATGCGTTATGTTGGTATGGGTTCGGCACTTTCCATTTAAAAACCGTGCAAATGTAAGAAAATAAACATGAATGAGGCCAGAAATAACGCGAATTGTGTGTGTGTGTGTGTCTTCCCTGCCTTTTTATTGCGGTAGTGATAATAATAAAATGGAAACGTAAACAGTACATAACTGAGATATGCTTGCCTGCCACGCACGATATATTTTCTCTTATAAATGACTAGCAGAATACCCGTGCTTCGCTACGGAGTTTCACGGTGTACGTAATAAAAATGTTAGTTTAATTAATAAAGTTTAATTAAAGTAGGCTTCTTAAAAATAAATAGCTGTTGCCCACATCTTCGTTCGCGTGGTCTTCAATTTAATGCGATAATATATTTAGAACAGAATCTATTCTATTGGGTTGCCATAGTAACCAGATCTAATAGTTCTTTAAGACCGCAAAGGACCCCCCAGAGGATCGTATCGAAAAAAACACCTATCCTATGTTGGTTCTACCGTTGCGTAAAATATTTGTGCCAAGTTTGGTTGAAATCGGTCCAATGGTTTAGGTGGAGACGTGGAAGACCCCAAAGGATCCCCCCAAAGGATCGTATCGAAAAAAACACTTGTCCTATGTTGGTTCTCCCTTTGCGTAATATATTTGTGCCAAGTTTGGTTGAAATCGGTCCAGTGGTTCAGGGGGCGATGTGGAAGACCCCAAAGAACCCACAAAAGGACCCCATCGAAAAAACACCTATCCTATGTTGGTTCTCCCGTTGCGTAAAATATTTGTGCCAAGTTTGGTTGAAATCGGTACAGTGGTTTAGGTGGAGACGTGGAAGACCCCAAAGAACCCCCCAAAGGATCGTATCGAAAAAAACACTTGTGCTATGTTGGTTCTCCCTTTGCGTAAAATATTTGTGCCAAGTTTGGTTGAAATCGGTCCAGTGGTTTAGGAGGCGACGTGGAAGACCCCAAAGAACCCCCAAAAGGACCCCATCGAAAAAACACCTATCCTATGTTGGTTCTCCCGTTGCGTAAAATATTTGTGCCACGTTTGGTTGAAATCGGTACAGTGGTTTAGGAGGAGATGTGGAAGAAACCTTCGCGGACGTGCGCACAACAACTCACCGAAGTTTCATCGCAATCGGATGAATGGTATAGGAACGCATACGGGACAAACAAAGAAACATTCATTTTTATATATAAGATGTAAACTATACCACTTACTTGACATAAACCGTGATAGCTAAGCTAATGTACAACATATATGTATTAATTATACACATAAATGTTCATCGATAGACACTCTATCTATTGGCGAAAACTTGAATAAAACCCGTTCAGTACTTCCTGAGATTAGCGATTTCAAACACAGAGAGAAAACGGACCGACTTTACTTTATACTATGTACAGATTTACATTAAAATGAAAAAATTATAATTTTATTGCCTGGCAACAAAATTATTTTATTTTTAACAATTACCATTGTTTGAAAAAGTTTAAATGAATTTTCAAGTACTTTGCTCTTGTTAAAACGTAAAGGTTGCTGGTAAACTACCCCCTTCCCCTTAACCAATCTTCACCAAATTCAAAAGGCCTTGAGTCCTCTACAATTCAGTGACATATGCAAAAAATTATTTGATTATGTTTGAATTTGCGGCTGTTATCGTTTGCCATAGAAAATACCCTTGATAAAAAACGCTGCAGGTAAACTACCCCTTTCCCTTAACCGATCTTCACCAAAAACAACAGGTCTTGAGAACTCAGCAATTTAGGGCTGTATGCAAATAATCTTTTGATTCTGTTTGAATTTGCGGCTGTTATCGTTTGCCATAGGAAATACCCTTGTTAAAACATAAAACGTTACTGGTAAACTACCCCTTTCCCTTATCCAATCTTCACCAAAAACAAAAGGTCTTGAGAACTCTACAATTCAGGGCTGTATGCGAAACATTATTTGAATCTGTTTGAATTTGCGACTGTTATCGTTTGCCAAACAAAAAAATTTCCCTTGATAAAAAAAAACCGTTGCAGGTAAACTACCCCTTTCCCTCAACCGATCTTCACCAAAAACAATACGTCGTGAGTACCCTACAAATCAGAGCTGTATGCAAAAAATTATTTGATTCTGTTTGAATTTGCGGCAGTTATCGTTTGCCATAGAAAAAAATCTACACACAGACAGACAGACACACAGACACACAGACACACACACAGACACTCTTCGGAAAACGACTTTTTTTCATGTTTTGAGTGTAGTACAATCAGAATCTGCAATAATCTCGAACACGATTTTTTTTTGCCATCACCATACTTCCATTTCCTTAAGGAATATGGAAGTAAAATGGACTATTAGTGTGTTGATACACAGCATAGAGAATTTCTAATATACAGAGGTATAAAACTAAATATTATTAACCCAAAATGATAAGGGAAAGACAATTAAATATATTATAATCATTAAAATATTTTAATAAAAAATATAGTAAAGTATTATTAGAGTATCATATTAATGATCTAATGTCATATAGGATTAGAAATAAGGAATTATCATTATAGAGCATATTTTTAATTAATGGTTATATGTTTATTTGTTTTATACTATGTAATAATTGACTTACCAAAGAGTATGAGTAGATGATGAAAATGAACATTGTGGGTAATGAAAAGTAAATAACTATGTTTTAATGAATAGAATTATGTCTGTGGGAATTATTAAACCATAAGATTCAACGTTATATGTTAAGTAATAAATAATAAGAAATAATAGTTAAAAACAAACAAAAACAGTAACCAAGAAACAAAATAAATACAGACAAATACAATGATACTAAAAGGCAATTATGACAATAGACAAGCCAGAATATGAAACCAGTAAAATCACATATAATTACAAGAACAGACATAAAACCATAGAACAAATAAACAAAATCATGTATTAAACCAATCAGAACCCATACAAGGGGAAAATAAAAAGTAATCTCTGTAATTTAATAAAAATAGCCAATTGCTGTTTAGGCCTAGGAAAATGCCTAACTGTAAAACTACAAAAACCTCAATTTTGAGAATTAAACAATGACATTAGAAAAACTAAGGCATATAAACAATAAAGGACGATTAGGCAATCATGTTAAGAAGGAAATATTAAAGTAATCATGTAAATTAAGAAAAGAGTGTAATTAATCAAAATCAACATAACTGTCAAAATGTTAATACCTAAGTAAACACAATAGTATTGGATGTCAAATTAATCCTTGAACCAAAATACGAACAGTGGTAATGCTATTTAATACTTAAAAGGGAATACTGAAGATTAATTGCATTCAGAAGATCTGTAACCATTTTAAATAAAAATTCAAATCTCTTAACAATGGTCTTAAGCCAATTTTAACCAATCAGAAATTTTGAGTTACCATGACAACAGCAGAATATTGACTATTTTCAGTTAGGAACGTTAGAATCTGTAGTGACGCTTAACTGAAGAGACGCCACGCCGTGAAGGGCCCAAAATGTTATCATAAAACATTAAAACTTCCCATAATTTTACGAAGAGAAGGACCAGACCAACTGTAGAGAGGATGTTACAATCAACCAGACCAAGAACCAGTTCAAATTAATCAAGATGCATGGAACCTAAGGAAATTAACAAGAAGAAGACGCCAGACGTACCTGAAGCCCAAGATTTGAAGAAAGGAGAATCGACATCGACGAATTAACCTACGTTAACTAGTGACAATACACTTCCTATCAACTGACGATAAGTATTGCTGAATTCATTGAACTCTTAAAATAAATTCTCTTTCAAATTTATAACTAAACTGTGAACTCTCACTATTACTGAAGGTATTAGTTTTCAAGGATTGATGAACAAACTTAATTTGTAAACACTAAATAACTGATGATAACCTATGTATTACACCAACGACACTGTTACACACTTTAAAACCACAACATTGAATTTAAAGTAAACCTTGTTTGTTTTTAATGATCACGAACATTAAGTGAATATATTGTAATTTATTATCTTGTTTTTAAAAATTGTTGTCGTACTTAAAAGGACTCTATTTTGGCAAATTTATTTTGTAAATAATAATCAACGCCGTCTTGTGGCGAAATGAAACATTGTATTGCCAACCCAGTCATCCGCTGAGTGAACGACTATTTATTGCCGAGGCTAAAATTATTATATTAATTGCAATTTTTGTACAAGCGTTAACAAGGATTAACAGTTCTGAGCCTAATAAAAAAGCGTGTCTCATTAACGACTGTCCAGTAATTATTTATAGAAAAATATTATGTTTGTTTTGTGTGTAGTAGTGAGTCATCCTAACCAACATTATTTTAAGTTGGTAACACGTTTCCCCCACTCAAACGAGATTCGAGTTCATGCCAGTCGGCGAACTATTCGAGTTTACACTAATACACAGTAAAACCATCCAGGTAAAAACTTTTAATTGTTTTCTCGCAAAACAATTTGGCGCCTATCGGGAAGTACAAAAGAGTGAGAAGGGACAGGTAAGGCGGCACACAGGCTACTAGACGCTTAAATAACACCGAACGGACCATTAACAACGTTCGCATATTAAACAAATATTAAAACTTCTAAACTAGACCAATACCCGTCATTTAACAATATATGTATGTATATATATATATATATATATATATATATATATATTGCGTTGCTATTAAATGCAACTGTACGTAAGCCTTACTAAAATAATAGACAATAATACAATTTTATTCTTAAAAATGTAAAGAGTCTTTGGGCCACATCATACGCAGAGTAACGTGCGCATAAATTCGTAAACTGGTAGAACTAAGAGCGGCATTAATTACGTCATAACCCACTGACCCTTGTTATGCTCTCCACTGACTTCTCGTCAGAGGCAGAGCCCGTTACCTTTGTCACTGTTGACCTTCGAGCGCCTGAATTTTATATGAAATTATGAAACATAGAGGAGTTTTTGAAAGAAGAATTCTAAAAAAAAAAATCTTTGGACCAGTGAAGGAAGGCGACAAATAGCGTATACGGAGCAATAGGGAATTGGAGGAATTGAGAGATGGCGAGGACATAGTGAGGTTCATCAAGTCTATGAGGATCAGCTGGTTGGGACGTTTGATGCGCATTGAGGAAGACAGAATGTCCAAAAGTATCCTTAGAGAGAGAAAGAAAGAAAGGAAAGGAAAGGAAAAGAAGACCTAGAAGAAAGTGGCTACAGGGCGAAGAAGATTACCTCCGGAGGATGGGTATCGGGGATTGGAGGTGGACGCTGAATGACCGAGGTGTTTCGCGGCGACTAGTCGGGGAGGTCGAGGCTCATCGTCGGCTGTAGTTCTAGAGGAGGTGGGATGAAACATAGGACGAATAACCGAATAACCGGATTTACCGCCCGCTCTTACTCCACCGTCAAACGAGTTAATTGTGTCATACACACATTTAGCATATAACTTGAAACGGTTAGTGTCGATATCATATTTTAAGGTGAAAGTGCTGTGAGAACGTTGAGTACAAGTTTGGGGTATGTTGTGAACGTTTGCGGTACGAACCTTCTAAGAAAATGTATACACGTAAAACCATTTGTCTTGGTTTATTCCTTAAGCGCGCTCACGCGAGTGGGAGAGAGAGAGAGAGAGAGAGAGAGAGAGAGAGAGAGAGAGAGAGAGAGAGAGAGAGAAATGAGAACTGGCACACTGAAATAAAAGTGAATTGCGGTGCAGTTAAGCGTACACTGTAAACTCAAATAATGCTCTTACAAGAGAAGTGTGTCCTACATGCACTAATAATCTCCTCATTTTCGTCGACTCTCCTTGCCGCTACTCAAAATAAATTAAGGATAATGGATTATTTCAAGTAGTCGCCGTTGCGCCACTACATATCAGTAATTCCCGTTAAAACATGCAGGGTCTAATTTATTTAGTTTTTAAAGAACTAATTCTAAATAATATTAACTATGTCGATAGTTATTAGTATAACTATTATGCTTCTTGTGTCTATCATAAACATTTAAGATTTTAAATGAAATGAAAACGAACGAGCGACGGTTATATAAACTGTATATTACACGAAGTAACTGTAAATCATTCAGGACGCTTTAAAGGAAAAATTTCATAGAAACACAGGTATAGAAAAGCTCTTATTTCACGTTCTTAAAAAGATTTAGCCGAAATTGTAATCTAAAAGTGTTTAATTTGGAATTTATAAAGGTATATTATCTTTTTAAACAAACAATTATCTTTTTACGGTATTAGAGTCTACATTGCAGGAAAAATGAATAAAATCCGATTCTCTCATATGTTGGCACGAAACCTGCAAATTAATGTTATTTCTGATTAGAATATGCATTAAAGGGCTCAAAAATGGTAACTAGAAGTAAATGCAGACTAATAAAATTTTATCAAACACTTCAGTTTCACTAAGACTATTTGACATTATTTATGTAACAGGAAAATAAAATTAAGAAATTCTTACATAATGATAATAATGATTTTAAGTATTGTGTAGTTTATACATACGCGTTTTTTATCAAATATATTTGTTTCAAAACATATTGCTTTTTAAGATGCGTACTAGTTTTGTTTGTTTTATTAAAACAAAATACAGAAAAAATTATATGTTTCCTCGAGTTTGAAAGAGAACATTTTTACTGGTTAAGGGATATTAAACATCTTTTTAACAACTATTTCGCGAATTAACATATTTTAGACTGTTCTGTCTGATTTTTTGGTTCTTTTAATCTGTCGTCATGAGATTAGTGCACTCATGTAAAATTGAATCCAATGAAACTATTTTATGTTTAAAATTGGAGAAGAAATTTTAAGTGCCGTAACTTAAAGACAGGGAATTTCTAGCCCTATCATTGTATAAATTTATTGTACGAAATTGTTCAGTAGGCTATTTTCGCGGCGTGAGTCAAATGCTTTATTTATAAAAATTTTGGGGCTTCTCAGTCGTGGTCGGTCGTTTCACAACAACCGTGTACCTACGTTTTGTTACACACTAACGTTTTGACGGCTCCAGTGGTCGTCATCATCACAGTGGGGACACACACACAAAGATGTCATATGTATCCCAACGAATGGTAACAGAGGCTGCTAACCTCCGGAGACCTACTGCCCTACATAATTTTCACGAAAGTTTCCACATTACTATAGAATTCAAATATAGAAATTCGTCTCCGGAGATATTACAATTTAAGCTATTTTAATTTATACTCTCACTATTTGCTTAGTAGTAAGTCTAGAAAGAATTATTTAAAATTTCATTATTGTAATTGTTTGCAACAATACATTTTTCGTTTCCAGGCAATGAATTGAAATTAATAGAAATTTTTTACTTATTTAGTTTAATTTAAATCGACAACGTTCACAATCCGGTGTCCCTGCAAATAAATTCTCTCGTGGCCTATCTACCCATTATGAAACCCTCCAGGTAATGGGATTTTTATTATTATTATTGTCACGGTTAGGGTACGGGCATCACACTCACACACACCCGTTTGGTGGACACATGCACGCGTGTGTGATTTGCGTGCTGGCTCAGTGCAAGTGCGCGCGGCTTGCATTGACTCCAGCATGCATTCACGCACGCACAGCATGTAACGCCCGCGCGTACAGACTCACACCGCACGGCTTGAGTGCTGCGATGGAGTCTGCGTGTTCGGGGGTCAGTGCGAGCGCGCGCGGCTTGCATTGATTCCAGCACGCAGTCTGGTACGTCGCACGCATGTGCGCTCGCGGTGTACACACAAGCCTTGTTGTTCTAATCGTGGCAATCATAGTAGTAAACTTTTCCAACTGGAGTATGTTCACAATGGGTAAATACAGCCAGGGAGGATTTGTTTCTGAGACATCAAAACAATTAGCATCAAAATACTCTATTATCTGCAGTAACGTACGACTAAATAATATTAGTTATGGAGTCACGAATAAATTCTGTCACTAAAAGAAACTTTTGTTAAGTATGATGACACAAGCACAAGTTTCCGTTTCTTTTATACTTATATACAATACAATACTTTCTTTTATACACACACACACAAAAAATAACGTACACTCGTTGTTTTACTCTGTTACATGTAGTTACAATTAATAGTTTACAATTTTTTTTCATAAATTATTTGTCACTGATGAATTCACTGAATTTGTGAATTTTGTAGTAGGAAGCAACTACGTCATAAGTATAGCTTCTGTTATTTAGTTTGAAAGTCAATATTATAGTAAAAACCAAGATAAGTTGCAGACGAATATGAATTTTTGTATATGAATCCAGGTATCGAGCTAGAAACAGAAGTAAAATATAGGCCGCAGATGTGAAATACCTGTGTGTGTATGTGTGTGTGTGTGTGTGTGAGAGAGAGAGAGAGAGAGAGAGAGAGAGAGAGAGAGAGAGAGAGAGAGAGAGAGAGAGAGAGAGAGAGAGAGAGTTCGGTATAGGGGTGATTGTAATTTTACTTCACTTTTCAGTATTGTGTTTCCCTGATATTTATAAGAAGTAGTGTCACATAAATAATCAATACATAAATCTGTGTCTTCATTTTAATCACTGTTATGGTAAGTAGGAGATTCGAGGTGTTTTGGAATCGAGGAAGAGGTCATCCACAGTAACCACAGTACTCTGGTTCTAACGTACGATATCTGCGTTAGTGTATAGACCCGTTTCATCCACTGGAAATGGCAGCCAGTGGTGCTGCTGAAGCGTCTGGTTTAATTGAAAACCTTGGGTCACAGCCAGGTAACTAGTTTTAATTTATATGATAGTAGTTTCAATTTTGTACAAGGAAACTATTTTTTTTTAACTTATTTTTGCTTTCTCCACGTCACGTCACGTCAGCTGTAATATAATCAGTTCACGAAAAAATCAATTAACTGACAACATTAACCAAGACCCATATGGATAAGAAAATCGACTTTGCACTTGCATAGCAAACTAAGCTAGGTGGCTGCTAGCAATTAAATTAACTAGTTCGTTGAGAGCAACATACGATTTTAATTTAGTTTATTCTGGTCAGTTCAGTTCACCGAACAAACTAAAGAGGCCACGTGTGTGCAACTCTGTTTACTGATGTCACTTTGGAACACAGTAGTTCTGTTTTGAGGACGATCTGTCTCACTAGGTAATTATTACGATCCAGATAGCCATTGAAACCGGTCAGGTAACGTCTTCTTTAGTATCAGGTCAACGGCGATGCATTTGTTATTTCTGTCAACATCATATCATTGCCACAATACAAACAGAATGATTTGATGTAAACTTATTTATCTATTTATTATTTTCATATAGATGAAGACTCTAGACGACACTTGAAATAAGGTTATGAGTTACATAAGGTTTGCAACTCAAACTATTACAGCATATGAATTTTGAAGAAGAACAGCATGGATTTAGAAATGGAAGGTCTTGTAATCATGTACTGTTTGTAATTATACAAATAAATGAAAGTCAAATGAGTTCGGAAAACCAGCTTATATGTTTCTGACAAATTCTAAAAAGCCATGTGATAAGGTCCGAGTGTCTAACGTGTTAAAGGTTTTACAACAACGAGGAGTCCCAATCGATATCACGAGGCTAATAAAAGATATCTACAAGAACACTTTCATGAGAGTAAAAGCAAATAGTGAATTATCAGATAATATACCTGTAACAAAAGCGATCAGGCAGGGGATTCTCTAAAACTCATACTCTTCAATTAGCTGTGAATGAAATTATTAAGGAAGTAAAGCATGTGAGAGGATATAGGATAAGTAGAAGTGTGTTTAATATTATATGTCATGCAAACTACGTTATTCTAATAGCCGAAAATGAAAATGACTTACAAAGACTTGTGTCTAATTTTAACAAAGCATACCAGAAATATAATATGAAAATAGCGGAAAATAAATTAAAATTTGACATGACCCATTAAGGTGTAAGCTTGTAATTAATTACAGAATAATACAACAAGTAGTGCAGATAAACTAATTAGGAAAAATACTTACAAGTAACAATAGAACAGATAAAGAAATAGAACGTAAATTGATGAAAGCAAGAAGAATTGCCGGATGCATGATTAAATTTATATGGAATAAAAAACACCTTACACCAGAAGCAAAAACTATGGTTTAAAAAGCACAATACGTCCAGTAATATCCTATACATCAGAGACTAAGCCAAATACAGCAACAGATCGAAGAAAACAACAAACTACAGAAATTAATATATTACGGAGGGAACTAGGAAAGACATGGTACGATAGGCTGCCAAACAATAGTATAAGAGAAACGTGTAATAATGGATATTAATATTAACTGGGGAAAGAAGAAGGATATGGACTGAACACATATCAAGAATGGATGACACAAGGCTAGTGACAAAGGAAAAATGTAGCAAACCAAAGACAAGAGGAGATGGCCAAGGAAGAGGTGGAGTGACAGCATATAGGACCTGTATTATAGAAGAGGACAGAGGCCTAACAAGAAAGTTAATGAACACTTAGTTAAAGAACGGAGTCTCAGCTGATATAAAAGCCATTCTGAGCATTAAGTGTAGGGTAAATAAGGTAACAATTTGGTTTGATGAGAGGAGGTTCAAATTACAAAAACAATTTTACACAAAAGAAGGAAACGTTTTTATAAAATCTTTTCCGCGGAATTTTTACATTATTATATTTCATGTAGAATAAAATATTTTCCGTTAGTAAATGTAATAATTTAGTAATACGTCTTTACAATTCTACAACATGAGCTACTGCAAAATGCGATCAGGAACGAATAGAGGATTTCAAGGCACAATAATAGATTACTGTTTAATTGCACGACAGAATGAAGAGTGTGTTTTAGGTGAAGAATGATAAAGTGTTCTAGGTGACACGTCAAAGATTTTTTCTGAAGTGTTTTTAAACTAAAATATTGTGGAAAAGTTTAATGAAAAGTTAATATTAGTACCAAATGAATTTGAGTAAATTCTTCTGACATTGCTTAAAACTACAATGTTAAAACCTACGTTTTGTCATTAAAATATCGGTATGGAGAAACATACATGACTTCCATGTTCTAAGATTTATATTTAAAATCATATTCGAAATGAAATATTTCCATAGAAACTACTTCTTTCTACTTATTGCTTCAGCCTTAACCACAGTACTGTGGTCACTAACGTATACCACCTCACGTTTTCGCACTCGATTTTCACAGATGGAAGTCGATGGCACTGCCGAAAAGTCTGGTTTTGGAGAAAACATTGGACTACGGCTAAACAGCCAGGGAAGGAATTTTAACAAAGAATTACTTCTTTGTTGCGGATAACGTAGTACACATAAAAAATTTCCCCCTCCCCCTTCAACTATAATTTTCATTTATAGAAATTGATAAGAAAAACGTTGCAGGTAAACTACCCCTTCCCGTTAACCGATCTTCCCAAAAACAACAGGCCCTGTGTACTCTACAAATCAGAGCTGTATTCAAAAAATTATTTGATTTTGTTTGAATTTGCGACTCTTATCGTTTGCCATAGAAAATACCCTTGTTAAAACATAAAATGTTGCAGGTAAACTACCCCTTCCCCTTAACCGCTCTTCACCAAAAACAATAGGTCTTGAGAACTATATAATTCAGGGCTGTATGCAAAAGAGTAGTTGATTCTGTTTGTATTTGCGGCTGTTGTCGTTTGCCATAGAAAAAAATTACCCTTGATTAAAAAAAAAACCGTTGCAGGTAAATACCCCTTTCCCATAACCGATCTTCACCAAAAACAATAGGTCTTGAGTACTCTACAAATCAGGGCTGTATGCAAAAATTATTTGATTCTGTTAGAATTTGCGGCTGTTATCGTTTGCCATAGAAAAAATATCGGTATGGAGAACCATACATGACTTCCATATTCTAAGATTTATATTTCAAATCATTTTCGAAATGAAATATTACCATAGAAACTACTTCTTTCTACTTACTGCTTCAGCTTTAACCACAGTACTGTGGTCACTAACGTATACCACCTCACGGTATCGCACTCAATTTTCACTGATGATGGAAGTCGATGGTATTGCCGAAACGTCTGGTTTTGTAGAAAACATTGGACTACGGCCAAATATCCCGGGAAGGAATTTTAACAAAAACTACTTCTTTGTTGCCGATAACGTTGTACACATATATATAAAAAATATGCATAAAATTAATGGCTTGTATAAGTTAATGATTGATCTCCATTAAGTAGTGCTAAAGTTTCCAAAGTTTTAATATTATGATGTCCGTAATTAAAACATCAGAGCAGGTTTAGTGTGTATGAGGGTACACCGTGGACAAAAATTTTCAACATTTCCTATTGAGCGTTGCTTAGAGTAAAGCTGCGAATCTACAGTGTACGTTTCACAGAACAAACACGCGGAAAAGAAGGAGCGCTCCGAAGTCACTCATGGACCCTCAGCATCTTGCAGAGGGTTCATTTCCTAAAGACGAAAATTCTGTCTATGAGTCGTTCCTCTGTAAACACGTGCAGTTACACTGCCCAGCGATCCACAGAAAGCAAATCGCTATCCACGCTGGACACTTTTTCGGCTTGCACGCGTTATGTTGTTATGGGTTTCGGCACTTTCCATTTAAAAACCGTGCAAATGTAAGAAAATAAACACGAATGAGGCCAGAAATAACGCGAAATCTGTGTGTGTGTGTGTGTGTGTGTGTGTGTCTTCCCTGCATTTTTATTGCGGTAGTCATAATAATAAAATGGAAACGTAAACATTACATAACTGAGATATGCTTGCCTGCCACGAACGATATATTTTCTCTCATACATGATTTACATTAAAATGAAAAAATTATAATTTTATTGCCTGGCAACAAAATAATTTTATTTTTAACAATTACCATTGTTTGAAAAAGTTTAAATGAATTTTCAAGTACTTTACTGTCGTTAAAACCTAAAAGGTTCCAGGTAAACTACCCCTTCCCCTTAACCGATCTTCACCAAAATCAAAAGGCCTTGAGTTCTCTACAATTCAGGGGCGTATGCAAACAATTATTTGATTCTGTTTGAATATGCGGCAGTTATCGTTCGTCATAGAAAAAATTACCCTTGTTAAAACATAAAACGTTGCTAGTAAACTACCCCTTTCCCTTAACCGATCTTCACAAAAAACAATAGGTCTTGAGATCTCCATAATTCAGGGAATCATTATTTGATTCTGTTTGAATTTGCGGCTGTTATCGTTTGCCAAAAAAAATTACCCTTGATAAAAAAACCGTTGCAGGTAAACTACCCCTTTCACTCAACCGATCTTCACCAAAAACAATAGGTCGTGAGTACTCTACAAATCAGGGCTGTATGCAAAAATTATTTGATTCTGTTTGAATTTGCGGCTGTTATCCTTTGCCATAGAAAAAAAATCTACAGACAGACACACAGACAGACACACAGACAGACGGACAGACAGACAGACACACAGACACTTTTCGAAAAACGACTTTTTTTCATGTTTTAAGTGTAGTACAATCAGAATCTGCAATAATCTCGAACACGGTTTTTTTTCCATCACCATACTTCCATTTCCTTAAGGAATATGGAAGTAAAATCTACAGACAGACACACACACACAGACAGACACACACACACAGACGGACAGACAGACACACACACAGTTAGACAGACAGACACACACACTTTTCGAAATATGACTTTTTTCATGTTTTGAGTGTATTACAATCAGAATCTGCAATAATCTCGAACACTTTTTTTTTTTGCCATCACCATACTTCCATTTCCTTAAGGAACATGGAAGTAAAAACTCTCATTCTCACTTATATAGACTTTTAGAATTAAACGTATTTTATTCTTTTACCCAGAAAGTAATTGGATTAGTTCAAAGTGGATACGTTTTGCGTAAAGTGTGGTTGAAAATATGTTACATAAGGTTGTATGTTAAAGTGAGGCTTATGTAATATTTATGTAACATTATATTCAGGTTTTTACGTAGAATAATATTGTTTATAATTTCAGATAGCACATAAAATCTTACATAATCCATAATCCGTATATTGCTTGCAGAATGGTAACGGTTTAAGGGATAGCCTACAGTTTAAGTAGTTTCGACCAACATTAATGTTTAAATCGGGTCTAATAAAACAGTGTTACGACATCGCAGAACAATCTACGTGTTTATCGAATGTTCACGAGGGATCCGGAATGTAACGCGTGTGGCGTAGTGCTTGTCGACGGATTTGCTAGAGTGTGACAGAAGCCAGGCTAACTGTGTCAAGGCCGCAATTAATTACGTCGCACACACTAGCGCTAACACGCATCATGGAATAATCTAGTCATTTGGGGCGGTATAAATACCAGTACTCAACGACGTTAAGTTCAGTAGAGCTACGATATATTTACAGTGCGGTTCGAGTTATTATCGGTCGATATTACTGTGTACGTTCAAGTGGTTATTAGTGACGTGTTGGGTATTATAATTGGGCGGTGTAATTGTAATACAATTGTGTTTAATATTAGTTAACATTTTGTTACGTGTGAACAATTTTTATTTGATTTGTTGTACGAGACTGTGTTGTTAATTACGAACTGTTTAACTGTAAAGATTAAAGGTGGTGATTAGTGACGTAATTGGTGTCTTGTACTGATTTTGTTTCCACTGTACCTACGACGATCGAGTAGACCGTCGTAACAGTAGGCTACAGAGCGTAATGCAAAAGCTATCTTCTCTATACATGTTCGGATTCTACGCATCATAATAAGAAAAATGATCTTATAAAAATATAGGTCCGGAAACGATTTGTTTTTCGTCTGTCCGCCATTTAGTGTTTTCTAAGGAAGAATTTTTATATTTCAAGCAGAGACTGACATACTATAATGGAATTTGGTATACATGTTTACATTAATGTTCATTAGTAAACAATAAATCATGGTTATTTTGTGATTCATATTTAAAACTGGTAGCTACTTTTATTGTTTTATCACTAAATAACTGAAAAATTTATAAAATTTTAACCACTTTGTTATGAACACAAGGACAATTTGCATGTTCAAATTCAATAGTAAGTAAATGGGTTATTGCGGAAAACAACCTACCCGTAAATTCTGTCTACTTGTGTTTTTTTTATGTATAGGACTTCAATTTCTTTAGTATAGGACAGATTTATTCAAAGTTATCACCATTTGTTTTTCAAATTAACGACAAACAGTTATTTATAACAACTTGAAAAATGAATTTTCGAATAGCGTAAGTAACTTTAACGAATTTGACTACAAGTATTTAGAACCACAAAAATTAAAACTATTTGAAATTAAAAAAACCAGCAATAGCGTATTTTGACTTCTAAATCAACTGTTTGCTTTAGGAAGGCCAGTTACAACAAATGTAGTTTAACAAAATAATATAGTCAAATAACATATGTATATATAGATATTATTTTTATAAAATAATATAACAAAATAACATTTATATGTGTGTGTGTTTTAATATGATATGTGAAAATATTGTCGAAAATATTTACAAAAATTAATATAGAATTACGCAGCCCAGAAATAGAACATCAGAGGAAAATAAACCTAACTAGTGGTCGCCCAGTGGTCGAAATTCGACCGTAATTCATTAAATTTTTAAGTTTGAACGTTACTGAGGTTCTTTTGTCAAAGAGTATACCTCTATAATCATTGCATATAATTTTTTTGAATTTTGTTCTATTACGTCAGCTGCGAGCGTGTACAAATACGTCATTAGCGTGTGTTGTTTGCCTTAATTCCCTGCAATACCTATGAAATTTAAAATTTAATGTTAGTAACAGTTGAAAAAAAAACACAATTACAGCTTGTATTCGTATTTATTTTTTGATATAATTCATTGTCAATTTTAATTTTTTCATGTTATTATTGAATCAAATAAACGCTAATAAAAATGAGACTTGACATTCATAGAAGTATAAGATACATTGTTTTCAATTCCAGTGGATTACATTTCATTTTTGGTAAGGTACAAAATTCGAAAACAGTTTGAAGATTATCTGCTACAAAGCTTATATAATTTTTTAATTTTTTTTTATGCATTAATTTTCGAGTTATTTGAAAAATATGGAAGATAGGAAAAATGAGGTTTAGCTTGGCTAAGCCATATTTAAAAAGCAATAATGCGTTTTTTGACATTTCCTTGGGTTTTTTATTGCCAAACTGACCAGGTTTCACCAAGGCTACACAGTTATTTTGCCTATCTTTTTCGAATTATATAAAATTTAAATAAAAAATTAATACAAAATAAAAAATGAAATAAAAAATACGTGCCTCGTATTTTTTCATATATTTTTCATTAAATCAAAAAAAAAGGGCGGTTAAAAATAAATGTTGTCCATTGAACTTAAAATAGTTTGAAAGTGAATTTAATGATTCAGAACTTCTGTGTAAACGATGTTTTTTGTAAAAACTCTTTCATCATTTGCTAAATGCGCTTGGCCATTATATTCGGAAATATAAAATCTCAAACCATCGAATGATCGAACTCTACTTGCTGCGACGTACAATTGACCATGTGTAAAAACTGGCTGCCTCAATAAAATTCCAATTTTTTCGAATGTTTGTTCTTGAGACTTATTTATTGTCATCGCAAATGCAGGTATAATTGGAAATTGAGTTCTTTGAAAGTTAAATGGTAAAACAGTACCGGAATATGTTAAATTTATACGTGGAATCAAAATTCTCTTATTGCATGCGGTTCCAGTTAAAACTTCGCAATCAATAGCATTACGATGCATACACTTGATGCGCATTCTTGTTCCATTGACTAATGCTTCCTTTGTATTTAAGTTTCTGATCAATAAAACGATGCAATTAACTTTCAATACTAACTTATGTGGTGGCAAACCACTAATAGTCAAAGAATTCAAAAACTCTACTGGATAGTTATTGATTTCATTGTCATCATCACAAATTATTTTATCGTAGCTATGATATGTTTTCTGTTCACCTGGTATTCGATTAAGTATATCAGTATTAATAAAAGTACAATCATCATTTTTAGGTGCTAAAATAACTGACTTCAATATGTTATCTGAGAGTATGTTTTCGGAAATATTTCCATACACCTCATTAATAATATTATTTTCATCTCCTATTAATTGCTGAGGTATTTCAATCAAATTTTCATCAAACTGAGGGAATTGTGGGGCTTCATCATTACCAATTTTTTTCAAGAATTCGACAAATTCTATTTCAGTTGGTAAGGCTCTCATATTTTGAGTAAACGTTACTTTATGAAAATAAACAAATTTATGCCAACTCGTGACACAATTTTCAATTAAAGTTGCACGTGATCCATGTGGGACAACTGGTAAGATTAGCCGAAAATCACCGCACAGAAGTACGTTTTCCCTCCAGATGGTTTATGATTATCATTTTCATCGCATAGATCCTGCAATAATCTATCTATGATTTTCAACATTTGCAGTGGGCACATAGAAATTTCATCAATAATTATCAATGATGATGAATTTATGTAACGTCCATAGCCACTATTTGCGGTAATATTCGCTACAGAATTTTCCAAAATGGGTATAGGCAATTTAAACACATTGTGTAAAGTTCTACCTCCAAGTAATAGAGTTGAAGCTATGCCACCGAACGCTGTTGCAATGCAACTATGATTAAGCGAATTTAATTTGTGAATGATTGCTGTTTGTGTGAATGTTTTTCCACAACCTGCATGAGCGGTTAAACAAAAAACAGATCCAGTATCATGATGCAAAACTTCACGAATCACACGATCAATTAGATTACGCTGTTCAATATTTGCAGTTTCATAATGCTCACAAAACAGAAACTCTTGTTCTATTTTATCAATAGCATTTGCTTCGTCTGTTCTCTGCGAGTACGTGGGAACTGGTAAACCAAATTCTTGACATGACAAATTATGAACATTCAAAATATCTTCAATTTCTAATAGAGCTGTGTTAAAGGATACTTCTTCGGTGTAATCTCTCAAAAAATCTTCACTAAGATATACTTTAAATTCATTCCATAACGCCAATGCATTGGCTGGCACATTTAATGCACAAATGTAACCAAACAAATTTCGCATTTGTTTTGGTGAATGGAATTCTTTTGCTTCATTTAAACATTCGCGCCATTCATTATCATTTGAAGCAATGCCGCGAGCATGGCACGCTTCAACAAAAGAAGTGTGTATAATTCCATTGTATGTTCTAACATCCTCAAATGATTTTGGACCACAGACATGTAATAAAAGCAATCGTAAATGGAAAAGTTCGATGTCTTTTGGTGATACTACATATATGCGTGTAATGATTTTATCACCTCCACGCCTTCTCTTCTTCCATTTTTTTCGGGAATCTTCCCACACATAATGCAAAGGAATTTCAATATACTTATATTTATGCGCTGATGGATCTGATCGATTCAATTCAAAAAATGCTAATAATTTTGTTTGTCTTGCATTTTCAATTGCTTGACGTTCTTGCCCTTCTCGAAAGTAAACATTCTGTCTACGCGGTAAATGAATGTCAAGTCTAACGATGACATGTGATTGAAAATGCATTGGTAATTCATAGATGCGCCATATAGCTTCAGTTGATCCGACATAACGGCCATTTAAAAAATTTGTAACTTCATCAATTTGTATTTCTTGACCTGGTTCATTTCTCTCTGAACCTAATTCAACAGATGCACTGTCATAGCCTTTATACAGGTATTTATAAATGTATTTAACACTTTTAACTGTAGTGCATACTTCAACATTTATATGGCAATTAAATTTGGCAAGTAAATACGGATTGTATGGTACAAAATAACGATTGTCGAGGCAACTACCGCGAACTTCAGCATTAATACCATTATCACGCCTTCTGTATAATGGATATCCATTTAATGATTCACATGTAAATTCATTAAATCGTTTTGGATAATCTTTTGTGCATTTTCCATCTCTCATACATACAGAATTTGGATTAAGTACACCGCATGGACCGTGCATCATGTGTTTTACAACATATTCATGTAATGTAGGATGTGTTTGAATGTTAGGAATCTCCGCAGATACAACTTTATCAATATCGGTAGCGTTAACAATTTTATCTTGCTCATTTAAAGAGAGTAACATGTGAGCATGAGGCAATCCTCTCTTTTGAAACTCAATTGTATAAATGAGTGCTTCAACTTTACCGAAGATTTTTTTTAGTGTAAGGCCCTCAATTAATGCTTTCAGTTTGGACTTGAATACACGCACAGCAATATCAGGTCGAAAATTAACTGACTCACCTACACCAATATTGCTAACTATTTCAGGCCAACTTGGATTGCAAGTCATTGTAATAAACAAAGAAGGATTTCCGAAATGTTGTACAATTGACATTGCATCTAAATAATTCTGATACATATTTCTTGGAGATCCATTGAATGAAGATGGTAAAATTAAACTACGGCCAACATTATTGGCATTGGGGTTCAATTCTAAATAATCTGTTAAATTGTTGTAAACTTCAGACCTAAGACTTGTTTGATTTTGTCGAATGAAATGTAACCTTGTGCCCTCTATTCTCACATACATATCAACTATCCACTGCAGAAATAATTTTTGTGAATGGTGCAACATGCTAAAATCTTCTCTAATTGCAAGTCCATAGGCTGCATACTGAAGCATGGTTAATTTATTTCTGGGCGCTCTTGAATTAGATGTAGTTGGTACATTATGAGAAATATTGATATGCCACCCAGTATCACCATTTGGAAAAGTAATGGATACGCTAAAGGTTCCAATGATGAATCCAAAACAGAGATATTTTTAATGGACCATTAACTTTTGAAAACGAAACCATATTTTGTTCAAAGGGTGGCTTACCATCAACTGTACTAAATATTACTGCTACATCAGTTTGAACTGCATCATTATAACGGCGTAGATCTAAATCACGATTTACTTTAATGAGCATACAAATTTCTTTATTTTGATTTTCAACTCTCTGACAATGATCTTTCATTGCAATGAATAACGGAACGAAACGATTAATGCGTTCCAATTCAAGAGAGATTTCGCGCTTTATATTGTTATTGAATGTTTGATTATAGTGTTCACGTAATCTATAATTGACATCAGTGTCAACATCATAAAAATATAATTGCGCATAACATGGTGAGCGACCATATCCAGCAGTCATTGGACCTGATCTGTGATAAAAAACATCATGTATTTTAAAATGATACACTCCACGCGTAACTGTATCCGAAATTTTAGCTTCTGAGCTAACCATAGCAAATGATGAATTGTATTTACGAATGTTTTCAAAATAATTTTTTGACTTTCTTTTTATTGAAGGTTCATTTGAAGTAAGTCCATCATACAATGATTTAAGTATTCATTTTGACTTAAGGCCGGTAATATTGCTTTACCCTTATGACAACATGAAGTGAATGCAGTCCTTTCACCTAAAGTGACCTCAGATTAGAAATGTTTTGCATTGCAAAACCTGCATTGTAAATGCATTAATCCACAATCAAAAGTATTAAAATTTCTTGGAATGACATTCAGTGCGCTTTTAAATGTATCCCTCAAAATAATTTCATCATTTTGTATACTATTTACACTATTTAAATTTACAGTTGGTCTATTATCATTTTGACTTTCACGCGAATATATATTCCTTCTTCTTTGTCTCTCACTCCGACCCGTCAATGTTATACTATTTACACTATTGAAATTTGCATTTGGTCTATTATCATTTTGACTTTCAGGCGAATATATATTCTTTCTTCTTTGTCTCTCACTCCGACCCGTCAATGTTCTATGTCGAGGCATAATGGAAGTAGGTGCGAATATCTGAATGTAAAAAAAAACATGTAATGAAATTACTGAAACTAAGATTAGACAGGGTTTAATTTAAAAATAATAAAATGTACTCACTTTTTTGAAACCACCAATAATAATTAGGCGAGAGTAAGTCAATTCAAATTGCTGCTACAAAATTTTCCTTTTGCAACAGGTGTATATTAAGCAAGCTGTATTTCACTTTCAACTACACATTAATATATAAAACACAGATATCTAATATACAAAATATAAAATAAACGCTTTTATGCCTTGACACACACTCCACAGACTATTGTTGCCTGGCAACAAAATTATTTTATTTTTAACAATTACCATTGTTTGAAAAAGTTTAAATGAATTTTCAAGTGCAAATGAATGTTTTTATTATATTTTATTTAACGTATTTTTAACACATTATATCTAAATTTTAGCTTTCTGCACTCCTTCTCCATATAAACTTTAACTATGCCAAATCTCACACTCCTCCGTGCGCGCAATATGCTTAAAAAGGGGTACAAAGTTTTATCTTCACGTATTAATCTATATATAAAAGAGAAATACCACTGACTCACTGACTCACTGATTCATCACGAAATCTCCGAAACTATAACACTTAGAAACTTGCAATTTGGCATGTAGGTTCCTTATGTGATGTAGGTATCCGCCAAGAAGGGATTTTAGGAAATTCGACCTTTAAAGGGGGAAAAAGGGGGGGAAAGTTTGCCTGACTAACTGATATAGAATCAACGTAGAGCAAAAACTACTGAATGGATATCAATGTAACTTTGAACATAGCTTCATCATAGGTGTTAGGTGCTCACTAAGAAACGGTTTTAAAAACTTTCACTCCTAAGGGGAAACCCCCCCCCCTTATTGTATGTATGTATCTATGTATGTATGTTCCACATCTCCTCCTAAACCACTGGACCGATTTCAACCAAACTTGGCACAAATATTTTAGGCGACGGGAGAACCAACATAGGTGAGGTGCTTTTTTCGATGAGGTCCTTTGGGGGTTCTTTGGGGTCTTCCCCATCTCCTCCTAAACCACTGGACCGATTTCAACCAAACTTGGCACAAATATTTTACGCAACGAGAGAACCAACATAGGATAGGTGTTTTCTTCGATGGGGTCCTTTGTGGTCTTCCACATCTTCTCCTAAACGACTGGACCGATTTCAACCAAACTTGGCACAAATATTTTACTCAACGGGAGAACCAACATAGGGTAGGTGTTTTTTCGATACGATCCCTCGGGTGGTCGTTTGGGGTCTTCCACATCTCCTCCTAAACCACTGGACCGATTTCAACCAAACTTGGCACAAATATTTTACGCAACGGGAGAACCAGCATAGGACAAGTCTTTTTTCGATACGATCCTCTGGGGGGTCCTTTGGGTCTTAAAAACTATTAGATCTGGTTACTATGGCAACCCAATAGAATAGATTCTGGTTACCATAGCATCGGTGGAAGTCTCCCGCGTAGGAAATAGCGCGGGAGTCGTCCGACGGGCCTTCCCCGGAGTTCATCCACGGAACCCGGGGAGTCTTAGGTCGGATCCCGCGAAAGACGGCGGAGCCAGAGTCCACGGTTCTTATAAATAAAGATATAGGTTATGATATCAAAGGTGGTGTATGCATCTTAAGAAACTTCTTAATAGTGTGTGAATTCAGAGTTGTTTCAGTTTGAATTTAAAAGTGGATAAGTTAAGATCGAAGTAAGTTATAAGCGAGTATAAAAAACAAAGTTTTGATAGCAAATGTATTCAGATCATAGTGTTCAGACAATATAAATGCACTTGCTTCAGTTTGAATTTAAAAATTGATAAGCTGAAATCTATAGAGGTATTGTATTGTTAGAATAAGTTTAGGAGACACTAATTTAACAAATGCCTTATTTCAACATTAACACAATGAATTATAAAAGACAGTAAATACGCAGCGCGTGCAAGTACTGTAGACATTTTATTGAAAACTAATTTAGCTGTTCGCCCTCTCCCAGAGTTAGAAATCGAGCAGGAGCATCACGCGCAACAGAATTCTTCTCCAGATATAAGAATACAGTTTATGACATGTTCTTAAACAGGTGCACTACAGAGTATTCCTCCAGTGAGAATGCGAACGTAACAATATAAGGAAGATTATACAATATACAAGTAATATAACGTTAGAACAAGAATAGGTGCCTATGAGCCTATGAATAAATTATGAACCCGAGCAACGCTTGGTTAATCGGCTAGATATAGGTATCTATATAAGCCAAATACCACTGACTGACTCACTGATCACGATATCTCTGAAACCACTGAATGGATATCAATGAAACTTTGAACGTAGCTTCATCATAGGTCTTAGGTGCTCACTAAGAAACGATTTTAAAATCTTTCACACCTAAGGGGCAAAAAACCAAATAATGAAATTTATCGCGGGAATTGCATACTTTGTAAATGAAATGGTTGACATCTCAGTTTATTGGAAACCCCGAATACATTTAGTTCTGAGTTTTTAATCATTGTTTTAAATTGAAAAAAACTTCGTTGTTTGCAGGTTCTTACAGTCGAGAAAATTTCGAAGTTCAATTAATTAATAAATGTATGTCCTTTTTTTCTCGGAAACGGCTCTAACGATTTTCTCGAAATAAATAATAAATAGCTGTTGCTATGAATGTAAATAAACAAACTAAGAGTTGAGAATTTGTACAATCTATCTAATGCTATACTATTAAGCGAGCAATAATTGTACAATTACGTACAACGTGAAACTCCGTAGCGAAGCACGGGTATTTTACTAGTATATAGATAAATTTTAGCTTTCTGCACTCCTTCTCCATATAAACTTTAACTATGCCAAATCTCACACTCCTCCGTGCCCGCAATATGCTTAAGAAGGGGTACAAAGTTTTCTCTTCACGCATTAATATATAGATAGACAACTTAAAATACTTCACAAATCACAGTAATATAATTATCCTTTAGCACATATAGTTGAAAATATTTTTTCAACTTGGAGTAGTACGTAATTTAGAGAGACATCTAGGCCTTCCTTCTCTACATTAGATTTATATAAACTACCTGTATTTATAGTTCCAAAATATAATTTAAGCGTTGTAACTGTAAACTATATGATAGTTATGAAATTTATAATTTCAACATATGTTTGATTCACAGACATTGATTTACTCTACAAGTTCAGTACAATGTGAATACATTACAGTGAAAATACAGTTTATGGTACAAATGAATCGTTCTTGGAATAACAGAGATATTCCAAGTCCCTTTGGTCGTTTTCGACTTGATTGTATCAGTACAATACCAGTCATAGAGACGAAAACTCACTAGGATTACGCTTCACTGATTTACCAAATTCAATACAATAAACACCTAAGGTACAGAAACCAGCCTCATCTTGGATAGTAAAAGTTTGCAAAAAATATCAACTAATTGTAATTTTTTTAAATAGCTGAACTGGAAACGAGAAAAAGTCAAATTCAGCAAAATTGAAAAGTGTTTAGTTAATGTTAGTCTAAAACGTTGTGGTGCAGCTGGTTCGTTTTGTTACTCGATTCTTCATAAAAACGAACAAGAAACAAATTTTTCAAAACAAAAACGTTTTGTGGTAAGAAAAGAATAACAAAGTAATTTTGATTGTTTTTAGATGATAAAATTGTAGATTTCGATTAAAATATAATTTATATTTCTAGACAAATACCGTTATAACCATCTTATCAGCAATTTAATTGTGTAAGTGTTAAAGCCAAGCACTAATTATCTAAATATTGACTTAGTAAATTATAGTACTTTTCTCTAGCTCTGACGTCTGTGATAATGAATGTTTATTAGATATAGTTATAACGACATAATTTACATAAATAGAGCTCTGCTTTGAAATACAGAATATTCTAAACTTTAAACCTGTTTGTGCCTAGCAATAAGTCTGCGAAAGCGGGTTGTTTGAGTGTCTTATTAATTCATATAGAGTTCCGTAAATTATAATGTTGAACACATAAATGACTCGAACATCGTTAGCATGCCTGTTGCCACTGACGGAGTGTGAATAGTCTTACAACGCAATTTATGCGCATTTGTAACGGTGCGTTTCACGCCCAGTCAGTGTGGATTGTTTCTTCTTAGAGCTAATTACAATTTTTTGTGTTGCAGCTACATAAGTAATTTAAAATTTCTAACAATACTAATGCTGATTACTAGATTAAGTGATTATTAAATGCTTTCTGAGTGTGATTTGAACTCAGTATACAAAATATTTTGCTATTGTGTTTGAAAGATTTTTGTGTCTACAATTAATGACGGTTTCATGAGTTCTGGTTTTAATTTTTCCGTTTGAAATAAATACTCCACAAACATAAATTGCCGAGGAATAGTAAAAGCTGTCAGTGAGTCAGTATTCGCTGGTTTCTGCTTGAGTTTACTTTATGAGACTGGCACACGAATCATCGTTATTAGTAGATCAGTATCGGAATAAATGTCGGATGCGGTTAGACTTAGAGTTTTTTGCATGACTGCAGAGGTCACGTCATTGTTTAAATTAATTTTAGTTGCCATGTAATTATCGAATTATTGGGTTTTCAAAATTTTGTAACAATATATAATATATTATATAATAACATACAATATAATACTTATATAAGCAAGTGAAAATAATGTGCGAAATGTTATTAGCAGACGAAAATGGATTTTTGAGAGACTATCTTTCGCCAATTCTATGTTTATTATAGAACAAATATTAGAGATGTAATGGAAAAATGGGACTATAGTTTCAAAAATATTTAGCATTTGTGGTATTTTTACATAGTTTCATATCATGGAAAAAAAATCTGTCAACTTTTTCAGAAAAAAACTACGGTACTTTTCTGAAACTACTTTTCAGTTGGTAACTGAGTCATCGGATCAAAGCCAAAGTTTTACTTGAAGCACGCATTATTTATTACTAAACTTTGAACTCATCCATCATACTGCGTTTTTTGCAGATTTAAAGCACAAACAGGAAAGAGACGTAAATAAAAAATAAAAGACAATAGGACACTCTACGTAAGAAAACAATTTCAGTATGACAATAACATTACGAGAAGTAATTCCAAGCGATTTAAAAATAAAGATATTTGTTACAAAATTACTGTACAATTGATCTTACCATTCAGTCATCTTAACATTACCATACATAAAGAGCACAACACACATAATAGGAAGAATGCTCAAGAAACATCACATCAGAACAAAATTTAACACGCAAAAAAAAATCAACGCTTTTCTACAGAACCTAAAGGACCGCATACACTTAGAGGAACAATGTATATAGCAAATACCGTGCATAAACAGCGACGGATTTTAGGCCTATATTGGCTAGTCGGGAAGAAATTTCAGTCAACGTGTCCGCGAACACAAAATGTCAGTAGCAAAACAAAAGGACAACACAACTCTGACGAAACACACCAAAGAAACAGGATACACTTTCGATTTTAAAAGTACAAAAATCTAGCAATAAGAAAATCAGACGGTACAGTGAAGGCATCGAGATTTACCGTAAGGGGGCGGGAGCGGCTAACGACAGAAATGAATATACTAAATTAGCGACAGCTTGTAAATTCCTAACTGACAGTTCTCAAATTAACAGACGATAAATGGCCACCACACACTTATCCCCACGCTGGAATGCTTCCTCGGTAACATCCACAAGAGAAGCAAGATATAAAACGCGCTCCGTGGCTAAATCAACATGAGTACGCCTTGAAAATGTTCTGGGATTACGGAACTAATTGTCGGCATATAAAAATCACATTCACGGTTGTACCCAAAAACCTGCTACAACGCGGGCGCGCACGCGCGCGCGCGCACACACACACACACACACACACACCATTTTGTTTTACCAGAGTGTATCAATTAACTTATTAGTCTAAGGAATAGAGGTGGTGATTTTGACTTGCTATAATTAAGTGACAATCCTGTAGTGACTATTAAATACGTAAGATGTAAGTATATGCACTTCACACCTGACACTCTATTTGACATTTAGTAGCGTCCAAAGCGTTCTCGCCCCCGTGTCGAGTGTCACTATACTTGTCATTGTAACGGTTACAATTAATGTCAGTGACTGACAAGGCAATTCCACTGCAGTGCAAACACTTCAAGTGTGGAAACGTTCTGACAAGTGAGCAAACTTTTGCTACCTACGTAGAAAAATTACTTTCGTGTTTGTTAGTACGTAAAACTAACAAGGAAATTATCCGTTAAATAAAACTGCACCTGCCCTTATCAGCTTTTAAACGTAGATTTAAATGACTTCCTTGATATTTAGTGTAAAGTAAATGCTGACGTAATTAAAAATTATAAAACTTTAAAAACCATCGTAGAATATACAAAACACTCGTCTGACGGAGTTAGGTAAGGGAATGTTATACGGAAACAGCTATAGTTATACAACATTAACGTGATGATTTACTTAAACAGACGCAACTAAATCGACCGCTTGGAAAAATGGAGAATTAAAGATGACGACAAGAATTCATAGATTAATATTTATGAACAATTACAGAAAGCAGTATACTTTATACAGCGAATCACATAGCGAATTGTGACACACGGTGGATTACAGAAAGTAGTAAAAGGAAACTCCAACCAATGTGCTTTGTATTCTGATGAACGAGTTGAATATCTGAATAGACTGAGTAAGGATTGAAAATGTGAGTCAACACGTCCGAATAATAGAGCATATAGGACTTCCCAAAAATGTTATAAAGCAAGATCCTTTCGAATCGCCAAAAGCGCTTAAAAATACGTGCAAGCAAAGTATAACAAATACGATCGCTTTACGAGACCTGAGATTTCTGAACAGTAGGTTCCCGTAATCCTAGTAATACTCTGTAAGCATGCAACGTAAGAGTCTGTAAGCCATTGGCGTGGAAGTTAGACTTTGAAAAACATTCAAGGGTCTCACTTTTTGAACCTCCCGTCCGTCAGTGTGTGTGTGTGTGCGTGTGCGTGTGCGTGTGCGTGTGTGCAATTACAACAGAAGACAGAGAAATCAGGCGCACATGGGAGCAAAAGATTAGAAAAACGGTAAAGTGTAATATAGGCATTGTTAATTCCTAATATCTTTTTCCGAGAACATGGGAAAGGAAAAAGCTTTAGTAATTTATGGCATTGATTAACAATTTTTGATGAGTGTGCATGGGACACGATACTGATACAAATATGTATGTAATCGATGTCCTTAATAATAATATACGCTTCCATTATCGGTGTCAACATTATTAAATTGTTGTAAAACCGGACTGTTAGGCCCGGGTCGCTTAAACCCGGGCGATCTACCTTTTCCCTAAGACTGTCTAAGATTTCAACTGGTCTTAGCCGTGTTAGGAAAGTTTGGTATATGGTGGTCGGCTATACTGAATGTTACTGCTCTCCGTGGCGCTTATCTTACTATGTCGTTTAGAGTGATCTCCAGGTTTCTCGTCATTCCGTATCAGCAGTTATTAAAGTTTAAGTTAATTTATATTAAGTGTATTTATTACACAAATTTTTCGTAAATTTTCATAGTTTCCAACTACTAAGAATAAAATATTTAATTTTGAAAACATTTTTCTTTTCTAATATCAATTACTTGACGCACTGAGAATGTCTCATAGCAAAGTTGGCGAAACATTAAAAAATACGTACTGTATTTCATTTGAACTTTGACACTATCATTTCGCAACATGTTAAAAACAATTTACTAAATTTTTAGATGAACTATAAACCGATATCATAAGCATATTTCATCTAAAAAAACTTCACAAAAACCCATAATTTTATTTGAGATGTATTTTGTAGATACCGTTCAATATAAATATGAACATTCAATTAAGTTATTAAATTATGTTTCTAAATTATGATTGTTTGTTAATACCAGTAGGGAGTAAACATGTTAAAAGTAACTTTTAATAATTACGTAGTAACATCCCCTAATCTGTTTTAGTTATAGGTAATATATTTTACTTTGCTATATGTTGACTCCTGTAGATATAAGCAATCAAATATTTAATTGTTTCGTTGTGTTTGACATTTCTTTTGTATTTCATACACAGGTCCTGAAGATGACAAAAAGTATTGTCGAAACGTCGACGCAAAATAGTTAAAATTTATGTTATTTTTGACCGATCCTCACTAACCATCCACTAAAAAATTCATTGATTGACGGTCACTAAAAATTTAAAGATTTTATTAAATTTAATGTTTAGAAAAAAATTATAGTAAATAAAATAATAAATTAACTATGTTACCGATATTGCACAACCCTATTTACAATGTGTGTGTCGCATGGTAAATATTTTAGTTTATATAAATTGATAAAATTGTAAAATTATAAGTTAATTACATTTTAAAATATGGGTATTATGATGCAAGAGTTATAAAAAAGCATAACCGTCGATGTTCATCTTTACTAAAAATTATTACATATAGACGTGTGTCGAAGTTTTAACATACCAAAAAAACCTGTACGTTTATTACATAGTCATGTAACGAAATTAGGTTTTAAAATATTATTTCTTAACGACTTTACAATTAATAGGTATCATAAAAATATTTATAAATTATAGACCTGTATTACCCGTTTGACCCATAAGTATTTTGCTGTAACATGTACTACTTTACGGAAAATGCGTGAGTTATGCGGCAATTCCATCATGCTTAAAAAATATTGCACCAAAAAGTAGTGATCGCTTACTCGATAGGATCATAGGGCTCCCCAAATTCAAGGCTGTGTGAATAGCATTTCAAACACAAGGTTAGGGTTGCGTGTATCACATTAGTTACAGTTCACTTATCCAGAAAGAGTGAATGCTGGTTCATCAGACTAAACTACTTTAGAAAAATATTGGGTTTTTGAGGAAATCTATTATACGATTGTACGCACCTTCATCTTCAAAGCCACCTTCACTTACAAAGGACATAATATATAGACGTATGTGGTCACGCAGTAATATAAACTAAACACTATGAAACGATATATTATTCGATACTTCCTTGACAATTTAGATAAACTCGAAAACACGGAAACAGTAGGTAATGTTTACTCGTTTCCTTGTGTCAAGTTTTGAGATTCTGAACATGGTGGTTGATGGTACGACTTGATGGTTCTGCGTACTGAAAATGTTAGGTATTTGCCTGTCTCAGGAGTTAACAAAGCTGGTAACAAGTATTCAAGAAATTCCCGTTCTTCTGTACTCGACGTGTTTTACAATTAAACAATTAAAACAGATTATATAAAAATAAATGTACAACGGCCGTAAGCAGATCTTACTTAATTCTACTAAATTACTTAATTCTAGTTTGGTATTGACAATTGAAACTGTTGAGTAAATAACTGACTCCTACGTGCCTCTAACCCAATGCAGTATTGAAAACTGTAAACAGTAACCGTAGCAAACCATACTGATGCCAAGATCTCCCACACGTGCTATTATGAAAAACAGTGAGGATCGTTGCAGCACGGAGTTTACTGTCAGATTATATGGAACGGGGTTTATTTGTTGACAGTGCGTGTTTTCTGTTATGCTTTTTGATTATTCATGGGATTATGCTAGTTTATTATTTACAAAGTTGTGTTACAGATACAAATTTATTGTTAATTAATTTCTAATTAATTGACTAATTTCAGAATAATTAACTGAGTGCAGAGAAAACGTGTAAATCAATTAATAACTAAATAAAGTAAGCATGTTTAAATAAAATGTTTATCCAAGTACAAATTTTCTTTATTTTTGCCAATTTGTTTGTAAACAAAGCAAATGGTTTTTTGCCATGGTTCAGTTTTTAAAGCGTTGAGACATTACACTGACAAAGGATATGAAAACAATTGAGTTGAATCAGTTAGAGCTGCTTAATACACCACAGTGTCCGGTGTATATTGTTGACGAGTTGGCTGAAAATTACGGTCGTAAAGTCATCGGGTCGCCTGGCACACGTTGCCAGGAGTAAACGTACATTGTGTGTACATTGGGACTAGAACAAAATTTACAATGTCTGAAGTCGGAAAATTAACAAATGAAGCCACACAATATGTTGCTGTCGAAATATTGAAAGACGGTAGTCAATACTGAAAAAAAAAATTTGAAACAAACCAAGTCAATTATTGAAGACGCATGGAAAAACGAAGGTACAGTTGAGCAGCAGGTGGTAGAGTAGATCGTTTTTGTAAATCGTTCGAGTGACAGTGAATCTACACTAAGCGGAACTGACCCATTATGAAAGTATGTTTTTACTTTGTTTAAAAGTAATTTAACATTACAATACAAAAATATTTATTTTAATTTTTAAGTAAACAAAATTATCAAACAAAAGATTATTATTCTATTATAATTTATAACTATTATAAATTATTAGTTCACTCTAATGGCAGTTTTGTTTATAAAGAATTCGCAGATATTTATACTTTGGTATAATTTATACAGATACCAATGTATCTACAGATAGTCTACATTAAGTTAATGATATATCAAGTTTTTCAAGTAAACTCTTATTATATTAAATACATACTAAAATATTGTGTAAGACATGAAGTTACTTGAGGTGGACTTAACGGAAACTCGCTTAACATGATTCATATCGTTTCAGAATAAAAGCTGTTTTTACTCCATCGTGAACAGATTAATGTGCTCAGTTTACATATTAGAACTGTCAATACCAAACCAGTTTTTATATTCAGTAGGACTGGTAACATAGCAAACACAAACACTTACACAAAATAAAAGTAACATATTTTGTAGGGTGCAATGACTCATGCAAAACGCGGTATATTATTATAGTTATTACATACCAATGTTTACGCATACTTCAAATTTTATAACTTTGTTTACTAAAACTGTATTTAGATTAGGACAGCTTACGTCACTGGATACAAGATAAGAGAAGCCGTAAAAATGTTCAATGCATTTGTTTGCAGTAATTTTACCTTGATTTATATAAGCAGGCTTTATTACGCAATAAAGGGAATTTCTCTTTATGAGTAGTTTCATGAAGGTTATTGATAATTATAGCTCAGTTTATTAAGAGTAATATTATGTACACAATACAATTTAATCTGTGTATATGAAGTATAAATTATTCAATACCTGACTCCTTTCTTAGATACTTTTAGATACAATACTTCTTAGATATCCAGTAGGTTATGGCTAGTTTCCTGGTATGTAGTTTCCTGTGTTCCTTTTCTTGAGTGATCTAGCCCTGGCTCCTTTCCTTCCTTTATACCTTTGTGTTTACACTATGTAATGTTATGTCCTTCACCTTCTTGTTTCCCTCTTGAACCAAGGAGTCATGAGTAGAGGAAATATGAAGTAATGGGTTTTTCCTATCGTCCTTCTTCATATTATATTCCTGATTTTGATTCAAGAAAGACATTCTTAATCTTTCCTTAACTTTCCTAATTTACTGTACTATAAACAAAATAAGCCATTAAAGCGACAATAAATGGTGGTGTAGAATGACAGAGGACACCTCTAGCTTTACTACCGCAATCGTAGCAATTTTAATCTGTGTATACGTAGTATAAATTATTCAATACCTGACTCCTTTCTTAGATACTTTTAGATACAATACTTCTTAGATAATATAAGACAATAACGCTTCCACTCTAAGAGAATAATCTCGTTATTAGTTGTCCAATAAGTTCCTTCAACACCTCAACTCGGTAAGTGTAAATAATTTCTGAGAACAATTACAAACGTCTGGTAACGGAACCTGAAAGAAAAAGTATTACGACTAAGACAGTCAGGCAGATTTTACCAGATAAAGTTCACTTAATGTGCAGCGTTTTGAAGGTATCTTTGGTAGTTAAACATTTTTTCTATAGAACGTGAGACATATTAGTTACTTGCCAAACCAGATAGAATTACTCAAATATTATATTATAAGTTATATAATATTTCGACAGAAATATATTATATCAAATATAATTCTAGCCTTTCGTGGCGCTTCATACTGCACCTTGTAATGTTGACCTCACAATGCTGAATGGACCATACGCAAAACTACAGCATACGAGGAGGCGAACAACGTCAACATTGGATACATTATATTAATTAAAACGATATTCCAATTATTTACATAAGTTATATATTACGTGTTTTTATTTTTAAGTTCAAAGGAAAGCGTTTCAAAAAATATTCAACAAACATTAATGGAGTTCAACTTAACTGAAGACATGTAGCCATAAACCGAACACGGATAGAGGAGAAGTTTGGAAACCTGACAGCAACGGCAGACGCTATAAGCCGATCAATGATGATGGTTATTACTAGTTCTAAATTTTGAAGCTCAGAATTTATCGTGAGGTTAGTGGTAAAGTTACTCAATTCCACTTAAGGAAAACTGAAGTTAAATGTTTTCAAGTGCAATGATAAATCATAAAATTATTTAACTGATTTTCAAGGTTAATTTTTTTAATAATAGTTTTTTATTGATTACATAAGTTTTAATAATTGAAAAGAAAAATATAAATTAAAAAAAAAGTAAAATGTGTTATTTGAAACATAATTGGACTTCGGTAGTTTTACTAATAACCTCTTGATATATAAAATAAATAAAATATTACTTTTTATGTTTTAAAATTGAATTTGCCTTTTAATGGAAGAGTCAATTGACTTCAACCTTACTTCTGGAATTGCTAAGTGTACACGGCCATCCATATGGCCTGTACTGCTCTTACCCTTCGCATCGAGAATTTTATTGGTAGTTGAAGTAAGGTAGTCTAGATGCAGCCCGTTGACATCGTCGATCCTGAAATGATATCAAGACTCATAATTAAAATTAAAATTATATTTTTTTAATCATTACGTAAACTCTTTAAATTTACGTGACTCTCTAAAGTACGCCTAATTTCTCGTGTGTATGAGTACTCTTTAGACTGCTATAAATAACGAATTTCTTATATAAGAGAGCTCCACCCCCTTAATATATTAGTAACTCAAAAAATTGAGACGACACAGAATTAAGGGAAATATATTTTCGTTTGTTTTCCTTTATCAAATCAATTATTTTGTAGCAGAAAATCGATCGTTCTCAATATTTTATTGATTACATGCTAATTATACTATTCTAGTTTCACTTCGTCTCTGAATGTCAACTGAACATAATTTGAAAGACAACGTAGAAGCCATAAATCGTTTTCCATTGTAAAATCGCTAAATAAAAAGAAATATTATGTTGTAAAATTTACGAAGCAATGAGGAGATTTTTAATATAAACTAAGTGTATATTTCTGAGTGAATTGTTGGTAACAACTGTCACAGTAAGAATAATAATAGTAAGCTTGTTATTATTATTAAGAACAGTTACAATATTACAGTCAGAAATCTAGGTCAGCGGTCGCGTTAACAATGAGGGAAAGAAGTAATTGAATCCCAGATGCCAGCGGTATTGGAGCAGAAAAATAGTAACACAATAACGTGACTAGTACGTTACACAATATATTTAATGTTACTTATACACTTGAATAAGTCACTTCATATACATACATCATTATAAGATTTATCTATTGTAATAAATAGCTAAGAATGCCTTTCTCATGCGGATAGTATCGGTAATAAAAGTTGACAATAAGACTGGTAAAGATCTTTGCAAGAGCCAGTCACACGTAGATTAGCCGAGTCGACATTTAAGAAATCAAAGTGGTAATTATTCGTGAGAAATTCATTATCTCTCGTAAGAGTACATTTTAGGACTGTGTTATAGGCTAGTCGGGTAGTAACGATAGCCACACGTTAGGTTGGTCGATCATCCCAGTTACTGAACATTCTAGTTGTTTATTGAATTAAAGCGACAACCAGAAAATATTATATTTTTAACACTTCACTGTGGTCGATTTTGTTTTTTGTTTGTGCTCAGAATATATGTAATATCCGCTACTTGTTTTATTTACATGAAAGTGGGCAACACTTTATTTGTACTTGCTCTTCCCAAATTAGTTGTTCTTGATTGCGGGAGTACACTACAGGCATCGGTAATGACGTAGAATCTCCCTAATGTACATTGCCATACAGGTGACCTTGACTGAATGTGAGTTAAGGTAGTTGTGATTTTGCGACTCAGTAGTTCGTTACTGTTAACGATAGTGCATCTTGGACCATTCTACAACTTAGAAAACAATGCGTACGAGCATTTTTATTTAGTAAAGCTAAAACAAATTAAGAGTAATGATTTTTGTGATTATTATTTATTTTTTTCTGTTCTATTATTTATTCTGTTGTTACAAGAATACGACATATGCCATTGTCATAATAATAAAATTACGGCCGTGTAATTTAACGAGAAAGGCACTCCCTTACGTGACGGCGTAATGTATTCTTTATTGTCGTTGTCAATTGCGGGGTTCAGCTCAAAATCAACTCGATGCATCTGCTGTTGGCCAATACAAGAATCTGACTGAGATAGCGAGCCTCTTTAAGAAAACCCGCGATCTAGAATCTAACATATTGTTACGCAATGCGGAACGTACCCGTACATTCGAGAACGTTGTTCTACATGTGTCTCGCCTACCGCCTAGTCCAGCACTTGTTGACTACAAACTGGTATTTGTGATTAATTACAGCTAGTGGTCAGTAACTTCCTTGGTGTCTGTATTTTTTTTGCACTTAGCCATACGACGATGTGTGAGACAGTCATAACAATATATAGCACTCTTCTCCACAGAGAAGGTGCACCAAGGCTGGAAGAAAAGTTTATTTAAGAAATTATATAATTTTTAACAAAACCTAGGTAAATTTGAAGTAGTTAAGCCTATTTGTATATATGTGGACCTATGTGGCATAAAAAGGTTTATATTTTTAGCTATTTCTAAAAGGGTTTAAAAAATTAATCGATTTAAGCTATTTGGTATTAGTTTTGTTGCAAAAGTGCCGTAGCATTGTAATTTGATAACGAAAATATTTTTTATATAATAAATACTTAAATAAATTTAACTTGTCTTTGTGGCTACCATGGCCGATCGGTCCTTGAGTTTAATAAAACGCACACACACACACACACACTCTCTCTCTCTCTCTCTCTCTCTCTCTCTCTCTCTCTCTCTCTCTCTCTCTCTCTCTCGCGCGCGCGCGAGTCTGTAATTCTTTAAAATAAATGTCGCCTTGTTTTCTCTGTGGCGTTTCAGTACGGAAGTCATGACTAATATCTCATTCTGTTGGTAAAGTGTTTGCGATATTTTTTTCAGTGCAATCTGCTTGCACTGTTCCAAAATCTTTTAATTTTTAGAGGTTTATGCTGTTCCTTTCTTATAATATACCTTGACTGATGTACCTACCTATCGAGTTACTGTCTCGCCTTCTATTAAATTACCACCTTCTTTACTGCGGTTTGTTTAAACGAGAACATGTCGTCCAATAATATATACCAGCATACCAAAATCTCATTGCTGAATACTGTTAAATCCAAGCATAGTGCGTGTGATTGACGAAGGCTTATATCATGATCAAGACATTTGTGTGTGTGCGCGCGCGCTCGCGCGGGCAGGGAATTTGTATTGTTTCCAGACACAAAGTATTAAAAACAATTTTGTCATGCTAAGGGACAATTATGTTAAGCGCCATATTTTAAAATTTTTTTTGAAATGTTTAGACGCCGTATTAATCTTGTTTGTTTTATCTAAATTTATAATAATATTTCCAAAATTTTGCCGCGCGCAACAGTTATGTTAAAATTCTATTTCTGTTTTTCACAGTTTGGTAATTCCTTCAAGGTTAGAGTTAAATTAGCAAGTCCAACATAGTGACATATTGTATTATAACGTGCAGTTTGGTAACTAGCGTCAACAGTCTAATTTCCATACCCGTTAGTCTGTTGCATAACTGATGTGCAGCGGTATACAACACTGTAACGTGGGACTACGACGAACGTGGACAGACGTAATTAGTTCTACGGGACCAGTACACGACGCGGTTACGTTCAATTAGTGCCAGCTTCCGCCGTCACTGCCCGCACTGTGCAATTTAAATCCCGTTTGCAGCCGCCCGCCGAGTCATAAACTGCACAACACACTTCTGAGTGCAGTCTATACTACCAAAAGCATTACAACACAATATATTATTTGAACAAGCCGACATCGATATTGTAGTTATAGATTCTACTATTTCACAGCTCACTTCAGTTAATATACGTAGTGTACGTACAGTTTCACTAATATCCGCTATTTAGATGACTTGATATTAAACGGCATATTACACGTTTGTTGTTACGTGACCCTTATTTGTTGTTGTTGTTGTTGTTCTTCTTTTTTCTTCTTCTCCTTCTTCTTATTTACATCAAGGATTAGGCTTGCACAGTCTGTTCCGTCTTTCCAGCCACCGTTTTCTTGGACTGCCTCTATCTCGTTCTCCAATAGACTTATACTTAATTATCATGTTTGGTAAACTCGAGTCACCCATTCTATCCAGTTTTCTCTATTTTGTTTAATTTTATCTTTTATCGAGTATATATGCTTTTCATATATGTCGTTCAGCTCTTGCCTTACATCTGCATTTCTTATGTGATCTCTTTAACTCTCCTTAAGAATTTCATTTCAGCAGCTTCAATTCTCTTGTCTGATTTTGAAATCACTCCCGTGCATTAATACTGGTGCCACCATTACTTTATAAAATTTAAATTCTCTCTCTTTTCGTACTTTCTTTTCCAGATTTTTATGAATGATTTATTTGTTTTTATTTAAATATCATTGTTTTTTTTCTTAGATGTAGACTTTTATTTCATAAAACACATTTCTCCATTTACGAATAAAAATGCATACAAATATTTTCGTTTCAATATCAATTACCATCTGTTACATATATTCACCTCAAAAACTAAACTGATTATATTCTAACTTTTTATAATGATTTACACCAACTAATGCACTTGAACACACAATTCGCATAACGTTTATAACCCAACTTGCACGAGCTACAAAACTGAAACTATTTTACAGTACTTTTGTTATTATTTTAAAGTCAGCTTTCTGTGCACAGAGCGCTAACATACAACAATAATGTACATGTTTCAGCTGTCACTCTGACGCTAGTGACTGTGGATCATATTGACAACTTGTTATCAAGAAAAACAAAAACAATTAACAATTGTAATTTGCTGAAACTACAACACTAACAAAAACAAATTTCAATCAGAATGATCAATATTGCACACCACTATATAAAAATTATAAAATATAGTAAATTATAAAATAATTTTTATAAAAATTATAAAATAAAAAATATAAATTAAACTATATAAAAAACAAATTTATTAGTGGATTTAATGTATGCACTTAACATGTTATATCACTGTAGGCCTATATTGTTAACGGTAATATGTAAGTAAAAATTTCAATATACGTAACTATTGAAACTTGGTGGTTGTTGAAAAGCAATCACCCTCACATTGCACATACGGATCTGTTGTAAAAATTTTTATTGACTTTATCTGAATACATGTTATATAATTAATTACCGTCAGAGTAATTAAGTAATGTATTATTTCAGCTTTGGCAATATACAAATAACAGCAGAACGCACACGTTACTAAGCTGTAAAGGTGAAAAATAAAAGGAAACATTTAGTTAATTAATGTTTTCAATAATATTGATAAAACAAAGTTCAAAGAAACGTGAACGGAACTGCCACGTTGAGAAAATGGAATGAGGTAAATTGAAAATTTCATAAACAAAATTTAGTCGATAGTCTGCAAAATTACAACTGAGTTAAGGGAAATGAAATACTAAATATGTTTGGCTCCTATCTCAAACATTTTCTACGGAATTATATAAGTAATTTTTTTAAGATTCATTATTAACCGCAATTGAAACAAAAAGCGCTCTGTCTACACTCGCAGACGTAGACATTGTGTAGACTTCATTGAAAGCAATAGCAATTTACTGTAATGGCAAATAAATTATGACGCCGCGGACACAAAATTTATAAAATTTGCGTAAGCCCCTTAAAGGAGTTCAGCCTATGTTGAGCCACATAGAGCGCTAGGTTAGGTATTTAGGTTATTACAATTAGTATATGAAGTTACAAAGAAATGGAAATTTATAGTGTGTTTAAAAATAGGAAAATTTATGTATAAGTGTTTGGTAATAAGTAAGTCGAATATTGGAAAATAGACCAAGTAAAAGAAAAAGAGAAAGAAACTAACACTTTCTCTTTCTACAAGTAACATCCTAACTATATTTGTATGCTCCTTTTCTTTAGACGGTTTTTCGTTTTTAAAGTCCATAAACTAATATTTATAAACATAATTTTAAATACGTATACCTTCTGAATAGTTTTACGCCTGTAGTGTGGAAATGAGTTAGTCATTTGAAACATCTCTATCCACGTAATAGAATTCTTTTGCTCCTTATCTTATGTATTACATTCACTTTCGAGTGTTAATTCGTCAGTTTAATTAAATTAATTTAAATTTTAAAATATTTAAAATTATCATTAACACATGTTTATATACTGGCGGATAACAGGAACATAATTTTCGTGGATCAACTACTTTCTAATAATTTCTAGTAAGTAATAACTAACAAAAATGAATGTGATTCTAAGAATGTGGTTTCTAAGTTCATGTGTTTTTTTTTTAATTATCACGAAACTCTGAAACGGATACAAATGCACAACGTGTTTAGATTTATCACAGTTTTATAGAATCATAATATTTATTATTATTTGAAAACAAACATAATTATTGTGATTTAAAAATCACAATTTTAACTACATAGCCTATGATACTTTGTAATGTCAGAAACATTTTTACTTTCATGTTCCGTAAGGAAATGGAAGTACGGTGATCGCGAAAAAATCGTTTCGAGATAAGGGCTGATTCGGATTGTACCGACCTTACAACATGAAGAAAAGTCATTTCCGATAAGTGTGTGTGTGTGTGTGTGTGTGTGTGTGTGTGTGTGTGCGTCTGTGTATAAAAGGTTTTCTATATGGAACGATAACTGCCACAAATTCAAATAATTTTTAACATTGAAAATGTTTCTAAGGACGTTTCGCACATTTGTGGCCGATCGCTGGTGCGTGATCGAAAATGGGAACCGGTGAGTTTCCATAGAAACTGCTTCTTTGTTGTCAATAATGCTGCAGTATAAAGCATACGCTCAAGCTCATGGATTGCTAACTTCATACATTCCTATTTTAAAGCGTGAAGCTGTTATTGATGTCTGTTCTAAAATCATCAAAACTCGACGTGTGCAATTTCCAGTTGTGCCTGGCAATGCCATGACTATACATGAATCGCAAGGCGGTATGTACGATCGAATTGTGTATGAGTATGACAAAACTCACGATATCTCCTTAGTTTACGTCGCTCTTTCTCGTGCACGCACTATCGAAGGCTTATATTTGACGAACAAAACGAATGATTTCATGTTTTATCACTGCAGAAAGCAAAAGAATTGTGGCGAAGCTTTAAAAACGGAATTTACTCGTTTAGAAAAGAATAGTATGTCATCGATTGTATATCGGTGCCGACAGCGTATTAAAGATAATATGTTAAACGTCGGGCTGCTGAACATACAAAGCTTGGCTGCGCACCAAGAAGATTTAGTATCAGACCTGGTCTTGAACAAGATGGACATACTTGCGCTCACTGAGACTTGGATGAAAGACGACGAACCGAGTATGGAGATCCCCGGTTACACGATAGTCCCCAGACATGACAGCTCGTCTACTAGAGCCGGTGGTGTCGCAATTTATGAGTCTATCAAGCCTTATTTGAAGCGTTGTACGCATTTCCAGTTGGATACTACGAGCGCGCCGTACGGTGATGTGTGTTGTTTTCGTGTCGAATTTAAGTATACTCAAGGACTAAATGATAAACTCCACATCATTCTGATGTACGGACGACCAAACATCATTGAAGACAAGTTATTTCGTTTATTCGACGCCTCTCTTTTGCGCTTTCACGTTTATGGCATGCGCAGCTATATGTCACGTACCGATGACTTATACTGGAGCCCGGTAATTATATGTGGTGATTTTAACTACAACTTGAAACTGCCCGAAGCTGGACGACTGCTCGCATATTTGGAAGAATTTTATTCGGTACGTTTAGCATCTGATCGAAATATTATAACCACTCGTAATGGTACTACAATTGATGGTTTATTTTATAAGTTGCGACCAACCGAAGTGGTCCCATACGCTTCATATTTCAATACGCATCGTCCGATGTTCATACTTCCAAGTCAAATCGATGAATCTCAAGAAGAACAGCTAGCTTCTCTCCGTGCGCGCTTCTGAATGCTACTACATTTAACTTATAATCTGTACATTGGTAAATGAAGATAAATAAATATATATATTTTTTAGATTTATTGAAGCATTTTCAATGCCCATCTCTGTGCATTGCATTTGTGCAATGCCTGTAAATTTTTGAATTTGTGCCGCCTTGTAGACGACACAAAACCTATTGATTTTGGTGAAGATAGGTTAAAGGGTAGGGGTAGTTTACGTGTGTAGGGGTAATTTGCATTGTGTACTACGTTATCGGCAACAAAGAAATAGTTTCTATGGAAATATTTCATTTCAATTTATTAATCTTCTCACATTTTCAATTTGTATTTAAATGATATTAAATATAAATCTTAGGACGTGAAAGTCATGTATAGTTTTCCATACCAATTTTTAGCAGTTAGTTTTTAATATTAACTAGTAAATTTACTCTATTGTTGAAAGCTACAAAGTTTACTATTTACACTAAAAGCTTGAAAGCTTTGAAAATTAGTGTGTAGTAACTTGAAGGCAGTAACACAAAATTGTTTAAATTTATTTTTGCATGTAATTACTGCAAATAATCTACATTTTCCGTATAGTTAACATGAGAAGGGAATAATGATTATTTTTGCTTGAATATAACATCTATCATTTTTCAGAAATTGACAGGTCTATGTTTCATAATCAGATTAGAGAGTACAGTCACTCTAACACGTGTTTGTAGGTCAGAATAAAGATAATAAAGTATATATCCACTAAATACCTCATTAGTTTACACGTTTGCACTAGACTCATGAGGCAGTAATGTCTGTGGATCACAATTTCCTGCTAACAATATCGTTCACCTATATTATTATTTTGAGCAGCTATTTAGGAGACTTTGCTGAATGTAAGTAAGTGTTCCCATTAACATAAGTACGTTCGTTAAAACCCTTTATCTACTGTGCTGTACTGAATCCTACTTTGCATTCAAATTAAATACTGCAGTATAACAGGAATAAATTTCATAAAAAATCCGAAGCCATTAGTAGCTGATTAGGTCAGAGAACCCGGCTTAGGTAAATGATACCCGCAAATTCAAACTTACTTCCATTTAATATAATTCAGAATTAAATTCCAATTTACAGAACAGAAAGCTGCTCCGTGCCAAACCAAGATATAAAGTTTTTGTATTAATGTTCATAAATAAAAAGTTTTAAATAATATATAGGATAAAATTTGATAATCAAGTGTAGTGCCATTGAATTTCAAACAGTATTCATGATATTTGTTGTCAAACAGGCGTCATGGTGTTGTGCGATTGTTCCCATCATGTGTTTACGTGTGCTTATATATTTTCAGTTCGAGTGTTGCTAGTTCTTGGCTCTTTGCGTTTGCGTGTAGAACTTCCATGTTATTGTAGATGTTTGTGCTCGTGTAGTCTGCTTCAATGAGACGGTTTGCAAAGGTGGATTCAGTGGTGGAGCGTAATGCTTTTTGGTGTTGAATGTACCTTTGTTTGAATCTGCGTCCTGTTTAGCCTGTGGAACAGGGTACAGCACTGCATACATAATCACAAACTCAGCAGAACACACTGTGTTAAAAAACATTAACAAACAGTTAAACATCGATTAGCACTAACTCTCGTAATCGTGTCAACAGCAATTGTTAACTCTCTAAATTCTGTGGATTACTTATAAAAACAACATAATTATTTTAAATGAAACGTTGTTTTCTAGTTTGTCAATAGTCATGTGGTAGAACGGATTTAACATACGAAAACAAAACAAAAGCGAAAACACTACTGCTGGGCATTTGCTTTTAAAAACATGGTTTAATAAAGTTTACTGTTATATATTTCCTGTAACATCAACGCAAAACATTTACTGTAAACATTGGTTGAACGTTAGTTGTAACGACTGTTTTCCATCTTGTTTATTGACCTATAAATTCCTCTCTCAAAGTCCTCAATTTATTTTTATCATGCTTATTTGCAGAACACATTTACGAGAAGAAGAGCCGCAATAAAGAACAAAGGAACGTAATATTTGTATAGATGAATGAGCTTCAACAAAACACCAGATACAAAGCATTCAGCGTTTTATGAGGCCGCGTACACTGTACAGGAAGTACAACAAAAGCAGAGATGCAAACATCAATTGGTGTTATTTATGGACTGCACTTGTGTTGCTATTGTTGATAAACTACTCTTGCTGAATTGTTGTAAATACAACCACTTGAAATATTTACTGTATAAAACTAATTTTATTTACAACGCAGTAGTGTACAGTTTATTATAGTAAGTAAATAAGGAAACATTTTGAGTAAAACAGAGAGAACAGGATTCAGAAACATACAGTACATTACATAGTACATTTTCTTAGCCATTACAAAGTGAGTGAAAATTTGTATTTTGCTAGAACAATGCAGGTTTTAAGTATAGTAAAAATTATGATACTTGGCACCAATTTAGAAAGATTTGAAAAAAATTCCATATCAAACTGAGTAAAATATGACTCGCAGGTTTTTTTAATCGGCACGTGGCCGTGCGCAAATTAATTTTACCGTCCATATCATGCACACGACACGCTAATTAACTTTTACAAAAATGATTACATTTAAATCAAATAAAAATTATTTTAAACAGGAGATTTGGCTTTACTAGTCATATACTGTATGTGTTAAAAGTATTTCTTAATTTACTAAAATATTAAAATACTGACTTTATTTCTTTTTAACATTAAATACGGTTAAAAAGCAAGGACAAAGAAAGAAGCCCTTGTGTTATATTTTCTGACCATATAATCTGTGCAACTGAGTCTCCAGGTGGTCTAATGGCTAGCACGCCTGACTCATGTGCGCGTGATCCCAGGTTCTATTTCCGGTGGAGACTCAGTACGGCGAGCACTCAGCGTCGTTAGGCAAAATTGAGTAGCCGTCTGAGATAACAGCGGTGCCTCCTGGCTGTGAATACCGCAACTAGCCGCTGGCAACGCGTTGTACTAGCCTTGCTACCGTCCCACTAAACACAAGTGCCGTGCGGTATGCCTTGGTCCTTTACGGACTATTGAGCAGAAGTTTTTTTTATTTTTTGTAATCTGTGCATAAGTAAAATTCAATAGGCTCCTTTAGTCGCAACTTAATGGTTAAACGTAACACTGTTCTCAACACTTTCTAAATATTTTGAATTGCTGGTTCCATTTTTAGAATCACAGTTGTATGAAATTATGAAAATTCGTCGCGTATACAATAAGTGAAGTGGTATTTAAAGCTTAAGACATTTTAAATAATAATTAATACATTTATTTGATCTGTAGACAAATATATTAGTTTGTTATCTTAAGGAGTAATCATTTTCTTTTGCTTCCTCTACACTTTTAAGAAGTATAGATCAAAGCTGGCTTGTTCCATCTTCCTTGCTCCCCATGTTTCTTGTTTGTACCGACAGATCTTTGTTTTTAGTTGTAGAACATTTGGAGGATCCAGTTTTTTCTCAGTTCTGTTAATTGGTTTTTCTACTTTAAATTCTGTTCACTTATTGGTTTACTAATTTAACAGTTTCTAAAACTTTTTTGAAACCAAATGTTTCACAATTGTTTCATTGTGGCAAGTCAAATTAAGAAGTAAAGAGATCTACTGTTGAAGCATATATATGTAGCATTTCCTCAAATTAAAAATAAATTAAGGACGCAAGGTACTGCCACACAACAAACGTACAATTTATACAAGGTACGGTGTTTACAGTATCATATGTGTGTCCAACTGTACAACGGTTTTGGTGGCGCTGAGGATTGTGGTAAAAGCAACCGAAACAATTTTACTAGTACATAAATAAATTCGTGACCTAAATAACGAGCTTCTTTAAATGAGTAATACATTTTAATGCTTCTAAAAGTATTAACAAGGGCCGTGTAGTGTTAACCTATTCACAAAAATAACGTGATTTTTTAATCATTACTGCAACAATACTGCGATTTTACATTTTTATTAATCTGATATTATTAAAAAAACTTTGGATTTTGTAAAAATAGTTTGCTGAATACGGTAGGGTAAAGATTTCTTATTCTATCGCAGTTCTGAAAGTCTTTTCATATTAAAATAAGGCTATAAAAATAACATTTGCGACTTTGTGCAGTCGAGGTTTCATGAAAGAATATTATTTATAAAAACGATTTCGTTAAAGGAAACAGTAGCTCTCCATTTTCAATACAGTTGCAATTGAAAAAAAAAATTGGTAGAAAATATCATGTCTTCCCAACTACATCACAAAATTTTTTATGTCATTTTTATCTATATAATTCTGAATTTCATTAGGAGGACACTGAGTTTGACATTTATTTACATTCGTAAGTGGATTTACACCGCAGTCCTTACCATTAGGCCTCATACATATATGTCGGAAAAAAGAATGTCTGTTCGGAGACAGTAATATAGATGTTGTTAAGAGGGGGCTGATAACGTATTCTCTACTCCTGACATACGTAACCGTCTAAATTACTTAGTAATACTTATTAATACAATTTTAAATGAGTTTTATTTGCGGTTATTGCCGAAGAATTTTAAGATTAAGTTTTACATTCATCATGACGTTGTAAACATAATTGTGTACCTAATATCATTTGCGTGTATAGACCTTACTTAACAGGCACGGGAGCTTTTATCAGAAAAGCATAAATTTGGTCGCGAGAAACTTCCCGAATTCTTTATACAGAAAGTGGGCATGTACTCGAACAACTTGTAAATGACTGAATTTTTATAGAAACTAGTGAGATAAATGGGGCTTAGAAAATTATGTGTTTCCGTTGTACATAATGACAAATCTAAGTTTGCGATCCAAATGTCACAGAACGTCGACCATTCTTTACATATTACGAAATGTTAAAATATATGTGAGATATATCTAAGATATAAAACTAAGATATGTCCAATTAATGTTTATTTTACCAATATTCATAGTCAAAATATGTACCGTATAAGCTGGATTCAGGAACAATTATTGCTCAGAAAGGATTTTACGTTTTTTTTTGTTAATGAAAGGGATACACTCTTCTTTCTTTATAATGTTTTATTTAAGTCAAACAACTATACTTTTATATGAATATAAAGAACAAATCCATCAGATACCAATTCTACTAAAGAAGAAACATCTACCCAAGACATACAACAATGTGTCAGTAACAATATTAACCTCTCATTGGGTATGACTGTGTACAGACTGTCACATTAGTCAGCAGAGTGCATGCACATGAACTGGAAGTTTACCCGACGCCCTGACCTTAATAAATTATATTTAAGCAGTATGTCGTTCGTAATGAAGTGGTTAATTAAATTGCTTTGCAGCTAGCTAGTCTACCTACTTCTAGAACTACAGTACAAGTCGATTATCTTGTCCGATTTAAGCGCACGTTGTTTGATTAATCGATTTGTTCATGTATTCAGTAAGGTAAGTACACTCATGTACAATACTCAGATAATCAAATCCATGCATTCATTTATAAATGTAAAATCAGTAAAGAAATGTAGTTGTTTTAAAGAAGAACATTATTATTTACATCCTTAAATTTTTAGTGACCGTCAATAAATGAATGTTTTAGGGGATGGTTAGTGAGGATCGGTCAATAATACAAATTTTAGCTATTTTGCGTCGACGTTTCGACAATATTTATTGTCATCTTCAGGACCTGTGTATGAAATACTATAGAAATATCAAACATAACGAAACAATTAAATATTTGGGTGAACGTGTTGGTGTATTTGAGTGTGTGCTGCGTATGTATGTATCATTTTATATGTCAAGACTTATAATAGTTTGTTTACAAAACAATTAAATATTTGGATATAATATAAATATAAGTAATTAAATATAAGATATATTCTATTTATTTGTGAATTTTATTCACATATAAAATGATACATGCATATGCACGCACACACTCACATACACCAACACGTTCACCCAAATATTTAATTGTTTCGTTATGTTTGATATTTCTATTGTATTTCATACAGAGGTCCTGAAGATGACAATAAATATTGTCGAAACGTCGACGCAAAATAGCTAAAATTTGTATTATTGACCGATCCTCACTAACCATCCACTAAAACATTATTATTTAAAACAAGAGAACAGCATAATAAGACACATAATTTTAATATTGAATAATTCAAAATAATAAAGAAAGCTTGACGTATATAATATTGTCACAATACAAACTGCATGTAAAATGGAGACAGATAATTATGTCATTTTATAACAAGTACAAAATCGTAAAAGTTTATTAAACACTTGTGTTAAGAGTACAGTCGTGGGCAGGAGTGGGTCTTCTATTGTGACGTCATGAGGAACGAAATGTGTGTGTACGTTGTAATTTTTTGCGGGCGTGAGATCCGTACTGACTGGAAATGTGAGACCGCAGAATATACGGAAGATTTCAATTTTACTCCATTAAAGATACTATGTTTATTATTAACTACGGAATCAAAATAACAGACCGACCGCTAAGAATACTCATGTACAAAAAAATTCTGTATTTTGTTTACGCTGTAGAATACGACGATCCGTGAGCCCGTCTTAAGAAAAGTGTACATAATTGCCGAGTTACAGTAGTAATGTAGTTTGATTTATGTATTAACAAATTTTACATTAAGAAAAAATATATTTCGATAACTATTTAAATAACTTTTTGTAAAATATACAACAAAATAAATAGTATATATTTATAAAAACATAAAACCTAAACAACTGAAATCGAAGTGAAATAAATTAATACGAGTTAAAATTAAAAATCAAAAATCAAGAAGTAAAATTAAAATATACCTAAATGTTGTTATTGTTGTCCTTCATTGTGAACAAGTACACTCATAGGATATTTTCAGCTACAATAGTACACAACAATAGTAAACGGAAACGTACAGTGGGTGTGTGCTATTACACTGTACATGTAGGCTACTATACACGCACTTGACTCTGGCACTGTGTTTCAAACGCCGTTTGACATTCAATACCATCATCATCTAAAGCGTACTTCAGTGTTGAGTGTCACTGTACCTGTGACGGCTACAATGAATATCAGTCGAATGTCGATTAGGAATTTCCACTGCGGATCAAACACTTTCAGTGTGGAAACGCATTTTGCCGGATGAGCAAACTCTCATTTCCTATGTACAGCTACACTAGGTAGGTCAATGTTCTCTCTCATTGGAGCGCAAACGAGATATCACGCATATAAACAGCAAACAATATTAACACAATTTACAAATGTTTGCAGCATTTATTTTTTCTTTGAAAGTAATTCTTTAAATTTCTTTCAACAATTGAATGCTGTATATTATATTCGCAAACAGTACTATATTCTGCAAGTGTTTGTATAATTGTAATACCTTACGTATTTTGAAAGCTGAATCTTTAGAGGCTTGAATGTAAACTACATTTTTATGAACATAATTTAATTATAAAATATAAATTTTATTAAAACCTTTGACAATTCAAATTATCTACTTGAAGCGAAAGAAACGTGCACACAGAGTGATATAAATTACGCTTGCAAAAGAAACTATTAATTATTAATATAATATATGAAATTTTTAATTGTGTATACTAATTTAAAACATGATTTATTTTTTCGAATATCCTTACGACTGAAGATTAAATCCGGAATTTAGTTTTAAATTCTAGAATTTTTTAAGTATTGTTTATTTTATAATATTGTAAAATGTTAAAGCAAAGATATTGTAACGTCACAGAACGTTCCATAAAAGAAAAATAATTGCAAAGTAAATTATCATAAGAGGAAGGTGAAACGAACAGTATCGAACCCAAGTAATCCAAAAAATGTTGTAATATTGTCCGATAATTAATATCGTTAACATGTAAAAACGACAAAGACTATGACCAAGACTCAAACCCCATATATTGTTTAAGTGAAGAACAGAATAAAACTGATAATGTATTGTAAGAGAAACATGTAATCTCAGAAATGACTAAAATGAGGTCATAACATATTAGAAATGTAAGTCTGAATAGAGCATAAAAACCCATTTATTGTGAAATAATAGACAAGATCTATTGTTATACTTTATAATATATATAAAATAAATGTATTAAATGATTTGAATACATCATTAAAAAGGATGTAAATTAAAATAAAAAATATATAAATGTTATGACAAAAAAAATCAAGGTTTTGGAGTTGAGACCAATCACTCAGATTTTATGTGAAAATTAATTATTATTGAATTAATATAAAAACTATATGTAAATGTCAATCAGTCAAAGACAAACAAATTATTTTAAATAGAGAAAGCTGTAAATTTATTAGAAGTCAATCAAAATAATCAAAAACCGTGTTAAACTGAAAACATGTGATAAACATATAAAATTGTAATATTTATGAATTTAATGTTATCAAAATGCAACAAAATTGTATTTTAAAGTTGAACCACAATATAAAGTAACTATACTTTATATATGACCACCTAAAACACTTTAACAGTCAAGTTATGAAACTAGTTACATATACCATACTAGGCTGAGACCAAAAAACAATCACAAAAATAGTCATATTTGACAGACTAATTGTATAATATTAGAAAAAATATAGGAAAAAAATACAATTCTATAACGTACAATGGAAACATACTTGCTCAATTGAAGACAAGCTTAATTCATACAGAATTTGTAAATATAAAAGTGAAAATTGTCACACCCATCAAATAACTCATCTGTACAAAAACAGTGAGATGCTAAGTAATATTACAATAAAAATAAAATGTATTAGGATAAACCAGGTATTCCCAAAGATAAACAATATAACAAACTCTAAGCGAATACCCAAAAAATCCCATAAATAATACCGAAAAAGACAAAATTACAATAAAAACCAGTGACAAAAAACTAGGCCATATGTAATGCCTACAGAAAAATGAACTTATTTATATGTTATATGCTTTAATATTTGCTTATTTTGTTATGTATAGATAATTATGTTATGTATTAATGTTATAGCAAGAGCCAAGCAACTTCATAACATTTTATTAATTAGAAACTTAGAATTTTGTGCAAACACTACAAGGTACGAATTGTATTTTATGTTAATTTATTAGATTTAATTTATTCAAAACCAATCGTGAATGGTATCATTTTATTCAGTTGAAAGCAGAGAATCCAAAAATAATAATGGCATGCAGATTGTAAGTAGTTCTGTAAAATTGTTTGACAAATACCAGAATAATTTCAGTAATATCCTTTAGTAGGAAGAACAAGAAGTTTTTGTTCTAAAGCTTCTACGGAAGTCGAATTTGTTCCATGATGTTCTATTTGCATATTCTCGAACGTTCCAGAAGAAAATTTTACTCAAAAATATCGGAAGTCATGTATAAAAATTAAAACAATGCACCTTACACAGAGTATAAAAGGAAGACAAAATTTGACACAAAAACACTTTATGGTTTGAATCCACAAGAGACACTTCACCCATGAATCCGATCATCTAATCCCAGGCGAACTCGAAGAAGAGGAATTCAACCCGAAAACTCAGAAAGGCTTTTTCCCGTACCAGACAAAAGACAGACTTAACCTATATAAGGAGTATATCGCTAACGCTAACGTGTTTGTTGAATAGAGCAACAACACGCCATATTTAATAGAAACGCACACAGCCAAATATCCATCGGCCCTGAAAAGGACCGATTTTAATAGTGAAGAATCAATTTTGCTGGTATTTGCGAAAATAAACAGACTTTGACAAACCCCAACCAAATTACTAACAAAGCCTACTACATCGAGTGGGAACTAGCGCTGAGACGGCAGAATAGAGAGGCCAGGCAGTCAGCTGTTTTCTCGCCACCAAGAATTCAAAGCATAGAAACAGTACGATTCTCATTTCAATTGTGCGGAGTTTTAAAACCGTAATTTGACTTATAAATAGTTACCAGTGAGTGAGGAACGTAAATACGCAGAGGCGCAAGATTGGAATCGTCCCCAAGAACAGTGTCCAGTGACGGAAATACTTACCCACCGGAACGTGAGTTGTGCAAAAATTAAAATCATTTTTACCTGGTATCCTTGTCACACAGTTGTACTACACATGTCAAACACCTTCAAATCACACAAATTTTGTAAAGCATCCCACTGATTTGTCTTGATAATTCAAAGGAGTCACGTCCTGAGTATAAAGTTTTTTCAAGGATTAAATTCATGCTATTCAAGTGAGCAATAAAATTTTTATCAGCCGATGATTAATAAAAAATTTGTCAATAATTTTTTATAACTCTGCAATTTTGCTTAATTTGATTGTTAGTCCTTCAGGCGATTTTTATGAAAAGAAAGATCATTAAAGATACGTTATTTGCAATTCAAATTGTCTTGTTCACATTTTTTTCTATAATTAATTTCACAACTCAAAAATCAATTTTTAATTATAATAATTTCTTGGACCAAATATCCAAGTGGCACCCACATACACATATTAGCATAAGTTGTGTTTGCAGGACAACATCGTCGCAGAGAAACCGGCAATTCGTAAGTACAAGTGCGCGGAGAGTAACACCCGACAAAAGACTTGACATACACAATTCATTCGTTATAATATATATGGAAAAAATATTTTCAATTATTTCAATGCATTATGTGCAAAGTAAAGGTAATTTATTTTTTCAAGTTCATGAAATTTGGGTAAATAATTATGTAAGAGCCTGTACGAAACGGGTGAAAAATGTACAGACGAGATAGTGTGATATCAAGCTTGGCACTAAACTTGACTGAAAGTCATGGAAGTCCTGGAAAAGTCAGTATTTATTGAATATAGGATAACAGACGTGAGCAAAAAGATAAACGTCATGTTCAACTTAAAGCTACAAATTTGAAGCCGGTAAAAATCTTATCAGTTCGTTGACAACCAGGCCTCTGTGAAGGACACATAAAAGATGGTGTGGAAAAAATATTTTGTATACATAAGAGCGAGGTGCTACTCGATTCATAATGCAAGTGGCGCAGTTATCCAGAATATGTTTGTGTGGTGACAAGAGACTCCCGAAAGTAAATCGTTCTCGTTCTTAGTACAACATACTCCTTGGGGACGGATGAACAGGTAGAGAGTCACAGCACTTCCCTGTCTTTGGGCAGGAAACTGCTCTCAAAAGAGGAAAAGGGATTTATTTTTTTTCACAAAAGCAAAAAACCACTGAATTATTCAGCATATCGCAAATCGTATTATCATCACATTCTAAAGGCGTATGACTGTATTCTTGGTAAATAATTCGTGGAGTGGTTTCACGTTGCCTTTTGAACATTAGCAGTTTCTGCGTCTCGTTGTCAACCCAGAAAAAACATTCCTTTCTTGTTCTGGAGTTAAGACCGGACAAAGCGAGAGAGGTAAAGCTGTACGAAGGAAAAAACGTTCCGACATCCTCAACCCATCCAGTAGATCTCGTAGGTAAGCAATGGGTTTGGACGAGAAAGGAAATTTATGTCGGTGAAGACAGTGGCCAACTTCTGCTTTTAGACGCCACTTAAAACAGGGACGATTCCGTGGTGTTCTTGTACTAACATATCCACTACGACACAAGGCTCAAAAACTGTGGAAAATTTGCATCGCCGTACGATTTTTTAAATTCCGGGCAATGATGAGAATGGCAATGAAATAAATATTCAGCAAATTATCAATCAAATGAGTGAGGTTGAAGAAGATCATCTTTCTCAGCGGACTAAACTATTGACGATTATTAATATTAATACAAGTCGCAAGCTTGAGTAAACTAAGACTAAATGTTTATGGAGCTTTTGCTACACCATTAACGCGTTAGTAGTTTGCAGAATTTGTAGAGTGTTGGCTTAACGATATTATTAGTTTTCAGACTTGTTACAAGATTTGACAACCTCAGAAGATAGACTCATAAATTAGTTAAAAACTGCTTAAACTTACCATGCCATATCGGACCACATTATACAGTGTCCATTATCAGGTTATTAGAATGCAAGATAATTTTAGTAGCTAGTAGACAATTATTATGAACCACCATGCAAATTAAATTTAATCCCAACACCGCTGACACAAGCCTCTGAATACAGTTACACCTGACATATAATTTTCAACAACGTTAAGTAAAAGTGGAATACAATAGGTATATATAATATCTAAATTTATGCCTTAAATATTTCATAACCTGTCGGTAGACTATCGCTAAACAGTTATCAATATAAAGAACTTATATCAAAAATTGAATTTTATTGAATATATAACATTTCTCGATCCTAGTTTTTACGTAACAGTTCTATAAAATATATCAGAAAAAATTATAACCTTTTACGAAATTATAAATTCAGGAAAGCTGAAGTGATAGAATATTTGTAGTAAAATTTACAAAGTAAACGTTATATTAAAAAAAAAATCACTGATAATTATTATTGGTTTTTAAAATAGGTAAACATTTAAAGACATGGAAGATAAACGTAATAAATCATTTTCTCTTACATAAAAAAAATCCAACACACTACCCTTATATGAACCTAAGAAAAACACATTAAATAACTATATTCGACAACAACAAGAAAAATGTAAAAATTATAAGAACTAAAATTAGGAATGTCCAAATGTGTAATATAAACTGCAATAATCCTTACATGGGCTAAACCTGTTAAATAATAATACTGACAAAAACTGAAACACGTTGGAGCAGTTAAAACACACAATAAATTAGCATAAGCACAGAAACGCGAAGATTAAAGGACGAACAATAACATTTGTAAAAACGGAAAAAACAACAACTATCATTAACACAACAGAGCTGAAAATTATAGAGGGCTTGGAAACCTCGAATAGCTCAGGCTCTATAAACATAATTGAAGGCGATGAACTTACATACACCATAGAAACACTATTTACAAAGCGACACAATCGCCGCTACACACCAATCAATAGGACGACTCCAGTAAGTGGCACCAAATGCGAAACAATAATAGAATTTAGGAAAAGATGTATAGTGGCGTACAACAACCATACCCCACTTCTTAACAGAATTTTCTACGTCTAAGAGAAAACTGAAATTAGTGCAATCCAATTCGGATGGACAACTACCACGATACGGGGAATGGTGACTTTATAAAACCTCATAAATGTGTTTGTGTGTGTATGTAGAGGGGTAGCAAAAACGCACATTTACCGGTTAGGAAATTTAAAATATTACCGTCAAACGTATATGATTATACTCTCCATGTGTCATGATATATTACGAATAGAGTAAACAGTGTCAAGAACATAAACTCAACGTACATATTCAGAAATATTCATGTTTAAAAAAATTCCACGCACTTCGTACACGAACTAAAATCCTTTCCTGTTTCGTTGCATTTCAGTTAGCAAACGTCTGACAGGTTTACGACGTGAACATCTGCTGAAACTTGCTAAATTTTAATTGTTTATATTCTCAAAAATATTTGCAAACACTTAAAATTATACGACTTCATTTCAACGTTCCGTACCAAACGTCTGCCGAGATTAAAATAAAGTTATAAATGCATCCCACACAAGTGAATTGAAGTGATAAGTAAAACCGAAACGATGATAGCAGTGCTCTTCTGTGAGTTCCTTTATCTGCAGTGTTGATAATCCGTTATCGACCACTACAAGGTTAATGGTAAATGTATTTTTAAATACACAGCCGTCAACCTTTAACATATATCGTGCACAATAATCTATCTTTATACTTTTAAACGATTTTGTGTATCTCACGGCTGGGAAGTAACAAAATGTTTCTACAGGAAACATGTAGTTTAAATTCGGTTTTTATTTATACTGATTTTGTACAGAATAAAAATTTCTACCCAAAAGTCTGCCTAGAATTACGACTAAACTACGACTGAACGTGGGCCACAAATGAGCTCAGGTAACTAACTTGTGAGGCTCTCTCTTATAGAACCGATTCTTTCATTCCTATGAAGAACTCGAGATATATATATTTCTTCTTCCCCTGTCACTCTCCGATACCATAATCAAGATGTCCATCCATTCGGTGTTTTGACATCCTCGTACCGCTTAAATATATTTTTATTCAATACAATTAATTTTTTAACTCTTATTAACCATCTCCAAATAATCTCATCGCTTTCACCGTTCTGGAAAATTTACAAGTTTTTCATAATATTTCTCTCATAAGCAGCAATTCTTCTTTCATATATGTTCTGTTTTGATCTAATTTTTGACTCTATGTTTTATATAAAGGGTCAGTTCTCACGGAACTGAACACTTTTCATTTTATTGTTTTCTGTAGACCTTACTTCATTGATGCGTGAGGTGGACTGAACAGCTAAATGCTTTATCTTTGTCGTAATTTGCTTTTGGCGTATTCTTTTGTTTTTTTTTAATGTGTAACCGTAATGAAAATGTGTACTTAATTTTCAATGTTACTTTAACATGCAGGCGTTATATATTCAGATTTATTACAATTTTGTAGTCGTTGTATCGAATCTTGTTGCACTCTTTTTGCAGTTTATTTTATATTTTTTCCTAATTTTTTGAAACACAATGTGTTTCTAATATCACTTGCAACGTGCCTTGTAATAGTTGATATTAATTTCTGCAGAAATCAAAAAATGTATGCAGGTACACGCACTTCAAATATAACACTGTTTTCTTCAGGCATACTAATATTTTGATTCTTCAGTCAATGGCTCTTCTTCAGCGCATTGTTTTAATTTCAAGTATCATAACGATGGGTAGAAAACTACAATTTACGTCACTTATCGACAAGGGTAAACGAACACATCACAGGCCGAAATGTATACAAGAGATAGGCAGACGTTCACTTCAACTGTGCCCTCGCTACATACATTATCTTTCATGACTGCTCCAATTTGGAGTTTTGTTGTATGGAGTTCTTTGTGTAGATACAATATTTCTAACAATAAGGATTATCCGATTTTCGCCAAGTGAAGAAACAGATTTTTATCAGATATAAGCAATAAACCTGACCAGCATATTAATACCAAAGTAAAAAAAGAGAACACTTTAGTAAGCCTCAGCATGGGTGATCTAATCTGACCTAAAATAAAAGAATTATTCAAAAGATTAAAAGATATTCACTTTTATAAAACATGTTTTTGAAGAGCAGACATAATCAAACTATAGAATTTAAGCGTGCGACATATTCCTGCTAGTTACAGGTAAGGATAAGATACGGAAAGCAGAAGCATAAAGTAGAATAGAGCTGAGAAGATCATATTAGAGAACAGATGTTTACGGTGTTGAGATACAATAAGTGAATTTCAAAAACTGTTGGTCACAAAAGTACAAGTATATTATACAAACTATTCGTGAAAGAATTTTTTTATAGAGGTCATATAAAGAATGCACCATAGAGGTCATATATTGTCCAAACAATGAAGGAAGAGATATATAATATTTATTAGTGATTATTAATGACGTTAGTAGGGAGAAAGAGATTGTAGAGCAAAGTAACAACGAACATCTAAGTGGAGACTTTGAAGAAGAAAATAAGAAGTGTAGTTAAATCTTTATTAAGCAGTGTTGATGAGTACAATTTTAATTTTATGAAACCTGAAACCTAATTAATTATCTTTCACCCTCAGCTTAACACCCACAGTTTTTATAAGTTGAAAATATGTAACTTGTTAGAGTTTCGGACTAGTTTATATCGTTTGACATGTACAGACTGTGTCTTCTAACACCCTTGAAATATTATTCTCTTGAAATTTAGAAACAAGCTTTGAATTATTTTTTTATGTCAATGGTAATCAGTAACGTAACATAACGTTATATGTGTGTGGAAAAAATTATGGGAATACTTCACATTTTACAGCTATGTTTATTAAAACTACGTATAATAATATGCGTGGAAAACCACGTGTTGCAGTGTGTAGAATATGTTAAAAACACACAGATACAGTATATACTCAAATACAGGATGTGAACAACTTCAATGTAGGCAGCATTAAAATAATGAAAACCTTGAAGTTATTCGCTTTTTACTGCTTAATAATGGTTATTATTATATCTAGTGAGTGGAGTTACGAATGCTATTTATAATTTAACCATAGCGCCAGAGTGTCTTGTTTACACTGTAAATTTTAGCACAATTTTTTAAAAGTTTTTCAGACCAGTAGAAAACGTTATACAGAAGACCGACTACTTACATTTATGCAACGCATGTGTGTGTGTAATGAAACTAAACTGTTTAACTTTATTCCTAACTCTCTCTTTTGTGGTGACGCCTTGTTCTCTTACACTCAATCCCTCGCTCTCTTATCCTCTCTTTCCTTTCTAGTCTAATAAATGAATATCACATTACCATACTATTAGAAGAAAGAATATATTATATATTAGATTGGGATGCTGATAATAATGATAGGCGGTGTAATTGAAACATTTAGAATAAAACTTTTTTCAAGTTGAAACTCATGACAACACATCAATTTGCTACAGTTAGTTATTTCAACAAATATATAGGCTGTTTACAGCTGCCCCCTCCCTAGTCACTCTCAAACAGTCTCCAATCATCTGTACTGGAGGACAGCAGGTGAATCACCGAGATGAAAGGAAATTCGTTATTTCTATGCATTCACTGAGTTTTCTAACTGCCTTGCACAGTGGATCCATTACTACACCAGATAATGGTGTTATGCCATGCGTTACAAGATCTTGGTTCATCTTTTACTTTTGTTTGTTGTCCGGATCATCTAGGTATTGAAGGTAACGCCACCTAAAAGAAGAAGAAAACGAAGAAGAAGGTGGATGAGGAGGAGGAGGAGGAGGAGGAGAAGGAGAAGGAGGAGGAGGAGGAGGAGGAGGAGGAGGAGGAGGAGGAGGAGGAGGAGGAGGAGGAGGAGGAGGAGGAGGAGGAGGAGGAGGAGGAGGAGAAGAAGAAGAAGAAGAAGAAGAAGAAGAAGAAGAAGAAGAAGAAGAAGAAGAAGAAGAAGAAGAAGAAGAAGAAGAAGAAGAAGAAGAAGAAGAAGAAGAAGAAGAAGAAGAAGAAGATTCGAATGCCGTAAACTTACCTTTAGCAAATTCACTTGCTACGTTACGCTGATTTGTAAGTTATTTATGAATCTGTCTAATTTAATGTTTTGAAAATTATGTGTGTGTGTATGAATACCGTAAACATTTAAGAACCTTAGATTTAAATAAATAATATATATTATATTAGGTACTTTCAAAATATACAGGGTAATTCAAAAAGTAAAGGCAAATTTTATTTTCCCTGCTGCAATGGATGGCACCACTGACTGAACAATGACATATCATAACCTCAAAGTTTTTTTGTTCTTTAGCTGTGTTGTTTCAGTGCTCAGCTCCATTCGTAGTGATTTCAGGGCATTGTATTATGAGCGCCCCGTTGTCCATGTGCACCAAGGAAGAAATGAGGGGAGTGGTACGTTTTCTGCACTCTGAAGGGACTAAACCTGCGGCGATTAAACACAGAATGCAGCAGCAGTACGGTGAGAGCTGTCTTAGTGAACGCAAAATTTATGAGTGGATAAATCGCTTTAAAAATGGTCGTGTATCTATCTGCGATGAAGAGCGTTCAGGTAGGCCATCCACTTCGAAGACGGACAAGAACATCGAGACAGTTGAGCGAATGATTCATGATGATCGTCGTGTCAAAATTGATGATATTGCGCATGCGTTGAACATTAGCCACGGTTCAGCAGTTGTAATCATCCACGAATCACTAAATTATCGCAAAGTGTGTGCTCGTTGGGTATCACATCGACTGACAGACCAGCACAAACAGAAACGTTTGGAAATTTCGAAATCACATTTAAGGCGTTTAGAGGAGGAAGGAGAAGAGTTTCTCAGTCGCATAGTAACCGCTGATGAGACGTGGGTCCATCACTTCGAACCACAGAGTAAGCGGCAGAGTATGGTGTGGAAACATCCATCTCGCCTACAGAAAAAAAGTTCAAAAGACAAGTTTCTTCAGGAAAGTTGATGATGACAGTGTTTTGGGATATGAAAGGTCCACTTCTAATTCATTACACTCCTAAAGGTCAAACAGTGAATAGTGACAGCTACTGTGAGCTACTGCGAGATCTGAAACCCAAAATTAAAAAAAAAGAGGCGAGGAAAACTTTCAAAAGGTGTGCTTTTGCTTCAGGACAATGCCCGTCCTCATACTGCGGGGAAAACGATCCAGTGCATTCAAGATCTTGATTTTGAGCTGCTGGAGCATCCGCCGTACAGTCCTGACCTAGCTCCAAGTGATTTTCACCTTTTTGCTCCGATGAAGGAGCACCTGCGTGAAATCGAAGTTTTCGTCGGATGACGAGGTTGTGAAGGCGGTGCGCGAGTGGCTGTGCACGATGCCACAAATCTTCTTCCAGGACGGAATTACGAAGCTTGTCAAGAGATGGACCAAGTGCCTAGAAGTTGAGGGAGATTATGTAGAGAAATGATGTTACTTGTCATCTTGTTTTCACAATAAAAAGTTCCTTTTTAAAAATTTGCCTTTACTTTTTGACTTACCCTCGTAATTTTTTCTATAATATAGTAGTTTTGAGTTGAACAATGTAATCAAACTTTATCACAGCAGTACAGTGGTTGAAGGAGCTTCATTTAAGCATATTTACTTTGAAAAAAAATTGTATACAAAACGTGTGGTTCGCGTCAAATTAACTTCTTTCACTAGTTACAATGTTCTTGATAACAATAGGTTACGTTTAGGCTGTTGACAATATTGCGAGTTTACAGATCTATGCGTTAGAGAGTATTTTGTGCGTATCAGCATTACCCGAGTTATACGCAGTTTCCGCTATTACGTCGAAGTGTCTCTTACAAAAGAGTTTACTCAACAAACCAGGTAATGAAAGGATACGCTATTACGCGCAATTATTGCCAACATCCGTTGAAAGGGACGCTGTCTGTTTACTTTCACAAGTACTGTACATTACGGTTTTACAATGAACAAACTTCGTTTCACATTTTCCTTATTATAACAAAACAATTTTTATATTCAAGAAATAAGGACACCTATTGTTATAGTATACGATTTGCTGATTACGTGCAAGCGCTTATGTGACACGTTTGCTTTCATCGCAGGCTTAAATTGAATTTGACATTGTGTTTACAAATCACTTTTCACCAATACGCAGAAATAACGCCTACAAGATTGTGAATAAGTGTACAAAACGCTTTGTGTACACGATATCATGTTGAACCTACTATTTTAGGCATATATATATATATATATATATATATATATATATATATATATATTCAATTTTGCTATTTAGTGAAATAATATTTGATAAAAACATGTGACATTCACGGAAAAGATGAATTCCATTGAAACCTCTTTTGTTTGTTCTGACTACTAATAAGACTACGATATCATTATTTTTTTAAGTGAAAACATCGTAAACGTTCGTCATATGATGCCCGATTGACTCCCGTACACCTTGCGCTACTAGGTTGGTGAAATGATTCAACACGTCACGATTTACCTGAAACAAAAAAGCAATGTTAACAGGTCAATAAAAACTCTTTTCTCTACACAGTTAGGCAAAATTTATCTACTGCAACAAAAATGTACGCTTTAAGCAAAGCATAATATTTTAAAGAATTGAGCATATTCTAAACTTTTAAATAGTATTAAATACAAGAAAATAAATAAATATTGAAAGTAATTTTATTTATAATGAAGAAAAATGTGTTCACATTCTCAGAGATTAAGCTGAATATTTTTGAAATTAATTTCTTAATTTACAAAATTATAAAATTAATTTATTAATTTACAAAATTATAAAAGTCTAAAATATTAGCCTTAGTTTTGATTAGCTTAAAATATTTAAACAAGTTTCCATTTTTTTTTTAATTTACGAGCGGAATGTAAAATGAGTGAAACATATTTTTTATTATACTATTTGTAGTATCGTCAATGGGAAAAACTGGATACGTGTTTCAAATGTCATAATAGTAAACTTATTATTCTGTAACTTTGTTTACTTTGTACGTTTTCTAGTTCATCCGTGAGTTTGATTCTGGTTTCTGCGTTGTATTTTGCTGGAAGCATTTTTACGTTTCAAAATTGGATTTGCTTATTTAACTTTTTTATAATTTTTAAAATGTTATTGTACTGGGCATGTTACATTCGCCTTTTTAACTAGATATTGCGTAAATTATGTTGTTACATTAAAAACCATATTTGTTACATATTGTTTGTATATGAACGTATACTGAAAATAAATGACGTGTGAATGATTCCGTTTATGTTGTATTGTAAATATCGATTTCGTACAATAAAAAACATAAAACATATACACACTACTATGGTCTCGTCTTATTTAATTATCCATTCACTATTATTTGAATCTTAAGTGTTTATAGAAAAATCACTCGTGCTCCAAATGCATACGAGGAATCTTTTACACGTTGAATCAGTTCACTCACCTCTAGACATTGAAGTTCTCATTTGTGGCGTAAGTCCCACGAACGCATATAAGATTTGTTTTCATAAAAAGACGGAAGACATTTTTTTATTTATTTAGAAAATTGTAACATTAAAGGATTTACAAATTTAATAAAACACGTTTGTGAGAGGTGCCTAGTTACGCTTAACCTATTAACCTAACACGCTTAAAATTATTTGAGTTAAGAATTTAACAAAATTCATAAATCAAAATGTGTTACATTTTTAAAATATAACTAAAAAACATTAATTTTTTATATTCATAAATATTTGAAAATTTATGAATTTTTTATTATTCTGAAAAATTGAGAAAAATGGATGCCTAGGTATTTTGTATGTTTCCAATGGATTAACACTAATACTCATTCCATTGGTAAATTGCGTGTGATGCCTACGGATATTAATCCATCGTCATTTAATGATAATGAACATATTGTAATGAGTACCCTATGGAACAGCCGAGAACATCGTCCACCCGTCCCTCCACTAGTCGAGCATGTGTAGTCTCAGTCAAGGACGCACATATGTACGATCCAGACTGTTCAAGAACACTTAAGATACGCATTAACCTGGCGTGCAGTAAGGCTGGAAAGTTATTTTGGGACTTTGCGTAACATACAAAAACAAAATCAGCTGGCTCGGTCAGTCGATTTACACTGAGCTATTTCCTTAGCGCTGATCGAGTAATTGTCGAAGTATTGTGAGACGTGATTACTGTGTTATACTTAGTGCGGAACTCTGTTACTTGATATTATTACTGCTTGTGTACCAATTTAAATTGTTGCAAGAGACTACCTTGTTGATTACAAATTATTGATTGTGATTAATTATAGCTGGTGATTAGTGACTTCATTGGTGTCTGTATTTGTTTCCACTGCACCATACGACGATCGGTGAGACCGTAGAAACAATACTAATAACACTACTACTACAAAAATTTAGTTTCAATATACATCTAATAATAGTTTATGCTTACCTTATAACTTTTTAACATTGCTACTTTTTAAAGTTATTTGTGTATGAACTGTTTGGTTTGGAGAATAGTTTTAGAAAATTCATTATTTCATTTCACTATAATTTCTTTGCGATTTGAACTACAATTGTAGAAAAAAAACGTTGTTTTGAACCCTAATAGCTTCTATTTTATTATTGTAAAAATGTTACAAACGCCATAAAAGTAATTCGCAGTCGGTAGGATTCGAACCTACGCTCCAAGACGGAATCTGATTTCTAGTCAGACGCCTTAACCGCTCGGCCACGACTGCCACACTGTATCAACCTTTGTTTCTCGCTATTTCAATCTTTTATAATTTTACAATACCATGCGTGAATACGGAATGCGTATTTTACAAACTTGACTAAAAAATGCTTAAGAGCGTTCAGGAGATCAAATTAACACATACATTTGAAAGTTGAGCTTTTATTTTATCAGAGAGGGGAAATTCTGTAATGTTAATGAACCCAGGTAAAGATAAACTATAATTGTATTAAACAGTTGGATCTACTTATAAGACAGAAATGTTTTACATAAAATGTCTGAACAAAATCACGGTATCTGATCAGATACTACGTCAGGTCGTGAAGTCACGCAGAAATCTGGATAGCAAATGAAATAGTTAAGAGCAAACTTACAGTAAGAACTGCGGAAATCTATAGGCATCCAAGCAAATGTTAAGAACGTACGAAATAAAATAAATGGAGTAACTAAACTTTGGAAAACTACAGCCTGCAAATGCAGACTGGAGAGGCGAACAGAGATAGAAACTGTATGGCGTCAAGCGTGATTTATTCAAATAATGAAGAAGAAATCATTTTCCGTAGATTCAGTTCAATTTTAACAGGCTTCATCATCTCATTTCTAAAAAAGAATGATGACAAGTCCTGCCAAAGAGTTAACTATAATTATGAAATATCTAACTAGTTTTAATTGAAGTTGTGCTCATAACACGTTTTAATATAGGCCTACACATAATTGTAGCATACATAGCCTACCTGACAATTTACAGGGGACTTGGTATGTCCGCACATTAAATATTTATCACAGGTTTGTGACATGTAATGTCCTATTACCATTACGTAGGTACGTATTTATACGAAACATTATTTTGTCCTATTATATGCGCCAGTGATTAAAATGCACTCGTGGGCACGCGATCGCGCACACACACAAGCGGGTTATGAATTTTTATTAATGGTGATGTAGTAGCTTGCAAGTTGGTAGCATTTATTCGCTCTGACGTTCGTGATATGAATAGTTTACAAAACTACAAATCGGAAGTAATAAATCCATTGCCAATTAATTGTAAACCAATATTTCTGTTATTATTAGAATTTTTGAATTTAGAAGTGGTAAGTAAAGAGATTTTAATTATTGCAGTCCATACTACAGGCAAAAGTACTTGGAAAGAGAGATGTTGGGCGACCGAGAATATCATTGCTGAGAAATTTAAGGACCTGGTTTTAAATGACTACAACTGACTTATTCCGTGCAGCAGTACAGAAAGTTAAAATAGTCTGTATGATATACAACATCCGAAACGGATAGGAACTATCAGAAGAAGAGAAATGGTAAACACTTATTAGGCCTACTGTTGCATATTCGTTTACAACATATCGCTTTTTGTTACAATTTCGAGACTTAAATAGATTTAAGCTTCTTTAAGATTCTTTTTATGCTGCAAAAATTTTGATTAATACAGAATATTTTAAAAAATACAGATTTTTACTGAAGATTATGTCTACAGGCTTGTGGCTTGAAAATTAAATATAGTACGTAACATACTGGCTAATTCGTGCATAGATAATTTTTTTTGCGTAAACATGCTAAAGGGGGTAGGAGTTAACAGAATTTATAACAAACTATTGCTATACAGGTTTCGATAAATTTATTTTAAACTTTCATATTATTTATAAGTAATAACTTTTAATTATCTTAGCAATTCTAATTAATCAACATTCTTTTGTTTCCCTTCTGGTGCAACAGGCTCGTGTTGCTGCCGCTGACCCATCTCAGGACTGTTGTCTATCTTACTGTTGTCTCTCTTACTGTTGTCTATCTTGCTATTGTCTATCCTACTGTTGTCTATCTTACTTTTGTTTATCTCTGATTTTAACCTCAGCTTCCGTGGCACTATTTCCCCGCAGATTACGCAGACGCCTTATTCCATGCCTGGAGATACTTAACAACACCTAGTAGATACTAACAATACTTAAGAAACTAGCATGCCTGGAGGTGGCACGCCTTGTTTTTTTGTACTACAGCAAATTGCCAAGGATCCCGTAAAATAAAGTGTTTTCCTGAACGGCTACCGATTTCTCTCTCCTATTTCATAGTAGCTTGGGCTGAGTGTTACTAGCGTATGTTAACCGTAGTCTTCCCTTATCAGGACTTTCTCCCGTCAATTCGTGAACTCATATTACCAAGTCAGCCTACACCATCTCCGGTATTTTGTATGACCACTGTGTAATATATTGTTCTACTTAATAGAGCTCCCCACAAATTTTAGGAACTTCATTATTATGATATTTTATTGTGTGAGTAAACTACTGGTGTAAAGGCAAGAATTTCACGAGACGTTTAAATAACATCGTTTTCACATATTAAAAAACAATTACGATTCACTGAAATGGATTACATGTTACTGACTGATCTATTTGCCTGTTGATGAACACACGTACTCAAGGACGCAGGCTGTTTTACTAGCACAATCCACAATGTAATTCAATGTTCAGTATCCATTCGCGAGTGTAATAAGACCACAACTACGGATACTCATGCTACGTAAGCAATTCTATGCAGTTCAATAATCCGCCTGAAGACATGACGTGGTCGCATATACGAGTTTGTCGTTTCCGCTACTCGATGTGAATATCCGTTGCCTGGCAACAGAATTTGAAATCTTTATGTCTGGTGATTCATAACGCTTGGATAGACATCGCTCTTCACGTCTGCATCCTACAGTACTATAAGAAAACGTTGTGTCCAGCGGTTGCGAAATGTAGAGAAACGGATGTTACTTGTGAGTATACGAATATATAAAATGCATCCAACGTTACTTTGTTATTATCTCGGTAACAACGGAAATTCATCGTAAGACAGAGGACGGTTAAAAAAAAGTGTCATTTTAAAACACGTCTTTATCAGAACGTGAACAATGATAATTTTTTTTTTTTTTTGCGGGGGAGGAAAAATGCATTATGCACTATCAGGAGACACCCGACTGGTCTCCCGGTGTGTGGGACTCGCACCCACTAAAAAACCTCCACTTTACAGGCAGGGAACCCCCCCTGGAACAACAATGCGCCATACACGCACGACGGATCCTCCATCTTACACATCCTTCGCAGGTATGCACAGAAATAACCATGCCCTGTCAGGAATTGAGTAAGGTAATAATCTACCTCGCCGTGCGTTCTGTCCACCCATTCAGGGAGGTTCCCAATCAGCCTCGCCATCCACCTAGCTCGACTCTCCTGCTCCCATCGTAGTTGCCAGCTCCGCGTGGAGTGTGCCCTGGCCACTGCTCTTGCTTCTACAAACCCCAAGTCTTCCTTGGTTGTGTAGACCCTCCTTCTCTCCTCAGCTATCAGATCTATTGGCATTACTCCAGCGACGACCAACACTGCTGGTTCCGACACCGTTCTGTAGGAGCTTGCAATCCGAAGCGCTCCTCTTCGTTGTACCGCGGCCATCTGCTTGCGGTATTTTTCTTGCTTCAGTGCGTCGGCCCAGACCTCGCATCCGTAGAGGAGAATCGAGTTGGTCACCGACATCAGCAGTCGCCGTCTTCCTGCAGCTGGGCCTCCGACATTTGCCATTAGTCTGCTTAGCACAGCAACGAAATTAGCGGCTTTCTCCGAGGAACATCAAATTTGCTCCCAGTAGGAAAGCTTAGTATCCAAGTGCACCCCTAGATACTTCACCGCCGGCTTTGATATTATCGCCTTTTCCCCCACCACGAACTGTGTGATTGTGGGTATACGTCGTCGAGTGAGCAGCACAATCTCTGTCTTCTCCGTCGCAAGGCTCAGATCGTGTTCGTCCATCCAGATGCGGACCCTGCGCATGACCTGGTTCAGCATGCGCTGCGCCTCCTCTACGTCTCTCGCGGTGATCACGGCAGCCACGTCATCAGCATATGCTACCAGAAAGGTATCATCTGGCATCTCCATCCGGAGGATTCCATCATAGAAGGCGTTCCACAGGTCGGGGCCCAAGATAGAGCCTTGAACTACACCTCCTGTTATCTCTCTGCTGCGTGGCCCATCTGCTGTGTCGTACCGGAGCTCCCTGTCCCTCAAGTAACTTCGTATTATCCGGAGCAGGTAGTCCGGCGCTTGAAAGACGTCCTCCAGAGCAGCTAGCAAGTCTGTCCACATGGCCGAATTAAAGGCGTTGCGTACGTCCAGTGTAGCGAGTAGCACCATCCTTCTGGAGAAGTGATTACCCCGCTGGGCCACCTAGACGGCATTCAAGATCTCCTGTATGGCTCCAATGGTGGATCTGGCCGTTCTGAACCCGTACTGCCTCGCTGACAGATCTCCCGCATCATCCCGAATTGCCGCTACTAGGCGAGGCCTGAGTAGACGTTCCAGTAGTTTCCCCGCCGTGTCCAGCATACAAAGAGGTCTGTATGCCGACGGGGAATTCGGGCCGCCCTTCCCTTTGCCGACTAAGACTAGTCTCTGGATCTTCCACCTCTTCGGGAAGACTCCGTCTTTGAGGCAACGGTTGTACATATTAAGTAGCACCTGGGGGCAGGATCTAGCGACCACTCTCAGCACTTCCGCAGGTATACCATCCGGCCCTGGTGCCTTCTTGTTGCGCTGGGAGCTAGCAGCTAGTGACAGCTCGTCCTCGCTGAAAATCGGGACGTCTTCCAATGGGCCTGGATACTCCTCACGATCCCTCAGTGGGTGACGAGGAAATAGACCGTCCACGATGAAGCGCATCCGATTTTCGTCCATCCTTGGGCTAGGAGGCCGGGCTCCAAGCCTGCTCATTACAAGCCTGTACCCCAGACACCAGCGATCAGAATCTAGATAATTCGTGAGGGTCTCCCATTTGAGCCGCTTGCTTCTGTTGATGGCCTCCTTCAGTCTTCTCCTGGCGAGCCGATATTCGTCTTGCGCTTCGGCTGCTGCAATCGCGTTTCTCCGTCTGTTTCTAGTCGTCATGAGACCCGAGCGCAAGCAACGTCTCCTGAGGTCAGCAATCTCGTCTGTCCACCAGTACGCCACTGTCTTCCCCCCGCGGCGTCTCGCTCTCCTGGGCATAGACACATCGAAGGCATAATAATAATGATAATAATAATAACAATGACAACAGTAATAGTAATGATAATAATAATAATAATAATAATAATGTAGATGGGTACAGGCGTAGACCCAAAGAAGAGTTGTACAGGGATCTGGAAGATCTGGAAACGGCTTTCCGAAGGAAAAGGCTGAGATTCCTTGACATATGGTTTAGATGGATCGGTCCAGATTAAATAAACATATTTTCAAATATATTTCGCAACTTTTCAGTCTGAACGGACACAGCAAACAACTCAAGGAGAAAAATGATAAAACTGGGTATCTCTTTGAACGACTCAGTGGATAGAAATACATACAGAAGCAAAATTCAAAATCTTAAAGTTCTCTGCGGTGAGAAGAAGACGAGAAAGGGGTGGACAGTGGAAAGGAAGGCGGCGCATTGTGTGCGAATGATGGCCTTCTGGCACGAGAAGAAGGTGAAATGATTTTCGCATGGTCCACGACTGGCCTGTTCGTGTAAAAAAAAAGCAGCAAAAATTTTTTTGTGTGTCTGCGTTTGTCTAAATTATTATTGCCAGCTGTTCAATAATATATTGCATAAACATAACCAATACAGTTTTATTTACGATGGCGTATCCTCATGAGGACAGTACTTTCGAAGAACAGCGTTCTAAGATTTTTGGATTTGGAACTACTATAACCACTAACTTGGATTCACTATTTTGAACCTGAGTCAAAGGGACAAAGCATGGAGTCGAAGCAACCCAGTTCACCAGCCAAAAAGAAATTCAAAACCCAGCCATCGGCTGGTAAGGTGATGTTAACCATCTTTTGGCGCTCTCAAGGCCCAATTTTCTGTGAGTACCTACACGACCAGCGTACCATCAATAGTCAGTACTATTCTGACATGATTGTGGACAAAGTTAAGCCTGCATTGAAGAAGAAATATCCGGGATGTCAGAGAAAAGGTGTGATTCTTCTTTACTATAATGCCCGCCCACACACGGCAAAACTGACGCTATAAACAATAAAAAAAGTAGGTTGGGAGATCCTGCCTCATCCCCCTTATAGCCCTGACCTTGCCCCATCTGACTTTTTCTTGTTTGGCCCACTCGAGGAGACCCAAGTTCAACAGCAATGAAGAAGTGAAGGAAAAAGTCCAAAACTGGCTTCGACATCTAGGTAAAGAATTCTTTGCTGAGGGAATAAAAAAGAGATGGGTCAAGTGCATAGACGTTGCTGGAGATTACGTTGAAAAGTAAAAAAAATTGAATAAAACGTTTTTGCTCCACAGCTGTTTGTCTGTTTACTTATTGAATGACCCTCGTGTTATATTCTATAGCTATACGTCTGTGACTCATTTTAAACATAATAATACGTGTATGCAACACTCAACAGGAGCATCTCTTGGAACCGACGCTTTACCAAATTATTTTCTATTTCAGATTAGTTTCATTATGAATCGAAGTTGAACTGATCCTGTACGGGCAAAAAATGTTATAGATGGTAATGTCCTGGAACAAATTAGCGACTTTGAATAACTAGGCTACAGTGTGGCTTAAAATGCAAGCAACGACGTTGTGAATAATTTGCATAAGTTCAACTTTATGTGCGGGACCATTAAGCAAACACTTAAGTCAGCAAGTAAAGGAACACGCCTAAAATTCTACAAGGTGATGGCTCCTCCCACACTTCTTTATGGCTCTGAGAATTGGACTTTAAATAAAGGCCAGGCCAGTCGCATCCAAGCAGCTTAAATGAGATTTATCAGGCACTTGGCAGGGTATACTCTCCAAGATCATTGAAGAAACACAGATATACGGCAGGAACTGAATATTGTCAGTATACTCAACAGTCTCGCCCAGTATCGACAGAATTGGTGGAAACATCTTTGCCGAATCTACGACTGCCGCATCCTCAAACAACAATGTAACTGTAAGCCGAGGGGACGGAGAGGTGTGGGACGTCCGAGGAAGCGCTGGAGTGACCAGCTCTCATCTTTGCCTATTTGAAACCGGAACAAATCATCCTTGGTTTAATCCTTGATACTGATGGTGATGATGATTATGATGATGAATCGAAGTATAGAATAATTAGCATTTATAATATTAGTAAATATATTAGCAAATAAATATAAAAATAAATAGCGATTATGTAATAATTAAACTAAAATTATTTGTGGTTACGTGGTAAGTACTCATAAATTTTAATATACATATATAATATATATTACACACACACACACACACACTCTCATTATACACACACATATTACGTATGAACATAATTAATGTGCATATTACATAATTAAATGCATATTATACGCACATATTCCTTGCATAAAAGTTACCTATATGATATATTTTAAAGGTATGTAAAATATTTTTATATTTGACAATATTTACAGTTTTCAATTATAATTAAATAAAAATGTTGTTGCATTTAATCGTTCAGCAATGATTGAACTTCTTATTGATAGCTTTTCATTATTATATACAAAAAGGGACTGACAAAATAATACCTATTAACGAAATATATTTTTTGCTGTATCTTCCTTTTGTAGTACAAAAACCGCAAAGTTATTGGAATAATTTTGTGTTATTAATTGACTTACTATTGCTAAAGATATGACAGTAACTGTTTAATACAAACGTGTGGTAACTGGTGGCTATGAAGTGGGATCAGAGTAGTGGTAATTTTTTTTTTTCATCTTGTACATTTAGGAAAAGTGTAACAATTTGGTTTCAAGTTAATTCGTTTATAGTGACGTAGAAAGTTAAGAATGTACACCTTGTAGATAATGTTATACTGTTGATTCAACAAACGTGCTACTTAATATACGTCGCTTTGTTAAAACCCTAATAACATCTCGTTTTTCACATTCAGTTCTATGATGGACATAGTGAAAAGTCTTATTTACACTGTGAGATGTAGGCGTGAAATGTAATACTTTCGCGAAACTTGTGTGAATAGTCGGTTATAAGGACGAATACTCTGTTGCCAGGCAACGGTTGTTCACAGCCTGGCGGTTTAAGGACATTATAAGGACATACGACGTCTTATAGAAAAGATGGTCTGAAATATTTTGGTTTCATATATCGGTGAAAATGTCGTAATAGTTTGGGGGTGATATTGTGACGCCGATTTCATGGTGTATAAAATTGATTAATTATAGTGTTCTGTATAGTTACATATAAGTGCCTACAAACTATTAATGTAGATTTAAAATGCTATAGGCGATTTCTATAATTAAATAAATCTTGACAGGAATAGAATCAGAGCTGCAAGGCACATTAATTATATTACATAACTTTTGAAAGCAAAATAAAGTTTTTCCAAGTTTAAGGTTACAGTCAACATCCCGTAGACTGCACTTTTCATATTTTACCTTGATTATAACTATCCTAATGAAACCACGTTCAGTAAATAATTTTGGTTGCTATATACACTAATGTATGGTGTATTACTTGCTGCGTAGTTAGCAATTATAAAAAAATAAAACTGCAACGATCCTTTTAAATTTTACAATATAATCGGCGAACCTACAATAATAAAATATAACCTACAATAACAAAGAGTTGAAACTATAAATAATCGTGATAGACAACTAAGATCAAAAGACGGCCATGCTTCACCGATATACGCCAATGAAATCTGCACCTAAGCAGTCTGGATAGTAAGAAATAATCGTTTGTACAACCTCAGAGATCATCAGGCCATAGTATCCTTACTCAGAAACACCAAAGACTTCCGAGAGAAACAAGTTACAAGATAGCTTGTCGGACCTCACAGATAAACCGCAATATCAGAAAATGAAAGCGAACACTAGTATTCCATCAAGAAATTGACACTGCTGCTCATATAAAGCGTATTACAGCCACATAACACAGTAGAATGTTCTACTGTTTTAGTAGCAATACAGCTCCTAAAAACCAGAATAATACTAGAAGCAGTAGAGAAGGACGGAGAAGAATATAGCCTGAATAAATGGGACTACAGACTTCGTTTAAACTAAGTATACAATACGTTATGTTAACAACATAAATCGCACTCTATAAAAGTACATTGCCCCCTTTTATGTCAACAACGCCAATCTAAACTGAAATAAGTGTGTAGTATGGTTTGAATTAGTTCGGTCTATGCGGCGTTCGGAGTTTGCCTCAAAGCAATAGCAAACCAATGGTAACTTGAGGCGTATGACGCCAATTAATAGGAAAAGGTTAGAGCGAGAAGTCAGAAGATCAAAGTTTTCAAGGAATTATTCCAGCATAAAATAGCAATTATAATTGTGCAGAAGCGTTGCAAAAAAAAATACCATTTCAGAAGTAAAATACAATTCATACCAACAAAGCCGAGAACCAAAATACAACCGGGAACCGAAAGTGCGCGCGCGCGCGCGCGCACACACACACACATATTTTTGGAACGCAACCTTCTGTTGATCATGCTTTACCTCAAGACTATTTCAGTCTGCGCAGTAACATTCATTACCATCCCTCCAATTGCTTTCAAAATGCCTTTCTCTGGGGCCTGTTCTTGTGGTATCCGGTGCACAGTTTTTATCCGTTTGTCCTCATTAATATTTTATAAATCCCAAATCCTAACCATCCTTTCTGACTAGTGTTAGACAATTTGTTTTGGGCTATATTGTAAATGTTACTATTTTTAAGTAACAGTGACATAATTAATTATCTACATTTAGTTAATACAACTCGTTACAAATTTTAATTCTGCATATGCATTCAGAATGCACATTTCCCTCTGCGTGTGTGTGTGCGTGCTCGTCTACTTTTATGAGTGTTTAACGTTTAATGCTTAAAATATTGGTAAATAAAGACTTAGCAAGATAACCAAGCTTGTTTAATAAAGGTTAGTAATAAAAAATGAAGCTTCTGCATGGAGAAGTACAATTGAAAGGTTTTGAAAGCAAAAGGACATAAACATTCTTATGGCCGCATGTAAATTTGGCATGCACTCAGACGTTTTCAGGTTACATAAAAGAGTATTTACGATTCAAAATTTTTGTGTGGCTAAAATTGTTTTTTGGCTGCGTATGAATTATTCAGTGTTTACCATGACGAGATTCAATATAAACAAGTAAATCTGCGTGAAAATCAAATGAAATTATAAATATATTCTGAAGCCGATTTGTAGCGTAGATTTCAGTTATTTTAACGTTAACTTTCAAAATTAAAAGGGTTGCCCTTGAGTTTACCATTATATGTTTATGTGGTTCAATAGAAATAGATGTTCGGAATTGTGTCTTATTTTATGTTTAAATAAATTCATTTCAGGAGTAATCGCTTTACAGTTAACTTTGAAATATTATAGTTTATGATTTATCTGTTGTGTTTTATTTCTTAATTCCTTCCTGTTACACGGTTCTGGATTTGTTTGTTAGCGGCTCTATCTAAGAATTCTCCACACCTGTATGTCACTTTTACTCGATCTGTTTTTAGAGCAAAAAATTTGCTTGGCTTGTGAAAGTAGACATTTGTGATATCTTTTTTCTTATATTACTCGTTTTGTATGAATCGGATTTAAATAACTTATGCCTGTAAAATTGTATATATAAAGGGAAACTTTTACATATCGCTTCTGTTATGTATGGTTCCGGACTGAATCCATCTCGTTTTTTCTGGAACTTTGTAATTCAAATTGTCAGCTTGTCAGCTTAGGAATGGTACTTAGTAAATCTCGTCACGTACTAGAATAAGTAAATAATTGAATATTATTGCTAATTGAAGTATCAGTCAAACCGTTAAACTGACTTGAACACCTGTAGAAAGTAATAATAAAAAATAATTTATATTACACTTCATCCCTTTAATGTTGATTTCTTCTAGCGAATTTATTGTGAATTAAAATGCCTCCTGACCGATACGAGATAAACCTAATCTATATTTTACAGCAAAAGGTCTTTTGTCTACAAATATGGAATCAATTTGCTTTACCGTATAGATATATAGAATTAGTGCAACAGCATAAATTGAAATAGGTAAATATTATCAAATATTCAAGCAGCATGAAAGACATCGAACCTTTTAAATCTAGGTACTAACATGGAAAATATGTGTGTATGTGGGGGGGGGTTGCGATTTTTAAACAACATTTAAAGTAGTTTTTCGCATCCTTGCTTTCAAACTTAACGATATTCCTTCAGATACATAATATGTTTCAGAGCATTTCTTATTCGTTCTATCCAAGTATTTTATGACCTCCCTCCTTTTATTCTTTCAGAAGGGGTCCGTCCTAGTAACTGGCTACCTATCAGTGCCCATACGACACACATGTCCATCTTTACCTATTTGCATCAATTTTGTTATTTATATTTATATATATATATATTCATTTTTGTAAAGTAAAGCCCTTACTTCTTCATTTGTAAAGCCTTATCCCGCAATGTAAGTCGATAGCACCCCTTCTCTAGTATCCCCATTTCTATCGTTCATCATATGTCCCACATATATTCTGTAGTTTCTCATAGTTCAGACCAGTATTATACAATACATTCTATTGCTTATGAAAAACTTAGTAAGAACTTTCAGTTGGGCAATTTTAAAATGTATTTAAATACATTGCAATGTACAAGGTTAGATAGAACAAGTAGTCAAAATTCAGATAGTAGAATGTTTTGGTTTTATTACAGATTTTTATTTTTTTTTTTGATTGCACAAATACTTTACTATTGTTTACGATAATATATAAAATTAAATGACTGTTTCTGATACAAGTAAAATTAATTAACCGTTGCGTCACAAAATAAAATAAATTAACTATTTCTTTTATAAAATAAATTTAATTAACTATTTCTGTTGCAAATAAATTAATTAACTATTCTGTTGACATATTCTTCATAAACTCAAAATAACTTTCTCCAATATTCTAATTACATAAATCTTAATTTCTACAAGTTCTTTGTGTCTTTAAGTTTATAACTGTTTTATTAAAGTTTATACAAATGACTTTACTTCTCTTTTTGATGAACGAGCGGTGTCGCTCCTCCTGTTCTTGATAAGCGTCGACAGATGTTTCCTTCAGGTAGACGTTCAGGATACTGTTGTTCCTACCGTTGTTCTTTCAGGATCTCGTCCTGCTCTCCAGCGTTCAGGGTCTTTTCCGGGTTAAGTACTTCTATAAACTGTGATAAATTAATTATTATTATACATTTGTATTGTGTATATAACATCACACTACTCCAGTTAATTTACGTATCCTTTTAATCCTTAAGCCTATCTTTTACTGTACCGTAATAGCAATCGGTGTTACTTTAGTCGCGAACTTTTTTACATGTGCTCGTCACTCTTGATATACCTATCGTCATAAATCAGAGGCAACGATTACACTTTATTGAGTTCAAACGATACTGCTCCTTCTGAGTTCTAAGAGAGATGATTTACATCCCATGAAGGATAAAATCAACTAATGTATTAGCCAATTTCATTGGTCAAAACGTCCCATCACCCTTACGGCTACAGTCCACATAACGTTCTCCTTGTAAAATATTGTATATGATCAAAGTAAAACGTGCAAATAAAACCTGTCTAATTTTATTGTTTTTTGTTTGCCCATAAAGCCGTTTTTTTATAAAAAACTCACACATTTCTCTCTTCAACTCATTAACAAATATTACTGCTAGATAGATCTTTATTTTATGCACATTCTGGTGTAAGTCGTATGTCAAATGTTTTATTTACATAAAAGTTATTTAATTAAATATATTTTGTATTGTTATTTTGTCACATAGTTAGTACACGATTGTATAATCAGAGAAATATTGAATGGAAGACTTATTAAACAGAGTTATTAATGGTTGGAGCATTGAGGTATAACTGAGCAATCTAATTGTATCGGAAAGATTCATTGTTGAGAGAAAGTTTATGGATAGACTAAGAAGAAGGGTCTTGAATGTATTAACTGTAGACACCGATTTCAAAAGATACGGAAACTTTAAACAGACCCTGATAAACAGAATGACTAACGACTTTTAAATGCCCGTCAGTCTTCTGAGTGAGCTTGAACTGAAAACAAACCAGTATCTAACTTTCGGTTTACTGAAATATTGTAATTTTTGTAGACTAAATATATTACAATAATGCCAAAAAAACATGTCCAGACTTCCCTATGTAATCAGTACGTTATTTGCAGACATTCAAGTTCAAATACAAACTAATCTGTGTTTAAGGCTTATTTTGGTATCAAATTAATAGCTGACGGACTAAGCTTGCGCAAACTCATGCGTGATTCCAGTTGTCAGTTTGCGTGTCACTGCTCGCTGACTCTGATTAATCGTTGTGCCGAGTATCGGAGCTGCGGATTTTGTGCGACCTACTTTTAAAATATTTATAGCTTCTGTCACTGATGCACTGCTCAGTATGACTAACACATTTGTAATACACGATATGCAAGTTCTGCTAATCAGTGTTACATATTGTCATTGCTGCAGTAAGTCCACTGTTTAAAGCAACACTATTTTATAAATTAACAATTCGTTTATTTAGTGTTTTAGTCAAATTTGTTATATGCTCATTTCATCGATCAAATATTTGTTTTTTGTCAATCATAAAGACATATTGTCTACGTCTGTATCATAAGCTTCGCTTTTTTTAATATACTACTACTTAGAGAAGATAAGTAAAGACAAAAGATGTTTCGCATGAACAAAAATTAACCTGATGTTAAGGAGAAGAGGAATGCTGCATGGGAGCCAGCAACAACATTTTCGGTGTTAGCAAAAACCACAGATGATAACATTACTTCCTACAGTTAACTACGTGGATGTGTGCATAGAATATTCCTCACATGATCACACACATATGATTCTTATCTTCATGCACTGGTGTATAACTTCTCGTCAAGAAAGGTTAAGCCTGACATTTGGAAAAACATGTTCTGAACTACCAGAGAAATTTAGAATGTAAATATGTAGGCCTATATTGAATACAACATAACCTCTAAAGCAGTTTATTTTTGGCACTCTCCGCTGGTAGTAAGCTCTTATTGAGAATCTGGTGTACGCAGTAAGCATGTAAAGTTAGGTAAGAGTGGTACTGAGAGACTAAATGCATTCTCTTCAGTGAAAGCATGTTTCTATCAAACAGAAATTAGGTACCAGGTAAAAAAGTAAACACCTTAATTTCAATAGAACGACTGAGGTATTACGGTTAACACACTATGGATTAACTACACAAATCCTATTTATGTAAATTAGTAGCGTCTACAATCAGTTAAAATTCTTGTAATATTATAGGTCCACAAAAATTACTAGCCAGGCTGTATAAAAAACCAAGCGTACTACCAGCGAAATAAAATGTAAATTTCTAAAAGTTAATAAGCCTTCATTACTAATCGACACAAAAGTAAGTCGCAGTCGGTAGGATTCGAACCTACGCTCCCAGAGGGAATCTGATTTCTAGTCAGACGCCTTAACCGCTCGGCCACGACTGCTATGCTGACACGTTCTTCTTTCCACAAAGGTAACTTGATAAAGTTAACATTCTTATCACTTCAGACATATTTAAGATTTCCTTAAGAATCGTATCACCAGCGATGACGATGTCAACATCAACAACGACATTAGCAATAAGAAAATAATTAAAAGAACAACAACAATGACAACAAAAAAGTATTAATAACAATAATCGAAACTGTAGTAGTAGTAGTAGTAGTAGTAGTAGTAGTAGTAGTAGTAGTAGTAGTAGTAGTAGTAGTGGTGGTGGTAGTAGTAGTGGTGGTATTAGTAGTATTTATTTCCATTTGTTTCGATGAATCCTTGAAAACACCACGAGTCTTAATGAATTGAGGCCTCTCGTAGTTCAGGCGTTGTAAAGAATTTCTCCTGTTTAGTAAGACTGATATGTTGCTGTTGAAATTATTGCAATGAAACAGAGTAAAGATCTCTTGACACAATATCTAAGTTTATATAATTCTGTCAATTGAAATTCAAAAAATGTATAATTAACCTTATACATTTAAACTCTGACTCATCCTTTTAAAACTACTTGCTTTTATGTTAGGTTATCGTCTAAGGTATAGAGTTTACTCGGATATAAATTATCCATCAAAAAAATACCTTTACAAGAATGAGAATGCAAACTAACTTTGTTATGTAAGAAGTTTGTTACAGCTCTATTATACAGATGACCTTATTAGTACGGTATCGCCTGATTAATTCACAAAGATCATGCCGCATATTATAATAGCAAAGATTTTGCTTTGTATTATTATATTCAATCATAATTTACAAATAGATATTCAAATAAACTTATGTTTTAGTCAACTTCTAAAGGTTGTCTCAACATCTATTACATGCAGGAATACAGAAGAGGAAAATTTAATTAGACCCTTATCAACTTCCCAGTATTTTAATTCTAATTAACATTAGTGATTATGTATTTATGCACGAATATTATACCAAAGCTACAAGTTTTTTTTATCAATGCAAAAACTATTTTTAACATTTTCACAATACATATTTATTTTTCTTCATTCTACATAATTATATATTTTTAAAAATTCATTTAGTCAAATAATGTAATATGAATTATTTTTTTTGGACTATATACGTTTTCGAGCCTTCTAGAAAATATTGTTACGACAGTCTACTTGATCGTCGTAGTTACAGTGGAAAACAAAATAAGTACAAGACATTAAGTCACTATCACCAGCTTTAATTTTTACAGTTAAACAGTTCGTAATTAACAACACAGTCTCCTATAACAAATCAAATAAAAATTGTTCACACGCAATAAAATGTCACTACTATTAAACACAATTGTATTACAATATACCGTCCGATTATAAAACACAACACTTAACTAATAACCACTTGAAAGCGCACAGTAACTTCGCCCGACAATAACTCTCGAACCGCACTGAAATATATCGCTGCTGTACTGAACTGAGCGTCCCTGAGTATTTATAGCCGCCGAAAATCTAGACGATTCCACATACTACGTATTAGCTTTAAACTACGACGTAATTGCCTGCGGCCGTGACACAGTGAGAGCGGCCGTGTGAATTCTCGCACCGTCTAGCAAATGCGTCAACAAGCACGTACGCCACACGCTTACATTCTGGATCTCTCTGGAACATTCGATAAACACGTAGATTGTTCTGTGATGTCGTAACAATATGTTTTTAAATTTGTGTAAAATATTTTTAAACTAGACTTGAAAACAACAGAAGTAGGCAAAAAAAAAATACAACTAGATACAAAAAAATATTTCTACCCATTTGAAAATTTTTATTGAAAATCATGTTAAGCAATTCATGTTTAGATGATATGTACGCGTATATAGTTCGCGCACACTGTAAGTGATTTCAATGTCAGAAAAATTTAAATTTTACTGTCAAATGTAACACAAGTAGTAGCAGTAGCAAATAGTAGTTATGTCTCGTTTCTAAAAAAAAAGTAGCAAAGAGGTTTTGTTCTTTATGTCTCGGATGTTTAAAATAGAATTGTCATTGTCTGCTCTAAATACTATTGTAGGCGTCATTACCTTCGTTCATGTTTATCTGTCTCAGATATAAAATAGGAAGAGTAAACGTTTTGATTTACGTAAACAACCTTAATAGTTTCTGTCTTAGCTCAGTGTATTTTTAAATATGTAAGAATTTAAGTATCTGTTCATTATAGAAATCTACTAGAAAATTTATTTTAAAGCAAAATCACTCAGAATAGTTCTTTTGGTTGATCTGAGTTTCTGCTGTTTTTGAAATTCACCATTTAGTAGAATTATTGTAAAAAATTACACGGTCTCTCACATAACAAGGTCATTAACCCTCCTCGATGGAGTGAAACCATCTCATTTCGCAGACAGAACACAATTCTATCCGAGCAGAGGGTAGCCTGAGGTTCTGTTACGTCCCATAATATTTTATTTTACTCTTAAGACTACGTTGTTCTTGTCTGTTAAGTTCGTGGACTCGCCATGCTTCAGGCCACTGTCTGACATGTTTCAGAACAGTAACAAAAAGTATTGCAAGCCTGAAATTGTGAATAGTTACAAATTATTAAATAATAATAGTCTATAGGATTTTACCTCCTTCAGTCATAATATTGAACTTCTACTGCTTATCGTTAATGATATTTTTAAATTGAAAAATTGCTGTCGTGAGTGAAGCTTATTATTAATTGACTTAGTAATATTGTTAATTAAAATTTGCGTATTCTTCCTTTGAGGAAAAATTTGTATAAGAACATTTTTGAGCCTTTAATAATAGATATTATTTATTTAAATATTTTACAAATAAATTCACTAAAAGCAGTGAGATAACAAATTTGTATTTTACAATGACAGCAAAAAATCCGAAGCAATAAACATTCTACAGAAAAATCACGTACACTGTTACATAACAAAAAGAGACACTGGGATTGTGTCTGAAAATAAGATTTTATATTACTTTAATTTTTGTATTTGTCCTTGATAGAATTTGTTAATGTGGTTTATTTGTTAAAAATAAACATTGCAGTTATTATTCTGCAAAGACACCTGAGCCAAAATGTTTAGAATTTGTTTAAAAACATCTTAATTTAATGCACAAAATTAGAAATTAATAAGAAATAATTGTTTTATGGAGTTTACAAGAGTCTGTGTAATTGTGTTTTTGTTTTACATAGTTCTCTTTTTGTGACAACAGTTTTTTTTTGTGTTTCGTTTAATATTACTCTGTGCTTTATCTGTAATTGTGAAATAGGCCTATTCAAACTCAATGAATTATATACCAGAATAATTCCCTTTTCGTTTAAGTTACGATATAATGATAGATTATAAAAAGAAAGGTGAAATAATTTGACATTTGTTTGGGTCACGTTATATAAACCGTTAAGGCATTGCTGTTCTGAATAACAATTGTCAATATTTTTATAGTAAACAAAATAATTTTGGTATAAAAATATAAATACTTTTTTAAATCCGTATTTACAAATGTAAGATTGTCAGTCTTTCAGTTTCTGGAATTTGTAAATAATTACCTTCATGCTGAAAGAATCTCCGTTGTATCCTTTCAAGAGCAAAGTACGTCACGTTGATAGGGCATAAGCATGTTATACGTAATAAAAAAGTCAATTATTGTCGACAATTTAAGCTAAATACATACCAATGTGGAAGCCAATCATACTCATCTTTCTTGATTTCCTAATAATTATAAAGATAAAATGACGATGATTTATAGACATTTGTTCAGAGATTATACAAAATGTATCTGGTATACTGGTTTTAACTTCCAAAAGAAGTAAAACTAGGTTCAATGGGTTTTTGATGCATTTACCTACACATGTTGCAGTTTAAAATCAATTTTTTGGAACTACATTTGTTGAAAACAGTACATTGGTGGAACAACAATGAAATTTAAAAATTTTCAGTTTGTTCTGTCATATACCAAATTCATGATATTCAAATCAAGAAAATATGTTGGATTTTACCTTTAAGGAAATTTCTGGTTAGCAAAAACTTTTTTACGTTTTAATAATTACACAGGGTATTAAAATACTTCTATTTAAACGGACATGGGGGCTTTAGCCATTCCAAATATAGTACGCGAGCGAAACATTTTAATCCAGAAATAAGATAATTGAAAAAGACTGGGCCGTTAAAATAAATTCTTAGGAGATCCATTTCAAAGCCATCCTAAAAAATCGTCTTTAAAATTATAATATAAAGGAAGGCCCTGGAATATTTTATTTAAATAACGGAATACAAAAACGTACTGTACTCAAAATCTTGTGTAGAAAGAAAAGGAATTTTTGTATTTCTGCACGTTCTGAGCTTCAAGCCAACTGACATAAGGGATGTGAGAATCTACGAAAGATACTCTTTGTTACTGTGTGAAATTAAACGGATTAAAAGCCAATCCATAAACTGAAAAGAAGAGCAAAAAAGGAAGGGGATAATAAAAATATAATCCGTCACATGCGTGACATATTATGATTTATCCTCTTTAATTAATTCTTCGACTGTTTCGTTTCATATTCGAATTCAAATGTACCTTAAAATGTTTAGACTTTTTTATACTTGATTACGTTGTGAGAAAAAACTATTTACTACTGAATATTGTAGTGAACGTAATTGTAAGTAATACAAATTAAAAAAATTTTTTGGTGTTTTCTAGAACTAACATTTTAAGGTAGATATTAGGATGTTGTTGTAGAACTAGCAAACTTTGTATTACTCATATATTTATGTTGCCTTCAGAATTACAAAACTACTACCTGCAGAATTTCAGGTTAAATGTAGGCCTATATCACCAACTAATTAAGGGACATTGAACGGGCAAACACACAATGAATGCAGAGGTTCAGTTTTACTTACTATTTAATCACTAAACTATAACCATATAAATACAAAAATTGTTAAACAATATTTAAATCATCAGGCAACAAGAAAACCTAAAAACTCATCTGATTAGATTGAAAGCAGTAAAGTTAAACGATGTTGAATTTTAAAACAAAAGGGTGTCTTTTTATAGCAAATCCATTTACGCCTATAAAGTATTTATACAATTTAATATTAATTCAATTAATTAACAAGTTTCAGTAGTAAACAAGTTAGTAAATATCGTAAGCCTTATGTTGTATGCGCAAAAATTTTTACACACAGGGCGCTGTGCTGTAATTCATGAAAGCGTAAACAACTGATGCACTATACAAGTTTCCTGGAAAACCGAAGAAGTTTTTATATGTGTGCAGTCGTGGCCGAGCGGTTAAGGCATCTGACTAGAAATCAGATTCCCTCTGGGAGCGTAGATTCGAATCCTACGGACTGCGATTTGTTAGATTTTGTTAAACAGTGATAATTTGAATTCTATCATGCATGTGTGTGGAATGAATTTTTGCTACTTGTTTTATACGATTAGTTTAATCTCTCAAGAACTTATGCACGATATCAAATAATATTAACCACTTACGTGTTTGCACAATTTGTAGGTTACTTTCATGTGATTCTGAATACTTATGCTAAAAATAGAAGTGATTCACTTAGTACAATTGCAATTTAAATTTTGAATATTTATTCGTCAACCAGAAACGCTGATGTCAATATGTATCTTAACAAAAACTACACGCGAGGCCGATCTCAGAGTCATTTTAGAAATGATGTTTGCTTTCTTTTTTCGACATTTAGCAAATCTCAATATGATTCAGTACAGTGGGTGCTGTTAATTATAACAAACAGCTTACTTTATGGTAAATCAAAGTAGCTAAGACCCAGGGACAGCTTTTAAAAGTTTACGTCACAGTGTAAATGTAAAATTTATGAAACTGAAGTAAAAATGTTCCAGTGACAAATTTATTTGTGACTGAAGTCAATAGCAGCTAGTAAAATTGTTCCTGCAATTAGAAACTCATAAAAGTTCTTTTTAAGTGTGTTTATTTATTACCTATCTATAGAAAAAGAAAAATTATTTTGGTGAGTACGTCCGGTCGACACGATAATTTTTCAAAACTGCTGTACACACTCTGCACGTCCAGCGCTGTCCAAAACGATTAATCAGATTCAATGGGCAGTGATTGACGTAATCTGACAACCGGAGTGATCCCTCTTTCTGGACAAGTTTTTCCTGTCAGGTATAAATCACATACTTGTATGTACCTCAAACAAAGAATAATCTATTTCTAATGAACATAGAAACAATATTCATAATTTTGTTGCTTTCCTGTTTAGATATTTTTTCGGTAACACGAACGCAGAAATTTACAAAACTTTATCTTTCAACGAAGAGCATTTTAATAATGCCTAACGAAGAAGGTCTAGCCAATTCCTTTTGTTAATATTACATTTTACGGCGTTACATAATTATTCATTTTATAATTTATATTATTATACTACTGAAAAATAATATAGATTTACTTCATTGCGAGCTGCGATATTCTTGGCAGTTTACTGATATATTGGTGCTTTGTAAAATCGTAAACGAAATTGATATTTTAAGTACACTCTAGCTTAAACAGATTTATGAGAGGCATGGCTAAGCGCTATAAAAGTAATTATTTTTGCACGTTTTTTACAGTCAGACATTTTATTTATTTTTAATATATTTTGTTTTTAAACTAAAATAACACCCTTTTCAAATTATATGCTCGTACTAATACCTTAAATTATGTCGGCGACTCATTAAAAAAAATCTCTGGGTGGAGTGATCAAACCATATACAGAACTATTAGGAAAGAAAATAGTAAGCAAATATTAATGAACGAATAAATACAGTACGAATCTTCTACTGTACTTTCTAGTCACTTTATAAAAATTACAACGCAACTACAAGTTGTGAACTTGGTTGAAAGAAAACCTAGCGTAGAAATCGTACAAAAATATTTAATTGACGTGAGGTTCCTTTGAGGTTTACTTTTCAGTCGGAAAGTATTCGTCTCGTCTAAGAAAAGCGGGATGCCGGTTTTAACAAAACATCTGACGATGTTTCCAAAATAAATATTTTAAAATAATAACTTTGCCAGCAATAATAAAACGCTGTGTAAGCTATAGATTTTTCATTCTTAAAATTTTCACAACACATTGCTACGGATGGAAAACAGACGAAACAGACAATTATTTTTAAACGAATTTAGTGCGTACTTAACACGTTGACTGCGGGACGAATTTTGAGTGCTTTGTCTTTGACTGCATTACTGGTCGCCGGGGTACCGTAAATGAACTAGTCTTATGTGCGTTATATATGCCCGGGGACTTCTATGGAACTTCGCAATTTTAGTTGCCTGTAAAGCTATAGGATAACTGTTGCCCAATTTGTGTTACATTTTTTGAATTTGTAAATATAGGTTTTGACATAGCACAAGCACCGATTTTATAAGGTGTCTGGATGCAATTACAATAGGTGTCAAAACAAATAGGCTATCACTTTACCCTACTGTACTTTACATATCCGTGGGAGCTTTGCACTTCGCAATTTTAATTAATCAGCCTTGTAATCAAGTTAAAAATACTATTTAGTCACTCCTTTCTACTTTTTGAGTCTAATAATATAAGAAAATATGAAGCAGTCGTATGGGCCCCCTGTGGTCCCTCGTAGCACGCTCATATAACGTTTGCCATCTAAGGATCGCGGCGTGCGTATACGATCACATCGTCTGTGTCGACGTTTATTGGCTACTATCCTACCCAAGCTGTTATCCAGTCGAGGGAACCTACTGAAGGAATACGAAATGAACTACATTTAATTACGCGTAGCTTCCTGTATTTGTGTTTGATTTTGCCTCACGAATAACCTTTTCAAAAACGATAAGCGCGGATGAAACCCGATATCGCTACTCAACATCAATAACATTCAACTCTATTGACAGCAAACTGATTCACATTGCGGTACAAAAAGTACTACAGTCATTTCCTCTTTCTCACATTCATGTTTTCTTTCAGTATACGAATAAAATTTCCGTTTTTTCTTATTTCGCTTTTTAAATGTTGCCGCGTTTACTTCGTTGTGTAAAAAGAAAGTGTTTTCTTAGTAGTAGAATATGTATCATTGCAGGTATTAGATGATAGTTAAAGACTATCAAAGTGTTATCTTCATTATAGTTTGTGTTTCCCTAGTGTCGTTTTAAAAAAACAAAACGTATACGCCCGCCATGTTCATGAAAGTGTTAATTGTCTGTAAAGCTGAAGGATAATTATTGACAAATTTGTGTTACATATTTTGAATCTGTAAATAATAATTTATATACGCGGGGATCAACATCTCGCCGCAGGCAGTACATATTCCAGGTGATATGTGCCGCACAGAGGTTATGTCGTTTTGCTTTGTGCGGCACATGCCGCCCGGGATGTGTACGTATATAAAAATAGACTTAATTAAATTCTGTATCAAACGGGAACATTTTTCTGAGTTTCTTAGGCAAAATTGGGATTAAAGACATTGGTTTCCACAGACCGCAGAGAGATTAAGTTTTACAAAAATTTCTGCGTAACAATGTCAATGTGCGTTCATATACTCGGAGGCTTGTAACGGAGTTAACGTGTTCAGCTATACGAGAAACTTATGGTAAATGTGTATGTATGTATATTGCATATTATTTAAAATAATTAATCAAGACTATTATTCAATTGAGAAACGTATCCACTACGCCATTTACTTTCTTAATGGCAACAGCTCGTAGCAGTTACATGTGGAAATTGCAATTGCAATTTGCAAGTAGAATCGTGAAATTAAAAAAAAATACAATAACCCGTATTCCTACAGTAATTTATACGACTTTATTCCTAACTCCTCACTCAAATCTATTTGTCACTATTTAAAGTACCTGCAATTTGGAGACTTGTCAGTAAATTGTTATCAGAAAATCCTTACTTAACATATTGACTTAAACAAGAAATACTACAAATTTCGACTACTGTATATACATATCTGTATGCCTATCTAAGTATACGTATTGCAATTTACCTGACAAGTTATAAGAATATGAATCTATAGTAGATCAGAAATATTAATTATAAATATCAGAATAAAATAGATCAGAAATATTAATAAAGTAGATCAGAAAAATGTAGTGTAGTATATAGAAGTATGACCGTAACGCTAAAGTTGTGATAGAACATTAGGAGATTACGGAGGTTGATTTTCTCGCCCTCGACACAGTCATTACTAAAAAAACTGAAAATATTAATTTTTTTATGTGGTAAAAAACAAAAAAATGTTTGTAAAAAAGTTAAAAATATTTTCTTTTAGTATAACATAATCAAACAGGTTGTAACAGGAAAAATGTTTTTAAGTACTCACCAAAAGTGCTGACCAACTCGTCAGTTTCTTCTTGAAAATGTAATTGAAGTTGCAGTGCACAATAAATGGCATATATATATATATATATATATAACTTATAGGTTTCGAACAAAACTAAATTCTAAATTAAAGAGTATATTTTTGGGTATTTAATAGACCAGCAAGTACTATTTATAACCATTTCATTTAAATATGTGTTGCAGTTATGTATTCAAAGGAAACTCTAGTAATAACAAATTTTAAACAGAATTTAATTAATACGGACTTTAAACATAGTCACAATACGGATTGTTCAAACCTGTCATTTATGTTACCACTGTGCAAGTTAAACGTGCTAAGGGCAAACGTTTTACTGCAGACGAAGCGTGATATAAATCTCTTGTGTGTCTGTACCAGGGTAGCAGTAGTTACTATAAGAACCTTGAGACAGTGTTGTTAGAACAACATACACTTGAAGCTGAAGATGTTTTACCGGTTTACTGAACTGGATTATAAACAACGTATTGTCTAGGTGGAACTTGTAACGTACAGCTCCAACATTTATTCGGTTCTGATTAGATTTTCTTAATTGTGTTGAATTGTTGAAATTATTTCAGGTAAAATTTGTTGATGACAGCAATAAGATTTTACTGGATCACAATATATTTTTGTTATGTTAACTATAGTACTGCATAGTTCAAGTAATTATGAAATCGGGTAATATGTACCTTAATATAATCGTGTATATAAGGATCAACATACGTTATATTGGTGTTTTTATTTTTTATTTTATTTATTATTTTTCATTTTGTCTTCCACTTTTCTATAATTTTTCAACATTTTATTTGCGCATTCCTCACTCAATAACTTATTTGAGGTGTTTACGTTGTGTACAAAAAATTTTAATAATCTTTTTATTGGTTAGAATAGTTTTGTTTTAATCTTTTGAAAATGTCAAATTTTGTATGTTTTACATATATTTGCTACAAAATAAGAAATGCCAACAACACTGAGTATAAAAGAGTTTATTACTCTTCTATCATGTGTCTCCTATACTGTTGTTTTTCCACGACTGTCTTTTGCTGATTTCCTTCCTTTCTACAGTGTGTTTATTTCCGTTTCCCAGCTATTTCTTTGTCTTTTTTTGTTAGTCTTTCTGATCGTACTGAGTTATATATTTTTTGTTGTGTTCTGTCATGAATCGTTTATTGATAGTGTCAATACCACAGTTGTTTCTTGTTTGCTATACCAATTAAACTTTAAATGACATTCAGTTTTCACTCACTTTATATTTTATTTGCTAGTTTTATAGCATTCTTTACATAAGTATTTGTATATTTCAACAATAAATATATTTACATATGTACCCAGGGGAGTTTTTTCTAAATAATTTAGTGTAAAGAGTGTATGATGAATTTTTCTACAAATTTAGTTCCTGAAAGTACAGGTGTGGACATGCGGAAGCCTGTCTAAAGTGTACACCTGGCCAAAGGGTTGTTACAGTGTAGCTGTATGTGTGTCTGTGTGTGTACCAGTGCCGACATGCATTGTACTACGATGGGGGAAATGTCTTTTTGTACGTAAGAATTGTTGGTTTGTGTTATTAAATCATGTATTAGCATGATTAAAATACATAAATAAATATGTTTTTTACCTGTTACAAAAGACATATCACAATTCTAAAAACACCACTAGAAAAAGGACAAACGCGTATGGTGATGCAAAATTATTACAGGAAAGTGCAATAATAAAGACGCCATACAAATTAACGTTAATTACTACCACAATTAGCTAGTAATTACCGAGTGTGGTATAACTAGCGTAAATGACGAATGAAAAATTATGAAGACAATGCAACTACTCACCTAAGATCGAATTTTTGGTTATCGCGAAAACAGACTAAAAAGTGATTAGTTAAAAAGGAACTCTACACACAAATTAACAAACGTGTACGTGCAACAAAGAATATCTAACAGGTTAGATTTCTGTCTGCTATAAACACCTCCGGCAATTTTGGACGAGAAGCAGACACCAAGAAATTTCAGACGGGGACAATATGTCCGTTTGGTAATCGACTTGAACTCATCATCTTCACCGTAATCTGCAACACACCACTATTGATGGAGGAGCGCAGGACTACCATCAGCAACAGACTATAGAATACTGAGGAGGCGTCGTGATATCATCATCGTCATTGGCATCATTCAGGAGACGTAGACGCACATGTACACACGCAACGATAACTTCAACAATACGCAGGTGACAAATGAACAATTATATTTTTGTGTTAAACAAATAACTCATAAAGAACAGAATATGAGATAAAGTAATATAAAAACTTAAATGTAAATAGTGTAACTATTCAGTGTACAGGACGTAATTGTAAGTTGGGGGTATCATTCTAAAAAAAAATTATTCTGTTTAATTTAAAAATTGGGTAGGTAAATCATAATTATTCCTAACCTAAACATTATTTTTATTATAATGTTAATAGCCAACGTTCAATTTTTATTTGATAAAGTTAATATTATTTTTATAGATGATTTGCTATGATTTGAAAATTTAATAATGATTCAAAGTCAGACACCCAAGCACTAGAAATGAATTTTATAATATTTTTATCATATATGTTTAGGTGTTTATGACTATCTATTATTAATATGTGCTGAATATGAGCAAAGATATGATATTTTTCAGAGCGTAACGTCATAAAAGAGAATACTTTGAATTTTCTAGTTTCAAATTTTAATAAGCAATTAAGTCTCTTTGCAATATTTAATATACCGTTGATTGATTATTTTAAAATGTTTTAATTAATTATTTCATGTCATTAACGTCTCACTTCTTTTTTTTTAAATACGTTTATTGTGCGACCACATATAAGTAACGCAACGAACACACAAATATCCTACGACATAGTCGGTGATTAACGTATACAGTTGGGTTAGGTACATGTACAGAAGTGTATTTACGTTATAATACTTGTAACGTTCATTATAAATATGTGTGTGTGTGTGTGTGTGTGTGTGTGTGTGTGTGTGTGGAGCGAGTGGTTTTCTGCGATCGCTGTTTCCCGTCTCCAATGACCAATGTTTTCTATCTTATGTACCTTCATAACGTTAGTTGTCCTACAGCAATTTTAAACAATAAAATATTATTGCACACAAGCTCACTTGTGCACTTGTTGAATATTAATACGTAAAAGTATGTGTGTGTGTGTGTGTGTGTGTGTGTGTGTGTGTGTGAGCGTGTGCAAGTGTAACTATTTTTGATTCTCTAAATGAAAACACGAATAACAAGCAATTACCCTTAGTGATTATAAATGAACTGAATAAAATTTGTGTATTTTCTCTCTCAGAAATTTAGCGAATATTTACTTCATAGGTCTTTTCCTTAAAATGAAATCTCATAGTAAAGTTTGATATTAATTTGTGAAATGTATAGAACGTTATTAAAGTATTTGTTATAGTGTTTGTAAAACGTAGTACAAGTAACGAAACTTAATAGACGTTCCAGAGTGTTGGAGATTAGTTGAATTGATTTGTAACCCACTGGCATTTCAAAGACAAGCTGTGATTGACACAAAGCTTTACTATCGACTTAGTTCAGATCGATAGTTCTTACTAGTGTTGTATGATAACGAGAATTCCTCTACGTTGGTAAAGACATCTCGTAAACCAATTCCATTCCGATATTGACCACTCAAAGGAGTGTGGTAAGTTCAAAGCACATTAAACACTTACATCACTTCTATGGAAAACAGGCATTCAGAACTTATGTGTGTCCAATTACCAATCGTTCTCCCTAGTCGTTTGTCTCACTAGTACTTCTTGTCCAGTTCACCAAACAACAGTAGTCGAATTTCCTCGGCACTGCTATCAGCCGCCTTTCTTCCTTGTTTGTACAGTACATTTTCACCTTTAATCTTATAATTTTCTTGCTTAACCAAAGGTTAGGCCTAAAGCAACTCTATTTTTAAAATTTTCATGCAATTTTACATACTTCTGTTTCCTGACGCATTTGTTTTTTGTCTCACCTTTAGTATTCCTAGAACACGCCTTTTCAGTCCGCAGTTGTGGGATCATCTTTTATCAATTAAGCACACTTGTGATCTTCGCTGTGTTTCTTACATTATATGAGTATTTATTTAGCGGTTTCGTATGTAGCCGTATTTCGAAGTTGCTATTTTTGAGTTTATTCTGTCCATATTTACATATACCTTTTAGTATATAAAATATCCTTTATAAATTTTACGTTCTTTACGTAACTGATATTTGTAATTTTATAGGATTACTATGACTACTCTTCATAAGTGATAGTATATAATTTACGAAGAATTCAGTTTCTATTTAATTTCAGCCATAATAAAATCTTATAGTGAGTGTACAAAGTGTACAAACATTAAGTAAAATATCGAATTAGTTAAAATTAGTTAAGTAAAACACTAAATAAAATTAATTTTATTAGTGCTTTTTACCAAAGTTAACAGTAGTATATTTCTAAAGTTTAATGTTTCCACCATGTATAAATATTTTAATTGTATTTTAAAATTTTATTGTTGCTATTTAAATTAATTTTTTATAATGTGTATTATATATGTTATAAGTTTATTTAAAATTGTTGCAATAAGTAATTTTTTACTGTAATTATGACTGCTGATTTTTCGTTCCTGATTATTCTATGAAAGACTATAAGCATTTATGATTTCATTGAAACATATGTAGTAGGAATTTCACTTCCTTTCATTGCACTTCATTTTCCATTGCACATATATCTAGTCTAGTAAGAATAAAATTTGAAGTTATAACATTTTTTACCTTTTTTAATACATAAATATAAAATACTATATGAAGCGTAAAGAAACATATTTTTTTACCTGTCAAATTCACATTTGGCTCAATAATTCCACATAATAAAAAGCGAGTGAGCCGTTATGATCCTACTCCAAACTTGTTTTAAATTGCTTACATTGATCAGCTTATTAATCATATGGTCATTCATCAGGGAACTATGTTCATTTTGTAAACAATTATGTTTTTATTTTTGATATACCTATTGATTTAAGAAAAGTCTGTGTTACGATTTGCCAAGGAAAACAATCAAACAAATACAATATTAAATTAGAATAAGTGTGTCGGTTAAACGTTTTTTCAAGAAGAAAGACTAGGACGTTTTCACAAAAATTTCTATATAGGTTGACATTATGCCCACAGAAATTATGCTCTTCCCCAGGTTCAACAAATACGGACGTATTAAGGACGGTGTTTGTAGAGGATGACTGGGTTAACTAACATAGTACAACACTTTGTTTTTAAAGAAGTCACGAGATCATGGTTGAGGATACATTCGCTCGCCATTGGTTAGACTAATGACAACGATGTTGCTAAGGATGCTTCTGTTTATGATGATTAATATTAGGATTAGCTGATTCCTCGCAAGAATATCTTTCATTGCTTCCGTTTTGTGCAGCAGCGTAAGTAGATGTTACTTGAAGATTTTGTTCACAAGATTTCAAATTTTAAATACAATACAAAGCAGTTATTCCCAAAGTGAAGTCCCCGGACAGTTGGGACTCCACGGAAATGTGTCAGCTAAACCTACGGGCAAGTTTATAAAAAAAAGAATTTATTATTAAATAACATAAAAGTTTCTTATACACTAAAATCAGCAGTTTACAATCTAAAAACTTTCCATACAAAAGTGATTTCAATTTAACAGTTTTAATAATGCCTTAAATCATTCCGTGAAGTATAAGTGTTTGTCAGATGTTTGCGATAACAAGCTTACATTTTATAAGTAAGAGGCCGAACACGAAAGTATATGTAACACATCGAAACTGTAAATAGCTGCATTTGTTTTATATGTAATGTTTGGTTACCCAGAACTTGCAACAATAGGTTTGCAATGCTTAATTGTGTGTCCGCTTATTTGCCCGTATAGAACCGATTTTTTCCGGCTCACGTTTTTGAAAATAAATTAAGAAAAGAAACTTGAACTTCACATTTGCTTAATATTAAAATTATCGGTTAATAAATCTAAAAATGCAGAAGTAATTATTGAAAACCAAATTTATTGTTCACATTAAAGGGCAATTGATATTTTTAATATAATAATTTTTAAGGAAAGATCTTTATAATGTCGCTGCAGATAAAATATTTAGAGTTATCTGTAAACAAATATATATAATTTACTACTTATTTTGTTTGTAATCTCAGTGGGGTACATGAAGCTTTTAATGTTTTTCTAGGTCCCGTTGACTGACAAATTGGGAACCAATGATCTAAACACTACCTTGGATATTAATTACTTTTCTTCGAACCGTTACAACATAATCTTTGGTAAATATGAAAGCTTTTTTCAATCTTTCACCCTACAATCTGTCGGCAATCTCACAGCATACTAGAACGCAGTGTATATCTTTATGACGCAACGGTCCGATTTATTTATTTGCTACAGTCCCGGTGTTTTATGACTTTTCAACCTGTGCTGAATTTGTACATGCCCTTGTAAAGCTGTAAAAATTTTTATTGTATCTCGAGTTTCAATTTCCAGTGGAGGTTTGGTTGTTGACAAATTCATAAAATACCTTTGAATCTGCTACAAGTAATTGAATTTAAAATTAAGATTTTATGTTTTGACAACTAACGTTAAATATAAACTATAAATCAAAAATTGATATATATATAGCAATCAAAAATGGATACAATCCCGATTTAATAAGCAAACTACACAAACGCGTCCTAAACACAAAAAGTATAACACATAAAACCAACAGCACACAACCCAGTAAATACATCACACTCACATACTACAATTCCAACACACACAAAATTGCTAACACATTTAGGAAACACAATTATAAAGTAGCCTACAGAACTAACAACACCATCAGGAAACACATAAATAATACTAACAAAGACACTGACACATACAGCAAAACAGGAGTTTATAAATTAAACTGCAATGATTGTGAACAATTCTACATCGGCCAGACGAGAAAATCTTTTTCCTCTAGATATTCTGAACATTTAAAAGCCCTCACCACAAACTACATACATTCCACATTTGCCACACATTTACAAAACGAAAACCACAGTTACACAAATATAGAGCACAACTTGGAAATACTACACTACTTACCTAAAAGTAGAAAACTTAACACAGCAGAACAATTTGAAATTTACAGATATCACACACTACAACCAAACAACACATTAAATGAAGATCAGACATACTTTTCGATACATTGATTCATACACACGCTTTGAATCCCAGCGCCAATTCCCTCCCACCAACAACCCCCACCACACACACCCACAACCCATAACCGTTACTATGTATAGACTTTCAGTATCTAAATCCCATTGAGGAGACGAACACTACGTCGAAACGTCTGGGAAATCAAAACTTAAAAGTAAGTTCACAGTGAAAGTGTTTATATATATATATTATAACGGAACCAAATATTAACTATTTGGGGTTATATGTTTACCGCATGCTGAAACCATATTTAAATAAAAATTAACAGTTAAAACTCCATTTGAATGTAGCGCATTGAAAATAATGCTGTGTAAAGCAACGCACACGTGGTCGTTATGTAATCAGTTCGCTGTACAAGGAAGCGACCACACCCAAACTGTTAATTATTAATATCTCGGAAACTAATAAATAAAGGCGAAATCTAACATAGCCAAAATGTTTGCCGAGATATTAATAATGACGTGTGCAAATTTGATGCAATATAATTAACAAATGTAAGAGTTAATTAAAATAATTAAATAACTTCTGTTAAAATAGAGTTACAGTAAAGAGATTTTAGTATATTATAAAGATAATAATTTGTGACAGATTGTATATTTTAGATTTCACACAACTTGATTTGCAACCAAGTTATTGCAAAATTAAGTAACTACAGGATATCCTTAGCGACAAAGTGGTTCCGGCGGATAATTAAATATTAGATAATAATTCTATTCTCCGTCTGTGGGAACCAGACTTCATTCTCACGGACTAAGGGAATTCTAAATTTTATGTGGTAGGGAGAGTGCGTCGACCAATGAAATCATTGCATGCAGCCCCGGCCAGTGCGATGTTTTCTGGTGGAAAAATCACTCTTCTGTCAGTACTCACGAAGTTAAGACGTAGTCCTTCGATCGTCTAGTAGCCAAAGTGGTGAAGATCAACAAGAAGACTCTACGTGGTCAACACACACGCAATTACGAACACACTAACTACAGATCATCTGTATAGCTCGTAATTGCTACGTAAAGGCGAGATACTCTTCAAGACATCAACCAAGCTTATTGTGTACTACCAGATAGTCATAAGCACGCAAGAGATCCACCCGACTTCAAGACCAGACTTCAAGAATACAGCAGAGAGGCCGTCTAAATTATTGGTTAACAGCTGACGAGCAGAGCGACCGCCCGAACGAAGCACACACACACACTCGCTGACGTGCAACGTGCAAATCGACGGAGAACAGGAAGCAGTTCCAGCAGACAACAGCAGACGTTAAAATATTCACAAACAGCAGGAAAGCAGAGTGTTGCCGAATTTTGAACTCCACGACCGAATCCAGCAGTTCTAAGCAGATTACTTTCTCTAACCAAGGACTCGAATCGACGAGGGACAAATCGGGACGACATCCTCTTCAGTAACAGGAAAGCAAAATCTATTTATTTATTTTCAGATCAAATTTTATATTTTTCAATTAAAACATTGTAATTCAAATAATTCAGGTGCCAAACAAACAAAAAGCAAAGACTCTAGTAATTAAAAAGTAAATTCGTTGTGATAATCTGTATAGCAGTTTAAGGTTTTAGTAAGTTATAGTTAAGAAATAGAAGTAGTATAAAAGCGCTATACAAATCTTAACTGACAATCTAATCTTAGATCATACTGCAGTAGATCAGAAGTAGAATCACTAGAAATGAAATAACGTGAACTAGACTGTCACGTCTAATTTATTTTAACTAATTATTCAAATTAATTTTAGAGTTTTATATTTTGTTTCATGAACACTTAGATTCAAATTAATTAAATAAATTTAATTAAATTCAAATCAATTAATAAAGTCAAATTTAAATTGCAATTAACTCACAAAGAACGAGTTCAGTTTCTTTCAACTATTAAACAATCGAAAAACATCGATTCATTGTATAGACTATAAGAAAATTAATAAGATTATAACCATTCTATTCTTGTGTGTTGTTGGTGTAATAAACAACGTTTTATTACCCCATATAACAGTGTTTTATTGTTGTACGATAAAGCCTACCAGTCTCACAAAACTCTCCCCCTTTAAAGTAACCCATTATGTGTGTTGTTGTAATAATTTGAGATTACTAGCTTGCGAACTTCAAATCCAAAATCCACACGCCCTAGTCGGAAGAATCTGCAAGATCAGACAGCAGGTGGGTACTCACACACAACATTACATTACAATAACGCATAGTAGAGGTGGAGTTATAATATATATATATATATATATATATCACAAGGTGAAGGTCTATTATTGCAGTGTCTGTGGAGCCTGGCTTATAATTGTAATTCTCGGATTCAATTCTCGTTCCCACCATACAGTCAAGATGCGGTTTTTCAGTCTGCATGTTGATTTAGCTTTTAAAAGAATTGGCTGAGATGACATCCGGGGGCGGCTGAAGATCCGTGTTGGGCACACCATTTTTCTCGTATTCCGCTCGTCTAGTATAAGGCAGCCTATTCTAAACTACTTTGATGGTACAAAAAGACAACATCATACTAGGCAACATTATTTTTATATCATAGTTACATATTTTTACTTGAGTCTCCAGTGTTGAACATCATACACCTACATGCGTTTTGAAAACTGTTTTGTATACATTTACTGTGGATTCCTACAGATACATTTCTTCTCATCAAATACCACAGCTTACCTTATGGATTGAAACAAAAAAAATTTGCTTGGACCACATTAAATTTGAACTATTAACCAAATAAATTATTACTGTAATACTGCAACATTCATAGCGACTATTAATGGTAGCGAAATTTCATTTCCGTGCACCCGCTAACTGTCCGCTATTAGCGATGTTGAATTAGAGCAGCGAAATAAGTGGATTTAGTATTACTCGGATTGATGGAAAGACGATCACTGTTAGCAAATTAAATCTTAACTGTACACCTGGTGTACATAAAACACAGATAGATGTGAAGCCATATGAGATTGCCGATGCCTATTAAACAGATTAAGTGTATCAAGTGGCGCTAAGCGAGCCTTTGAAAATTGAAACAGACCCGTACACTGTTGAGGTGGAACGGGTCCAATGACTCTCGACATGCTCCATGTTTTGAATTGTGTTACAAGAACTAGCATGTAATGAAGTCGTTATAATGTGATAAAAGCTAAAAATTATTTTTTTAGCTGTCCAAAATAGGAAATTATATTTACCGGTATAAGAATACTATAAATTTTAAATAGCTAGCGTTATATCTATTACTTGTATACATATTGTAATGGAAACCCCTATTGCATCTGTTTAATTGTTTTGGTTAGCTGATTAAATTATCCTTAGGTCCAATATAATACCTAATAGGTGTAGATAAATTTATTACTATATTTGTTAGTGATGTAATATTCACTCGTATATCTAAGTCACTTGGTGAACACTTAAGTCATTTAAATGTAATATTCAACATGCTACATAATGCTTATTTACTTTTTATATAAAGACAAATTTTGAGTTTGTAGTAACAAATAATAAAATTTGGAGGCCATATTATATCGGAAGGAAGTGTGCGTTTGGATCCTGAAGACATATTATTTCCCAACGTTAAGAATGCGGAATGGTTTCAGAGTGTTTCTGGGACTTTATAAGTTATATTTAAAAGTCATATGATTCCAGAATAACACAAATGTTTCAACCCTCAATTTTCCAACACAATATGTCTCTTATTTTAATTGTTTCGTAAAAGAAACAAAAATTAATTATTGAAACCCAGGCGTCATCGAGCACTGAATGAAGTTTACAAAATGTTTAATACTACTGTGCATTTGTACTACTCTGAAAAACAAGGTAAATACGTCCTACATACAGATGCGTTTTGTGTAGCGCAGGGATGGAGAGCTGCATCAAAATGATGAAACGGGTGAATATTCATGCAAACGGGTGCGTTGTCGATCATGCTTACGTAACCTTAAAAGAGGTTGAAAACATTACATAACCTACAAGAAAGAAATATTGTCTATTGTATATTCCTTAAGTAAATTTTGGTGTTGTTTGGTTAATTATTGAAATCACGCGTTAATTATGAATACGGACAGTCACGCGTTATAGTAGTTTTTCTTAAGTCCCGTCCAATTAACGCTCAGATAACTAGGTGGAAATGGCTATTCAAGATTAAGATTTTTTTAACTATTAAGACGCGGAACACTAATATTTTGTATAAAAAGTTAAAAAAATTACCTTTGTCTTACCATGTTTTAGCTCGTTCTGAGCTTCACCAGAGGCATTTCCTAAGGCAAGTAAACCCCTTTAAATATATTTATCTAAATTAAAGTGTTCCGAATCGAAAAAGTGTGTACAAATACTTATTGTTACTCACTAATCAAGCATCATGAATAGCAAAAAACAAGATTCATTTTGTTATCAAATACTGCATGTCGACTGTCACTTTGAGCCATTAAGCATCTGTTCAAGAAGAGTGAAATACAAATAACAGCAGTTAAAGTATATCACACCACAGAAATTACAGCATAAACTACGCAACTTAAGTGAAGAATAAGATGGGAACACTAATACGTTCAACATAATAAATGTGGTATGTTAACATAAACATCCATGCTATAAAGCTGAAGAGAACGTGTTCTGTAAGCAGATGTATGATCGGTGGAAGATTGTATTGCCTCAGCACTTAATTGACGGCTTGAGTGGGGTATGCCATAAGAGACTAGCTCATGTGAATGGCGAAGAAAGTACGTGCTAGTCTACATTCTTCTCACGATTGCTAAACATCCAAATATCCTAACCAGCATACGTAGGCCTATATAGAGATGAATAATATTCAAACACCACCTGTAAGGATAAAGGAAAGATAACCACCGGTAAGGAAAGTAAGGATAAAATATTAATTGCCGACTTTGTAGGACCGTTACCGCGACGTCTACGTCAGCTGAAATACTTGATAGTTTCCACAGATGCAATTACGGAGTTAGTGAAACAATTATGCAACCTACAACTAGAGCTGTGCAAAATATAATTCTTAATCTCTAGCGCATAATCAAGTTAAAATGGTTTTTCCTAATCATGGCGAACAGTCCCAACAACGATTACGATCCGATCCTGTGACTCAACATGGAATGCAACGGGTTTTGACTTCGGTTAGTCAAAGGGAATTTAGCTTTAAGAGCCGGTAGAGATAGGTAGAGTGTTTTGTGTATATTACCGTCTTTGATTGATGAAATGGTTGGTCACAGTATATACAATTTTTTGAAGAATCTGTTAGTGAAAATTAAAATACGAGTTTCAACCGATGGTGTTGGAATCTGGAAAGCAACCAAAAAAAATTTTGGAGAGGAATGTAAAGAGGATAATTTACCTGTCCGTACACATGTAAAAATATTCCTTGCAATCGGGGCAATAAAAATTGTAGAAAATAAAATTATTGAGAAGCAGTTCAATGCCAGTCTTACACTTTAAACGTTCGTGTTGGTTAAACGGTGTTGATTAATGCCCCTAACAACGGATACACAGATAAAGAAGACAACATAGCAGCAAGATATTTCAGATTAGGCCTATACAATAAACCTTATATTCACGTTTAGAATAGAATACCTTTATACTTGCAGACAAACGACGAAATAATGTTATTAGAAAAACCCAGATAGAGGTACTTGATAAAGGTCATTTTATAGAAGTAATTACAGTGGTCGAAATTTTGCCAAATTCTGAAATAACTTTTGTTATTAGTAAATTAATTTTAATAAATTTTTAGAACACTTTACCATTCTCTACAAATAACTTAGTAATATACAGCTAATGCTAAATATTTAAATAAATATTTCTACCGTAAGATTAGAAGATTTGTTAGAATAGAGAATAAATCTTTTTCAAGAAAGTAAATAACATTTACATCTTGTTGTGAATATATTTAGTTAGTAACTATAACCAGTAGTTTTACCAATAATGTTCAATTTCTGTACAAATTACAATATTAATTTGTAGTTTTAAGGATCTGAAAATAGATTTGTTAAATGTTCCAAAAGTAGAATAGTTATTGTGCCTTGACTCAACAAGTCTATATGTACCTGTGGTAGTTAGAGAAATAGCATAAGTATAGGGTTATACTGCATAAAAACTTGCAATAGAAACACATACACAGAGAAAATCTTTATGTGGTGGTTTTATTTCACGCAAGAAAACCCGCCTGTAACACTTAAGGTATTGCTGTACTCTTAAACACAACAATAAAATCTCTGTGGTCCCGTTAATCTAAGCGGAGGATTTCGGGCAGTACCTACCCACGCCATGCGTGTCTACGCATAACATACAGTAGATACATGCACACATCATTTTACCGTTGCTCGTGCCAAACTGGCGAATAGCATAAACTACAGGTTAGACTCTTTGACACGATCAAGGATTATTTCCTCCTGTCCGGCGGTATTGAAAGCAAACTCAAAAATACACAAACATATTATACAGTGTGTGATGTTTTCATAATGGAAAATAATAGTGGAAAGTTCTATAAAACTGGAGGTGGACAGACGAATCGTATAATCCAGCTACTCAAAGCTGATACATGCATACATCACTCGGTGGTATAAAATGGTACTAAACACACAAATATACACACCATCGCTAATAATATGGTTTCAGATTTTGTAAAAAGACTGTACCTAATAAAAAAAAGGTATTGAACACAACTGTTTGCTACTTGGAACGTACAAAAATAAACAATTGTTTACGATAGCCTGCAAATAAGCTACACTGGAATGAGGACTCTGAGCATCCTAGAGATGATTTATTAACGCGACATTTCCTAAACAGTATTTATGAAATTTATTGACCCAGTTAAAATGAAAGAGTCATATCAATGAAGTTTATCTCTATTGAAACTGAAGTCGTGGGTGCTATATAATTTGTAGTTTGTGAACTACTAGCTGCCCTGGTAAATAGCCAATAGATCATTTATTGTAGCATTCTATTTTAGAATTCCAAATGAAGTTGGAGACTTGATTGTAAAAAAGATAAATATTACTATTAATCAAAATATTAGAAGAGATATTTTAACAGTTATTGCTCTAGAAAATTAGTACTAGTGCAAAATAATTAGTTACCGTTTATCCCTTAGTTATTACGTACAAATTTCATCGATTTTGCAAAGAGTGTTGTTAAATTTTTGTAACAGAAAGTAAAATTTTAAAATAGATCGGCCTACCAATAAGGTGAATTTAATTTTTAATTGTATCCAAAAGGCAACTTTTTGAAGCGTATTATCTAGGTATAAGATATTTACGATTAGTGACGACATGTGAGACTTAAAAATAAAATTTCGGAATACTTTATAACATAATTATTACTTTATATTGTAAATACCGGTCTTTATTAGTGTTTTGAAATAAGAATTACATTGGAATTAGATATATTCAGACTATTGCTAATACGTAAAGTCAATAATAGTACTTTTTTTTTTTAAATAACTCAACATTGAAAATAATTTTTTTTTATTTTAAACTTTGAACTGTATACACAGTGAGCACACGCGCCAAATATCCTCTTGGTCGGGAGGGATTTGTGGTTAATAGGCACTTACACAGAATTTATAGACCTATTTGAATAGTAAACGTTAGGTTAACAAGCCGTTTTAATTTAAAACTTTTTCGTGGTACTATCTACACCATACTAAGGTAATTTGTGCTTGTTTTATTTGTTGTGATCTCTAAAATTTCATTACCGCCAATAACAATTAACGGCATGCGGCAATTTCTCCAGTTTTACGTATTGTATGGTTGTCATGTCCGCGCGCGCGTTCGTATGTTGTGGGACGTTGCTGTATCAACTTAGGACAGAACTAAACAAAATACTATATATGGTAACTTATATGACTAGCGGTAAGAGTTGTCAAACTTCTAACTTTCTTAAGCCCTAAGAATTTACGTAACCTTTCTGGAATAGACAACTATTCCTTTCATTAAAGATATAACTGGAATAACTTGACATACAATAAGAGCAAAAAAGATATACAGTATGTTATATACAAGAGAAAAGTAAGTATTTATAGAGAAGCTGTGTATTTGTTCGTGTTATCTGAAAATAGAAATTACTAATGTATCTCAAAGTCGTAAGAAGTGTGGTTATTTTAATAGTATAGTCTTAACCAGTAATCTAATTATAATTGTGCACAGCGTCAAGTCAAAAACGCCTACCAACTTGTTTTTAATTGAAGTAAAACAATCAAATTAATGTGATCCCGTAAAAGAGACTCTGAAATGCTCTCGCCGTTGAGTTTGAAACAACTTTTAAAATAGAAATGATAAATTCTTCAACCACTAACGCATGGTCAATTCATTTAGAGATATTTATTCAAACAAATTCACACAACTTTTGTTTATTCGTTTTTGAAAAATAAATATAAATATTTTAACCACGCCAGCGATAGAATGTTTGTCCAGATACCTCTTCGTATAAATACATCAACGTTAACAACTTAAAAGAAATGTCCAATCCACAAAATTTTTAATACTTTAAATGTTTATTTTGCTATTTTGAATGTTTATTCAAACGTCTACTCATGAAACAACAGTCTATTAATAATTCACTATCTACATGAATTGCGTAGTTACAGAATGCATGAAAGAGAAGGAACGTTAGGCCACGAATTGTAAACGTACACACATTCCAAGATCCACTAAGTTCTGAGAACATAATGCAAAGGACGAAATATAGTGGGGAATAATAGCCAGTTTCAGAAACGTAGGTATATGGCTTTTCTAGCCCTTGAGAGAGTTTTATTCTAGCATCATCGGAGGAGTCACTCCGGGCGCTCCAGGGGCCTTGATCCCCTCCCCCCCCCATTAGCTACAAGTATATGACTTTGTACGAAAAGATGTGTGCTAAACCATACACACATAGGCACACACACACAACGCACATTCAAGTGAAACCTTTATACCTAACGAGAAATCTACCTTCACCGTTAGGTCAAGGTTAGGTTGTTATACAGGAAGGTCTTGTTCACACGAAGAATGTTATATGCAAAGAATTTGTAAATTTAAAAGCAATAATAGTTCTAATTAATTAATTAATTATACGGGACACGAAAATACACAGAGACAATCACAGATACAGACTTATTAATTATGACGTCAGTATTAAAATTTCTTAAAAATAACTTAGTAAGTATAGTGGAATTTGAAAATAATACATCCTATAGAATAACACGAATTACGGTATATATTAAGCAAAATTTTGCACTAAAAGAGATTATTCTGAACACATATTAACAAACACTTGAGTGTTTCTTAATTCAAAAATAATTGCGAATCATCCTTTCAGAAAGTTTAACCTTTATATTTGATTTTGGCAATCTGGTAGCGTCCTATATGAATCCGTGTTTTGTCCTCACCGAGTGTACAGAAACAAGATACTTTACTGACAGTAAAGTGTAAATATTCCTTAAATATTTCTTGTATGTAACGTAAAATGAATTCTGTTTTGCTGCCTCAGTTGGCAGGGACCACTAGGATTAACGGCTAAATGGCGGTACAATGAGTAAGACTTGCACTCTATACAGAGCGGTGTTAAATTGAGAATTATACTCATCCTGTTAGGAAATAATGTGATTTACTCATTAAGTTCTTACGCACAATTAAATACACAACTGGGGGTTGCGCGGCCCGAGTCTCAGAAAGGACTCCTGCCACTGGGTCTGTTTGAGTTCATTATATACGTTTAGCTAATTATGGGGGGGTCTGAAGCGACCTGCGATTGGTGGATTATACCACCGGGACTAGCAAACGAGGTCGCTTCCAGGACTCACCTGGTCGCGGGGTGTATTTACCAAGTCCGGCAATGAGGGAATTGTGGGTCACTCTGTCGGAACGAACATAGAATCGTCGCGCCAGGCGTCTCACGGTGTCATCAAGAGAGCGGACACCGAGTCCTCTCCTCAAAAGACGAGAAGAGTACCTCCGGGGGACTTTGCACGCGAGTTTCAGTCCCCGGTCGAGTACGCGCTGGAGCGTGATTCTATGACCACGAGCCAGGTATCCCCAAACAGGACAGGCGTAGGTAATCACCGGCAACACGTACGTGTTGACTATGAGCTTACCTAGCCGGGGGGTCATTGCCGGATTAGATAGCACGGGCCAGAGTCTACTGAGTTGCGCCGAAGCGCGTTGTCTGATGTAATTTGCATGGGTTCGCCAGGTGAGTCGGGAATCCACGTGGAGCCCGAGGTACTTGACGCTGTTGGTCCAGGGCACCTCGACGGGGCCTACTTTAAGCGGCCGAGGCCGCTTGCGTTGCCGCGAGAATATTACCGCGGCGCTCTTGGAAGCGTTAACGGCAACTCTCCAGTCATCGGTCCACCCGACATACGCGTCGAGTTGGCGCTGGAGCTTAACTGCCGCATAACTCGCGTTCGGCTCTGAGGCAAAAGCCGCAGTGTCGTCCGCGAACAGCGACAGCTTCACTCCAGGAACTCGGGGCGTGTCGTTGACAAACAACGAGAACAGGAGAGGCCCAAGGACACTTCCCTGAGGGACGCCAGCGGTAATACGCCTCTCCGAAGAGAGAGCGTGGTCTACTCTCACTCGGAAGCTACGGTCTCGCAGAAAGCTGCCGATCAAGTGAACGTAGCAGTCTGGGAGAAGGACTTCCGTTAGTTTGTAAAGGACACCCTCGTGCCACACGCGGTCAAAGGCTTTCTCTACGTCTAGGAAGATCGCAGCCGTCTGTTTGCCCTGGCAGCCAGCCTCGGTTATGCATTCCACGAGTCTCATCAGCTGATGAGTCGAGGAGTGCAGCTCACGAAAGCCGAACTGTTCGGGGATCAGCACGTCTAGTCTTTCTAGATGGTCGCGGATCCTACGCTGGATCAGACGCTCAAAAACCTTGGACGTCGCGGACAAGAGGCTGATGGGCCTGAGGTTCTCCACTCGAGAAGAATTCTTTCCCGGCTTGGGTATCACGATGACGGTAGCCGTTTTCCATTTCACCGGAAAATAGGCCAGTCTGAGGCATGAATTGAACAGGTCAGTGAGGAACTGGGTTCCTCGCTCCGGAAGGCGATGGAGGGCGGAATTCATGACTCCGTCCGGGCCAGGCGCCTTCCGGGGCTTGAGCTGAACAATCCTCTCAGAGACCTCCTCCGGGGAGATGGGCTCCGGCTGGACTGTGATATCGGCCGTAAGAAAGCGCTCTACCTCGCGGCAGATTTGCTCATTGAAGGCCGGGTTCTTGGATGGGTTGCACAATTAAATAGAATTCAGGTTTCTATTTATAATGTTACGACGGTCTAACTGATCGTCGTATGGTACAGTGGAAAACAAAATACAAGACACCAATGAAGTCCCTAAAAACCAGCTTTAATTATCACAATTAACAGTTTGGAATCAACAAGTTATTCAACAAGAATATACTCGTATAATAATTTGAGCAAATCAGTCAGACAAATAATAATGTCAACTATAAAGCATTCCGCACTATAATCACTTTTCCCTAACACACTACTTGTGACGCACTGCGTAAATCGCCCGACATAAAATTTCGAATCTCACTGGAATAAATCGCCAATTAAACTGAAACTAACTGGAACTAAGCGTCCCTGAATGCTTATATTTATACCCCGCTGAGATTCAAGAATAATCCATAATACGCGTCAACACTACTAGAAAACACTAGAGAGTAATTCTTTGCGGCATTGAACACGGTGCGCGCGGGCCGGTGAAGTCTGGAACAGCCCCGGTGGTTGACGCGTGATAAGTGTCACGTAATTTGTCTTTCATCTCAAAGTAGCAGCAATATGTACGCGCACAGACACATTACAGCTGGACTCTGCTGGGATAGCTGAGAAACATATGGGATGTTGTATAATGGGGTAACAATATCAAACAGTTTGGTCTTGATCACCTTGCAAACATACGTGCAGCACACAGACGTTCACTTCGATATGCTGACCACATTTGAAAGTACAACAAGAAACGTCACTCCGAATAAAGTTAGTTTAGGTTAAGTTATTTGAAATTGGGTTAGCTCAGCGTTTTTAAGTAAATTAGTAAGCATTATCGTTGATGCAAATTGTTACATCAGAAAAACAAACGTGCACAGCAGTTTAGAAATGGTGTCTCTGACCAACAAACACCAAAATTCTTATTCGAGTTCATCAGCTTGTGAGCGTTGAAGACATCAAACTGCTAAACAACGAGCCGTACTGAGAAAACTCGAAATCATTAAGGATAGAATAAAGTGGTAATTGTTAATGGGATAACTATGTTATGTGCTGAAAACCTTCTAGGACCATTTAGTACTTTGCACATTAAAACAACGGAAACCCTCAAAACTCTATAGATCGGTAGTAGTCATTTCAGATCCAAATTCTACATCTGCCGCGGAACTACAAACATTTTTTGTAATAAACCTGCATATACTAAGCGCCTGACGTTATTTTTATGCTAGACGCTATAGTATGCCTGACGCTATTCTTCGAGAATGTGCATATGGGCACGCATACATAACTGATTGATATATTAGTTTCATTAAACTAAGTAAGTTGTCTCTCACTGATGTAAAGCAACGTATTTCCGACATAAAAAGAGCAGAGGCAGCATACAAGTGATCGAAAGACACGTACAGAATTTATGTCCTTTACGTTTCCCGTACGTAGAGAATTTACTCAACCTTTTAGTTGAAACGCTGATGCAAGTACGCAAACTGTCGTTATACACAATATAGAATAATTCAGAAAATCTAGTTTAATCTGATGTTTACGGATGTGAACGACCAAAACACTTTGTGTCATAAGCTTAAGAATGTCAAAATATAATTTAAAACAATATTATTATGTGTATTTTTATAATATATGCGAACAATAGTTTTGTAAAATTTATAGATGTATTTCTATCCCAAAATACGGCCAATCATACATATTTTGTTCATCTCCCTTCTTTGATTTGTGTGAAGTGCCAAACGCTTGGGGTTCGTAAACTCATCTTGCTTTCCAACATTACATTGGCAACATGTTTACAGTACACATCAATGCTTAACTTCATTTTAGAACCAATAGGCCGCAAGAAAGTATATAAATTTTAGAACGTAAGGCAGAAAATATGGAAATTTAAATATTTAGCTTTTGTTATTTTGGGCAAAGGGAAATGCAATAAGGATTTTGCGGGGGAAAATAGTAATGAAAAGAGCCAGTTAAGTCTCAACATACACTGCGGGGTGTCATCAAGATTAAATGAAAGTACGAGGGCAAAACAAGACTTTGAAGCCAGCAGTATAAGTTGCAAACTAAATGTCTAGGTGCAAATAAGGCTAGCCGCGTGGTTGAGAGATCGGTGAGAAAATTAGAAAATAACATAACAAGTATACACTTTTAAACGGTATACTTCGAAGCAGCTATGGAAGGAAGCAGAAGGTGAATTTTTGCCGCTGAATTGCGCGTGATAGCAAAGCATCGGAGTTTAATCAAGATTTATAAAAAAAATATATAATATATAATTTCTCGTTACGACCTGCAGTCTTAAATACTACAGTCCATACATGAGTGTTGCGGACAGTGGATGCCGAGAAAGAACTAAGAACTTTTGAACCGGGCCAGAACCAACTTTCGAATACAAACCCGTAAAATAGAAAGCTAAAGGAAAATACGACACAATGTCAAATTGCAAGCTTTTATAAAAGGAAAATGATACAAATTATTTCATTAAAAGACAAGTTGTATACAAGGGCAAAACGGAAAGAGGGAGAAATAAGGGGTTGAGGTAAGCAATAGAAGTACCCTATGTAAGGTAAAAGTGGTTAGAAAGTGATAACTGAAAGACGTTACTGGAGGAATCAAAGGAGCAAGAGAGGAAGAGGAGGTTTGAGATTAGTCAGCAACGTATGATGAATGTGTTAGTTCCAAAGCTGTAGTTGAGATTTCCGGAATATAGTATTAGCAGTAGATAGAGGTAGATAAGGAGATGATAAGGTAGACTCTCGAGATGATCAAGTTCTGTAGGGTCATCAGAGCCAAAAAATTACAATAAAAATTGTAGTGTAACATTTCATTAACCAGTAAATCAGTAAGTTAGAGAAGAAAACACATCATCTTGTAGAGGCATTGTATACTTATGTTTTACATTTGTCTGTACTCATTATAGCCCTATGTTTTCCAAAATTGTTTAAATTCTGTATTCGGCTAAGCAATTATTTTATTATATTCGCCGGGTTTTAAAGAAACCAGTTTACTTTGATTTTATGTAATCAAGTTAGTTTCTTTACTTGTCTTCGTAGTCTTCTCGATTGAAGCCCGCTTTTTCCACAACACGAAGCAAAGTTTTTGTACTACGTCCCTTTGGAAAAACGTGTGTGTATTCGTAGCTGAGGCAGCCCAATAAAAAAGAGATTGTACGTTTTGATAACGGTCCTGCAGCAATAAAAAGTTTTGCAAACGTAGCACGTACATAGTAGAAAGCTACTGCGGTGCGGTGGTTTCATTTCAGCAGCAAAACCTCGCCGTCGATGCCTACACACAACATAACGCTCAGTAAAACTCTGGACGCTTACTAATCCCTGTAGTGGTATTTCAGTACACCATAACCCACCCGCACATCTACGCATACTAATACATGTATACATACAAATTTATTTTATTGCCGACTAGCAAACTTGGCGACTGAGAGGTACGTAATTCACAGTCACGTCCTTGACATTGTTTAAGGATTTCCCGACCTTCAGCACTGATCGTAACTTCCAAAGTACACGGTATGCACGCACAATAAACTTTTATTACCTTACTGTAATAATTCAGTATAACTGTAATTATTAAAAACCTGTAATTTTACACCTACTTAATACACGTAATATAACAGCAGAGCAGATTAATTTAACAGAAAAACACGTAAATGGAGAGCAGAAAACAAGAAGGCGATTCGCAAAAAAGCAGACTACCTCTAAGATGCTAAAGGGAGGAAACTGAAACAGCGTTTATCGTTAAAAAAAAATATTGTTATTGTGTAATTCATTCTGACGTTTTGCAAGAGTGTCCAGAAGTGAGAATATTAGAAATGAAGTCATCAAGGACACAATGAATGTAAAAAATTAATTGTTGATTTCATCCGAACAAAAGAATGGCACAGGAAAGACTGCCAAGGAGAATTATGGAATGGACCCCACCAGGAACAAGAAAAAGAGCAAGACCACCGATCACCTGGATACAAGAAATTTAAAATATATTGAGGAATCGAGAAATTGAAGAAAATCTTTGGATGGACAAACAGCAGTCTAAGATGGGAATTGAATCACTTCTGTTAATTTTTGGTTCCGGAAAATGTATAAACATTGTACAGCCGCAATAAATAATAACGCAATTCATTCTGTACCGTGATGCCTGGAAGAAGCCGATTGAGGATGTCAGAAGAAGAACTGACTCTCGCAGCTGACATTGCACGTTCAGTGCTCCCGCCGTGTCTCGAATTTGTTTTCTCCAGCTCATCTTCCTCCTCCTTATCTCTCCAGGTAGGCAACATTATCCTTTATCTTGCCTCTTTCAGCTCCATCCTTAAATGAATTCTAGCTGTTTAATATTCGTGATCTTAGTAACAGACCCAAACCACTGTTGCTTCTATAGATCTCTTCTCTTGTATCCGTGTTATTATATGCATCACGTTTGATATCACTTTTTTATCTCTTCATGTCGTAATACACCAAACATCAGCCACTTTTGCCTCTAACAGTTTAAATTTATCAATTTTTCTTCCATTTTACATTTATATTTGAATGTAACTTGAGACTCATATATTACCTTATGTTTTCTACTGTTGATTTCCATACAATTCTTATGTCATCTTACTATCGTCTTTCCCCCCCGCTTGAAAAAAAAAAAATAGAGACACTTATAAACCTACAATTTATCGAAGGTTACTTTAATTTTTATAGAATGACACTCCATAAAATTTAAATTATTTTGGTCTATTTCGTCTTTAAATGTTATATTGTTTCCTAATTGGCTTCATCCATTATTATTTTGCTTTATTAATATTCATTTGTTCTAAAAACTAATACAAACAGTAGTTTTATAAATTAAAAATATATATTGATTATAACGGTAATTCAATGGTATTTCAGAAACTATAACATTGCATACAAAATATACACATAAGAAACATTTTATGTTACAGTATATGTTTTACAATTGTTGAATTTGGGGGGAGCCGTAAACTGACCAGACAAATTATATATTTACTTTTAACTATATAAAAGTAAATATATATTATTTATATAAATATAAATTATTTCGTAGGCCAGACAAAGAAAAAACTACTAGATAGATTCCTTCAACACCGGATTGCATATTTAAAACCAAATATTTATAAATCTAATTTAGCCAGATATTGTCTAAATAATAACCACCAACTTCAAAACATTGAAAATATAAAATTAATTTAAAACATACAAAAAGGTCAAAAAATGAATATTTGGGAAAATGTAAATATTTACAAACACAATAACAATAATTTATTAATTAACGAACAAACCCAAATAAAAACAAAACTAGACGATCTATTTAAAATTATAAATTAATTAAAAATAAAAATGAATAAAATATAAACATTAAATATTTCAAATATACAGAAAAACAACTCGTATGCGGACATACGAGGAATTCCGTATTCACTTCAATTTGAATGCATACGTAATACTTTTCACATTCGGCTCTATTTATAGATGTTTTATTATTCTACTATTACTTTTATAATTGAAACTACCTGGAAAGAGCTACTTTACTATAAACAAAATGATTTTCACAAAATAAAAATTGAATTACCATTCTTAACAGAAAACCAGCTTTCGTATTCAATTCCGCACAGGAACAATAAGATACAATTTGAAATTAATAGAAACAGCTACAGTATAAATATATAAGATACAGCACTACCCTTATTTCAGTGAAAACGGGAACAACACAGCAAGTGTCTTGTAAAATCAATGTCTGTCCTGGTTTACTTTTCACTGTGACAGGTGTACACCAACAACAATTGAACTGCATGGACATATCGTTCTTCAAACAGATGCAGATACTTCCAATTTGTTTTTTGTTTCATTGATATTTTGTTTCATTATAAACAGGCCAGTGAATTATATTATTATATCATTATATTTTACTTGGTGAAAGAACTCCTTCAAGAAGCATACACATTCAGAATTTTAACCTAGTGTGTATCATTCCTAATTATATATTTTTTTAATTAGTGTCTGAAATATTACATTGTCTACTAAATTAATCAAAACCAAATTGATAACTTCTTTGTTGAGGAACGTTTCTTTTTATGATGAATTTGAATTTAAAATAATTCTCTGTCATTATCTAACAAAACTACATTCTATAAACAAAAAAAAACTGTTGTTATGTAAATCTTGTATAAATTTGTAATTTTTCGAAAACAGTTTTAATTAAAATCACCCCTCTCTTAACACACGTTGTCGGAATTATGAGTAATGTTTTGTTTATTGTACAGTCGGTTTTTAAACGGCTAAAACAGAAAATAATGTAACACTATCAAATCAGTAAATACATTTTGTAAACTATTATAAATATCGGTATGGAGAACCATACATGATTTCCATGTTCTAAGATTTTTATTTAAAATCATTTTCGAAATGAAATATTTCCATAGAAACTACTTATTTCTACTTACTGCTTCAGCCTTAACCACAGTACTGTGGTCACTAACGTATACTACCTCACGTTATCGCACTCGATTTTCACTGATGATGGAAGTCGATGGTACTGCCGAAACGTCTGGTTTTGCATAAAACTTTGGTCTACGGCCAAACAGGCCGGCAAGGAATTTTAACAACAAACTACTTGTTTGTTGCTGATAACGTAGTACATATATAAACAAAATTATCCGCTCCCCCTTCAACTATAATTTTCATTTATAGAAAATTATCCCCACCCCATTCAACTAGCCTCTTCATTTAAAGATATTTCATCTACGTATCTACAGGTGATTATTAAGATCTTCTTATCAGAATACTTTATTTATCGAAATTAAATACTTTACTCTTGTGACAACAAAAAATGTTTCTGGTAAACTACCCTTTCCTCGTAACCAATCTTCACCAAAATCAATAGGCCTGGAGTCCTCTAAAACTCAGGCATATATGTAAAAAATTATTTGATTCTGTTTGAATTTACGGCAGTTATCGTTCGTCAAGAAAAAATTTCTCTTGTTACAACATAAAATGTTGCAGGTAAACTACTCATTTCCCTTAACCGATCTTCACCAAAATCAACAGGCCTTGAGCTCTCTACAATTTAGGGATCTATGCAAAAATGTATTTGATTCTGTTTGAATGTGCGGCAGTTATCGTTCGTCGTATAAAAAATTACCCTTGTTATAACGTAAAACGTTGGAGGTAAACTACCCCTTCTCTTAACCGATCTTCACCAAAATAAACAGGCCTTGAGTTCTCTACAATTAATGGATGCATGCAAAACATTATTTGATTCTGTTTGAATGTGCGGCAATTATCGTTCGTCATAGAAATAATTACTCTTGTTGAAACATAAAATGTGGCAGGTAAACTACCCCTTTCCCTTAACCGATCTTCACCAAAATCAATAAGCCATCATTCCTTTACAATTTAGGAACGTACACAAAACATATTTGATTCTGTTTGAATATGCGGCAGTTATCGTTCGTCATAGAAAAAATTACCGTTGTTAAAACATAAAATGTTGCAGGTAAACTACCCCTTTCCCTTAACCGATCTTCACCTACATAAACAGACCTTGAGAAAGTAACAATTCAGGAACATATGCAACAAATTATTTGATTCTCTTTGAATGTGCGGCAGGTATCATTCGTCATAGAAAAAATTACCCTTGTTAAAACATAAAACGTTGATGATAAACTACCCCTTTCTCTTAACCGATATTTACCAAAATCAAAAAACCTTGAGTTCTCTATAATTCAGGGAGGTATGAAAAAAATTGTTTGATTCTCTTAGAATTTACGGCAGTTATCGTTCGTCATAGAAAAAAATCTACACAGAGACAGACAGACACAGACACACAGACACTTTTCGAAAAATGACTTTTTTTCATGTTTTGATTGTAGTACAATCAGAATCTGCCGTTATCTCGAACAGAATTTTTTTTGCCATCACCATACTTCCATTTCCATATGGAACATGGAAGTAAAATACTAAAATCGATATAACGTTACTAACTGAAAATGTAAGTTTACAACTTTTTGAAAAGTCAGCAATGTTTTTGAATATAGCCCTCTGTTAGTGAGAGCTATTGAAACAGTGATAAACATTTGTTATAGACACAATTAGATATATATTCATTCGTGCTATTTTTGTCAAAGGACTCACGTTGATTTCATTGAAATCAATGTATAAATTAAGTTAGAGATGTCCAATAGTCACGGTATCCAACCACTGCCGAATTTTCCAAAAAAGCTGGCAAGATAAAATCAAGACATGACATTACGTGGCAGGATCGGTTTTTTATTAAGATCTGTCCTTGGAGAGAGAGAAATTACTGGAATTCACAAATACTTTCTGCAACTATCAGAAGAAACGATGGTGAAAGAAAATTCTAGATAGCTATTTATCGAAATGTTTATCTGGAAATAGTATGAAAGAGTAAATTAAGTGGGAACAGTCTTGATTTCCCCTGTGGGAGTGTAAAAGATGATGAACGCTCCGTCGTAGTTATATTCCATGGATAGCTAATCATCGCGATCGTTAAACAAGAATAGCAATAACCGTTCTGCTACACTTCGCTCACTGGGATAAAATATTATGAACTATTTCAAAATCTATTTTCGGCATATGGTTTTTAAATTGTTTAACTCAGATTACAGAACGTTACGGACACGTGTTATAGGGGAATAGTTTGTAACTCCCACGTTAGGAAATTTTGCTAGTGTAAAAATAACTGTACTATGATGCATTTGTTTTCTCCAGACATATGATTTACTGTACGTGTTTATGTTATTTATTTACCCAGTAATAAAAAAAAGTCCTCGTGAAATGCATCTGGCTTCCAACTGAAATAGTGAACGTTCATTGATTTGCAGTCTGTATCCAGTTTGCTGGTCTGGAATATGGCCAATATCAGACATAATAAATTCTCTGCACTAGCTATTATCTTACTTAATATTCAAGTATGTGTGTGTTTTTGTGCCTTTGTGTATTGGTACGGGTATTTTTGTGTAGCTCAAAACAATGTTCGTAAAACAATGCTTAAAAACCAGTAACGTTATGGGTAGAAAAGGGAGTGAATTGTTAATGTGTCATTAAATAATAGTTTAAATCAATGCCTTTTAAAAATTAAAAGGTTTATACGCTTTGGAAAATGTCGTTCTGACCAGCCGTCTAACTTAGCAGAATGATATATGTTTGAGGAACCATATCTACAGTATAGAAACAAAGTTATTGCCTCTCAAACATTAGTTTTTTGTGTTGTTTGTAGTGCCTTAATATGCAAACTTGATTTATATAAATGGTATTTAACCTTTTGTACAATATATATTTTATCATCTAATTACTGCCACGATTAGAAATCAATACAAAAGTTTGGAATTAGTTTGTTGCAAGTTTAGTGTTATTAACCACATCATAGGAAAAATAACAAAGTTATTGTTGTAAATTGACGTGCTATATAAAACAGGTATTACAGTAGTTTAAGTAAATCATGCCGATTTATATTTAGAAAATTAGATACACACACACGCACACACACACACACATTGTTTAATGTGAATGACATATTATGTTCAAAAGAAACTAGGCCTACAATTAATAAGCTAAGAACATCAACATAAAATGTAATTTAAAAATAACCAGAGTAATATCAAGTCTAATTTCTGTATATTAGTATTAAAATTTCACTATTACGAATTAATTATTACCAATTATATAAAGGAAATTACAATACAATAACAATGATATAAATTTTATTTCTATATATATTACACATTTAAAAATTATATAATTATATTCATTGAAAAAATTGTAATTAAATTTCAAATTTATAATAAGTGATGATTTATCAGTAAAACAATTTCAAGTAATTCATGTTAGCAAAAAATGAACAAATAGATATCCTTTCTCACATGTACAGAAACAGCTAGTTTTATTTAAGGCAAAACAAAAATTCATCATAGACTTATTTTAAAACGATTAACCTTAAATAATGGATCAAATAAATTAATACGTTTCAGTAATTTTTCGTTCATTAAATTGTGGCCTTAAACACACACTGTATGTATATATATATATATATATATACATACCATATATTATATACATATATATTATATGAGTGCATACATATATGTTATATATGTGTATAGTTACTTATATTGTAAATATATAAAATGAGAGCAGTGATCTCATATATCACAGTAATATTTTAAAGAACTTAATAAACATTAATTTAAAATTTATTGTCACAATATATGCGTTAAATCTATTAAAGATACCCATGCGGTGGGGCTGTCATGACATAACTTAACCATCTACAATTTTCACAGTCAATGTTATATCGTTATAAGAGTTTCTAAAATATAGGACATAGTAAATAATGTAAAATTTTAAGCACTATTCACCACACTACAAATATCCGATATAACAAAACTTTATGTTTATTATTTTCATAAAATAAACATCATTTTCATGATATAAATTCATGCAGAAACGTAGTTGTAAACCAGTCTTATTGTTTGCTATTAAAATTAATATGAAACTTTGAAGAATGTGAAAATTAATATGTTATCAGAAGAATACTAATTTGCGTTACAGAGTGTATCCAGGGACTGCTGATCCAGTGGTTTCCATTTTATTCGAATGGGTAATTACATTGAATTTATTGACCCCTTGAATTGTGGAACGTAGTTTAAAGAGCAGTTTTAGTGTAAAATATTTCTGATTGTGTCTAAAATATTGCGCTGGGTGAACTGTAGTCTGCAGCCATTCGTCTCAACTACAAAAAAGCCAGTAGCCACACCAATATATATTGTAGGTACTTCTTTCAGTTACTTGAGGTGTGTGTGTGTGTGTGTGTGTGTGTGTGTGTGTGTGTGTGTGTGTGTGTGTGTGTTTTGAGTAGCTTTTGTATACATGTAATCTGAATGTTGGGAAGTGTTTATTTTATTGTTACCATCATGCAATGAAATAAACTGTATCATCTAACCACTATTTTAGACAACCATTAGCACTTTTAGGCTTCTAACTCCAAATTAGATTGGTAACTAAAAGATCTTAGGTCTTAGCTGGCCTAGACGCCAAACTCAAAACACATAGGAGCTTGAATTCTCTTGTTAATGGTCATATACATAGTGCCTATTACCTTAATTATTTTTAGTAGTATATTCGTCGTAGAACTCTAGCTCCTCCTGGATTGAAAGAAGTGTCATTGAAGAGGCCTTTGGTTTTCATTGTCTTCTTTCTTTTCGAGTGTCTATCTCTCTTACCATTGCACCTCATCCTTACTATTTGTCTCATCATTCCCATATCTATGAAGCGTTCTGCCACCTCATCTTCGGATTCGCTACGGTTCAACTAAATTTAAGGTTTTGAGTATGTATTTTTATAATTAATTCATCTTCTTGCTTATTAGTGTAGTTGTCTTATCTTCTTTGGCTTCTTTGAAATATCCTTGAAATTTTCTTTACGTTACTTTTTTTCATCTAGCGTACGAATTGTTAGCGGATTGTATGCTCCTGCTGTCATTATCTTTGGCCCAAATATGCCTTTTATTACTTACCTCTTAAATATTTTTAGCTCTAATATATGCTTTCGTCACCTTTTTGAAGAATAGGCCTATTGTTTCTACTGGTTTAATAATGATGGCTTAATAGACTTTTTGTTAAACAACGTTTACTACACCAATTACATCTTCTATTTCTTACACTGTTTTTACATCTGTACAGAGAAACACACCCAGTTTGTATGCCCTACACAGTTTCCAGAATGCTATTTTCTTACGAGAACTTACCATTCACCATTAAAATATTTTTTTTATTTGATCCTTAATCTTCAATTTTAAAAAATCTCCCAATCTATCCTCATTTATTTCTTTGCACTAACAAGTATTTAGTTAACTATGACTAATCTCTAGACCTCTGGTTGTTCTTCTCTAATTACACTGTCAATCATCTCTTCTAGGTGTTTACTGTCTAGCAATATCTTCCGCTCACGTTACAACTTGCACTGATCTATGAAATATCTGTCGCCTTACCTCATATTTCCTCACTACAGGATAGGCAAATACAAGATATCATGTTAAGATCTAGATTTCTTGATTCTTTAAAGAAGTACTTAAAAAATATTGTTAATTAGTTTAGACCAGACAAGGCGGGTTTAAGGAGAAATGATGTAAGCTTTACAGACTTTTATTTCTGATAACACCGTAGTTTATATAAGTGAAGATCATAAGTTAAGATGCCCATTTCATAGCGTCGGTTTGACTAAGCATTTCATATATCCGCATGTCTATTGTCAGTTAGTATCATTGACGACAACTACGAAAATAAAAAATAACAATATTATTAACAATAAAATCAGTAAATATACAAAAAAATTCAATATTATTTTATATTGAATTGGTAATTTTTATTATTAATAATATTAAATTTGTTATATTATCATATTGTAATTTTGGTGAAATAGATTTAACTTTTGCCTTAATAAAGTATAGAGCTATACCACATACTGCATCTTCAAATATTCGTGTAAATATTTTATAAATTTGTGCAATATTAGTGTCTCGTAGTGAGTTTACTTCTAATACAGTTTATTATTAGTGTACTTCTGGCTCAGGATCATTGCAGAAATATGCAGAATAAAAACTTGGGGTCATACATCAGATTCAGTGTCAACGTGCTGTGGATGCGAGTACTCATAAAGTGGGGGAACGTTTATGTTATTAACAAATAAAGTGTTTATTAAATTAGAAACCAGTATTTATTTGAGCCTAAAATTATAGTTTTGTTGTTTAAATGTTTTATAAAATGAAGGTCTTGTTAAGGGTCACATTCTGGATATCACTACAGCACTAAACGTTTACTATCTGATAATCTTATTAATGTATAAATGTAATGAAATGTAATGTAATCTTATTAATAATGTAACGTAACCTTAATATTTATTTTATTTTAATCTCAGCGATGTCCTTCTGCGGTTGATGGTGTATAAGTAACGCTTTATCATGAAGGTGTATTTTGATTTTGTCTTTAATTCTTGAGAATCAAAGGAATTGTTGACTATAGAATAACAGTTTTTCGAGTCTTATGGAAATCTCTTATAAGGCTGTGTACATGCTACTATCGAAATGTGCCAAATAATTTAAAAAGCGACATGAAAAATGATTCTTTCAGTTATTTGATTATAATTGTATCAGAACGTGGTTCGGTATTGCACAGGCCAAGTAAAGAAATAGCATAACCTGTAAATTCGTAACAACAGAAATCAAGGAAAGACGACCACGTGCTTTCGTAGAGAACCATTTAAGTGAATGGTTAAGTTAAATATAGAGTATCACAATCAAAAGTGATTATAGGTCGTTGTATTATTCAATCATCATTGCGTTACGTATTCGTAAACACCGTAATTGAGAGAAGAGGAGCTATTGACTTAAGTGTTATTAGGCCTACTTAAGGGACATCCGGTATTTATATTTTTATTCAGTTTTGTTTACTTCTTCATGGTGATGACTTTTATTTCACTGATGATCGCACACACATTGTATAGTGCTATTGTTTGTTTTCTTAACTGATTGTTCAGCATTTTGGTCGTATTTTCGAATTTAGATTGTTCGTAATGTTCATCATTGTGATGTTCAAAAAGCATAATAGAAATTCTAAAAAGCAATAGAGTAAAACCATATCATAAATAATACTAAGTAATTAAATGAGTCAGAAAATTGCTTATAATTTTCCAACGTATAAATCTACAAGCACTGATAAATGATAACGATTGGAGAAGATGACTTAATGTGATAACAGCTACTGCATTTATAATTATTTGGTGTTACCACTTAGTAAAACTTAATAAATACACGGAAATCTTGTAAGAGAAAATTGCACATTAGCTGCATTTAACGGTTCGTAACTTGTTTGTTCAGAGTTCTTCACAATTACATAATCAAACTGTTTAAAGCGCTATGATTATAATCATCGTCTACAGTGTTTATAATTAGGATTCTGCTATGAACTAAAGTTTATGTCGAAGTAAACTGTACTCGAAACTACGTAAACAAATCGAAAACATGTAAATGTGTATTCTGTTGAATACAAACGTAAGCTAAACAAAACTTCTTCACAATGTAAATAAACCAAATCCTCAAAGTCTTCTACTTAATACATTTACTGCTAATCCTTAACTACTATCTAATCCTTAAACTCTCCCATTAACAGATTTTATGTTAGATACTTAACAATTTGGATTCCTTGGAGTTAGTAACTAAACTGTAAAACAAGGATATTCTGTGGCGTTTTAATGACAGTGAATCGGGTTTGCTTCTTAGTGACAGGGAAAACATTTATTGTAATTGTTTTTTGAAAAGACGTCAGTATTGTTTTCCTCTATTATCTGGTTTTAACGGCTTCTTAAATGACCGATTCCGCTAATGTAAGCAAATAACACACAGAATATATAAGTAAGTTACTTTCATATTAAATAATATAATGTCTGATTGTTATCGCTTTTTGCTAGTTATAATGCTGCAGTAAAAATTATTCAAATTTTATATTTGTTACAGAGTCGTGAATTAGTTAAATTCTTGTACTATATATATATCCCTAATTAATTACACTTATTTTTCCCATTATAAAACAAACACTTTAATTTATGAACAAACAAAAGATATTAAAATAAATAAAATAATTACTAATAATAATCTTTAATTTAACAAATAGTTTTTTTACGATATTACTAATTAATTGGGGACAACGGGTACAATGCAAGGAAACTTAAAACACGATTGATCGGCTTGACTAACTAATAGAGACGGCCAGAATTTTCGGAATAGTGGACTAGATACAGTCACTAATGACAACAAAATCTGGAATAGGGAAGGCACTACACTGGCCAGCTCGCTAGTCTTTTAAATCGTTCCACAGGCCTTAGATTATGTCACTATCTGTATATTAGGAGTTTTGTTTGTTACATTTTACTACAGCCTTCAATGTACGTACACTAATTTCTTGCAAACGTCTAACGGAAGTAATCCAATATATCTCATATTTGTTTGGCCACTGACGAGCATGCAGGAAATAAGGGAATCGTTGACAAATATATTGTGGAGTTTTCACGTCTGGTGATCATGTATATACACGGTTTCGCTTAAAAATAAACTAAAATAAAGAATAATTTCGTCCCTTATAAACTATGCTGGTAGATAGTTTACTACCCCTCGACACACCAAAAAGTGGCGATTGATCAAGTCAGAAGAGATGTAAATTCCAAGAAGAGAAGGGAATACAATCTGGTATAGACTTAGACATGATGATGACAAGTATCAACGTAAAGAAACCTGCGGCATTAGCATATGCATATAAAATCAGAAGTGCCAAGAATCTGATGACCAGATTACCATATTGATGACAGAATGTATATAACAATTAAATATTGTTTACTCTGCCAAAAATCAGTCAGAATTTGGTTTATGTGAAAAAAGAAAATATAAAAATACTATAAAACCGATTTGTACAAACTAACAAATTTGTTTGTTAGCAGTGAATAAATACGTTTTCCAAGAGTAAGTGCAAGAGTGAAGCAAATATATTAAATTGTATAAAACTCATCCTTATAAAACATTAAGAAAGTTTATTAAAACTAAACAGACAGCAATGTAATGTGTACGTGTTCTCAGTTTGTGTGAATATTCTAAGTTTAGAAACATAATTGACAGAGCCACAATTATCTTTTTCACTGGAAAACATTGTTGCTATTATTCTACCCTCTATATCTGATTATGTTGCAGCTTGAGATGAGTAGAATAGTTTTGATACAGCAGATAGTTTTTGCAGAAACATAAATTTCTGTATTTTAGATAACCTTACGCCTAGACAATATTTAAGCAATTAATATTCAATTGAATAGGCCAAAATGGGAAGCCATAAGAAAAGTCTATGTATGGCAGGAACTGAATATTATGAGCATATTTAATTCGATTACCCAATATCGGCTAAAATGGTTGGAACATCTTAACCGTATGGATGACTTCCGCATTCCCACGAAACTATTAAATTATAAACCGAAAGACGTAAGGGTGTGGGGCATCCGAAAAGCTTTCGAGTGACCAGCTCTAGTCTGTCTGCCTGGGACCGGAACAAACCATTTTTGGTTTAATCCTTGCTGAAGATGTTGATGATGATTATTCAGTTCAATTAAAAATACAAATGCTTTTCTATAAATTTTTAAAATTCTGCCTTTTAACATTAACTTTAAATATTATTTACTTTTAACATAATACAAAATTTCTTCTTCAAATTTGACAACATTTTTAAACACCTCAGTAAATTAAAATTCATTCTGTACTTTAATATAATTGGTTGACACAGCAGTGAAACTAGGATTCGATTTTACGTTAACGCGTTAAAATTTAAGAACTAGGCAGCAAGTGATATATTCGTTTCATCTACTAAGCTAATGAAATAAGTAAAAACGTTTCCGTAGAGCTGAAAGAAAACAAAAGTGCGCACGACATTGTTTATAGCGTTTGGAGATCATTATGCAATCTCTAGATAATTCTATGTCCCTTCCACACGTTTCCCGATTATTCTACCTGGATCGAGGTCTTCTATGGCACTACAGTGCTAGAGCGGTGGAAGTATAAATGCTAGGTTTCGAAGAGGCCAAGTTTAGTTGTAGACCAGCGAGCGATATTAGAGTAAAGTTCGGATTGTCTGCTATTGTGATTTTGTCGGATTGTATTAGTGAAAAGCTATTATATAGTTAACTACTGAAAAACTGTAATGAGGTGACATTTATTGTTGTGTGTAGGACAAATTTAACTTGAACTAATTTATAAGACTGCTGTTGTTGATTTCTGTTGTTTGTTTCGCATTAAAGTTTGAATTAGCAACTTCAATGGTGTCAGTTATCTGTTTCCACAGCACAACTCGGCGATCCTTGAGACCGTCTTACACTATTATTATAAATAACAATTTATTACAAACTACAAACTTTAATTTAATGCACACCGTATCTGCCTTTCTACGCGAAGTTCCTATAGCCTCGCCGCATCCCGCTCGCCTTGAACCATGTTAGCTTGCAGAGGAAATAGTTTCTCCTGCTGACGTAAGTCTCATTTATCGTTTAGTCCTCGAGCGAATTGACGAATTTGCTGTCAATACATAATTTAATGTGGAGGCCTATAGTGTTCTTTTCTGAGTTAGGCACTACAAATCTGCTAGCCTGTATAGCTAGTTGCCTTCAAGTCATGTGGTAGGGGCCGTTTGGAAGCGCGGACCGTACACATAGGCCTACTCACGCCCCGCCATATACATTGTGCAATCAGTTATAACGCAGAGGACTGGGCACTGAATATGAATAAATTCTACTATTTGCAGTCCACGTAACCTGAGACGAGCAAATATTACTATTAAAGTGAAGTCAAATACTGAATCAAATTCATACACTCACTCACGCCCACCCGTACAGAGAGTACCACCAGAGACGAACAAACAACAAGGATGTTGACAAGAAACTAGGTTGCAGCAGAGAACCAATAGTCAGAATTGATAAGTAACGTTGGTTTGTTTCTGTAAGTAAAGTAAATAAGACAGTTTGTTGGGGATTTAGAGATGCATACATGTTATCAATGTTAAGTAAAATCGTACGTCGCTTTTAGTTGTAAGTAACAGTTTGACTTAGGGGTGCAGTCGTTTTTGTATGAACAGACTTATAAATACCATATGTCTCCGGTAGTACTGTTACTTTCTAAGCAACTGGAACATAATAACTTACTATATCATCGTGCAAAAAATTGTGTCTGTAAATGTTACTTAATGATACTTATATAAAATTCCAAAACGCTTGTTATTCAGGCACATAGTTTAAGTCTGCTGCATGCGACAGAAATCCTTGTTCTTTTGGACTGTTATTTACGTTAGGCATAATAAAAAAAAGGCCTCAACAACCTTAATAACAAAACTTTTTAATCCTGTTCTTACAATCCTATTCTAAGTGTACTCTTATAAGCCGACCTGTGGTCGGAACAACACGAATCATATGCTACTGAGCTGAGATTCATTTAATAGTACCCGAGCGATTGTGGAAAGAATAAATGGGCACTTTCAAAACTTTGTGGTGGAAATAATTAAGAATATTTCATCGAATCTTGTAGTAGTGGCGAGGCATTGTATATGACTAAACGATTTAAGAAAAGCTGTACCTCCAGGTAATACGTAGAAATTTCTGGAGTATGTAATTAGGGCCAGTGACTACGTTATTAGAAGGAAATGTAGAGGCAACCAGGTAAGGCCGAGAAAATAGTTATTAACAAAAAATTTGGAAAAAATATTTTGAAAATTTACAGGGCTTAATTCTATTTGTCTATGTGTAAGTAAACAAATCCATAGCAGAGCTTGTATACTTGTACATTATACACATGTAATAATTTTATTCGTTTACAATAAACTAATTTTTTGAATATACAACAAGTTTACATTGTATTGTACTTGACCTGTCTCAGTCTATAATTGAATAGGCTGTAGTAATTTGTTGTAATGGTTTGTTTGCACGTAGCATACATAAAATAGGGATGTGACTTGTAAGCTAGACAGAGGTGATGTTACGAAGTAACGCTCCTGCGTTACTACTTTTATAAGAATACGTAAAATTAAGTAAACAATATTTTTAATTCTTAACTTATTAACTCTATACTCATTAACTCATTAACAATATAAAAGTTTCAGTTTTCCGAGAAATTTCCAATTTTGCTATTATTTAAAATTTTTATTTTACTTGAACTGTATTGACCCTAAAATTGTTTAGCAGATGCAGATCACGTCTGTTTTATTTATTGTTTTATTATTATAAACATATCAGAAATGTTACTTGGTAAGTTTGTGTATTTTTTTGCAGTGAGATTTCAAATATTATTCTCTTTCTTCCTCTATGTCACTGGTTCATCATGTATTTTCAGTCTGATTTTCCTATTCCTCTCAATTATTATATTGTGCAATAGTAATAGTGTTAGAAAATATTATCATGATATCTTAGAAGTACACACCTTTCAGTCAATGTCTACATTTCTTACAAGTGACCCAAATTTAAAAAAAAAACAGTTTAACCTCAAGATATATAATTGTTATTGCTTTTAGTTTATTAAGGAACGAATGAAACGTATACTATTTTAATCGATTCTTTTATTATTATTGTGTTTAGTATTTTAAATTCCTGAACTGTTTTAAGATGTACGGTATATTTTATTATTAGATAAATTTTAGTTGTATCTTTTCTAAATTTCTACTTTATCCGATGATTGAAACATTAAATTGCCTCATAAAATTGAAGTGGAAAAAGATCTGATACTATTTTTAGCTTTGTAGGTTGTTGTTCGAAATAAATTTAACTTGACAATCACTCCATGTCATTATTTAAACAAACTAAAAGCTTACAAACGAATTTAACTCTCGTTATCTAAAACTTTACGTAAATTCAGCAGTTCCCAAACCCAGGTTTTATTTGCTTTTCTGATTATTGTCTAAGGTTTCAGAATGTTGAAAAAGTGTTGTTTTTACTAGTAGCCACTAATTTGCCCACTTTTAAAACTGTTAAAGATGGAAAAACTGATATTATTAAATGATAAGTATGTAATACGTTTAAATAATTTTGACAATTTCTGAATAAATAATTCAATGATAAACTTTACTTACTTGAAAATATAACTTTATAGCTCTCCGAAAATATCATCATTTTTTTGTAGGCTTATTTTATTGAGGACCATTGTAACATTCATTAAGACTAATTAGAGACACAAATAATTAGTACTCCTTGTTCTGAAGGATAAGTCATCTTAAGTCACAAAACTATACCACATGTCCCGTGTTAGTGAGTGTTATTGTTTACCAGATTACTCACGGTTATTTCATAGAAATCTACGTATACAAGGAGTTATAGACTTTTAAATGTCACAGTATCCAACCACCACGGATTGGAGATTTTCCCATGGAAGGTGAAAGTGTAAACTAGTAGAGGAGTGACGTTAACGTTAGTATATGATATGATGTTTACGGTAGTGTAATGAGTTAAACCACAACCTTTCCTGGCAGGTTTTGTGTTTGTGAAGTAGATCTGCAATTTGAATGGAACTCTTAGAGCAACGTCTGCAACTGTCAGATGAAAGGATGTTGAAAAGAAGCTCTGGATAGTTTTTTATGGAAACGCTTATTACAAAATTCTGTGAGAGAAAAAATTAAGTAGGAGGAGTTACCACCATGTAATGGGAGTAGAAAAGATGAAGAGCTCCCAAGGACCAATGTCGTTAAATTCAGTAGTTATGTAGTAGAGAAGAATAGAATTAGTAATAACAACATAGTTTGTCAGGTCAACCCACGTCTTGTTATTACTTTTGTTGAACTGCGTGTTGAACCGACCATGTGTTAAAAGACATGTGTTGACCTGAAAAACAGCGTAGTTATTATTAACGAAAAGTAAGAAAGTTTGCGAGCAAGATTGAAGAATAGAATTAACCATTCTGCAACACTTTGCCAATTGATATAAAATATTACGCACTATTAGATCGTCGTCAGGCCTCGGCGTCTGGTTTTAGATATTTTTACACGAATTCCAAAACATTACCGACACATGTTACAACGGAATTTATAACTCGCAGTTTATAAGGGAATATAAGCAAGCAGTTTTATAGTAAGCTAGCCTAGAAACACCTGTACTGGAATGCCTTTGTTGTTCACCAGGCAGATAATTTACTTTACGTGTTTTGTTGTTTCGCCGTATTTATGTTATATATTGACCCAGTTATATAAAACTGACCGATGTGAAGTGTTCTTGGCTTCCAACTAACTAAAATAGTGAACGTCCATTGATTTGTGGTCTGTATCCTGTCCGCTGGTCTGGAAAATAACCAATATCTGAGGCAATAAATTTTCTGAACTAGCTATTAGTTTACTTAATATTCAAGTGTGTATGTGTGTGTGTGTGTGTGTGTGTGTGTGTTATGATTTTGTGTTTGGACGGGTGCTTTCACGTTGCCTGTTGTGGAAATAACAATGCTCGGAAAACAGTCAATATATGAAGAGGGAAGAGAGTTAATTGTTAGCCCGTTATTACAGTAATAGTAGAAGTAAATGTAGTAACTTCAAACATAAATAATCTATTATAAATTGTATTTAATATCTTTTAAATATCAAGATAATATTGTATTTTATGTATTTTCTTTTTTATCCACACCATCGATGAGAAATTAATTTAAATTTTTAGCTAAATTTTCTTAGGTTTTTTTGTTGTTTACCACAACATACCAGGTACAGGTACTAGACAATTTGAAGTTAATAATTATCTTATTTATGTAACAAAACTGAATAAAATAAATGCTTTTAAATTGTGAGTACACACACGCGTGTTAGATGTAAATCAGTAAATATAAATTACGCAATCCCTTTATTTTCTATACTTCCATAGCTTCTTGCATGCTATTAATACGGTATTGTTTTACTTTAATTGAATTTATGAGGATTACGTATTCAAAAACTTTGCCCTTGTTGTAACATTTGCCCTTAATAACATTAGCTAACTTCTTTATCGGTTTTTATTATGAGGTGTTATTGTATGATGTAACAAGAGGATGGGATGCTTCCCATCTTTGTTTATTTGGATCACTATACCAAAAGCTCATAGATTTTTACAGGTGAAGAAGAACTGTATTCTCACTAATTCGAAACAAAATAATAAAAATCATCTCGTGATGCTTAATTTGAAATTATCAGAATTTTTTAAATTTCAAAATAAGATAACTGATCAGAAAAATATAAGGGTGTCAGAGTTTACGAGCTAGTATTTATCCCACGCTGTGCTTGAGTTTTAGAAATGATGGCTTCCTTGACTCTTTCAACCTTCCAACCAGACATTACATGCCGAGAGTCGTCTTGCTGGGACACTAACATTTAATATTATCTTTACAAACTTTAAGGAACCTGATACCATAAGAACACCAAATAATCCACCAAAAAATACGTTTCCAAAACAATTACTGAAATATTAAAATGTACTGGCTATACCTCAGCTACTATATGATACTGAAACCTAAAAATAAGAAAGGCAAGGTATGTATCTAGAATACAAAGGACAGAAATAAAGTTCTTCAGGGTTGTAAACGTTGGCCTACAAGGATAGACCTTATCAGAAATGATTAGATTAGAATAGAACTAGGCATACCTAAAAGTTTAAAAGATAAAATCTCCCGGTAGAAAAGTGAGTGGTTGTTACACGTGGAGATAATGGAGTCAACTAAATTTCTAATAACAAGTCCAAGAGGGAAGAAAAGTGTGTGAATACTCCGTAAACAATGGTTGGATCAATTTCCATGGAGGTTGGAACACAGTTTTAGCTTAACCGTAAAGGACGCCGCGACGACGGCGCCAATTTACAGTAAGCAAGTTACAAGCCAAAATGTATAAAATGTGTACAATATGAACATTGCATACGTAAAATCTGATTTTAATAATTTATTAAATTAGTGGAGATATTGCAAAGTCTACATATTTATTTGTAATGACTTCATTTGTTTTCAGCATTTGGCGGAGGAGGCGGACATTTTGTTGCTCTTTTTAGTTTTTCAGTTTTCTTGTTGCTGTGTGAGGACAGTTTCTACCTGACCTCACTAACGGTTTACTCGGGTTTCCTTGATCATACAATGTCTCAACCATTCACCCTCATAAAATGCTCGTTTACCTAACATCCCATTCTCTCTGTGCAAACCTAACCTCTGGAGCTGCTGTAACTGGAAAAACAGTTATCAGGACTAATAAAATATATGTGTAGAACTGAACCAAGTGCGTGTTTAATTAAAGTAACCTAAATGAAACGAATTAATGAACCGAATCGAAAAATTGCTTTCAATTTCCACACAAATATTTATAGTGATAAATGGAAACGATAAACGGAACTAAGTTGACGTGATAACGTTTACTGCATTTGTAAATACTGTATTTATAAATATTTATAATCTATAAGTACCTATCAGCAAAATAGACGGAAATGGGTAAGAAAAGAATTTACATTATTTATGTTTAACACTCTTAACTTGTTTGACAGGAGTTCTTTACAAGTCCATAAACAAACTGTTTAAAGGGCCATGTTTATAAACACCGTGAGACTATTTATAGTTAAGAACCTGTTGTAAACTAGTTGTTTTATGTGGCCGTAAAGAGTACTTACAACTACATAAACAAGTCGGAAAAGTTTACTTATGTTCTTTAGCCGTAAAACACTTAGGAAACTAGTTAAAATAGTCTGAACGTTTGTTTAAGAGCCATAGTAATTTGTAGACTGAAATAATCTGTAATTATTCTGCTAATGCTACGCAAAACAAAACTTTGCAGAAAATTTACTCATGTACAATTTGTACTACGTGCCTATTGTTTTCAATAAATTTATTATTTTAGACTCCGTACGGTACAGACAGACAGCAGAGAGAGAGGGAGAGGGGAGAGACGGGGAGAGATACAGATAGACAGACAGACAGATAGACAGGTAGACAGACAGACAGAGAGGGGAACAGACACACACACACACACACACACACACACACACACACATTATCTTACGTTATTGTTATTTAATTTTGTTATCTAATCCTGTGGCCTCTAAACCATTTTCCATTCAATCTAAAATTAAAACCCTGAACGGGGTTTTCGGCTGCTATTTTCTTTTATTTTGCTCTCTTCAGTGGAACAATTCCTGATTACCACAACGCTTAAGTCATCATCCATATCATCGTTTCCCTTTCTGTTGGTTTTTCTTGCTTTCACTTTTTAAACTTTTCCAAATTTAATGTTTTATCTTGCGTGATTTATACGTTCTTTCAGCAAGAAGTAAACGTTATTTATCCTTCAGGTAAACGTATAATGTTTTCATTACACGTAATCTGCCTTAACTAAAGGTTTATCGATTACTACCCAAAAACCATCTGCCTCGGAATCTAAAAATTACAGAATTAAGCAGTCATAAATTTCAGGAAAATTATTTTTCGAAATGGTAAGCTGTGGCCCTCTTCTTATAAAACCAGACGTTAAAAAGAAATACCATTTAAAATAAATTTAGCTTGTGATCTAATTTTTTTAAATTGACTTGAAGATCTATTTTTGACTTATTTGGAGGTTCCTGAAAATTATTTTTAATTATCTAATAAGTGTATTTTATTTTGCTGCAAACTATGGTGACAGTCTCAAGACAATAACCGGACGTTACTTTATCATCTGTCACTGGAGGAACAGAACGGTAAACGGAAGACCGTTCCGCTCCTTGAATATGACTGCCGTAGCTGCAGTCAAAAGGTTTGGTTTTATAAGAAGAAGAGCACGGAACAATAGCTAAGAAAATAATTTTATTGAAGTTGACTACATTCGTGATAATTTTAATGTTATGAGGCCCATTAAAATTTACCAGTCATTAAGGTTTTGACAATTGATGTAAGAATACGTTATAAATATATATTGCAATATTGTACAATGTCACTAATTGTACTAAATAATAGTATTTATTGATCCCATTTACACACAGGGCAGCATTTACACACAAATTAAAACTTAACATTGCTGCGTTCACACTAGCACATCACCAAATCAGTAACACATTTACGACCAAATTAGTAACACGTTTACGTATATTTTTACCGCCTATAATCGGCAGGACTATTGCACAAACATATTTTGTTGTTAAAATATAATGTTCGATGAACGAATGTTGTGCTTATTGGGCATCGAAATATTCTCTAACTCACTATATGAACCTAGTAAATATTTTTTACAGTTGTGTTATTTTGCTTTAATTAATATCTGCTTAAATTGCTTAAAATTTATCTGTGTAATCGTAAAATTAAAATTGTTTGTATCGGCTATAAGGACTGAGTTTGAGATTTTTCATAACAAACGTCAGTTCTATATAAATATGATAAAGCCATTCACATCCAAAGATAAGTAAAAGACTCAAACGCAAACGGTCAAACCTTACTGGTGATTCTCTCTCTCTCTTTCTTCTATGGCACTACAGCCCTTTTTGGGCCCTGGCCTCCTTCAATTTTTCCCCCCATTCTCTTCTGTCGGTAGCCATCCTCCTCTAGGAACGCACTTTCAGTATTTCTTTTGCATCCTCATCCACCGCGTCCTCCCATTTCTCCTCGGTCTTCCCACTGGTATTTTCCGTGGATTCTGGTGTTCAGTAGTTTTCGTGGTATTTATTGGTGATTACGGTTAGATAATTTACTGCTGTGTAAATCAGCTAACTCATTATATGTTCTCGACAGCTAGTTCGTATAGTAATAAAAGTAGGAAATAAGTAATCTCTGGACGACACTTCATGTGCATGTTTCTTTGTTTCTTTATTGTGCACGAAATATAGCCACAGTAGTGACTTTTGTATAGTCAGAACTAATTAATGAAAAGTCGACTTTGTGTATAAGTGTAATGAGAATTACAGACTTACAAGTCGCAATACCTTTACTAATAATATTTAAAGTCAGAAAATAAGAATGAAGACGATATTGTTTCTGACTGTGATGACGACGAAGACGATGTCTATGACGGTTTTATTATAAAGAAGACTCCAGCCTCAATCCACTTGTTTAAGCATTCTGTCTCTTGCTTTTTACATGAATACATAGTTTTGATTTAAAATGTAACGTTAACATTAGATCACGTAAGAGAAAATAATCAATATCACAATATAACAGAATATGTTTTGTTTTAAATTCTTGTAAAAAAATATATATATGGCTATTTGTTCATCACGTGTTCTAGTAATTACGATCAAATTCTTTCAAGGCGAGACGAATAAGCAAGGCACGTGTTACGAAAGTAAATTTTACAATCACAAGACTGTTTGCACTGTGATTGTGCAAGGTACCCTGTCACAGACGGTTTGATTGATTTTTTTAACGGTCTGTTTTACTACAACGAGAGCCAAGGATGAATGGAAAAATTTACTTTTTGTAATTAGCGCAGTTCTACTGGTGAATCAATAACGAATTTTTTAATGTAGGACCCACTGGATCCCTTAATTTTTCATGGAATATAAATATTCACAACGTTTACTACATTTTACGTAGTTCAACTATTATTCTGCCAAAATACAATAACTAATAATTAAAGGAACTTATTAAATTTGTAACGTGACGTTTCACTCAACTTAAAGTTTGTCATAAATATAAGGAAGTACAAAACAGAATTAAAGTAATAAACTGTGTTAGGAAATAGATGTATTCACAAGCAAATTTAAAATCATTATAAAGTAAAATAAGAAACTAAAATATCAAACATGTATAGAATAAACCTAATAACAATAATTCCAGTAAACTGCATAACAAATCATATACAGAATAGGTAAAAACCTATAAAAACCTATAATGCAGAGCCTAGCTTGATAACCAGTAACTGGAAACATTGCAACATAACCTAAAGAAAATGTAAAATAGAAAACTATAAACCTAGATTCAGTACAATAGATACTGTAAGAATAGATTCAGTTATATCTGAGTGTAAGACAATTCAAATAGAGATAATTATGTTATAAATAGCTGATACAAGTTTTATTTTGTATAATAATGTTGTAGTGTGTGGTAGGAAGGATGGATTACTATTATATATTAAAGAATTATAGAAATGTAAAGCAGAATGGGATATAAATAATTTAGTAGTATAAAGTGTGACAAATCAACTGACTACTAGTTAATAAAATAAGAAAGAACTATTGTTGGTTATGGGCAAGTAATAATGTTGTTAGTAAGAAATAAATGTTACCCAAAACCTGGATCTACTTGGTAGATAAAAAGAGACAATATTACGTATAAAAAGAGTAATAGACAATGTCCAATATAAAAAGAAATAGTGTATGTTATTAGATTAAGATATAAGTAATCTCAAATGTTTGTAATGTACTAATAAGAATGTAATTAACAAGAGGTTTACTTGGACAAAAAAACTTACATCTACTGTAGAAGGTAGACAGGGACATTACAAGGTACAAAGGATGTTTTAAATCATAATAGGTATAGTAAAAGATCATGTTGTTTATTAGGATTAAATACCAAATGTTACATTGTATTAGAATTAAGTAATTCTAATTGTATGAAACCAAGAATAGTCCAATTTACACAAGACATTCATAGGCCTATTGTACAAGCCAAGGGTTTTATAAAAGGTTAAGTTTCATAATTGTAATTACTAGTATGAAAATGCTTGTTAGTAACATAAAATAATATTTACAACCGAGAAAACGAATAATATAACAAAAAAGATAAATTTGAAAAATAATTTATTAGCATAGACCAAACATTAAAATTCTTAATTTTAGAATTATTGTATGGAAACATATCATATGAGATCTTAAAATGATCAGAAGAAAGAAAGCAATTCAATGGTAATAATAACTTTAAAATTCTACTTAGCATAAGAAAATTATGTTAAATTTAAGAAATTTTAGTAATTCTGATATAAGAAAGGTGACGCTACTCCCAACAATGAGTTAGATATCGACCAATGGGAATTTTTCACTTTTGTATGTATGAACCCAAAAAGTGACGCCGTCAGGGCCCAAAGACTGACGCTTAGCGAGGGAGTCTAGTGTGAGAATTCATCGAGTAAAGAACGTCTCCTCCGCGACAGTTATAGCCGCGAAGTTAACATCAGAGTCGAACCTCGGCTAGGTTAGGTGGAACGTAAACATCAAAACATAACCAAAAAAGTAAGAAGAGTGTCGTGAGAGTTCATACTAGCAAAAGCAGAGTTAAAGTGCATTAATAATTAACAGTGACTAATAAAGTGTGTTTTAAAAGAAAAGGAAAGTTTAGTGTGCATACTTAAAGTTATTAACGACTTATAACAAATTATCATAATATAACTATAATACTTGGTGTACACTTGAACTAGTTATTCCACTACCACTAAACAAAAACACTATCAATATTATAAATTTTCACTTTTAAACCATTATTTCTTTGTTTTTTAATGTTAAAGCGGTATAACCTATTGAAATAGGTTAACCTCAAAGTCGACATCGATCGTCACATACGAAGTAATTGTTATTCTAGATCTAGGATATTGTTCTGTTTTATTGTAGTCACTCTTATATTTTGAGGTTTTGTACTTCGCGAAAGATATTTTCGTTTATTATTATTGTAGTCAAAAGAACCCGAGTTTATATTTAATTAACGTAAATAATCTGTAGACTAGGCTTGACGATAGAGATCATATTGCCAACTACCAAGCTAAAAATGTTTAACCAGCCTGGACAATTATTTAAAAAGAAAAGGTTGTTGTTTCATTTGTAAAAGGGAAAGAAACAAATATAACAAAGAATGAAAGAAATTGAAGAGAATTAATTGTATATGGAATTTTTTAAATACTTAAAATTTTTTCATCAGTTTCGAAATATTAGTGTTTTAATGAAGATTGGAAGAATACGTTGATAGTACCAATTGCCCGGGTACCATGTGCGTTTTGAATTAAAGTAGGTAAGTGAATCCAATCAACATAAAGGAAAAAATTAAAAGAAGTTAAAACGTTTTAATTAAGTAAACCATTCAATAGACTAATTCATGAAAAATAACCTCAAAACTGGGACACTATAGGTACAAATCAACAAGTCAAGGTATAAATTTAAACCCAACTCAAGTGGAATACACAACTCAGTTATCATTTAATAATTTTTTATTAATTTGAAGGTTTAATTGTTTATCAACAGAACCATAATTCTTATTTGTAATTACGTTACAAATTGACACAAACAAAAGTGAGGCCTAAGAAAACAAACATAATTAAGAAGATTCAATTATTAAAATAGATCAACCATCAATTCAACTTAAGCAATAAAAATATACGTTACATATTTTGGCGCTTACAACGTGAAGCGTAAAAGTAATCCATCTTTATAAATATTATTTGTAATAAAATACACATAACAAATTATTAATAATTATTAAATTAAATCGTATAATAGTTTGCACTGTTAAATTATATCTTATGTCTTATCACTCTAATTATAAAACATGACTTAGGACCCAGCTCTAACGCTGTCTGTCTTATCCAAGTGACAATACGCAATCCCTAGACACAATATCCTTATCATATTACTGATTTTTATAGACAGAAAGTAGTATCTAATATGCCTTCATAATTTAAATTCTTAAATTCCATGCTATGTAACCAGACTGCACCGTGGGGTTCATGTGGCTGCTCAGAGGTCTCCAACAAATAAGACCACCTCTACGTTTACATTGTACAGTCATTTACGATCACTAATAACGTGTAGCCAAACACTCATATCCATACTAAAAACATTAGGGAGCCAAATTTTGTATTTTTTAAAATAAATCGCTATTGTAATTTATTACGAATACTTTTAAAACCGTTTTTTAAAACTCCCAAGCGATGAGTGATTTCTGTTACGTAAACGCTCTACTCTGACTCTCTATATCCATCGTAATATTTTTTAACATTGAAAATGTTTATAAGGACGTGTCGCACATTTGCGGCCGATCGCTGGTGCGTGACCGAAAATGGGAACCGGTGAGTTTCCATAGAAACTACTTCTTTGTTGTCAATAACGTAGTACACATATAAAACTTCGATTATGAATGCGACTGCATTTAACTTATAATCTGTACATTGGTAAATGAAGAATGAATTCATTGATTGATGAATGAACATAAAAATATATAGTTTTTAGATTTATTGAAGCATTTTCAATGCCCTTCTCTGTGCATTGCATATTTTTGCAATGCCTGTAAATTTTTCACTTGACGTTTCGATTCCTAGAATCTCGGACCGTCCTCAGAACCTCTGAGAGACGGTTGACAAGTCATTCAACAGGATTTTTCAACAAGGTCTTTTGACAGTCACAGCTTCTGAGGACGACCCCAGATTCCAAGGATTGAAACGTCAAGTGAAAAAAATATCATCGTGCAGGGAGTCAGAGTACAGCTTTTTTTTTCTTCGCTCTGGGCTGTGCGGTTGTGCGTCGCAGAGACGAACCGCTCGGGATCTGAGTTCCGAGCTACCTTCTGGAGCTCCTGCCTCGTGGCCCTGCGCAAGTAGGTCGTATGCTGTATAGCAGGCCGATTCTCGGCTGTTGTGCTAGCCTATACTAGCGCAATATACACCGAGGGCGTTTCCACGAATCACCTGGACGTATACGGTACCTTCCCAGCCCAGTCACTAGAGGATTGCCTGGGAACCTCGCCGCACGTGCATAAAATTTGCGTGCAAGCAGCCTGAATGTGTCGTCTAAGGAGCGGACGCCAAGTCCTCTCCTTAGAAGGCGAGATGAAAAGCGACGGGGGACTTTGGCCGCTAGCCGAAGACCCCTGTCGAGGACGCTCTGCAACTTCTTTTTATGCATTGCGGCGAGATAACCCCAGACCGGACAGGCGTAGGTAATGACCGGTAGCAGATACGCGCCGACGATCATTCTGCCCAATTTCCTGGTCATGGCTGAGCTGATCAGGAGTGGAAACAGTGCGCACAGGCTAATGGATGCTCGCTTAAGAATTGTCTGTGCGTGGGTACGCCAGGTGAGCCGACGGTCGAGGTGTAATCCGAGGTACTTGACCTCTTTGGACCAGCGCAAGTACGTTCTGCCGATACGTAGCTGCCTAACAGGGTTCTTCCGTCGCTTAGAGAATTCGACGGCTACACTCTTGGTAGCGTTGAGTTGCACTCTCCAATTCTCAGTCCAGTCCACGAGCGTGTCGAGCTGGCGCTGCAGTCGTAGGACGGCTCTTTCCACATGACGATCGGCCGCAAATACAGCCGTATCGTCCGCAAAGAGGGCCATCTGGACTCCAGGCTGTCTCGGCACGTCGTTGACGTAGATCGAGAACAGAAGGGGGCCTAGAACACTACCTTGAGGGACGCCGGCTGTGATTCGTCTCTCGGAAGAGACTGAATCTCCAACTCTCACGCAGAAGGTCCTCTCCGTCAGAAAGATAGCAACCAGATGGAGGTAGCAGTCCGGGAGCTGGACTTTCCTAAGCTTGAATAATAGGCCATCATGCCATACGCTGTCGAAGGCTTTTTCAACATCTAAGAAACAGCCAGCGGTCCGTTCTCTCCGACACCCGGCTTCCGTGACGCTTTCCACCATTCTCATCAGTTGATGAGTGGTCGAATGGCCCACACGAAAGCCGAACTGTTCGGGGACCAGCACGTCAAACTTGGTTAGATGTTCTCGTACACGACGCTGCACGAGGCGCTCAAAAACCTTGGACGTAGCGGAGAGTAGGCTGACAGGCCGGAGGTTTTCAGAGCGGGTGGTATCCTTTCCCTGCTTCGGGATCACGATAACCGTCGCCTTTCGCCATTTCTTGGGAAAGTAGGCCAGTCTGAGACGCGCGTTGAAAAAAATCAGTCAAGAATTGAACTCCAGGCTCGGGAAGAAGTCGTAGAGCGGTGTTCGTAACACCGTCCGGGCCTGGAGCTTTTCTTGGCTGAAGTTCAGCGAGCCGATCTGAGACCTCTTCCAAAGAGATGGGTTCGGGCTCCGCCGTGATCGGAAGAGACAGAAAGTCTTCCACAGCCATCTCGACTTGTTCGTCGAAGTCCCAGTCCATGGGCGGGTTGGGAGCGAACTGTCGCTCGAAACACAAGCCCAAGTACTCGGCCTTCTCCTCCGGGCGACCCAGGAGTCGTCCGAACGGTCCAACAATGGTGGGAGTGGAAGTCGTCGCCTCCGTCCCGTCAATGCGGTAGGTATTCTATACGGGTGACTTTGCGGGTCCACATCCCCCGTTCGGGCCACAGCGAGTTCCCAACAGCTACGTCGGAACGCCTTCAGACTGCCACGCAGTCGTCCGGTGAGCCGATTGTATGCTGCCTTATCGGCCGGATCACGGGTCCTGTGCCAACGTTTCCGGAAGTAATTCCTCTCGCAAGCGAGAAGAGAGACTTCCTCAGGGATAGGTTGGTAGTCAGGCGTGAAACCAGCTCGCGTACGTGAAGACACGCCCATAGCCGAGATGATTGCCTCTTCGATTCCCGCTACTGCTTCGTCTAGGAGGCGAACGGAATCGAGTGGGGCCGCTGGCGGCAATCTACGGCACAAGGCCGGGCCGTAGCGATCCCAATAGATAACCTTCTTCTTGTCAGAACGTGCATAGGCGTGCTGGGTAGCGACGTGGACCAAGATAGGGTTGTGGTCGGATGTCAACTCCGTAAGTGAGAATACCTCGACCGGACAGACAACTCCTTGGGTCACCGCGATATCCAGAACATCGGGAGCCGCGTTAGTCCGCGTCGGAAAGAACGTGGGTTGCGCTGGACCAAATACCATCGCCCGGCGCGATTCAACAAAACTGAGCAAGCGCCTCCCGTTCGGAGTAGTCAGGCGACTATTCCAAACGCGATGCTTGCAATTCAGATCGCCGGCCAAAATTACCCTTCGATGGGAATCGTAGATGACGTCCCGGTCGCCGACAAGGAGTTCAGCTTGTGGGGGCTTGTATGCTGAAACCACGAGGACGCCGCCAAGAGCTCCGTGGACCTCAATGGCGGTGGCCTCTAGGTTGGTAAGCGGTAAAACGACACGATGATGACCTATGGAGGTCCTCACCGCGATCGCCGTGCCGCCTCCTCGTCGGCCAACTCGGTCATCCCGATAGACCACGTAATTTGGTAATCGAAACCGGTTCGCCGGGGTCAGGTGGGTTTCAGAGAGGAGAAGTACGTCGGGTTTGAATCGAGCCAGGAATTCTAGAAGGTCGGAATGCTTGGAACCGATGGAGTTAGCATTCCCGGCTACGAGCGAGAGATCTCGTCTAAGGGCTCGGTTCATAGAAGACCTATGACTTCGCAGGCTTCCACTAAGAGCATGAATCTCTCAGTTGGGTCAGCAGTTTCCAGGCGGTCTCGGATGGACCTGAAGGTAGATGCGACTTTCTTGAGGTCGTAGCCAGACAGAAAGTCGCGGACGAACTGTGCGTCATCGGATATGAGGGACTGGGCGGTTTGCCTGGAAACTGAGGCCGCGTAAGAGCGACCAGGTTTTACGGCAGATCGGGTCGTGGTGGAAGCCACAGGACCAGGGGCAGACGGTTTCGAGTTAGCGACAGGAAAAGTACGCTGTTGGGCTTCGTCGGACTTATTATACCGGGAAGCAGGACTTTTCTTGGGCTGTGGTCAGGCAGGAGCTCGGGGCCGAGCATCCGGTGTGGTTATCCCTTGTTTTTTGGTTTTTATGATTCCTGCTCGCGGAAATCGCGGAGGTGGCAGTGGTGGCGAGGCTACCTCTGGTTCAGAGGCGGGAGTTGGAGGTTCCGCGGAGGTGGAGGGTTGATTCTCCGGCTCCATAACCGAGATGGCGGTTACAGGGCTTGTCTCTGCTTCAGAAGGAGATGCGGTTCGTTTATGTGCCTTTGCAGGGGCTGGAGGTGGAGCCGGAGAGGGCGCGCGCCGTGCCGGTTGTGCCTTCGGTTGCGGCCTAGCCTGTGTTTTAGGCTGCCTCTGAGGTTGGGGCTGCATATCTGGCTGCCTTGGCTTCGGGAGGGGCCCCTGCGGCTTCTGATTCCGCAAGAGCTCCGCCTTGTAGACCGGACAGTTAATATTATTTGCTGCATGGCCTTGGCCACAATTTATACAGCGAAAAATGGACTTGTCTGACACAGTGCAGGCCTGCGTGGAATGTCCCATAGAACAACGTAAACAGGCCGGGGCACTGCGACAGACGTCGGTATGATGACCAAACCTCTGGCACCGGTGGCACTGCGCAAGCTTGCCCGGGGGAAGACTGGATTCCACCCTGACGCGGAAGCGAAACCTGGCAGGTAGTCCTAATAAGGTCTTCGGCCAGCTGCTTCTTCTGCCAGCTACTTAATTCACCGGCAGCAGCTGGCTTCGGAGTCTTCTTTCCCTGAAGAAAGCGGTAGTATTCCTCGTCCAACGGCGAGGTGGGCGAAGGCAGTAAGCTGTAGCACGTCCAGCGGAGAGAACTGAAGATAGCGGTCCAAGAGAGCAGTCCTGTTCAGTCCGAAGCTGGAGCAGACGAGCGAATGTCACCACGTTCTGCTGTCTCTGTCACGTCGACGACGTACACTCCCCGGAGTACAGCTAGCAGAGGATTTACCTTTTTATTCCGATTTCTGCGTCGCTGTGACAGAATATCTATCGGACTGTTTACGCTACTTTTTACCTGTAAATTAATAACAGTATTTCTGTTTATATTTCATCTATTGTAAGACTAGGTGTAGTATGATGCCCTTAATAAGTTAGCTGTACACTAAGTACGCTTGTTTTTTCTTTGTCAGCAGCCTACCATTAACACACACACACACACACACACACACATACACACACACACACACACACACACACACACACACACACACACACACACACACACACCACACCGCACATGTAAAATCCAGCAACTAAACAGAATACTTTCTTGTAACTATATTCTCACGTAGACTTTTGCAGTCGGTGTTCATTATGTTTTTAAAGTCTCCTTCCGGTATGCATTGCGTCAAAAAAGCCTTCTATGATAACGTTCCACTCGTATTACAACGAGTATTATTGTTTACTTACAAGTAAATAGTATATTTGTGAAAATCATTAGATAGAAATCTGTAGTTGTCTGTGGAAACATACATAAATATATGTTTATCAATGGTCACATACTGTCAATTCCTCTTATTGTTTCTCGGTTGAGGCTAATAATCGTACACAAAGAACTTTAGTCATCACTTTAAAATATTTAAAATTTTTACATTGAGTTTATTTAATCACAAACGTATTTCGTTCAAAGTATTGAGTAAGTTCTGCAGATGAGATAAATTACTAATCCATTTTAAGAAAAACTATTTTTCTTAGCCTTCGTTGTTTCAAATAAACCATTTCAGTTTGTGTGCGTTTTTAGTTGTTAGTGCTCAATGTTTCTCCATCCGTATCGTCCTATAAGCACACTTACTCATATACACGCCCGCGCAGTTGCGTATTACGATAAGCATTACGTTGAAAACAAAGGTAATCTCAATAAAACCTCTACACAGTGGAAACACATCAAATCATTAAACTCTTCTACATAATCTTTAAAATCGTAAGACTTAAGTGGGCCTACTATCTAACCCTTAAAGTCTTCCATTAACACATTTTATAATAGGTTCGTAGTGATTAAAACTCCTTGGAATTTCTGATTAAACTGTAAACGAGGATTTGCTGTGGCGTTTTAATGGCCGCTAATCGGGTTTGCTTCTTAGTCACACGGAAAACACTTCTTATAATTGTTTTCTCAAAATTCGTCATTACAGCTTCCCTGAATTATCTGGTTTTAACGGCTTCTTGTATACCCCGATTCTGCTCCTGTAAACAAATAACACATTTAGAAAATTGTTAACTTTCGTTTTTTTCAATGCATTTACTGTAAAATCATTTTCTTAAAAAGAATTGTATGACTAACGATTATCACTTCAGGCAAGTTATAATCCTCTAACATAATTTATTACTGTGTTATGTATTTTAAGATATGACGATTTAGTTACTATTTTGAATTCATCATTTGTTCTTAATTATTGTTAGGTAGTTGTTTATAATGAATGCACAAATTATTATTTGGCAAATTGAAACAAACGGGCTATAAATAAATGTCGGCTAATTACTTATGATAAATGTCATAGTAACTAATATATTATAAACAACATTACTAATCAGTTGGACACAATACTGACAAGACACGTAAAAATTAAAACACAATTGATCAACTTGATGTACTAGCAGAAAGACCACAATGTTTGGAGGAATGGATTGTATACAATCCCTCTAGATGCAACAAAACCGTGGGAAGCCAGTACATGTGATAACCCACAAACTTTTGAAAATATCAGGAAGACTTTGGATAATACCAGTTTCTTTTCTGTAAGAAGTTGGTTTCGTTAGAAGTGACTAAATTTTGTCAAATATTTGCATAAAATAATAGAAAAAACCCTGTCGGTTTTGGAAACAACAAACTCTATGTCATATTCGCTTGGCCAGTGGAGTGGAAGCTGAACACACGAGAATATTTGCAGAACCGTCATAGATTTCTTATCATATGGTCATATCAATACCGATATGGTTCAAGTAACACGAGTATAAGGAATCTACGGATTATTATACACATGTGCTGAAATATGCAAGTTCCTAATTGCGTGAGCCATCCGCCCTGACGTAGCAACCCATCATTGCGGCCTCCGCCGCGCCGTCTAGCCTGTCGGCCATACTAGCATTCTCCAACGTTCTGAGAGCGATGGTCTTAGGAAGCCATTTAGTCGTGTCTCCGGTGTAGAAATAAGCTAAAGAAAAAATTTGAAACCTTCTCATACACGCCAATTTTGCAGACGAGGACCCCACCTAATTCCTTGTGCCTAGCAAACGACCGCTCTCCACCTTTTGAAGCTGGCGCCCATCGTCTGAGGTCGGGACAACGCATACAAGACAGGGCGCAAGACGCCCCATTTATCTTCTGTCCGTCTAAACATGTGATGCTATAAGCTATGTGGCACGAAACAACCCCCGATACAGAAAAACGTTTCAGACTGTTCGAATAAAAACAGATGACAATTCTAAGAACAGGCTACAATAAAAAAATAATACAGATTTAGAAATTTCACATCAATGTAAATAAGTAATATAATACTAGATAAAGTACATAAAATTAAAAGTGTCAAGAATGGTGGTTGCAATACAAGATTTATAGGACAATCGAAATAACAATTAAATGTGAAACTTAGTTAAAATGAGCCGAAACTCAGCCAAAGTTAATTTCTGTATTAGCAATAATATACGGGAAAACACAGAAATACTAAAAACGCCGGTACCAAACAAAATTAATTTTTCTTAAAATTAAATAAATAGCTTTCATGAGCTTATTTGCAACAGTGAAGGAAGTAAGTTAAATATTATAAATATTACCTTATAACGAAAAGAAATTTGGGTGGTGTTGTGTGTTGTTGTGTTGTGAAATGTCGGGCGTTACCTCCGCGCACTTTTGTTACTTACTCTGTTGACTGGATCCTCTGCAGCGATGTAGTCCTGTAACACAACTTAAAACTATGCTTTTTGTGGGCGCCACTTGGAAACGTTTGTTCCAAGAAAAAATTAAATGTGATAAAATTTTTAAATCTACGAAAAAATTTAAACAAGTCAGTTTAGCTTTGAAAAATCAGTTAAGTTTAATGATCCTTTAAAAATAACAAACAAATCGTCTGAAGGACTATCATTCATAAAAATTATAAAATTGCAGAGAAAAAGAATTTACAATTTATTATTATTGACAATTTTTTATATGTCCAATCAAGTATCGGCTAGTATAATTCAGATTCTGACTCAGTTGACAAGCATGAGTTTAATATGTGAAAAAACTTTAATCTCAGGACGTGACTCCTTTGAACTACCAAGACATATCAATTAGATGCCTTACAAGAAAAAAACTAAGTGATTTGAAGGTGTATGTGTGGCGTGTAAAGTACAACTGTGTGATAAATGTAACCAGGTAACAACTAACTTTAATTTTGGTAACTCACGTTCCAACGGTCGTTTATTCTCTCACTGGACACTTCCTTCGGGTAGTTTCTCGATCTCGCCTCTTCGGGTGTACACTGAATCTATTTAAAGTCAATTTTTTCGATCGTTACTTTTTCCGCACTTTTTGTCAAAACGTTTGGCAGTAAAATCTCGTTCAAACGCCGCCACTACGAATCATCTGTTTAGCGTTGATTCAGAAATCTGCCACCGCAGCGCTGACTCCCATGCAGTTTTGAGGAAGGCTTAGATGTATTGTTTGTTTACGTTCGGGGGAATTATTTGTCACGTTAGTCAGTCAATGCGAACACAGCAGAATTCGTTCTCTATTAAATGTTTGGGACCCTCCTGGGCCGTCGACGTTCTGGCTGCGTGCTTTCTATTAAAATTTGCCGTATCGCTGCTCTATTTCAGCGATACTTTTTGGCGTATACTCTCGTTGAGGTTAAGTCAGTCGGTTATGTCTATGTACGGGAAAAGCCTTCCTGCCGTGTCTTGTCGATTTTTCGCCTCTCGGTTTCGCCTTAGCTGCGTTGATCAGTGTTGTGTGAGATGCATCAGCTCTGGAGTTCAATCTTCAAGTGTTTTTCGGTCAAATTTTGTCTCGCTTTTATACTAAATCGGGATGACTGTTTTCGTCGACTTCCGGTATATTTGTGTAAAAATTCTTTCTAGATTGTTCGAGAATAAACGAAATGGAATGTCATAGAACAATTTTCACTTCCGTAGAAGCTTTTAGAACGAATTTCTTATTCTTCATACAATGGATATTTCAAAATTTACACTGGTATTTATCAAACAGTTTCACATTAGTACTTACAATTTGTATGCCATTAATGTATTTAAATTCCTTGTTTTTTACTGAATCTAGCGATACTAAATATGATTGGTATCTAATTAACTTAAGTCTAACAAACATTACAATTTACAACCCTCACCTTGAGTTGTAGTCATTAAAAACTCAATATTTATAATAAAAATTGTTGTGGAGTTATAATGTTCCCTTCACAAGCTGGACATCTACTACTACTACTCTCCTACAACAAAATAAACAAAATTTAACATCAATAAAACACAAATAAATACAATTTTATATGGCCTCTGCTCATGGCCTAAATTCTTGCCAGTTTTCTAATACAATGATTAGTCTTTTTCCTTAATATATGTGTTATTTCACCACTATACACACAGAGTTTATTATTTTGTCTATCTTTTGTGATACCTGGTTACTTTGTACATATTTTATATTTATCACAAGATGACATAGCATCATTGATTGTCTTGAGATGTCATTTTTTTATGGTGTGACAAATCTCACTCTAATTATTTGAATTCTTTTAGAATTGATTTTACTTTCAACTGAGTTTATTTCTTATTAAGGTATTTTGAGGTATTGTACCTTTCTATCTTATTTTGTTAGTATTATGTAAGTATTTTAGCCAGATATGATTATTTTTGTACTGGATAATTGGCTTCAGCCATACATGGTATTAGTAAATATTTTGCTGACTTGACTATTACAATGTTAAAGTTGGTCAGGTATATTAGTATAGTTGCTTTATATCATATTACAGCTTTCTAATACAGTTTGGTTGCATTTTGGCAACATTAAATTCATAAATTATACAATATTAGATGCCTATTACATGTTTTTAGTTAACACTGTTTTTGGCTATTTTGGCTGCTTTTCATTCATTTGACAGCTTCCTTTATTTAAGATAAATTGTTCACTATTGTCTGCTTGACAATTGCATATAGTTTTTATTTAAATCTGATAATAATTAATTTTTTCATGAAATCTTGGTGTATGGTCTCAAATCCAACACATTAATATTTTTTTGTCATTGCAAATATACAATTTTTATTTTAACTTAAACTCTTTCTAATCAGGTATTTAAGTCATTTAATACATTTATTTTATTTACATCACATAATATAATGATGGATCATGTCCATTTATTCACAAAAAATAGTTTTTAATACTATATTCATAGTTATAAAACTTAATAATTATTGACTTTATTCTGGTGGATTCTGACATTATAGTGTCTTATGGTTTTTTTACTCTTATTCACTTGAATAATATATATGGGGTTTTGTCTTAGTCATAGTTTGGTCGTTTTTTCAAGTTGATAGAAATAATTATTATACAAAATTACACAATTTTTTGGGACTACTTGGGTTCGATACTGTTCACCTCACTTTCCTTTTATGCTAACTTACTATATAAATGATTTCTTTTTATGGAACGTTCTGTGACGTTACATATGCCTCCCGTTAAAGTTGATAATTTTGGAAAAACATATCTTTGGTTTTGATGAAATTATCATCTCTATAATAACCCTTTATTAGCTTCTTTATATCTCATTCTTTTATCTTATAATTAAATTCCTGTACTACTCCTTTAATATATTAATCCAACTCAATATTCCTAGTTCGTTCTTTGTCATATCACCTGTTCCTTTCCTTTTTACCTTGATGTTTTATAATTAATCTTTGATATAAATCCCTATCAATTCCCTAACTTACATAGAGGGTTGGGAGTCAGAGTGGCTCGCTATGGCATACATTCTCTGTCCCTTCCTGTCTATCACTACTGAAATCAGAGGCAACACATCCCTGTTCAGAAAATAATAATTGCACCTTTGCAACAAATAATAATAATAATAATAAAAAAAAAATACAATATTCAAAGATCATAGGCTCCTACACATAAATTCCCTTTCTTAAACTCTTCTGGTTAATTCACAATTATATTAATATATCGTTCTCCGCAGGTTAAAATTATCGTTTAAAATCATTCAATGTTAATAGCTATATTCATATTCATCATTACCTCCTTATGTAACACACTGTTTTCCTTTTTTTTTTTTTTTCATTTATCATATCCATTTAGTATCAAATATATGGCAATATTTCTCCCTCTTTTCTCCTTTACTAAGTGTCCATCTTGTAATATTTATTTATAATAATCTCTCTCCTTCTCTAAGTACGGGTAAGCTGGTAAATATACGTTGACATGGCTATTGGAAATAAATCTATATTTTATATATATATCTTTATGCCTTTGGTGGAAGGTGTCCTTCTCGTAATATTAATTTATAATAATCATTATACAATAATATTTATATTTATTTAAAAATCTCTATCTCCTTTCTAATTATGGCTAAGTTAAAAAATTCACGTTGACATGTTTAGTCAAGGTACCTTCTCTATGATGCTGTATTTGACTTGGGTCTTTGGTCATGGTACTTGGTCACTGATTGAGTATTTGACTTGCGATTTTTTTAATCATGGTACTTTTTTAATGAAGTCTGGTTATACGTACTTTTTACCTTGTTCCTAATTGTGTCAGTTACCTCGTAGGTATTGTTTTCATGTTTGATAATATTTTGGTTATATTTGTCAGTTTGGGTTAATTATTTTGATTATTTCAACCCCTTTTGGTTGTGTTCCTTATATTATGTCATTATTTATCATTCCCATTCCTTTTTAATTCCTTCTCTTTTCAATATTCGACCTTCGATGTTTATCACCTCTACTCCTTCAAATGCCTGGTCTATGACATTTATTCTGGACGATTGGTTTCATGGCCTTACCATCTCATCACATGTTTGGGCCATAATTTTTCTGCATAGCGGAATTCCTCCTCTCTCTCACTTTCAGTTTGGGGATCAGTATCTGGTTCTCGGCCAGTTTCTGCCAATACATGGTTTACATAAAATACTCGGGGTTTTTCGTCATTATTTGCCTGATTATGTTGTAATGAAAAACCCGGATTTTCGTGAACTGTTACCCGATTCTCATTATTATTTTGATTAGCGTTTGGCTCTTGTTGGTTGTTACTTTCGTTTCGGGGTGGTTCGCTACTCCTACCCTCTGAAAACTGCTGACGGTTATTCGCCGTATCACCCTGGCTACCTGGCGCCTGTTGTGGGTAAAACATGTAAGTGGGTACATTAGGTGGATATGGCCGTCGGTTATCGGCCATTATATAATTTACCTGGGGCCTATATTCATTTTGGTTTCTCCTACCGCCTCCTCCTTGGTTTCTCCCGTTGCGATAACCATTACGTTGACCATAATTACCTCCTCTATAATTATTCCCGCGATAACCGTTTCCCTGGTGGAAGTTCCTACCGTAATTATTCCCGGTGTAATTACCTCTGTTTGGTCCCGGATATTTGCGGTTAATTGGGCCCTGAGTGGTATCATTTCGGCCATTTGGTGGGATATTATTATTCTGATTATTGGTGTTTAGATTATTACCGTTCCCACCTCCATTCCGGTTTGGTCCGTTATTATTGTTGCTGTACTCTACCTTACGATTGGGGGGTTGGTAATCCTGGAACCTTCCTGTGGATTCACAATTTTCCAATAATTTGGCCAGATCGGCTATTTTGCTAATTTGTTGGTATAATTGGGCATCCTTGATCCCATAGCTGTAATGTCCAGCTAACTGCCTTACCAAACATTCTTCTGGGATCGGCGGTATCAACTTCCGTGCTAAACATACCTTTCCCAGGAAATAAGACGTCGGGGACTGCCCATAGGACGCGTCGTATTTGCCATAGAAAATGTCCATTCTTATCCTGTTTTGTGCGGTCTCTGACCAATACTTTTCCTTAAACTGACGTTTAAATTCTGCTAAATTCGTTGTTTCGGGTCGTACCGCTATCCACCAGTTATCCTTAGTATTTTTAAACGTCTCGTCAAGCATCTCTCTTATCCTGTCCCACCTTGTTTCTCTACTTCTCCCAATAATCTCCTCCATTCTTTCCAAAAATTCCATTGGGTTTCGTCGGTAGTCCTGGAAGTTGATTACTTCCCTGTTTTCACCATGACACGTATGAGTGTTTAGTATTGGTGTGTCTCTCAGCGCCTCTAATCTTTCCTGCAGGTTTTTCTCTCTCTGGTCTATTTCCAGTATACTATTTTTGTTAGTTTTTATCTGTTCGTCCAGCCTGTTAGCGATGTCATATGTTTCCTGCATCCTCTCGCTAACGTCTTTCTGGACTTCCTGCATGATGGCGTCTTGGTTCTGCCTTACCTTGTTTTCGAGATTTCTAACATCTTGTTTGGTCTCTATTGTTTGCTCCTCTATACTTTCGAAACGTGTATTGTTTCCCTCCCGTAACCTTTCCAACTGTTTCTCCATGTTTTCGACCTTCCTGTCACTATCGATCTTATTATCATCGATCCTTTTGTTTACTATTTCGTATTTTATGCTAATTTCTTTTTTCAGGGACTCTATGCTTCCTTTTATTTCCTCCTTATCTTCCTGTCTGTTTTTATTCAGGGATTCTATATTTTTGTTCATACCCTCCTTTAAGGATTCTATGCTTCCTTTTATTTCCGCCTTATCTTCCCGTCTATTTTTATTCATAGATTCTATTATTTCCTCCTTATCTTCCTTCATTCTTTGGAGCATCATCATTATTATATTTGTGTCAACGCTCCCTGTTATTTTTTCTGGTTCGGGATTCTCTGTTTGTTCTACCATTTGTATGGGTTCTTCTCCCGTTTGTTCTTCTAATTCCTCTGCCGTTTGTATCGGTCTTTCCATTTCTAGTGTGGGCGGTTCTAATTCCGTTTCCTCCATTTGTACTGCCTCTCCGTCTTCCACACTTAACTCGGGTTCCGCAGTCTTCTTCACCTTCTTTCCCTTTGGTTGCGGCATTTTAATATGTCGGTAGTTGCCGGGCTTGTTCCGTCTTTTCAAGCCTCACTAGTTGGGCTGCCAATTTATAACGAAAAGAAATTTGGGTGGTGTTGTGTGTTGTTGTGTTGTGAAATGTCGGGCGTTACCTCCGCGCACTTTTGTTACTTACTCTGTTGACTGGATCCTCTGCAGCGATGTAGTCCTGTAACACAACTTAAAACTATGCTTTTTGTGGGCGCCACTTGGAAACGTTTGTTCCAAGAAAAAATTAAATGTGATAAAATTTTTAAATCTACGAAAAAATTTAAACAAGTCAGTTTAGCTTTGAAAAATCAGTTAAGTTTAATGATCCTTTAAAAATAACAAACAAATCGTCTGAAGGACTATCATTCATAAAAATTATAAAATTGCAGAGAAAAAGAATTTACAATTTATTATTATTGACAATTTTTTATATGTCCAATCAAGTATCGGCTAGTATAATTCAGATTCTGACTCAGTTGGCAAGCATGAGTTTAATATGTGAAAAAACTTTAATCTCAGGACGTGACTCCTTTGAACTACCAAGACATATCAATTAGATGCCTTACAAGAAAAAAAACTAAGTGATTTGAAGGTGTATGTGTGGCGTGTAAAGTACAACTGTGTGATAAATGTAACCAGGTAACAACTAACTTTAATTTTGGTAACTCACGTTCCAACGGTCGTTTATTCTCTCACTGGACACTTCCTTCGGGTAGTTTCTCGATCTCGCCTCTTCGGGTGTACACTGAATCTATTTAAAGTCAATTTTTTCGATCGTTACTTTTTCCGCACTTTTTGTCAAAACGTTTGGCAGTAAAATCTCGTTCAAACGCCGCCACTACGAATCATCTGTTTAGCGTTGATTCAGAAATCTGCCACCGCAGCGCTGACTCCCATGCAGTTTTGAGGAAGGCTTAGATGTATTGTTTGTTTACGTTCGGGGGAATTATTTGTCACGTTAGTCAGTCAATGCGAACACAGCAGAATTCGTTCTCTATTAAATGTTTGGGACCCTCCTGGGCCGTCGACGTTCTGGCTGCGTGCTTTCTATTAAAATTTGCCGTATCGCTGCTCTATTTCAGCGATACTTTTTGGCGTATACTCTCGTTGAGGTTAAGTCAGTCGGTTATGTCTATGTACGGGAAAAGCCTTCCTGCCGTGTCTTGTCGATTTTTCGCCTCTCGGTTTCGCCTTAGCTGCGTTGATCAGTGTTGTGTGAGATGCATCAGCTCTGGAGTTCAATCTTCAAGTGTTTTTCGGTCAAATTTTGTCTCGCTTTTATACTAAATCGGGATGACTGTTTTCGTCGACTTCCGGTATATTTGTGTAAAAATTCTTTCTAGATTGTTCGAGAATAAACGAAATGGAATGTCATAGAACAATTTTCACTTCCGTAGAAGCTTTTAGAACGAATTTCTTATTCTTCATACAATGGATATTTCAAAATTTACACTGGTATTTATCAAACAGTTTCACATTAGTACTTACAATTTGTATGCCATTAATGTATTTAAATTCCTTGTTTTTTACTGAATCTAGCGATACTAAATATGATTGGTATCTAATTAACTTAAGTCTAACAAACATTACAATTTACAACCCTCACCTTGAGTTGTAGTCATTAAAAACTCAATATTTATAATAAAAATTGTTGTGGAGTTATAATGTTCCCTTCACAAGCTGGACATCTACTACTACTACTCTCCTACAACAAAATAAACAAAATTTAACATCAATAAAACACAAATAAATACAATTTTATATGGCCTCTGCTCATGGCCTAAATTCTTGCCAGTTTTCTAATACAATGATTAGTCTTTTTCCTTAATATATGTGTTATTTCACCACTATACACACAGAGTTTATTATTTTGTCTATCTTTTGTGATACCTGGTTACTTTGTACATATTTTATATTTATCACAAGATGACATAGCATCATTGATTGTCTTGAGATGTCATTTTTTTATGGTGTGACAAATCTCACTCTAATTATTTGAATTCTTTTAGAATTGATTTTACTTTCAACTGAGTTTATTTCTTATTAAGGTATTTTGAGGTATTGTACCTTTCTATCTTATTTTGTTAGTATTATGTAAGTATTTTAGCCAGATATGATTATTTTTGTACTGGATAATTGGCTTCAGCCATACATGGTATTAGTAAATATTTTGCTGACTTGACTATTACAATGTTAAAGTTGGTCAGGTATATTAGTATAGTTGCTTTATATCATATTACAGCTTTCTAATACAGTTTGGTTGCATTTTGGCAACATTAAATTCATAAATTATACAATATTAGATGCCTATTACATGTTTTTAGTTAACACTGTTTTTGGCTATTTTGGCTGCTTTTCATTCATTTGACAGCTTCCTTTATTTAAGATAAATTGTTCACTATTGTCTGCTTGACAATTACATATAGTTTTTATTTAAATCTGATAATAATTAATTTTTTCATGAAATCTTGGTGTATGGTCTCAAATCCAACACATTAATATTTCTTTGTCATTGCAAATATACAATTTTTATTTTAACTTAAACTCTTTCTAATCAGGTATTTAAGTCATTTAATACATTTATTTTATTTACATCACATAATATAATGATGGATCATGTCCATTTATTCACAAAAAATAGTTTTTAATACTATATTCATAGTTATAAAACTTAATAATTATTGACTTTATTCTGGTGGATTCTGACATTATAGTGTCTTATGGTTTTTTTACTCTTATTCACTTGAATAATATATATGGGGTTTTGTCTTAGTCATAGTTTGGTCGTTTTTTCAAGTTGATAGAAATAATTATTATACAAAATTACACAATTTTTTGGGACTACTTGGGTTCGATACTGTTCACCTCACTTTCCTCTTATGCTAACTTACTATATAAATGATTTCTTTTTATGGAACGTTCTGTGACGTTACAACCTCTACAAATCATTAGCACATGCTTTTAAAAACAGACGTCAACATAGTATAAATTGTCTTCAGTTGATGTGCATATTCTAAGTTTGAGAACATAATTCATACACTCAGAATTAAAGCGCTTAGGTCATAAACGCTGTTGTTGAAATTACAGTCTGTACAGTCGAATATTACGTTGCGGCTTGAGATAAGTGGAACAGTTTTCGTACATCAGATGAAAATCTGCTCTTCAAGAAAATACGTAACGTAACGGAAACTTTTAATTAATTTTTGTTTGAAACTCAACTTCGTGTGATTCCGGTACAGTAGAGGCAAGGGAGCACCTAAATTTCAAATTTCCAGACCAATAATAATAAAAGTGTCCCGTTTGGTTACTATCTTAGCAAGCTTTATCAAACACATTATTCCGCAATCGAGTGTTGTAAATTGGTTTCGTAGTTCTCTTGTGTTTTATACGTTTCATATTTCCCTAGCGGTGTTTAACACAATTCTAAAATAGTTCACTTGCCCATTTTTTTAGTACTTAGTATGTACCTGTTAATTTTACTTATTACATTACGATACGTAATCTTTTTCACAATCCTTTTACTTTTCACATTTACTTTTGATCATTATCATCTTGACAGATTGAGAACCGTCATACAAACTCTACCAAGTATACATCCACTGTTTGATAATTAGTTTTTTTTAACAGTGTTACAAAACAGTTGTAATGATGTTAACTACCAGGAAATAAAACAATAAACTTTTGGAAATTGTACCTGCTACATGAGGTATGCACATTCTTGGCGAAACATGAATACATAAATTTTAGGGGTCAAGATATTTATTGTCAATTTAATAAAAAAATAAAAAATAAATGCCTTCTTAAAATTTTATCCAGTAACTTTAATTCTAAATGTTAGATTTGAATAAAACTTCCTTTTATAAGTTGAAAAGTATAAAATCGATTGAATTTTTGAACGATCCGTTAGATTTAAACTCACTCTGTGTTGTATTGTTGTTCCTTTGTACATTGCAATTAATATTAGGTCTGACGATAAACAGAATAAAATTTAAGAACTACAATAAATTTTCTACTTGTAGCATGTATTTTCCAACTTTAAACTTAAAACGTTGTCAATTTATCAGTAACCATAATTTATTACAAATATTTACATGCTTTAAGTTAACGTAAACTCTATTCTATTTTGTACGAGAATTTTTCTACAGCTCTTACTGTATCCCCCTTCTATTGAGACATATTAGTTTGTCCAGCAAATCATTTTCTTAATTTGACGAAAATTCTCATTTATCAGTTAGTCTTTGAGAGAATTCACGATTCTACTACAAACAAAAAATTATTTGGTAAGTACAAAATGTATCCTTCAACTTAGCTATATACTAGTCTGCTAGTATTATCTAGCTTGTTTTTATTATGTCATGTCATAGTACGTATCTGTTCTCACACACGGTCACGTAGTAACTTCCGCCTGATACATCATGTAATCAGGTGGAATGCAGAGTAGCTGCTCACTCGATTCAGAAGAAATTCAACTGTCCGTACGCCCGTAACGTGAGACGAGGAGTAAATATTACCGTTACTGTAAAGTCAAATACTTAATCAAATGCACGCACACACACACACACACACAAACAACAAACAGGAAAGTAGGTTGTAGCAGAGAACCAATACACAAAATGGATAAGTAAGGTTGGAACTTGTTCTCTTGTTTCTATAAATAAGGTAGATAAGAGAGAGTTTGTTGGGGATTTAGAACTACATATATGTAGTCAGTATTTAACTAGATCGTATACCGTATTTAGTTTCATGTGACAGTTTGTCGTGCAGTTGTGTTGTATGTACAAATGCTATGTATGCAACTCTGGTACTGTTGTTCTATCTAAACAACTAACTGGAACAGAATTTAGTGACTTAACTTGCACACGCAAAAAAACATTGTATCTATAGATATCATTTATTGATACGAATGTGAAATTCCGAAACTTTTGTCATCCAGGCTTATAATAAAGGTGTACTGTATACGACAAAAGTCCTGTTATTACGTTCTAGTATATCCAATCCTAATGACTGGCTTAATGGGAGCCAATAAAAAATAAACCAATCTCTGTAGCACAACAATTGATGAACCTTTAATTACAGTGTTATTACAGGTATTCTATCATCTTGTTGGTTTATGTGTGGTCTGAAAAACACGTATCATGGTGGGATGGGATAGATTTAATCGACTTAATAGACTACACAGTCTTGTAAAATAATAACTAGGCGCTTTCAAGACTTGATGGTGGAGAAAATAAAGAAACATTTTCTAGTAGTGACGAGGCACTGTAAAAGAATAAATTATTGGTAAAAAGCTATAACTCCAGTTAATATAACTGTCTGGAACACTTAATTAGGGCCAGTGCTTATGGCATTAGGAAGGAAACTTTAAAGGCATAAATACCAGGTCTAGCCGAGAAAATGTTTTTAATCACAAAATGAATGACACAGATGGTTGTCACACAATTAAATTATTTTTACCTACAAATCTTATACATACAATTCAACACCCAAAACGTCCCCAAAATAATTTTTGAATATATTAGAACTATTAGAAGTTATTGGTGTGACAAAGACTTGTTTCTTTCATTGTAAACAGAATTAGGCAGTCAATTTTTGACTTTTCTGGTTTCTAATTACAGAGGTCAGCCAGTATTAATTAATTATGCTCCGTCTGTAAGTTGCATACATAAAAGAGGAACGTGACTCGATGTTACAAGCTGATGGCATCCCGATGTACTGATATACAAGACTTGATGTTACGTAATAACAATGTAATAACGGACCATGAAGGATAGGGATGAAAAATAGTTTTTTTTTATTGTGACAATCTTGGACAAAACAGGACTGAAGAACGGGACTCCATTTTACAATAGAGCATTCAAACATTTATAGGTGACCAATAGCATACCCTAAATTCTATTTAATTTTGTTGTATATAGTAGGATTTTAGTAACTGTAAGCCATGAGCTTGGATTACAGATATATCGGATTATTATATATTTTTAACGACGTTTCGTTCAAATTAATAGAGTCATGTTGGGGACGGTTGTCCGGGGGGGGGGCGAAACGAGTGTCAATGATAGTAAATTGATGGTGTGATAACAGCCTTGTTCTTCATTCCTTGATAGGATTATAATGCTAGTTCTAACCAAATGTCCCAATTAAAACATCAAATTTTAAAATATTTTCGTATGTATATTTTTGGACACGTGTATATTCTGTATATTTTTGCATGTATATTTTATGAATATGTGTATTAATATTCACAAATTATGGACTGAAAATTAAGAAAATAATATTACCTTTTCATTTGTCGTTTATATTCTAATCGTACAGAAGCGTAATGCGTAAGTGGCTCAGGCGCATATACACACTTTCTCTCTGTCTGTCTTCCTATCTGTCTGTCTGTCTGTCTTCCTATCTGTCTGTATGTCTGTCTGTCTGTCTGTCTGACTCTGTCTCTCTCTCTCTCTCTCTCTCTCTCTCTCTCTCTCTCTCTCTCTCTCTCTCTCTCACGAGCCCGCAAAAACACTCTAACAAAAATATTAAGCATATATTAGAAGAATTGATACGTTTGCTTTCACAATTTACTGTAAAAGTCTCAGTTGTAATTGCCACGTTTGTTCAGCCTGTCAACCAGTTATACAAAATTTTTTATCGTCATCATCGTAGCATCAGCATAGGCCAGGTTCTGCCTGTTCCGCCTTCAAAAATCCTTCAGTCATTTCTTACTGTGTCTACCAACACATCTGTGTCCGATAGTTTTGTATTTCAAGACTCGTTTGGCCAGTCTTGGAGGTGACATTTTTTTAAGTGTTCTTTCCACCGTTTGGTTGTAATTTTTTTTTATTTTTAATTTTTCATTCTGTAGGCGTCAAACGGGCAAGAGCCGAACCATAACTATCGTCTCTTGCACCAAGCGACCTGTCGGTTCTCCGAATTTCCACTTGAAATTGTTCAAGCCAGATCATTTCAAATCTATCTTTTATTTCAGCCGTAATGAAGTACATTTATTTGTACCCATACTCATGTAGTTACGTTTTTATTTCAGCAGTTTCTGCTAAAAGAAGGATTTATAAATACTTAGTTGTATCTTGAACTTGATCTGTCTCATAATATAATTGGATACGTTGTTTTCACTCATGTGTAATGCTTAGTCTGCACGTAGTACGTATAAAATAGGGGGACGTGACTACGTGACGTGATACTGTAAGCTACTTCGACTTGATGTTACACAGTAGCTTTATTCCATGTAATAATTGCTTTTTTAGAAACACCTAAAATTACGTAGATAGTATCTTTAACTTTAGATTCATAAAGCTAATTAATTAGTGGAGTACTTAATGTTAAATACTTAAAGTGCTATATTTTTTTTTATGAATGGGGGTAAACAATCAACTTCTACGAAAAATTAGTATTGTTCAATATTTCAAAAGATTTAATTTACCTGAAAAAATCACTTTATTAGGACAATTTTAATTTTCTTCAAGTATATGTGTTGAGCTCATTTGTACATTTTAATTTTATACAAAAGTTTTGAAATATTCTGATAGGCCACATGGATATCGAATGTGACAGTGATACGAAAATTGAACTGTAAAGAAAATACAGTAAAGTCAGTGATAACTGAAAAACGTTTGAGTTCATATACACAACAAAACTTAATCCAATGTAAATCTATTATAACTTAAATATAAAAATATTAAATATAAAAAATTTAATTACAGACGATTAGGTAAGCATAAATTGTAAAATATTGTCAGTAATTGTCCTATCTTATCTTACGTATCAAGGTAACATGTTGCGTGGTCTACGAAAAAAGCGTACTGTTATGTACCGTCTCCGACGCTACCATATGTGTAGTGAAAAAAGTGCGAGTTTCATATCCTGAATACAGATTACACCAAACTTTTTCATCATCATCATCAACCTCAAGGCTTAAACCAACAATGGTTTGTTTCGATCTCAAATAGATAAATATTACAGCTGGTCACTCCAGCGCTACCTCGGACATCCCACATCTCTCCGTCCCCTCGGCTTATAGTTCCATAGTTGTTTGGGGATGCGGCAGTCATCCATTCGGCAAAGATGTTCCCACCAATTCAGCAGATACTGGGCGATCCTGTTGAGTATACTTATAATATTTGGTCCTGCACCAAATTTTTATTTAATTAAATTCGTATTACGATCTATTCAGCAGGGGCAATCAATTTGAATTGATGATCGATTGAAAAATGACATGCAGGATGTGTTTCTAGTAAAGCATATTCATTAAAAACAAGTCTTACAGTAAATACACTTTATAAGTTACATATTTCCCTGATATAGTCACCACAGACTAATCAAATCTGTCCTCTAAGTAACAGATTTTGAAGTGCTCTTTTAAACTGATTTTAGTCTACGCTCTTTGCCACCGCAAGGAAGAATCTACTTGGCGAGGACGTCGCAATGATTTTTCAGCCTGTTGTTGTAATTCGCTTTTCATGCCTTTCTATTCTGATACTGAAACCGTTTGTAGATCTTTCTGGATTTTGAGGTGAGCACATACTATGAGAGTTCATGAAACCTCTGAGTACTTTGTTCTGGAAGCGCTGGTGTATTCGAAGTTTGGATTTGCTGGTAGTTTCCGTCAGCTGTATGCCATACGTCCAGGCAGATTTTAGGATAGTTTTATAAATTAACTCACTATAGTTTTTTAAACTCACTTAGGACGACCTCCTAATCGACCATTACAGTTTTTAAAATTGTACATTAAATTTAGCAAGTACACTTTCAAATACTGTAATACAATATGTACTTCTTGCTCACAGCTTACCGTCTCTTGTAATAACAGACTGTTAGTTAATTCATTAATCAATAATTAGTTATCATTTTTATGAAGTGGTCAAATAATATCATCCCACATAACACCCGACCTTCAGTAACCTTTAAATGGGGATAGGGCGCCCGCACGTATATTGATTGAATTTCCATAAAATACGTTTTATGTCCAGCTAACCGAACAGATTGTACAAGTAACTAGAAAAGGAAATAATTTTGTACACTGTGCCTAAGTTTGTTTTGCCTGTTTTAGATTTTCTGTAGTTTAAAATTTTTTGTCTTATGTTTTGAAACCATTATCAATAACAATTAACTCGAAACTGTACATCGCAGACCACTACAAGTAAAAGCGTGTAAAAAGTATTACTAATTCCATAAAAATTTCCGGTTAACGTTTAACTGTTTTATATAAAAAGTTGATGTTTATGTGTAAAAATCATATAGTGTTTAAGAAAAGAGTCATACATTTTATATTAGGTGGTAACCAACGCGTATTTGTGCCATACATGTTCAAGAAAAAATTTAATCAGAATTATTGAATCTACACAACACACAAATTACAGCACGCTATATTACAGAGGCTATATTAAATTCTAAACATATGATAGTTACAAATTTAGAATTTTGGAAAACTAACAAAGAATTGGAAAGTTACGTTCTTTCTTGGATTTCGTTGTCCATGACGTGTCCGTTACTTAACTAAATATAATTATTTCACTACCCACTCGGAACACAAAGTTTTTTATGGGTAAAAACGTAAAAGTTTATCTTATAGCCTGAACCGGTTTTCGCTTTTAAAACCCGCTTTATTGAGCCTCTGAAAAAGCTTTTTAAAAGCGAAAACTGTTTCAGGCTATAACGTAAAACTTTTACGTTTTTACCCATAAAATACTTTGTGTTCCGAGTTGGTAGTGAAATAATTATATTTAGTTATGTTCTTTGTAATGATGTAAGATAATGACTGTATTTATCACTAACGCAAATCACAATTTTTCAGAAAGTAAGGATAAATTTGTAAAGTGACGTGTGAATAACGTGAGTCATTAAAGTGAATGAGAGTACAATACAAAAGAAAAGACAGTAAGCACGAAACAAATTTTTAGACCTGACACAATAAACGGTTCGACTTTAAAATACCCGTTACATCAAACAAATAAAACGTGTACATCACATCTTAAAAATTCTTTATCACTTTCTGTTTATTATTTCTCAAAGTTGGCATTTCAGCTATGCCATGTATATTTTATTTATGTGAAAATCGCTTAGTACAAGTGCATCAATATTAACAACTCAAAGAAAATGTCCGTAGACTATTCAGCACACAAACATACTTATTTTCGTTTAACGTGGCTCGTGAAAAACAAAACTCTATAAATAATTCATGAATCTGTATAATTTTCAAAAGCATTTACAAACAACGATTGATACTTGCACATAGTTTCTTATTTATAGTTGGCATTATATAAAAATACCTCTCCTTTAAAGAAACATACAATACTTTCATATATTTTACTTTGTTTTACACAATTTTCACATTTTTTAACTGCATTTTTTTAAAATTATAATATCAAACACAGGAATGTAACAATTTATGAGTTTTGCATATATGTCCCACTTTCTTGTACATCCACAGATAACATGACTTTTAACTGTGTAATTACTGAGTTATTATACATCGTGCATTGAGGATGGTAAGTAGATAAAAGAACAAAATTACGTGTTTATTTTTGAATTAGCAGTCTCTGTAACTCCAACTTCGTCGTGATTGTTTGCTAAACAACTAAACGGCATGTTCTTGATGAGGCCTTTAAGTGTTTCCACCAGTGTGTTGTGATTTAGGACTTGAAAATGGTGAAAACACTGAAAGGCCTCGTCCAGAACATGACAATTAGAAGGACGTTTAGCAAACAAGCACGACGAAGTTAAAATTACAAGTATAAATAAAATATTATTTTTTTCATATTCCTCTTGTTATAAAAAGTTAAAAGCTGCATTTGAAACACAATATTTTGCCATTCGATTTGATTAAAAATACACGATTTTATATAAACGGTTCATACAAGTCAAATTATCAGCTATAAACAATACAAAGTATCTAAAACGCTGAGATTAGTAAAAATAATGTTGTTGAGGAATCTATTAACTGAATGAAAATGTAAATCTGAACATAACTTTAAAAAACAGAAATTTTAAATGATGTATATGACTCTGTGTCTGTAAATAATTCTGAAAGTAATAAACGTAATATGGACTGGCTTGTAACAGGTAATAAGCTTTTTTATGTAAAGCTTGATAATGAAGAAAATTCTGAGAAAGCAGGGAGACCAAGAAGTTACGGCTCTTCCTGGTAGATCTATGAAGCACCTGCATATGTCTTTTTGATATTAATGCCTTTTCAAGATTTATAGCAACCCTAACATCTTATTTTTTTATCTAGTAACACTGAAGTAACAGTTGTGTTGAAATTAATTTGCTAACTAATTTGCTGAAACGATTAATGGGTTTGTTGAAACATCAACAGAAATTGAAGACAAGCTCTCAAGACACACAGCATTTGGCGTAAACATAAGAAGGATCAGAGATTTCTCATTCCTATGAAAATGTGATATGAGAATGGAAACTTTTAGAATTACTATGAGTATGTTATAAATTAGTCATTCTGAGTACAACAAACATATAAAAAAGCTGAATCCATTCCTTTTCGACCCTAACGCTATTACGTTTTTGAGGTCTAGGAGTCTTTCATTGTTTTCATACTTTCCCTTTTGCACTGCCCGGTAAAAGACTAGCCAGGGTTAAGCATGTCAAATGGTTAACGGTCATAGGGTCGGCAGAGGTAGGTTTCCGAACGGCACTGGGGGTTAAACAACCTAGGAGGTGTGTCTCCTAATCAAACTCAGAGCAAGACCAGAGGCTCAACGATGCACTCCTACCTCTCGTCTTATCCTACAGGAGGCTGGTAACGTCCTTAAAGGACATGTACTTTGCTCCAAAAAGACAGTGGAACATATTAGATGGAAGTGTATATATTTCTTTGGGTACAGAACCGGTAATCTGCCTAGTCCCTTATAGAAGAAGAAGAAGGGTTAAATAAAATTAAAACCAATAACAACAGACACTTAAACGTTTAGCGACATTAGGTTCACCTCATTCTTAAACTTTGTTATTATACGTATTATGTGGGTAGAAACTTACATTAATCCTAAAATTTTATGAAATTATGCATTGTAAAATTGAAAAAAAAGTTATGCAATTTTCTGTGTTAACGGCATCATTGTTGCTATATCCAAAACATTCGATTATGAACACATTTATACGCAATTTTTTAAAATAACCTGCAAATTTTTATAAAGTTTTTCAACAATTTAAAAAATTTTTAAAGAACATAATAATTCAACAGTGGCTATAAAGAAAAAGTATCATATCAACTGACACCTTCTACTGTTATATAATACATTAAATACTGTTTATAAAATGGGAGATTTTTAAATTCAAAAAATTGTAAGGTGGAAGGCATATATCTAATACTCCTATATTGCTAGTAGGGGTCTGAAGGACGACGAAACCATTACGGTGCAGACATATATGCGTCTGTCTCCCTCATTACTACTTCGAGTCTTATGCGCTTGCGCACTACTTCGACGCTTGCGCACAACGGGTCGAGTAGTAGAAAAAAGAGATAGAAGCAGTCGTTTGCTGCCTCACTTACTCCGTGACACCTCCACTTACGGGCGATAGCAATATAGTAGTATTAGATATATGGTGGAAGGTCTCCAAATTTACATACATATAGCATATTTATATAAGCAATAAATTAAATGTGACATACGTTACTGTGTCCGAACTTCACAGTTAAAGGAACACCCGTTACAATCACAAAGGAATTCGTCACAATCGTTAAATATATAAAATTCTATAATATAGTAATTGTGTTAATATGAATATTAACACATTTATTTGCTTTCTCAACAAAAGCAATAGATTTAATTGCGTGTGGTAACCATGCCATCAATAATCTAACTTATATATTTAATTTTTTAAACAATATATAATTTAATTTTAATATTATATAAAATTAAAATTGACGAACTAATAATTTTTATTTACAAAAGAATTACTTTTTAACCACAATATTTATTAATTTAGTATCCTGGGCAGTCATTAATATTCTTCCTATATGCGAAAAATCAAAGCATCAATATTACCTCAGAAACAAATCACAAAATCAGACTCGCAAATGGTAAACACATTTTTACATAAGGGGGTAATTGGTAGCCTGAATTTAGAGTGTTATAATTGTAGCCTGGGATTATTTTACACTTTTCATAAAACCTCTGTGGTAGGCTGCGTTCCCATTTACCGAAAGTAATGTTACCGTTAAAAAACAAAAGTATTAAATGTCTTTATGTTCATTAATACTAGTTGAGCTATTTGAATTTATTTGTGTGTGGGGGTGGGAGATTTCTAACACACATAAAGGGGCTGTCTTTGGTTATCAAGGAAAGTTTTTGAACGTTTATCCTTCTAAACATTTTACACTTAGCCATACCGTCTTGAGATTTACGGACTACTGACTGTAAAAAGAGGTAGAATAAAAAGAGGCATTGAAGCCTACTGGAAAGCAGTTTATCTCCTCTTTCGTTTCTATGGCTTGCACACCAGCAAGCAATCTCGCCAACTTCTTTCTGTGTGACTTTTATATTTTTTGTCTACCTTTCCACCCGCCTCTACATGTCTCTCGCTATGCTTCTAAATGTCTTGATCAGTTAATATTATTATGTACGAATCGCAAGGCTCAACAAGTAACCACAGAACGGAACTGGGCTTTATGTACTTTCCAATTTTATGTATAGAACGAATTCAATCAGCAATGCAAGGTCACAAGTAGTCTCAGTTACCTTTCGTATCAGACCAGTCTTTGTACTTAAAGAAATTAAAAGAAAAGTTAATTCAATTTTAAGCATTACACAACTTATCCATCACATCAAGTTTCTGTACGTTAATAAAACTACGTTTTATATTACGTTATTTTATTTTGTCTTGAGCGTCTCTACAACATAATGCAACATTTTTATATATAACGTAACACTGAATTGCAAATAATAAAACATAATTTAAACATAATTTAAAAAATTAAAAGGAATCGTTGATTCTTATTTACTTACTTCAAAATTAAGTTTAATATGATTTCGTCTGAGACACAAATACGAAACTCATTTAAACTGCTTGACGTGCACATTTCTTTATGTGCATATATCATAAGTTTACAGCAAGGGATAACATGGTTTTATTTCGCAGTGACCTTTAAATGTGACCGTACGAAAACGCTAATACAGGTGTATGAGAGCGCGTACGGAAGTTTGTAGCTTATCCTAAATAAATCCGTTTACTTACACAGAGCTACATAATCTTCTACACATCTTACAACAGGAACAATCTGCAAAAATACAAAAATGTATATTGTTGCCCCCTAACGATTATTTGTAAGTATAAGGTTTAACACATATGAATAGGTAGGCCTATACGAGTCTCTAAATTATGAATTACCAAAAAAAGCCTTCAGCCAGTAGAACTGAAATAAGTAGCAAATAAAACGCATGGAGACCACTACTGTTTTGGTTTTAAATTTGACTGCTACTCAGGATAGTCGCCAGTGTTTTAGTCAAAATTTTTGTACGGAAGAACAATTCTGCATCTCAACACGACCTGAAAGTGACGGATAAAATGTCTCTACTGGTTTTTAACTATTTTTAACATTTCAATGTGTTTTTATATGAATATCTATAATTAATCCTATGAGATTCTTCTTTTATTATAAACAATACCGATTTTTAAACTAACATAACTCCTTTGTGTTTGTTTTGTTACTACAAAATTGTCATGGTAACTTGAATGTGTTTTTGTGTATGTGACTGCTAGGAACTGTAAACACACACACAAGGGTTCAGCCTTTTAGAAAGGAATTTTTACAACGGAAACGACCGTTCAAATAAACACATTAAAGCCTTAATCTCATCCATTAACAAATTTTTCTGAAGGGCTGTTGAGATTAGGATTTACTGAAATTAATGTATTGAATCGATTGCTAAACCGGCCCGACGTTGTTCTGTAAACCGGGTAATCTCTTTGTTTCGTAGTTACAAGGAAAACAGTTCTTGAATACCTTTACCAAAAATATATTTTTTATAGAGTTTTGCCAAACATTCTCTATGAATCCAATCTTAAAGCACCTAAAACGTGGAGATATTCCTGATTTCGTATACATACTATACATTTATACCAGTTCCGGTTTTAGAAAATTTCATACCATACCGCAAGATTTCTTATTTTAATAGCTCACTTTATTTAAAACTACATTTTTATCACTGACGATTATTATAGTTTAGGTTAGTAGTAATGGTGGAATTCGTCTATTCCTATTTTATGCTTGCGTTAGTTAAATCGGTTAATTTGCTATGCGTTATTCATTTTGTTTCTCAACTATCATCAGGCGTTAATAAAGTATCTAAATAAATACAAAGGAAAAAGTGTAAGAAAATCGCGAAAATAAATGGAACGTTGTTTATTTATATGAATATGAATCGCTAACGTAACTTTAACTGATAAACAAGTTTCAGAAAACAAAGAGCAATACGAGAAATTTAAGTTTTATTGCGATTAAATTTTTTTTATCATTATTATGTAATAACAGAATTGAACAACAAACGTAAAACAGTAAAACATATTCATAAAAGTAAAAGTTTAACATGCAATTTTAGTTTAGTCTACCATTTAGTTTTGGATCACGCAATTCTATGCGAGGTTCCTTCGGCCAATCATGCCAATGATTTCCAGTGATTATCGACGTTTTCCAGTGCGGCAAGTTTACATTACGTTTGCTCATCCTCGCTTTTCCCTTACCATTTTTGTTTGACAGCATTTTATTTATTCAATCGATAGACATAACCATGGTGATTTTCGCTTGTCCAATGACGGCTAACCCTGTGGTGACTATCATAACTCGAATCATTCGTATAAGCCATCTATGTTAGCACTTTCCGATATTTTAACCTAACCTGTCCATTTTCTTAGCTAGTCCTCCTTTTCCTTCCAGCTCTATATCGGTTTCACCGTATGTTCTGTTATTATTCTTCCCGTTTCCCAGACGCGTCTGTAACATTTTAATAGATACATATATATATATATAAAACGCTTAAAGTGCAAAGTCCTGTAACACTCTGCAGATGACAAAAAAATTAAAAAAACTTTTTGCGGTATATTTAAAACAAACATTCATTCTCATGTAATCAATTATAACATGTTATTATATATATATATATATATATATATATATATATATATATATATATATAATAACATTATTTATATATATATATATCGTGCTGTGGTATTTTTTGCAGATATTTGAATTATATATGCCACCCGGTGGTGACGTCATTGTTACCCGGTGGTGTACTGTAATTATTTACTAGTATAATGTAATTAAGATATATAATTACTGTTATTACGTTTTTTGTTTATCAGCACATGAAAAGAAACTCTATCTCAGGGTTAATGATTATTAAGCTGTTTGATCTTATTTACTATTGTATATGATATGTTCTTTTCTTTAAACCGAACCAAATAAAGTTAGTATGTAAAATTTTGATAAATAACAATGTAAAAATAGCTACCATACAAATGTAACTAGACTGATTCTGAATTCTTCCCAGCTGCCACGGGTTCACTTCTGGTTGATGTTTATTATTTTCAAAGGCAATATTGGGCTTAGCGATCCGTTCCTCCACGTGAAATTCTTATTGGTTTTAATTCTGAATGTTGTTTTCTTCGACGATTGCAAAACAGATATCTCTTCGGAATATTGGATTATATTTTATGGCCACTCAAACTATTCTTCAGTACAGGATTCCTCTTTTAGATCGGTGTTTTCTCAAAGATATGTTTAGAATTCTCGAAATATTATTTATTTATTGAGTTGTATATTATTTTATTAAATTCAATATTAATACTAAGTATCTTCTCCTGATGGATTACTTTATTAAATTGACAATCAAACTCTGGTATAACAAATTAAACTCTTTTACTGTTTATCCTTTTACATACAACATTAAACTTTGTGATGTATAAATTTTGACTTATTTACATCATACCAAATATTAATTTAGATTTCATTTACATATCACTTTCTTTGATTTTTCAGTATTGAAGATAAAATTAGACTCTCCATGTTACTCTTATTAAATATAATTTTTAGACTCATGTTGCTCTTCTTAGATATAAATTTAGACTAATACATTTCCTTTCATTTCTATACAATACAAAACCTAACAATTTACAATTTTGCCACATTGATAAATCCCTACCTTATTTACGTCTTTCTATCATATAACTCTTAAAAACATATATAACTTTTCTACTTATTATTAAATATATTTATTTTACTTCTAATATTCTTAATTCTAGTTGTATTTATTATATTACAATTTTCTTACTCTTTCCTTTTATTTTAATATTTATTTCAAATTTCATATAATACTTGTCAAAAAATATATCTTACTGCTGTTTTATCTCATATTGGAGTCTACCTCTATGTTGGTTGGGACTATCGACTCAATGTTTTTGTTTTCATTTTAACCATATGTTACAATTACTATTAAATTTGTATATTTTTTCTTTTAAAATTATTATTTTCCTCTTATGTACTGTGTTGTATTTTAACAGCAGTACATAATACCTTCCCTTATTTCATAATCTCAGATACAACTGGATATGAGATTTTGAAATAATTAATTTCTCATCATAAACATAGTCTAACCTTAATATTTAAAACATCTGATTAATTAGCTAATTGTATCTCACAAAGTTCTTTTAATAAATTGGTTTTTTCTTTTATTAACATAACAAATATCGTTCATCACTATCACGAATCACCATATCTTAAACACTCATTTATGGCTTAAAATAACCTTATTCAAACCAACTGGTTTTACATCAAAAGTAATAAGTAAAAAATAACAATTGTGCCTAATTTCATGGCTAAAAAACTCAAAAACATGACTACAACATTATCTTTCTTTTAAATCTCACCTTCCCGATCCTGGTCATAAATTTAATTTGTTCTTCATTTCAGAACTATTTTTTTTTTAATTATTTTTATTATAATTAGGGTATCAGCTTTAATGATGTGATATGCTTTGTAAACCTAATAACTGTCCATGATAATCAGTATATATTTAATACGTCTCCTACCACTATTTGAGAATGGTCCACAAATGTCAACAAAACTTGCTCTAACGCTCTCAATGCTTGATGATTTATTTACCTTCCCTCATATCTGACATTGGCTAATTTGACTTTTTGACAAATATCATATAGTAACTTATCACATAAAAATTTATGTCGATTCTTCATACACTTTGTGTTATTCTATCATTTATTTGGTTACCTTTAATTATATTCCTGTTTTCATGTTGGAACACTTAATTTCTTCTCACTTTTCACAACTCGAGACATATTGTCATATTTATTTTTTATTTCTTTACCTCGTTGTTTGTATCATCCCTAAAATACCATAGTTCCCTAACATTAAATAGTACACATGGGTTCGGATTCGGAGGGGCACTCTTGGCTTCCATTACTCCGCAGTTTTCCCTAAATATATCATCTGAGATCAGAGGAACTTCATCTCTGTCCTGGAAAAAATAAAAGTTGCACTATCACAACACAATACATATAATTATTACCTATAAGGTAGCTCCTTCGCTACAAACTTATATTCAAGGGATTGTTACATGATTTCTTTGAGGTCTCTTCACATTTTTATTCCATTACTGTTTCACTTCTGGTGTTTTATCACTTCAATTAATATTCTATCATTCACAGGTAACTGGTTAACATTATTCGACATACATGTGGAATTATTTCCATCATGGTGCTGTCAATCAATGATATTTTAGATTCTATCTTCACGTTCATTTTTATTTATTTATTCCCCTTTAATTATGCAGTTAAGTACTGAATTTTATAATTATCGTAAGTTGTATTTGTCTATTCTTTCTTCATTTAACTCATTCTAACCCTTCTTAAATAGTAACTAGTATTCATTGTTCTTATCATTGTTATTATACTGATTGATATGGTTATTCAAATAATTATTATGGTTATTAACCGTCTTTCTCTTCTTAATTGATACAAAATAATTTCTCTTAACTATCCGGTAAGATGTTCTTACTTATTTTAGAATTTGGTGGTTTTATTTTCCTGTCTTTTATTATTATTGGTTCAAAATAATTTCTTCTGAAATATATGGTAAGATGTTCTTACTTATTTTTAGAATTTTGTTGGTTTATAAAATAAATTTTATTTGTAATATCTTTCATATTATGTCGTTTGTATTAATAATTAATCTAATCTTTGTTCCATTAGTTTGCTTTGGTCCATCAGTCATATGAAAATCAGTCCCTTCTTTCCATATTTTCATATTTAGTTCAACCGTTGTCAAATACTTCATTTACCCTTGTTGTTCGGATTACTACAGTGTCCATAATGATTTCTGTTTTTATTTAATATCTCCCTGTCACCCTGTACTCCCATTCTTTTAATCCTACATGTTCGTCTGTACCTATGCCTACATCAATCACTTTCCAATTTATTTTATTGAACAGGTATTTTAATGGTATTTGAATTATTGATGACGGTATTGATAGTTTGCTACACATTTCTATTTCTGTGATATTTAATTTACCTGTAGATTTTCGGACGTTTTTTCTCACTATTTTATTGTGATTCCCTTTGAAAGTTTCTATTAAGTTCCTTCTATTATTTTTAAAATTACTTATTCTTCTGTAGTCAGTACTTAGGATGTTAAGTACATTAATCAGTCCATTGTTCATCATCTCCAATTCTTCTCGTGTATTTTTAATTTTCTTAGGATGTGTTATTCTTCTTTCTTCTGTTTTCTTAATTATTTTCTTCTTTATTCCACTATCTTCTATTTTGTGACTTACTTGCTCCCTGTTTTGATCGTTTGGTATTATTTCTATCTCCGTTTTGTTATCATTTATTACTTCTTCCGTTATCTGTTCCATAACTTCCTGTTTATTTTCTCCTAATTTCTCTTCAACTTCAATAATTTTATTTATTACCTCTTCACGTAATTGAGCTAAATTTTCATCAGTTTTCTCAACCTTCTGGTCAGTTTCTGTAATTCTATTCCTTATTTCTTTTTTATACTCTTCTAACTGTTGTTTCAATTCCTCTTTATTTTTCTCACCCTCTTCCTTCAATTGTCCTATTAACTCTTCGTTACTTTGTCTAATCTTCTCCTTCAACTGTTGTAGTAATGTTTCATTATTGCTTTCAATTTTTTGATTTACTTCCTCCTTATCTTCCCTCATTTGTTTCTTCAGTTCTTCAGTATTTTGTTTTCATAAGTTTTCCTTATCTACACTCATTTGTTTGAAATTTTCGTTGGTTTTGTTATTCCCTTCCATTATAATTCTCATCATCTCCTGGAAATTTGCATTCATTGGTTGGGTTGGTTTCTTTGGTTGGTCCCCTTGGGCATCCCTTACTATTACTTCCGTTTCAGTTTCTTCCTCTTCAACACTATTACTCCTTAATTCATATCGTTGCTCTGGTTTGTTATCCATTTTACAATATTTAACTTAATTTAATTACAAGGAAATTTTTTATGCTAATTAAATTTAACAAAATTGTGTTATTCGGTACTGGCTTAAAGAAAATCTTTGCTTTCACGTATGGGCGCCATTTACGTGATGTGGTATTTTTTCCAGATATTTTAATTATATATGCCACACGGTGGTGACGTCACTAATGTACTGTAATTATTTACTAGTATAATGTAATTAAGATATGCAATTACAGTTATTATGTTTTCTGTTTATCAGCACATGAAAAGAAACTCTATCTCAGGGTTAATGATTATTAAGCTGTTTGATCTTATTTACTATTGTATATGATATCTTCTTTTTTTAAACCAAACCAAATAAAGTTAGTATGTAAAATTTTGATAAATAACAATGTAAAAATAGCTACCATACAAATGTAACTAGACTGATTCTGAATTCTTCCCAGCTGCCACGGGTTCACTTCTGGTTGATGTTTATTGTTTTCAAAGGCAATAGTAGGCTTAGCGATCCGTTCCTCCACGTGAAATTCTTATTAGTTTTAATGCTGAATGTTGTTTTCTTCGACGACTGCAAAACAGATATCTCTTCGGAATATTGGATTATATTTTATGGCCACTCAAACTATTCTTCAGTACAGGATTCCTCTTTTAGATCGGTGTTCTCTCAAAGATATGTTTAGAATTCTCGAAATATTATTTATTTATTGAGTTATATTTTATTTTATTAAATTCAATATTAATATTAAATATCTTCTCCAGATGGATTACTTTATTAAATTGACAATCAAACTCTGGTATAACAAATTAAACTCTTTTACTGTTTATCCTTTTACATACAACAATAAACTTTGTGATGTATAAATTTTGACTTATTTACATCATACCAAATATTAATTTAGATTTCATTTACATATCACTCTCTTTGATCTTTCAGTATTGAAGATAAAATTAGACTCTCGATGTTACTCTTATTAAATATAATTTTTAGACTCATGTTGCTCTTCTTAGATATAAATTTATACTAATACATTTCCTTTCATTTCTATACAATACAAAACCTAACAATTTACAATTTTGCCACATTGATAAATCCCTACCTTATTTACGTCTTTCTATCATATAACTCTTAAAAACATATATAACTTTTCTACTTATTATTAAATATATTTATTTTACTTCTAATATTCTTAATTCTAGTTTGTATTTATTATATTATAATTTTCTTACTCTTTCCTTTTATTTTAATATTTATTTCAAATTTCATATAATACTTGTCAAAAAATATATCTTACTGCTGTTTTATCTCATATTGGAGTCTACCTCTATGTTGGTTGGGACTATCGACTCAATGTTTTTGTTTACATTTTAACCATATGTTACAATTACTATTAAATTTGTATATTTTTTCTTTTAAATTATTATTTTCCTCTTATGTACTGTGTTGTATTTTAACAGCAGTACAATATATATATATATATATATATATATATTCAGATATGTATACAACATTCATATCTCTCCACATTATACTTGTACATTTTTGTTGTTATTATTAATAATAAATAACATGTTTCTTACAAGAATATATAATATATTTTTTGAATATTTTATATTCGAAAAAACAATTATTTTTGTGTGTTTAATATTAGTCGATAAATCAAATAAAACTGGCTTTAAAAACTGGCGATTGCATTCTTTTAACTGCAGTCTGGAGAATGATCCCCGTAGATGACGTCCGCTGCCCTGATTACCTACAGTTGGTCTCCAAAAGCCCTATATTGCGCCATAGTAAAAGTAAGTGGCTGAGGCTCTCAATGTCGCTTTTGGATTACTATTTGTTTTGAAATTTTACAAGCATAACTCAAATCGATCGTCGTGTATAGGTCTCACACTAAATCTGGTATCATTTTGAATGTCTTTCAAAACTATACGAAAAAACATCCACGAAAAGCACACATCAACGGCCTAACGCTTGTCTCCAATACAGATGAAAAATTAGAGCGTATTACTCAGGAATCGGCAGCGTTGAAGGCTCTGAATAGACGGATTTGTGGTCGTTTACTGAAAACCTACCGTTTGTTCAAATGGCCACGTGTACATTACGTTTGAATAACCGATATGACCTTTCTTTGACTGCAGTTTAACCAAATCTCTACCAATATTCTAAAGCTCTCATTGGTAATTTCTAATGTCAGTAAAGGAATTACTACGATTATGTAACGTTTGTCTTATTCTCGTCAAGAATTGTTCTAAAACTGTCCCAAAATTATCAGAACTTTTTGTTGTCATGACGGCTTCATAAATGTCACATATACTTAGAATTATTAGAAAGAACATATTCACACCCTTTAAATTTATTCAATTGGAAAAAATAGTTTGTAATAATGAAAAATTATATTCTTGTCCAAGCCCCATCTCGAAATCTTGATTAAAACGGCGCTAAAGTGTTTTTGCATAATTAGGTTCAACTCACGCCTGCACTCAACTATCGAAACCTCGACTTTAAGGGCAGTATTGCACCGAGCTAATTACTTACTCTTGCAATACTTTATTTGTAACTCCAGGTAACAAAGTTCGTACATACTAAAATATCCCACATACAAGTCTACATGTTTCACATATTCTCTTACTCATCATATGGTTTCTTTCAATATATTTGGTGTATGTTTTATGTTGATACATCCAATGAAACACATAGAACAGGAACGTATAGTATATATGTAACATATGTTGTGTTCATACATTTTCTTCTCAGTCTGTGGCACTTTTGGTAAAATTTCTTTGTTGTCTCTCATCCAAATTCAGCCTCCATTTCTGTCATTCATCTCTGTAATCCTCCATGTCCAAACTTTTATTACATTTAACATGCTTTATTTATTATTCCCATAAATATCGTGTGTTGTCGCAATTTAAGGAGAAACAATATTTTTACAAATAAAATTTATAGTAGAACATATTATCAAACAAATTTTGGTATAAAAAATTTGTCACTACTTATTGCCACATGCTAAATACTTCGTTCTTGACGAGGCCTTTCGGTTTCTCCACCATCGTCAGGTCTTCATGTCGTTTAAGACCTGAAGATGGTGGACACACCAAAAGGCCTCTTTAAGAACGAAGTATTTAGCAGTGTGGCAATTAGTAGTGACAAAATTGGTGTTAAGAAAGCTGCTAATAAAACTAACAAAACTGGAAATTTTGGTATGTTGGGATATAAAACAATTTCTTTAACTAAATGAAATGGTAACCTAAGTAACACCAAATAAGATAGATTAACAGATATATTTTTAGTAACAAGTAAAATATTTGTGAAAATAAAATCTCAAATTCCTCCAATTAATTAATTCGTACGGTGAACTGTACCAAAGAGTTAACTTTTAGCACTATTTTTTTTTTTTTTATCCTGCGCCGAATTTCGTATACAAATGTCGTGTATAGTGTTCGGTGTAATGTGAAGCACCTCGCTCTTGATTTGTTACGTGAGAGGCTTGCAGCGTTTTATGCGATCCCTACACATAAACAAAGGTTTATACTAACGGGCAGACATGAAGCCACAATGTCACGTATTCGTGTCGTTGACTCTCTGCGTGATGTTCATTTTTTTACAACTTTACCTAATCTTGGGTGATGACCGACAACGAAATATTTCTTGTGTTTGTTGAAATTAATTTTTGGACACATTTGAAGTTGCATAAAATAATTTCTGTTCAGATGTATAGAAATAACATCAAATGTTAAAAATGTAAAGTTTATTCTCTAAATTAGTTTCTCTAAATTTTTAATCTGGTTTGTAAGTTTTTGTTTATAATTCACTTGTGATTGAACTAGTATATTCAAAGTAAAAACTTGCTATTGGATATGTTGATTGAAGACTCGTTGGGCACTTGGCGAAGCATATTACTACACATGTTTCAAAAAACTTGTGTAGTTTCACAATTTATTCTCAACATCTGAGAATTGTTTCAGCCTATTAGGCTATTCTCAAAGAGCTGATAAGAACAATTACATATAAAGAAATTTTGTTATTTTTGAAAACCATTGTAAGAAGTACTTTCTTGATAACGTTATTTCCATTAGCAAAGCAATGCTACTACTTGTTTAGCTTATTCCATCCTTCACGTCCCTGTTCATCTAAACCACCCTTACACATATACACAAACGCCTTGTACACTTTAGTAAATTAATTTGAATGAGAGCATTGAGCATCGTATAAAAAACGTATTTTTTTAGTCGCTGTCTAAGCAGAAGGGTCACATCACCAAACAGTACTGTTAGAGGCCAAACTTTAGGATACAGGTACAGATACACTGAATAACAGACAAAAGTAGATTTCTGTTTCAGAAAGCCAACATAAGAAGTAATGTTCACATGAATTCCTTCTTGTTTGTTTAAAGTAAATAAGCAAGAGCTTGTTAGTGATTAGAGATAGGTACGTATAGCTCCTGTGATAATTCCTACCTCGTGTCCTTTTTGGTGTTGCAAATTCCCGCATCTGTGCTATGCCGGAGAGGAGTACATAAGTGGGTTTTTACTGTAATTGGCTTATATGTATTTCTTTAATCAACTAAGGCAATACTTGTTTGACATTTATGTGTGTATATAACTATTAAGCAAATTCATCTCACTCTAGTAAATAGGGGAAATATTTGTGTAACATTTTTGATAAAATACTTTATAGGCCCTACTATAATATATAATTTTAAAACACTACATGCAGTTTTAATTATTTGTTGTGTTCTTCATCGTAGTGTGCCTAATATTAAGCTGATTATTTAATTCTGAAAACTTACCACTTACTCTCAAGATTTGTGTGTCAAGATCTGTACCTTTAACGCATGTCTTAATCGACCAGTCCAACCACTCCTTTTCTGTAAAAAGCTTCAGTATCTTCCTTCAGTTTTTATTCAGTTGCCGTGCTTTAATGTAACGACGCAGGTATTTGTCTTTAGTTCCAATCCGTATTCGATTCTAACATAATATCCATCCAAGTTGGCTAACATCTTGCTTTAATTAGACGCTATCCTACGTTGTGTAATCTACTAATTTTATTGTAATCTCTTAGTAGTAAACTAAATTTGAACTTTTCAAATCAACGTTTAATTAGATAAAATGTCATGAAACCTGTATTCTAAGACAGGCAACAAAACTGGTCAAAGCCTTTGCACTTTATGCATTTTTAAACATATTACGTAAATCTGATTCTCAACGCATTTGTCAACATTTCAGTGAAACCCACAGTAATGTCGCACCACTGTTTATAGTGCCATAAAATCTGTCTATGTAGTTTTCTTTTATGTATTAACAACATCTCTATGTTCTGTTTATCTCGCGTGTGTACTTCTCGTCTGGACATACCTCTGTATCATCTGTAATTTACGAATTGTTTCTTTTCAGAAATGTTTATTACAAACATATAAATTATATACTCATGAAAGCTACAGCAAATAAAAAGATTTGTGAAACGTTTGTCAGTTAATCTTCAAGTTAGTTCTGGTCAATCAGATTCTTAACTGAAGTTGATCAAACTTTGTTAGAGGGAGCAGTTTGCGCAGTTACAATTCAGATTAACTGCGGAGATTGGAAAACTTAAACTTTTGTTTGCACGTGCTGAGTTCAACAGTCCCTTATTAGTTTTATAATTCAGTCGCTGTTACTAGAATGAGAGATTTACAAAAAAAAACGTAATGTGGAGGACACCAGTTAAAAAAGTAACTCTGTTTTTGCTTCAATACGAAACAGATAGTATTCTATTTAAAAACTGATTTATTATAGGCCCTACTAAAAAACGTGAAAAATATTTTTTTAGCTATTCTTTAAATTGTAACTTTAGACAATTATAACTCTTAAACTGTTAACAGTTTTAATGTCTTCAATTATAACTGTGTCAACAAAGTGAAAGAATATACTGATTAATAACAAACTTTGACATACTTTACACTATATGTAAAATTAATACAGGGTTAATTTCAAAGTCAAGATTATTGTTTAAGTCAGATATTATCTATTTATAAACGTTTTTAAGTATGTGTGGCAATCAACGACAAGGAACGCATTAAATAAATGTCATACGGGAGTCAACTTAGGATGTAGCATTCTTGAAACCATAAAAACCTCATAGTGGAAGACATAGGTGTGGTGCTGTCGTATACATAGGATTATCGATGACAAGTAACCTAAACACATAATTGGAAGGTTCCCCAACAAGAAGGAAAAGGGGCAGAGTTAGTAACCGCTATGGAAAATAGAGGATTACAGTATGCGTGGACAGCGAAAGACGAAAGATATTTTGGAAGAGAAGGGGGTAGCCAAAAGAAAACTCGAATAAGTGACACAAAATAAACATTGATACAAACTCAGAGGCGGGGTCTGTGATAATTGGTGCGAACATATGGAAAGTATATTATTATGTGTGGCGAAGGTAAAGTTGCAGAAAAGCACTTAGCGTTGACCTACACGATACTGATTGGATGAGAATTCCTTTTTCAACTTCATTAGCAGTTTGACGTTGGTAGTTTGCTGTTACGGTTTTATATTATATGGCCTTTGGTAGAGCACTCTATTATCACGAATTTGTATTACATTCCATACTGAATAACTTTATTACTAGTAGTATTTTCATCGGAAAACCCTTTACAAAAAACAGAGTATTCGTATTTGAACTACTCCGTATAAGGTTGCTTTAGAAACAATTCATTCCACCGCATGCAAAACAGTAGATAGAAATGTTTCAGTAATTTATTTTGTTTTTATTTTTTGTTTTCTTGTATGCAAAACCGTGCCAATATTGATGTTTTTTTTTCACGTAATTTCTCGTGTAAAAAACTATTGCAACTATTACACACGTACGCACAGATTTATTGTTCAACCCTTGTTGTTAATAACTTACAGAATAAAAAGGTTTCCTGTACTTTTGCAACACAACATTGTTGGTATCTATAAAGTAATATAACTACACATGTGCACACATAGTAGTATAATTGATTATATTACCTTATTGTCCCGTTCAGTTGATCATGTAGCATAGAAAATTATAGTTTTATTTAGCGTTTTAACAGCTGCCTGAGGTAACGTATTTTTGTATTTTGTAACTTTCGGTATCAGTAACCTGATTTAATGTTTTGGAAAGTTTACTTCTAAACTAAATTTTTCCTCCATATAGTTTCTATAACATACGATTTTATCTCATCAAGTGACTGTGAAATTGCTGAAATTAAATTAAGAGTAAATTTATCTGTCATCGTAAATTCTTTAGAAACGGTTTAAATATTAACTAACAATAAACTACAAATAAACTGTCTTATTATTTATTTGGTGCATTAGTTACATTACAATGTTGTTTATAAGGCAATATTGGCATGAGAATCATAGAGGAAGCTCAAGAAAGAGATCCTTGGAAGACGTGACTGTAGAAATTGTTTAAAACGTAGGCCTACAGTAATTTTCAACGTAGGGTAATTGATGGAACAACTTAGCGGCTTCGGAATGTTACCACCTATTAATCTGCGCTCAGATAAAATAAAGGAAAAAGTACATTTAAAACTTGCCTGCCTGTCTTTCCAAGGATATTGTTACGACGGTCTACTGGTAGAGTGGAAAACAAAATACAAGACACCAATTAAGTCACTAATCACCATCTTTAATTATCACAATTAAACAGTTAGTAATCAACAAGATAGTCTCTTACAACAAATCAAATAAAAATTATTCACACCCAATAATAATGCCAACTAATATAAAACACAATTCTCTTACAATTGTCCCACACAATTATAAAACACATAAAAATTTGCCACAATACTTCGAACCGCACTGGAATATATCATACCTTAAACTGAACTAAGCGCCGCTGAAGTCTTGTATTTATACCCCGCTGAGATGTCTAAAACAATCCATACTACGCATCAAGAACGCTACTGGAAAACACCAGAACGTAATTGACTGCGGCCTTGCACACAGCGTGCGCGGACTGGTGAAATCTGGATCAGTCTCCGCGGACGCGTGACAAGTGTCACGTAATTGTCCTTCATCTCAAGATAGCAGCAATATGATTCACACACACGTTACAGCCGGATTCCACTGGAATAGCCGAGAAACACGTAGAACGTTGTGTAATGGTGCAACGCCTTTTCCGCATTACGTAACAATATAATAATATCCACATTGTAGCCAAGGGGGGGGGTGTTTAAAAGGAAAGTCTCGATGATGGTATTACTTGGAAATAATAACCGTCGTCTAATTTATTTCTTATTTACTTCATTAAAACATATACAGTCATTTTGATGCTGAATTAAAAAACCTATCTATACGACACGTTTTGATGACTGCAACATTAAGACACGTTATTGGAGTATTTATAGGCAACATTGTTGTTCTGCACAGTGATCATGCAAACAGACACACATACACGCACACATATAAAACTACCAGATCACGCAACAGGTTTTGTTAGCTTAAATTATTAATTAGTCCTACTTTACTAACAACTGCAACACGGTCGGAAGCTAAGCGGAGTCGTGTCGACACGCAATGTATTATACGTAACTTACATGCTGTATTACGTATAATTACACGCTGGCCGACTCTGTATACGTGTGATTAACTTTGTTGCCGTGCCATTTACAATATAGTGCAAAAACCTGTAACAAGGCAGATTAGTTTCTCATTTAGTAAGTAGTTTATTTCAAGAACACGCAATTCAAAGCATATAAAGGTTAAAATATTCAAGCTAGACAAATTAATTATGTTAGTAAATAATTGTAATGCCCAAAACCAAAACACACACACACGTTCATACATGTGACATCAAAATCGTCAGCCGTAGTCATTACTATTTCCATATATTACGCCGTCATCATTATCATTATTTTTTAACATTATCATTTCCGCGGTCTACAGATTCTTCGCCTTTCACTTGGTTTATATCTTTTTGCTTTCAGTGGCAATCTCTCCTCTTTTATTCTGAGTATGTGTCCACTCCATTGCTGTCGATTCCGCTTAATGAATTCTTGAAGGCCGAACATTTGTGTCTTTCTAGTAATTTCATTGCTAAATCTGTCACGGTGACTACAATTTTACCCTTTGTAGAACTTCAATATTTTGGGACTGTATTCATCATTCAATCCCCTATGTTGTTACTCACACGTCGCTTCCATTTACTAACGGAATGATGGTTTACAACGTTAATTTCGAAAGTCATAACTAACATTTTTAGCCGATATCAGAGGTCTTCATGAGAGTTAGAATAATTGTCACCATCCTCTGGATGGAATACTACTCGGTCTAGAGTAAGAGCAGTGATGGGAGTAACCCAGAATTCCTTCGCAGACATACTTCTTAGATTCTGCCACCTTCGAACCGTTGACTGGTTGTCATCCCGTGGTTGTCACCTAGTAGCTCCCCGACTTTAGGGTAGTTTACTACTTAAGGGCAAAACGAATACCAGCTCGTCTGCACTCCAAGAAGTCTAAAGGGGCAACTTATAACGGCTAACACTCTATTTTCCGCACCACGTTAACCACCATACGGTGTCTATTCTCTATCGCGACGAGTTGCGGTTCTCTTCATTAATATATGAGACCCAATGGTTATACATTGTCCTCTCCAGTACGTCAGTAACTCTGATATTGTTATTTGATTAAAAAACTGTCTATAATTGTATTGTTTGGAACTCACGGAAATATTATTAATGTACCCAAAATAATAACACGGAATGTATAAAGCGGAACAGTGCACGTTATAAATTGTAATAGACGACGAATCTGAAATATAAAAAGAAATAGCATTTTCATGAATTTGAACGATTGTGTAAATTATTTCTTAGCGAATAACCTAGTCAAATAATTTTTAAAGAGAAATCTTTTGTATTGGTTTATCTATTTTTTGCACGTTCAATCTCTTTTGCAATTTTTTTTATGTTCAGTAGGTCAGTAGTACAAGAGATCTGTAAAAAAAAACTAACTACTGAGTAATTTTGGAATAATTCAAAAACATTGGAATCATTAGACTTTGTGGATGGAGCTTCATTATATTTATGAGTAAATAGTTCATCGTCATCCCAATTGGCAGCTAGTCTCATAAAAATGAGATAGTTGACAGGAAAGGAATCTTAAAAATTCACAGATCATCTGTACATTGTACTTCTGTTTTTTTGTCTACGCGTAAGACTGTTTACGTCTGCCTTTGTTTATTCTGATTTGGCAACTAATTTTGTGTGCAGTAATTAAAATATGGAAATTATTATAATACAGTAATTAGTCTTGTGTCTTATTATGACAGTGAAAATCCTAGTCTCAAAACTTCAGACTTATAATTAATTTTAATTTTATCAATTTTAGTGTCCAATTTTCATAAAACCTCATAAATATAAAAGCATGCAAATTATAAAAATTGCCTTAATTCAGTTCACGCGGAGGTGTTCAGAAATGTGAAAGTTTAGAAGATGTAATTCAGTAAACTTAAAATTACAAACGAATGATAAAATAAATAAATATCTTAGTTCTTACGCCGACAACCAGAAAAAAAATCTGTTGTAACAAAGATATATTGCTCGTAATATTAACAGTCAAACAAGGAACACCTGGTCCCACTAGAAACGTAAATAAGGCATTTTTTGTACGTACATACGTGGGATATTAAATGAGTTTGCTTCTGTGTGCACATGTCAGACGAAAATAATTATTTATAATAAATGAAAATTGTATAAACATACGTTTGACTTGTTAACACTGGTTTACGTTTTCCATGTGGTCTCTATAAATACTGCCACGCTGGTATGTTCAAAATATTTAAATAAATTTAAAGAAAGTTAAACAGAATATCCATAAGAATTTTTATTCACAAATATTTCTACGCAACCAGAACGCTTGGGGAATGTATCGTGTTGACTATACAATTTTCTCTCCCCTGTTTTCCTTTCGCCTTTTCTAAGAAGCTGTCTTTTCCAGTTGGGATTCTCGTCTCTATACAGTTTTCATATTCTTTCTACTTAACATATTCTTTTTAGATGTATCTAACTATTCTAAGTTAGACTTTATGTTCACACACTTATTTTAAGGTAGTAACTAGTAATACATTCGTTTCCATAAAGTAAGTAAACGCTGTACAATGCTTTCACAAATATGTAAAACGAGTAACTCTGAATGCCTTTGGCTTTTGTTAAATAAATTATACCAGTTAACATGGCCATAACGTTTTTTAATTTAGTCACGAATAGAATTTTCAGTAAAATATTCTAGATGCATACAGTTGTAATCCATGTCTAGTATAAAAGTATACATGAAAAATAGCAACCATAAACCTTCAGATTACTCAAAAAGACATTGGAAGAATGCTTTCCACTCAAAAAGAAATTAAAAAACGCCAAGAAGAGGACAGGTGCCATCTGGACTGACGAAAGGAAGGAGAGACATCGATCAAGAATGAAGGAGATGTGGGAGAGGAGGAAGTTAGAGGAAAAGAATGGAGGAACTAGTTGAACCAAACGTAGTCCACAGTGGTTCATACGGAAAAAATCCTTCAGATTGTACAGATTTGTCTCTAAAAATTCCTGTCAGCTTCTATGCTTCTGAAAAGGAGCATTCCTGTTTACGTGAGAATTTGTTGGTAACGTTAAGTTAGTTTTTATATTGTTACGACATCACAGAACAATCTACGTGTTTGTCGAATGTACCAGAAGAATCTCGATGTAACGCGTGTGGCGTACGTGCTTGTCGACGCATTTTCCAGACGGTGCGAGAATTGACGCGGCCGCTCTCACTGTTTCAAGGGCACAAGGAATTACGTCGTAGTTTAAAGGTAATACGTAGTATGTGGAATCGTCTGGATTTTCGAACGGCTATAAATACCAGTACTCAACGACGTTCATTTCAGTACAGCAGCGATATTTTTTTCAGTGCGGTTCGAGTTATTATCGGGTGAGATTACTGTGTACGTTCAAGCAGTTATCAGTGAAGTGTTGCGTTTTATAATCGGGCGGTATAGTTGTAATACCATTGTATTTAATATTAGTGACATTTTATTGCGTGTGAACTATTTTTATTTGATTTGTTGTAGGAGACTGTGTTGTTAATTACGAACTGTATAACTGTAAAAATTAAAGCTGGTGATAGTGACTTAATTGGTGTCTTGTACTTATTTTGTTTTTCACTGTACCTACGTCGATCAAGTAGATTGTCGTAACAATACGTTTTTGGGGAAACCTCTTTTACCAGTTATTTCATATAGTGAATGTCTTGTTGCTCTCTTTCGTCATCGAACTGTCAGGTTGACATCTAGGATCTTTTTCTTGTGATTTAGATTATAATACAAAATTTTGGCATTTGCATATTCTGGTCGCAATATTTGCAAAGGAACATAGCAGTCTTCTAAATCTGATTTATTACTCTATTATTTTATCTGCTCTTCTTTTAATACGAAAGCATTTAGTTTCTGTTCTGTCCATAAATTTCTGAGATAACATTTGTAAACCCATAATATGTAAGCTTAAAATTCTTATATATTTGCTACTTTGAACGCCCAAGATTTATATTGTAACATGACATATGAGCCCAAAGATTTCAGTAACCTAAAATATTTACACATGTCAATAATTGAATCAAAGAGACAAACCAAGTAATTTATCTAATACCCCAAGCATAAAACTACATGAGCTACCTGTCACCAAGGATAAACTCACAACATGAAGAGTTCATAAACTAATGGTAACCAGCAAGTGAAATGACATTATAAGGAAAAGAAGGTGCACCAAACAATGATTGTACCACAGGAACCAACAACCCAATAGTTCTCGGTCAGTGAAGAACCAATGAAGACAAGGAAGACACATACTACGAGAAAGAAACCTAACAACCATGGCATAAAGTATAGATTCCAAGAGGCAGTCAACTATAGATCAACATCTAACCCGTATATGCAATAACTAAACAACTTACAGATTGAAGAGATGGACAAGAACTGACTAACTGAGATGACCAATATACAACAAATAATGTTATAAATAAGTAGGACAAGATATGTTATAAAAAGAATGAAAATAACAATACTGTTAATTGAATAGAAGCTGTAAATAAAAGCATAGTAACATGTTATGCACAGCACCAAATGTAACATAAAGAAGTATTAAATTGTCTCGTAATAATAACAAATATTAGTCAAATAGTCTAACAATCATGTAAGACAAGAAAAGGAAATAACTAAAAAGTTATTAGTTATCATTAATAAAACCAAACTTGAGAAAATAAGGTTAAAAGAATGCAAATTAATATCAACCTAAAATACACATTGTTGGTACAAATGATAAAATCACATAACCTAAGATGCAGGTACTGTTCACCTAAATTCACATCTAGCAGTAGGAGAAACCTACCCAAACCAAAATGTTTTATGTCTTAAACCAAGTAGAAATAATAATCTTTCTACAGGTACCAATATAAGACACCCAAGATAAGTGTTAAATAAGAATATAAGTAAGCCAAAACGTGAACCAAAACCAACCAAAATGGAATTCACTATGTAAAACCTGAATAAAACCATATTACAAAACCAAATAGAAACAAAAGTCAATGTCTATACCACAAGTAGAGTGTAATACCACTACTGTAATAGTATAAGAAAATTATAAGAAGGGACATAATGTATTATAATAATAATTAAGAACACCTGTCATGTGACACCAGGTGTAAATAATGTTATTTAATCATATACAATATGGAACAGACTAGTGTACTAAAAACACCAAGCCCATTACAAAAATACTATTATTGTTCAACTATTGCAACTAAATAATAATGAAAAAAGAGCTAAAATTACCACGCAAGAGTGACAATAAGTATGCATCTCATAATGCAAAATAGAGGTCACTGTATTAACAAGAAATGACAAGGAATACATAATATTCCAGCCAGCAAAGGTTCACAGTAGTTGAAACCACTTATTATTGTCAACTGGAGCCGTACAGAAAGTACATAAGTACTTTCCATTATGTAAAATATGTAAATACAAATATAGGGACATAGGCTAAGACAATGGTAGCTTATGTAATGTATTTTGTCAGTAGATTTAAGTAACTAGCAACTAAGGAGTGTAAGAGAACTTGGAAGGCATGCCCTCAAGTGGGTATAAGTGCCATTAAATAGTGTTAATCAAAAAATAAATACAAATAATAGTGTGTAGTGAATTGTGATAATCACAAACATTAACTTCCTTGATAATGGACCAAAGCACACCATGAGTGGACTCAAAATAAAGAGCCGAGTGTTACCAATCCAGTGATACGCTCAGATTTAAAATCTGAGCCATATTAAAAAAGTTATTACAATTATAAGGAATTCGTGTCAAATCGAGCAAACATTTATGCTCTTGACACCAAATACCCCACGCCAAACCCAACAATTGAAATAATTCGCCGGGGGGGGGGGTATGTGTATCAAATTAAAGATCGTCAACCAATCAAATCCAAGAAATTAACAAAATTTTGGACGATCGCAAAACGGAACGGCAGCGACAAGTGTGTGTGTTCTCGTCACTTTTTAATCAACTTCAGAAGGGAACAGACGGCTACAACCCGGAGCAAAAAATCAGCTGTTCATATGATTTGTGCGCGTCACCGATGTAAACAGTGCAACCTAACCTCAAATTGTAATAGCATATATACTTTAGTATCGAAGGTGTTAAGTGTAACAGTGCGTAACAAGGATTGCTCAGTGTATAATCCAGAGCAATTCCGGGATTTAAATTATAAATAAAAGGGAGTACAGTGATTTTTACATTATTTGTTAAGAAATGAGGAACGATATAATCGAAACATATTCAAACAATGATCCTAGGTTAAGGTGTATACACGATATTATCTAATCAACAGTAGTGATGAAAATCCTCAGATTACTTTGAATATTCTACTTTTTGTGAATTTATTAAACATCCAATTAATTGTTATATACGAATACTTCGGGTGACTTAACCACACATAATGACAATTGTCAATTATTAAAAATAAATCTAAACAACCAGTATTCACCAATGACTGGGATTTGTCAACTGGATGATCAATTAACGAAAGTTAATAAAAGATTTCAATGTTATTTATGTTTTATCATTTAGGAAAGCGATCTACTATTATAACCATTTCAATGTTTATATTTACTATGAATAATAACCAAGGTTGTTAAGCTACATAATTACTTATAGCCATGCAATTATCTTTATGTAGAACCAAACAATGAATCAGATGTTTCCTCAAGAACACTGCTTCAACCTATTATATTATTGTTCACTTTTTAATTATTTTATCCAAAATTATTTTAACATTAACCAACATTAAACCCTTTATTGTCAATTGAATTTAATAATTCTGCTAACCTGAAATGTCCAGAGCAGACACATGGTTATTATTTTGTATGTTAATTATAAGTGATGATTGAATTGTAGTCATCATCAAACTGCCTAATAACGGTAGAATAATAGTTCTATTCAATGATTTGGTATTCTGTCAGCTCAAAGAATCCACGCAGGTATTCAATTATTTTAACCAAAAAAGCATTTAGATAAACTAACTTTGTAAACAGTTCTGCCACCCTGAGGCAAATTTTATAAAACAATGTCTCATGTTACTTATTCTGAATTTAAATTATAAATGATACTTAAGATCATTTAAACAGAGCACATTAACTGAATAAAATATTATTTGACACAAGGAAACGGAGTCAGTTAGTTTATTTCAAAAGACTAAGTTTGAAACAGGTGAACGAATTTCATTGGTCAGCTCGACAAGCAGCGGCGAATACAAACACGGTAAGTCCGTATACAAGTTGTATTGTGATATCGACCCTGCAAGATCGACAAGACTCATCACAAGTAAGTGATTGTTCATGCAAAATATTTGTGTTTTCAGTGCGGAACATACATCACCATTTCAACGATTCGACGGAAGAACAACCGTATAAATAAACTAACCGAAGTAGAAAATTACTTCGATAAATAATCTCAAGTGCATCAACCGGATTTATTTAAGTTGGATTCAACGCTAGGTGAATTGAAATAAATAAATCAATAATAATAAAATATTAAAAAAAAGTTATTGCAAATTTTAAACAAAAATGAACGGGCAGTTAGCACCCCAGAACCCCAAATAAAAACATTCATCAAAATAATTTGTTTTACTACAATATACGCGGATGGTTATTGAAAACAACAAAGTCTTATTTATCATAAATTTTTCCTTTTCCGAAGTGGTTGTGATTTTCACATAATTTTGTTTCTTTTGTTGTTACAATTTTGTGAATAACTATCATACTATATATTTCCTTAGCCAATTTTCTTACTGAATTTAGGTATAACAATTTTCTAATCACTTTATACTTTGTGCATCGTATTGATGTTTGTTAAGTCATTGCTATCATGAAGAAATTTCATGACTTTACACCTAAAGTGACCTAATCTTAAACTGGTGTTTACTATTCTAAATACGAATAAGTTCCAAATAATATTGCAATTTATGCTTTACACAGTGCACTCGTTTTTTTATATATTTCTATACGTTACATATTTTTATATATTTTATATTTTTATATATTATTGTGTGCGTGTATTTTATATGCATTTTTTAAATTACAGAAGTTTACATCGCTTTAGAAACTTTATTGGTCTTGTGACTGGCCAACATTTGGACTGACGTTTTAGGAATTGTAAGTCTTTTGTAACATTATTTTCATTTAACTGTAATTTACAGATTGTGAAAGTAATTGCCAGTGAGCGCTCAAGTTGCTAGTAATACATTACTACATAAATGTCACCACAGTATGTACATTTAAGTTACTACTATTATTGTACGACATTCTCTAACTTCTGTAAATAACTTGTATACTGACGTTATAGCGTAGTCACTTGTACTAGGGTTTAAAAATGAAACTTTAATAATGCCAGACAAGCGCAGATCTGGAGTAAAAGAGACCTAATCTGTAGGTGTGAAACAGGATCTGTAGTAATGACATTTTATTCGCTTCTGCTATTTCACATTTGTGAAGCCGAAATTTACGTGATTACGTCTCAGCTTAAAAGTGAACAATAGAAACTAAACGCGAACAGTAAAACTCAGTTATGCCTTTATTAATTTGCCAAGTTTAGGCTGAACAGAGTTTGAACACGCTCGCTTCTACTTCACTCCAAATAGAACAAGTCACGCAACTCATAAGTTTTATCACCAAATTATTTCACATACTTCGCACCTTTAGCACCTATTGAAACAACCATTAAATAAATCAGGAAACTTTCCTTACTTTTCTAACTTTGGAGAAACCGCATTATATGGCTGTGCGTGTTCGTTCTAGTCATTAACAATTCTTTATTTTTTAATACGGATTAGCCCTCAGACACATGCACGTGCACACACACATACACACACACACACCCGCCCTTTATAAAAATATACTTGGTAAATAACAGTCTCAGTTTTAAACTAATAATTTGTTTCATATTTGTGGGAAAACTGTCGATAAAGATGTTTAGGTTTGTGCATTCCATAATTATAAAAAATGCTTGGTCTTTCGTTAATTCGTTTTTCCGTGTGTTCCGCCTGTATGTATTGTTAAAATCCTTGTCAAACACGATTTCTGGCTACATCTGTTATGCACCTTCTTCAGAGAATGTTTTTATCAGTTTGCTGAGACCGGAGACTTTCCTTGGTCACCTGGCTAGATATATTATTGTAACTGGAAGAGATAGATTTATGATAACTCAACTAACCTCATAAAAAATATTTCTATATATTATATTATAAATACATTATAGATTAATATATTTTTATATATTATTAATTAATGTACACTATTGTGTTGAAGATGTTATTACATTGGCCAGAGTCACAAAGTCAACATTACTTCTTGAATCATCGAAACAGTACTACCATCCACCTCTGTATATTAACCTTCTGCTTGTGTACTATAAACCTACAAAAATTTGTCTCACGTTTGTTTTAGAATGTTTCTTTTTTTTATTTACAATGTATTATCTTCATCTTCCGATTTAATTCAGCTTCAGACATTGGATCAGTGTGATTGCGTACATGAGATTCGATTATGATATCAACAAAAAATTTTACACGTTTTAAAATCTATGGTTTTTTAGGAGTGGTATTGAAGAGGCTATTACAAGTACTCTAAATTTTATTAAAATAACGTCATATATAGGACACAGAAACAGACAGTGATATGGTAGCTGAAGTAACCATTTCGTCTGTGTTAAAGTGGACGTTAGTTTTTACCATGTCTAACCAAATATACTTTTATTTGTAAAGAATTTCCTCTAGAATTTCGTAGAATATTTACCGTTAACTTATTCGTTAGAAGCGTGATAGTTACCCGGCCGACAAGCCGACGTGTGTATGTGTATCAATGTATGCTTCGACGCAGGGTTTCTACTACAAGTGGAGAAAACTTACCTTGCCAAGTTACTATTAATTAATCAAAATCAAAACAAGTTACTGTCAGCTTAATAAACTATTTATCGTTTCTATCATTTTAATTAATCAGACGAGAAGAAAGCAGAAAGTTTTGGTATCGCTGCGCCCAATAAGTTACGGTAAATTACAATAGAATTTTGACGCTACAGAATGATAAAACGGACAAGAGACAATTTACGATTAAAATTTCTGACATCTTGTAGAACGCTGTAGACATATACACACCACATCCACTGTGTGTGTGTGTGTGTGTGTGTGTGTGTGTGTGTGTGTGTGTGTGTGTGTGTGTGTGTAACACACGCACAAACATAAAAAGGTTTTATGTATTCACAGTATTATTACACTTGAAGACCTTTGCTAAACACAACAACGTAGCATATATTAAGAATTGTTCAGACACAAGAGATCACGATAACAGGAACAGTAGCTTCTTCTCTTCGTAGCCGACATCAGCTTGACACATTTGGCACGCAACGCATTTGCATTAGGCGGTCCGCTGCGACTCAGATAGGGTTCGCAATGGGTTCACCACTTTCAGGACTGCTGGCGGATTTATACTTGCATCATTTTGAAAATACTTACATGTTCTCAGAGAATAACCAATTTTATAATAATATTAAATTCTATGCACGATATGTAGACGACACCTTTATAATTTTTAATGGCACGCTACGGCAGATAGAGAAATTGAAACATTATTTGAACAGCCTTAGCAAGAACATACAATTTACCCTCGAAACAGAGGTTGACAATAAACTCAATTTTTTGGACCTGACTGTTACAAAGTATCTTAATAATTTTCAATATAAAATATATAGGAAACCCACCACCACAGATATTACAATACACGCCGATTCTCATCACCCATATAGTCAGAAAATGGCGGCTTACAACAGTTTTGTTCATAGGTTGGTAACGATTCCACTTAACCAAAAGGACTTTCAGGAAGAATTGGATATAATAAGGCACATAGCAATAGCGAATGGGTACAAGAGTTCGATGATAGATAGACTTCTTAAGCGACACCTATATAAAACTAGATCCCACCATAATACCATCGATGATAATAAAGTTAACAATAATAAAAATAATAATAAAAAGTATATAACGACAGTGTACGGTAGCCTTTTACCTAACATTATATCCAATGTGTTCTCTAAATTCAATATAAAAGTCGCGTTTAAAACAAATAATAATATTTCTAACTTGTTACGCATACAACAACCATTCCCGTTAGAAGAGAAAACAGGTGTTTACAGGATGTCATGTGATGATTGTGATTGTTTCTATCTGGGTGAAACTGGCAGGTCTTTCTTGAAAAGATACAAAGAACATCTACCAAGGAATGATTTAGACAAGACCAAACCTTATTATGCGCGCCATCTAATGATGCATAACCATAATTACACAGATTTCAATACTAATTTCAAAGCAATCCATGTATGCGGTAAGGGTAGGTTAATGGACGCTCTCGAGGAGTTTGAGATTTATAAATCATTTAAAGACAAGAATATCAACAATAACAGTATATTAAACGAACAATTAAGGTTTCAATCTCACTCCACTATATGATACAGCCCTAAATATAATCGCGCATGACGGTAATGACTGGTGATAAGGATTGACTTAGTTCAATTAGTGGCTCGGCAACTACACGCGCGGTCGGACCGGTCCAACGAAGCCGAAGTTACATCGTGTTATGTGTGTCTCGTTATTGTGCTTTAGTAAATATGTGCAAATGTGTTTTTATGTGAATTTTAACATTTGACGAGGATCAGTGGTGATGTGACACATGTCACGAAACGCGTCTATATAAAAAACGCTAGAACGAAGTCACTAACGGAGACAAGGTAATTAAATTATTATAACTCAGATAGGTTTTCATACTCATATATCGGAGTGCTCTTATATGTAAACGTTTTTTCTGTAATTCTGCTTATATGGCGGAACCAATCCTGGAAGAAGTCTACTCTGTCGTTAAGGAGAAGATCTTCACTTCACGTGTGCCAATTTGATATGAAGGTCAGATTTAAAAAATTCAAGACAAACTGGCCATGTAAAATAGGTGCTACTTTTCTTTGCTGCCTTCCTAAAGTCCAGAAACATTTCTAGAACCTCCAAGGTCCAGATTTACAAAACTGTATTGCAGCCAGTAGTATTATGTGCTTCAGAAACCTGGACCATGACCTCAGCCTAAGGAGATATGATCAGAAGATGGGAGAGAAATATATTCTGATATATATAGAGTGTAGATACTGGAATGTAGCGTATGGGGACAAACTCCGAACCGTACGACCTATATAAGAAACCGGACATCGTAACAACAATAAAACAAGGCAGAATTAGGTGGAAAGGTCACGTACAAAGAATGACAGAGAAAAGAGCAGAGAGAAAAGTATTCATTAGAGAACCTGGAGGAAAAGGAGGAAGAGGGAGGTCAAGAAGAAAATCGGTGGACGATATAGATGAAGATATGAAAAAACAGGGGGGGGGGGTCAGGAGGTGGCGAAGACTCGCACAGGATAGAGAGGAGTGGAGACCACGCCATTCTGGAGACAAGGGCTCTTCATGAGCTATAACGCCGTGGAGTAGTAGTAGTATTTAGATTTACAAACTTATAGCGTACATCTTTCCGTCGGCAAAGGACTTTTATTTCCCCACTATAATTATTATCACAATGACACATTCATATAAGATAAAGCCTTACCCACAAAGACACAAGCTTCGTTATCAGATAGCAGTGCAGCTGATCTAGAAGGCAAAGCAATGAATATGATCTTTACTTTGACCACACCTATCGTCGAACCTGCATTTCACTCAAAATTGACCGTCTAGGTTTTTTCGTATAATCTTTTCTCTGTCATGAAAACCTTTAAACAGTTTTCATCGATACCTGAATACAACCATTCTAAGTCCTGCGGGCCCAGTACATATTACAGAAATCATCCTTCTAACAGTAGCAAAGAGTTATTATACTGATCGTCAACCTTTTAAACAGTCTATTAAAAGTTAAAAGTTGATATACCAAAGATTTGCTTTTTTTCTTCGCCTCTCTTGGCAATGAAAGTAAGGCAACCTACTCTCATCTTGGATTACTGATTAATTAAAAAAAAACTACAGGACTTTGTAATTTACACACACAAAATATAATAGACTGTAAATCCTTTTTTTGTAATAATTGTTGAGTGTTTTGTAGGTAGTTACGTCACGGCATTGTTACTACAGAAAAGGGTGCCAGGTTATATGTACGCCTTATTTTTCTCGGCTCGTTCCAAACGAAGTGATTTTTAAGTTAGGATTCCTAGGAAGATGTTCTGGATTAACCACTGATGTTCTGGATATTTGTTTTGTAACTATTATTGCTTGACGTTTAAGCTCAAAAGTGTATTATCTCTGCTAGTCGAATTATTTTGATGATCTAATACGGTCTCAGCCGAAATAACATGGCTGGAACGAAAATAGATATTTACCTACTTTCCAAGCATTACTAAGGTAAATTAATTTAAACTTGTATATCTGCGACCAAAAATATATTAACATTTTCTCATGGAAAAATAAAAGAGTTTGCTTTGTACAGTAGGTGTAAATTTTGAATTATCTAGCTTGAAGCGATAAAGTCTATGAAAAAATGTAGACGAGAATTTGCTCACGCTCTCCTCTTCACGTGAAGGAATATAGAAGAGCTTGTTCTGTCAACACAATTTCTAAATTAACGGCTCCACTGGTTAATTATATCTTACAAAGTGTTGTCGACAAAACTGCCTATATAGATTTGGTAAAGAATTTAAAACCAAGTATTAACAAGAACGTGATGATCCCGCAAACGCGCTATTGCCAACCCCTATGATGCACGCTGTGTTATTCTCGATTCACCGCTGCTTGATAATTACAAACCTACGTTAAATTATTTTTTGTGTTTTTTAATTAAATGTTCTTTAGATGTTAATCATTTGTTAGAAACATAAAGAAATTATAATAACAAGAAACGTTATGTTATAACTTCTGTCGTGACCATCCATATTTAAAGAAGAGAAGTTATCAAATATCGATGAAATGATAAAAAAGGGAGTCTAAAAAAGAACATTAAATGGGTGCGTGAAAAAACTATAGAACCGTAAAGAAATATTAATAAAATATTTTGAAATATTTTACATCAAATTATATTATCTCTCATGGGTGTTAAACAAGCAAAGAATATAATACATAATTCATATTTTTTGTGTTTTCCATCATACACACGTTTTAATAAAAACGTTATTAGTGTTTTTAGGTGATATTAATTAACCATTATATTTTAGTTTCTCATTAAACTCGTTTTATTGGGTTAAATTTTATTTCACCAAAATAACCTTTCATGCTGAAAATAAAATACGAAAGCAAACAGCTTTAAAAAAAGGGGTTTTTCTTACAATAACCAACAGCACTTTTATTGGAGATGCTAACTCTGGGAATTTACTAGTAAAACAATAAAAATAGAGCAATAAAACTGTGTCAAGTGACTACAGTTTAGAAACAGAAAACAATAACAACAGATTCTGAGCTTATAAAAGTGTTTTCCAACATGTTATTGAAATCGAACCGCATACAGTGCGCTTTCTGAGTGGTTTGACAACTTGCAGGAAACTTAAGCTAAGAGATTCTTTGTTACCACAGCTGTCTTAATCATACAGTAACATGGTATATTCTTATTATTAACAGTACTAAAGTGTTTATTTGTGTTTTTTGTAACAACATAGGTCTCGCCCGTTTTATGATAAATCATACTCATCTGTTTGACTACTCTCTGTTATAATGCAATTATCAGAAAACCTGTACAATATCATTGATGATGCAAACTTTAAAGACTCCAAGTAATTTTTCTTCTATGTCAGTGAAAGTGGAATCCACGTTAACAGCTTTGTTTAAGTTTGTTACGTGCTATGTGTATTAAATTGTATGATGAGCTGCTGGGCCCAAACAGACGTAACACAAAAATATTTCGACACCAATAACTGTGATATTTACACTGAATGCTATTAATAAAGCATAATAGAAAGTAATTAGTTCTACGTTTTAGTGAGCAGAATCACCATTGATTTATTTTAGTATAATAAAGATTAGCCTCTTTAATTGTAAAAAGTTAAGCAAGCTAGCCGACTAGAATCAATGGCGATGCATCAATCAATGTTAGTTTACACAATCTATTACATACATGCAATCCATAAACTCCTTAATTATAAACAAGTTTTTTTTTGTGTCACATAAATAAATAAACTTAGTTCATTTCCTTTTCTGTCTGGAGTGTTACAAACTTGGAGTTCCGGGTGCGCTTAATAAGTAATTAATTAGTTTACTTGAAAGAACCAAGGGCGTGTCCTCTGGAAGCATGATGTCGCCGACGATGTCGTGCAGGGGCCTGTCGTAGAGACGTATTTCCTGGGTTCTCTCACGAGGTGTCAGCCTCCGTCTCTTTAAGTACGTGCAGGTTACATCGTGAATGCGAGCTTCCTGGAGAAAATCAAAACTGCCGGTACTCTTCGACGAAGCCGATGCTTGGTATGTCAAGTTCACAGCACAAAGGGCAGATTTGAAGAAAATTGCCTGACTTTGCTCACCCAATTACAAATTACAAGCTTGAACCCCCGTAGCTGACTGAGTACAAAAAATGTCGACCAGCTGAGTACTGAATAGTTTTGTAAAGAGAAGGTGGGGGCGTGACGTCGAACAACAACAAAAACAAACCTCAGATGATTGCACTACCAACCCTATACGATACGTCACGGGCGCATCATTGTTTAGATTAATAATAATAATAACGACGTACGCGGTGAGGATACCGAATAACTGCAAAAGTTATTATATATCTTAAGCTTGTCCTGATTTAAGCTTATACCATAACATACATAAAAGTAACCCTCGGAACACTTACTATATTAACTTATTTCTAAAGTTTACAGTAAGCTGTTAAAACCAAAACGCTAACAAGAAATGTAGTACTGATGTAATCTTCATATTCACATACACTGTCAAATGACGGTTGACATCAGAATGGTTTTACTTTACACGTAATAAATAAATAGATAATAAATTAGATACATTCATGTTAACATATATGTAGGAGCAATTTTCTTCTTTCACAATTAAATTACCTTATATATTGTTACCTTAAAATTAAATTATGATAATTTAAAATTATTGAACCTTATATATTTCTAATCTTAGCTGTTTATATATAATTTCACTGTGTGAGAGTAAATTAACTATGAAACATTCACACAATTCGCAATGTTTCTACATGCCTAACAATATATTTAAGAAATTATACTTATTTTCTACAACACCATAATCTGAAAGGAAATAAGTTTAGTTTCTAAATTGTATTCATATAACCCAATACTTGCTGGTTTACGTTTTACGTGAAATTTTTATTTTGCAGAAGGATTATTTTTAATTTAAAAATTGTTGTTGTTTGAAGATTAAACACTTGTAAACTGTGTTCTACAAAGATATTACCTTCAGTTGTTTTACTCAACAGAATTTGTTACAGAGCTCTAGACGCCGTGCATTCTATTATTTATAAAATGCTTTCCTAGGAAGAGAGCTTTGTAGATTACTGCACATAAAACTTTCACTACCATTACATGCTACTTCCCTTTGTTTATTTTGCTGTTGAAAGTACTTTTATAAAGTGCAATTATTAAATTTTCAAAGGAAAATTTAATTTTTTTTGAATTGTTTGCTTTCGTAATAGGCAAAATTACGTTCCATTATTGTCTAAAAGGGATACTCCATAGACGTCAAAAACAGTTGAAAAATGTAATTAAATTTACTCTTTTCTATCGTTTACCTCTCAAGTTATTCCTTCTACCGATTCTGTACGAATGTTGTTATAATCGTTATATGAATCAATATTCATGTACTAGTATTTTTTCTTCATCAGCATAACTCCTTTTTTTTCTGTCTTTTCATCTTAACATTATCCATATAATATTATAATGCATTTCTTTTGTTACTGAAAATATTGAAAACGAGTAATTCCGTTTGATGTACTTTCATAGTATACTGGTCGTGAATACCTTATAGCAGTTATTAGGGAGAGTTATTTTAATCACCCTATCTGAGTAATTTGCCTAGTTAATCTGCGGCTAATTTGAGAAATTCTAATTCCTAAATTGTTTCTAATAATTTTACTTCCTGTCACTTCTCCTAATGTGAAGAGCATTATTTCTTCCCATATTAGTTGCCTTTATTCAAGAATTTTGAGTCGCATATCTCGGTTGCTAATTTAACATCAATTTTATTTCTCAAGCCACTACGTTGTAAATAAGTTCCATAAGTTCAACATTATGTGCGGGACTATCAGGCGAACTCTTAAGTTAGCAAGTACAGAAACACGCCTAGATTTCTACAAGGTTAATTTCTACACGCCCTTCCCACACTTCTTTATGGGTCTGTTTATAGCAACTGTTTATATGATTATAGCAACTGTTTGATTTTTTTTGTGTGAAAAGACTATTTTACCAGTTACTAGCCTCTACGAACAGGAACTTTGATTTTCGGTTGTTCTTCTCCTAGAAGGTACGAACTACCTTCACCTCGGTAACGAACTCTGTCGGCCCAGACACAATAACCTATCTATCTCAGCCAATATGTATAGCGGTTGGCTCCTCCGCTCTTGAGGCTCCTGCACCTCCGGATTGCGCGCCATTCTGCCCGAATAGGATCTAGATTACCACCTGATATCCCTAGCAGGATATCCATATTGTTACATGACATTTTTACCATGCCATTTTAACATAAATATACTTTAATTATCTTAACAAAAAAGTACCAAGAAGCATAAGATTTTCAAGAAATCAGTAATGAAAGACTTAATTGAATATTGTTTATTTTATTGTTTAATTTATGTTAACGAAGACTGTAATAATTATGTTTATCACAGGTAAAATAATGTCAATAATGATAAGTAAGGAGGACAATGTTAATGAACTTACTTATGAAATTTTGTTTTATTTATACAAACTGTAAATTTATAAATACAGTAAGTTAAGGGAATTGTAATATATTACTAAGAGTTATTAATAATTAGTTTGGGTCACATTAATTAATATTATATATGATAGTGTTAATAACACTAATGTTTATCTTAACAAGAAAGTACCAAATTAATAGTAACAGATTTTTGTAAAACTAGGCATATTGAGCTTAGACAGTTAAGTTATATGAATAAGAATTTCTATTAAGATGATAATGAAACAATGTCAGGTTATGTTATAGGATTACTAAATGTGTCAAATAAATTTAAGAAAGTGAAAAGTACAGGAATGACTAATAATAAATAAGTTTGGAACAAATAAAATAAAAAGTTTAAATTAATAACTCAAGAAATATAGAACAAAAGATAGTCAAAAGTGGTGTCAAAATAATCAGTGTTTCATCACAAGATCAAAGAAACCAATAAAGTGAATATCGAAGCTCTTATAAAAAAGGTATATAATTTTAAAGAAAATGACAGATAAAATAGTAAGAGTTTGTTTATGTTATTACTATGTTATCACCAGGGTGACATAAAAATGTTACATTGGAAACCAATAAAAGAGCTGATATAGGCCTTAGCAACTAATATGTTATAATAAATGAAATACGAATTGTACTATGGGATCTGAATGAGAAAGGTTGAATTAAACACCACATAGTGACAAAATTAAATTATGAGACATGTTATATCAGTGTACCTAAATAAAAAAATTAAATAATCATCCTCAACTAGACTAAATAGAAGAAGGAAGTGCTACATGACTATAAAGAAGTAAACCAGTGAATCTCTGAAGAAATTCAAGCAACTGACACAGGAAGAGAAGTATTTTCCCTGTTATGCATAGACTGTAGGTTTCAAAGACACTGATTACACTTTTAATAAAAACCATTTGGAACTTTCACTGAGAGCAATATTAAAGAATTAATGTATAGTAAAAGAATTAATATAATTAATTTATATTACCATTAATGTATAGTGTTACATTAATATAAAGTGAACTAAGTCTAAAAACATTTTACTAAACATAACCAAAACACTGAACTTTGTTAAACTATTCATATAATCCTGTTAAGGTACTTTGTAACCATTAATAACCCTATGTATTTTGGTACTTTTCTTCTAATAACTGTTGTTTATATCGTAGTCAAAAGGACCTAACGTAACACAATATATTTGTATTTTATTTAATAAAAGTAAATGTGATCCTTGAGATGAAGAATCTCTGAATGCTACTGCCGCCATACTGAGCATATGTAAAGAACCGCTGGGTGAGATTTTGTTAATAATTATATATGTTATTTAAAAAACAATTTAAAGAAAATAATAAAAGGATTTTGAGTGTAAGAAATACAGATAAAAGGTTTATTCGTTTCTTTATTTAATGAATACAAAATGGATATGATATACTAAACAATATATCTGGGACTGTGAATTGGCTTCAGCAATTAGATTAAGTCGGCAACACTCCTCATTTGAAAGAAATGGCAGACTATTCAGATATGCTTTGAGGAGCTTTAGTTATCACATTCATCTCTTAAAGAAAAGATTAAAAGAGATTTAATTATAGCTGATAAAGAAACCATATAATATTAACTTTTTTTATAAAGTTAATACCTAATTAATATTTTTACAAATAAATTTTATTTGCAACCGGTGATTGCAAATTGGCGCTCAACAAATATTACCCTGACCAGATACTCATCCTATAAAATATTAACTAGGTATACATTAATTAATCAAGATATAAGCAAGGTACACGTATAAAGTACGAGTCTCTTTTTAACGTTACAGAATTGGCGATCCCAACAGTGAGGCTAAATAACCTGTAGTAACGCTTTTTACACGTTACAATATCCAGCCCGTGAAAGGCATTGATTACTAAAATCTTAGATAAGCAAGCTGCGAGCTGAAGGAAAAGAGAAGTATTGTTATTAAGTACAATTTGCATTTAAATCATTTTCTTATCAAAAAAAGTTGCGAGTTTTCCGTCTACACATGACACTATTTACGATTCAATATTTTTAATTGTTTGAAGAGGTGAGACTTTCTGAGCTTTGTTATACGCGTAATTTTTTCTGTTACTTTTCGATTTTAGATAGTTTTTTTGTGTTACATTTTTAGATAGTTTATTTGTAAATAATCAGTGACATAACTAGTATATAAGTGTTTACTTAGAAGTTATGAGGTTTCAAATATCATTGATGATTTCTTGTTATCAATCATTAGTATTAATCAGAGTAGTTCAGTATGTTGGCGCTTATGACAAAGGTGTATTCTACTTGCTTCATGTTCATTTAAAGCTTTCGACAGTAAGGAAGATACAGACGGGTTAAAACGTGTTTTCTTCTTCTTTCTACTCTAGGGATTGAGCACACTGTAATTCCGTTTTTGTCACAACTATCTCTACTTCATTCAACACTTTGTTTTTCTGTGGTCATTCTATCAGTCGTTGATTACGTCTATACGTGCTCATTCTATCGATGTGTCGGTTTCAACTTGATATCATTGTAATTTGAAAATACAAAGTCAACTTTCCTTTGATCCTTAGTGCCTTATCCCGCCTATTTTAACCCCAAACACTCAGAAAAAATTCTTTACTTTGACAAATCAAAAAATAAATAACATTATAATTAATAAATAAACGGTAGTTTTGAATTTCTCATTTGCTGAATAATTATTATACAACAGCTGAATTAATCTTACGAATGCTAATATTATTTTAATATTGAACTACGTTTTATCACAGTTAATTATACAAAAAACGATTTTAATTTATTTGATTATAAAAAGTACATTTGGTTTTTACTATGTAAACAGCAATTTAAATTTAACCAAAAATATAAATACATTTTTCAGGTAGAGGCAATTTGTTAAACGAAGTGTCTGTGAGTTGAAACTTGAACGAAGTGTCTTCTGTACCATTAAAATTTGTAAGTGATAATTTCTAATTCTTCAGTAAAAAATTTAGGCTCGGTTCTGCGGTCAGTTGTTACAGATAAATAAACAAATAAATTTCCTGAATCATTTTAAAAAAGGCAAACTTTATATTACTGTTTAAATAAAATCATTTTTGTAAATAATACTCTTTAATTGGTTGTAACGTGACGGTTCCCTTAAAATAAAGATTTGAAACCCATTTATATTGAAGTACAGAACAATAGAGAAGTAATAAGCTTATATAGTAAATAATATGTACTAATAGGTGTGGTCAAGACTAAATAATGATAGAATATAATAAAAGAATAATAAACATGTCTAGTTAAAACCTTGTAACCACTAGTTCAAGTAAAGACTTCATAGTAAATTATATTAAGAATAGGTAAAAGCATTATAATATCAAGTATAGCTGATTAACATTGGACTGTGAAGTGAAGGTGTGTACATCCATTAATCAGTTACCTTAAATAATGATTGATCAGTAGTAGGTATAAAATGTAATAAAAACAGTATTACTGGATTAGGTAGTTGTATCTACCTATGGCAAATGAACATATAGACAATTTAGAGAGGAAAAATAGTATTACCTAAATGTGTAAATTAAGTTTTATTACCTTAAAACTATTATAATATAAAGTTAGCAAAAGGACTATGATTATGTTTTAAAGAATTACCAAGATGCATAGTTAATTATGCTATATTATATCTGCTGGACTAATTATTGTAGTATTGAGTTGTCAAAATGACAATTATTATGTTTTAAAGGACTAACAAGATGTAGTTAATAATGTTCTGTAATATTTGTTAAACTAATTATTATAACCCAGTTTGTCAGAATTACCATTCTTATATGTCGAAGAAGTACCAAGATGTAATAATTAATAGTATTATATAATATTAGTAATAATAGGAAAATGAAACATGAACTGACTATTATATTAGGGAATATCATTATTTGTAATAGACTAACTGAGAATTTGTTCAGTAAGATATTATATTCTAGAATGTGTAGTTATATTAGGTAATAGGTCATAATGATTATTGGTAGTAGATGAGTTACAATTATTTGATTCAATGTTATTTTTACAGAACTTTCATTTACTTCAGGGAAGGTAAAAAAGAACTGTATAAAGGATAAAAAATAGAGACTTAATATTATTATGTGTTGTAAATAAGCATTTGTAGATTATGAAATACATAATGTTCAAGGGTACACTGGACAATGCTATGTTTATGGTACAATCAAAATGTTTTTAAGAAATTAATGTTCACATTTGTTATAATTAGTATTAAAATCAATTTTGTTAACAGTTAAGATCATATGTAAATTAAAGAGAATTGGGTGTGTGTCAAAAAAAATACTTTTAAACATGAAATATTATATTAGGCCAAAATTAAAAAATGTCACTTTGAGAAATACTGAACAAAAACCTATATTGTGAGATCTCGTAATGATCAGTAGAAAAAGACGATTTCGTTGGTAATAATTTTATTACTATTGTACCTATCATAAGATAGGTAGGTATGATAAAATTAATATTTTGATGTAATTTTCACAAGAAAAACCGACGCTATGAGGTGACAATGCTTGGAGTTTCAGCCAAAAGGAATTTCGCACATTTTGCACCAGAAAGCCCCAAAATCCAACCCAAGCGAGTAAGTTGATTGTTAAACCTCGAGTAGTAAAGATCAGAGCCTCCGCAACACTTTTGGACGGGAAATTCCAATCGGACTTGAACATCAGACAGGTTAGGTGTACCGTGAACCTGAGTTAAATTATAATCGAGTGATAAATCTATAGTGAATTATTAAAATAATAATAAATGAATTATATAGTGAAAACAAAAGAGGAATAAGAAAGTGTGAACACAAAAAGGAAAGTATTTTGATATTAAGTCAATTGAGAAAAAAAAAACATTTTAACAGTTGTTATAAACCAACCTGTGACACTATATACACTAGTTAACTATTTTTTCACAAACACTGAACTATCAAACACTAACACTGTTGTATTTTTTAGCGGTTAAGTAATTATTTTTCTGTTTTTAATTTTAAAGAAGTAGAATATTCCTTAACCTAAAAGGACACTGTTCGGCACTCACGAACTCTTCAGTACTATATTTAGTACAATACTAGTTATAAGTTATTATTTTGTTGTATCATATTATAATTTTAAACTGTGATGTTTTGTACTTCACTAATTAGATTTTCTAAATAATTATTGTAGTCAAAAGAACACACGTGGTTATATTTACATAGTGTAAGCAGATAACCATTCTGAGATCGGAATTTTTCAATAGTGCCAACCGCTGATCATTAATATACCAAGCCAGGGTAATTCATGTTAAGAATTACTTAGTTATTTTAATTTAAAAAAGAAAAAATTTAAAATCTCAATAAAAAATATTGAAAAGAATTGATTTTGTGCCAGTGTAATTATTTATAACAATTAATAATGTCTCAAATTAAGAGTGCTGGCTTTGCGGGAAATTGTAGAGTAAATTGGTATTTCCAGGCGAGCAACGATAATATTTTAATTTTAATTATTGTTAATTTATCAAAACATATTATTTTAATTCTATATCAAAGAAACAAAAAACCGAATTAATTATTTGTATAATAAGGATAAAAATCCGTAAATATCTCTATACTAGAGATATTAAAAATAGAAACAGTGCATTCAAAATTGAGCGCCTAGTGAAGCATTACCGGAGAACTGACATACCTTAAGAATAATACAGAAACTAACTGATAATTTATTTTAAAGTATTTATTTACATAATCTGACTTAACAACGAGGCCTAGGAACTCGATTTTTATACAAACAAGTGAGTTAATTAATTCATACTGAAGACAATTTTGTGTTTTAGCTAATAGGCGTTCATAACTAGAGGCCTATCCATTACACCCAACCTATTCAATAATTATTTTTTATTTTATTTATTTGTTTTGATTTACATATTTGACATTAAATAATTGACGCTTACAACGTGAGGCGTTAAAGAAAAAAACCATATACACAGATTATTGGTATTACATATTTGGCATGCAACGGGAGGCCTCAATCGTTAAACTAGCTAAGTCTTTAAGAAACAAATAAAGTAATTAATTTTAACGAAATAAGCCAAACAAAAAATAAATCGTATAACTTAAAAGTAAAAAGTATTTTATTTAAGCCTACATATTGTCACCAACAACTTGGGGCTCGACAAGAAACAACTGACATTGGAAAATTTATTAAATATATTTATTTAATATTACATGGTTTATAATTGTATCGTTTTCAGGAAGAGATGTGAAGGTACTAATGTTTTGCAGGAATGTACCAATTCTGAAAAATGAGCCAACAAAATCGCTAATTAAAGTACACAGAGTTGTTATTAATGAAAATCTAATATTATAACATTAAACGGAAGATACTTAATAAACGTAAACCAGAATAAACAGAAACCAGATGATAAAGAAACTCACAAATAACTAAACAAGGTACTCAAAAAACAAATACTTATTTACAATAATATTTGTAGTAAGTCCCTTATTCAAGAAGCAAAATCTAGCTATAAATGATAAAAAATTATACATTTTTATCCTTATGTTTATTCATGCTTTTTATGTTCGAAAATAACATGATAGTTTTCGCTAGTATGAAAATTTCTTTTATATGATGCAACATACTTTTATAGTAGCATCAACAAGTATTCGTTAATCCACAAGTTTTCAGTTTTACGTCAAATATTTGAATATGCATTTATTTTTATGTGAATTTCAAGTTATGTTCTTAAAATGCAAGATGGGATGGAAGTTTTCGTCTTGCTTAATTGTTTGACTTTTTCTGAAAATTAATATAAATAGATCATGGTTTCGTGAACGATCGACTACATCCATCTGAATTTGAAATTAGTTTCTCAAGTGGTTCAAGTGGTTTCTCAACTTGGGGCTCGACAAGAAACAACTGACATTGGAAAATTTATTAAATATATTTATTTAATATTACATGGTTTATAATTGTATCGTTTTCAGGAAGAGATGTGAAGGTACTAATGTTTTGCAGGAATGTACCAATTCTGAAAAATGAGCCAACAAAATCGCTAATTAAAGTACACAGAGTTGTTATTAATGAAAATCTAATATTATAACATTAAACGGAAGATACTTAATAAACGTAAACCAGAATAAACAGAAACCAGATGATAAAGAAACTCACAAATAACTAAACAAGGTACTCAAAAAACAAATACTTATTTACAATAATATTTGTAGTAAGTCCCTTATTCAAGAAGCAAAATCTAGCTATAAATGATAAAAAATTATACATGTTTATCCTTATGTTTATTCATGCTTTTTATGTTCGAAAATAACATGATAGTTTTCGCTAGTATGAAAATTTCTTTTATATGATGCAACATACTTTTATAGTAGCATCAACAAGTATTCGTTAATCCACAAGTTTTCAGTTTTACGTCAAATATTTGAATATGCATTTATTTTTATGTGAATTTCAAGTTATGTTCTTAAAATGCAAGATGGGATGGAAGTTTTCGTCTTGCTTAATTGTTTGACTTTTTCTGAAAATTAATATAAATAGATCATGGTTTCGTGAACGATCGACTACATCCATCTGAATTTGAAATTAGTTTCTCAAGTGGTTCAAGTGGTTTCTCAACTTGGGGCTCGACAAGAAACAACTGACATTGGAAAATTTATTAAATATATTTATTTAATATTACATGGTTTATAATTGTGTCGTTTTCAGGAAGAGATGTGAAGGTACTAATGTTTTGCAGGAATGTACCAATTCTGAAAAATGAGCCAACAAAATCGCTAATTAAAGTACACAGAGTTGTTATTAATGAAAATCTAATATTATAACATTAAACGGAAGATACTTAATAAACGTAAACCAGAATAAACAGAAACCAGATGATAAAGAAACTCACAAATAACTAAACAAGGTACTCAAAAAACAAATACTTATTTACAATAATATTTGTAGTAAGTCCCTTATTCAAGAAGCAAAATCTAGCTATAAATGATTAAAAATTATACATTTTTATCCTTATGTTTATTCATGCTTTTTATGTTCGAAAATAACATGATAGTTTTCGCTAGTATGAAAATTTCTTTTATATGATGCAACATACTTTTATAGTAGCATCAACAAGTATTCGTTAATCCACAAGTTTTCAGTTTTACGTCAAATATTTGAATATGCATTTATTTTTATGTGAATTTCAAGTTATGTTCTTAAAATGCAAGATGGGATGGAAGTTTTCGTCTTGCTTAATTGTTTGACTTTTTCTGAAAATTAATATAAATAGATCATGGTTTCGTGAACGATCGACTACATCCATCTGAATTTGAAATTAGTTTCTCAAGTGGTTTCTGTCAGAAAGTTTTCTCATTTACAGTTTCGAGGTCAGTATTAAATTACTGTTCTCTCCTACATAAACCTGTACTCCTGACCAAATCGTTTAGAGCTAATCCGTAGGTACAGTAAGTACGCGATTTGAAAGTCACCAACACTGATTCCAAGTAAAGTACTTAATGCTTATTGCTGGATTGTAAACTGTGTCATTGTGTTATCGCGTTATTGTAAAATTGAGTGGTTCTAAATTACTAAAACTTTGTGAGTTTGTTCTTACAAAGACTCGTAACAATAATTTATAAACTCTCTTTAGAAATGTTTACTAATGACTCTTTCACTACGGAAAAGTATCGTTCATCTTGTTACACTCCATGCATTGTTTGAGAAATACAAGGAAAATTATTTTTTGATTTCAACAACCAAATTTGAAGTCTAATTTTCTTTTATATGATTTGGTATGGCTTTACTTAGATATGCTATGCTATATTATGTTAATGCTTATGCTATATTTAATAATTTTACAATTTAGGAAGAAGTTAAAGTTGTCTTATACCAAAATATAGTTAGGCCTCCTCACATATAGTTATTCTTCTCGATTGAAGTCGTCATATAGTATTCTAGTAGTATTATATGTATGCATGCAAGTAAACGACGCATGATCAAACGCACACGTGCGCGCGCGCACACACACATTCACATTCACACACATCGTACACACACTCTCATTTACTCTTTTACGTTTCACATACTTACGTGTACTAGGTAAAACTGTAATCGTTCCTTCTAGGCATAAAATTAAATTTGCATTTTTCGTTACTTTCTACTATAAGAAATAATAAAGGCGTTATAGAACTGTTGATTACTGAAATAAAACATATATATTCACGTATTTTGATTAGTGGGTTTGTACGAAAATTGTATTCTTTGTGTAATATTATGATAATATTCAATATAGTTTCTTCTGCAAGTAGTTAGTGTTCTACTATTTTGTCGTTTCAATACCTGACTCATGTTTCAATAAACATAACAGCATCATCAGTTGTTTGTAAATATATCAACAATAATCGAAATCAATATTTGTGCAAACATGTTATTGGTATAAACGTTAAAATAATATTAAAACGTTATATTATTGTGTAAAGTCTCATAACTTGAATAATTTGATTGTACTCTATTATCTTCATAAAATATCGGTATGGAGAACCATACATGACTTCCATATTCTAAGATTTATATTTAAAATCATTTTCGAAATGAAATATTACCATAGAAACTACTTCTTTCTACTTACTGCTTCAGCCTTAACCACAGTACTGTGGTCACTAACGTATACCACCTCACGTTATCGCACTCGATTTTCACTGGTGATGGAAGTCGATGGCATTGCCGAAATGTCTGGTTTTGTAGAAAACATTGGACTACGGCCAAATATCCCGGGAAGGAATTTTAACAAAAACTACTTCTTTGTTGCCGATAACGTTGTACACATATATATCAGTGGCGAAGTTACATGGAGGCAATTGAGGCAATGCCTACCCTAACAAATTCTGTAGAATAAAAATTATAAATACGTATGAACTACATAACGTAAAGATTATACATTGTTACTGTGACTGTCAAATTTATTAAACCGAAACGTGCTTTATTGAGCGACCGCTAGATGGTGACAGGTGAGATTCGGCATAGTTCGTTTAAAGCGAATGAGGCAACCTGAACTTGCCTCAGCGTTTTTTGTATACATCGTATGTAAGCAATGTAGTGGTGTGATAGGGAAGTGAAGGGAGGGGGGATTGTCCCGCGCTGTACACATAGAGCGTTGAGGCATGCCTCACTTCTGTGGTCCAAACAGTTAAGTTAAAGCGCCTGTGTTGTTTCTAAGTGTTTATTTTATGCGGTTATTAAAAGTGTCACTGTTATTCCGCTGAACTAACAGATGATCAAGATTGTTATTTGAATTATTTGTAACATTAAACATATATATAGAAACTAACCAAGTTTAAAAATTTGAAGTTCAATCAGTTGTATTATTGTGTATGACTAATACAAGGATTGTTCAATAGACACACGTATAGAGCTGTAAAGCATTTTTTATTCAACGATTTTAAAAGAAGTCTCCAATAACATTAAGACATGAGTTCCACTGTTGCGCTAACCTGTAGATTCCCTGCTAGTAAAATTCTTACGGCTGTTTGTGGAACCATTCGGTTACAGCAACTCTACCTCAGCGTCTTTTTGACCCACCGTCCTTTTAGTGATTCCTTAAAAAAAATTTAAGATAAGATTTTTGCCTACCCATTCATTAACTACTAGCTTCGCCAGTAAGCAAATTGATGTCCATTTTTTCGGCTTGCACGCGTTATGTTGGTGTGGGTTTCGGCACTTTCCATTTAAAAAGCGTGCAAACGTAAGAAAATAAACATGAGTGAGGCCAGAAATAACGTGAATTGTGTGTTTGTGTCTTACCTGCCTTTTTATTGCCGTATTAAATGAAAAATATTATATTACATTAAAATTAAAAAATTTTAATTTTATTGCCTGGCAACAAAATTATTTTATTTTTAACAATTACCATTGTTTCAAAAAGTTTAAATAAATTTGCAAGTACTTTACTCTTGTTAAAACGTAAAAGGTTTTAGGTAAACTACCCCTTCCCCTTAACCGATCTTCACCAAAATCGAAAGTCCTTGAGACCTCTACAATTCAGGGACGTATGCAAAACATTATTTGATTCTGTTTGAATTTTCGGCTGTTATCGTTTGCCATAGAAAATACGCTTGATAAAAAAACGGTGCAGGTAAACTACCCCTTCCCATTAACCGATCTTCACCAAAAACAAAAGGTCTTGAGTACTCTACAAATCAGGGCAGTATGCAAAACATTATTTGATTCTGTTTGAATTTGCGGCTGTTATCGTTTGCCATAGAAAATACCCTTGTTAAAAAAACGTTGCAAGTAAACAACCCGTTCCCTCAACCGATCTTCACCAAAAACAATAGGTCTTGAGAACTCTACAATTTAGGGCTGTATGCAAATAATCGTTTGATTCTGTTTGAATTTGCGGCTGTTATCGTTTGCCATAAGAAATACCCTTGTTAAAACATAAAACGTTACAGGTAAACTACCCCTTTCCCTTAACCGATCTTCACCAAAAACAATAGATCGTGAAAACTCTACAATTCAGGGCTGTATACGAAACATTATTTAAGTCTGTTTGAATTTGCGGCTGTTATCGTTTGCCAAAAAAAAAAAATTTCCCTTGATAAAATACCGTTGCAGGTAAACTACCCCTTCCCCTCAACCGATCTTCACCAAAAACAACAGGTATTGAGTACTCTACAAATCAGGGCTGTATGCAGAAAATTATTTGATTCTGTGTGAATTTGCGGCTGTTATCGTTTGCCATAGAAAATACCCTTGTTAAAAAAACGTTGTAGGTAAACTACCCCTTTCCCTTAACCGATCTTCACCAAAAACAATAGATCTTGAGGACTCTAACATTTAGGGCTGTATGCAAATAATCTTTTGATTCTGTTTGAATTTGCGGCTGTTATCGTTTGCCATAGAAAATACCCTTGTTAAAACATAAAACGTTACAGGTAAACTACCCCTTTCCCTTAACCGATCTTCACCAAAAACAACAGGCCGTGAAAACTCTACAATTCAGGGCTGTATACGAAACATTATTTAAGTCTGTTTGAATTTGCGGCTGTTATCGTTTGCCATAGAAAATACCCTTGTTAAAACATAAAACGTTACAGGTAAACTACCCCTTTCCCTTAACCGATCTTCACCAAAAACAATAGGCCGTGAAAACTCTACAATTCAGGGCTGTATACGAAACATTATTTAAGTCTGTTTGAATTTGCGGCTGTTATCGTTTGCCAAAAAAAAAAATTTCCCTTGATAAAAAAAACCGTTGCAGGTAAACTACCCCTTCCCCTCAACCGATCTTCACCAAAAACAACAGGCATTGAGTACTCTACAAATCAGGGCTGTATGCAGAAAATTATTTGATTCTGTTTGAATTTGCGGCTGTTATCGTTTGCCATAGAAAATACCCTTGTTAAAAAAACGTTGTAGGTAAACTACCCCTTTCCCTTAACCGATCTTCACAAAAAACAATAGGTCTTGAGAACTCTACAATTTAGGGCTGTATGCAAATAATCTTTTGATTCTGTTTGAATTTGCGGCTGTTATCGTTTGCCATAGGAAATACCCTTGTTAAAACATAAAACGTTACAAGTAAACTACCCCTTTCCATTAACCGATCTTCACCAAAAACAAAAGGTCTTGAGAACTCTACAATTCAGGGCTGTATACGAAACATTATTTGATTCTGTTTGAATTTGCGGCTGTTATCGTTTGCCAAAAAAAAAAAATTTCCCTTGATAAAAAAAAACCGTTGCTGGTAAACTACCCCTTTCCATCAACCGATCTTCACCAAAAACAATAGGTCGCGAGTCCTCTACAAATCAGGGCTGTATGCAAAAAATTATTTGATTCTGTTTGAATTTGCGGCAGTTATCGTTTGCCATAGAAAAAATCTACAGACACACAGACAGACACACAGACACACAGACACACAGACACACAGACACACACACACACACACACAGACACTTTTCGGAAAACGACTTTTTTTCATGTTTTGAGTGTAGTAGAATCAGAATCTGCAATAATCTCGAACACGATTTTTTTTGCCATCACCATACTTCCATTCCTTAAGGAAATATGGAAGTAAAAAGTAATTACTTTTCTTTATTTATGTAGAAGGGGAAATATTACAATATAATATTAGATTTTGATCTTTTTGGTTCGTATCAATTATGTAAAGTCTAGGTAAACAACTTTGTTTATTCAAAATGAAACCACACACACACACACACACACACACACACACACACACACACACACACACACACACACACACACACACACACACACACACAAGCACCCACGCGCGCGCTTGTGTGTGTGTGTGTGTGTTTTTTTTTTTTTTAATTAAGGAATAGAAACATGGTAAAAATTATGTTTGTTCTAATGAAGACATGCCACTATATTCTCAGTAACTATCTCACCAGAATATCTGAACTGTAGTACGTTTTAGCCTTATTGTTATCAGCATTAGGATGGCTCATACAGGAAGAAATATTAATGGGTTACTAGATACGTAAGCGATGTGTGAGAGGCAAACATTATTGGTACACAATATGTTGACTTTGCAGAGACATGCAACCAAATAATGCAGACTATAGTGATAATGTGGACTTGTGGGATTAACATCGCGCCTGAAATGTTTTCATCACGCTCTGGCATAGTGAGTGGACTCGGCATACATAATAAAAATAGAATGATGCTACATGATATTGCTAGGTTGTATTGCTGCTAGGTACGACCCAATAGATTTAAAAGTATTTCTTATTTTAAAAATAACAAAAACAATAATTACACACACACACACACACAAACACACATATACATACATTGTAACGTCACAGAACGTTCCATAAAAGAAATCATTTATATAGTAAGTTAGCATAAGAGGAAAGTGAGGTGAACAGTATCGAACCCAAGTAGTCCCAAAAAATTGTGTAATTTTGTATAATAATTATTTCTATCAACTTGAAAAAACGACCAAACTATGACTAAGACAAAACCCCATATATATTATTAAAGTGAATAAGAGTGAAAAAACCATAAGACACTATAAGAGAGAGAAATAATGTCAGAATCAACCAAAATGTAGTCAATAATTATTAAGTTTTATAACTATGAATATAGTATTAAAAACTATTTTTTGTGAATGAATGGACATGATCCATTATTATATTATGTGATGTAAATAAAATAAATGTATTAAATGATTTAAATACATTATTAGAAAGAATCTAAGTTAAAATAAAAATTGTATATTTGCAATGACAAAAAAATATTAATGTGTTGGATTTGAGACCATACACCAAGATTTCATGAAAAAAGTAATTATTATCAGATTTAAATAAAAACTATATGTAATTGTCAAGCAGACAATAGTGAACAATTTATCATAAATAAAGGAAGCTGTCAAATGAATAGAAAGCAGTCAAAATAGCCAAAAACAGTGTTAACTAAAAACATGTAATAGGCATCTAATATTGTATAATTCATGAATTTAATGTTGCCAAAATGCAACCAAATTGTATTAGAAAGCTGTAATATGATATAAAGCAACTATACTAATATACCTGACCAACTTTAACATTGTAATAGTCAAGTTAGCAAAATATTTACTTATACCATGTATGGCTGGAACCAATCATCCAGTACAAAAATAATCATATCTGTCTAAATACTTACATAATACTAACAAAAATAAGATGGAAAGGTACAATACATCAGTATACCTTAATAAGAAATAAACTCAGTTGAAAGTAAAGTCAATTCTAAAAGAATTTAACTAATTAGAGTGAGATTTGTCACGCCATAAAAAAAGGACATCTCAAGACCAATCAATGATGCTATGTCATCTTGTGATAAATATAATATATGTACAGAGTAACCAGGTATCACAAAAGATAGACAAAATAATAAACTCTGTGTGTACAGTAGTGAAATAATGCATATATTAAAGAAAAAGACTAATCATTGTATTAGAAAACTGACAAGAATCTAGGCCATGAGCAGAGGCCATATAAAATTGTATTTATTTGTGTTTTATCTATGTTAAAATTTGTTTATTTTGTTGTAGGAAAGTAGTAGTAGTAGATGTTCAGCTTGTGGAAGAAACTTAGTAACTCCACAACAATTTTTGTTATAAAAAATGAGTTTTCAATGACAACAACTCAAGGTGAGGGTTGTATATTGTATTGTTTATTAGACTTAAGTTAATTAGAAACCAATCATATTTAGTATCGCTAGATTCAGTTAAAAACAGGGAATTTAAATATATTAATGGCATACAAATTGTGAGTACTAATGTAAAACTGTTTGATAAATACCAGAGTAATTTTTGAAATATCCTTTGTATGAAGAATAAGAAATTCATTCTAAAAGCTTCTACGGAAGTGAAAATTGTTCTATGACATTCCATTTCGTTTATTCTCGAACATTCTAGAAAGAATTTCTACACAAATATACCGGAAGTCGATGAAAACAGTCATCCTGAATTAGTATAAAAGAGAGACCAAATTCGACCCAAAAACACTTGAAACTTGAACTCCAGAACTGATGCATCTCACACAACACTGATCCACGCAGCTAAGGCGAAACCGAAGAGGCGAGAAATCGACAAGACACGGCAGGAAGGCTTTTCCCGTACATAGACATACCGACTGACTTAACCTCAACGAGAATCTTCGCCAGAAGTATCGCTGAAATAGAGCAGCGATACGGCAAATTTTAATAGAAATCACGCAGCCAGAACGTCGACGGCCCAGGAGGGACCAAACATTTAAATAGAGAACGAATTCTGCTGTGTTCGCATTGACTGACTAACGTGACAATAATTCCCCCTAACGTAAACATACAATACACAAAGCCTTCCTCAACACTGCATGGGAATCAGCGCTGCGGTAGCCGATTTCTGAATTAACGCTAAACAGATGATTCGTAGCGGCGGCGTTTGAACGAGATTCTACTGCCAAACGTTTTTACAAAAGTGCGGAAAAAGTAAACGATCGCAAAATTTGATTTTAAATAGATTCAGTGTATACCCGAAGAGGCGAGATTGAGAAACTACCCGCAAGGAGTGTCCAGTGCGAGAATAAATAACCATTGGAACGTGAGTTACCAAAATTAAAGTCATTTGTTACCTGGTTACATTTATCACACAGTTGTACTTCACACGCCACACATACACCTTCAAATCACTTAGTTTTTTCTTGTAAGGCATCTAATTGATATGTCTTGGTAGTTCAAAGGAGTCACGTCCTGAGAGTAAAGATTTTTCATGAGTAAACTCATGCTTTTCAACTGAGTCAAAATCTGATATACTAGCCGATATTTGATTGGATATATAAAAAATTGTCAATAATAATAACTTGTAAAATTTTTTTCTCTGCAATTTTATAATTTTTTATGAATGATAGTCCTTCAGACGATTTGTTTGTTTTTAAAGAATCATGAAACTTAACTGATTTTTCCAAGCTAAACTGACTTGTTTAAATTTTTTCGTAGATTTAAAAATTTTATCAATCACATTTTTTTCTTGGAACAAACGTTTCCAAGTGGCGCCCACAAAAAGCATAGTATTAAGTTGTGTTACAGGACTACATCACAGCAGAGGATCCAGTCAACAGAGTAAGTAACAAAAGTGCGCGGAGGTAACGCCCGACATTTTACAACACAAACATTTTAAACAACACCCATTCTTTTTGTTATAACATATATATTCAAACAATTTTTGCTACAGTCTGTTTCTTGATGCATATGATATATTTAATATGTATAATACCTTTACCTCAAGATGTTGTTTTTTCCTTATTTGCAACATGTTTTAAGAAACCTATTGTTCCTATTGTTGGTTGGTTGTTTTTATGGTTTCGTGTTGGTTTTTTGTATTTTAGTTTGCTATTACTGTGTATGATGCACCACATATATACATCACATAAATATATACGCCACAATAATACAAATTTAAAATATCCAAAACCAACAGAAAACCATCACAACAACCAACCAAGTCACAAATACTCCTCAAGATTCAAAATTAAGAAGGCTAAGAATGGGAAAAAAAGTTCCCCGAAACATGTTCCAAATAAGGAAAAAGAACATCTTGATGTAACGTTATTGTAACTATTGAATATATATATATATTGCAACGTATTTATGTGTGTTGCAAATATAAATTTATTTGTGTTTGCGGAGCCCCACGATCTTGGAGCGCCAAATATATAACACGTATTTATGTGTGTGAATTTTTTTATATGTACTTTAATTTGTATAGCCCCACGTTCTTTGGGAGCCAAATATGCAACAATACATATATATAAACACATATACATATACACAAATTTAGCGTGACCGGTCTCACGTTCAAGATTGACAAATTATGTAACAATACAACATTTAAATTGGGTTTCAGGTGTATCTGCAATAAGAACTCTATATAACTTGTAACGGTATTTCAAATTTATTTGATATTATTAAAAATTTGTGCACATGGCACTGACTTCGATTTAAAACATTCGTTATTTGTTATTATGCCGTAAGGCTTATGCTACATACATCCTTACTGACTAAATATTCTATTCTACTAATTATTGTATTAAAGAAAAATCTCATTTTCATACTACTCAGTCAATTAATGTGTTTCAAAAGTTCAATATTTAAATCTCTTTTTATATATTGTAATGTACTCAAAATATTAATAGTTATTGAATTTATCTTTTGTTTCTCAGTACTGTTTTATCTCAAATACTAATTGTTTTCATTTAAATGCTTTGTATTCATTTTATTTCATATTAATTTGAGCTCTTGTTACGTTAATCGTATTTCTAAAACAGCTATGGTTTTAATTCTACTTTACAAGAAACATTTGCTCTTACTTTAAAATAAAATAGAAATGTCTTTAATTGTCTTTGAGTTCATTGTACGATTAAGATATAAATAAGTTGTTTATCACCTTATTGTCGTCAATCATACTCGATCATTTTGATACATCTGTAGTCGTCCTCGTCTCACACTCCAGCGTCGGCTGTCTCTCTTCTCCTCTTGTCCAGCGTCGAATCACTCCTTCTTGTCCAGCGTCGTATCACTCTCTGGAACTCTCCTCTTGTCCAGCGTCGTATCACTCTCTCTTGTCCAGCGTCGAATCACTCTCTGGAACTCTCCTCTTGCTGTTTCTGACGTCAATGGATCTTCTTATGTAATTCTTCTTATGGACTGCTGTTATTATTTAAAAATGATAGTATTTATAACTTATTTACATAGTTGTATGTAACTGGAAAATTTAAATTATTTACAAAATAATAAATACGCCGTGCGGACGGGCATAAGCTCCCGCTGCACCGTGGATGATTTAAGAAAGAGAACCACTGTAGCTTGCGTGTCCTATTTATACCCATGTCTTGGTCAACACCTGCAGTGGTACGAAATCGACATGTCAGAAACTGTCTCTGGATTCAGTTCCCCCACTCTTTGTCAAATTCGCTATTTCTAATATTTCTGCGAATTGCAGAGTCCTGTAAGTATACTCTTATACTTATCTTATAACTATTTTTACAACACATGTTCACTGTAATTTTGGACATTGCAACTTAACCCTTTCGATTTGTACACAGTTATTTCACTATTACACTCGTACGGTGTGTCACTTTCGTGTGGTTTTCGTAGACAGTATTTAGTAAATTTTATTACATTTTATTGTGGTTTTGGATTTTAATTCTTAATTATAGTTTATGAATAATTACGGAAAAACAGTAATTGTGCAATTATTCATCTTGGGGTGGCAAACTCGCCTGCATAGACCTGCGTTCACACACACTACCAAAATACTGGTGTACACACTTTCAGTTACATTTGTGTGTGTGTGTGCACGTCGATTCAGGTCGAAACACCTGTTCATATTTTTGTCTGAGCCAAGCTTGCAATCCCTGACATGCTTATTTCTAATATATTATTAATTATTTACAGTTTATTAGATAAATTTAAATTTTTATATTCAATGCTCAGTACATCACTTATTTGTACTGTCGCATTATCCCTCTGCTTGGTAACAAAAAAAATTTAATAAATTTATTTATTATAATTTTTTTTTATTTATTATTATTACGTTTGCGAAAAAATGTAACAAATAATAAAGAATAATATTCATCATTTCACCCCTAATTGGAGTGTATACAAATGTCTTACCTCCCCTCTTCACACCCTCACTGCTCGTGACCTTGTAGTAGGGTGGCTTCAACAAACAGCTGATCTGACCGGTTTCATTGACCTCGTCGTTTTCATGTGTAGAACTTCCTAAATGGCGTTGCGTGGAATTTACCAATTTCTTTCTTCTGTATCTCATCATATACGATGAAAGTGTGTTGTCCTACTCGCTGTCTTAACGTATACGGTCCATTATAAAGCCTGAAGAATTTCTTCGCCGTATTATCACTCCGTTTTCCCACTGGATTTGCTTTGCGTAGTATACTTTCTCCCACGTTGAATTGTTGTAGCTTGTGAGTTAGATTAAATCTCTCTACTCTCTTGTTACCTCTTTCTCTTATCCGTTGCTTTGCGTATTCAATTTTCACACTTATTGGTACAGGTACATTTTGGTTATTCGGTTTGTTTATGTACTTAGTCCAAAATCTGTTTGGCTTCTTATCTTCTTCTAATTCCATGGGAGTGTATCCTGTTGCTTCACTATAATTTTCGTTAATGGCTTTTTCAAGAAATGGTAAATATTCTGCCCATTTATTGTGTTGATCATGGCAATATATTGGAAAATTTTTACCTAATTCTTTGTTAACTCTCTCAGCAAGGTTTCCTTGAGGATGTCTTATGGATGTGAGTACAGGTTGTATTCCATTTTCCCTTAACGTCCTCTCCCATTTTTCACTTTGGAATTGTACACCTTGATCACTGAGTACCTTCTTCATTTTTCCATATAACGGAATATATTTCTGCAGTAGTATCTTTAGAACAACTTTGGTTGTGGGTCGCATAATTGGGTACAGTCGGACTGCCTTGGAAAACACATCGATACATACCAATATGTGCTTCACACCTCGACTTGATCGTGGTAATGGTCCCAGAAAATCCACTGCAATAGCTCTCCTTTGTTCTCCTTCTGTATACTCTTCATTCCTACATATGTGTGTAAATTCGGCCCTTTCGCCGTTTGAGACTCATAACACTTCTTTACCTCCTTCTTTATCTTTCGATACATATTATTAATCGTAAAATCTTCTCGTAGACTCAAATAACATTTCAGAGCGGCAGCATGTGCTAAACTCTCATGTGCTGGTTGAATTAATTTTTGTAGCATGTCATTCGTTAGTACTATCTTCCAGTCTTGTCTTACTATCCTGAAAGAATTCCATTAAGTACCTTATAATGATTTGGTAGCTGTTCTTGGTCCTTCATCTCCCTTATCGTCACGTCCAAATCTTGTTGATGTGTTAAGTTTTTCAGCATTTGTTTTACTTCATCATTCTCTTTGAATTTAATTGATAACAATCGTACTTCTTTCTTTTCGCTCACATAAACGTCTTTACATTCTTCTTTGATGTATCGGCTTAGTGTATCCGCTATAACATTGTCTTTACCTTTACAGTATTTAATGGTGAATGAGCATTCGCTAATGGCTAAACTCCATCTTAATAATCGGGCATTTGTTATTTTGCATTTCAATAAAAATGATAATGCTTGGTGGTCAGTATGTATCTCAAAATGAGTACCATAAACATAATATCTGAATTGCTTAAGAGCGTATACTATAGCAAGTATTTCTTTTTCTGATGTGGAGTAGTGTTTTTCAGCTCCTTTGAAGACTCTACTGGCGTAGGCAATAACTCGGTGCTCTCCCATAGTATCTTGTTGATATAGTACACTTCCTACTGCGTAGTCACTAGCATCGGAGTATATTACGAATTTTCCTTTTCGTTGAGGATGATGTAACAAAATATGTTCGATGAACAACTCTTTCACTTGGTTAAAGGCATCTTGATGTTTCTTCTCCCACTTCCATTTTTTTTCTTTCTTCGTCAGCTCTAGAAGCGGTTGCGTATATCTTGCATATAACGGTGAGAATCTTCTGTAGTATCCTGTGAGTCCTAAGAATGCTCTTAACTCTTTGAGATTTCCGGGTATAGGGAAATTAGTTATGCTGGAAATTTTGATAGGATCGGGTTGAATACCAGAGGATGAAATAATGTGACCTAGGAATTGGATAGAGGTTTTGATAAATTCACATTTGTCTATGTTAAGGGATATGTTCGCTTGCAGTAGATAAAAAGTTTGCAGTAGATGTCACTTTCATCAGAAGATTTATAGTTTCCACAACGTGGGGGGTACATAAAGGTACGTAGTATTGATGTAATACTTGAGACGTCCTTTCTGCGTCAGCTGTAATCTGAGTTGCATTAAAAGTCAAAAGTAATGACGGAAACAGAATTGAACAATAAAAAATACCAGCACATGTTCGTGCTTGCTTTACGGTCGTGATAATAAAACGCAATTTTATTTTGTGCTCGTAAAAATAGCTAACAAAGACATTCGTTTGGAACGGTTTATTTTAGGAAAAAAAGAGAAGAGCAGCAGATTAAAAGGTAGAAGAGCCTTGTTTCCCTCGATATCATGATGAAGGATTGTACGTATGTTTCCACTGACACAATATTTGAGATGATTACGTTTTACTTGAACTTGTAGGGCCGGTATGTCTAAAAGTAGTTATATCGTCGTTCCAAGCTTTTGCAGAACAAAACGTGTTTATTTTCTGCCTGCTCTGTGCACACAGCTGTGAGAAAGTGTGTGCTTATTTCGCTGGAAAGGATTATCAAGGATTATCGTCTACTGGCTGAAACACAAAAAAACGAAGATCAGAAATGTAATCTATGTAGCCATAAAATAAGAATAAGATGGGATATCATGAATTAAAGAAAACTTAAAAATTAGTATTCAATGATAAGGCAGGAGATTTCCTTCAAATTTAGAATATTGTAAATATGTAAAGGCTATAAGGGGATTAGCTGGCTTTTGAACGTGAAAAGAATGGCATGGTTAAACACTTTTAGTGGTGTGCAACAGTGATAATTGTGTTTGTGATTATAACCACTAACACAACTTTTTTAATTAAAAAGATAAATTAAATGTTATATAATTTTCAAATATCATAAAATTATACAATCTGGATTACTCTGGAATGGTTTTAGTTAAATAATAATTGTAATGCCGACAATAACAATAAACTGTTGAATTACATTCTTTGTTTTCAGTGAAATTACAAATCACTATCACAGATAACGTAACCCTAGCTTTGACTTTTAAATAATATAATAATAATAGTAATAATAATAATAATAATAATAATAATAATAATAATAATAATAATAATAATATAATAACCTATATAATAATTGTTTACCTAACAAAAAATGTTGTATTAAAAATAACAAGTAAAAGATAATAAAAAAAAGAACCGTTGCATTACGACAGAAATATTTAAATTCTGATTTTTAACGTTATTTTTAACTTTAAATTGCAATTTCTCACAAAGTATTTTTGTTGACTTGGTCACTTTTAGCAGTACACCGACGATATGTTTCCATTGATATCTGTTGATATCCTGCGACTAAACCTTTTTACAAATATACAAATATGTATCATCAAATTATAAAAGGTACTAAATTTATATTTTCAATAAATTTCTTCGTAACGGAATTTTCCACATATTTTAGAATTTAACAAAAAATTTTACTTTCATTTTTGGCCCGTACTTCTTTTAAAGTTAAAAAAAATGACACATAATTTGTGTTAATTACACTACATTCAGATATATGTTAAAATTTTCTGTAGTCTAACACACGGAATAAAGTTTTACAATTTTCCAATATTGATCGTCCACTTTTTATATTTGGGGAGATCAATCTCAAAACGGGAACGGTTCTATTTTCACGTATAGAAGAGCTTGTGAAAATCACTTGACAGATTAAAAAGTTGTCACAATACATACCCAAACAGACAGAAGAATGTCAGTAACATTAAACATGAGAACTTGCTTCCATTGTTTAATTAAAACGTTCACTTCCTATTTTCGCGTACTTTCGTAGAAGTCAACATATGTGTATTTTGCGGTCGTTGTTGTGAAAATAGAAATGGCTTGAAATTGTAATGCACGTAATATATATAATTATGCATCGTATATAATTCAGAAGATAACTTGTGCATTTTGTCAACAAAATACATTTGATTTATGACATGTAACTACATAAAAGCTCTAATGGCCAAACATATTTTGTGAGTGTGAGTAAAGGACAATATTACGGCAAATACAGTGAGTAGTGAAACATGTCTATTAAATAAAGCGTGAGTTACTTAATATCATCGAACACTTACCGCCAAGTATAATAGAAATTGTTTGTATTGTAATGACACTGGCACAAGTCGACCATGTTCTTTCAGCGTCCCCCTTTCCATTCTGCACTACTGTCGTTTGAGTCTTAACGTGTTTCGCAGATGAAACTATTTTTACAAAAGTTTGCACGCCTTTTCTAAATTGTCATTTTTGCCTACATCTATACTAAAGAAACCACTTTGTCTATGCACGTATTATTTAACGATTAGAAAGCATTAAATAATAATATTTATCTAAAATTATTTAATATTTTCCTAGCTTTTAGTTATTTTGCCGTTTCCAACAGTCCTAGGAAGAACTTTATTTAATTATTATTAAAAACTTTATTACAAATCTGTTATTAAATGCTGAAAATTGTTTTAGATTTATTTAAATAATTACTTTGTTCTTTTTTCTTCCAAAATTGGAATACCGTCAACTTCAACTATACCTTGAGAGGTACATGAGTTTTCTCATTCACGTCGTTTAATTAGGATATGTATTTAACTTGTAAGTTCACAACATATATTAAAATTTGGTAGCTGGCATGACAAAATTTGTCGATAATTTCAACGTGTCTTCCTATGTGGACATAATGTGCTTAATAGTGTTTAATGTACACTATTGAATAAATTCCGTTAAACCGTTAAACAAATGTCAATAACAAAAACCAAATGGTAAACTACTATAACGTCTCCGATACAACACAGTTGGATTTATTAAAGAAAAACAGTCGTATTGAATATTGAATGACAGGAAACACGATACTAATTGTGGAGCCAAATCCTGACCAGATTTCATTATTTACTTTATTTATACATTAGGAAACAACTTTACTTAAACATTTATTTTCTTCTTTTCCATTGAGGTTTCCACTACTAACCTAGTTTTCTATTTGTCATTCTGTTTGTGCCTCTGAGACTTCTGCAACAGCAATGTTTCCTCGTATCACGTTTCAGCTTAGATACTTCTTTGGATTACGTATCCCCTTAGTTATATCATGTAGAGTCCAGTTCATGTGCAATTAATCTTGAACCGCAAGAACTAGCATGCGCGCATAAGTACGATGGTGTGTGTGTGTGTGTGTGTGTGTGTGTGTGTGTTCGCGCCTTTTGATCGTAAAAACCAAAATTTTACAACGTATGAATTTTAATCGGACAAGCTTTTTGAGTTTCTAAAATTTATATAGTTATTTTATTTTTCTATGTTGTTAATTAAAAATAAAATCGAAAAAACTTTCTAACAGCTGTTAACGACAATTCAAAATTATTTAATTAACTTATTTTTCTTGTTCAGAATTGTAATAAGCAATAGACAGCGTACGGAACAAGGAAGTCAAGCTATTAGCAAAAGATTTAGAGTATTTCTGTTATTAACTTTTTACAGTTATAATGAAAGTGAAATAACGATGACACTAAATTATCGTGGTAGAGACAAGAAACAATATTCCGAGATCACGAAGCAGTACTGCTTTATATTATTATCTCAATAGAATTATAAAAATTATAAAATACTAGACTGATTTTGATGGGCAAAATGTCATGGGCAATATGAAGTTTCAACATGCTTTTTTCTACTAATTGAATTCTACTTTATTGAATACAGATAATTGTATAACATTTAAACATAACAACTCCTTTTGTAATAACATATTTCATACTTATAATCCTTTTGCACAAGTTACCATAGTACATTAATAGAATCGGAATTCACAAAAGTTACTTTAACAATTACTGTTTAGTTTTAAAGTGAGAACACGCATGTACATGTGTATAAAACAAGAAATCACAGAATTATGGTTTAAAGTTTACTAATTATTTGCATGATCAGAGACTGGATATTCCAACATATAATTATCCTGTAATTTTTCATGTTATTAAAATGGTTAGTTTATTAAATAAACAAACTTAGGACGTTGGTAGCTTATTGATAACAATAAGGAATTGTACCTACTTTGAGAAAGACGATAAATGTGACTTGTCTTTAAAATAAGTAAAGAAAGAAAGATAATGATATACTATGCAAAGTAAATCAAAGTTTCTTAGAATATAACATACTAAACTTTCTTCAAGTAGAAACAATGCTCGTCAAGTCGATTGAATACATTACTACTTTGTAATTAATTACACGTGCAGTTATTATGTTTACTTAAAGTTTACACAACTTCTTGATACTTCAAATTATGACATTGTTAAAGTTTCATAATTGAGACCGCTTTCGATAGGAGTGAATAGAGTAAATAAACGACTAAACATAAGGCAACAAAAATTACTGTAAACTAGAAATATAGCTTTTATAAGAAAGACTTACATATTGACTTGTCTCTTAGGTCTTGCATTATAAAATTGGTTATACCGTTTTCTATAAACATAAAATAAAAATGTTACTGAAGTATATATTAAGCAGTAGTTACTTTTAAAACCTTTAATTAATTAAAGATTTTGTAATATACATTATAACAGTTTTATAAATATTGATAGATTGTTTTTTATCACATTTGATTTCTTTTCTTCCTGTATCAAGAATGTGATGTTAAGTGCTGACTACAAGCAATATCATTGCATGAAATTTAGGACCTTTTTCACACAAGACATACACTAGCTATGTCACACGGTCTCTGCCTCCTTCCATCATCTTATATTTGATCGGATGGAAACGGTGATGGTAATGATAAAGATATGTTCTAATGTCAGAAGGTTCTTGTTTAAAAAGACATATGTTTCTGACATAACATTTTATTAGTTAGATGACATGCAAACGTTTTGAAAGTTTTTAGAAAAAGAAAGAATTGAGCAAGTACAGGAAAGTGCAACATTGGAGAGCACCAGCTTGTTTCATCCAATGCACTTATTTTTTACTCTGAAGTTCACTACTTTATGACTATGTGTACTGGCCCCTTAAACTTTCACTACACCGTTAGGAAATTAAACGTTCATAAAAATTGTAACATTAATTTTTGTGTCAATCTGGGCACGCTTCTACCAAAATCGTTGAAAAGTTAGGCAGTAAGTTGTTCAAGAAGCAGTAAATAGTTAAGTCATTTTAAGTGACAGTCGTGCTTGACACAGTTACGAAATTTCAGAGAAAGTCTACAATAGATTGAAGACAAAGATAGAAATTAGAAAGAACGTCTGATGAGAGGAGGCTGAAGCGGGATCGGAACGCTCTGTCTTAAAATCAACCTCAATAACCTAGTAGTCATTATTAAACACGAAGTCGTGGTGTACGCATGATATGGTATGATAAAAACGATATTGTGAACATGTAAACTAGAACGGCAAACTTCATGTACGTAGAAATAGACAGAATCGCTGGAACTGCATTTTCACGCTTTTGAGCATTGAACCAAATAAATATTGTGTCAAAGTCAGTAAGATAGGTTTAAAACGAGATTTAAGATTTGGAATGATCGTATCTTCATATCAAGAATTATCACTGTCAACAGAGTTAAGTCTAGTGCAACAAGGAATTGTCTAAACAGCAATAGAATTATGGATTAGTTACAATACATCAGAATATAAGAACCCGCAATCTTCAGGCCAGAAGGAAGAAACCAGACGCGCATTAGTCGCTTTTTAACATTGCGCGTTCTTTTCCGCATGTCTGCCTGTTAATGTTAGACTACACTTCAAATTTGTTAGGCGACTGCGGAAATTAAGACAGCCTAATTAATACGTTTCTTACTTTACTTCATATTAGACATATATTTCTAATATTAGGGAGTTTGTAAGGGTTAAAAAAGAGTAAAAAGGAAAGTGAAAGGGTTAAAAAATAAAAAATTAAGTAATATGTAAAGGCACATAAGCCTATTTCAGTCCTTTTTAGTGCTGTCTTATCATCAAAATGTATGGTAACATCAAAACTTCACTAATATATTTGAAGTACAGTCAAATGCGTGGATAATTAAATACATAATTTAATAAAGTTGTTACGGATTAATAATTTTTTTTATAAGAATACTTTTGAAAGCACTCTATTTCTGTATACTGGCATTTGAGTATCAAATAATCTCCTTTATTAAGATAAATTATAGTCATATACGTAGCACTATTATTATACTTATCATAGAGTAATGCTAACGGCGAGGCTACAGAATTTAGACGTGTTAGTCGCTTTATAGAATTGCATGTCGTTCTATAAATGTGCTGTAACATCGAAATTGTTTGTTACCGCGCAAATACATGTAGTGTGTTGTCTGAAAGTTCCGTTAACATTGTGCCTGCGTAGTTCTGCAAGAGTCGTTAAAATAACTTACACTGGTAACAGTTGGTTTGAACTGTGAACTTTACTTATCGAAAGCAGTTCATTAAAGTACACAATATTTGTATGCCTTCAGACTACACACACACTTGTGAGCGCGCGCATATTTTCCTATATCATAGTGGGCTACAAAAGAGTGAACATAACGTACAATTTGACTTCTATAATGTTACAACATAATTGTACATAACAGCTGGAATAATTCTCTTCTATAATCGAATAAAAATAATTTTTTCCCTCCCCTTAGTAAATAGAATAAAAATTTTGATTTGTATTTTCGTAGAAATGCAACAAACATTTTATTAAATTTGTATATATTAATTAACTATAAAAATTATATGGTTAATTATTCACCATCTTTGAGAATGCATAAACATTAGGAGCACTAGCGTATAACTAGAAAGATTTGTGATTGTTTACAAAGTGAAGATTTACAAGCGAGTAGTAAAAATGAGAAACAGTGGCATTCGTCACAAGTGAAATATGTTTCCATACCTCAGTCAAAACGGGAAAGCTTATATTTTCACGCATAGAAGATTTTGTAAAAATCAGTTGACAGATTGAAAAGTTGTTGTGAGACATACCACAAACATACAGACGAATGTCAAACCGTGACATTAAACATGAGAACTCGCTTCCATTGTTTAATTAAAACGTACACTTCCTATTTTCGCGTACTTTCATAGAAGTCAACATATGTGTATTTTGGATTAGTGTATTTGGATTGATGTAAAAATAGAAGTGACTTCAAATTGTAATACCCGAAAAAAGTTATATATATATAATACAAATATTCATCGCTTACAGTTAAGAAGATAATTCTTGCGCTAAATCGAAAAAATAAATATGTGATTTAAGAAATGTAACTGCGTATAAAGCTCTAACGATCAACCATGTTTTTCGAGTGTGGGTAAAGGACAATATCACGGCGAATACAGTGGACAGTGAAAAATGTCTATTAAATAAAGTGTGAATTACTTTATGACATCTAACACTTACCGCCAAGTATAATAGAAATTGTTTGTATTGTAGTGACATTGACACAAGTCGCCCAGGTTCTTTCAACGTCCCTCTTTCCATTCTGCACTACTGCCGTTTGTGTCTCGTGTTTAGCAGATGAACTGCTTTCATAAAGCATGCGCGCCTTTTCTACCTTGTCATTTTTGCCCTACATCTATACTATAGAAACCACTTTGTCTATGCACTTTGAGAACGCCGTATTATTTAACGATTAGTAAGCATTAAATAATAATGACTATCTAACATTATTAAATATTATCCTGGCTTTTAGTTATTTTGCTGTCCAACAGTCCTAGGAAAGACTTTATTTAATTATTTTTAAAATCTTTATTACCAATCTGTTATTAAATGGTGAAAATTTTTTAGATTAATTTTAGTAATTACTTTGTTTTCTTTTCTTTCAGAATTGGAATAACGTCAACTTCAACTATACTTTGAAAGGTATATGAGTTTTCTCAATCACGTCGTTTAGTTAGCATACGTATTTAACTTGTTAGTTCACAACATATATTATAATTGGGTAACGGGGGTGACAAAATGTGTCGATAATTTCAACGCGTCTTCCTATGTGGACATAATATTTAGTGTTAAGTATAAATTATTCAATAAATCCCTTTAAACCGTTAAACAAAATGTCAATAACAAAAAAAATGGTAAACTACTATAACTCCCATACAACACAATTGCATTTATTAAACAAAAACAGTCGTATTGAATATTGAATAACAGGAGACACGAGACTCATTGTGGAGCCAAATCCTGACCAGATTTCCTTATTTACTTTATTTATACTAAGGAAACAATTTTACTTAAACGTTTACTTTCTTCTTTCCCATTGGGGTTTCCACTACTAATCTACTTTCCTATTTGTCATTCTGTTTGTGTCTCTGAGTCGTCTGCAACAGCAATGTTTCCTCGTATCACGTTTTAGCTTAGATATTTCTTTGGAGTACGTATCCCCTTGGTTATATCATGTAGAGTCCAGTGCATTTGCAATTAATCTTGAAACGAACGAAGTAATATTAGCGCGTAAGTACGAGAGTGTGCGTGTGTGTGTATGTGTGTGTGCTCGAGCGTTTTGAGCGTAAAAATCAAAATTTTTGATCACGTATGAATGTTAATTGGACAAGCTCTTTGAGTTTCTAAAATTTATATAGTTATTTTATTTTTCTATGTTGTTTATTAAAAATAAAATGTAAGAAACTTCCTAACAGCTGTTAACGACAATTAAACATTAATTAATTAGAATCGTTGAGAATTGTAATATTCAATAAACAGCGTACGGAACAAGGAAGTTAAACAATTAGCAAAAGATTTATAGTATTTGACCACAGAATATGAGGCTGTTATTAACATTTTACAGTTATATTAAAAGTGAATTAACGATGACACTGAATTATCGTGGTAGAGACAAAAAATTAAATTCCGAAATCTCGAAGCAGTACTACTTTATATTAATATCTCAATAGATTTATAAAATACAAGACTGATTTACTAGTGAGCACAATATCATGAGTAGTTTTATTATGTTTCAACATACTTTATTCTACCATATTGAATACAAGTAATGGTATAATATTTCAACATAATAACTGTTATATGTTATTACCTTAAAATAATAAGGTACGAAGTTTGTTTTACCTTGTGTGCCTCCTAGGTCAAAGTGAATGGTGTATTTTGTGTTAACTGATTACTGTAGCTTTCAAATGTTCCTTCCAGGAAAAATATTGTTATTCTTTCAAATTATCTTTCCCTTTGGTTACATAACCAGCTTATCTTACACACCATATTCACCCAGAAGAAAACTGTTCTCGTCGGACATTTTGAGAAATTACTCTGGAAAAACAATTTCCTCTTAACGGGTCGCTTTTTCTTGGACTCTGTATGTTCGGTTCTATCTCGGTGACTTCAGATTACAGAATTGGTGAGTTTATTGACAACTCATTACTCTTGTTAGTAAAGCTTTCAGTTTTTCTTTAAATACCTGAAGCATAGTCGCGTTATGGTCCTCGTGCGATGTACTGTCTTCGGTACATCCACTGTTGCTTCATCCGGAGTACACTTGTGGTTAGTCACTGTGATCACTATATTGTTTTGGGAAACTCATCTTTATTTATACAGCTTTTCCTTTATCTTTATAACATTCATATTACTGAATCCCATTGACTCTTTTAGTACTTTCTATTTGTGCAGCCACTGTTTAGAACACAATGTTTACCTTTTGTCGTTTCATTAAACTTCACACTGAAAATTAAAACCTGGGAGAAACGCAGAATAAATCAACAACGACTGCAATTGGAATGTATAAATTCCAACGACTTCTTGTAAGAAGGGAATAGCAATCCGTTGCTTGTGGTTATATGCTGAGCTCCCGTATTAGAGGTGACAGATAAAGAAAAGCGTTTACAGCGGTTATCAGCTAAGAGTCCAGTGAGTATACGTTGTTGATGACTCATGTAAGATTGTGAGGTGATTTCCAGTTTGTGCGATTTATCACACAACTGGAAACTGACACCGATTTAGAGTCTCCGTCTGTTGTTAAAAGGTAGGAAATAGCCTAATTAAGAAAAAACTAGAGCTTTGTTTTACGTACAACATAAAGTGAGGTAAATACTGTAGACACCCACATCATATAATATGTCCTGATGGTGATCTAACATTTCACGGTAATTATAATAAATCAGGATTCTAGGATCATTACGTTTAGCGTGCGTTTGAATTGCACTATAGTTACAAAACAGAAACAAAATTGTTAAGTGTTTTGTAAAACCAAATTTGCAGATCTGGGTTAATCTTTCGGAGTACTTTTATCCATTTACGGTTGTCGCAAATGGGTCAGCAAATATTGTAAGATAACTCTGTTGATAAGGGTGATCGCAAAGGTACCTTAGTACGGATACAAGTTGAATATCTTTAACATTCCTGGAAAACTAAAAATTGTTAATCAACTATAATTGGGTCGATTACCTAGGCCAGATGGGCACTGATTGGTAACAGGGAAAAGTCCTGATATAAGAGATAATTGGGGAAAAATAAAATAGATTTATGCCGATTTTGCTTACGAAATTCATACGCATCGTTGGATAACTGAGAAATATATTTTGCAAACAAACTTCAAAACACTTTTATTTTATTTTTTGACATTACGCACATTTAATTCTTTAGAAACACCGTGTGTATTTCTAATTAATAATTAGTTAGATAGATGTTACTAATTATCTAATTACTATTAGATAGATGTTAGTTTAACATTTTAATAGACATTCTATACTGTATTTATATGTACAGTGGTGAGAGCAATTACTTCTTTCATAATAGCAATCGTTTTATGTTCTCCATTTAAATGTTGCAAATTAACTTTATTTTCCTAAATATGTTTAGTATACTAATTTAAATTTGATACTATATTTCCAAGAGGTTTCTGTGCAAAGGTTTTCTCATTTATAGTTTTAAGATAGACCATGCGGTAGCAAACTATATTTTCCTGGTGCACAAGCTTCTCCCTTAATCAAACTACTTAGAAATGTAACCATCTACAGTTACAGTACGTAGTTGAAAAGTCGGCAGCAATGTTCAGAAGGAAAGCACTGTTATTATTGTTGGATTTAAAATTTTGTTTACAAAACAAAAAATACGTTCATCAGGACAAAATGTATTTCAGTTCTTTAGAGACTAACTTCTTCAAACCATATTTTGGATTCCTGAGATGCTTCTGTCGATAACCCTCTGTTAATCTATTTCCATCTCTTCGAAATAATTTCTGCTACCATCTAATCCAATAACATCTTTTTTGTATTTTCGTTATATTTTTCCCTTAATATTACCCTTTACTACCATTATTAAAAATGTAGTATGATATAGGTAAACTACTTACAATTTGCTTTTCACTAGAGATTTCGTCCAGAAGACGGTGAGGATTTTACTCTCTTCCCGTCTGTAACCACTGGGTAACTTGCAAATATTAGTTCTTTCTACAACGCTAAGGACAGTACACGATAAGCGTTCCACAAATATCTTTAGTTTAGGAATAACGTTTGCAAAAACCCGTAAGGTGTTACCATGCCAAACCGAGTAACTTATTGTGAAACAAATACACGGTTCCTAATATGTTTTTTCACGGTTCCTCACGGTATTTGTTTTTTTTTCATATATCCTTTTAAAAATTGTAAACAACGAAAGACTTTTAATTACAATTACTGAAGTATACCTACCTGTTTTCCTACTCCAAATTTAAATGGTGGACTTCATATTATTTCCATTTCATAAATGCGTTTTCCGCTTCTCTAGCGATGTAACGGTTCTCGGTAACGATATAGTTACGGATTACAGTGACATCATAATCAAGTGCCATACACGGCCGGTATCAGGCCACATCTAGGAAGCCTTCATGCATCGTGGTTTCCGTGCCGGTAGGTCTACTGAAGCTGGGACGCGGCGTTCAAGCGGGCTACAGGCTTGACCGTCGATTGCACAGCCCCCGAAGTCTCAGTCGTGCGCCATTGCAAAATGGGTGTAAAATAAATCCATACTTACATATGTATATATTGTTGGTACTGCGCATACTACTCATTGAAACGAACTAAGTGCATGTAAAGTTCACTGATGAAGTTAAAATAATTCGCGCATGTTTCAATCGTGTCGATCAGCTGAGCAGGTGTAAATGTACCCTCTCGCAGAGACAGTCAAAGTGTCAAAAACGAATAAGTTGAGAATACTGTAAAAATATGTTTGCCTCTCAAGTGCAGTACTAACTTTTTAGTGTTGTAAGTAGTCTTATAACAGTAGTCCATTTACTGTAATCATAGAATCAATTTACAATTTTTTAAATGAATTCGTTTTTGTACTTCTAAGATGTAAAAATTCTCTGTCTATAAAATCTAAAAAAAATCTTAAAATCGGAAACATAAACAATAACATTTAACAATAATTTAATTATTGTCTGTACTGCTGAATTTATTAAACTATTGTATTATGTATTGCAAATGCGAGAACCATATAATTGTCATCTTCATCAATTTACTTTGTACATCTTGTGTTTCTTTTGCATCCTCCTCCTCTTTTTTGCGTTTTTTCATAAACAAAAAGCCTGTTTCCGTTTTTATTTTAGTAAATCTTAAGTAACACAACTTTTAGTTATCTAGATTGGTCTTTGAACCTTTGTTGGGCAAGTGAATGATTTCTAGACGTCGTTACCTTACACAAAATGTGTTCAATTGTGTTTTCTGTTTAGATTTTGTTGAAACTTATAGAATCTTCTTATTATGTTTTTTTGTATTTGTTTTGATTTTGTGTTTCTTTTGCTTTATTACTTCAAATATACGGTTACTTGAATATTCGACAAAAAAGAAGTACAGTAACATTTATCTCTTTACAGTGTTTTTTCATCATTTTTCTTATACTCTGTAACATTACTTACAATGGATATTGTATGTATTTACACATGTCATAATACATGTAGGCGTATAAGTGATATAATTACGTCAAGTCTGTATGTCGTAACGTTTATAAGTTGTGTACTGAATGTGAGTTTTGTAAGTCTGTGTCGCTCTTTGTAGAGAGAGAGAGAGAGAGAGAGAGAGAGAGAGAGAGAGAGAGAGAGAGAGAGAGAGAGAGAGACGACAAATAATTTATAAGATAACACATTTATGAGACAAAATATATACACCAGTCCATAAGAAAATGGTAATATAGGTCTACGTCTTTAATTAGAAAAAACAGTTTATGGTAATATGTTTAGAGAAATAATATAATTATAGAGCTAGTATTCTTAGTTATCTTATCACAACTACTGTTCCCTATCGATCATTGGATTGTCTCTATTTCTGTTTGTTTGGCTCATAATGTTAGTGGTTTTTGTTTCCGCTTTGCCTTGTGTATCAACGTACTGAATAATTTTATAAAATAGTATAATATTAACTTAATGTTATTAAAATTAGAAGGGGCTGCTAACAATATCACTTAATGTAAACTAAAAGTAATTTAAGACATCCGAATTGACTGCAAGGTTAGAAAATGACAATGTTATCCGAATGTGTGAAAATTATATAATATTTTGGCTTAGACCCTTATAAGAGGAAAATATTAAGGGAAAGCTGTGTTAGGTTAATGTTACTGTTCAATATAGACACTGTGCTTTGCTTAGCCTATGTTAGGAAGGCCAGTTCAACAAGTAAAAATGGATAGTGTTATGATTTCAGAGTTACAGTTATAGGAAGTATAGCTGAAATGTCGAATCGTTTTCAGCATAATCTGAACATTCATAAAAGAAAGTTTTATGTAAATTTCTATATCCTTTGAAAAAGCGTGTCTTTTTATGTCACTGAATTATGGATCGTTGGAATTGGAAGTGAGCAGAAATTAGTACCGTGGTACTGTAGATGACTACCAAGTAAAGTTTCATCGTTCATGCAAGGACTGAGGATGATGTTTTCTTAGAACGAAAGAGGAAATCTGATACAGTGCTTAAAAGGAGATAAAAATAAAAATACTAGAATAATATGGAGGACTTATTTAATCCGTTATAGATCTTACGGAGGGCCTACTATACAGGATGTATTTGAAAATAGTTAGAATAATAATGGAAGACGTGCAAGAGGAAATCCAAGGAGAAAACGGTTTGTTTCAAGCAAAAAACATGGTTCAAAAAATACCCAGGAATTGAAGCAGAATGTATCCAGCACAATGACTTGATGACTTCAGCACATGACCGCCCACAAATCACAGGATTCAGGTTGCAATAATGGCAAAGTGTAGAACGTGTGGCAGAGAGAATTTAAAACGTGAGGAAATTAGTTTAAAACAATATCCTGACGTGTATGTAGAATCTAGATATATTATTGTAGCAAACAATGTATGCAGCACTGCACTTCTCGCATTACACAGTACGGACAGAGCTCTCACCACATGCGTATCCATTACGTTGTGACATCATGACTTCACTCGGTTGTTCCCTTGTATTGTTATAAAGTTCACTTTTATTCGTAGTCATACTCAAAAAATAATTGTTAGTACTGTAATAATAATTATTTGTGGAACAAAAAATAACTAAACAAAATAATTGTCGTAAATTTTGTGTCTCAGGTTTATGTTTCTGAATTTAGAAAAACTTAACGGTTTTACGTGAGGTTTGACGAAATTCTAGGCAAACTTTGAAAGAAACTGGAATGTTTTATGTATTGCATTATTTTATTATTGTATACAATAAATTCAGGGATTTCGTAAAACAGCAGATAACGTTTTGCAATGGAACTTGATGACAGCAAACATCAATTTTATTATCAATTTATATTTAATTGCAAGTCATGGGTTAAATATACCTTTGTCTGATTTGTTTTCCATTACTAGTTTTTTTAGAGCTTGTAGTGGATCAGTCTGATGTCTCATCGCAGCTTGGAAAAATTTGTATTGCAATGAAATTACTTACGGGTAGGTGACTTGCAATAAATATTTTACAGGGTCTGCTTTCCAGTGGCATACTTTCCTAAGTTCCTAATAATTATCACTTTATGTATTTGCTATAATATACTAATAAACATCGTAGCCTGCTGCTACAATAAGCAATTTTAGTATTGGTAATTAAACCAATTATTTAAACGTAATAGGTAGGCCTATATTTTGATGTGAATAACTGAATACAAGGTGCAGTTAATCTGTAATATGTAATGGACTTGCTAAAATTTTTAAGAGGCCTTATTGTTACTGTTTTGTTACTGTTTCCAAGAGAGAGAGAGAGGGAGAGAGAGAGAGTGAGTGAGAGAGAGAGAGTTTGGCGTACAGTTTTTTTCACATCTGATAGGCAATTTTAGAATGTATATTACTGGCAAAAGGCCTATGAATCAATTTTGTTTAATGATAATGTGATGTATTTTACACTAACACTTATTGTTTTTTATTAATGGTACCTATAATTCAATTTTTTATTTTTTGTATTGTTTTTATATAGCCTAAAGGTACCATATAATGTTATTATTTATATTCTTAAAGCGATCGATTTCGGTCACAGACCATCGTCAGGTTATATAGCACATTTGTGTTCACAATATTATAAAACAATCATATTATCATAATAAAGAGTGTTTTATAATATTGTGAAAACAAATGTGTTATATAACCTGACGATGGTCTGTGACCGAAATCGATCGCTTTAAGAATATAAATAATATGGTACCTTTAGGCTATATAAAAAGAATACAAAAAAAATTTTTTTTAATTTTACACAAAAACTACAAAATTACATTGTCGTCTAATGTTAGGATCACCAGTGCATTTGGGTAACTGATATTAAAGGAACATATTAGAGTTTAAGATAAATATAGTTGAATTTTTATTCCATTTTTCTTCTTTACCTTGTTTTACAGTAGTAAAAAGTCGCTGTTTGTCATATACGTAATTTAATAAGTACAAATAACTTAACGTTACTTAGTTGTCTTGACCGTACTACCATTGTGCAAATAAATATGAAGTGTAATTACTTTTTCTAGATTAAATAATTATTACTTAATCTAAAAATATTGTGGGCAGACAGGAGGTAATATACTTTTAATGTGTCATCTAGTTTAAGAGTCAGATATTATATCTTGTAATAAATCATTTTTTCAATTTTTAACAATTTATTTTGCTGACATAAGCAGTGAACAACATTCTTCACTGTTAAAACTGAACAACTGAACAAAATTCGCTGTTGTCAAAAGCGAAAGTTTGAAGCGACACTCTAAAAACAGAACACGTTCAAAGAATACAATAACGCTTAGTTCTGTAAATTGTTATATTGCTTCTACTAATTTTACACAAACATTGTAGTCGTAGTATCTTTGTCTCTTCTCTTTTATGATTTCTTCATATCGCACTTGGTTTTTTACGTACAAAACAGCATCATTTATGTGAGAGCGGTGTAGACAGCTGGGAGAAGATATATGATATAAATATATAACCATAAGACTCCATCTTGCTTCCAGCGGCACGCATATATTTTGGTGCCTGAGGATATTTCTTCCCGCATTATTCCTTTGATTACAACTAACACCAGTGTTTGTTAGGAACTTCGTAATTTAACATTCTTATCAATTAGATGATTGTGAAAAAATTCGAACTATACCAATAATATTTGCTCGATTCACATCGGGTTTACTTGTTTAGATAATGACAGTCATTACAGTTAAGTCCCAAGTAAATGTCGTTGTTTAACTTGTACCTTTTAATATCCACCCTTAAACTTGCTCGACTGCATTGGATGTTTATATTAATCAGGGGCGACTCGTGATCAGGTTGCAAAGTTGCACAACCACCAGTTTTATTGACTGTTTTTATTAATATATTACCAGTGTTAACAAGTATTTCCATTAGTAGTAGTACACGTATACCAGTGATACGCCCAATACATTATCAGTCAATACGCTGCTCGAAAAAGTAACATTTACACTTAAAAAGCAACGCGAGCTTTGTCGGTCGAGCGTGGTGGTGCACTGGGCCTTTGCAACATGATAGTTACATGGCAGCGGCGTACAAGCGCTCAAATGCGAAACGCAGGCTATACGTGTACAATGGCATATCTCGACTATACAAGGAAGGCGGTTGCACGCCGGGCTCCAACATGAAGTGCGCGCGCAGCCCGTCCAACGTTACTATCTCATTCTCTCTCTCATTAGTCATTCTCCACACTCCCCAAAAAAACTCTTTCCGCCAGTGTGGCCCGGCGTGTGTGCCCTATGACACTGTTGTTTTCGGTTATCGTTAACAAATTGGCAGTTTATTAAAGTTCACGTTTTTTGTTATTGTTAATGTCAGTGTTTGGTCCGCGTTGTAATAGAATTAATTAGGAATAAAATTAAAAATATGAATTCTGTTGTGAACCTAATAGATAAACCGTTTTCCCATCGCAGCCTCGAAGAAAAGCTTGAAATTAAAAGGCTAGGACGCCCTTTACCAGATTTAATAATAAAGCAAAATATTAAGTCAGGTACTAGAACATTTTGTAGAAAATTTATGTCTGATTGTTATTCAAAAACTGACTGGTTGTGTGGTTGTGATATAAAGAATACACTGTTCTGTTTTCCTTGTTTGTTGTTTTGTGAAGAACAACTCTGGATTAAATCTGGTTTGACTGATATTAATCATTTAAGTGAACGTTTCAAAAAACATCAGGCTTCAAACGTACATATAAGAAACGGTTGAATATGTACACGAGTATGTATATATCGAGTTAGCTTTAAGGGGACACGACGAATCTGACATGTCGAATAACCCGGGAATTTTTAGCGGCTTAATTGATTTTAGTGCAGAACTCGATGTTGCTTTAAAAACTCATTACAAAGTGCCACTGTATTTAAAGGCACTTCAAAAACGGTGCAGAATGAGCTTTTAAAAACAATCTTAGATATCTGTCATGAGAAAATCTCACAGGAAATTAAAGACACCAAATTTTTAGCAGTAATTGTTGATGAAACCTTTGACATTGCTAACATTTTTCAGATGGCTATGGTTTACAGATATGTTGTGAAAGGTAAACCTGTTGAAAGATTCTGGGGATTTTTCACACCTGAGAAACATGATGCCAAAACTCTAGCAGCCTGCATTATTGAACAGCTTGAGTATCATAAAATTAACGAAACACCGGCAAAACTGATTGCCCAGACTTAAGATGGTGCATCCGTAATGGCTGAATCATCTGGTGGAGTCCAAGCTATTGTCAAAAAACATTTCCCAAAGGCAGAATATGTACATTGTTATGCCCATCAGCTTAATTTAGTTTTCATGAATGCAGCGTCAGTTAGTCGCAGCGTTCGCGTTTCCTTTGCAAGTTTACAGGGAATATGCACTTTTTTTCAAGTAGTCCTCAGTAAACCAAGATGTTAGATGAAATAGTTAGAAAATGATTACCGCCATCTGTACCTACGAGATGGAACTTTCAATCTCGAAGTGAGAATATGGTTTTTCTGTACAGAAAACAAATTATACAGTGCATGAGAGATATTCTAAGTGGAGATGAAATAAGAAATTTTAACACAGTAAATCAAGCAAATGGGTTCATCAAAACTCTCACCAGCAATACATTTGTGTTTTGGCTGTCTTTTATTCACAAAGTAATACAGCACGTTGAAATTTTATTTGGAAGCCTACAGAAAGCAGATATCAATCCCCTTACTGCTGAAAAATACATCTCTTCTTTTGAGAATAATGTACAAAAACTCCGAGAAGAAATTGATGAAGAAAGCACAGAAACCGAATCAGATCCCCCAACAAAAAAAGGAAATGTCAAGACTCTGAGTTGAAAAGAGAAGCAAAAGAAGTCTGTGATAACATCATCTATCAATTTAAAGACAGATTTGGCTTCGTTAGTCATGCCGTATCTGCATCTCTATTTTCTGCTCAGAATTTTCAGAAGTACGTATCATACTTTCCAGACAAAACATTGAAACCCGTTTGTGAGGTTTATCCATTCCTCAATTTAAAACAGTTGCGTATGGAGCTTTCGACTATTTACAGCACAGAAGTACTTTCTTCTGCATCTGGTTTTATTAGTCTGTACGTCTTTATTCGTGAAAATAACCTTGAACCTACATTTAGTGAGTGTGTAAAATTATTAAACGTGTTAGACACTATTCCAATGACAACGGCTGAAGCCGAAAGGTGTTTCTCAACTCTAAAAAGAATAAAAACTTTTTTAAGGCACACTATGTGCCAAGAAAGACTTTTAGACCTTGCTATGTTATCCATTGAACGCGAATTGATAACGAACATTCCAGACTTTAACCAATAAGTAATAGACAAGTTTGCGTCAGGGAAGGACAGGAGGATGGATTTTCTTTTCCGATAAGGTAGGACCGATTTCTGATTATTTTATTCTATTATTTATTTTATTTTTATATTCTGATAATTTTTAAATATCTTTCCTCCTATTTAGAATGATTATTATTTTTCACTTCAGTGGTGCTAGGAATTGCAAAAACACTCAATATAATTTCACTCTAAAATTTGATGTTTTATCCTAACCTATCCTACACAACTCTAACCACACGTTACTGCAACCACCAAAATTTGGAACCACCAGCCGCTACTGATATTAATATGTTTCTTTTTACATTACAACTTCATGTGTCAAAAAATTCAATACCGCCCCATTTTACCAATTCAGGTATTGAAGTTTTCCAAATATCGAGATTCCGGTATATTAGGGCTGGTTTTCTCGATATTTATGAAAATGTATGAACATTATGCTTTTACTTAATAACTTAATGGAGGCAGTCATCCATTAATGAAAAAAACCCTGAACTATGATTTGACAGTACGAAATTACGCTCAACTGAGACTACAGAAATACAGGACTATTTACAGAAGTTGAGTGTAATTTCGTAGTTTCAAGAGTTAAGTTAGGGGTTTTTTCGTCAGAGATTTTAGATAAAAATGTAATATTTTAACTGTTTAATAAAAACATATTTCAAGAACTTAGTAATCAGCAAAGTTGCATTTATTTAAGAAACATAAAAGTAATTATTTTCTTCATACATTCAGGCAAAAACAAACGAATTATTTGTAACACACACACACACACACACACATATTTATTTATTTATTATGTACTTATATGTCAAGTAATAATTATCGTTTATTTGCGTGAGATATACAATAAAAATATTATATTTTAATTTCGCTCAAACACACTTAACTAACCTTATTTTTTAAATTAAATAACATTTATTTTAAATATCTTATTTTTTCAAGCTAAAAATAACATTAATCACGAAAGAAAAATAATTCTTACTTTTTTCTAGACTTTGGGATAATAATCACATGTGAATTAGTTTTACTTATCAAATAATGGAAATACTATAACGAAATATCAAAATATTAATATCACATTAAATTATAAATTATTAATTACTTCCCGATTTAAGTAATATGGTCGGAGAAAGCACAAGTAATCCAAAGTTTCATCGCTCATGGTTACTGGCCATCCCTGTATAGAATGGTTACTGGAGCCACCTATTGAATAGCTCACTGAGCTTACCACTTTATACAATGTAAGTCGGAAATCGGTCATAAACAATACGTACAGGAGAATTCCTATCCAACGCGGGCGACTCCGGAAGTACGTAGTCAAATGACTAGATAAAACTAATTACACTACTTAATTACAACTTATGTTGATAGTAGTTTCATAAAACATATGTATTTTTTAGTAAAGTAAAAATATTAAAAAACTCGTTTTTTTATAATTTTAAAACCAGTTTTTGATGTATTCTCATAAGCACGGTATCCCGGTATTTTCGAGATTTGGGATCCCGGTATTTAACCCCTACTCTTGACTTTACCACTCCATGCATGTCTTCTTTTTTCCCATTTCATTTTTATCTACTCATATTACCATTGCTTACAGAGTTACACGAAAATTTTTCACGGCAGCAGTTGTATGCAAACAAAATGAATGGAAATAAAAATAAATAGTTGGCAATAATTACGTTTGTTTAGTACAATCGCTGAACCATATAAAATTGATTTTATCTACAATGCAATTTTCTTACCTTCACATCGGCAAACTCTGCAATTAATTGACTTGAATCAGAATTATCAAAAATGTCATGCTCAATTGCAACAATATGTAAATCATTTCATCTTTGCTGAACCATGGCTGATATTTTAATTTATCACTTTAATATAATTTGCATTTGAAAAATACTTAAAAGTAAAATCTGTGTCTCCTAATTTTAGAACCAAATAATTTTAACAATCGTTGAACTGTTTACAGCGGAAGATTTATACTCTTGTTCACTAAAGATTCACTCGTGTTGTTTTATAGGCAGAAGTTAGCTGCATTGAAATATTCTTGTAACGTTAAACTTTATGTGAATTTTTACTGTATAACACTAGTAACTTTATTAATTAATTATAATCATAAGCTTTATATTGCATTCTGCACAACTTGCGTTAAAAAAAGTAAAGTATTAAAAACTAGGTTTAGATTTTGGAAAGGCTTTAGAAGTATAATTTGTACATTGTTGCTGTGAAACGTCTTACGTAAAAATATCATCATTCATATCCCTGAAGCATGGACTTCTGATCTGTTTACCTCTCTAGTCAAGGTATACATCACTCCAACCACAGTCATTGACAAAATGCAATGGGGAGGAGTGTTGTGTGTGTTTACGTGCAGATATAGCATTGTTGTTGATTGAGGAACGCTTATATCAACAAGTTGGTGTATTTTTATCATGGTAAGTAAATGGAGTGGCATTGACTTAATCTTGAGCGAAACACTCAACTCAGTAAGCCGAATGAACGTAAGCCACAAAATGAGGTCGTTTCCACTGAGCTACCCTGCCGTCATGATAAAAGTAAAATTAATAACATAATCATTTGGTTTGATTATGTGTTGTATTGTTCAGTTTTACATGTGACAATTCAAAAGCACATATACTGTAGAAAATTACCGCACCCTAACATACCGACTTCCATAAAATTACATGTTATTCTGGAATGAAAGTTTTCTAATTAATTTAATGGTGTTGCTCCAGTTAACACAAAAGCTGTAAAGTACATTGTGCGTAAATACCAAGAAACCAGCGACAAGCATACAGCGGCTTAATACGAACAGCAGAGAGGTGTCGTGTAGAGTTGAGCTGAGTTTCGATTTTGCCCTCAAACTGGAATAATGTCTGTTCTCAGGTTAACAAAACCTCCGTTAATTAGTATACATGGAATTGTCAGTGCAATAGTAAAATAACGAGGAAGGAATGTTTCCGGTTAAAGAAAATCCTGAAAAAAAAAAATAAATGGTGACTTTTGTTGTTAAAAGAAATAGAACGACCCAAAATATTTTTAAAATTATACTGTTGTTTGAACCTATTTTTATTACAGTACTTACAAAATCATTAGATAATCATGTGAGATTAGATCTCATAGGTTTTCATATAATCCGCAAAGAATATAAGAAATGTTAGTATGGAAAATATATAAATTCCTATACATACCAACACAGGTCGTCATTCATAGGATAATTTTAAAATCCTTGAATGGCAAAGGAATACAGAACACCCTCTCCTTCTTCTTCATTTTCCTTCTTTCATAGGACATTTATAGGATAATTTTAAAATCCTTGAATGGCAAAGGAATACAGAACACCCTCTCCTTCTTCTTAATTTTCTTTCTTTCCTTTGATTTTCTCCATAGAAAGTAAACACCTTGTATCATTCGTCCCTATATCAAAGTAAACAAAACATAAAAAGTATGTACAGACAGTAAAAACAACTGACAGTTTGTACCACAAACTATACGACAACAGACTTTCTCAGGTTCAATTATGTAAAGTAAACATAATAATTTAAACAATTATAAGACAGTTTCTTTTGACTAAGATCTGCTTATTTATATTCTGGCAAAAGTCAGTCTTACAACTGCACGTTTGTCTGTTTTAGTAAAAACTATTATCCAAATATGCAAATACGTATAACACTACGTTTAAGCTATCAAAAAAACAGAAAGAAAACAGAAGCTTAGATAACAAGGTAGGCATTTTTACTGTTGCGAAAGAAAATTGTCTAACTCAAACTCAGTAAGTTCATTCACCTTGAACGAAAGGTTTTACAGTCCTTTAGACTGCTTTTACCATTATTCTGTTGACATTTATCGAGGGGTAAAAAAATGTGCGTTACTCGCGTTTAATAAAATTATCAAAACTCTTACGCAAGTTGTTTTCCCTCACTCAATAAATTGCTTTCATAAAAGTGTCTATTTATTTGCTGGAGGAAGTGTAATTTTTTAGTATAATTCTTATTTATAAAATTTGTAACGCCACTATTTTCTGAATGAACACAGTAAATAACTCCAAAAGTGTAGTAGCTGTTTGAAACATTGCTTCTTCTGGATTCCATCACGAGGTTGATTTACTGATGTGTTAAAAGAGTAAATTCTTCTTTCCACTTTTATGAACTGCAGAACCCTTGCTTCCTATATTACTTTCTTACTATATACCCGCCAGTGTTTCATGACCTACTTATTTTTTGTTTTGTAAAATTAAAAAATATGTTCTTACCCTTTTTGTAAAGTGATCGCATATACCGTCGCCTGTAAACAGTGCAATGTGAAATTGAACGTCAGTGAATTCTTTCCTCACAGCTAGAATAAATGTTTCAATAAACAGAGGCAGTCTTATACAACAATTTGTTCAAGTTGACGATTGTTCAGTACACAGGAACGCATTAAAGATTAAGTGCCAAATAATTAACGCAGTATGAATAAATAATGAAGTCACCAATCATAAATTTCTTCCTGCATTCAAGTCACCACTATCTACACTTTACCACGATTGCCACATTGTTTCTCGACTCTCGAAGGGTGAAGTATAATCGACTGTCCTCTGAATAGAAATTCCTAGATAATTAGAATTGCTACGTTAGCTGACCTTGTAAATATACCTGTCATGCAAATTACATGCACTATAGGCATAAGGCTATTAAGCTTGTAAATGCCTCTTGTCTCAAAACGTATGGTTAAATTTTAGGCCAATCGACATCCTCTTGCAATTTCTCAAGAGACAAACGCATAGAGAATGATTTGAGCTCAGAAGAGTAAAGGAGAGTAAAGGCTACATATTTTAATTGTATGTTTTAAATTGTTTCAAGCTCGATTAGTACTTCTCTACTTGAAGCGCATTTTTACTCCAACATGCACACTACTAATGTGCACGTATCTGCACATAATTTTTTTTTATTTTTAGAATGGCTTCCACAAAGACAAGTGTTCTAGCGGGCTGCAATTAACTTCAGAACATAAATTTATAAACACTTGGAAATTTGAATGTAGTGACTGAGAGGAAACAAACAAAAATGTATGCAACTCAAATGAATAACAAAATATTGGAATAATAGCATGGTAACTATAATTGAGAGCCAATATTGTAATAATAGCATGGTAACTATAATTGAGAGCCAATATTGTAATAATAGCATGGTAACTATAATTGAGAGCCAATATTGTAATAATAGCATGGTAACTATAATTGAGAGCCAATATTCCATTAAGACATAACAGAAATTGGCATTAATGTCAGAAGTTATTATTGAAAGGAGATGAGCACGGCTTACCCTTCGAAAGGTAACAAATACTAAAAGAAAATCAAAATACTATCTGGGTAGACAAGAACAATTTTAGGAAACACCAGTTTTCTTTAATTCTTCTTAGATCAGAATATATACAACAAAAGCAAGAACAATACAAAACATATGTATTTACACATAAAACATGGATGAAACTCTTTTGAAAATGTTAAGTTAGGACAGTAGTTCGACTTTGAAAATGTTCGACTTTGAATTTGAAAAAGTCTGGAACAAAAACCATCATTTCAAAATTATACAGATAAGAAGCAGATAAACGGGCTATTTGAGTAGTCAAGAAAAATGGCAGATAGTTTAGTACTACATTGGAGGCTCAGAGACATATGAAGAACAGGACAACATCTCTTTGAATACACTTAGTTGATGTTCATGAATTCGTCAGGAGAGGAATCACTGGAGAGTACCGTGAAATATAGTCGATCCGTAGCAGACGGACAACTGTAGATTGTTGTGTTTATACAAGCATGACTGCCAAATATCGGAAAAAGTAATACTTTTATATATATTATGTCTTTGAAGTCTTTTTACTTCCATGTTCCATAAGGAAATGGAAGTATGGTGATGGCAAAAGAAATCGTGTTCGAGATTATTGCAGATTCTGATTGTACTACCCTCAAAACATGAAAAAAAGTAATTTTTCGAAAAGTGTCTGTGTGTCTATCTGTAGATTTTTTTATGGCACACGATAACAGCCGCAAATTCAAACAGAAGCAAATAATTTTTTGCATACTGACCTGGTTTGTAGAGTACTCAAGACCTATTGTTTTTGGTGAAGATAGGTTAAGGGAAAGGGGTAGTTTACCAGCAACGTTTTTTTAATGAAGAGTAATTTTTTTCTATGGCAAACGATAACAGCCGCAAATTCAAACAGAATCGAATAATGTTTTGCATACAACTCTGAATTGTAGAGGTCGCACGACCTGTTGTTTTTGGTGAAGATCAGTTAAGGAAAAGGGGTAGTTTACCAGCAACATTTTATGTTTTAACAAGGGTATTTTCTATGGCAAACGATAACAGCCGTAAATTCAAACATAATCAAATAATGTTTTGCATACAGCCCTGAATTGTAGAGTTCTCAAGATCTATTGTTTTTGTTGAAGATCGGTTTTTGGGGAAAGGGGTAGTTTGCCGGCAACATTTTATGTTTTAACATGGGTAATTTTTCCTATGACGAATGATAACTGACATAAATTCAATCAGAATCAAATAATGTTTTGCACACCTTTCTGAGCTGCAGAGAACTCAATGTCTGTTGATTTTGGTTAAGATCGGTTAAGGGAAAAGGGTAGTTTACCAGCAACATTTTATGTTTTAACAACGGTAATTTTTTCTATGACGAACGATAACTGCCGCACATTCAAACAGAATCAAATATTTTTTTGCATACATTCATCAATTGTAAAAGACTGAAGGCCTATTGATTTTGGTGTAGATCGGTTAAGGGAAAGGGGTAGTTTACCTGGCACTTTTAATGTTTTAACAAGAGTAATTGTTTCTATGACGAACGATAACTGCCGCACATTCAAACAGAATCAAATATTTTTTTGCATATATTCATCAATTGTAAAATACTGAAGGCCTATTGATTTTGGTGAAGATCTGTTAAGGTTGTAGTTTACCTGCAACGTTTTTTGTGATAACAAGGGTAATTTTTTTTTATGACGAACGATAACTGCCGTAAATTCAAAAATAATCAAATACGTTTTTTCATACATCCCTACATTGTAGACATCTCAAGGCCTGTCGATTTTGGTGAAGATGGGTTAAGGGAAAGGGGTAGTTTACATGCAACATTTTATGTTGTAACAAGAGAAATGTTTTCATGACGAACGATAACTGCCGTAAATTCAAACAGAATCAAATAATTTTTTACATATGTATCTGAGTTGTAGAATACTCAATGCCTATTGATTTTGGTGAAGATCGGTTACGGAAAAAGGGCAGTTTGCCTGAAACATTTTTTGTTGTAACAAGAGTAAAGTACTTAATTTTGATAAATAAAGTATCCTGATAAGAAGATCTTAATAATCCACTGTAGAAACGTAGATGAAATATCTATAAATGAAGAGGCTAGTTTAACGGGGTGGGGGTAATTTTCTATAAATGAAAATTATAGTTGAAGGGGGAGGGGATAATTTTTATATGTGTACTACGTTATCGGCAACAAAGTAGTAGTTTGTTGTAAAAATTCCTTCCCGGGCTGTTTGGCCGTAGTCCAATGTTTTCTGGGAAACCAGACGTTTCGGAAGTGTCGTCGACTGCCATCATCAGTGAAAATCAAGTGCGATAACGTGTGGTGGTATACGTTAGTGACCTCAGTACTGTGGTTAAGGCTGAAGCAATAAGTGGAAAGAAGTAGTTTCTCTGGAAACATTTCATTTCGTAAATTATTTTAAATATAAATCTTAGAACATGGAAGTCATGTATGGTGAATGTACCGATATTTTCTGTATGCCCCGCGTCAAAAATATCTTGTATGAAAAAAGTTTCACTCATATTACTACGAGTATCCTCAGGACTGTGAGATAAGATATGTGATAAGGTCCATCCGCAGGTACATATATTAGTACAAGAAAGTGTTGATTCTACTCATTTCTAATGTATAAAAAATTCTTTGTGTAGCACCCCTGAAGGTGCGATATAATACTGAAATGAAGACACGTTATATATACAGACAGCTGTGTAAAGTTGATTTATAATAATCTACCATAGAGAAAGATAGCCGCAAATTTATTGAACAGAAGGGAACCCATAATACATAATACTACATTGAAATTGAATCTACTGTTCGAAGCGTTGTAAGGATATACAACACAAACTCCCTCTAACTACTTATCGTAGGAAAACATTATTTTAACAGCAATTAAATTCAGTTATACCAGTCTATTTAAGTAAGAAATGTATTGAGATAGTGAATGTGCGAGAGTTTGTGTACTTTGACAATTGAAAAACGGAGCAAGCTAATTAAAGTGTGGTTAGAGTTGAAAATATTGCGTTAGGGTATTGTGCAAATGGAAAACAGAAATTCACTTGACTTCATAGAAGTACTTAGATTATTGACAGGAGTAACATAGGCTTTAATTATCACGTGGGAATAGATAAAACTCTACATAATGAAAAAATAGGTTTATAAAATTTATTATAATTAAAGCAGAATATTAAAATATTTTCTAAAAATAAAATATTCAATTTAAACATTGTTGATACATGGAGACTGCAAACTAAAATGTTTAATCATAGAAAAATATTCAACAAAATTTTATTTATCAAACATAATATTCTGGTAACATAAAAACGTACATTTGTAGGTAATGATAAAATCCATCAATAGGTCATTCAGTACTATATAAGATATGTAAATGTGTACATATATAAATCATATAATCGTGTAAGACATGAGAAAGTATAAATCTTTGCGGGCAAGCGCGTGCGTGTAAGCGTGTGAAATATTAAAATTACAAATTTTTAAAAACCATTTTATTTACACGTACCTTCTTTTAGCACCTGTAAATTTACTTTTAAATTTTGAAGAGATGAAGAGATGTGTAAGTAAATAATTTACTAAATTAACATCGCTAACAAATAAAGAAAATAATTTTTACTTTTATATCTTTACAAAAATATCTGTACGTGCCTTTTCCGAATTTATAGATTTTTGATTTAAATACTACATTAAAATACTAAGCCTTACGCTGAGTGCGGTGTTTGTTAGAGGAGAAAAGTTTGTTAATGATCTGCAAGTTGTCGCTTCAACTGTGCATAGTTTGTTGGTCGTTGCAGAAATATGATAGCCATACGTTAATATTACTTCTGTAATGACGACATCAGTGTTACAGAAATCTGTTACATGAGTCAGCAGTTTAAAAGCTGTCGAAGTGTCATGGCTTTGATTGTAATCATTTTACCTGCTAGAACGATCAACGGCGCGTATTCAGGAGAGAAGAGGAATTCCGACTTATTCAATATTCACTGTAGTTATAAAAACAAATTTATAAAATCCTACAACATAAAATAATTTTAATTACATCACGTAAATGGACAGGTTTGGATGATATTGTGTAACTATGTGTAACTATCACATTACATTTAAGGCCAGACAACAAAATTTAACCGAGTAAAACACAACAGGGTATAACAAGGTATAACCCAACGTTAAGAAGGAATAATTGACCCTTCCCTTATATGATAATAATAAAATGTGACCACAAGGAATGACAGCAATATATGTTTATCTCTAAAAATAATTAATAAATAAATCGTGTACTGAATGTCGTAGAATTATTTTATATTAATGACATCACAAAAATTAAAATATAAATCTCTACATTATAAATCTAATAACTTTTAAGTAAAATGTTACGTAAAATGATAAGTAATTATATTTGATGATAAAAGTATTACAATAGAGACAAAAAAACAGCAAACATTTCAAGCGGCTAAAGAAAGTATTATTTAAGATTAGGTTTATAAATTAATTCTAGTAAATAAACTCCACAAATAATTTTAAGAAAGACTAAGAAAGCAAAAATTCATTTATGTTCTTAGTAAATGGATAAGAAAATATTACGCTTTTTTCAGAATGTTTAGAAACTAATACTGAAATGCTTTTTTTGTTATAGCAAAAAGTAATTGTTACAAATAAGCTTTCTTACAACAAACGTATTCAAGGAATGCAATGTTTATTGGTTAACGCATACTGGTAAAGTATTACACATTAAAACTAAAGCCGATTACACAGTTCTACAAAGAGTAGAGAATTATACTGATATTTCTAATAAGTATTTCCAATTCATTTAATTATAACGCATTTAACTTCTTCTTCTTCTTCTTCTTCTTCTTCTTCTTCTTCTTCTTCTTCTTCTTCTTCTTCTTCTTCTTCTTCTTCTTCTTCTTCTTCTTCTTCTTCTTCTTCTTCCTCTTCCTCTTCCTCTTCCTCTTCCTCTTCCTCTTCCTCTTCCTCTTCCTCTTCCTCTTCCTCTTCCTCTTCCTCTTCTTCTTCTTCTTCTTCCCCTTCCTTCTTGTCCTCTTCTTCTTTTTTCTCCTCTTCTTCTTCTTAGTAACACCTGTGTACTTAGTATACCTCATTCTTAGTATATGTAGTGTTTATTATTGATATTGTTATAACTTTTGTTATTAGTATTCGTATTATTATTAAATAAGAATTACTTTGCCTCCATGTCATTCTCTCTGGAAATTTGGTATAGTTTTAAATGTTCGATATCAAGACTTTCAAATACTGTTTGTAGACTACTAGGTACGTCAAACTCTTTTCCATCACCGTTCACTTGTGTTTCCTCTAGCAAACAGGTTCCAGCTAAATTACCCCAAATGTGTACTAGAACACACGATCATCTAAATTACAACACGATTATTTTATTACAACACATTATTATTAAAGATTACTACAATATTCGATGTTCTGAACATGCGAATAAAGACAAACTTGAGTCAAAAAAAATTTTGAAAAAGCAAGCGAATATGAATTTTAATTAAATGTAACTGTTTTAATTGGTCTCTTTAATCTGATATCAGAAAGTGGGTGGTTTTCAAATCAGTTATGTTACTTACTTAATGAATTTAGGCGTGCTTAATGGCATTTGTTTTTAAGAATACATGCTGTTGTATGCATTTAATATTTCTATTTTAAAATATTAAAGAAATGTGTGAATGTATATTTTAAACCATTAAAAATTGTTAACGCACACACACACACACACATACGCACGCATGCACGCACAAACTGTTTAATAGACAGTTAACGTCTCTACGTTACTCTGTTGGGATTTGTATTATTGTAGCTAATTTCTTTGAGAACAAAGAGATATACTCTTTATTGTACATGGTTCACTCACATATGTACATTATTTAGTGGCTTCCATTCGAGTACAAGTTCGTAGCGAGCGTTTGTGTATTCAGTGAAAGTTATGTTAACATTTCTCTTGCGTAGTTTAGCAACAGTCATTAAACTAACTCCGGTAACAGGTTAGATGTGCTGTGATGTTACCTTGCCGAAATCAGTTCACTACTATGTTGTACTTTGTGAGAGCTTGCACACATGTCAAACACACTCGCACACACAAACATACAGAAATAGACTTCTAAGTTCTCTCAAAAGTCACGGTATTAATAAGAGTAGGGTTGCCGTATTAAGAACAAAAGAATCATTTCTCCTTCAGCTACCATACCTGTGTGCAGCATTTGAATTTGTCAGTGTGCAATTGCATTGAAACTAGCGTCAACATTGTCCTACGTTAGTTTAGCAGTGTTCTTAAACTAATCTATCAGGTAACAATGCAGTGTAAACTTTAACCGTTGGAATCAATTCTTTGTGTTTATGCCGGTGTCTTTGTGTTTATGCTGTCTAAACACGCACGCGCTCGTGTTTGGGTTGAGTACAAGATGAATTTATTTGAATATTACTAACATAAAGTGAACTGTGCGCAGACGTCTGTTACTAGCGCAATACAGATCTATACAGGAGTACGTGCAACATAAATCCTTATCTAGCAGCAGAGCGCCATAAACACTTGGGCTACCTAAAGACAGATCAGTGATACATTAGCCAAGACTAAAACATTTGACATCTTCATTTTAATGAAACTATTTTTTCTGTTCTGGCTTCTTTAATGCCAGCTTATGTGAACCTATCTATATTTTTTTCTTTCATAATTCTTAGTTACTTTTCCCGTCTTCTTTACTCTGTGTTGGTTGCAGTTAATTATATATTTCTCTATTATTCATTTCCACTGTAGGTCACCAGTTCTTTCCAAACATCTTTATATTTGGGTTCTTCTAATTTGAATTATTTTAATCTGCTAGATAATCTCATTTTAATAGGCAAAACTATTGATAGAACTTACTTTGCTTGTAGACATCTTTTACGTATAATATTAGTTTTGTGTTTCTAATTACTTTTCCGATACGTTTTTTCTGTTGAAACTCATATCATTTTATTTTTACGTTTCCGTATAAAAAGAATATAATTATACAAGTCATCACTGTTCAGTAATGAAATTTGTATATAATATAAACCACTAAGTGAACTAATATAACCCAATGATACAAAAAGGGAACAGAATTTTTCATCTTTGCAACATAATAAACAATGTATGGAAAGTGTCATCAATGCACACTGACGTGTAAAATACGGAATTGGGTACCTATCGGATATCATATACTAAACGGGAATATAATTAAAAATACGCCCACTAAACATTAATGGAATATATTTACGTGAGTACAGCACAAAGTACAGTAGTGCAGCTGTTTTTTCTAAATTATTTATCTACTAGAGATTTTGCTGAAGTAATGCAGAATAATATTTAAAATTACCGGTTGAGAGAAAATTTTTTTGTACTGCTGGTGTCTGACTTTGCAGAATATGTAGCTTCGTACTTCAAGGAGATTATACTACTCTAGGAATCTATACGAGTTGTATTATGGATAAAACATTACATTATCTTTTATTTTCTCTCTGTCTCTGTGGGTTACAAACGTTGTGACCCGAACTTTATAGTACTGTTGATTATTTTGTTGTGTTCCAGTAGTAATCTCTTTCGCCGGCCTCCTTCAGCATTCAAGTAATGAGATGATTGTGAGGCCTCACACTTTGTCGTGGAATCATATAAAGCACAGTAAACCGTATCGGAACAAAAGATTATATTAATGGAAATCGCCGCTTTTGAATAACAAGTATCTCAATGGGACGCCGCACACGGCTTGGATCAAATCGGGAACGTGACGTCGGGCCAAAACTTAACGGATCAGTTTTCCAACACGAAAATATTCTGACAGATTACAAAGCTACAGACATATGCAAAGTTTGTGTAGTGAAAACTCCGTTGCCGACTCATTAAAGTGTACACACGTTATCACTTTTTATAACCTCTATTACTTTACGTGTTTCTGCTTGCGCGGTATTTCAAAATGAGAGACAGTGCGGTACCCTCTCTTACTGCATTTATACCGTACATCCTAAGCCAGTTTCAAGATATTTTTTCCTCGTCTTGTTTATCGGTAGCAAAGCACAAAGCAACCACAGTAACAATCTTCCTCTTCGTCGCTAGTGGTATCACTTATTATCGCAACGATGTTTCCTGTCTGCAGGCATACGTTCCGACTAGACCCAGTGGATTGGATAACTGTTGATTCTTATTCCCTGATCTAGCGTGTTACGATCTTAAGTGATCTACTTATTATTATTCTTCTATCCAGTCTTCTGTTAAAATATTAAAAGTCTTAGACATCTTGTGAAGTCATATATCTTAATGCTTCTTAATGCGTATACCTTTGATGTATCACTTAATACTGTTTGCTTGTTTACAATACAGGGGTCTTATGTTTAATGTTAGCTTCTCTTTACACCACTCCAGGAAAGAAAAAACAGAAGGATTTATGATTCCAATAAATGAACAGAATGTACTCTATAAGCATAACGGAAACCATCTTTTTCTAACCTAAATTGTCTTTAAATTCATACTTTCTGTTAAAAATTGCATAAACATACGGGAAATATAAGTATACAATAACAAATAGTGAAACATTGTACTACAATATAAAATATCTAGTAAATTAAAATACTGAGATATGAAGTATAAACTCGTCTTGTTAGGTTACTTGCCTTGATATAACTAAATATTGTATCATTCACAGAAGTAAATAAAGTGCACTATTTTACTTATCATGGTATTCGCTCTAATCATTTAACCATAATTGCGGTTTATATTTACATTTGGTTATCTTTAATAACTTTCTGGGTCTACTACATAATGCCTAGTAGCTTTTAGCAAAAAATATAACTAATAAAACTACCAATCAATTTCTTACACCAGTCAAACAGCAGTTTAATATGACTAACAGTTTTAGCGCAGAAGACTTTAAAAACGCACTGCTTGTAAGGGAATTGCATTACCAACTGAAGATGATCATTATACAGCTTTCTACACAGTTAACAAAAGAAATCGTAAAATCTAGGACGTCGCGAAATTAAAATAAAAACGGCTCGAACGGTCGTTATTCGTAGCAAGTTTGCTTTACTGCATACTTAGAGCAATATAAAATCTGAAATAATTTTATAGTTTCTTACATTAAACTTATTGTTTATGTTTAATGTCTTCTTCGTCTTTGCTAGAGTAGTTTCACATTATATTTCTTCCTTGGAAGATTATGATCACATGGAAAACTTTTAAACTGACAGGTTAGTTGTAATGACTCTCAACGTCTTTAGGCCTAATGTTCTCTACTTGCTGTTTGCGCTCCTGGCTGTTTCCTCATGTGTGTGGATGTTTGCGCTATAAAGACTTGTGGTGAAAAAAAGTCATGCACCAGTTACATATATGTAACTCTTTTTTAGCAAACCAATTAATAATCATATTTATAAGTAGGAAATAGAGCAAGGATAATGAACGATAAATATATATCCTTACAAATACCTCAGTTTAAATATTTATCATTCAACACACTGAATGTTGAATTGTCTTGTTTAGTGCTGAATGAAAAATATGTAAACTGAACCATTTGCAGGGTATTTGCAATTTGTTTGTTCCTTTTGTTAGGGATAAGTTCTATGACATCAGAATTGTACTGTATTCTATAATATGTTCTGTCCAAGTGAAAGTCTTTAATTAAATGAACAAATTTATGCAGTCCTTACAAATATTGTTACGACGGTCTAATTGATCGTCGTATGGTACGGTGGAAAACAAAATACTAGACACCAATAAAGTCACTAACAACCAGGTTTAATTATCACGATTAACACTTTGTAATCAACAAGTTATTTAACAAGATCATTCTCGTACAACAATTTAAGTTAATCTGTGCACACAAATAATAATGTCAACTATAAAGCATTATTCCATACTATAATCACTAATACACCACTTGAGACGCACTGTGTAAATCGCCCGACAATAACTGAACACTAACCGGCGGGTAGGGGGTATTTATAGTCTGCAGGGTTCCATAATATGCGTCCTTAACCCTGCAGAAATTTACGCGCGGCTTTGGCAGAAACGCGCACCGTTGGGCTTGTTGAGAAGCTTGTCGGACGACACTATCGAGTGTACGAGATTGTTCCGTATTACGTAACACTCTCTCGCCAGTCAAGTGTCACGTGCACACACAAACATTACAGCTGGGGTAGCCGATAAACATGTAGAACGTTCTGTAATGCCGTAAAGATATGTTATTTTATTGGAACCACTAAAATAAACAAACCTTATATTATTAATAAAATAAAAGGAGACTAGGAAGTCAATTTTACAACGCAGATTAGAGGAAATTAATTAAAATTGGACAGGTAATATTGCAGCTTAACGCACGTTATGCGGGCAGATAAACACAATAAATGAATAACGAGACGGGTAGAACTCAAAGGAAAAGTAGAGGCCCGCTTAGTAAGATGGACCGTTGGTTGGTTGGTCAACTGGAAAAATTTGGTTCCAATTGAGAGGAGAAGCATATATTAGATGGATGGTCTCGTTGAAGGAAGACTTATTTAGATGAATCTGTTAAATCTGTAAATGACGGGAAGTCGTCAGCGAAGATACAAAGCAACATCACAAAGTATCAAAATGGCTGAAATACATATACACACACACACACACACACTAGCCAGGCAATGTTTCTTTCATTACGTAGAGTGTTGAATTATTTTGGATTATTACTAGTAGTTTGTTCGGAACGAAGCGACCAATTTGTGATTGTTATTGATGTTTAAGTGTAAGTACGAGGTGTGATCATAAAAAGACCAAACTTTTTGAATAACACATCAACCCGCACAAACGACGCGCCGCGACTCTGCGCGCATCTACCGATAGTTTTTGACAAAAAACTGCCACTATTGTTCCGCTATGTGTTCCGCTATTAGCAGTAGTCTTTGAGGTATATCACATTGAGTGGGGACGTGCACACGCTGGCCGGCGGATTAGTGACAAAGCGATTAAGGAAGACCACGGGAACAACGTGTGCGTATGAAATTTTGCAGCAAAACTAGGTTAAAACTTTTCAGAGACATTCCGGTTTTCAATTAAGCATACGCGAAAGCCTGCATGAGGCGATCGATTAGTTTAAGAATTTTTAAAGAGGGAAAACAATGGTCGGTGCAGATCAAAGCGATATTGAAGATCATGGGAAGAGAGCTCGTGATGTGGTAATTGTAAATCATCGTTTACATGCCGATACTTTCTGACAGAATCCATTTAAGATCGTAAAATTAAATTTTGATAGAAAAATTTAAATGTATCTTATCACTGAAAAATTCTTACTGTGTTTGTTGACGACGATCAGAAAGAGACCCGTTTTGAAATCGGTCAACAACTGCGTACCAATGCAAATGGTAATGAAAACTTTGAAAGACAATGGAAATAGCTCTGTAAAGATTTTACGAAGTCAGCAGCAAAATTTTATACACACACGTTGTGTTAAGATCTTCATTCTCACTTCGTTATGAATCCGCCGGACGGTGTGTGCCCGTGCCCACTAAAGCGCGTGTAGCTCGAAGACTGAAGATCGTGACGGGACAGAGAAAACGGCATTGAGGCGTCAAAACCTGTCGCTAGCAGCACTTAATTCTGCAGCTCGCTCTATGCGCTAGTTGACATGCTACACAAATAGTTCGGTCTTTTTTTGAACACACCCTAACCTTTATATAGTGAATAGTAATTCACTAAATCGGGATTTGAATATTCGCGAGCGCATATGTGTGTGTGTGAGAGGGTGGGTGGGTGTACATGTGTGTGAATATGTCTATTCACGCGCGTTTCTACAGCGAGATTTCTGTGTTGTCGTGTTCTCGAAAGATACGTTAACATTTTGATTGTACCTATCTGGTATGAGTCGTTAACCTGATGGATTGTAACCTTGATTACGTAAGTAATGTATTGCTTCCTGAAATTTGCCGAAATCGGTTCATTATGTCGACAGACTTTGTGTTCACTACGCGTATCCTACACGCACACGCGCGCGCACACATACATACACACACACACATTATCTCCGATCTGTACGCAGAAGTTTAATGAGTATCATATCATTTTTCACATCTTCACAGTTTCTTGCAGCTAATTACCAGTTTATTATTCGAATTGGCCTACCCCAGATCGCGGTGTGTACGTCCAGGAAATCTGTTACCATTGTCTATGCACGTAGCTACAGCTCGCGGTCATTAGTTTCTATGCTACTATTGCTATCCAGACAGTCGTATATGATTTCGTGTAGTCTGTTAATCTATTTATACCTATGAATATGTAAGCAGAGTACTGATAATTGAAACCTTAAGCTTTATAACTCTTAGTATGTATAAGCGCAATCTGTGTACCTGTGTACGAGAAAGAAAAAGGGAGATAGATATACAAATAGATATGTATATATATATATATATATATATATAGAGAGAGAGAGAGAGAGAGAGAGAGAGAGAGAGAGAAGGAGAGAAAGAAAGAGAATATGTGTGTCTCCGTGCGGACATACAATATATAACATAATAAATTGACATTTTAAGTATAGGAGTCATTCAGATTGAAAGATCATAAGAATCCTGAATATAAAGGAAACCAACTTTTATAAAGTTATGTGTGAAAGGAAAGTTTTCTATCTGAGTCACAAATGACACTAAAGATATAAAGCACGTTGTACGCATACATCGAGCAACCAGGAACACGCAGCTTACCGCATTACTCCTGGAACAATGCGTGATGTGCTTTTCGTAGTGAGTTGAGTTTGAAGTGCACTCGTGATATTGAATTGAGTCGGTTCACAGGGTCGTTCAACACAGATTCTATGTAATACAGCTTTTCTGTATTTTCTTCACTGAATTTGTGTTACTCACTGTTAAACTAAGGCATAATCCTTATTCCAATACGGATCTTAAGGGCGAGGAACTTAAGCTCAGCCAATAGGAATCAGTGCAGATTAACAAAATGTATTGTTAACAGATTTATTGTACACACACACACACACATACACACACATGCTCAAAATTCAACCAACTGGAAGGCACTGCTAATACTCTCGGCATAAAAGACCAATTATAATAAAAATTTTGTAACTTTTTAAAACGTTTCTCGCAGAAAAAAGTTTTTTTTCAGCAAATTAACTTTTTCGTCTCTCCCCTATAACAGATATTTTATAAAGAATACTACGATAAGATACAAGTCTTTATTCTATGATGTGTATTAATACTTTATGAAACACTTATTTGCTTAATATATCTATTTATATAAAGATATCATGGCATCTTATTCGTGTTCTGTAGATTATAATTTTAAATAGAAACTTGAGACAGATTGAGACATATACAAAACTTGTTTTATTGTATTAGAGTGTTAGTAGTCTCAAATATTTCTACTAATAATTTTGTACAAACCACTATGTTGTCTTTGGTATTGACGAGCGCTTTCGGCAGGCAATACCAAAGACAACATAGTGGTTTGTACAAAATTACTAGTAGAAATAAAAAACTTTTAAGTTTGACTTTAAACGTCCAGTTTAATCTTGAAGCTGAAATTGATCAGAAGATAAACTGTCTAGATGTAATAATTACGAGGTATTTTGAGAGTTTTAAGTTCAACGTTTATAAAAACTTAGCGTCCATTAATACAAATATACATGACCTCCCGTAGGTTTCCGCGGCCGGTGTCCATTATGTATTTGAGGACTTCTTCTCTGTTATGTGTCAAAAATGTCTTGTAAGACAACGTTTCACCCATGTTACCATGGATATTTTCAGGCATATGTGACGATGAGGGTAGCAAGCCAATTCAGTTACATAGTGTACACGTGTCAGTGGCTAAGTGTCCTGGGTTGCCCTATAGTGGTTACACCGCTTGCATTATTTGCGCGGTCAGTCAGGCCAGAAAGTAAATGCTACCTAGTCGTGCTGAGTGTTACTGCTTCTCTGTGGAAGCAGGCTTCGACGTTTACCATACATGTTTAACAATACTTGTTTTAAAAACGCCGACTCAGATATTTTAAAAATGTGTCCACTTAATGATTGAATTTCACAAAACATTTTATAATTCATAAACTCATGGTCTCTAATTGAGGATAACTCTATTGTAGTATTTTAGCTGCTTTTTATATCCTTGAAGTAGGTACAAAGACAGTATTCTCTATAAACAAAAGGAAACAAATAAAACTGTTTTCGTAAACTTACAAGACAAAAACGACTGAACGTTTTTCTAATCTTATGCATTAAAGGGAATTGAAACTAATTAGTAACACGTTATATAACACGCAGTAGCATATTAGTTAATTATTTTTGCGTTCGATTTTTTTTTTGGAGAGGGGAAGAACGTAATTTTTATTTAAGAACAGGGATTGTAGGCTTTACTAGCTTTGTGTACGATACTAAAATACTGAAACGTCTATGTGTCATACATAACACGCACCCTCCATAGAGCGTCCGTGACCCTTGTCCTGTATTCCGTAATCATCAAGATGACGCAAACCTTACAATTTTCAGCTTTCTAAGACTAACATAGAACTTTATGACACATTGGAGTGACCATTATTCTTTGACATTGCCAAATCAGTAGGCTAAAAGTAAACACGGCATAACGTCTGGAGAGTTACAAGGGTTTTGAGTTCTGCGAATAATCCGAGTGTATTTATTTGAGTTCTACGAATGAATAAACAAACAAGTAATACGAATGAATGCGCGTAAGAACACAGTGTATTAGCCGAAATTTAATTTACAGCTTTATTATGTTGTTTCTTTGTATCCGGTGCGTCTTGGATAATTGTGTAAATAGGGGAACTATTGAACTGATATGAGTGTATGTTCATAGACATGTAAATAGTAGTTGTACATATCTATTTCTTTTATGATTAAAATTCCTTTTAGTGATGTAAAATTATTATACATGTGATTACACAATACAAATAGTTTATTGTTAAATACAAATTAATTTGTGTTTTATGTAAATTGAGTTTAATATATTTTAGTTTTTTGTGCTATAATATGTGCCAAATAGCTTTGCTTATAGCTGACCAAACAAGTGTCAAAGCGAAAGAAATGCCTACAAGTAGACACTCGAAGGAAAACTTCACAGCGTATGCGAAGAGAGCATAGAACGCTGATATACAAGAAGCAATGGGAAAATGGTAACTGTAAACAAATTTCCGTTTTGATCTATTAGCAAATTATTGCCCTGACCGTTCAACATAGCTCGAGAATCTTTTCTTACCAATAGGTTGTGTACTTTTTCATTGTGAAGGACAAGATCAATAGAAAAGCAACAGGTACAAATCCAGTATTTAGATTTTGACATTCAGTTATAATATTAACTTCATACTATACATTCTAAAATTATCGTAATCATATTTTGTACAATTAATCAATTATACAGAATACTGCTACGATATATTGTAATTTTTATTTCAAATTAATTACGATTAATTCAAATATTTACCATCAATATATATTTAATCTTAGAAAAAGGAAAAGATTAAAATTCCTTAGGAGAAGTGACGCGAAACGTTGATTAATGATAGATATTTAAGTGGGTGACCTTCAGTAAAAATGCCTGTTATATAGTTTTTGTACAAAACGTCTTTTAAAATTACTTTATTCTTATAAACAAAATTATGGAGGCACAGAGTTACTCAATCCTGAGGACGGTTGCAGAAACCTACTTGGTGGGGACTGTTTTAGTATCCTGTAAGTTACAGTGTGTTTTCAATGTGCTACACGCGAGAATTTATCAGATTATACATTGTGTATTTTTACTGTTATTGGCCAATTCCAGATAGGTGAAATAAAAATGAGAAGTGAGCAACGCAAACGGAAATGTAGATTGTCACGGGTCATATGGTTCTACTTGTGGGCTTGTGTATGCATTTAGAACTGTTAGTATTTATTTGAGCACTCGTATGTGGTATATTCAGAGTATGTCTCTGTAATCTTTTTACAAGTTTTTATTTCAAAACGATCTGAAAAAATTATTTAATTTAAACTCCCATCATTTACTGAGAAGTAGGCTAGGCTTTCAAAGGATTAGACTGTAAAGAGATGTACAGTTCTAGAAAAGCGCAAGTTAAAATAGCTTTCCATCTAAGAAGGCGATTCTAATCTGAAGATATTTGTAAACTCAAACCAAACAACATATTATAAAACATATTTTGTATCAACTGTGGCTCTGAACAGCTTTTAATCATGTGCCGTTGTGGGTAATGAATAATATTACAGAATTTTGAAAACTCGTTCAAAATGTTGAGAACTAATTTTCCAACGTATGTTGAGGAACACTGATTCTCACTGAAGCGTACAGTGAGTAATGATATACTTACTTCTCACTGTGAATGCTATAAAACGATTGTGGGAAAGAACCCACCAGGGGGTTGAACATATAAGTAGACACATAACATTAAATAAGAAGAATGGTGAGAAATGTGTTGCTGAAACCAGATTAAGGAAGAGTGTGTGATTCAGTTTTGTAAAGGAAAGAATTCTGTGGACATTATCACGACGTTGAGGTTTGTAAATTTTAGGTTCTGAAGTAAGTGGTATACCAGTAGTACGAACGGCTGCTTTTTGTGTTTGAGCAGACGAAGTAAATAAACCCAAAAAAATTAATATACCCAATAAACCAGCCAATTCAATTAATTACTTATCAGATAACTTTTTAGTTAAAATATTTATTAAAATATTTTATTTTATTTTAGTAAAAGAATATTAAAGTGTTCTACACTACATTTAAACCTACTGAATAGTCCGAGGCTTACACGGTCGGAGTCAATGTTGTTAAAATTGTTGTCTTCCGGGCTGTAAGACGTGGTCCAAAGCTGTTGATTGCAACAGACGTTTCAGCCATGCCTTCGCCTTTCATATTCAGTGCTAATTCAAGCTAAAAAACTGACCGAGACATCTGTGTCAGCTTTTCAGCCTCAGTTAGCTCTAAAGATGGCATAGAAGGCACGGCTGTAATGTCTGCTGCAATCAACAGCTTTGGACCACGTCTTACAGCCCGGAAGACAACAATTTTAACTAATGAATAGTATTTTAATGGTGTGTAGTTTAATTCCCGTATGTTTTTCTTACAATCTGTTCTACATCATCACTTGGCAACACGTTGACTCTGGTATTGTCATTATTATTTTGCCAAAAAACAACAAGATTAATGTTAGATCCAAAATTGTATTTAAATTCACTGTTCTGTTATCAAGTGTACGTTCATAGCGAGGCTGTGTTCTATCGTAATTACGCTAAAAGTTAATAAGTGACTGTACAGTTTAGCAACAGTTGTTACGCTAAGCTAAGTTAGCAACGAGTTGGTACTGCGAACTTCCCTTACCGACTTCAGTTCATTACTTACATAGTCTTTGTATCAATTCTGCTTACATATTCGTACATACATACTCACACACAAATGAAGATATTCGCAAGTCTTCTCTATATTTTAGTGGGTTGTAAAACGAAAAGTAAATTTAAATTGTGTGATCACCATATTAGTAGAGAGAGCTAGTGTATGCATGTAAGACCTGCTTCGCACAGATGCGTGGATAATAAAGTATATTTAATGGAGCATCGAAGAAAAGACTAAGACACTTAAAGCTTAAAACTAAACTTATTTTGTTTCCTTAGAGGAATTGATTTTAAAATTACGTTTACTACTTCCTTTTAAATTTTTTATCTTCTGCAATAAACAAAATAACTGTTTACTTTGAACGTTAAAATTCCGTTCATTTACCTCACAATAATATTATCCCATGCATTAAGAACTGACTAATTTGGTGATGAATCGTTTAAGATCACATCTCTTTTAGAATTTATACCCCCACATAGTGGTCGTACGACTTGCTAAAGTCTACTGCTATGAAGTTCGCAAAAGTTTATATTATTACGATGGTCTAACTGATCGTCCATCTTATGGTACAGTGGAAACAAATTACAGACACCAATGAAGTCAGTAATCACCAGCTTCATTATTCACAAATAACAAATTGTAATCAACTCGTACAATAATTCCAGTTAAATTTGTCTACACCCAATAATAATGTCAAATAATAGAGTTCCATACTAATTATAACACAATAAAACTGCTACAATACTTCAACCACCACTCGATCCGCACTAAGAAAATCGCTCAACGAACTGACTGAACTAAGCCAGACGCTCTTTATTTATAGGTCGCACAGAGGTCCAGAATAGCTTTCTATCCTTACTGCACTCCAGCTTAATGCGTATCTCATGTGTTTTTGAACACACTGGAACGTACTTGAGTGCGACCTTGCCTGAGGCTACACCTGCTCGACTATCGGGATACGGCTGGAGGACGCTCTAGGCTGTTCGAGAGTGTTCTATCGTTTCAATATTCTGTTGCTGTGATAGTGGACTCGCATATTTACCAGCTTACTGCCTGATCTCCCAATCTTTGACAATCTGGAGAACCATAACCTCCCGTTTCTCGGCTGTTTTTGACCAATACAGAATCATTTTATTACGTTAACGTAATAAATCGTTTTATTTCTTACGTCCGTTAACGCGCTTTTGTGTAGTTATTGAAGTCTATTATAATTTAAAACAAATTTAATTAAAACATGGTAGACCTTATTTGTTTACGTGAAATATAACGAAATTTTCCCTTCAAACGAAGTTACGAACTCCTGACATCATAAAATTGTTAATATGAAAAATATACGATACGTATTCTTTCTACGAGCTGTTCATAGCAAAGTCTATATAATGAATAAAATAATATGATCAAAAGTGTCATAATGATTTTGATGTCTGGTTACTGGCAAGTAATTAAGTACTAAATGACTAAAACTAGTTTAAATTTATTCCTTTTTATAAATGTTGTTAACCTCCTTTAATATTAATTAATTAATCTTCCAATGTTTTCTTTCCTGCAATTTTGCTTAGTAGAGTTTATAATTTAATTCATATGTATGGTTCTGTACGCAATTTGTTTGGATATAGTTCTTCCGCAAGTGAAAACAGTGAACTTCATATACCTAATAAAGTCTACAAAGTCTTCTCAGCCATTTATTTCCGTCATTTTTGTCATATTAAATAGTTTAAGTTTAAGTCATAGCGTCTCACATGATAGCTGACATGACAACACGTCGATAAATTTTCAACCCATCCAGATGCTTTAGCTTTATGTTACATATAAATCGTTAAATAGATTAGGTTAAATCCATTTACGGCAATAAGAACAAAATATAAGAGAAAGAGTAACTACTCTCACGTCTCCGATACAGCAGAGCTGCATTTGCCAAAGGAAGCTATCGCATCGGATGTGAGGAGATAAGAGACCCGGCTGTAGTGCCAAATCCCGACCAGGTTTCTTTATATACTTGGTTTATACACTAGGAAACAACTTTACTTAAACATTTCTTTGCTTCTCTTCCATTAGGGTTTCCGCTGCTAACCTACTTTTGTATTGGTCACTTTTATTGTACGTGCAATACTCTTGGTGGCTTTACTGGAATAACACAGTTTCCTCGTCTCAACTGTCAGCTTGGGTAATACTCTGGAATACGTTGGTTCTTGATTATACGATGATCAATGGCGAGCACTTACAGTCAATCTTAAAGTGTTCCGCCGACGACGTGCTCATGAATGTGATCGTGAAGTGTGAAGTGTGATCGTGCGTGTGATTATAAGAAAAAGTAATCATTTTTCATCTAAACATTTTTGAACAGATAACAGACTCTTAAATTTTACTCGAATTTGTTTCCTTTGAGTAGAATAATACTTGTATGCAAGGTGAACTCCACTTTTGTGTATTAAATCATATATTTAAATTGAAGGAACTCTCCAAACCTCAATTAACGGCAATTCACTAAAATTTAGTCAAATGAAATAATCTTCATTTGGGATTATTTTAAGCAGCGCGTAGTGTAGGATACAATGAAATCAGATTGTTTGATACTTTGATTGAAACAATACTTTTGCTTTTGTATAAATTACTTTGAAGACTCATATTTTAAAGAACTTTTTATTACCACAGCTCAAGTTATTCCCGTTGGATAAGAATGAAAGTATCAACGTTTAACCTATTTGTATACTACCTTTGTAAACAAATATATTTTAACTTTTTGAGCTGTTATTGCTTTCTGAGGCAGTCATTTTCTAAAACACGCCTCTCGTAAACCATTCTTTTCCAGTTCCCTGTAAGACAGCATTGAACCAGGTCCTTAGATTTTGTCTTCAATCTAACAACGTTGATTTGGCGTCTTATCACCAATCCAAATGACCAGTATAACTACGTGTTTTGTGTTATTATAATTTAACAAGGGTGCCAATTATTTTAAATAAATTTAGTATGAAATTGTTTTTTAAAGTCAGTTATTTCTTTTAGTTTTTCTATCATTGCCTTGTTTATGACTACTATTTATCTCTCATATATCACTTCTAAGCAACTATATACAGTTACTAAAATCGTGCTTTCTCACATAAATATTTTCTAAACAGCAGACACAACAACCAAATAATTTTTACCTCCTTAATTGGCTCAGCCATATTAATACTTGTATTTCTATTTACCATACTTAGACTTAGACCAAATGTTTACCTTTTTAAGAAAGTTCATTTTTCATTCCATTTTGACTGAATTTTAATTAAACAACACTGCATCATGTGAATAACATATAAAAGAAAGATATATTTCATAATCTTTCTTATAACTTATATGAATAACACTTATAACTTTAGATTCTCAACACTGATTGCATTGCGAACAACTTTAGTGTTGTCTGCCGCCTGCTTTTACTACAGGTTTCGCATCATGTGTTTAGTTTATCTTAAGTTTTCTGTTTGCCAGTTATATATTTTTCAATGTATGTAAAAACATACATTTAAATTGTTATTTGCAGTAGCATTTTTAACATTCATGTCATGCTATAACATTAAACACGTTCATTCTGAAAGATTATGTACAAAAGCTCCGAAATATTCAGACAGAAGAGTGGATCACGACCGGAACTACTCGGTAATATAAATAAAAGATGAGTCAGACACACTATTCATCACCAGCAGTATAAAAAGCATTTACCTTGTGGCTTCTTAACAGGGGGGGGGGAATATTACGGTTGTAACGTGTGTTACTGCCACTGGTTTACCTACACCTCCGATGGTCCTAATTAAAGGGCGACGATCAAATCCGCAATGGTGCAACAGCTCGGCTATAGGAACTGTGATCAATATCTTTGGTAAGGAGTCAATAATGGGATCGTTATGTAGAACATTTTGCTATATTTTGTAAATAATAAAAAATAAATATTTCCTGAAATACTTTTATAAAAGTATTTTATCATATATCTAGACTGTTTATAAAAGTATAAAATACAGCCTAAGATACACTAAGTAGCAAATATGTAAAAATGGACAATCCGTCGTATCGTATGAAATAAAATAATATTGTCAAATCGTGTCTCAGCATCCGAACTGAATACCGGTTCAAATAAAATAAGGAAATCATAATTTGTCACTTAAATTAGTTTTAAAAGAACATTTACATAGATTTCATTTGCATTAACAAGAATTAAACCCACTAAGCATCTGACAAATATATTTTAAGTTCCCCCCCCCTCTCTCTCTCTCTCTCTCTCTCTCTCTCTCTCTCTCTCTCTCTCTCTCTCACACACACACACACACACACACACACACACACATTGTTGTAATGGCTGATGATACAGACGTGTTGTTTGAACGTGCTCTGACAACCTTGGTGGCTGTCACAGAAAAGAGCGGCAATTTACTTGGGGACTTGAGAAAAGGCATCCTTACATCTGTGAGTATACTGAGGTGTTCTTTATCTAAACTTAGAAATTTTCTGGAAGAAAAAAACAAAACAATTACAAAATTGACTGAAGAGGTTAAGAAACAAAATTTTGAATCATCTGTTCTGTCTGCGTCATCTAATGGTGCAAATATAAAACTTTATACACATGTTGTCCAAAATTCATTACGTGACAATAATAAAAAAAATACGTATAACATTTTTATAAAATCAAATCATAATGAATCGGCGGATGTAGTTAAAACGGTAATAAAGAAAAATATAAAGCCCGTCCAGATGAAATTAGGAATAAGTTCGTTTAAATCACTTAGAGATGGTAGGATAATGATTGAGTCTGAAAAGAAGAACGAAATAGATCATATAAGTCAAAATATTAATGATACATTTAAAGATTCCTTAGAAGTGTCAATTCAGCGACTTCGGAATCAGCAAATAGTAATATACAATATTCCAGAAGATGTTACCACAGAAAATATTGTAGAAATCATAACGATGCAAAATCCGGAATTAAATCTGAATAGTGGTTATGTGAAACCAAAATTTGTTTTTAAAAGTAGACAAAAGTTTAGAAATCTCGTTATGGAAGTAAGTGCTGAAATAAGAAAACGGTTGTTGCAAACTAAATTAAAATTAGGTTGGCATCTTTGTAATGTTAACGACTATTTAGCGGTTACGAGATGCTTTAAATTCAATAAGTTTAATCGCACAGCTCAAGTAAGTAGGGGTACAGAAGCATGTCCATTGTGTGCTGGAAGCCACAAATTGAAAGAATGTAAGGCATCTCCAGAAAAGGTTAAATGTACAAATTGTATGAATTTTAATAATTATACCAAAACCACAAAATTTGTTGATAATCATTCTTCACTAGATAAAATTTGTCCTTGTCTGCTAGCCATGATTAAAAAGTATCAACAAAATCGGACTATTAGTTATAAACTCTACTCAGACAAAGATAGCGAAGGCAACATAGTTTGATAAAAATATTAGTTTGAAGATGTCAATTAAATGTATGCAGATAAATCTAAATCATTCTAAAGTTGCAACTAGTAATCTTTTACAGTTCATTGAAGAACATGAAGTAGATATAGTTTTTGTACAAGAATCGCACATTAATAATAACCAAGTCATGGCTTTTTCTAGACCTCATAAAATTTTTACCTATGGTAGTGGGAAAAAAAGAGTAGCCATAGTAGTGAGAAATAGTTACATAAGTACTCTACTAATAAATCAGCTCTCAGATGAAGATTCTGTAGTTTTGGAAGTAATTCATGGAAACTTGCACTTTTATGCAGTCAGTATATATTTGATATTACAGTTGAAATAGAAAATAGCTTGATCATTTTAGAAAATATTTTAAAATTCTTTGGCTTAAATGGTGTAGTTATGGCAATGGACACTAATGCTAGATCAAGAATGTGGCACGATGAAATGACTAATAAAAGAGGTAGGAAAATAGAAGAATTTCTAATGTCAAATCAATTACATCTTATTAATAAAGAAAGTGACATTCCCACATTTGAATCACGTACAGGGAAGAGCAATGTAGATCTGACAGTTACTAATAATCATCTAGTTTCCTTAATAAATAACTGGAAATGTGAGGTAGAAGAAAGTTACTCTGACCACAGTATCATTTCTTCTGATATCAAGCAAAGTAATGCTCATAGGTTGGCACGACGCTTTCAGTGTAAAAGGTTTGTCATTAAAGAAGAAAGGCTAAACATTTTTGATGAACTTATAGTTAGAGGATTTGTCTATCAGCTTTCTAAAAACAATACAGTCTCTACAGGTGCAAAAGATTTAGATAAGGAATTACATAGGCAGGTGGGACCTGCAAAGGACATTGAGAAGACAGTGGAGATGTTCCAGGACGTCACAGTATCAGCATGTGAGAGATCGTTTAGAATATCAGGCCAACCAGGTAAGTCAGTCAGAGGCAGGACCGTTCCGTGGTGGACAGAACGGTTAACAATAATGAGAAAAAGGTTAACTACTATAAGGAGACGTTACCAAAGAACTAAAATTAATTTCGAACTCAGGGAGCAACGAAAGGTCCAGTATTCTGAAGAAAAGAAGAAGTATCAATTCACTATACGAAGAAAAAAGATAGAGTCATGGAGACGCTATTGTAACTTAACTCCTGTAAATAACCCGTGGAATGCGGTATATAAATTGGCATCTGGGAAGACACGGAAAAGTTGTACTTTAACAACTCTACAGAGGCCTGATGGTTCTCTCACAAGTGATTTAAAGGACACTATTAATTGTATGCTAGATTATTTTATACCTGAGGATGAGGAAATAAATGATACTGAGTATCATACGTTTATTAGAAACTAAATGCAGAAACCTATAGTTACCTATGACGACAGAGCTTTTACACAGGAAGAAATACACAGTGTTTTAGTGAAAATGGACCGTAACAAATCCCCAGGGGAGGATGGTATAACAAGTAAAATATTGTTGCGAATATTTGAAATATTTCCACAGTTTGTCACAGCCCTGTATAATGCATGCTTAAGAAGAAGGTGTTTCCCTAAGATATGGAAACGAGCTAAAATAATACCAATCGCAAAACCAGGAAAAGAGAACCCAACAGAAGTCTCTAAGTTTCGTCCAATCAGTCTTTTGTGTGTAGGAGCTAAGGTTTTGGAAAAGTTACTCATCAACAGAATAATGCATTACTTACATTCTAAAAATTTATTTCTGAAAAATCAATATGGGTTTGCACGACAAAAATGTACTGTGGATGCAATTATGGCTGTGAAAGAAAATATTGACACCGGCTTAAAAGACAGCAACTGTGTAATTCTTTTAAGTCTTGATGTTAAAGGAGCCTTTGATGCAGCCTGGTGGCCTGGTATATAGAATGCATTAAAAGAATTCCGATGCCCTAAGAATTCGTATAATCTTTCAAAAAATTATTTTAGTGGACGAACAGCAGTTTTATCTACAAATAATATAACAGTGGAGACATGTTAGTAGAGGGTGTCCTCAGAGTTGTTGTTGTCCTGGCTTCTGGAATATACAATACAACTCTCTGTTGGGGTTGGATTTTGCCAGACATTCAAATGTCATTGCCTTTGCAGATGATGTAATTATGGTAATTAAAGGTAAATCAGTCATCGAAGCTGAAAACTATGCCAACATAGAAATACAAAAAATTACAGAGTGGACCAAAATCAATAAAATCAGCTTTAATGAGCAAAAATCTAAACTTTTAATACTTTCTAAAAATAGATGGGAAAACAGGAAACACGTCAGTATATTCCTTAACAATAAAAAATTAGAACAAGTGAATACCCTGAAATATCTTGGAATTATTTTTGATACAAAATTTACGTTCAATGATCATATAGAGAACGTTGTGACAAGATGTACAAAATTGATTAATATTTTATCAAAAGCTGCCAAAATTAGCTGAGGCCTAACAGGTGAAGCTATGAAGATCATATATAAAGGTGTAATTCTACCCCTTTTGTCGTATGGAGCCCAGTTTTGAAAAATGCGTTGGTTAGAAAAAATAACCAACGTAAATACAAGAGAATGCAAAGATTAGTTCTCATAAAAATTGCAAAAGCTTTCAGAACGACATCTTTTGAAGCGCTATGTGTCCTGACTGCGTTGACCCCAATTTTAATTAAAATAGAGGAGATTACTGACGTCTACCGGACTACAAAAGTAATGGGGAATTCACATCAAGCGTTTGATGCGACAGTTGAATTAAATAAATGGCCTTACCCAGCAGATATAGTAAAAATTACCGGAAGGGATAAGAAAATCGACTACTTAGTAGAAGCGTACACGGATGACAGTAAAAGTGAAAATGGCGTAGGGGCAGGTGTGGCACTGTATGTAAAGAAGCAACTTGTTCAAGAACTAAAGTATAAATTGGATAAAAGGTGCTGTAACAACCAAGCGGAACAGTTTGCAATCCTGAGAGCTCTGCAAAACATTATTGACATGAAGGATGTGGAAATAGATTATAGAAAAGCAGTTCTTTATACAGACAGCATGATAACATTGCACTCATTGAGGAATGCAGACAAGCACCATAAAGTAATTGAAGAGATCAGAAATGTGATAAGATCTCTTGAGGGTGAAAACTGGTGCCTACATTTAGCTGGATTAAAGCTCATGTAGGTAATCATGGCAATGAACTGGCCGATCAGCTGGCTAAGGAAGCAGCTTTAAACACTGAATTTCCTTCCTCATTTGATCTGATTCCCAAAAGTATAGTTATTACTGAGACGGGATATAGAAGTGCAGAAATTGGGAAAATGAACGGGCAAATTCAACAAATGGAGCTCAAACTAAATTTTCTACGATATTAATTGATGACTCGTTGGGCACTTGATGAAACATATTAATACAAAGGTTTTGTAAAATATATCTTACCAAGTGTTTTTATATATCAAGCTAAATTGTTTTTTCCTACTATTAAACAAAGAATTGTAAATATCCCAATGTTACACAAACTGACAACTATACTGATAGGCCACGGTAAACTTAAATCTTATTTTTATCGTTTCAAGATTTCAGATGACCAAAATGTGTAGCTGTAAAAGTGGAGAACAGACAGTTCGTCACGTCCTTTATGAGTGTAAATGTTTACATAAAGAGAGAACGGCCTTCAGGAGAAGTATTGCAATGTGTGGTGGAGTCTGGCCAATGCAAGAAAAAGATATGATTACGAAAAAACGTATTAAAGGTTTTCTTATATTTTCCAACAATATAAATTTTGATCTTTTGTGATTTACATTGTTATAATATTGTCGTTATGTTTGGCTATTTTGGTCATGAATTGTGTTTAGTGTTACCTTTTTATTCATTGTTGGGTTTTTATTGTTATTACTATTAGCTGTTAGGCCTACGTATGTATTGTGTTTTATAACAGAATTTTTATTAATTAGTATTTGTTGATAATTAATAAGAATAACATAACATTTAGTATTACATTATATTGTAATGGAGCATGTTGAAAAAAAGTTGCATTAGAGAAAAAAACACACACACACACACGAACATTTTACATATTTGGGGATTTACACATTGATTTAATACTTGCGTTTGTTTTGCTGTATAGAATTTCATGTCGTTCAATAAATTTGCTGTAATATCGGTACTACGTTTTACTGCGCAATTAAGTTGGCGTACTGCGTTGTCAGAAAGTTGGTTTAACATTGTAACTCCGTTGTTCTGCAAGAGTCGTTGAAATAACTCAAGTCGGTAACAGTTGGATCCTACTGTGAACTTTACGTACCAAAAGCAGTTCATTATGTACACAATCTTCGTTTTCACACACACACATTTCTCTACATTACAGTGGAAGACATAATCTACTTATATTTGTACTCTTGTAAAATTGCCGAATAGAATTGGTTCTAATTTCAAATATATATATATATATATATATATTATAATACTCTTAATGGAATAATAACTCATGGATATGATTTAATAACATAATGATTTAATCTGTGTAACATAAATTCAAATTATTGGAAAATTCCATTCGATACATAAGGTTGTCACAGGGTCGATATTTATCTCAGGATTTATAATTAAATAATTTTAATATATTTCGTGGGAATTCTTGTGGCTGCTACGAAAAGTTCCTCTGCATGTTGATTAATAATAGAGAGTACCTTTACAAACAATATATTACTTATAATCTAAAAATTTACACAAATTATATATTAAGTTACATACAAGTTTTGACGATATTCAATTTCTCCGTCTCAGAAAATAATGTAGTTTATTAATGTGTACAATAAATGTTTTCCTTGTAATCACTGTTAGCTTATATATTGAATTTGGTTGCACTTTAAAATGTTGACTAGTGATTAGTGTTAGTGTAAATTGTTATATTGTCTAGTGGTTGTTCCTTGTTGAAAAAAAAATATTGTCAAATTATACTTTACACATCTAGACGATATTGCTGAAGGGTTCCTGGTCTAATCTGAATATTTTTCTTGATTGTGTGTATTATTTGTTCATGAAAATTGTAGTGGAAGGATTATTATCTTCGATGATGGTCCTTCAGATCTTCCTTCACAAACGGGTTATCTATTTTTATATATTTTTAATTACCTCTAGACACGCACTATTCAACTGCTTTCCATCACAATTAACAATTAAGTGTTATTTCTTCTTTCTTTTAGTTACCTAACTCATACAAATTTCTTAAATTTTGATTGGTCATTTATGTACAGTTTAAATGTTATAGGATCAACACCCATTACCTACATTATATTTTATAAATTACCTTTAATAGATAATTTTATTATTATACTCTAATGATACATGCAATGTTTATACAATTATTAATTAGATAATTATAAACAATTTGATACTAAACATGCCTCAGTTTATAACTGTAAAACCTTATTAATTTGAATTTCTATGATATGTGGTAGAACAATTTGTTATGATTGATTGTAATTTCTACTTTGACTACCTGAGATAAATATATTTACATAAATTAACTGGTGACATAAAATCTTATAACATACAACAAAACTTTTAATAATAATAATTGTTTTTGACAGTTTTAGTTTATTTATACTGCTAAACTATTGTCTGTATGATAAACTAAAATTCTGTCTAATAATAACAAAACACTTCCATCAAAAATAATTACACTGTTTAACGGTAGTCTGTGTCGCTATTTCTTATGATCACACTCATTACTTTAAAGGTTTGTGTCCCTTTTCCTTTCCTTGATTATAGGCTTATATGATTATAATTAATACAATTTTATTATATGGATTAGGTACTCTTTATTGGGTTTGGATTATTATTCAGGGTAAGTTGATTAGGCCTACTAGGTTTATTTATTTCACTTTTTTCTGTTTACTGCCCTATTCTACTGGGTTATTTCTGGGTTTCTGGATAATATTATATAAGTCAAACCAAATAGTTTTCCTTTAATTTGCTTTCAATTATTATTTCTTGGTTCCTCTCTGGATCGGATTCCACTATTATTTACTATTCTTTTGTAACATTTTGTTTCGTTACAATATATATAATGCGTGCATATAGGTTTATTTGCATTTCATTAGAATTTCAATGTACACTTTAGTACGTATTGATAAAAATGAACAATATTGAAGTTATGTGAGTAATTATCTATGGAAATAGTGAACTAAGTCCATGAGTACTCTATGCAGTATGAAAATTTGTATACTTGTGAGTACACTAAAGAACAGTAACATTCGGGGCTAGTTGAATATGTTTAACATTCCCGGAAAAATAGAAAGTGGTAAAGGATTTGATTGGGTCAAGTATGAAGGTTGGATGAGCTCTAATAGTTGACACTGAAAAATCCTGACATGCCCGCAAGCAGTCTTCCTATTATTCAAAGAGCATAGAGAAATAGGGAAGAATGAAACGGATCTATGGCGAATTTACTTATATTGTAGCATCACAAGATGATACATAACAAAAAACTCAATTGAATTATTAAAATATTTAGGGAACTTAATCAAATAAACAAATAATAGGTAACTCAATCAGGAATGCAATAGAGGATGAGTGATCTAATGAGAACAATCAAAAAATAATTATATAAAAGAAGGATTATAATAACTAATTCAATAAACCATGAATAAATAAGGAATAATTGTTACAGATGCATGAATAGATTAAAAAAACATAAATTAGCCTTTTAAACAAACATAATAAATAACTTGACAAAACAGACATCTAAAAGGACTAGACTAGACTATATCTTTGACATAATAAATTACCCAAGAGATTAGGGGGAGTGAGTGAATATATCTTATTGTAAGATTGAAAAACGTAATGTTTTAGAATATAAGTAAAAAATGTATTTAGGGTTAAGAAAAATCAGTTATGTAACAAGCTTAACAGTCCAGCTAGGTCTCACACCTAAGGCTGCATTTGTAATTAGCATATATATAGAGTTATAGTAAAGATCAGATAATTATTATCATAATTATGTGTATTAAAAAGGAAAAGTAATAAATAGTGATAAGTAAACAGTGCAATTGACACAGAGTAAAACATAAGAAAAATATGAACTATTGTGAATTAAGTATAACCAGTAACTGGGAACATAACCTAAAGAAAAGTAAGACACAAAATATAAAATTAGATTCAGTATAATATATACTGTCAGTATAGATTCAGTTATATCTGAGTGTAACTAATGAACACTCAGACAATTCAAATAGAGATCATTATGTTATAAAAATGTTGCAAAAGTTTTATTTTTGTATAAGAATGTTGTAGTCTGTGGTAGGAAGGAAAGATTACTATTGTATATTAAAGAATGATAGAAATGTAAGAGAGAATGTAATGTAAATAAACTAGTATTATAAAGTGTGACAAATAAACTGACTATTAGCTAATGAAATAATAATTAACCATTGCTGGTTATGGACTATATTATAATGTAAATAATAAGAGATTAACTTGGACGGAAAACATACATCTACTTGGTAGATAAAAAGAGACAATATAATGTAGAAAAATGGTAATAGCCAATGGCCAATATATAAAGAAATGGTATATGTTACTAGATTAAAGTATAAGTAATCTTAAATGTCTGTAATATACTAATAAGAACATAATTAACAAGATGTCTACTGGAACAAAAACCCTACACCTACTATAGATGGTAGACAGGGACATTACAAGGTACACAGCATGTCTTAAATCATAATGTGAATAGTAAAGGATCGTGTTGTTTATTAGGATTAAATACCAGATGTTACAAGGTATTAGAAGTAAGAATTCTATTGTAAGAAACCAGAATAGTCCTATGGACAGAAGACATTTTTAGGCCTATTATAGAAGCCAAGAGTTTTATAGAAAGTTAAGGTTCAAAATTATGGTTAATAGTATTAAAATGTTTGTTAATAGCATAAAATCATATATACAACCGAGAAAAACCAAAAAATGTAATAAAAAGATAACTAAAAAAAAAATGTATTAGTATAGGTCAAATATGAAAATTGTTGATTTTATTATTACTGTATGGAACCATATCATGTGAGGTCTTGAAATGATCAGCAGAAAGAAAGCAATTCATTAGTAATGATATCCTTTCAATTGTACTTAGAATAAGGAAATTATGTTAATTTTAAGAATTTTAGTAATTTTGATATCAGAAGGTGACGCCGTCATGGACCCAAAGACTGATGCTATCCGCGATAATGGATTAGCTATCAACCAATCAGAACTTTTATATTTTGTGTGCATGGACCAAAAGACCCGCGCCAACTAGCAAAAAAGTGACGCTTAGCGAGGGAGTCTAGTGTTGAATTTCATCGAGTCAAGAACGTTTCTCTTCCACGACAGTCGTGGCCCGAATTTACATCAGAGTCTAACCTCGGCTAGGTTAGGGAGGAATGTAAACATACAAACATAACCAACAAAGTTAAAAGAGTGTCGTAATAGTTCATACTAATAAAAGCAGAGTTACGGTGAATTAATAATTAACAGTGAATAGTAAAGTGTGTTTTAAAAGAAAAGGAAAGTATAGTGTAAATACTTAAAGTTATACTCGACTTATAACAAATTCCTATAATATAACGATAACACTTTGTGTACACTTGAACGATTTATTCCACAGCAACTACACAAAAACACTATCAATATTATAATTTTTCACTTGTAAACCATGATTTCTTTGTTTTTTTAATGTTAAAATAGTTTCACCTACTGAAACTGGTTAACCTCAAAAGTCGACATCGATCGACATACGAAATAATTGTCAATCTAGATTTAAGATATTGTTCTGTTTTATTGTAATCACTCTTATATTGGGAAATTTTGTAATTCGTAAAAAACATTTCCGTTTTGTATTCTTGTAGTCAAAAGAACCCTAATTCATATTTAAATAATGTAAAAATCTGATAGACTAGGTTTAGAGATATAAAAATCATATTGCCGAACTAAAATTTTAACCACCCTGAACCATTGTAGTAAAAGAAACGGTTATTATTTATTTTAAAAGGAAAAGAAGCAAAAAACAACAAAGAATAAAAGAAATTGAAAGGAATTAATTGTGTATGGAATTATTTTAAATATTTAACCATTTTTTTATCAGTTTCGGAATATTAGTGTTTGTTGACATCCGAAGAAAAAGTTGGTAGTACCGATTGCCCGGGTAACATATATGATTGGAATTCAAAGTAGGTAAGTGAGTTTAATCAGCCTCCAGGAAGGAATTAAAAGAAGATTTTATTATTAACAGAGGTCAACCCTCAACCCTCAACCCAACTTTACTTAGTAAATACACAGTTACATATAGGCGAACAACGGGAGACGAACTAAAGAATTAACCATTTATAGAGAAGAATCTTAACGCCACCAAATATACTATTTTCGAAAAGACTTAACACAACCAATCATTAGTCTTATTTATTAATTTATCAAACAGTAACGTTACAAATAGCGCACCAACTCTGGGGCATAAAGGAATTAACCGTATAATATAAATATTAAATTTAACACACCACCACAGAAAAAAAAGATGCGTAACATAATGGCGCTTACAACGTGAGGCGTTTAAATACTTAACATCATAGGATTAAATTTATATTTCAACGTAAGCAAACAGAACAGTAACGTAACATATATAAATAAATTTTAAGCTTAAAGGATTTAAATAAATATTTAACTAATTTTAAACAAATCTGGAGGCACATAACTATAGGACACAGTTCTGTGGGTAGACCCAAGAAAAGAAAGATCGTCATAATACTAATTCAATAAATAAACAAGTTACAATAAAACCAATAAATAGTGTATGCCTTACATTTGACATAGAATGGCGAAACAGGCGGCACCTTGCCTATGCCGTTTTTAGAAGATAATGACGCTGATTTAACTAATTTACTGCAACTATTCGAATTTAATCCTTTAAAAACCGTGGATATATTTCTAATTAAATTGAAGTTAATTTTACATTTCAATATACGTTCTAAATTGTACCTATATACGGCAAAGGCAGTTACTTCCTTCTTAATAACAATCTTTTTAATTTTCTCCTAAATAATTATTTATGTGTACCTTGGTTTCCTAAATATGTCACCATACTAATTTAAATTTGATATTATATTTTCAAAAGGTTTCTCTGCAAAAAGTTTCTCATTTATAGTTTCAAGGTAGGCCACGTTGTAACAAAACTATATTTTCACCTTATATAAACTTTCCCCTTAATCAAACTACTTATAAATCTAATCACTTGCAGTTACACAAAGTAAGACATTGGAAAGTCAGCAGCAAATTTTGTTTACAAGAAAGACAGTTTTATTGATGGATTTAAAATTTTGTTTTCAAAACATCAAAACCTCGTTCACCAGAATAAAATGTGTTTAAGTGTTTTAGAGATTATCTTTTTCTTTCAACCATACACTGAATTCGTTGGATCTATTTGTCGATCATCCCTCTGATAGATCTCTCTGATCTATATCATCGAAACATTTCTGTTGCTACAGACTCAAATACCCCTTTTTCTAAATTTTCCGTTACATTTTCCCAATATTATTTCCCTTTTTCTACAATAAGCCATGCACTATAGATTAACCTAGAATACAGTGATAATAGTGAGTTATGCTCTTTCTATCTGTAACTATCCGGCAACATATAAATAGTAGTTTATCCTGTCACTGCTACAGCCACAAACATTATACGTTTGACGATTGTCTTTAGTTTAGGATTAGCGTTGACGCACACGCTAATGCTTTTACCACACGAAAGAGTGTAGGTTTACCACACGCATCAATTACACGGTCTATCAGTTGAATTCCTTCCTATGATGCTTTCTCCAGTTTATTTGATATATCCTAGTACAAAATTTTAAACAACGAATTGCTTTTAACAACAAACTACGATTTATCATCGTTCTGACATCATGGCATAGGTAAGGTGTTGCCTGTTCTAACTTCCAACATCGCCCAGTTATTTTTTCCTGGATCTACCGACCAAAACTGTGTTCTATAGGTTTACATTCCAGAATTGTTTAGCCAGTCGTGAAGCTGACGTTCTTTCTAAATATTATTTCTACTGTTGTATATGGGCTAATCTTTTAATCTTTCATTCAAGTTAGAAATTGTAATTCTTCTCTTATAACGAACTCTTTACACTTTACACGATCAAGTTGAGAAAACCTCTTTAACTCATTATAGGAACGCCATTTCCCAGGGCTGTATTTTACTTTCTTGTTTCTTGGTTGTCCCAAAATTCACACCCATAGGACAGTACAGGAACCACCATAACTTTGTAAAACTTCAATTTTATCTCTCAACTTAAAATATATTATCCGTCTTTATCACTCCTAGTTACAACAGAGATCTCTGAATTTTCCTATGCTTCATTAAGGCGTTTTCCATTTGTCTGGTAATGTAATGGTCCTTGGTGACGATACTGTCAAGAAAAACACTAAGTGTAAGATCGCGCGCCATCGCAACGTAGGTGCGTATACCGTACATGCATATACGTAAACTTTGTCGGTACTGCCTGTATAAAGTGCACTGGTCAGTGCTGAAATTAAAATTAGTTCCGCCTGTGTCAGTTACTTCGCCTGTTTGGACAGGTGTAAATGTACCCTCCCGCAGAGGCCAAAGTGACAAGAATAATACGTTAAAAATAAATGCAAAAGCCTTTTTGCCTGTCATGTATAAAAGTAACCAAATCATACTCTTTTTACTTAAATCATAAAATCTGTTTAAAATCTTTTAAATGAATTGCATATAGAAACTGTTTTGAATTTTTAAGAAGTAAACATTTTCTGTACGTTTAAGAGAAACTCAGAAAGCTGTTCAAACTGAAAAATAAACCAATGTACAACAGCATTAGCTTTAATTTAACTATGATCTATACGGCTTAATATATTAAAATACATTAGTATTTATTCCACATGAAAAACCACCTAATGGTTTTTTCCACATCTTTAATTTATTTCCCGCTTTTCCTTCATCTTATTGTTTTATACTTTTCATTATTGAAGAAAAGAGCAATGAGCATAATGCCTTGATGACTTTGGAACGTGACCAGCCACAAATCTTAGGATTCCGGTTACAATAACATCGAAATGCAGAGCGTGTGGAAGAGGGAAATTAATTTGAGACAATATGCTGAAGTGTGAGTACAATCTAGATATATGGTTGTAGCAAAGAGTGTATGCTGCACTGAACTTGTCGGATTACCTAGCCAGCCACTGCCGACAGACCTATCCCCAGAGATATTTATTATGTCCATCACGTTGTGACACACTGAATGCACGCGACATACACAATAAGTACCGTTGCTAAAATTTAAAGTTTAATAATTACTGTTCCATTACTTTTATTTGTACCAATTCTGCTTTTAAGTGAAAAATAATTATGAATACGGTAGCAATATTAAATTATTTGAACAGACAAGTTTCTGTAAGACTTAGCCTTTCAGTTTAATGTTTGCTAAAAAAGCTTTTTTTATATAAATAATGTTTTAGTGGATGGATAGTGAGGATCGGTCAATAATACAAATTTTAAACAAATTTCTAAATTATTATTTTTGTCTAAATTTTAATGTTTCTAAATTATTATTGTTTGTTAACACCAGTAGGGAGTGAAACATGGTAAAAATAACTTTTAATAATTACGTAGTGAACATCCCCTAATCGGTTTTAGTTATAGGTAATATATTACTTTGCTATATGTTGACTGCTGTAGGTATAGACAGTTTTTGTAGCAATCTAATATACAATTGTTGATTACTGTTTGTTTAATTAATTAAAATATCATTACATTTAGTAATTTAAATTGTAATACTGTATAAATTAAGTTCTCTCATACTATAATTTGCTCGTTTTCTTAAAGATAATTTGAAGATATAAACAAACTGTCATAAGTCTTCACATATAAAAGTATACATACATACGGACGCACACACTCACATACACCAACACATTCACCCAAATATATAATTGTTTCGTTATGTTTGATATTTATATTGTATTTCATACACAGGTCCTGAAGATGGCAATAAATACTGTGGAAACGTCGACACAAAATAGCTAAAATTTGTATTATTGACCGATCCTCACTAACCATCCACTAAAACATTCATTGGTTGACGGTCACTAAAAATTTAAGGATTTATATAAATAATAGTTTTATTTGACATTTGATGAAATTTTTTGTAAGAATCATAAACAAACTTCAAACCGAAATATTTCACATAATATTGCATTGTTTGCTCATTGCATCATCAGCGCATTGGGTAAATTAAAGAATAATTCTTACGTTATAAGCTATAATAGCTGTGATAGCTAAATTATAAATTCTTCTTCAATTCCTTCCGCTTTTCCTTGTGTTACAGAAGCAAAATTCACCTGTTTGCCGTCACCGTAAATCGATAGGTACGAGTCAGTCGACTTTTATTAATTATCTTGACCGACCTAGCGTTGTGCAAATAAACATGAAATAAAAGTACAAATTTTTACTGTTGTAGAAAACACCAAATACTACTCCGATGAAGTAATTTTCAATTGTTCTAAAAATGTCGTAAGCAAATAGTAGGTTCTGAATCCTCTGGTTATTATTTTTTTTTAAGACTTATTTATAAGAATTAGTAATATCTTCTAAAATAACTTAGTCAATTCCAAACTTTGTGAGCAGTAAACATTTCTCTATTGCCAAAAGCAAAAGTTTGAAGTGACACTGTAAAAACTAAAGAGTGCTCTAAGAATACAATAACGTTTGTTTTGATACAGACTACTGTTTTGTTAAGACTACTTTTACTTATTTTAATCAAAGACCGTAATGGAAATACAATATCTTTGTCTCTTTCCTTTTTGCGATTACTTCGAATGACACTTTATTCTTCAGCAGAAATGTATGTAAGATTAATGCAGAGTGTAGGCAGTTAGGCGGCGAAGAATGCCGTAAACATAAGTCAATAAGGCACCAAGGTTTTAAAAAAATATATAAACAGTTGGTACCTTTCACAGTTTTTATTTAACTCCCACAGCTGTTTCAGCTTCTCAAGCTATTGTCAAAGAGATCAGTGAACAACTAAAACAGAGGATGTTAGGTGGTGAACATCTGTTTAGGGCCTGTATCCTTACATGTGTGGGGTGTGCAGATGGAGAAGGGGTTGTAGAAGCTAAAGGAAGGTCGTGTCTATATTTATATGTCTATATACGGCAAACGTACCAAGTGTTTATATATTTTTAAAACCTTTGTATTAATATGTTTCACCAAGTTCCCAATGAGTCATCAATTGACTAATGGCAATTCACGATGACTCGTGAATAATACAGCATCTTGTTTCAGAAGATTCCTTCCCACATTACCTCTTTGGTTACAACTAAGGCTACTACTTGTAACTACGAAATTTTATCATGATTAACAATTAGATTAATGTGAAGAAATAACAACTATTCCTTTCATATTTTCTCATTTCCAATCCCGTCCCTTTGTGTAAATAACAACTGTCAATAAAGGTAGGTGTAACGTTCAAATCAAAGCAAATATTGTTGTTTTAATTGTCCCTTTTATATTCTGTATTATTTATCTATAACATGTACCTGCCATCAACCAAGACATTGTCGGAACGTCATGCCTCCGCTGAGGTTACACCCAACCGCACAACCGATGGTCGGATTCCACTCATGGAACGACTCGTTAAAGTTCCATGGATTCTAACCGTGCGTTTCTACTAGATTAAGTAGATACAATTCCACACACAATCGCTTGGGTGACTAAAGCTCGCGGGCTCGTTTTATCGAGGCCTCGTCATTCAGTCCGACCCTCAGGTTGTTCTGGACGAACTGCGGGCGAAAGGCTAAAATATGGTCTCCGACTCTCGACTGTACACCATCTTCGGCTCTCGAAAGCTGCCCGTAATCAGTCTCCTTGTGGAGAAGGGCTAAGGATCTCAGGCCCCGTAGACTTCAGACGACTGTTCGAGATGTGTGTTAGCATTGAACCCTGTCACAAGACTGGGGATTTCTTCAGTGGCGCCCGTGTAAGCTGTTTGGCCATAGTAGCTTCGTTTACCGCAACGCCCTTCGTCGAGCACACTCGCTTATGCGTAAACCGCTTTCTATTCCTTCCAGTCACTGCCAAGCCCGAGCCTATTCCGCAGGAAGACGTTGCTGAGAGTATAGTGCAGCTCAAGGCCCAAAAGACGTGTGGCCAGGAAAGTGTTATTAACACCACACTCCTGTGCTTTCCGGAGGGAGGACCTCTGTTCCTGGCCCACCTGATCAACGTCTGTTTCAGGATGACCTCGTTCTCTCATTCAACGTGATTTTGATTCCGAAGGCGGGAAAGAAACTCTTCTTCCGCAGTGTGCCTCCGACTCGTCACCCTGCTCTAGGCGACATCAACAGGCACAGGCATTGACTTAACCTTAACGAAACCTTCATCACTTTCATTTACCTTCCAAATAAATACCATATAAAACGGGCTCCCTTTCCTTTAGTTACCCTGCGGTCACAAAAAAAAGTAAATAAAAATTATAATAAGCACCACTCACTTATATTGTGTTGTGTGTGTGTGTGTGTGTGTGTGTGTGTGTGTGTGTGTGTGTGTGTGTGTGTGTGTGTGTGTGTGTGTGTGTGTGTGTGTGCGCGAGTGTGCGACTGTGCAGTGCAGTGGAGACGAATATGTAACAATTACCAAAGGCACATAATCCGTAAAAAGTTACCGCACCGTTACAACCGTCTTCTACGAAGTTACAAATGGAATGAAAGTTTTCTAATTAATTTAATGGCGTAGCTCCAGCGAACACAAAGGTTTAAAGTACATTGTGCGTAAATACCAAGTAACCAGCGACACGCATACAGCGGCTTAATACGCACAGCAGAGAGTTACGTGTCGCGTTGAACTGAGTTTGGAGTTTGCCTTCAAACTGGAACAGTGTCTGTTCTCAAGTTGTTTAGCAAAACCTCAGATGAGCAATATACATCCAATCGTCAGTAGTTTAGTAGAAAACACAGGGGAGAAACGTTTCCAGGTAATCAAAATTTTAAAAATAAATAAATGGTCGACTTTTATTGTAAAAAGTTACGGAACAAAACTAACAATAACTTTCAAATTAAACTATTGAATGAACCTACTTGCATTAAAATACTTAAAACATTGTTAGATTATCTTGTAAGAATATATCATATAAGTTTTCTAATATATAAACTAATAAATTTAGTAACGGAAATAAATAAATATCTGTTGTATGAGACGTACGAACACAAGTCAACATTCACGTGATAATCTAAAAACTTTTAAAAGGCGAAAGAATAAAGAACACCCTCTCTTTATACTTCTTCTTCTTCTTCCTTCTTCTTTCCTTTGATTTTCTCCATAGAAGATAAACATCCTACTATCATTCATTCCTATATCGAAGAAAATAAAACATTTATATTTCATGTAGACAGTAAAAAACAAAAGACATTTTATACCACAACTAATACGACAGTGGACCTTTTCAGGTTTAACTAAGTAAATGCTTCACGATTTTTTACTAAATTAAACCTATTATTTTAAATAATTTTTAAACTATTTCTGTCGAGTAAATTTTTCTTATTCATTTCACCGGGAAAAGATAGTCTTAAAATACTACGTCGTTCTTTTCCAATAAAAACTACTGTTCTAAACTATTTTCCGTTGACTTGATTAAAACGGGAATATCAGAAGTTTTGATTCCAAGGCAAGCATTTTTACTGTGGTGAATGAAGAATGTCTGACTCAAACTCAGTAAGTTCGTTCACCTTAAACACAGTCCTTTAGAGACTGCTTTTACTATTATTTTGGTGGCATTTCTCAAGGGGTAGAAAAATATGCGTTACTTGCGTTTAATAAAATTATCATAACTGTTACGCAACTTGTTTTCCCACATTCAATAAATTGCTTTCATAAAAGTGTCTATTTATTTGCTGGAGGAAATGTAATTTTTTAGTATAATTTTTATTTGTAACCTGTATAACAACATTATAGTCTGAATGAACAGGGTAAAGCAATTTAAAAGTGTAGTAGCTTTTGCAGCATCGCTTCTTCTGGATTCCATCTCTATGTTCATTTACTTATGTGTAAAATTGGTAAATAACTTCTTTATAATTTTATAGATTGTATAACGCTTGTTTCCTGTACTCGTTTTATCACTATGTACCCGCCAGTTTTGTGACCCATTTATTTACTGTTTTGTAAAGTTAATAGGAAATTTTCTTAAACTTTTGCACGGTGATCGCACACACCGTAGCCTATAAACACTGAAATATAATATTGTAAACATCAGATAATTTATATTTATAATTTAATTATATAAATACAATGACTTAATAGTAATTATAATTTTGTAATATATAATTTTATATTTAATTTGTATAATGAATTTACCTCAAGATATTTCTTTCCTTATTAGGAACATGTTTCGGGTACCATTGTGTACCCATCCTCAGCCTTCCGGATTTTGTGTCTGAGGATATAATATATAAATTTATAAATATTATAATTTATATAATAATTATATATACCTACATATATATAATTATATGTACATTTATAAATTATATTTATAATTTACTTGCAGCTACAATAACTGTTTCAATAATCAGAGGCAGTCTTATACAACATTAATTTGTTGAAGTTTACTGTTGTTGAACACGCAAGAATGACACAAATAATAAACATCAGCTAATACCTAATAATATCGCCTACTGTCCCAATAAATAATAGGCCTACAAGTCACCAATTTTAAATGTCCTCCTGAATTAATTTACTAATAATAGTAACATTTGTTATCCATTCGATTCGCAGGACGCTAACCTATAACTATAACTGTCCGGCCGAATTCAGTACACCGGTATTTGTATTTTACCACGATTGTTACATCGTTCCTCGACCCTGAAAGGGTGAAGAATAATAAACCAGCCTCTGGAGAGCGTAGAAATTTCTGTATCAATTGAATTGTGACGTTATCTGACTTTGTAAATATTGCTGTCACGCAAGTTACATAGGCTTAATCTTGTAATTACTAGCCCTCTAAAATGGAAGAATTGGAGGACACGCCGAGTTTTTCAACAGGGAGCTCAATAAAGAATGACGTGCTTCTCATTCGCTATGAAGCGGGAAGAAAAATGCTACATATTATAATAGTATATAATTTTAAATGTTTTAACGTCGACTGTTCTAACGTAGAGTTGAATTTCCCTAGTCTAAGCGTATTTTTACTTGAATATATACACTATTAATTTTCGTGTTTCCATATATAATATCTTTTAATTTTTAGAATAGTTGCCGCCAGTATAAAGTCTTGCGATTAACTATAAATACATTAAGTTTTAAAGACTGGCATATGAGAAAGGAATAATTGAAATTAAGTGAAAGTGTATGAAATACTGATGAATAAGTAAACAATTTGGATACAGACCTGAGACCTGCCATAGATATTAATTATTTCACTAAAAAGTGACAATAATCGGCAAAAATGACAGAAGTAATTAATCAAAGAAGATAAGCATAGACTACCCTTGGTATGGTGGCAAATACTAAAAGAAACGTAAAATGTCCTTTCGGTTAATAAGAAAAGTATTCAATAAAAGCCTGTTTTATTCAACTATTGTTAGGTAAGAAAATACACATCGGAAATGTTAACGATACAAAACCTATACACTAAAACGGAAAACATGGATAAAAGTCTTTAAAAATTTTAAAGTGAAGTGTATTTTAACTTAAATGATACGCAAAAATCTGAAGCAAGAACTAACATTAGAGAATCAAAAAAAATAAGGAGGTCGGCAGGCAATTTGGGTAAGCAAGAATATGGACGGTTTAATGCATAGGACTGAAAGAGACTTAAGGAGATCTCATTATGGCATCCCTTTGCAAACACGGAGGGATATCGTTAACCAGTCAAGAATTTGCCATAAGAGGAATTACGAGAGAGTATCTTGAAAGGTAATCTCTTGGTAGCAAACATACAAGTGTACATGTTTATGCTTACATAAGCCCGACTTCCAAAATATCATTAAAAGTAATAACTTCATACATTAATACAAATTTTTTATTCTACTCGTTCTCTATTCTAACAACAATTTTCTTTGTGTTGCACCTCAAATGTGATATGAAACTCAACTGTAAACATGATAAATGGAGAGACAGCTGCGTAATATTGATTTATAAAAATTTGCCCTACTGTAACAAATACAAAAATCCATTTTATAAAAATAAACTACACATAATACTAAATACTCAATAGCAATTGAATCTGTCATTGGAAACTTTGTCTAGAAACGAAGTTTCGATGTTATTATGCTCAATCATGACGATCATTTTTATATTGTTACTATCTGTCTCAGTTCAAAATATAGATAATAGGAAATTTTAAATTAAGTTAAATTAAATTCACATTACATCAAATTATATAATAATGTTTAATAAAAATAGGTACTAATTTAGTTATACAGTACATAAAAAAAGTTAATGCTGATTGTTCCAACATTGACATAAACGTCCCTACTTCTTCATGTTGATACCCAAACGTATTTCCATAACTTATGCCATACTGGTACATTATAAAGCTCCAGTAATATGAATGTAATAATATGTATATGTATGAATGTATAATATTCTCGGCTCATGTTTTTATAAAGCAATAAACGTTAGTTCAGAATTGTAATTCTCTCGTGAATATTTCTTTCTATAATAAACATAATTGCCTAGCCTTCTCGAATTAATTATTCAATAGCTTAAAAATTGTCGCTACTAAAAAAATATAATATTAACCTCCTGTATCAAAATCGACTAATTAACAACGTTCTGGCCGTAGAAGATGTTTTTACCGTACGTAAATTTAGTGGTATCAGCCTATTTACGTGAGCGATCTACTGAGACAGTGAGAATAGAAAGTTTGTGTAGGCCTACTTTAACAATTGGGAAAGAGAAACAAGCTAAATTAAGTTACATTATAGCCAATATAGGTAAAACTTGTGTGTCATGATTTGCAAACGAGAAACAAAAGTTTAGTTGATTTAATTTAAATACTTACATTATTTATGGAATCAACATAAACTTAAATTATCACTCATAATAGAGAAAACTCAATATAATGGAATATTTAAAAAAGTAGTTTTATGCAATATATTATAATTTCAACACAATATTAATAAATATTTTACATGCGGAAGGTGTAACTTGAATATTGTTGACACACGTACGCTGTACATTAGAAATTTAATAACAGAAAAATATCTAATAACGTTTTCCTTCCTCAAACATAGTATTCTCATATCGTACCAACGTAAATTTGTAGCTAACATTAACCTTCATCCATAAGCGTTCCTTCAAATATTACATTGGGTATGTGTGTAAACATGTAAAAAATATGCGTGTGTGTGTGTGTGTGTGTATGTTTGTGTGTATGAGAGCGTGTAAACGATAGAACTATTAAAAAATTGTAAACACCTTATTGTTCACACATGCTTTTCTAGCATCTAGAAGTGCACTTTAAATTAGGTCAAAGCTGTAATTAAATAACATTCTTAGTTAACTTCTGGTTAAAAAACAAAAAAAATATGTTTACTTTTAAATCGTTGCTAACAGTATTGTTTTTAAACAAATTATATAAAAAGTAAGGTGTACGTTTCCGAGGTGTACGCAGAGTGCGGTGTTTCTTAGCGAAGGAAAGTTTGTTAATGATATACAAGTTGTCACTCCAACTATGTATTGTTAGTTGGTGGATGCAGAACTATGATAGCTATACGTAATATTACTTCGGTACCGAGTCAGAATTTTAAGCGCTGTCAAAGTATTTCAAATGCCTCACGGCTTTGATTATAATCATTTTACCTGCTAGAACGATTAACGGGGCGTATTCAGGATAGAAGGAGAATTCCGTCGTTTTGAATATTCATTACAGTTTTAAATATTAAGATTTGTTGGAAGTTAGTAAAACAAAATATATGAGATTTTTGAATTCAAATTGAAGACAAATATGGAGGCCCTGTAACTTAAAACCATTCAAATTACTTCGCAAATCTTGTTATCTTTGTATTTGACTAGATTATACGTTATGCGTAACGATGTGTAATTATCAGATGCCATTTACAATCAACTTACAAAAGGCATAATGTCAAACTATAACCGAACCAAAAAATTAACCTCAAAGAATTAACAAAAGAATGATTGATCTTTTTCCTAATGTGCTAATGGTGAAACATAAAATATGACCATATTGGCTTACAACAAAATATATTTATCTTCTCACAAAAATAAATAAATAAATATCTGTACAGAGTAGGTATCATTGGATTATTTTATATGAATGACATATATGATTGAAAGGTGCAAAAATTTGGAGCGGCTGAAGCAAATATTGTTTAACATTTGGTTTATAAATTTCCACTGGTAATGTATATGTATAACCTCTTTTAAGAAAAACTAACAAAGCAAAAACCATGTATGTTCTCAGTAAATAGATAACAAAACATTACGCTTTGTTTAGAATGTTCAGAAAATCTATTCTGAAATGCTTGAAGGTTTTATAGCAAAAAGGAATTGTTAGAATTAAAGCTTATGCACGACTAACTAATTCAGTAACTGCAATGCTTAACGGAGAGTGGTAGAGTATTACATATTAAAACTAAAGCCGGTTACACAGTCTTATAAACAAAGAGAATAATCCCCTATTATTATTGTACCCCTCCCACAAGTATGTTAATTATTAATATTATAAGCCCCAGCATTATTAGATCCTCAAGATCTATATAATAGGTGCTTGAATTCAGTTAATTGTGATTCATTTCTACTCTTCGTCGTCTTCTTCTTTTGCTTCAGTCTAATCGTGATACTCCTTCTCTTTCTCAGTAATAGCACCTGTAGTGTTTATTATTAATAAATAATGAAAGTTTTAAAGAGTATGATTAATTAAGAACAGACAATTTTTACATCATTTTAGTCGAGGATTTGGTAATATATATTGTCATCTCTATGTGTATGGACAATAGAGAAATAATGAAACATAAACGTACAATTATTTCGACAGACGTGTACTTGAAATGATTCAAGTAGAAAGTGAACTGTAGGCACAAAGTGACACACACACCAAGAAGCACGAAGCCAGATGATGGTGAGCTGGCAGAGAGATTAGGAGCAAGACAAGAAGGCACAAGCCCAGAATTGTCACATCTTAATTTTTTACTTATGTCTCTACTATTTAAAATTGCTTACAACAGTTTCTATCTCTTAATTACTTATGTGTCCAAAATATATTACCCTGGAAAGTATATGCAAATATGCTTCGTTGCAATATATTTGTAAATGTACGTTCATAAAAGTGTAAATAAAAATTTGGAGACATCTTGTGATTAGTTCGTTCTACTCATGTAAACGTTTTGTGCGTGTGAAGTTGTAATAAGAATCCTTTATTTTTTTTAATGAGTTTGTGTTTTATATAAATTACGTTTAGTATATTTTAGTTTTTGTATGAATACAATATACGTTTATTCAACTCAAATGACAGTGAAAGAGAAAAATGCCTACAAGCAGACATCCGAAGGGAAATAACATTCCAGCGTATGAGAGAAGATCCTAGAACGCTGACATGCAAGAAGCAACAGAAAATAGAAAACTTTAAACAAATTTTCATTTCCATCTATTAACAAATCTCTGCCGTGGCCGTTCAACGTATCTGTAGAAACTTTTCACCCAAATAAACTTTAAAAAGTCATCACTTACTGTGTACTCTTTTACCGTGCAGGACAAAATCAAGAGAAAAGTGATAGTGGAGTTGCAAAAAAGTAATTTGATCATAACAATCAGTTAAAAAAGTTAAATTTTAGATTATAATTTCAGTTACCAGATATATCGTAATCGTAATCTGTGTTACTGGTTATTTTATAAAATAAAAGACAAAAAGAAATAATTTGAAATTATGTTGTCGATATGTTTTAAGTCATAATAGAGAAGAAACGCTGTAATCTCGTAGGAGAAGTGACAAATTTTAATATACGGTTATAACTTCATAATATTCAATAAAGTAGAAATAACAAAATTATTAATAAATTATTTACCTTAAATTATCCGCCGTGTGATTTCTTGTAACTTCGTCTATTACGCGTTTCAGAGCTTATGCTACATCATCAGATATTAAATAAAGATAAAACTATCACTCTTGCGAGATCGTTAAGTAGTAAAAAATGTCAAAATTTGCAGGTGAACCGTAAGCGGATTTGGGTGCACACCCATTCAAGTTCATTCTGCCACTGAGCGGTTGCTACCTTATCGTAGCCCCAGGGAGCAGACTCAAGGCGGTATCGCACAATCGGTTGGATACAAAGTTCAGGTGGTCATTTAACACGATATCGCGACTCCTTGTGTTTGCATATGCACTGTAAATTTCAAATTCCTCCAAGGCATCCAAGAAACGGCCCTTGTTACACACATGTAACGGTATTAAATTGGAACTAAAATCTGTGTAATTATGATTGTGTGAAGTCAGGTGTCGGGCGTAATTTGATTTGATGTTGTCAATGTTTCTTATTTTCTTAGGTAAATGTTCTCGAAATCGTTTAAGGAAACCTCTCCCAGTCTGTCCAATGTAGAAGCACTCGCAATCATTGCATGTTTAGTAGATTATAGATAAATAAATCACCTTGTATCCGTCGTGTGACTTCGTTACACACGACGGATACAAGGTGATTTATTTATCTATAATCTACTATTCCTACGTGACTTGTATACCAAGAACCAGCATGCATTTTAAATTGCATGGTAACTTATATATGCCAGTTTTTTCTTAAGGAGGCGTGTGTTTTTTCGTTTTGAGAATATCCAGTAACTTGTTATTAGTCCTGAATGAAATAGTGAAACTATTATTATTTAATATAGAAGACAAAACCTTAGGCATAAAGCTAGTGTAATTAGTAGATATAAAAATTGTTTGCGTGTTGCTGTTTATTCGGGGTCTAAGAATTCTTTTTTCATGTTTTCTCAACAGTTTGTCAATGGTTAGACTATTGTAACCATTGGCAACCGCGATATATTTTATGACATTTAGCTCATCACGAAAGTCATTATCATCCAAAGGAATTGTCAATAATCTATGAATGAAACTATTGTACGCCGCCATTTTATGTGAAAAAGGATGATGAGAGTCTGCGTGTAATGTGGTGTCAGTGGTAGTCGGTTTCCTATAAATGTTGAACTTTAGTTTATTCATCTGTCGAGTGATGGTTAAATCTAGAAAGTCTATCTTGTTATCAACCTCTGTTTCAAGAGTAAACTGGATGTTTCTATTTATTTCATTTAAACAGTTTTAAATAATTGGATTTGTCTTATAGTATCATCAAAAATTAAAAACGTATCGTCTACATACCGTGCATACAATATTATTTTGTTTGCAAGTATATTATTGTTCAACAAGTGAGTATTCTCATAATAATTCAAACAAATATCGGCCAGTAGGCCGGAGAGGGGTGAGCCCATAGCTAGGCCATCATCTTGAATGTAAAACGAGCCATTAAAAGTGATATATTTTTGTTTCAAAACAACCTCCAATAAATTAATTAACTAATTTATCGTCTGTGTGTTCATGCAACTATTGTCAGATAAATTGTTTCTCAAAATCTGTAATGTAACTATGACAGGGATGTTCGTGTATAAATTAGTTATGTCGTACGACGCCAATTTGTGGTTAGGTTGTAATTCAACAGATTTAATTTTATTAATAAAATTATTGTTGTTCATAATACTATGATTATTTCGTAATTGTAAATTATCTTTTATCAAACGAACGAGTGCTTTAGCAGTTTCGAAGCCAGGGGCAGTGGTAAAGTTCACGAGCGGTGTGATAGGTATGTTAGGTTTATGAATTTTATGTAGTCCTGCGAATATCGGGGATTTAGCGTTGATGGGCTTTAAGTCACGTCGTGTGTTTTCATTGAATAAATTGGTACATTTATTAATACAATTGTTAAGTTCCCTGACGTACAATTCAGTGGGGTCAGAGTTTAATATTTTAATGTCGTTGTTAGAAATAAAATCATGAAATTTATCACTGTATGAATCAGTGTCCATGATAACTAGCGTATTTTCTTTATCATAAAAATTTTTATAACTACTAATTACACTAGCTTTATGCCTATGGTTTTGTCTTCTATATTGAATAATAATAGTTTCACTATTTCATTCAGGACTAATAACAAGTTACTGGATATTTTCAATCCGAAAAAACACACGCCTCCGGAAGAAAAAACTGGCATTTATAAGTTAACATGCAATGATTGCGAGTGCTTCTACATTGGACAGACTGGGAGGGGTTTCCTTACACGATTTCGAGAACATTTACCTAAGAAAATAAGAAACATTGACAACATCAAATCAAATTACGCCCGACACCTGACTTCACACAATCATAATTACACAGATTTTAGTTCCAATTTAATATCGTTACATGTGTGTAAGAAGGGCCGTTTCATGAATGGCTTGGAGGAATTTTAAATTTACAGTGCATATGCAAACCCAAGGAGTCGCGATATCGTGTTAAATGACCACCTGAACTTTGTATCCAATTGGTACATTTATTAATACAATTGTTAAGTTCCCTGACGTACAATTCAGTGGGGTCAGAGTTTAATATTTTAATGTTGTTGTTAGAAACAAAAATCATGAACTTTATCCCTGTATGAATCAGTGTCCGTGATAACTAGCGTATTTCCTTTATCACCTTAACGATAAGGGCACTGTTGTCGATTAATTTTATTTTCATGTGTTTTAAAGTTTTATATTCACTAGAGTACCTAGACTGACCACGTGAAACGAGAGGTAGATTATTGTTTAATTTAATGGCTCTATTGAATTGATTATTTATAAGTACACGTGCCTAATTTTGTAAGTGTGGGTCCGAAATAGATTTGATGGCTGCCTCTTCAACGGCTTCATAGATAAGTTTGTTTTTACCGACGGGTGGGAGATTATAATTTATCCCTTTACTTAAAAGCTTCATTTCGTTATCATCAAAGACTATTGTAGTTAAGTTCATGACTCTAGGGTAAAATGTGTGTTTACAAACAATGGCAGACTCTTGGCGATGTTTATGTTCTAACCTAAGAAGTTTGCGTGATTGATTAAAATGTGTACGACGTACAATATTATATATGTATCTGTGTGCGGAATCTAAAACTTTACCGATAATGACTGGATGAATATTGTTAAGAATCTGCAAATGCTGTTTAAGCAAACGAGTATTGAGGAGAGATTTTTTAATGTATAATGCCTTAATTTCTTCCTTGAGGCAAAATCGTTCAGCGTATTGTTGTGTTATTTTCGCGGCCTTGGAAGAGCAATTAATTTTCACAGTAGCATACTTAAGACTTATGTTCTTTTGTAAAGAAATTTTATTGAACTTAATATGCAAGTTAGATTTTAATAACTGGATTTTGACATTTTGGAATTTCAATACCATGCTTGCTTGGCTAGGCTCTAATTTAATGTTCATGTTTAATATGGTAACCAAATCACTTGTACGAATTAATAAATTATTTACCTTAAATGATCCGCCGTGTGATTTCTTGTAACTTCGTCTATTACGCGTTTCAGAGCTTGTGCTCCATCATCAGATATTAAATAAAGATAAAACTATCACTCTTGCGAGATCGTTAAGTAGTAAAAAATGTCAAAATTTGCATGTGAACCGTACGCGGATTTGGGTGCTCACCCAATCAAGTTCATTCTGCCATTGAGCGGTTGCTACCTTATCGTAGCCCCAGCGAGCAGACTCAAGGCGGTAGCGTACAATCGATTGGATACAAAGTTCAGGTGGTCATTTAACACGATATCGCGACTCCTTGGGTTTGCATATGCACTGTAAATTTCAAATTCCTCCAAGCCATTCATGAAACGGCCCTTGTTACACACATGTAACGGTATTAAATTGGAACTAAAATCTGTGTAATTATGGTTGTGTGAAGTCAGGTGTCGGGCGTAATTTGATTTCATGTTGTCAATGTTTCTTATTTTCTTAGGTAAATGTTCTCGAAATCGTGTAAGGAAACCCCTCCCAATCTGTCCAATGTAGAAGCACTCGCAATCATTGCATGTTAACTTATAAATGCCAGTTTTTTCTTCTGGAGGCGTGTGTTTTTTCGGTTTGAAAATATCCAGTAACTTGTTATTAGTCCTGAATGAAATAGTGAAACTATTATTATTCAATATAGAAGACAAAACCATAGGCATAAAGCTAGTGTAATTAGTAGTTATAAAAATTTTTATGATAAAGAAAATACGCTAGTTATCATGGACACTGATTCATACAGTGATAAATTTCATGATTTTATTTCTAACAACGACATTAAAATATTAAACTCTGACCCCACTGAATTGTACGTCAGGGAACTTAACAATTGTATTAATAAATGTACCAATTTATTCAATGAAAACACACGACGTGACTTAAAGCCCATCAACGCTAAATCCCCGATATTCGCAGGACTACATAAAATTCATAAACCTAACATACCTATCACACCGCTCGTGAACTTTACCACTGCCCCTGGCTTCGAAACTGCTACAGCACTCGTTCGTTTGATAAAAGATAATTTACAATTACGAAATAATCATAGTATTATGAACAACAATAATTTTATTAATAAAATTAAATCTGTTGAACTACAACCTAACCACAAATTGGCGTCGTACGACATAACTAATTTATACACGAACATCCCTGTCATAGTTACATTACAGATTTTGAGAAACAATTTATCTGACAATAGTTGCATGAACACACAGACGATAAATGAGTTAATTAATTTATTGGAGGTTGTTTTGAAACAAAAATATATCACTTTTAATGGCTCGTTTTACATTCAAGATGATGGCCTAGCTATGGGCTCACCCCTCTCCGGCCTACTGGCCGATATTTGTTTGAATTATTATGAGAATACTCACTTGTTGAACAATAATATACTTGCAAACAAAATAATATTGTATGCACGGTATGTAGACGATACTTTTTTTTTTTTTTTTTTTTTTTTTTTTTTTTTTTTTTTTTGATGATACTATAAGACAAATCCAATTATTTAAAACTGTTTAAATGAAATAAATAGAAACATCCAGTTTACTCTTGAAACAGAGGTTGATAACAAGATAGACTTTCTAGATTTAACCATCACTCGACAGATGAATAAACTAAAGTTCAACATTTTGTGACATAGCGAGGCGAAGATCTGCTCTCGGCGCCAGCCGAGACGTGACACGAGAAGGCGAGGCGACCCAATCAAGGATCGGCAGCAGCTTGATTGGCCTCGACGTGACCATCTAACGTGCTCGAGGCGAGCCAACCAGGGACCAGCGGCACTCTGATAGGTTCGTGGCACACGACCTGTCAGGGCATAAAAACAGCGCCGCTAAAAAATTTTTGGCGCAGAATCAGACACAAGAGGAGAGGAGACGACGGCAGACGGACACTTCTGCTCCAGCCTTGGACTGATCAGGACTGCTCTTCTTAGACTGCTCTCTCAGCTCTCTCGCTGGACCATCTCTACGGCTTTGCTGCCTTCGGCCACCTCGCCTTTCGACGAGGAATAACTTCTCTTCGTGGGAACCAAGCCAGCTGCTGCCGGTGAACTTAGTAGCTGGTAGAAGAAGCAGCTGGCCGAAGTTTGCCCTTGTAAGGACCACCTGCGCCGGAACAACATCTTGCCGGACAGGAAAGAAGTGGATTGCTCTGGGCTCACCTGGTGAGTGCCGCATTTCCAGTGTGTAATTCCTAACTTGTTCACGACTGTTAGGTAGCGCTGCCCCGGACGATCCTTGCAAGCCCCCACCAGTGGTAAGCGAGCTAGGATATCGCCGGGGTAAAGGGGCCAGTGGACACCAGTCTTGGTAAGGACTGGTATTCAACGAAGCTGGTCGTTAGCCCAGCTCCTCCCGCATCGTCGTGAACAAGGAAGACGCGCGGGTAATCCGGCTTCGGCCGGACCCGAGATCCCTGGCGTCTGGCAGTGACTGCCTAGCAGTCTCTGCCCGGCAGCCGTCGCACCTGGCCAGCATGCCTTCTACAGGCAACGGCCCAAGTGCCGAGTCGCTCGGCCCCGCCTTGCTACCCCATCTGGGCGACTCGCCCGATTCGCCTCGGGCGATGGAGACGGACGATCCTCTCCCCAACCCGCTTCCCCCTCTGCCGGCAGACGAGTCGGGCGAGTTCGCGACCGTTGGTCGGCGAAATCGCCCGGCTAAGAAGCCCAAGAGGACCCACGCACCTGGATCCACTTCCTCACAGACCTCGGCCATGGACATTGGACCTTCTCAGGGCCCACAGGTCGCGGTTCCGACTACTTCGACAGCAGCTCCGGCTGCTGCCGCTGTTGGTCGTGCGCCGCCCCTGTACGTCCATAGCGTATCCAATGTCGCCGCCTTATACAGACGGCTGATCGCGGCCCACGGCCTGTCGGCCGACAAGCTTGACCTGAAGCTGCTTGGCGGTGATACGGTCAGGATTGTCGTCCGCCAGCTCGAGGACCATCGCTTGGTCGAGGCCTTCCTCCAAGCACACAACCTCCAATATCACACCTTCACTCCTAAGCGAGTCAAGCCCTTGTCTGTCATTTTGCGAGGGCTTGACGCGCACACTGATCCTCAGGAGATCCTTATGGAACTCCGCGACCTCGGGTACCCGGTGCAGGCAATTTTCCGCCTGTACACTCACTCAGAAACCCGAGTACCTCTCCCGCTCGTCCGTCTCCAGCTCGAGAAGGGCGAGGCTGCAGACAAAATTTTCCACCTGACGCGGCTGTTTGGCTTCCGCGTCCGGGTGGAAACCAGTCGACCCCAGGGCAAGCTTGCGCAGTGCCACCGGTGCCAGAGGTTCGGCCACCACACCGACGTCTGCCGCAATGCCCCGGCCTGTCTCCGATGTTCTCTGGGACATTCAACACAGGCCTGCACTGTGGCAGACAAAACCAAATTTCGCTGCATAAATTGTGGTCAAGGCCACGCAGCGTCTAACGTAAACTGCCCGGTCTATAAGGCGGAGCTCCTGCGGAAGCAAAAGCCGCAGGGGCCCCTCCCGAAGCCACGGCAGCCAGTTATGCAGCCCCAACCTAGACAGCCTAAAATGCAGGCTAGGCCTAAACCTCAGGCACAACCGGCACGGCGCGCGCCCTCTCCGGCTCCACCTCCAGCCCCTACAAAGGCAACTAAACGTACCGCGTCTCCTTCCACAGCAGAGACACGCCCAGTAGCTGTTATCTCGGTTTTGGAGCCGGAGAATGAACCCTCCACCTCCGCGGAACCTCCTACTCCCGCCTCTGAACCAGAGGTAGCCTCGCCGCCCCTGCCACCTCCGCGATTTCCGCGAGCAGGCATCAAACCCAGGAACAAAGGGATACCCACACCGGATGCTCGGCCCCGAGCTCCTGCCTGCCCACAGCCCAAGAAAAGTCCTGCTTCCCGGTATAAGTCCGACGAAGCGCAACAGCGTACTTTTCCTGCCGCTGATCCAAAACCGTCTGGCCCTGGTCCTATGGCTTCCACCATGACCCGATCTGCCGTAACACCTGGTCGCTCTTATGCGGCCTCAGTTTCCAGGCAAACCACCCAGTCCGTCAGTTCCAATGACGCACAGTTCGTCCGCGGCTTTCTGTCTAGCTACGACCTCCCGAAAGTCGCATCTCTCTTCAGGTCCATCCGAGCCCGCCTGGAAACTGCTGACCCAACTGAGAGATTCATGCTCTTGGTGGAAGCCTGCGAAGTCATAGGTCTTCTATGAACCGAGCCCTTAGACGAGATCTCTCGCTCGTAGCCTGGAATGCTAATAACATCGGTACCAAGCATTCCGACCTTCTTGAATTCCTGGCTCGGTTCAAACCCGACGTACTTCTCCTCGGGGAAACCCACCTGACCCCGGCGAACCGGTTTCGATTACCAAATTACGTGGTTTATCGGGATGACCGAGTTGGCCGACGAGGAGGCGGCACGGCGATCGCGGTGAGGACCTCCATAGGTCATCATCGTGTCGCTTTGCCGCAGCTTACCAACCTAGAGGCCACCACCATTGAGGTCCACGGAGCTCTTGGCGGCGTCCTCGTGGTCTCAGCTTACAAGCCCCCACAAGCTGAACTCCTTGTCAGCGACCTGGACGTCATCTTCGATTCCCATCGAAGGGTAATTTTGGCCGGCGATCTGAATTGCAAGCATCGCGTTTGGAATAGTCGCCTGACTACTCCGAACGGGAGGCGCTTGCTCAGTTTTGTTGAATCGCGCCGGGCGATGGTGTTTGGTCCAGCGCAACCCACGTTCTTTCCGTCACTGCCTAACGCGGCTCCCGATGTTCTGGACATCGCGGTGACCCAAGGAATTGTCTGTCCGGTCGAGGTATTCTCACTTACGGAGCTGACATCCGACCACAACCCTATCTTGGTCCACGTCGCTACCCAGCACGCCTATGCACGTTCTGACAAGCAGAAGGTCATCGATTGGGATCGCTACGGCCCGGCCTTGTGCCGTAGATTGCCGCCAGCGGCCCCACTCGATTCCGTTCGCCTCCTAGACGAAGCAGTTGCGGGAATCGAAGAGGCAATCACCTCGGCTATAGGCGTGTCTTCACGTACGCGAGCTGGCTTCACGCCTGACTACCAACGCATCCCTGAGGAAGTCTCTCTTCTCGCTCGCGAGAGGAATTACTTCCGGAAACGTTGGCAGAGGACCCGTGATCCGGCCGATAAGGCAGCATACAATCGGCTCACCGGACGACTGCGTGGCAGTCTGAAGGCGTTCCGACGTAGCTGTTGGGAACTCGACGTGGCCCGAACGGGGGATGCGGACCCGCAATCTCACCCGTACAGATTACCTACCGCATTGACGGGACGGAGGCGCCGACCTCCACTTCCCGCCATTGTTGGACCGTTCGGTCGACTCCTGGGTCGCCCGGAGGAGAAGGCCGAGTACTTGGGCTTGTGTTTCGAGCGTCAGTTCGCTCCCAACCCGCCCATGGACTGGGACTTCGACGAACAAGTCGAGATGGCTGTGGAAGACTTTCTGTCTCTTCCGATCACGGCGGAGCCCGAACCCATCTCTTTGGAAGAGGTCTCAGATCGGCTCGCTGAACTTCAGCCAAGAAAGGCTCCAGGCCCGGACGGTGTTACCAACACCGCTCTACGACTTCTTCCCGAGCCTGGAGTTCAATTCTTGACTGATTTGTTCAACGCGTGTCTTAGACTGGCCTACTTTCCCAAGAAATGGAGAAAGGCGACGGTTATCGTGATCCCGAAGCAGGGAAAGGATACCACCCGCTCGGAAAACCTCCGGCCTATCAGCCTACTTTCCGCTACGTCCAAGGTTTTTGAGCGCCTCGTGCAGCGTCGTGTACGAGAGCATCTAACCAACTTTGACGTGCTGGTCCCCGAACAGTTCGGCTTTCGTGTGGGGCATTCGACCACTCATCAACTGATGAGACTGGTGGAAAGCATCACGGCAGCCGGGTGTCGGAGAGAACGGACCGTTGGCTGTTTCTTAGATGTTGAGAAAGCCTTCGACAGCGTATGGCATGATGGCCTTTTATTCAAACTTAGGGAAGTCCAGCTCCCGGACTGCTACCTCCATCTGGTTGCTAGCTTTCTGACGGAGAGGACCTTCTGCGTGAGAGTTGGCGATTCTGTCTCTTCCGAGAGACGAATCACAGCCGGCGTCCCTCAAGGTAGTGTTCTAGGCCCCCTTCTGTTCTCGATCTACGTCAACGACGTGCCGAGACAGCCTGGAGTCCAGATGGCCCTCTTCGCTGACGACACGGCCGTATTTACGGCCGATCGTCATGAGGAAAGGGCCGTCCTAAGACTGCAGCGCCAGCTCGACACGCTCGTGGACTGGACTGAGAATTGGAGAGTGCAACTCAACGCCACCAAGAGCGTAGCCGTCGAATTCTCCAAGCGACGGAAGAACCCCGTTAGGCAACTACGTATCGGCAGAACGTACTTGCGCTGGTCCAACGAGGTCAAGTACCTCGGCTTACACCTCGACCGTCGGCTCACCTGGCGTACCCACGCACAGACAGTTCTAAAGCGAGCATCCACTCGCCTGTGCGCACTGTTTCCACTCCTGATCAGCTCAGCCATGACCAGGAAATTGGGTAGGATGATCGTCGGCGCGTATCTGCTGCCGGTCATTACCTACGCCTGCCCGGTCTGGGGTTACCTCGCCGCAATGCATAAAAAGAAGTTGCAGAGCGTCCTCGACAGGGGGCTTCGGCTAGCGGCCAAAGTCCCCCGTCGCTTCTCATCTCGCCTTCTAAGGAGAGGACTTGGCGTCCGCTCCTTAGACGACACTTTCAGGCGGCTTGCACGCAAATTTTATGCACGTGCGGCGAGGTTCCCAGGCAATCCTCTAGTGACTGGGCTGGGAAGGTACCGTATACGCCCAGGTGATTCGTGGAAACGCCCTCGGTGCATACTGCGCTAGCGTAGGCTAGCACAACAGCCGAGAATCGGCCTGCTATAGAGCACGCGCCCTACTTGGGCAGGGCCACGAGGCAGGAGCTCCAGATGGTAGCTCGGAACTCAGTTCCCGTGCGGTTCGTCTCTGCGACGCACAACCGCAAAGCCCAGAGCGAAAAAAAAATTTTTGGCGCACTCCATTGGACGTCGTCAAGCCAGCTGGAAGAAAAGGAAGAAGGAAGAATGGAGAACGCAGGAGAAGCAGTGATGGACATCAACTGGGACAGCAGCGGGCTCTACATACCGCTGCCGAAAGAAGAGAACCGCAGCACGCCCGGAACAGCGGACGCAGCCGCCGAACATCCCAGCGCGGCTCGGGCAGCGTACGCAAATGATTTAGCGTACACGACAAACGGTCCTTTTAAGGGCCTAAAAAACTATAGTGTGTACGATTGGCGCCATTTGTCCTGTGACAATTTATAGGAAACCGACTACCACTGACACCACATTACACGCAGACTCTCATCATCCTTTTTCACATAAAATGGCGGCGTACAATAGTTTCATTCATAGATTATTGACAATTCCTTTGGATGATAATGACTTTCGTGATGAGCTAAATGTCATAAAATATATCGCGGTTGCCAATGGTTACAATAGTCTAACCATTGACAAACTGTTGAGAAAACATGAAAAAAGAATTCTTAGACCCCGAATAAACAGCAACACCCAAACAATTTTTATATCTACTAATTACACTAGCTTTATGCCTAAGGTTTTGTCTTCTATATTAAATAATAATAGTTTCACTATTTCATTCAGGACTAATAACAAGTTACTGGATATTCTCAAAACGAAAAAACACACGCCTCCTTAAGAAAAAACTGGCATATATAAGTTACCATGCAATTTAAAATGCATGCTGGTTCTTGGTATACAAGTCACGTAGGAATAGTAGATTATAGATAAATAAATCACCTTGTATCCGTCGTGTGTAACGAAGTCACATGACGGATACAAGGTGATTTATTTATCTATAATCTACTAAACATGCAATGATTGCGAGTGCTTCTACATTGGACAGACTGGGAGAGGTTTCCTTAAACGATTTCGAGAACATTTACCTAAGAAAATAAGAAACATTGACAACATCAAATCAAATTACGCCCGACACCTGACTTCACACAATCATAATTACACAGATTTTAGTTCCAATTTAATACCGTTACATGTGTGTAACAAGGGCCGTTTCATGAATGCCTTGGAGGAATTTGAAATTTACAGTGCATTTGCAAACACAAGGAGTCGCGATATCGTGTTAAATGACCACCTGAACTTTATATCCAACTGATTGTATGATACCGCCTTGAGTCTGCTCGCTGGGGCTACGATAAGGTAGCAACCGCTCACTGGCAGAATGAACTTGAACAGGTGCGCATCCAAATCCGCTTACGGTTCACATGCAGATTTTGACATTTTTTACTACTTAACGATCTCGCAAGAGTGATAGTTTTATCTTTATTTAATATCTGATGATGTAGCATAAGCTCTGAAATGCGTAATAGACGAAGTTACAAGAAATCACACGGCGGATAATTTAAGGTAAATAATTTATTAATTCGTACAAGTGATTTGGTTACCATATTAAACATGAATATTAAAGGAAAATTATGTTTACTACAATTATTTTCTTAGAATTATACTTTTATTGTATTCAAGCGCATTTAATTATACTTGTAGTTTGATAATAAAAATTTAACATCATTAAAAAAAGCAAACATAATACTTGGCGAATCAAGTAAATTATAATACAGCACGAAGATATTAAAGGATTGTACAGCAAAGAGTGCACAGAACTACTATTGTTTTAATTAAAAGAAATAATTAAGTTACACTTAATTAAATAGAAACTACTAGTTTCAAAGTCTTTTTACAATAGGCTTGAACAATGCATTGCTTGCCATCTCTGTATTTATTACGAAGAAAACAGATTATAGTTTTATACGTATTCACCGAAAACCATATCTGAAATATTTTTGTTTGAAGGATTTGTTTAAATAAGTTATAGACCTACTTATTCATACATTTTGATTATTTCAAATGGTTGCTGCTCTTATGGTTTCCATTTCATATTTATCAGAATATGTTTTGCTGGACGTTTCTTCAGCCACACATTTTTATTACTTTGCTATTATTCCGTCTTCGGAGACTATTTGACAATTGTAACGACTACTGTAAAGCTACAGCAAATAAAGTAATATGACTGAATAAAAGAATTAGCAGAAATTACACAGCTTAACAGTGGACAATTAATTCTCAGCTGAAAATACTAAGAGGTATACAAATTCAGACACATTGTTTTAACAATATTTTTCAACCACTTCCGTTACAACTGTTACTTTCCTTATAAATTACAATTTGTAGAACTTACCAAGTGTTTGTTTACTAAATTCAAGTACTAGTAAACTGTTCTACAAAGTGCCGAGCGACCATTCGATCAGTGTAACTGTTTCTTTCACTTCATTTTTATCAAGTTAAGAAATATTATAATTTCTTAATAATTTCAAATTTCCTACAACACGTTCACAAATTAAAAATAGGGAATACCAGTCTTAATTAGGTACAGCGTCCATTATGGTTTTGAACCTACTCGTCCCAAATTTGAAATTTATTATGCCATAGGAGCTGAGGACACTCTGAAAGACAGAAATGTCGTCCGTCAGCCGGACAGAATGATCCGTCAGCCTTATTAAAACTGCTTCAGAATTCAAGGCCTTCAGAAACTAGTAGCAAATATCTACTAACATTTCCTTTATCGTGCGATGTAGACTCGAATTTACTCCTCCTAACCAGTACGAAGACAATGGCCGTTTTCTCCTATCACGCATCGTGAACTAGGTGCACGGGCAAGGCTACTGACACTCGGTTACACTGGTCTAGATTTAAAGACCAATTATTTGTGCTGTTTACTTTAAATCGTTTTAATTCGGCAACAAGAAATAGGTTGCTAGAGAATATTAATAATACTGGGACTTTTTCAACACCGAAGTAGTTTATGCGCTAACAAGTGTAGATAGCCTTCTGTGATCCATTTCTCATAAAAAGAAGGCGCTGTGATCATCACTACGTTTCATGCATCCTCTGTTATTATACCAGGGTAATGTCCTATATTCTCACTTTCACAGTGGTTGGGAGTTGAGTAGCCCGGGTGGGGGAGGCTAAAATAGACCCTGCAATCGAATTCGGGGCCTTTAGAGGACTAGCCAGACGCCGCACCAACTGGTCCATTAAGCCACTTCCGGAATATTTTTTTGAAACCTAAAAATTTTTTTGTATGTTGTAATTGTAACTGTAGTTTATACTTCTTTTGTATTTGTGTTCTTTTGTAAACCATGAAAGGTTGTTTGCATGAAAGGGCAAATAATTGTATTTCGAAATAATAAACACATTTTATTATCAAAAATTTGTTAAGTCTTTTAGAATTAACAAATAGAATATTTAATTTGTCACCTACGTTCCAATTTGTGTATGTGTGTGACAGAGAGAGAGAGAGAGAGAGAGAGAGAGAGAGAGAGAGAGAGAGAGAGAGAGAGAGAGAGAGAGAGAGAGAGAGAGAGAGAGAGAATGAGTGTAAGTAATTGTGTATCGTACCCCACGAGATAACAGAATTGATTTTCTGAAGTAGCCATAAATTGCTGAATCTTCTTCATTTTACCGTTCCGTTGCTCAAGATGTAACAACGTATAATTTATCGTTTTGATTTACCAACCGCAGTGGCACAAGTGTTTGTTTCTCTCTCTCTCGGCTCTTGTTGAACGAACGGATATTGATAAAGTAATAGGCTGGTGTCTATCTAACATATTTTGGGTGGGAGTACTTTTAGTTTTGCTTCTAACAGCACAACAGTGTTAAGAAACGGACCATCATCATTATCATCATCATTATTGTTATGATTATTGTTATTATTCGTAGTAGTAGTAGTAGTAGTAGTAGTAGTAGTAGTAGTAGTAGCAGTAGTAGTAGTAGTAGTAGTAGTAGTAGTAGTAGTAGTAGTAGTAGTAGTAGTAGTAGTAGTAGTAGTAGTAGTAGAAGGCTAATTATCACATGTTTCCCCTATGTGTTTGTTAGATAGGATATGCTTTATGGGATAATTGTACAGCTTCTATGCGTAATATCCTATTTTCAATAAACCCTATATCCATGAAATTATTTATAAAACCGGCTACTCTGTTATCCCAGCTTACGCCAATAAATGAGAAATCAGAGAAGGAAAATTGAATGACCATCACATGGAATCAGCTGAAAGAATTCGAGATGTTGACAACATACCCACACACTCTCGCGCACGCGCATTCACGAACGCCCCCCACACACAAATATTTGTTTGTGCGTGCTTGTGTGTTTATAACGTTTTTTTTTTATTTTTATCTTACAGCGTTTCAGCGTTTCGACAGCTTTTTATACTGTCATAATATACTTTGTATATAGTACGTACGAATATCATGTTACATTTCCTTCCTTGTTTGATTTCTCCTTTCTTGCTTTTCGTAGCCGTTATAAGAAGGTCACAAATGCAATGGCATGGCACTAAATTTTTAGCCAATTTTCCTTTGCTTGGCCAATTCAATCTTTGCCAGTCAGTGCTTTCAAATACCATCTCATACGTAATCTTGAAATTACAATTAATGTATTTTGTAGTGTTCAATGCTGTCGTCTTATAATTCTACCCTTTACAAAATTTTGTTTAATACAACATTATCAAATTTATAGTTAAGTGTTCTCAAGGTGAATAGAATTTGTTTTCATTTTAAATTGTTTCATATGCAGTACGTAAGTTTTCCACCATATAAACTTTTGCCATAAACTTGGATGTCTACAAATTTAGGATCAATGTCCGTCTATTATTAGATTTCAATAATATATTAGTAAAGCATAATAATATTAAATTTAATTTAATTGATTTAATTAAGCAGGAAACTCTCTATAGTCTTAGGCATTTTTCAGTAGACGGTTTGGATCTGAAATGTTGCGAAAATTATTTTAAAGAAGCAACAAAATTTTAAAATTTCTGTAAAGTTAAGCTGTAGTAATACTTCTTACAGTAGATCATATTCTGTAAATCACACCGTCCAAACACAGTCCCCGGTGAGACAGATATTTTAAGGCCACATATATATCAAGGCTGTACAAGAAATACATACCGGATATTTGAGTTTAGGCAGCTTTTGACGTGAAACGTCTTTAAAATCGCACCTAAAAATACGGGTACCAGAACAGAAATTTGTACCGTAACGAAAACGTCTATACCGTCTTGCCTTAATAACTCCCTAAATATTAGTCTAGTCTCAGAGACGTAACTGCGGTGTCATTTGTTAACATATATGGTCAGTTCGCTGATACGACCTTTAGTTCGCGTCGCGGGCGAGCTGGTTGGCGGGGAGGGGTACAGCGCTGATTGGCCAAAACCGGCGCTCTGGCTCCTTTCCATTCAGTGTAACTCAGGACTCAGACGTGGTAGCGCGGTGATTCGTGTGTTTGTGTATAGAGTTTGTAGAGATCGATCGATTTAAGTAATAATAAGTGTATTTTGGACAATATTTCTATGTAAAAACTTAAAGTAAGCATGTAAAAACTGTAGAAATTCAATATGTCAGCCTCAGCCCGCGCAAAAGCCAGCCGAAAATATAAATTACGCATATCGTTGGAAAGAGGAGGCTATGGGCCACGCACAGGTACCCCAATGTCCGGTGCCGAGCGAGCGAGACTGTTTCGGGAGGATCGCAAAGCTGGCACGGCGCGCTCAGTGAACGACGCCGACGGCGCGAGCACCTCTACCGCTGCTGTCCCCGAACCAATGGACATAACGAGTGAAGATAACACCCATACATCTGTCGAAGACGTCTCCGAGTTGATGGATATCAACATCACTCGAATTGATGCGATGCAGGACCATTGGTGTGCAGCGGACGAACGCTTCAAAACGGTATTCGAAACCAATCCGTTTGGTCTATCTTGCAGCGTTTGTGATCGACTTTGGTTCGACAGAGATTTAAAGAAGGCGAAAGCTCGTAACATTCCTCTTCTTCAGACTAAATTCCCCGCCGAAAATGCAGCGGAATTTCGTTTATGCAGTACCTGTACCAAGTCGATAGATGATGACAATAAAATCCCGACGCTGCCGCGCTCGAACGGATTTCGATATTCCCGAAGCCGGACGGCCTGCCGCCGCTTGACCCGATCAGTGTTCGGTTGATTTCGCCGCGATTACCCTTTATGCAAATTCGTCGTCTACGCTACGAAGGTAATTATGGTATTAGTCGGCCAGGTGATCAACGTATCCGCCAATGTGAACAATATGGTGCAGCAACTACCGAGGATAGTCGACGACTTTGCCTTCAACGTCAACATCAAGAAGAACCTCATCCACAAATCCAATTATCTGAGTGGTTTCGTACGCAAGTCGGTGACCAAGGCTTGGCTCCGTTACTTGGTAAACCAGCCGCTGTACAAGCACTACAACATAGAGATTGACTGGAGTCCGTTCGACAACGACGAGGATGACAATATCGGGCCCGAGTATCAGATTGAGTCCATCGAAACCGACTCTGCCCCCAAATCGGAGATCCTGCTCGCCAGACAACATACGATGCTATGGAATGAGGAGCAATGTTTGGACATTGCCCCAGAGCAGAACTCGTCCCCGATTAACACAATCTACGATGTTAACGGTGAGGAACTATCCTTCCCTCAAATATACTACGGTGTGCCCCGCCAGTTCGACCTCAACGTGCGAGTCACTCCATACATGATGTCAACCAGCGAGATTCGACGCACCGATCGGCGTGGTGCAACTTCTGACCACGTTCTTTACATGGCCATGAAGATGCTTCGCATCCGCGTTGTCGAAGGTATCTACAACAAGTTTCGTAGTGTAAAGCAGACCGAGTCGATCACGCGCAAGATGCTCGAGGACCGAATCTTTATGGACGATTGCATCGACAAGAACCTCGCCTTCTTGAAGTCGATACCGAACTCCGTTCAGTATTGGATGAATCGCAAAAAAGATCTCTTTGCGATGATGCGCCAGCTTGGCAAGCCCACCGTCTTTTTTATTATCAGCGCCAACGAGAGCCACTGGCCGAAGCTGCTCAAAATACTGCATGACCTCAGCGACTCATTCAAAGACGTGCACGTCGAAGATGCGTTAATCGACTTGACTCGATCTCAGAGTAGCCATCTTGTTAATGAAGATCCGGTAACGTGCTGCGTGTACTTCAACAAGCTGGTCGACACCATTATGGCCATGCTTCAAGCGAAGACCAGATACAACCCGTTCGGCCCTTACCGCGTTCTCGATTACTTTCTTCGCATTGAGTTCCAGCATCGCGGAAGTCCCCATGCGCACGTCCTGCTGTGGTTCGAGAACGATTCGCGCGAAAAGATCTCCGAAAACATGCCGAAGACTGTCCAACTCTTGACAGATCTCTGCTCTGTCAGTCGAACTTCTACCCGGCGAGGTGTATGCGAACGAAGTCCATAAGCACACGTTCACGTGCACGAAGCGCGGAGAGACCGCTTGCCGCTTCAACATACCATACTGGACGATGACCGAGACTAGAGTGCTGGTGCCGTTACCTAAGTACGATGGACGCAAAAACGGGCTCCAATCGAGAGCCACCAAACTGCGCAAGCTGCTAGAGGAAAATAACTACGAGACGCTCGGCGAGTTTCTAGTTGACAACAAGCTCACGATGGCGTCTTAGATACTATCAGAGCGACGCTGCGTCGCCCTACCGTGATGTTCAAGCGCGACTTCAGCGAAATATACACTAACACGTTCAACCCGTGGATCGCGCGCACGCTCTGCTCCAACAGTGATTTGCAATTCATACTCGAGGAGTACAGCTGCACGGCTTATGTTGTGGAATACGTCAATAAGTCGAACCGCGGCATTAGCAACCTGCATCGCGAACTTATCAAACTGCAAGAACATAATCCCAAGAAGGAGTACGTGCAGCTTATGAAACAACTCGGCCTTAAGCTTCTCAGCACCGTGGAAATGTCATCGCAGGAGGCCGCTTGGTACTTGCTTCGTCAACCGATGAGTCGCAGCAGTCGCGAAGTGAGCTATATCCCGACTGTGTGGCTGCACGAGCGTCAGAAGTCACGAAAGCGTAAGGCGGTGATGGACCAGCAGAACTTAGACGAAAACAGCACCGACGTTTGGAGCAAGACTATGATACAGCGTTACGAAGAGAGGCCGGTCGAGCTCGAAGACAAGTGTCTCGCCGACTTCGTGGCGTGGTACACACCAGTCGCCAAGTGAGACAGACCGCCCAATGCCGGAGATGAAGTAGACGACAATGCGCCGAGCGATGACGAGCCAGCGCCGGACAACGTGCCTTACGAGTCAGCTTCGACAATCGGCAAAAGCGTTCCTCGCGATGTACGACGAAAGGGAAGCAGAGATCATGGCCAAGCGTAAGGAATTCGAGTCTAACATCGACATCGTGAAGGTACTTGAGGAACTGAAGAAGATCTGCGAAGTCTTCGACAACGCCGATCCATTAGACGCAAGCAACAAGCGATTTGATTTCGTGCGAAAGGTTGTGCGGCCCGGCAATACGGAGAACAACGACGACTTGGAAAACGCTGCTAATACAATCGGTATATCGGCTGTTCGTCAACGCAGCAACGTGATGTCTAAGCAAGAGTACTGCCGCATGATGGGCAGCGCTAATGACGGCCAACGCGAATTGCTTCTCGAGGCAACACATGCCCGATTCGGATCGCATTCAGATTTTCTTCACCGGCCCCGCTGGCAGCGGCAAGACCATCGTGCTCAAGTTGCTAATGGAGACGTACAATCGATGCACCCAACAGCACAATTCGCTTCGCAACGCGTACGTAGCCTGCGCGTCCACTGGCAAGGCAGCCGTAAACTTGGGCGGAGTGACCGTACACTCTGCGTTCAAGATTACCCAATCGAGACGAGTCGGTACGATGGCCAGAGAGGTGCTTCAGAATTACAGAAGCATATTCATCGGTGTCAAATTCATCGTAATCGACGAGGTGAGCATGATCTGCTGCGACGTGCTACATAAGATCAATCTACGCCTGCAAGAGATCACCGGCGCACACGACCAACCGTTCGGCCATCTCAACATCATCTTCTGCGGAGATTTTCGACAGTAACCACCCGTAAATGCCACACCGGTCTACAAAGCGCCGCGCAACGCGATCGTTGGAGCGGCGCTGTGGCAATCGCTCAATTACTATCCACTCGAGCAGGTGATGAGACAAAGTGATTCCACCTTCTCGGCCATACTCACGAAGATTGGCAACGGTGAGAGACTCGATCTCGCGCAAATCGCTCTAATCGAAACACGCTTCAGAAGTAAAGCATGATGCAAAGAGAACTTACCTGCTGCTTTTCGGCTCTTTCATCGCAACCATGACGTCGACGCGTACAACAACAACGCTTTCGTGCCTGAGTTCGAGAGCATCGCCGACGACAAGATGATTGGCTACAATACGCTAACGGAGGTCGCGACCGCTCGGCGCAACTTGCACAAGATGAGCGTTGTCGAGTCGGGCGGCTTGCCGTACAGTTTGAAACTAGCTGTCGGCTATCCACATATGATTACCATGAACCTAGATGTTGAAGACGGTCTCGTGAATGGTGCGATCGGCACGCTTAAGTACATAGAACATCTCACCGAAGACGAGCAGGCGGTAAACTACGAAACGGTAGAGGTAGATGATGAATCTCAGCCGTCAACCTCAACGGGAACTCGGAAGAGAGTCCGTCTTTGGCTGGAGTTTCCAAATCCAAGCATAGGCTAACTATGCAGAGTGAAAGCGAAGCCGCACGTTATGTGCAAGCGTAATGTGTTAGATTTAAAGTGGACGCCCATCGTGACCAGAGCCGCCAACATCCCGCTCGGCGGGACTGTAAAATGTAGCCGTAATCAGTTCCCGGTTGTGTCAGCAAGCGCGATCACCATTCACAAATCATAAGGTGGCACATTCAACGAAGTCGTCTGCAACTACGACAAGTCACAACAGACCCAGCTTGTGTACGTTGCGCTCAGTAGAGTCACATCGATCAACGGTCTGTATCTCACCAACGATAGAGACGATTTTAAATTTTTATCACGGGCAAGGCAGCGCGGCGCCAACGGTGAAAGAAATACGCGACGAGTACGAGCGGATGGCCAAACATCGGCTGCCCACGCTGACGATGCGAGCAAGAGACTTCTGCAAACGAGACGTAGTAGCCGAAGTCGATGAAGACGGGGACGACCTACCTCGACGACGGCAACTAGTTTTGATCGTCTCTGCTTTCAATGCTCAAAGTTTGTTGGCTCACGCGGGAGATATTGAAAACGACATCATACTCAAACATTCCGGCTACATGGCAGTTAGCGAGACTTGGATGGAATGCGCGAACACTGTGCAGCTCAACGGCTTCGAACTAAAAGCAAACAATAACACCGCGCTTGAATATCGTAGAGATCGTCCGTCTACCTTGTCCGAACCGCCGCTGGAGCGAGTTTCTGCAGCCGGAGGTTCTGTAATCTACAGAAACCTACAAAGCTTCACGAGCTGCAGAGAAATCATCGTCGATGCCATCAGTCTCTGCGGCAATTTCGTCTTGAGAAAACATAACGTCGGCGACATATGCCTGGTGGACGTGAAAGTCGGAGATCGTACGCTGTTTATCCTCGGTGCCGTATATATACATCACAAAGCGTCGGCCGAAGATGTTAAGCTATGTCTTTATCAATCGTTCCTGCCATATTCAGCGAACTTGACAAAAGTATTACCGAGCTCTCGACCAGACTCGGAGACTCCGATCGTTCTGTGTGGCGACTTCAATAACGATCCACGACACAACAGCTACCTCGTTGACTTCATGAAGAATGAATTCGGCCTCAACTACGTGCCCACAGAACCAACAACCCTGGGCAATACCACTATCGATTGTACGTTCACCAGACACATTGATGTTGATATTATGCCTTATGTCTCTTACTTCTCATATCACAGGCCAATGTTAAACAAAATCGTCGTCGAATATTAGTCGAATTAAATATCATGTACCATTCAGTGTCTGTTTTATGTTAAAATAAAATTTGGTACGCAGTCAATGTCTCGTTTCCATTTCAATCCAATACGCTAAAAGCGACTCGCTGACATAGACGTTTCACGGCCATGCGCCCCGACACAGCCCCGCCCGATTTTTACATCACGCAGAGTTACTGCACAATATGTCACTGAGAAGTGCACGTGCAGGATCATATTAATACAGCCAATATGCCCTTGTATCGGGAGAGTATGTGTGCTGGTTTGGATTTGTTTAGGTTTTCAGACAAGTGTGGTTTGCAATCATTGTAGAACGTGTTGGCGTATTTTAAATGTTTGAAGTTATATGCTTACAGATTGAATGTAAATATGAAGCAGTAATGCAGTGCATATGTGTATCCCTTTCAAAACAACCTAATAAGCGACTATTTGAAATCTACTATATTGGTGACTCGAGATATCACGCTTCGGTCCTATCCCATATTATGGGTCTTTTCCTTCATCATCGTGTCGTTTCCGTCGGCATCATTATCATGATCGTCGTCATCGTCACGACCACCATCGTTTTTCCTTCTCCACTTCTTCTTCTTCTTCTTCTTCTACTTCTTCTTCTTCTTCTCCTTATTATTATTATTATTATTATCCTCCTCCTCTCTTCTTCTTTTTCTTCTTCTTCTTCTTCTTCTTCTTCTTCTTCTTCTTCTTCTTCTTCTTCTTCTTCTTCTTCTTCTTAAATCAAGGATTAGGTGAAAACATTCTTGTTTATTTTCTCAAGTTCTCACCGCTTATATTATCCCTTTTTCCTTATGGGTATACAGGAATTGCTCTGAGCCGTCTGCACCTAGATGTCAAGCTTTCTGTGAACATGTGCTACTCGTTTCACGTGACAGTGGGTAGCGTGAGGATTGACTAAACATGAGGCAATATTGAGAGATTGATGTGTTTAAAAAAATGACTTTTCTTTACTCATTCCCTGACATACCGATTGATCGTCTCCTGCATTCTCCTAACCCATCTTTTAAAAGTTTTCATGTAAAAAGTATTCAAAGTTGTATATGATAAAAAAGCTGAAGTTTTCTGTGAGCAGACTTTATCTCCATCAGATATTGTCAGACTTTCCGAATGGCAGCGGTATAGCAAACTACCGCGTGTCGTTAGGTGTGTCCATCTACTTTTAATGAGTTATTCCACATTTATTGTCACCTAATTTACATTGAAAAAATCTACCACCCAAGCAACCGTCTTTCGAGTCTCTCAAGCAATGTCGCAGCTCTTAGCATATCACTGCTTCAGACAGTGTCTAATGTAGATAGCAAACTGAAAAATGCAAATGCTTTTACCGTCCTCAAGAGTGCATCCTATGTATTCCCTTGTAGAGCACTGGTTTTGTTACAAAGCCAAAGGTGCAGTCAGAACAAAACTTTAATTGTCAATCAGATTTGACCATTCCAGGACTCGATTACCATTAGACTTACTTAACTTAATACTACCAAAGTGTACTTATTAGGGAAAAATACAATCGTAGAATTTAAGGCACTGCTTGGATTGGAGAAAGAATGTCTAAGCCTGATCTATGCTAGAACGATCTCCCTGGGGGGGGGGGGGCTCTCTACAAAAGGTATTCGGGCACTCATATTAATTTCCTTTATAGTGACGTGATTCTGCCGCTGTCTCTGAAAGTTAGGGTGAATGACACTACAGTATGTCTAAGATACCTCCGCACTTGTTTACACATAAACACTCAATATATTTTGAGACTGTAGACGTAATCGCGTTTTCCTAATCCTACCAGAAATTACTCTTTGAATGGCTACATTTTGCTTTGACTGGCTCGCATAAGCGCGTAGTGGAAAATAACTGACTCACAATCCATAGAACATTGGTCTAAACCTGCGACACTAACAGTACTCTCATCTCTGCACAATTTCCAAACCCAGGTAAAAGCTTTTCAATTTGAGAACCAATACTAAAACGTAAGTTTAACAGTGTTTTCTCTGTGCACAAAAAGACAACATTTTGTACACAATTTAAAGACTAAATCGTTTCAGCGTTTCGAGCCTACTCAGTGCTGCTGGCGTGCGCAGTTCTAATTTCCAAAAGTTTCTAGGAAACCATTTTAAAATCTTAATATTTTAATTAAGAAAAAATTAAACCTTCTTAATTCAGAGTGTTCTCCATGCATTACCAATAATTTTAGAGGAAACTACTACCGATAACTTGTCAGAATAATAATTATTCCACCTGATAGTAAAGAGGCATATTTTCCGAACAAAATTGTACCAGAAATTAATTGGAATCTAAACTATAACAAACATTACATTCATTTTCTACTAATTAAATCTAGTATTACCATTAGTTAAATTTTTACAATAAATTAACTATAAATAATCATAACTATAGATAGGTCTATTATAACAAATGTCAGTGTCTTACATTGATTTATTATTATTTTCTCCTTCATAACAACTGCACGTCGCATTACAAGCCGCTGTCGGTTATCTAGAATACCGTTTATTATAAAACTCATCACTTTAACTTTTCTTACGAAATTTTGTAGTTCTTCTAAATCAGACTTTATAAGACAGTTTTTCTTCTTAGTGTCACCGCTAACGCTGTGTTTTCCTTTACCTACTTCTACCCCTATTCCCTGAATCTTTATTTCAGAAATCCTATTCATGCAAACGCTTAGTATGTCTGTGACAATTTCTTTCAATTGTATTTTTGTTCCTGTTATATGTTTATATTTATGTTGTTGATAGTTTTCATGTCTTCTTAATAACGTCAATGTCGAATGTTTCTATCTGTCAGAGGATTCATGTGAGAGCATTAAAAGTAGTGAACTTATCCTAATTTAGCCATTGCCAGAGTCAAGAAAAGGGGACAAATGTTACCAGTTTGCATCAATATGCGTTGCTGCACAGTCTGTGCGAGAGAACACCAAGTGAGTTTGGAGAAGCGAAAAGAAGAAAAAGAAGAAGAAGGAAGAAGAATCACTGTTTACATAATTTAGTTTGTCGACGTTAACGGGACAGTGCCTATCTTAAGTGTGGAGTAACGCCAATGCAGAGGTAGTAGTGTTGATGTTTTCGCACGTGGATGATTGCGGTGAACAAAAATATTTAAGTTATATTTTAAATGTGTGTAGTTTATTTTAAATATATGTGCTTCTGCATACGTTAACATTCAAGACGTAATTTATTTATATAAGGAATTCTTTGCAGTGTGTTACAAGAACAATTAGTTACATTCAACAACAGTTGGACTGAGTGAAAGTAAAGAAAATACACGTCGATTAGATGTGCTCCACCGTGCACAATAAAGCCAAAAACGTCTGTTGGCTTTATATAAGCCTGAAATACTCAGTTACTTTACATTACAGATGTCTCTATTGTCACTCTTTAAGCGCCGTTATAGGTGCATAGTTCTTCAACGTACAACAGTGAATTATTTTTGATCCCAACAAGGCGAACGAATTTTTGCATGGAACTCTGAAAACACTACGGTAAATTGTTGCTAAGCTATAATACGTAACTACGGGTAAGAGAACTGTAACTACGACAATTGTATCAGTGATGTGGCCATTAACCCTGTTATATTAAAGTGCGTGTCGTTTGTGTGTGAAACAGCTGTTTTCGTAAGTCTACATGCTTATTTGGAACTTTTGAGTGCAGACTTTCACAAACATTATGTCTTTGGAAGTACTTATTGCTTTAACGATAGGTGTCCAGGCAAGCCATTAATATTATTTTTTATTGTTACGTTACCTTTCAAGCAGTGACAAGAATACGTGATGATAAATTATTATTAATCACTTTGTATTAGAACAGTAAAGGTTTTATTAAAATATTTTATTTTAATACAAATTCACGTATCTCGTGTCAATATTAGGTAAAAACGTTTATCATATTATCTACTTTACTCCATACACCAACTATATTATGTAAAACTAACTCTTGGAGAATGCCGCACAATCAAAAGTCGAAAATAATTGGGTCAAAGACAAGACGGGAGAAAATAAGAAATTGTAATGAATTAAACCACCACTTCAAAGTGTGGTTGAAAACCCGAAACTGCACAATAGGAGAAGCCTAATATAAAATACACGTAATAAACTTGCATTTTTTCTTACATACTATATGTCAGATAACATAGATCTCTAATCAAGGCATAACATCTAGACTCTAGCTGCTTTTTAAATAACATATATTTTTAAGTATTCTGTAATATTTTATAATTATTTAACATAAATACCTTTTGTATCAGTGAACTCTGAAGTACTTACGAGTATAATATAAGGGAAAGTTTTTGTTCCCCGATGTTTGTCTCCAATTTAAGAGAGATGATAAACATTATTATAGGCCTACACTATTTGCAAATTAACAAAATTTAGATCACTATTCAGGTCGTTATAAATATGAATTTATTACAGTAGAAAGTCATTATTTATAACAATACTACCAGATTACTTCCTTTAAGCTTTACTCCTCAGTATAAGTATAATAGTCAGTCCTTCAGTTAATGTGCTAAAAAAAGAACGTTATGGTTGCTTTGTAACTTTTTCTTTTCTTTGGAATTTATCACACATATATCGAATATTGTACCAGAATATTTTAACACCTTTTATACAGATATCAATTTTTCAAATTTTTTCAAGTATTTACGTGATTAATAAACTAATTAATTTACACGTATATGAACAAATTGATGCATATCGGACAATGATGACTGACAGATGACGCCTTCCCTTACCCAAGTTGTATCCAGCGAAAAGTTTTGTATGCAGCTTTCGTGTATGCAGTGTTGTCCGTGCCACCTACACCGTTAAGTGACTGAAGCCTCATCTTTTGGAAAGCAAAAACGTGTTCGATCCCTCACGTCCAAGCATATCACGACCCCCTGGCTTAGAAGGCCTTCCAAGCGGTTTCCTACAATCTTATGTGTAAGTAAACCACTTCGCATCTCAGTCAAAAATATTCAAGGTCATCGTATCTTCTCTTTTTTCAAAGGAAAGTCTAATAGTTAGACACCGGATTTATAGAGACACTGCAAGTCACCGGGATAAAACTTTTCCGGAGTAAACGTATACCAACTTCAATCATCTTTAACGATAAACGTTTATTATCGTCTTCATTCTTCGTTGTACTTACATCTTATTATATTAGTCACGACCCCAATTCCCAGTAACCTCTTAATGTGGTTTATTTATTCCATACTTAATTTCAACATGCTTTATTATGCAATGTTTAATACCAACTTAATTGCTACGCAACCCTTACACAGTTGAAAAACTAGATCTATTCGGGATGAAATATGTTGCGTCATAGAAAAATATTTATTCTTGCGCCGAATTATTTATTACTCTTACGTTTAAATTTGGATTGGCACAGTATAGAAAAATATAGTTTCAAATCAATTAAGATTTATTTGCTTTTGCCGGTTGCAATACACTTCTCTAGGAATCAGAAACTGGATCCCGTACCTCATTTATTTGACCTAACGTAATCCCAGAGTAAGGTTTCTGAACTCAAATAACTAGTGCAACGTCATGTATGATGACTGTGCAATATGTTATCAAATCCTCTACTCAGAACTCGAAAGCGGGTATTCAGTATGTTTACTGACATTACATACTACCGTACAGCAGTAAGGTTTTTGTTGTCATGTCAAAGATCCTCACTTCAAAAAATGGTTCACTGTAATAATAAAAATCTTAATTTCAGTATTAATTAATTTGGTAGCTGAACAAAATTTAACCAATGGTTAGGTACTAAGTTTTGAGTGTTGTTAACAACATATAGGAATCATATTCCTGGTTATTTATATAGAGTATATACAATTCTGTGCATTTTATATTTTCATTTTAATCATTATTCTCATATTTTTGTAAAATTAAGACACATTTAACTAATTACTATGGAAAAACATTCTTCTTATAAAATTAAACAGTGTTATTTTAATTTAAAACGCTAAATTATTTAAATATTTACTGTGTTTTGATTTGATTTCTATATTCCTAATTGTGAGCCAGAATGAGTAATTAGTGTTAACGTTAAATAATAACGTCGACACGTATTACTATCATATAATATAGTGTAATGGTAAGTACTGATACAAGATATTACTCTTTCTATTTGACTTGCTGAAGTTTAAGTGAACACTGACCTAAGTACGTATTTGCCGTCATACTTGAAACTAAATTACTAAACTTTCTAAGTTAGCTGTGTGTAAAGGAGCATATTATTGTTTTCTCATATCGAGTAGTTAGAAAAGCTAATACGAAAATATAACTGTAAGACGTTACTGTTGTAAACTAAATTCGTCTAGACCGCCAGTATTGGTTCAACATTCATTAAATAAATTACTGTACACATAAGAGCATAAATAGTCCATCGCAGTCGTGTTGTCTGCTCATATAGAATTCCTTACCAATTTTGTACAGTACGGTTATTGCTGGCGACAAGACTAATTTAAAAGACATTACAATAATCCTTGCACGGAAAAGAAACCTATTTAGATAGGCCTATCAAGGCGCCACAAACATTATCTGTTGTATGATCAAAGTACACGTTTACAAGATATTGCGTAATCTGTTCCGCATGTGATTGATTGATTACATGTTCTATTTCATTGATGTATACCATTGTCATTTTCCTGTATGTCCAAATGTATAGCACTCTACCGATTGTCGTACATTAATTAATACACGGTGGTAGAATATTGCCAAGTTATAATATGGCAATAGATATAATTTAATTTAACCTGAAGACAGCTGCAGGTTTTAGCAAACGAAACGTTGCCTCTCTTCTAAAAAACTTAAAATATAGGTAGATTCGTAGATATTCTTCCACAAATATGTGTGTTATAATTCTTCTGAGCCATATGTTTATCTCCCCTTCTTAAACTCAATTGTAGTGCATTGATTTTTATATGATCACTTCGTGTTTAAAAAAGCAACCGAAATTTGTTTTATTCAACTAGCAAGCTTCCATATTAAACCGTTATTATTTTCAGTTGTTTCAAGTACGTATGGTTACAGTTATAAACAATAACATCATTGTTATGTTAATATATCTATACTTATTACGTTAAATAAAAACTTTATCATTTGCGTAGATGAGCGATGATTATCTGGTGGCCATGGCGATGACTAGAATGGAAGCGTGTAGAAAAAACAGCCTCGCTACGGGCGTTTACATGACGGAGGAGGATGGACTTATTCAATATTTTCGTACAGAGAAATAACAAAGGATGCTCGGAGACAGATCACTACATAATGTCATGGGAGAAATTTGCTTAGCCATGACAGTACAACTACTAATGATGATGCACTTGAGTATTATACATTATATATAGGAGTATTTAAGGTTACTTGTGTAGTTATTTTCGGGTGTACTTACGATGTATCCACACACACGCACGCACACGCACACGCACACACACACACACACACACAACTTACGTACAGGCACAAATAATACAATTTGATCAACAATCATCCAAAGTAATCTTGTATTCTCTGTAAACAATTACTTAGCAAGTAATCTTAGGGTTTGTTTAAATATTCCTAGTTAAAGTTAGATATGGGTCATGACGAAAAAGGAATGGGGGGCGGTAAGATTCAGAGTGGTCAAATGAAGTTTCTTCGAACTGTGAAAAGTTTCTTAAACTATACATTGCAGGATAGAAGAAGTAATGAGGATATAAGGCACAACTAGAAGTAAAGAATACAGATGCAATTATTTCCAACTTAAAGAGGACAATGGTTCATCTGGAAAGAATGATGGAGGACCGATTGTCAAAAGCGGCGCTGAAATATGAAGACATTGGTAGAAGACACGTAGGTCGTCCCAGAAAGAGATGGGCGTCGGAACAGGTTTACATAACCTAGTGCGTGTAGTGAAGAAGAAGAAGAAGATTTCTAGTTAGAAGTAGGTGGTGGAAGTTATTTTTGTCGACGCAATAACAAATTGGACATTCAACTGTAACTAAAATTTTGGTAGCTAATGGCTTTTAGTGAACCTCATTAGTTTCCATTCAGTAGCAGCGAGATTTGTGCTTATTACGCCGCGTTCTGCTCCCCGTACTTACTACGTCTTGAAGATCCTACCAACAAAGCAACACCCACACACTCTCGCTGTCTCTCTTTCCCCTTCAGATACGCACACACACGCGCACGCAGAGGAAAGCTCAAAATATATTTATATTGTTTCAACGATCAACCAGATGGTCATCTATTAAAAGGGGGGAAAATAATTGAATAAAAAGCTAATTTGTTACTAACTATAATAACAGGCTTCATAAACAAAACCACTAGTATAAAATTCTTTAAGTCTACGATTGACTAACGTGTAAATATAAGAAACGGTAAACATTACCTAATTAACAGCAATAACGCAAGTCACCACGTACAGATGTCCGCATACGATAATTCACAGTTAACGCTTTACGCAATACACCACTGTCCAATAATGCACCGGTACGTGCAACAGAGTCACGTCATCCTGCTGCTCACACAGCTCGTACACAACCTATCTTTTCTCCTCCAAGTAAGTAGCACAACTCAGTATTCAAATACTGTATATTTCTGTATATTTAAATGATTTAGCAGTCTATTGCACATATGATTTATGTCGTTAAAAATTCAGAATAGCTGTGTCTACTGTATTGTTTAATTATTGTGCATAAGTGTTGAATCAGTGCAATATAATTTTCGTAAACAGAAATAACACTGTTACACACCACTATAGACAAAATTGTCCGATTAACGCTTTCAAGCTTCACAGCTCATCATCACATCGGAAATACTCAATAATTGTACGAGACAACTCGTTTATACATCCACTAGCTCTACAGCGCCTACACAATTTTTCGAACAAGCATTAACAAGTAAGATAATAGATCTTACTCATTAATTATTATTATGATTAATTGTAAGGGCATTTACCTTAAGGCTTATTCACAAAAATGTGGACGCGCTGTAGGAAAAATGAAGATATAAACCAGTTGCCTCGTTCCATTATTGTATAATTCCGATTGATGATGAGCTGTGAAACTTGAAAGAGCTAATCGGAAAATATTTTCTTTAGTGGTATGCAACAGTGTTTTTCTTGTTTGCGATAAGCACTAACACAACTTTATTAATTAAATAAGCTTCGTAATAACCAATGAGAAAAGCCGTTGTTCGAGAATGCCTAACGGATATTACGTAAAAATACGGAAATAAAATTAATCGTATAGTCAACGAAGTTAATTTATAAGAAATAGAAAAGAGACGAATAAAGTGGAATTACAGTTCAGTATAAATCTGCTTTGAATTGTAAAAGAAAAAAGGAGAAAGCAAAAAAGCAACGCTGAGGACAGTTTTAAACAAGTGTCGTGATTCATTATTTAAGAAGGAGGAAGGGGAGAATGAAAGAGAGAGAGAGAGAGAGAGAGAGAGAGAGAGAGAGAGAGAGAGAGACAACGAAATGATACAGCGAGACAGAACCGTGACAGAAACCATATCTGGGAGATGTGTTTGCTATATCGTTGTTGAAAATGTCGACGTCAGCAGCAATTCTCTAAGTAAATGGAAACTTCAGAGAACTTTGCTTCCTTGTCTCAAAAACTTTTCACAGTTCACTGACATTTGTCGCAACTAAAGAAATAAATACCATAAGTGGTCCGCTAAATTAAACGTAAGTCAGTAATATAAATTGCAGTACACGTAAACAGAATTTTTACTGTGACAGAGAAAAATATTTCACTATTAACAAGAAGCTTGTTACGAAAGCGTAATGTGATGGCTCATCAAAAAATAATAGAATGAACAAAAGCACTCCGATTTGAAGTTGAAAATTAGCATTGAATAAACAGGGCATGAAAAGTCTCCACAATACTCCAGACGTTTGCAAAACAATTGAATAAAAGTGATAATTTTCCAGTTATTCATCACCTATACAGTAAAGGTTAAAAGACTTTCACTTAGATGAAGTTATTTTTACAACTATAATGAAATTCGCCACTTAGATTAGAGTTATTTTTACACGATTCAATCATTTGTGAGGATAATTTTCGAGTGTTTTTCTGATTAGTGAAGAGACTTTCTGAATGTATTAACGTTGGTGCATTTAACATTTGAAACAATAATTGCAAAAAACATTTTATTTAATGTAACTCCTCCGTACTCTTTAAAGACAATACTTGCTAAATATCTGTATCGATTAGAATCACTTCTATTTATTCTCATAATCAACACACTTTTGCATAATTTGTAAAGAAATAGACTGGCTTACTCGAGTCAATTTGGTATTCGCAAATAAAGAAGAAACATAAAAGTTACTGTTAGATATGGTTTTCCAAGAATAGTAGGTATAAGGACATATCAGAAGTATTAGTATTTTAGAGAAATATTAGATTTTATTAAAAGGATTCTGATTTTGCAAGTGACGGTATATACTCTGAACAACTAAACAACAAGGAAGGCTATGTTTCACATCTGCGGACGTCTCTATGTAGGCCTATGTGATCCTGTTCATTTTGAGACGTTGTACGGACTGTGACAACTAAATGTCACTCGAGTAGTATCGAACAAGCGGATAGCACAGCGTATGCGATATCTCTGAAAGTAATGCAAAGGGTGGCAACAAGATGATATATTTCTAAGACCTCTAGTAACCATTTTAACTTTTTCGCTTACGTCATATTATGAAACTCTCTGTATCAAAAATAATCGTTAGACAGTTGTTATTAATGAATATGTTTCCTCCTATGGGTATAAGTCAGTTTTGATTTTAAAATAGTAGGTCGTTTTTGGTTAATCATAGAGCTTACAAAATTTATGATATCATTGTGCTGATTTTAGGCAAATTTTGAAAAATAAAAGTAAATGTGAATAGTTTGTGTAACTAAAACTTAAGAATACATAACAATACTGACTTATGAGAAAACAGTCAATATATATAATTTAGCATTATGTAACTGGGTAGGTGTTATATACAATGAGGCTAACGTTTGAATGTTCAGTGATTACAAAATATACTTTAGTGAGCCTTTATTAAACTATATCATCCGTTATATTTTCTTCCTATTGTGGTGGATTCCGTTGCATTCTAAAAGTTAATTATTTATTTCGTATGTAAATAATTTAAATTTGTACAGTTAGTTAATTATGCCTATCACAAGAGAAATAATTTAAATCTGTACTTTTGTATCAATAATTTTTTACGCCTTTAAATAAATTAAAATTTTTATTGGTAAGAAGAATGCTTAATTGTAGTCAACAAAGCAGAGAAATTGTTTCAGTCTTCGCCTTAATAAAGTCAATATTTTTTTAAACAGTCTAATAGTCTCTTAAAAGAAAATTGATTATTTTAGGAATATTATGCTTTCTATCGTTGGAAGAAATAATAAATCGAAAAAAGTGACGAATGTCGTGAGTATAGCTTTAACCTACAAATACAATTTAATTGGTATGATAAATTAAAAGAAGTTTTAAAGGAAAATTGCCAAAATACACGGCATTTTCAAGCTTAACTAAAGGGTAATTATGATGGACAACATTTTTGGAAGTGAAGAAACCCGAATGCCATGAAGAAGCCGATGGAGAGCCGTCAACAGGAAGAATACTACAGGAGAAATTGATATAAATGATTTAATTAAACTGAAATTTAAGCATATAGAATAATATACTTTTTATTATCAGATCATCTTATCTTTGGGTGTCTCACTATCACTATACTTAATTGTGAGCACTAAAAATTTACCTAACAATTATTGTTTACAACTATATACGGCGACGTGTCTAGTGTGATTTGTGCTAAGATGGTGTGGTGTGATTTATTAGGCAAGAATTTTACACTTATGATTAAGTTTTTACCTTTTGGGGCTTTTGTATTCCCTCATAAAATGTACTTCGCTTTTTATAATTATAAGCAATATATATATATATATATATACTTTCGTTTTCTATTAGTTTCTAAATGATATATTTTTCAAGAAAATACTCAAACAACATCTCCTCAATACATTTGTTAGTCCTTGTTTATACTGAAGCGTGTACACACGATTTTACATTCACATAGCTATGTTCGTCGTAGCTCTTGTTGACTGATGTTGTTTTTAACTTTTTCGATTGATCTCGTTTAAGCCCTTTTTCTTTTAAAATGTTTCCTCTCTGTTTATTTAAAAATGGAAGACTACTCTTATAAATTTTTTACGACGAGAATTTTCTTTAGGCAAATGAAGTGTTACCTTGAATTATTTCTCTCTTGCCGCCGATGTATGACTTGTGGATATTTTCACATTTACGCTGTAAATATTTATAGACGTGTCCGAGGCGTTATTCCTCTCTCTTGAGTGTTTTAAAATTTCTTAAACTGTAAATTCCACGCGGAGTTGTTCAATTTTGCACAAGATAATTTTATTTAGTTTTATTTAAACGAATTTACTACGAAAGAAGATAGCACTGCCTGTAAAAGGAACCTGTAATACATAAACGTTACTTTCAATTCAAAAGCAACACTCTGTGTTTTAAAATTATTTTTTTGTTTGCTTATATGGATACAGGAAAGCTACAAATGAGGAGAAGTATCCAATAAAGAAACACAGTTTCAGTCATTGAAACAAATAAATGTGTTTTTTGTCTTTGTATATTAAAACAGAAGACAAAAATATAAAGTGACAAAAATCTAAAAATAAATAAAGTTAATACCGAAACATGACAAATATTATTATTACGTTATGTTAGTAATGACACAGTTCTCTCGTTGAAGCCGCAGGAAGAAAAAAATTTGTAATATCAGAATTCTTCACATGGCGCAGTAAACTATCAAGACATCATAGTCTCTAACAGTTTTTTCTTCCAATTCTTTTCATGGGCACCATTGAATTGTAGTAGATCTCTCATTATATGTGGAGCCAAATAAGTCTTTGTATAGAAGAATGTGAGTAATTAAAATGTTAAAATAAGCTTTTTCTAACAACGAATATTGTATACTTTAAAGTTGTTAACATTTTTTAATCTTATTTGTTCCAACAATTTTACAGGAAATTTGAAATCTGAAATATACAAATTTTAAATACAGAAGTGCATTATAAACGTGAATTATGAAATATTTAATAAATGTAGAATGATTGCAGGCTTGATGAAATAAAACAGATGTTTAGTAATTTGTCTCAAACCAAATAAAATACAGTATATATTACTCTGTTCTGCACTGTTTGCTTCTATTATCACAGTCAAATGATAATAACAGTTCAGTTCCAAAGGTAGGAATGAACACATCTTTATTACGTTTACGGAAATGCCACTTCTGAAGATACAAAGTGCTTCATTTATGCAGTAATACATTGTCTTAGACCTGTATTATATAACCCTACATGTATCATGAAGGAAAACCGTTAGACGAGCGTTGATTTTAATAAACTCAAGTGAATCTAACTGACATTTAACGGAGACCAGAATCACAAGAATGGGAACTGAGAATAAATATTGTTCTATATTACCAATCGATCGATCCGAATAATTGATAATTCGCATGATGGAAGTTTGGATAATTGGAGCTGAACTGTTGGAAGGTTTTTAACATTGACAATGGACGTGTCGCACATTTGCTGCCGATCGCTGGTGCGTGATCGAAAATGGGAACCGGTGAGTTTCTATAGAACTACTTCTTTGTTGTCAATAACGTAGTACACATATAAAACTTCGCTTATGAATGCGACAATATTTAACTTATAATCTGTACATTGGTAAATGAAGAATGAATTCATTGATTGGTGAATGAACATAAATATATATATTTTTTAGATTTACTGAAGCATTTTCAAAGCCCTTCTCTGTGCATTGCATTTGTGCAATAACTGTAAATTTTATCTGTCCATTTAAAATTGAGGGAAACTAAACTACTTGGTTCCTCATTTTTGCCATCGAATGCGCCAAACGTATCTACTTTGTGTTTTCAACTGTCAGTATCTTGATCTCACTGTTTTACCTACGGCTTGTTCCAGCTCGCCCCTGTGGAGCCTTTATATCCTCTGTGGCTACTTCTTTTCTTCTGTGTCTTTTCTTTTACTAAGGTGAGGAAACACGACTGTTCTATATCATACCACAATAATAATTTCTCCTCTGTTCCCAAATTTTTTCTGTGATATTTTTTTCATTTTCTACCTTTGTTCTTTTTCAACTAGAGATGTTAAATAAGTGTTCAACTTTTGATGTTCGGTAGCAATTTTTGAGAGCTCATTTAAAATCTTGCGTTTTGGGGGGTTCTACGAGTTGTAAATTGTTTTGGAGTTTTCGTCCTTCATACCATCTCTTATTCGTTTAATCCACCATACGCCATTTTGCAGTAGCTAGACTCTTTTTTTTGTTCACTGTATTTCCATGTTTTTTCAGCCGCGAGTCGGCTAAAAATGGCTGAACGTTCTTAACATCTTTGTGATTTTCTTGATCTCATATGTCTATATCATACTCTTTAGTTAGTCTTTAGATATTCTTTCTTTTCGATACTAATTTTGTTATTTTATATTGGATTTAACAATGTCTATAAGAATTTAATAACGATTGTAAAATGAAATAATCAAGGAAAGATTTTGCTACATCCAGTAAGTTTACTAAACGCTAAAACGCTTTAAGTTTGCGACAGAAAAAGAAAAAGAAAAAAAATTTAATGTTTCAGTTCTTCACATGCTCTCCTTCTCTTCAAAAGTTGTGTCCCTTTTCCTGTATGAAGCGTCGCTCGGCAAATCAATGAGGACGAATATTGTCATCTTCAAGACAGGTACAAGTTAAGTTCTTATGATTATTCAATCTCAGCTATATTTTAAT